>CM028129.1:1579830000-1581175000 GCA_016271365.2 Neoceratodus forsteri | reverse complement strand
CTGCAATTCTGCTTATCTGTTCATTTTTATCCTCTCTGATAGTTCCCTGGTGTTACCCTGTTAGTCTTGTTCCCTAGCTTGCTCCTTCCCATTCCTCCCCCATGAAACCGTAAAATACAAATAAAAAAAAAAAATGTCCATGTCCCGCCCTCTCTATCTCCTGTGGCTCCCCTTGCCTGCTCCTGCTGTCTCCTTCCTGGTGCTCCTCCCCCTTCCCTGCTGCTCTGCCTTTTGCCACCCTACCCGTCCCCCATTCCTGCCCTTGTACAATGCTCCCCTGGTTTTCCTTTTGGGCCTTTTGCTCCTCGTGCCAGCACTCCATCTCCATCTACGCCCCTTCTACCGTCCAGCCCTGTGCCACCCCTGACCCTAGTCTGACACCTACACCCATAGAAACATAGAAACATAGAAGTTGATGGCACATAAGGACCACAAGGCCCATCCAGTCTGTCCGTTTCCTTTTCTACCTTATGAATGTGCCATCGGCCTTTGCTCTGTCAATGGCCTATCTATTCATACTCATCTGTATTGCTCCCTTATGCATATCCCATGCCTGTTTGAAGCCCTGCACTGTATTCATATCCACCACTTCCTGAGGTAGGCTGTTCCATGCATCCACCACCCCTTCTGTGAAAAAGAACTTCCTCACATTACCCCTTAATTGTCCTCCCTCTAATCTCATGCTGTGTCCTCTTGTCCTGCTATTTTTCTTATATTGAAACATGTTAGACTCTTTCACCTTGTTAATGCCCTTAAGGTGTTTGAATGTTTCGATCATACCACCTCTCTCCTTTGCTCTAGGGTATACATATTGAGCTCCATTAATCTGTCCTCATATGTTTTCTGATGCAGTCCCTGCACCATTTTGGTTGCCCTTCTCTGGACTGCCTCAATTTGGTTAATGTCCTTGTGAAGGTGTGGCCTCCAGTACTGCATGCAGTACTCAAGATGGGGCCTAACCAGTGTCTTGTAAAGAGGGATTATTACCTCCCTCTTCCGACGATGATACCCCTATTAATACACCCCAACATCCCCCTAGCCTTACCTACTGCTTTAGTGGTCTGCTTGGATGATTTCAGGTCATCTGTGATGATGATGCCCAAGTCTCTTTCTTCCCTTGTGACTACCAGCAACTCCCCTCCAAGCCTATAGGTGGCTTCAGGGTTTCTCTTCCCTATGTGCATGATCTTGCACTTCTTTGCGTTAAACCCCAGTTGCCACTCTTCTGACCATTTTGATAGTTTATCCAAATCTCTTCTCATTCTGCTTACCCCATCTGGATCATCCACTCTGTTGCAGATCTTGGTGTCATCTGCAAACAGACAAACCTTACCCTCCAGTCCATCTGCAATGTCACTGATGAAGATATTGAAGAGGACTGGCCCCAGGACTGATCCCTGAGGTACCCCACTTGTGACTTGCATCTCTTCTGACTGTATATCTTTTACCACCACTCTCTGTTTTCTGCCCATCAACCAGTTTGCTACCCAGTTGACCAACTTCTGACCCACCCCGATCCTACCCAGCTTATTAATCAATCCTCTGTGTGAAACAGTAACGAAAGCTTTGCTGAAGTCAAGGTAGGCGACATCAACTGCTCCCTCTTGGTCCACCACTCTGGTTACCCAGTCACAGAAATCTATGAGATTAGTTTGACAAGACCTTCCTTTTGTAAACCCATGCTGTCTCGGATCCTGTGCTCCATTATCATTTTACTCCTAGCATCTACACCCTGCTCAGCCTCAAGATTTATGTTTCCATGTTCTTTCCCTGATACTCCTCCCCTTCCAGCATGCCGGTTACCTGCAGTGTTCACCCCTGCTCCCTTTTCTGTGCCCCTTGCAGCACTCCCTAAGTCCCGCATCATTGGCTCTCCTCATGTAATTCATTTTGTCAGGCATTATCTATTCTGTGTCACTACAGTAATGTTTGCCTTCTGTTCCCCAATTTGCCTATGGCTTGTCCTTCCTTAGGCCCTGCCAGTCCCGGAGCCTCTTTGAGGTTCCTCACCTACCATCATTCCTGTTGCTGTCTGGTCTCAAAGATACTCAGCTTGTGGATCCCCTGTTATTCGCATGGCGGGGGATTAGGGCATCATGACTGGGCATTGTAGCTCCAATCAGCAGGAGCCTGCTTTATGTAGGTTATGTGATCTGCCCTGCCCTCCTCCTACATGGCTTATGAAACCCTCGCATACATCATTACCCTTGCAACCTGCTTGGCCTTCAGTTATTCATTGCATTCCATTACTTCTCAGCATGCTCCTCCCTTGATTACCTTATCTCCACCTTAATGGCATTAATAATAGTAATAATAATACTTTATTTATAATGCGCTTTCAAATACCAAGGCGCAGTACAGTTAAAACAGTTAAAAACAAATAAAACAGTCTCAACATCATATTAAAATATCCAGTGCTAAACCAAATCAGCAACCATCATCACTGTATGCCTTTTTCCAAAGAAATGCTTTTAGGGCCTGTTTGAATCCCCCACGGTCATGCACTCCCTAATCCGACTGGGTAGAGAATTCCAGAGGGTAGGGGCCACAAACATAAATGGCCGGGCTCCAGCAGATTTTAAAACCACCCTCGGAATCTCCAGCAACCCGTCGTCGGCCGAGCGGAGTGGTCGCCCAGGGTGATAAGGAATCAGAAGCTCTGTTATGATGTCATTCATGGCAACTTCCTCCTTCCATTCTCCCACTCTGACTTGCTGCCTTCCCTTTTGTCCTGCCTATACTGTTTATCTACCTATGACTAGGCATCTCAGCTGCCCTTTCCTTGCTCAGCACATACTGTAACAGCAGTTTTCAGGTCTCCATCCCTAACTCTGCCTTCTGAGGCATCAAGTGTAGATGGACTTGCCCTGTCTGCCAGGGACAGGAGTCCATTTCAGTCTATGTGCCATCTGACCCTGCTGGTTTCTTCACCAACAACTACCAGTCGTACCAGCACCCTGACATCCTCCATCCCTAACTCTACTGGTGTGGCATCGAGTGAAGGTTAGCTCGCCCTGACAACCAGTGATGAGAGCCTGTGTCTTCAATTTACTGTTCAACTGACTGCATTCTTTTCCTGATTACTGGTTGCCGCATTCCCTTTGGGAACAGGACCACCTTATCCCATTTGTCTTCAATCTACTGCTTCAACCAATTGCATTCTATACCTGATACCTGGTTGCCGCATTCCCTTCAGGAACGGGACCACTGTACCCAATTTGCTTTCGATATCCTACCTCATCTGACTACATCCTGCAATTCCATGGACTTGTATACTTATCCCCGCTTTGCCTCCTCCTTTCTGGATTTGGACCCCGTCTGCTTGTTCAGTCTCCACCTCCACTCAGTTCAACAGACTTCTGGACTTCCTTGCTGCTTGTCTTCCACCTCTTCCTGTACTCCTGGGCATCATTGTTGTGGCTTGCCTTCCGGCTCACCCCCATCCAATCTTCAGTCCTTCAACTCCATGCTGCCAACTCCTCCCTCGTGATATGCCGGATGTCTCTGTTGCCTTATTGCCTCCCTCTTGGACATGTTTGCTGCATTCCCCCTGCTTCCTGCTGGATCCATGCCATTTGTTCCTCTTCAAGGATGTGTGCCTGAACCCTTCTTCAAGTTTTCCCCTCCTGCTCCCCGTATCCAAGCCAGTGGTCTTCCAGCTATGATCCCAGTGCTTTCCTTATCTGCACCTCTTTCCTGTCTGCAATTCCAGTTCACCATCTCCTTCAGAGGTGAGAACCCATTCCTCATCACTGCAGGACCTTGCTACCGAATATTCTAGTTCGCCATCTCCTTCAGTAGTGGGATCCTTGCTCCTCCACTCTGCTGCATCTTGTACCTGGATTCGCCTCTTAGTTTGGCATGGCTCTTCTGATGATGCCTGACTCAGTGGTTTTCTGCATTCTAGTCCTGTATGCTATGGCACCTACCCCTATGCCATGCCTTCCCTGCACCTGCCGATGTCTGCGCTGCTTGGCTTCAGCCATCTTCTCATCCTGCTCCATCCCTTGATTGGTGGATTTCTGCTTGGACTATTCCCTTGATCCCTGGACTGCTGCTTTCCTCCTCGCTGCCTTGTCGGCTTGGGGCTCCTGCTTGTTTGCCCTGTCCCTTTTTGGGCATTCCTACAACTATCGACGTCAGCATCCCTGCCTGATCAACTACTCCTGCCCTTTCATCCATCTCACACGCCTACTTTGGACATCATAACAGCTCCTTTCCAATGTGCTACGGAGTACTCATTTTTCTCATCTGAGGATACCTTATTCCAACAACATCCCCTGAATAACATGCCCTATAGACTCTTACATCATCATAAAATCATCAGTACCTCCCAATAACCTCCCCAGGACACTTTTCTGGCATTGCATTTGACTGGACCATAGAAGATTCCATCTCTCAACCATCTCTGCAGGATGCTTCCTCATATATGCCATTATTTCAAGCAGTATGGGCATCACTATCTCCCATGTCTCCATAGGATCCAAGATTTATTTATTTATTTATTTATTGAATTGTTTCACCAGAAAAGATACACTGAGCAACTTAATGCTCATCTCATGGTACATCCTAGGGGAAGGGGTAATGGGATGTACAGTAGTAGCAATGACAAATCATACAGCAATACAGAGGTGCGATTAAATGCAGCAATGCAGCAATAAAGAGGTACAATAAAATACAATACAATACATACATTCAAGCATGGTCAAGGAATATGGAACATAGTGAAAAGTACATCCATGTGAGAGGCATCCATTTACAATACATGAGGAGCATAGATGATGCAGGTATACAATACATAATACATACAAATAATTAAGAACAATGCTGAGACATGGGCCTAGGTGGAGTGCAACAGCATTATGTGAGTGGTACACTGCAGCAGTCACAGTAGCCTGGGTGTAAACATAGGTAAGCATGTCTCGAGGTTAAGCGCTAGATCATGAGGGGTAGGATAAGTGCATGAGGTAAGGGGGCAGGAGAGAAGGTGAGAAAGGAGTTAGGTAAGGTGGGGGTCAGAAGCAGGTGCAGGAAGGAGTGAGATTGTTGTGTAGTGCAGAGGTAAGAGAAAAAAAAGGGAGGAGGAGAAGTGGATTTGAGGAGGCAGAGAATTCCACATTTTAGGCAGGTGATACGAGATGGCTTTCTGGCCAGAGGATGTGGTTCTGCCAGGGACAGAAAGGGTACGGGTGTCAGCATGGGATCTCAGGAAATAAAGGGAGGGGGAAGGGGTACCAAGAGAGGAGGAGATGTATGAGGAGAGTGAACCAAGCCAGAATTCAGAGATGAACTTAGCACCATGTAAAGCTCGCTGATTGTGGAGGAGAAGGAAATTGAGGGAGCGATAAAGATCACAGTCATGGGTTAGGAGGGGGGGCATCAAGAGCAAAATGACAGAAGGAGTTGTAGAGTCCAGTCTGGATAGGTGGGACTGTGGGGTGGGGGGATTTGATGGAAGTCTCCTTCATTCCTATCTTCTTCCCTGAAAACTTGACTTTAGTTCCTTCCAAGATGTTCTAACTCCATAATAACCATCACAGTTAAGGATAACGGGAACCGCAGGGTACCTCATAGCAGTACTGACATCATCCATTGTATCTTCTCCTCATAGACTCCTCCTAAAAGCACTGCCTCGCCTCAGTTTGATCATGTTATTTAACTTGCACTCCCTTAATAGCCATTGGAATGTCCCTAAAACCTTCTTCAGCTACTATCCCAGAACATGTATTGTTAGATATTTGGTGCCTAGCTGCTTTGCCGAAGTTCCTCTATCAAGATAACTGTTCCTGGCCCCTGGACACCACCATAATTCATTATGTTCTCCACATCTCTTCATCAGGTTACCCTAAGTCATGCCAATTACCATCCAGCTGTCCTTCTAACTCATCAAACACGGTCACTCTCTTGACTTAGTCTTTCTCCTGGGGATCGAGGCCTCTGATTTGGGGGTGGAACCAGACGGATAGTCCAATCATTACACCGTGGACTTTAGTTTTAGCTCCCCCTCCGTAGGCCTGCCCCTCTGGAGATGGTGAGGTATCGCCTTTTATGAGATGTAAGCTCTGAAGGCCTGGCGGCGGTACTTGACCTATCGTCCCTCCCAGTGGCAAGCAGTGACCCAGAGACCCTCGTGGTGGCCTATAACTTGGCCATCTCAGTGGCCCTGGATATCATTGCTCCAGTCCGAGTTCACCCTCTGTCCCTTCGCCCTCGGTCCTCATGGTTTGATGGGACTTTGAGGGAGATGCAATGACTAGGACGAAGGTTAGAGCATTGCTGGCAGAAATCTACCCTTGCTGCCAACCGCCTTAGATTGATGGATCATTATCAAGTCTATCAATCTGCAATCACCCATAAGAAGGCAGAGTTAGATAGAGATCATTAATAACGTCCCATGTAAGTAGGAGGTCTCCCCTAGGTCACCGCTGTTCCAGGGACATTAAGTTAAATTTGGAAAGTCTTTTGCCATATGACAGATTTTGTTCCAGGCCGATCGATTTCATAACTCTTCTTTGAAGTCTTTCTAATCTAAGTATGTCTTTCTGCATATAGGGGCTCCATAATTGAGAAACACAATCAAAATTAGGTCTAACATATGCACGGTACAGGGGAAGCAGAATATTTGGATCTTTAGATGTTATGTCATGCTTGATTGCCCACCAAATTTTGTTAGCTTTACTAATAATACCTGTCATATGGAGATCAAAATTTAGACATGAATCGATGGTGATATCAAGATCATTCTCACTATCCTTACTAGATAATACTTCATTATATAAATAATAAGAGTTTCTGGGGTTATGTTTTCCAAAGTGTAAGACTCTACATTTGGAAGAGTTGAACCGCAGGCCCCATTTGATGAACCATGCCCATAGGGCATCAATATCCATCTGAAGAGCCTCAATTTCCTCAGAAGTACTGCATGCAATGGAGATTTTGCAGTCATCAGCATATTTAGTGATTTTTCAGTTTAGGTTATGCGATAGGTCTGAGATGAAAACTTGGAATATAACTGGGGTTAGTACAGATCCTTGAGGAACACCGCTCTCTACTGGTAGCCAAGTTGATTTATGTCCGTCAATAATAACTCTCTGTATTCTATCTTTTAACCAATTGGAGATCCATTTCATAGTTAAGGGACTGATACCTTGATTCTGCAGTTTTTGGATTAATGCTCAGTGTGGCACAGAATCAAAAGCCTTTTTGAAGTCAAAAAATATCACATCAAGGAAGAAGTCAAAGGCCTTACTGAAGTCTAGGTAAACCACATCCACAGCCCTACCCTGATCTACTGCTTTGGTGACCCAATGAAAGAAATCTACCAGGTTTGTCTGGCAGGACCTCCCTGCTGTGAAACCATGTTGCTTTGTGTCGAGCTGATCACTATTCTCCCAAAAAGCTACTATTCTTTTCTTCAGCAGGGACTACATCAGTTTTCCCACGACTGAAGTGAGACTAACTGGATGGTAGTTTCCTGGCTCTTCCTTGCTTCCACTCTTGTGGAGTGGCACCACTGTTGCTCTCTTCCAGTCCTCTAGAACCTCCCCGTTCATCAATGATTTGTTGAAGTGCATTGCTAGGGGGCTGCCAGTTCCCTCCTAAGTTATTTTAGTATTCTTCGGTGTATCCCATCTCGACCCATTGCTTTTTCCACTTTTAACTTGCTGAGTTCCTCTAGCACCCTTTCCTCTGTGAAGGGACCCATGTCTATTTCTCCATCTGGACAACCCTTTTAACCTATTTTTGGTCCTCCACTATCTGCTTCATGTGTGAAGACTGAGTAGAAGTACTCATTGAGTGCCTCTGCCATCTCTCTGTCCTGCTCTGTGGGCTGCCCATCCTTTTTTGTAATTCTAACGATTCTTCCCTTGGTCTTCCTTTTTTCCTGTACGTACAGTACTGGGAGAAGGTTTTCTCGCCCTTTACCCCTTGAGCTGTCCTTATCTCTGTCTGGGTCTTTGCACTTCTTATCACTTTCCCTGCCTCCTTTAGTATATCTTTGTACTCTATTTTGTCACCCTCCTCTTCTGATTCCTTGTACTTCCTGAAAGCTTTGCACTTTTCCCTCACTATGGTTGCAACTTCTGTTGAAAACCACAGTGGCTTCTGTCTCCTTTTATTCTTACTAACCTGACAGGCACACTGTGATGTGACTGATGTTATTGCATCGCTCAACCTAGTCCAGCACTCTTCATTGCTCCCCCTAATGTGTGACTAAGGTTGTCCTTCAGGCTGGTCCTCATTTTTATGAAGTCTGCTCTCCAGAAATCAAGGACTTTCAGCTTAGAGTGTCTGGAATCCTCAGCCCTGTTAACCTTGAACCAGAGTTGAACCCCAACTGTCAATGTGCCCCGATCCATGGCAAATTTACTATCAGATGTAGCAGTAGTAGTAGTAAAATATTTTATTCATACAAGTTATATGAATTAGGACTGTCTCAATTGAGTTATTGATCACTTACAGCGAGGTCCTAGAAGTTACAAAGACAGACACTATACAAGAAACATAATACAATAAATAAATGTATTCACTTTCAAAAGTGCAGATTAAATAAAATCACTCAATCAGTGTTACAGGCATATAATAACATAATAGGGACATAGAAATGTCCTACAGTTTCAAAGACAGCAACATAGTCTGGAACTGATAAGAGACTTCTTAAACCAGAACTTAATCCCTGTCTAAAAATGTCTACCATTATTACTTTTAATGTTTGCCGGTAATTTTTTCCACTCAAGTGAACCCCTGTGAAAAACAGATTGTCGACCAATTTCTAATTTACATTTTGGGATTTCAAAGTTTGGGGCATTTGCTGTTCTCAGTGAGCTCAGTTTATCCCATTTTATCACCCCTGCAACTATGTAAGGGGGTAAGTTACTCAACCAGCACTTGTACTTAAATGCAAGTAGGTGTTCCTGTCTATATTCTGAGAGTCGCAACCATTCCAATTGATTAAACAAAAAACACTTGTGAGTGGTATGAGGGACATTCAAGATGAAGCTAACCAGTCTACCATGGCACACCTCCAGTCTCTCCAGGTCACTTTTTTTACCACTAGCATAGATAAAATCCCTATCATTCAGCATGGGCATTATCATTGAATTAACAACCCTCCCTCTTACCTCAGGGCTCATATAGAATTGGACCCTATACAGGGCTCCAAGTTTTTTCCATGCATTTTTAATTAAACTATTTATATGGACTCCCCAGTTTAAGGACTCACTGAGCCATAGACCTAAGTATTTATAAGATTGAACCTGTTGGATTGAGGATCCTTCCAAGGTATCCACCTTCAGGGTCAAATTATCCTGGGCAGTCTGTGATCGATGGAACAATAACAACTGTGTTTTTTTTTGTTTTTTTTAGAGTTTAAAACTAAGCTACTGTCATTAAGAAAAACCTGCAACTCATTAAAGGCCTTCTGTAACTTAACTTGAATTTTGTTTTTTTGCAGACTCTGAAGTCTATATAATAGCATCATCAGTGTATAAATGAAAAAGAATAGATGGATCTGTAAAATTTAGTCCATTAACATAAATATTGAACAATAGAGGACCCAGGATGGAACCCTAGGGAACACCCGATCCAACAGGAACAAAGGACAATGTCCAGCCTCCCAAAGATACCATTTAAGTTCTATCAGTTAAGTATTAGGTGAGCCAGCAGAGACTAGGCCCCACTATCCCCAAATAGGCTGCCCTAGACAGGAGGACACCATGATCCAAGGAATCAAAAGCCTTAGATAAATTAACAAAAATTGCACCTACCAGTGTCCTCCCATCCAGGGCAGTCTGAATATCCCCAGTAACCTTGACCAGGGCCAAGGTAGTGCTATATAACTTCCTAAATCCTGATTGCATACTATTCAAAAGACTCTGTGATTCCAAGTGCCCAACAATCTGAGTGGCCACAAGCCTTTCAAAAAGCTTTGAAACCTGAGGCAAGAGGGAGATAGGGCAATAATTACCCATCTCTAACTTGTCCCCCCCCTTAAAAATAGGCACTACTTTCGACTGTTTCCAGGCATTAGGAAATTCCCCTGTGTCGAGGGAAAGGTTAAATAAATATGCCAAGGGGTAGGCCACCACCGGGGAGGCATACTTCAGTAGTTTAGAGGGGATACCATCCAGGCTCATAGCCTTAGAGGTATTTAATTTTAACAATTCCAGCAATACCTTATCAACAGAGATCTCTAAAAAGAAAAAAATGTTCATTAAACCTCCATCTGTACTGTCTATTCCTTGTTTGTTTTTTAATCCAATATTACTAAAAAATTCATTAAATCTATCTACAATCAGTTGAGACAGAGGCATCATCTGACCATCAATAGTAAACACATTAAGAACATCAGTCCTCCAACCTTTTAAGAGAAAAGTAATTGTCCACCAAAAATCTTTTGGCTGTTGAGAACATTTGGTATCTAGACATTTCTTATAGAATTTTTATTTTGTACTCCTCACCTCTTTCACGTATGAATTATGAGATTTTTTTATAATTTTCCTAATCTAGTTTTTTTTACCAGATTTTTTTGCCTTAGCCCCAGCTTTATCCCTAACTATTTTTTTGTTTTCTCAGATCGTTGGAAAACCAAGGAGCATTATCATATTTCAATAATCTAGATTTAATAGGAACATGCTTGTTACACACTAGCATGAATTCATGTTGAAAGAAATCCCAAGTCTCATTTACTGTGGGCACCAATAATATGCAGTCCCAGTTTATGTTACCTATATCCATCATAAAATCCAATAATCAAATTTCTTAAAGCTACGCCAGGTTATAGATCTATTACTTGTCAATTTCTCAGGTCTGCTTCTAATACAAAAGGTAAACTGGTGATCACATATGGACTTTGGTAAAACACCACTGGATAATATATTTTCTGTTGAATTAGTGAAAATTAAATCTAGGATCGTGGATGAATCAAGTGTTACCATATTTATTCTGGTAGGATCAAGGCTCAATTGAGTAAGTCCCAAGTTTATTTGAAGATCAACTAATCGGTGTAGGTCATTAGCAAATCACCAGTTAATATTGAAATCACCTGCCTTAAGGATTTCATGTAAATTATTAAATCTATATAAAAATGTAGGTTTAATAAGTGCAGTATTTCTACTGTGACCCTTGATTTGGCTGTACCTACTCACAGCATGCAAGAGTGGCCATATACACCAAGTTATTGGGCCAGGCGTGTGCAGGGCAGGAGGGGAATAGACGATCTACTGTTAGTTACTTCATACTGCCAATTAACCCCTTCCATCTTAGGGTTCATTACCTAAATAAAGTTGTGTTTTGTTGAAACTATTGCTCATTATTTTCTGTATAATGTATAAATGCATGCTAGTTGTGGGGAGTTGCTTGGTAATGTGTGTGGTCCACAGGAAGGGTGAATACAGTGGGGAGGTCAGTAAGTATAGCATCCCAAGGGGATGTACTGAATTGTCACCAGGCCCAGTTAAATTTGTCTCTGTGTGAAGGCCCCATGCTATCCAATAACAGCATCTATCACTTCTCTTTGTCATCCCCCCACCTAACCCACCACTGCTCCCTGTGTGACTCTCTGAATTCTTTCTCCTTCTCTGCTCCCCACTCCTCCTACTTCCTAGGCTGGTTTATTGACAAGATATTAAAATCCTGTCATGTCACGGGCTTTAGAAGGGCAGACTTTACAGAAATGGGAAACTGCTTAGAAATTGCCTGGCAGCTGTGGAACAATGGAGACAAATTAAGGAAGGTATCGTGAATGCCAGCAGCCTCTGTGTGAAAGATGTTGAGTAAAAATAGGAGGACAAAAGGCCACTATGGTACTCTAAGGTGTATACCTCTCAATGTCCTGTACCATATATTAGGGACGAGAGACCAAAATCAGGGACACTTCTGCAAAATGGGCGATATTCACTCAGAAAGCTGGTAGAATAAGGGGCATAGCATACAATGCTTTTCTTTTGGGAAGCACAAATCTTACCTTGAATGTTTGGCGTTCTTTTGTGCTTACAGTCTCCACTATTAAGTCACAGCAACACAACTATTAGGAGGGACAGACTAAAATTATGGGGTACAATCAGGGATGTCCCTGCAAATCAGGGACAGTTGAGAGGTATGCTAAAGAGGTGGCCACGAAAGTGAAGAAAAAAAAAAAGATGGTGTTCAGGAGGTACAATGAAACACAGAGGGAGGAGGATTGGGAGGAGTACAAGGTAAAGCAGATGGAAGCAGGGAGGACAGGGAGGCAAGCAAAAGTACAAATAGAAAAAGCTAGCCAAAGGAGTGGCAGAAGGGACAAGACTCTCTTTATGCAAATAAGTGAAAAGAGGAAGGCAAGGGGAGGGATAAGGAAGGCTATAGATGGTGATTTCACAAAGACTGAGCAGGAAAAAACTGATATCCTGAACAAATATATATGTTCAGCCTTCACAGTGGAGAGGGAGGAGAATGGACCAACTAGGCACATCCGAAATACAGAAGGGGGAAGGGAGGTAAACACAAGTCCATTTGCAGAGGAAAGAGTCTTGAAGGGGCTTGCAAATTTGAAAGTTGACAAGGCCATGGGACCAGACAGGATATATTGAAGGGTGCTATGGGAACTCAGGGAGGAAGTTGCTGCACCACTGGTTGCCTTATTCAACATATCACTGGAAACAGGGGAGCTGCTAAGGAACTGGAGGAGAGCAGTTGTAGTTTAGCACCATAAAAGCAGAAGCTATCAACTATGGACAGTCATTATCAAATCAGTGGTGGGGAAATTAATGGAAACATTGTTAAAACAAAGACTAGTAGAATATCTTAACTCCAGGGGGTTGCAAGACCAAAGACAGCATGGATTCATGACAGGGCAGTCATATCGGGCAAATCTTATAGATTTCTTTGACTAAGTGACCAGGAAAATATATCAGGGAAGGGCCGTGGATGTGACCTATTTGGACTTCAGCAAAGCCTTCAACACTGTACCACTTAAGAGACTGTTAAAGAAATTGGATAGTTTAGAAGAGGGAGTCGAAGTGTAAATTGGGCAAAAACTGGTTGATGAATAGGAGACTGAAGGTGGTGGTAAATAGCACTCGATCCAATGAGAGGAAAGTGACCAGCAGGGTGCCACATGGTTCAGTATTGGGGCTGGTCCTGTTCAACATCTTCATAAGTGACATCACAGAAGAACCTGAAAGGAAGGTATGCCTTTTTGCAGATGACACCAAGATCTGTAACACAGTGAATACTCAAGAGGGGGTGTAGAAAATGAGACAGGACCTTAGAAAACTTGAGGAGTGATCAAGGGTAGCTGAGTTCAATGTCAAAAAGTGTAAAATCATGCACCTGGGGCACAGACACCCAGGAGCGGAGTATGAAATGGGTGGGGAATTACTGTCAGTCCCTAAAAAGAAAAGGGACCTAGCGGTTATAATATCTGATGACCTCGAAGACTCGGGGCAGTGTGACAAGGCTGTGGGCAGGGCCAGTGGATTGCTTGGGTGCATGGGGAATGAAGTATCACAAGCATCACAAGCAAGAGGAGGGAGGGAGGTGATATTACCACTGTATAGATTGTTGCTGAGGCCACCCTGGCATATTGTGCACAGTTCTAGAATCTGCATCTCAGAAAAGACATTAACAGGGTAGAGGCAGTCCAGAGAAGGGCAACTAAAATGGCATATGGGTTGCATGAGAAATCATATGAGGAGAGACTGAGGGATCTCAATATGTACACCCCTGAGGAGAGGAGGGAGAGAGGGGACATGATAGGGACCCACAAGTACCTCAAGGGAGTGAATAGGGTACAAGTGAGGAGCCTGTTTCAAATGAAAAAGTGCAACAGAAAAAGAGGGTATGAAACAAGGCTACAAGGGGGGCATATAAGAGGGATGTGAGGAAATACTACTTCATGTATGTACAGTATTTATGTATCCTCGTCCCCTGCCCCACCCATTACCCTCTCCTAGTCACCTCACCAATCCTACCTGCTCAGATCATCATATAAAACCCTCCTACTATTTTCCAGCAGATGGGTGAACAGTCCTTCTCCATCTCTGCCCTGACGTTCTAGAATTCCCTTCCATTAAGCACTCAGTCATACCTCACATGGGCTCTTCAAAGGAACACTCTAGAAACGCTTAAAAGGACAGTCCACTTGCTCCTGCTCCTGACATGATCCAGATATCCCTATTGCACTGTTGACTAGAATCTGACTTGTAAAATCACCCCATTTCTATGTTCAGGTGGTTATACTCTTCCCCCAGTTGTTTACCTTATGTACATTAAGTGTTGCGTTCAACGGAGCTAACTCTCCCTGCCAGGTTATCTGCTTTAGGTATGTTATTTGCATTGTGCTCCTGTGAGAGACTCATCCTTTGCTATATATAATTACTATATGACCTGTTTCTGGTGTTCATACTGCATTGCTTGCCAGATCCACTGGTTTCTGATATGCTATGTATTTAACTGTTCATTACCTCTGTACTACCCTGGGTCGCATTTATTTGCCTAATGTACCCTACCTGGTAAACAGAAAACAAATCAATATTTATACAATATGGATATGACATACCACAGACACACACACATACACACACACACACACATATATACACACACACACACACACACACACACACACACACACACACACGAAGGAAAATAAACCCAGGAACCAGAAAACATCCACAGCTATCCAATGGGGTTGTAAGGTAGGTGTGTATTGAATCCCTAGGCCAACTGAGAGGATGCCCACCCTACAGGGCCTCACTTTCATAGACAGTTTAACAGGTGATTCTCTTAGATATCATGGTGCTTGCCCCTTCTCCACCCACAATATTTAAAGTTTAGTAAAATTAACGTCATGTCATGAAATGGCAGAAAATGTTTCTGTAAGCTGTATTATCTCAGGAAGGGACTGGTCTGGGTTGGTGACGTACCAGGAGGTCATCTGCTTACTCCCCCACATCCTTAAGTCTGTCCTTGTTGCTGCAGCCAAAGGTTTGATCAAGGGGAAAATAACAGAGGGGAAAGTGCACACTCTTGCCTGGTACCTCTACCAAGGGTGAAATCCACCGACCTCATCCCACTGGTGGACACCTCTGCTTGTGGTGATGTACAGTATATAATAGCTGGACCATATTCATGAGACAACTCTCAATCACACAAAAGACACAGAGAAACATGCAAATTGTCAGCAGATAAGGACTGTTAGGCCCATCCAGTCTGCTCTCAGGCCCTGTACGTGTATGCGTCCACTCACCCTAAGTGGTCAATGGCTTTTCATCACTCCCTTCCCGCCCAAGGTTCCCTTGTGCTTGTCCCAGGCATGTTTAAACCCCTCCACTGTGCTTGCCCCTACCACCTCTTGTGCAGACTATGTGTAGAAAAATGTCCTCACATTACCTCTTAATTTACTCCCCTCTAATTTCATATCGTGCCCTCTCATTCTGGTATCTTTTCTGCATTGGAAAAGATCCTCCACCTGCACCTTGTTTATGCCCATGAGTTACTTAAGTTTCTATCATATCACCCCTTTCTTTCCTCTCCTCCAGTGAGTACATATTGAGGTCTCTTAGTCTCTCCTCATATGTTTTGTGGTGCAAACCATGCACCATCTTTGTCATCCTTCTCTGGATAGCCTTCACCTTGTTTATGTCCTCATGCATGCAGTACTCCCGGTGGGGCCTTACCAGTGTTTTATACAATGACATCACCATCCCCTGCCTCCTACTAGTAATACCTCTGCCTGTGCACCCCAGCATGCCACTGACCCTCTCTGCAGTCTTTGCACACTGCTTTGATACCTTAAGGTCATCAAATATGAGAACCCCTAGGTCCCTTTCCTCTTTGGTGACAGTCAGAACCCCCCCATCCTGTAGCTTTCCCCAGGGTTCCCCCTATCCAGGTGCAGTATCTTGCACTTTTTTGCATTGAACCTCAGTTGCCACACCTCCAACCATCTTTCAAGCTTCTCCAGGTCCCTTTTCATTTTCTGCACCCCTTCTGGAGTATCCACCCTGTTGCAGATCTTGGTGTCATCTGCAAATAGGCAGACCTTTCCTTCCAGCCCCTCTGCAATGTCACTAATGAAGACATAGAACAGAACTGGTCCCAGTACTGATCCTTGTGGCACTCCACAGGTCACCCCTCCCACCCCGGATTGGATCCTATTTACCACGACCCTCTGCATTCTGCCCATCAGCCAGTTTCTAACCCAATGTATCACCTTACGCCCCATGTCCAGACTACTCATCTTGTTAACCAGCCTGCTGTGTTGGATGGTATCGAAGACTTTACTGAAATCAAAGTAGGCAACATCTATGGCCCCTCCCTGATTCACTTCCCTAGTCACCCAATCAAAAAAATCTATCAGATTCGTTTGACAAGACCTTCCTAATGTGAATCCATGCTGCCTCAGATCCTGGATTCCAGGTGTACCACTATTCTTTCTTTCAGCAGTGTCTCCATGATCTTCCCCACCACTGAGATGAGGCTAATTGACCTGTAGTTACCCGCTTCCACCCAACTGCCACTTTTGTGCAGTGGGACTACATGCGCCCTCCTCCAATCCTCTGGAGCCACGCCTGAGCTGAGTGACTCTGTGAAAAGGGTGGCCAGAGGCGCTGCTATTTCCTTTTGCACCTCCCTTAATATCCTCTGGTGTATGTCATCTGGTCCCATGGCTTTATCCACCTTCAGCTTTGTGAGTTCCTCCAGAAGTCTCTCCACTGTGAATGGACTGATGCCCCCCGATTGCCTCTGTCCCCAACTGTGGTCATTGACCCTCTCCCTCCTCAGTGAATACTGAGCATAAGGATTTGTTCAGTATTTGTGCCTTGTCTAGATCCCCCTCCTTACACTCCCCTCCTCCCCTTTGAGTCTCACAATCCCCCCTGGTTTTTCTTCTATTGCTCATGTACCTATAGAATGTCTTGTCCCCTTTTTTCACAGTCCATGCTAAACCCTCCTCTATGCCTTCGCTTTCCTAACAGCCTTCCCTGCATCTCTTAGACATTTAAGGCACACCTCCCTGTCCTCCTCTCTTTGGGTCCTCTTATACTTTCTGAAACTTGCTCTTTTAGCCCTTACTTTGTCTTCCACCTCTTTAGAGAACCATAGTGGTTTCTTTCTTCTTTTCCCTTTGGCCACTATCCTAATGCAATGGTTAGTTACCTCCATAATGGCTCCTTTTAGTCTCCCCCACTGTTTCTCCACCCATTCCATTACCTCTAATTTCTCCAGGGCTGCTCTTAAACATCTACCCGTTTCATTGAAATCTGCCCTACTGAAATCTAATACTTTTGCCCTTGTGTGGCTTAATTGAGTCCCTGTCTCCATGCCAAACCATATCATGTGGTGGTCACTGGATCCCAGCTGCCTTTCCACCTGGATTCCTTTGACTCTGATCCCATTGGTCCATACCAGGTCTAGAATCAATTTGTCCCTGGTTGGCTCATGCATCAGCTGTCTGAGTCCAACCCCCTGTAAGAATTCCAGGATGGCTGAGCTTCTGGCTGAAGCAGCTACCTGGGTGGTCCAATCCACGTCCAGCATATTGAAATCTTCTATCAACAGGATTTCACCTTTAGCTGCCATGTCGTGAATTTCTTCCACTAGAACCTTGTCCCCTTCCTCCCTCTGTGCCGGAAGTCTGTAGATCGCCCCAATATGTATTGCTGTGCCATTTCCTGGTTCAAGGGTGACCCACCCTTACTCAGCCTCTCCTTGCCTTCCCTGTACTTCTGTAGCTTTTATGCCTTCTCTGACATACAGGGCCACCCCCCTCCCTTTTTAACTTCCCTGTCCCTTGTTACACGAGGTCCCTGCACCCTAATTGATACCCTCAGAGGTACACCGTAGACAGCTAATGTATAGGCATAGGCTATACTAACATACAGGGCTAAGGGCATCTACCGTATAAGAGTAGATGTCAGGATATGAATACATATTATTGTAACTCACTTTGCTTGCTAATGCACACACATTATACCATGTATTTTCTGTCTATTTCTTACTTGTCAGATGCCAAGACACCTGTCCTTGAAGTAATAATAATATGTGAGGCAATATTGCCATCTTTCGGTGATGGACACCACTTCACCTTGTTATGTAAGACTTTGTATAAGAACGTCTTTGTTCTAAAACTGATGACTTTACAAAATTATATAATGTTATCTTGGACCGTGGAGCCACCTCTAATTTAGCCAATAGGGCTCATCTCTGTAACTAGAAATGTTTCTATCTTTCAGTAACCATAGTAATTATCACAGGTATATAATGTTATGCACAGGCTTTACACCTCAGAGACCCAAGAGACTACAAAGAAACCTCGAGGTGTAGGGAACGCTTAGCACTGGCTCCCAGTTCGCATTGGTAAGAACTGCTTAGGGCAACTGTGATTCATCCCTGGTTGTAGTAATAAACTTGTTTATTACTTGAATGCAACTTGTTTGTGATTATTTGCATCTCCAATATTGCCAAGAACCTGAAAGTGAGGTTTAGACCTCTTACACCCTTCTGAACAGTGTATAGCCTGGAACATTGATGTCCCAGTTGTGATTAACAGACACCACACTCACAGGCAAAAATAATAGGCATGTAGATAAAAAGTACTGCAAAGAGACTTATTAAGGTCCATGAATGAGAGGCAGCGCTATACCCTGGCACATCGAGTCTGTATTGATTTGATTTGATAAAAATGTATTTTTAGACAGGAATTTCATTTGTTGGGACACAAGTCCCATTTTCAACAAAATCCTGTGTTACAATGTTGACAATCCATATAAAAATACAAACAACAAAACAATACAAATGACGATTACTTAAAATAAGTACAGATCAAATGCAGATATTCCTGTAACTTCTTAAAACCAGGCAGGCTGTCAATGGTCTCCAATTTGTAAAGTAAAATATTCCAAGAATGTGCAACACTATTCTGTAAAGTTATGGCACCAAATCTGTTGTATGATCTGGTCATAGGAATTTTCTGACTAAAGGATCTGGTATGCATTCTTAAATCACTATTACATTCACTTATCATACAGTTCAGTAGACAATGTCTTGGTTTTCCTTTTAGTATTTGATAGTGTGTATACCAAATGTAAACTCTTTTTTTTCTCTTGGATTTAACTAATTTAATTTACTATATAGGTCACAATGGTGTGCCCCATGCCTACTTCCCATTATGAATTTATTTATTTTATAATAAGCTTGATTTACTTTGCTTAATGATGTTTTAGTGGAATGCATATACAGCATTAATCCATATTCCAAAACTGGAACCAGCAACTGTCCAACCACTTTCTCCCTTGTTTCTAAAGACAAACTACCTGTCACTCTTCTTAATACCTCCAATCTTTGATTCACCTTTTTAACTTGTAAGACAGCATGCTCTGTATAAGTTAGGCCAGGGTCCACTTGCACACTTAAATATCTATAAAAACATTTTCAATCTTAGTATTTTCATCTACTTTAATTTGTAATTTTTGTCCTCCTTTCTTAATACTTGCCCCTTTAAAACCATACATTGTGTCTTTTTTGTGTTTAGAAGTAAACCTGAACCATCCAACCACGTTTCCATTTGGTATACATCCTCTTGCAGTTTGTAACCCAGTTGTTCAAAATTATCTGCTGTTGCTACCAATACTGTCATCAGCGTACATTCTAATATCACAATATTTTATATATCTTGGACGATTATTCACATATACATTGAACATAAGGGGACCTAAAATTGATCCTTTTTTGACTCTTCATCCCAAATTGATGAAGTCCTCCTCCACCCCAAATGTGTTCAATGTGGTGAACAAGTACGGCCACACTATCTGATGCTATACCTTTTCAGCATCCATGGACACCGCCATCAAGCTAGAGTCCGTCTCCATCCCCCTGTTGACCTCATTTAGCAGTCTCCTCATGTTCCGATACAGTATGCCTGCCTCCCTTTCACAAATCCCATTTACCAATATAGACTCTGATTGCGTAACCAGCATTTTGACAAATAATTTAGCAACCACATTCAGAAGGGAAAAAGGAAATATAAGGAACAGAATGTGTCGTCCTTTCCCTTTTTAGGGAAAACAACAATTGTGGCTTCCTAACAGGTCCACTGCAGTGTTCCACTTCTCCCCACCTCATGAATACGTCTTGTACTGGTTAGCTACCTCTTTCTTCATGAATTTGCAAAACTCAGCTGATTACCCATCCAGGCCCTAACTTTACCTCTTTTCAGGGAGTCTATGGTCCTCATGACCTCCTGTTGAGTGACTGGCGCCCCTAGGTCTGTCACCTGTTCTTCTGTTGCCTCTGGTAGAGAAAGCCCTACTAGGAAGTCCCTTGAATAACTTTTCAAGCTCTCCCACCTCAGATCCACACAGCTCTTTGTAAAAGGTTAAGTTGAAAGGCTTCATGAATTTTTTTAAGAGTTGACAGAAAACAGAGTGGTGGTAAACGGTATACAGTCAGAAGAGATGCAAGTCACAAGTGGGGTACCTCAGGGATCAGTCCTGGGGCCAGTCCTCTTCAATATCTTCATCAGTGACATTGCAGATGTACTGGAGGGTAAGGTTTGTCTGTTTGTAGATGACACCAAGATCTGCAACAGAGTAGATGATCCAGATGGGGTAAGCAGAATTAGAAGAGATCTGGATAAACTGGCAAAATGGTCGGAAGAGTGTCAACTGGGGTTTAACACAAAGACGTGCAAGATCATGCACATAGGTAAGAGAAACCCTGAAGCCACCTAAAGGCTGGGAGGGGAGTTGCTGGCAGTCACAAGGTAAGAAAGAGACTTGGGCATCATCATCACAGATGACCTGAAATCATCCAAGCAGACCACTAAAGCAGTAGGTAAGGCTAAGGAGATGTTAGGGTGTATTAGTAGGGGTATCACAAGTCATAAGAGGGTGGTAGTAATCCCTCTTTACAAGACGCAGGTTAGGCCCCATCTGGAGTACTGCATGCAGTACTGGAGGCCACATCTTCACAAGGACATTAACCAAATTGAGGCAGCTCAGAGAAGGGCAACCAAAATGGTGGTGGGACTGCATCAGAAAACAAATGAGGACAGATTAACGGAGTTCAATATGTATACCCTAGCACAAAGGAGGTAGAGAGGTGATATGATCAAAACATTCAAACACCTTAAGGGCATTAACAAGATGAAAGAGTCTAACATGTTTCAATATAAGAAAAATAGCAGGCCAAGAGGACACAGCATGAGATTAGAGGGAGGCTGATTAAGGGGTAATGTAAGGAAGTTCTTTTTCACAGAAAGGGTGGTGGATGCATGGAACGGCCTACCTCAGGAAGTGGTGGATATGAATACAGTGCAGGGCCTCAAACAGGCATGGGATAGGCATAAGGGAGCAATACAGATGAGTATGAATAGATAGGCCACTGACAGAGCAAAGGCTGATGGTACATTCATAAGGTAGAAAAAGAAATGGGCAGACTGGATGGGCCTTGTGGTCCTTATCTGCCGTCAACTTCTATGTTTCTATGTTTCTGTCCCATCTTTGAAAGTCTGTGATAATATTAATGTCCTCCCTTTAGTTACGTGAGGTAGGAGGAAACCTGTTTTTTTTTTCATCCACTCATACATTCTTTTGTGTGGCAAGAAATAGGTTTAATCATGCCTTTTCTTAAGTAAATTCCCCTAGATTGACCTAGCCACCTTTAGTTTTAGCATTAAGTCCTGGGATGAGTCTGCTTCCATTTTTGTCTTAGCTCTATCTTCTCGGTGTTGTGATAACTGCTTACCCTTTGACTCTTTTCTCTCTGCTGCCACCTGACTAATAATCTGACCCCCCCCCCATAAGTAAGCCTTTCCTGACTCCCACAAGAGGCAGGTGAAAAACCATCTACTGCATGTGGTTCCACTTGAGGTGTTGTCCTCTCCAGAGTTGGAGGAAGTGGTCCACCTGGGTGGTATTTTTATTTATTATTTTATTTGAATTTTGATGATGGGGTAGGCCCACTGAGACATGTAAGTACCTTTTTCTGGGGTGACCCAGATTTAGTTAAATACAGAAATTAATAATTTTTTTCACAATGACTGCAGTGCAAAACAAGATTATAATACAGCAGTCAAGAGGAATAACAAGTAAATAAAAGAAAAGTTTACATGCAGCGAATATTGGTTAATCACAAATGATATAGGTTTTCAGTACCAAGTAACAAAAATCACAGGTTCAGCAAGGCAACATCACAGTCAAGTACTCCAGGAGAAAGATACAAGCTACCCAGCAGTTAGGAGGGTTGTACCACCAGGGTCAGCCCCAGAATTATTACAGTATATAGTGAGCAGATGACAAGTCACCATTTGCACCTGCATTGGTTCACCCCAAGTATCTGACTTCTCACTCTTTCTTATCTGAGGGCACACAGTCTGCTCTTCCCAGGGTAGGTTGTTGGTCAGCATTCCTCTGTCTTTGCCAGGCTCAGGCCCGAGTCTCTGGCTATCTAAGCAGCATGGTATCCTCAGTGTTCATGTTCATAGGACTGTCCATTTGCCCACTGGCAGTAAGTGGTTGTAATGAATGGTTTGGCTCCCTTTCAAGGTAGATCCTGTAAACTTGCAAACTCCGAATTTGCTCCATTATGGCATATTGAGTGTTGTCCCACCAATCATTATGTTTATGTTTTCCAGGTAAAGCCAAGTTCCTCACCAATTTCCAGTCCTTTGGTAAAGGTCATTGGCTTTAACTTTCTGGTTGTACCTGACTTTGTTGGCCAAATTTCTCTTCTTGGTCATTTCAGAAGTCAAACGATATGCAGTGTCTGACTGATCTTTCAGACAATGAACATACTGCAGGTATGTCTCTGGGTGAGCTCTTTCCGCATCTACCCCAAAACACAAGTGGACAGCCTCTCTGCCGAACATCAAGTACCATGCTAAAAATCCAGTAGTGTTATTTTTGGTACAGTTGTATATGTATACAAGAGCACTGACTTGTTGGTTGCACTGAGCCTTGTCCTTAGGGTTTCAGGTGCCCAACATGTTAAATGGAATCTAATTAAAACATTCAGGCTGTGGATCATCGTGAGAGTAATACAAAGTTGTACATAACTTCCAAATCCCCCAGAATGACAGCATTTCCTCCATCAGGTGGCTTTCAGAATCCTGGCCCTCATCCAGATGAACCCACTTAGTAGCACCATAGTGGATAATGAACTTTCCATTAGTATGCAGGCAACAGTTGTGGCCTTTTGATACTTTACTGGGTAGGCCTGTGTATAGCTTGAGGAATGGTCCGTGACCACCACTGTATCTGCGATGTTCTTGGAATCAGGTTCCAGACTTAGGAAATCAATACAGTTGAGTCCCATGGGAGCACTACCAATGTTAATCAGAGGGGCTTCCCTCTTAGGCAAAGTCTTATGCTGCACACAGTGGTTGCACCATTAGCAATAGCCCTCAATTTCACATCCAATCCTGGGCCAGTGCAGCCATGCACAGGCAAGATCTGGAGTCCATTTATCTCCTAGATGTCCCATTTCATCATGTAAAGCCTTTGTCACCATTCTTCAAAACCTGATTGGCAACAGCAGTTGTTGTCTAGGGAACCTGTGCAGGCCTTGGGTCTCTTAGTAAAGCAACTTTTTCCTTCAGACACAACTTTGGCCATTCTTTTAGCAGCAACTGGGTGTCTCCATTCCCAAGCACAAACTTTGTGGCATCCCCTTCCCATTAGAAAGCTTGTATGATGTCTTTGAATCCAGAATCTTGTCTCTTCTCTCTCTGCACATCAAATGGGTGGGTGTGTGGCAAGGGTGTCATTTACAAAGCTGTAAAATCACAACAGGTTAAAGGCAAACAGTCACTGGTGGGCCACATACTGTCCAAAAAGCAATTTACATTGGTGGGGTAGCGTTGCTTGTCTGTGTCAAATCTTTTGCATAGGGCTTTGACAGTTGACTCTAGGATCATGGTCTATTTTGCGCCAGCACTGTCTAACAGGTGCTGGGACAAGACATCTACAGCAACATGTTTGAAGCCCAGACAGTACTCCGCAGAGTAGTTGTTTGTAAGTAGGGCTGATAGCCATTGGTGTCCCATTACATCCAATTTTTTTTTTTGTATTTCTTTTTATGCCCCCCTCAGTTCACCAGTGCTGTCACCCGACTCCATAATCAGATACCCCGCACCCCTGAGGACCCCCCATTGAGCCTTGGTTTACCCCCCAGGTGGGGATGAAGCAGGGGCTCCGGTCCCCTTAGGCCCCCCTCTGTACCCTCAAATCTCATCGGGGTCCTACAGGAGTCACTGCGCCAGTGGGTGAGGACCAACACCGGATCCTCTTGTCAGTGTCATGCTGTGGCCGAGATTTTCAAGTACACCCCCCAGAGGCGTGACATGTGCATGATGTCAAGGCACACATGCCGATGTCCGTCATGCCTCTCCCCCAAGCAAGACTTGAGTATGCTAAGCCTGCGGTTTCCACCAGAGGCCAGGCATGCACCAGGTCAGGTCCCCCCCCAGAGGAGGCAAGCAGTCCCCTGGACACTCGAACCTCCTCCGGCCGACCCTCCAATGACCCAGGCTCATTCCCGAACCCAGGTCACTGGTGTCATGTGCGGTAGTGCTAGTGCTGTGCCGGTGGGCCGGTCCACTGCACCCAATTTTGCTGTGACTTGCATATACTGTTTATAAATGCCATTCATGAAGATTGAGTGGCCCTTCATATACTGTGCTCTGTATGGTAACTTGCTTAACTATCTATGCTGACCATATTTTTCCCTTCACTGTTATCTGTATATGCTATACTGTTGGTTGTTTATAATGTACAATTAATGAATGTAGTAGTCTCAACCACTATTTGTAACTAATTTGTTATGATCTCATCGTGTTGTGTTTGTATATGATGTTTCTGAATATGTATGTTGTAATCATCCTGCTACTGTATGTAACTAATTCTGGGTTGCCGCTGAAAAAGGGACTTCTTTGTATCAGTGAGCCTACCTGGTCATCAAAATTCAAATAAATAAATAAGTCAGAAGATTGTTATCCATTTCTATGGTGATTTGGGCACCACCGAAGTAACCATGGAACTGACCTATGATGGCACATTTCAACACCAGGAGCTTCAATTTGTGTAGTGAGCCATTGCATTCAGCTGATGGCAAACGTCTCCTGGCAAATATAACAGACCTTAAACCTTTAGGTTTCCCTTGGTTGCACCTGGAGACGAGTCTTGGCTCATTGGTGCTTTTCCCGGTTATCAACTTTTAAAGAAATAAAAAATGTATGTAACTCCTGGTAGAAGAAGGCATCCAGTTTTCTGAGACTGGCAACTGTATGCAGCATGTAGGGTTTTACTGGGTCTACATACACTAGTACTAGTGAGTTTGTCAGATGCTTGATAATTTCTTTGTACCTTCATAGGCTGTATGTCATCAGGGTCTGAAGGGCTCACAGAACTTTAAGTAGATTTGGGATTCTGCCTAATTGTGCAAAACACACCAAAGAAAATAAAGTCCAGCAGCTCCCTGCATGGCCACCGCAGCAGAATTCCAGTCATGGGGGACAGAGGGAACCACTCCTAGTTGTCAGCCATCCTGTGGTGGGGAGGGAAAATAGGGTAAGTGTCACACTTTTGGAGGGGTTACGTAAGTATGGCATGGATTATCATCAGTCCTTGAAGGCTCAAACTCATATCAGCTGGGATTATCCAGATTTTCTATAAACATTTCTGAGGTGGAATTCCTTCTTGGGGCAGAAAAAAAACAAGGATGAATAGTGATCAGTTTCTCGAGTGTATAATAATAGTTTGTTGTTATATTGATCCTTGTAAAAAAATGCAAAATGGGTGATTTGATACCTTTTACTGGACCAACAAGAGATTCACAGAATGTTTTAAGCTTTCAAAATTACGCAGAGTTCTTTATCAGAAAAATGGCCGTTATACAAAGAAACCACTTTAAAGAGCCACTGATGCCATTGAGAAAACTTTAGAAAATATAATATTTGGACAGAATTAAGCTTCTGTTTCATATATCGTCTATAGTTTTTCTCTTCTCCATTACTTATTACTAAAGAAATTCTCACAGACACAAAATGTTTGTCCCTTAGCTTGCATCTGCCTCTATATCTTATTCCCTACTTGAAATTATAATTCTCTGTTGTGACATCACATTCTGTTGCCATGGGAATATCTGTGATGTCATAAGCAGAGTATTATGACATCAGGTTGGGAAGAATGCAATAGGAGCCAATGAATCCTCAGGGAACAGCTCTGTTTTCATGCATATGACCTTAGTAATAAATAATGAGGATAAGAAATGCAGAGCTAATGATAAATATAAACTGCCTTATGTCCAAACTATAAGTTTTCACAGTTCTTCTCGAGGTGTTGGTGGCTCTTTAAGTACATGGGGCAGAATTGGTATAAAACAAAGATAGAAAACAGTCTTTGAAAACCTAGTACAGTATATATCTACTCCTCTCAGGATAGAATGTGACATGGCAGCAGAAGGCCTATGAATTATCAGTTCCTAATTACCTTCCTGAAAATAGACAGCAGACTCTGTGTGTGTGTGTGTGTGTGTGTGCGTGCTCGTGCGCATATGCGTGTACTCATCATTGAGAAGCAGCCATTCTGTGTCTATGAAACCAAAAAGTACTAAACTATATGTAAACCCCACCTTCCTCATGTCTGGGGGTGCACAGTGTTCCCGAGAAAGGCTGGCTACGCCATAGAAATCTCTCTCCAAACATTTTCTCAATCAGCATTTCATTGCAATAAATAAATGAATTAGATCTTACCAGGCAGTTATAGGCCCTTCACCCCCATGACACTGTACCGGAGGAGTAACTGAATTCGCACTGAAGCTGGAATCTTTCTTGGCTCCTCCGGCCCCGGCTCCCAAGAAGGTTCAGCTGGAACTGTGCTTAAGGTTCTCTAAGGGCTCCTGGTTTCTACTAAAACTAGGGAATAATTTCATTTGAAGTTTAAAACATCAAGTCAAGGGAAACCTCTCTCTTTAAAACAAGGGAATATATTCACCTGGGCCCTCGATGATTTTCAGAGATCCCAGGGGTTCCGTTTGCTTACAACTCATAAATCAGCTTCATGGGGCTAACTATCTGCTATGTACAATACTAATAAGAAGAGATGGCAAGGGCAGACATCTCAGGCAGGCAGATATTAAATGAGCTGTAACAGATAGCTGCTGAAGCATCCTGAAGCCAACATGACTGTTACCCGAAGTGTGAAGCTCCTAAGAATCTCTGGCACGGGTAAGTATCAACCCACACGTGAACCTCATGTTTCCATTTCTAGGGCCCTTAACTCTCAAACTCACTGGAGTGCTCATTTCCTTTCCTGGTGAGAAGCGAACAGCTTCTCCCTCACACTGCTCCTGGGCTCTAAACTGGCCGCCCCCCGTGACATGGATGGGGCAGCCTGCTAGTACCTCAGCTGCCACCATTCCCTCCAGCACACCACCTCTGCGACCCTTAGAATTTTGGCCTGACTGTCTGGTCCACACAGCCTTGTTGAAGCTGAAGCCCCTACATTACCTTATGCTTTCCTGCCTTTGGATGTTACTACTGGTTCAAGCGGTGGCCTAAACTCCAGCCCCAAATGGTCTTCCTTGCATTTTTTCCTCCTGTGCTTGAGCTGAGCTATCGGGCAAGGGGGGGACAACCTGAGGCCCACTCAACAAATTCAGCAGCCCCAGGGCCTGTCCCTCCAAACCAAGCCCATAAAATGGGAAGAGACCTCCCTCCAGACCCTCACTTACTCCCAGAGCTGCCACTGCCATGTGGGAAAGAGAGAAACCCCTCGCACTGGTCCCCCTCTTGCAAAGGCCCTGCCACAGCCTTTACAGCCCTGGCAACCTTGGTACCCTACCTCCTACCAGAGCCCCCTAAGTGCCTCTGAGGCCTACACTCCCCTACTACCACTCCAGCCCCTTGAGACACGGGATCCCAAATGACTGCAGGCTATGTGACCTTCCACCACCCATGGCAAGCCCAGACCCAGGACCTGGCACTTTGCCGCTGAAAGCCATCCTGCATAAATGGAGGAGGGCCCCTCTGCACTGCCCTCACAGTACTGATGAACTCCTGCTCTCTCTCTTATCTCCCCCCTGTTGCTCTCTGCCTCTCGATTCCTTACCTACCCTTTTATGCTGCCAAGATCCCTGCTGCCACCCAGTGGTGGCCAGCAGAAATTGCTTGTCCCAGACACCTATCAAATGAAACTAAACCCTGAGGGAAGAGGGAAAGGGGACCCTAAAGTGTGCATAAAAAGGCCCTCTCAAATGAGAGGGGGCTTACACTCTCCCTCTACCCAGGAAATCATTCCCTCCTGCGAATGATGGCAGAGGGCCCACACAGTCACTCCCACCAATGGACCAGGTATGCATACTCCCTGGACCCCCAGCAGCAATGCCTGCAACAATGGGCCTAAGGGGCACCCTCCCCAAGTCTACAAACACTGAAATCCTATCTTACCTGTGCCAGGAGATACTATACATTAAGCTGTGCGATTGCAGTGTCAGTGGCTCAGTAGGTAGCACACTCGCCTCTGAGGCCGGAAGGCTGTGGGTTCAGTTCCCACATCTGGCACTTGGGTTAATATCCCAGTACTGACACTGTAATGCAGCATGAGAGGGGTGCTGCAATTCTGAGGTGCCATATTTCGGATCAGACATTAAACCGAGGTCCCCTCTGACTGGATTGGTGGTAGTTCAGGTGGATGTTAAAGATCCCATGGCACTTATTGAAAAAGAGTAGGGGAAATTTTATGGGGAAAAAAGGGAAGTAAGATTCAAAACAGTAAATACATCATGTACAACAAAGTGCTAGAAAATAGAAACAATACTATTACAACCAAAATAACCCAGTAGAAACAAAAATAATGCAGCAGAGCAAACACAGTACCTAACTACATAAATCAAAAATCAGATAACCAGAATAAAATTTAACATAGAACGACATCACATGCTTGCCAGAAACAATGTAACTGGCGAGATGAGATGCATTTTACATCTGCGTCATAAACCTGCTGAAGTGCTCCAGTAATTAACAACAAGGCATCATATGGAACATAGTGCTGCTGTAATCCCCACTTACACCGAAACTGCCAAAGGTAATATTTCAAAATAGCAAACAAAACTTGTAAAGTAGAAATGGAAAAAGACTGCCAATGTAAAGTTCCCGGAACATAAATCAGTTCCTGATAAGTGAGAACTCCAAACTGCGGTAATTTCCAACGATCAGCTAAAAAATGCCAAAACTGTTTAGCATAAGCACAGTTTAAAAATAAATGTTCTTGAGTTTCCAACAGTTGGAAACAAGAAGGTCTTAAACAATACCTTTCTTGAACAGCTTTATGTCGATTATTGTTTTTAACATTAAGTTTACCATGTGATGTCAACCATACCAAATCCCAAACAAAAACTGGCAATCTCGGGTTTAAAAATTGCAGGAACATAGCCTGACTGTCTTGTTCCATACAATAAGGTAATCTGAGAGGTTCCAAACACTGAACTTGAACAATTGCATCATAAACCGCCTTCCTTGTAGGTAGGGTCAGTAAATTAAAATCAACTTTCCAAAGGATGAGTTGTTGAAACATCTCCTTAATGGTTCGAGGAACTATTTCTAATCTAGAAAACATTCTAGTATTTTTATTTTCCCATGCTCTCAAACTAGGCATAAGCCATTCTGTCAATAAAGAAATCCAAGTCTTACAGTGGGGCCGATTAAGCTCAAAAACACTGAAATACAGAAAAATACTAAAGTAAAAAGCAATAGGATGGAGCATATCCAAACCTCCCTGTTTTATAGATCAATAAGTGATATGCCTCTTAACAGGATTTAATCTGCTATCCCATAAGGCCCTAAAAAACAAACTGTACAATTTAGTATACAAACTCTTCGGTGGGGGATAAATATAACTAATATAAAGAAAAAGGGGAACAATCAAAGTTTTTAACAACAAAATACGTTTACGTTTAGATAAAGGCCCATGAATCCAACGAGCCAGTGACACCTCTGCAATTGCCAATTTCTGCTCCCAGTTAGCAACTGCCACAGTGTCAGAACCAAACCGTATCCCCAAAATAGTAACCGGTTCCATAGATACTGAAATACCTGCATATTGAACTAATCTAGGAGCATCTGAGGGAAACTGATCACCAGAGCATTTGTCCATATTAATACTGGAACCAGAAGCCTTAGAAAAAGCAACAAGCTGTACATTCATTTACCAAAAGCACTAAATCATCTGCATATGCAAGTATTTTTAAAGGAGGAAAGGTATGAACTAAGGATATTCCCTTTATCTGAGAATCATTAAGAATACATCGTAAAAGGGGATCAATACAAAAAACATACAACAGGGGACTTAATGGGCAACCCTGTTTAACACCCTGTCGGAGACCAATTCTATCCCCTTTCCAACCATTGACTTTTGGTACCACAGTAGCATAACAATAAAGTTTCCGAAGCCAAGAAATAAATTCAACAGGTATCCCATAGCGATCTAATACTAAAAATAAGTATTCCTGGGAAATGGAATCAAAGGCCTTACGTTGATCTAGGCTAAGCACCAAACCAGAGATACAGTGGTTCTGACCTTTATAGAACAATTCCCGGAGCAATATCAAATTATCATGTATACTACGATGAGGAACACTACAGCCCTGTACAGAACTAATAAGGGAATGAGCACAGTTTGACAATCTAAGAGACAAAATTTTACTCAAAAACTTAATATCGGAGTTCAACAGACAGATAGGCCTCCAGTTAAGTAGTGACCTTTTATCACCTTTTTTGTATAAAAAAAACAAATCTGCTTCTATCAACCATTCAGGTATGAAAGGAGAACTTAAAAGAACATTAAAGAGATCACATAATACAGGGGCCAAAAGATCACAAAAGGTCTGAAAAAACTCTGCTGGAAGCCCATCAGGTCCAGGAGAACAGCCGGTTTTAGCTGATTTTAATAACAGAACGAACTTCAGCTATAGTGACAGGAGCCACAAGCCACTGTACCTGATCCGGCAGAAGGGCTTGTGGTGCTATTCGTGTAACATAAGAATGCAAAAAGTCTGTCTGTGGAGGAAGTCCAAACGTATTTTTAACATAAGTAGAAACAAGACGCAAAATAGAGGCCCTATCATGATAAACAGTACCATCAACATCCCGTAATTCCTCCATACATTTTCTGTGACAAATAGCCTTATGATCTTTAAAAGGGCTGAACGTCTGCTTTGTACCCACCGTACCAAATCGTAATTCCTGTTTAAGGGATTTCATTCTATCATATTGGAACGGATACATAGCAGATTTGGCTTGCTGAAGCTGAGAGCTAAAATCCTGACCAGTAGAATCAGCAAGAGAAATCAGCCTATGATAATGCTTTCTACATTGTAGATAACGAAAATAATCAGTTCTATGGTACAATCCCACAGTTTTCTGAAAAAAGGTTTTCAATTCTAACTTAGTATCCCTCCACCAATCAATCAAAGAATCATACATGCAAGACACAGAAAGTCGGGCTGCCCAAAAGGCATTGCAAGCATCAAGAAGACGTGCTTGCTGTAATAAAGAAACATTTAACTTCCAGGACGATTTTGCAAAAGGGGAACTCTCACCCCAATGACATTCTAAATACATAGCCGAATGATCAGTAAAAGCTAAATCAAAATTACCAGAATGAGTAACAGGTACCGAATTGGAAACCCAAATATAATCAATCCAAGTACGTAACAGGCCTTTACCAAAAGTAAAGCCACCAGTAGCATGAAACATGCAGTAAGAATCCACTAAATTGGCAGTAGTAACATCTTTTAAGGCAATAGAATCACAGAACATCTTATCCGTCTGCAGACCCCTATCATTCTTTTGAATGCCACAATTGAAATCCCCACCCCAAATGACCATTCGAGCTGTGCAAAGAAAAGGCTGAACTTTCCTGAAAAGGGCCACTCTAGAGGCCTTATTCTAAGACGCATAAATATTAATGATGCGTACTCTCCAAGACTTATAAGAGACATCCAAAATTAGAGCCCTACCAGGGTCCAAGTCAATCATACGAGAGACTTGTAAATCAGGATTGGAAAACAAAATACCCAAACCATCACATTTATCAGGTCCTAACGACCAAAATGTGGGCCCCAAAGTCCAAATAGAGGAGCATTATGCTATCTCTTTAAATGTATTGATTCTAGTATCTTGCAAGAAAAGTATATCAGAGTGAAAATGTTGCAATTCTGAGAAGATTAAATCCCTTTGTATACTACTCTTCATACTATTGACATTCAAAGAGAAAACACGAAAAGCACCCATAAAAAGGAAAAAAAAAAACACAGAGAGAAAAGCTACACTAAACATATCAATGTTGAGAACGAGTCTTCCATTTGAGGTTTCCAGAGGCACCATCTTCTAAACCAGAAGAAGCCCCTACAAAAGAGGCCACAGAGGAAGAGTCTGAGGCCGAGTCCTCATCATCCTCCTCAGTGCCCCCTGACCGTCGCTGTCGTCTCAACACATCAAATTTATTAGATTGTAACAGTTTTTTCTTAGACCCAACTTTTCGTTCCTTCCCTTTAGGGCCTGGAATTACACTTTTCTCCCGTTGTCATTTTTTATATGAAACAGTATGAAAGGACTGATCCATATCCAAAACTTGGGGGGGGGCATAACAGTAGTATCAGAATCAGGAGGTACAGAAGTAAGAGGGGGAGTCAAAGGGTCTGGCTTTACCTCTACAAGCATATCCCCAGGAAAGGAACCAGAATCCTGAAGAGTTAGAGATGGAGGTTCCTGTGGGCCCACCTGGTCAGGGACAACCACCACCATCGGGGCCTCAGAAGGCACACGCACTGTCACATCAGACGTGCTATTAGAAACAATATCAGGATGACAGTCTGCCAGTAAACTTGACTGTGACTGAAGAACAGACCCAGGATTCAGGGGCTCTGGGACAGATGAAAGATCCCGCATCCGCCTCTCAGAGGCCTGAGCACAACTCTTCTTCTGGGCCTGCATAATAAGGGATTCATGGGAGTGGGTGTCTACAGAATTATGAGAGGCCCAGGGACACTTAACATAAGAGTGACCCTTTTCATCACAAAGATTGCAACGAAATAAATTCAAACAGGTAGCAGCTGAACGACCTGTCTCCAAACAATGAGTACATTTTAGAGCATCACAAGCATTACTAAGATGCAATCTAGAGCCACACCTATGACAGGATTTAGGCTGTCCTGGATAAAACAGAGAGCCCCTATCCCTCCCTAAAAAAAAAAACAACTAGGCAAGTGAGAAACGCCAGAATTAGTCATAAGTAATTTACACTTAATTTTCCAGCCCCCTGTCCAAAATTGTTCAGAATCCATGATAGTGACGGGGTGCTCCAAAACTTCACGTTTTTTCAGCCAAAACAAAATATCTGCTAACTCCACCCCTTCATTCCGAAACAAAACTGTAATAGTCCGTACAGCAGGTTTTGTAAGTGGAATTGCCAGGAAAGGAGTCCAAAGAGGGGTATCCTTAAGGGAATTGTATTTCACCCAAAATCAATCCAGGGCTTCTATAGTTTTAAAGCTAACATCATAATTGTGACCATCCGTATGAATTAAAGCAAAAACCTCTGATGCATAGAATTTCAAAGAGTCTTTCAAAAGACACCGCCCAATGTACACTCTGTCCTGGGGGTCCACCAAACCACCCTTATAGAGCAGCCGAATAGCATTACGACGAGGAGAAGGTTCCTTAAATGCAGGTTTAAACAAGTCAGCCATTCGGAAGGCAGGGACAGATATCTTAGCTCCAGGGGGAGTATGTGAAGGAGCAGACCCTGTATTCAGAACAGGTAGGCCCCCTACCTGGGAAACAGTCGGCCTCGCACTGTCCGGGGAAACACCAGGAACAGGAGTAGGCTCTGAAGCTGACACAGAGGGAATGCCAGAAACTGGCCCCAAATCAGAAATCAGGGTTGAAAGTACCTGAGGCAGAGGAGGGTTGCCTGCTTCCCCCCCTGTCATAGCCAAAGCAGTTTGCCGTGAAAGAATAGGGGCGGCTGAAAAACAGCCAGAATCCTTTAAATCTTTTCCTGTGTCTGAAATTACAAAAGAAGCATAATCCTGTACAGTGGCGTCAGCAGGGTCAGGGGACCAACCACCCTCAGTAGGGATCCAACCCGCCGCCCGTAAAACAGGAGCAGTGTCCAGAATATTAGGAACCTGATCAGCCCCTTTTTTTCCCCCTTTGCGAAGCATCCCTAAATGTTTTCCCAGTTTTTCTGGCAAAGCCATACCTGTCTCCAAAGTTCCAAGACTGTTTGCAGCCGAATCCCGGTGTTCCCCTCCTGGCACCATCGGCAAAGGCAACACCGACATAGCAGATGCACATCCGGGTTCCACTGTCATAGTAACACCAACACTATCCAGTGTCGGAGACAAAGTATGCCGTGTCAAGGCAGTGGAAATCAAGGGACAGGCAGGATCCAAATAGCCAGACGTCGTCCTAGCTGACAAAACAGCCAAACCCAATCCAGAACAAAACATAGCAGAATCCGTAAGTAAAGTAGAGGGACCTTCCAAAGCCGATAGAATCGGCGAGTAAGACAATGAATCTTCCACTTGGGTCTCTGGCAGAGGCGAGGTTGGGGAGGAGACCCGCTCCCCTACCTCCTGCATGTCTTCATCCGACGGCATCCCAAGGAGAAATGGTCAGCAAGCTCACTGACAGCAACTCCCCCAACCTCAGAGTAGGGGGAAATTTCCCCGGTGTCCTGGACAAATTTCCCTCATTCACTAAAAATACCACCAACCGCTTAATCTGGTTCAAGGTCAGTTGGCATTCATCTGTATCCCCTTCCCCCGGGTCGTGCCTGAAAATAGGCAGGATTTGTCTAGTGCACTTACCTGGTCAACAAAAACTAAATAAATAAGTCTAAGGAAAAAACACTGCAAACATTTTCAAAGACCTTGAAACATTTTGATTAAACAGTACACTTATTGAGGCAGAGCTTAGTTGCTATTTACCCCCCAAAAACCCAGATTATACCTCCCACCAAGTTGAAATAAAACATTTTTTTCCAAAAACAACAAGGAACATTATCACACCACACACCGCAGCCACACACACACACACCCTTAATCACACTCACCCTTACTTGATAGAAAGCAGCTTAATGTTACTGTTCAACTTAGAATTAAAGACATTGACGTTAACAGCAGTTTGAACTAAAAGTCTCTTCAATTAGCACATAAGGTTACCCAAGCCTGCTCCGATGAGCAGCCATCCTTACACAGTCCGAGTCTTTAGAGGTTCTTAAGTGTGCTGGTCCACCTGCAGGTGGAAAATAAAAGTCTGGATCTGGCTTGGTGGTGATATCTCCAAAGGAATCTTTTGCATTACATAATATTTTACATGGCATCCTGAAAGATACTGCACCAAGTCAAAGTTTTTGAATAAAGTCAGTCCAGACCAAGGCGCAGTGTGGCACAAGTGACATTGCACATGCTTTCTGGAACAGCTATTGGGACACCATCCTCCATATCCAGGGCAATGCTTTAATCTCTCCAGTTGTTCCTTGAAGATCCAGTCCTCCCTCATCTCCTCGACTACATCCCAAATTCACCCAGACACGTATGGATAGTCCAATTAGGGGTACTCCACTCATATCTTCCTTTGGGCCCATCGCTCTGCTTGGCTCCATTCAGGCAGATCTCACACTGGTCTGTCGAGCCATGTCTGTCTCCAGCTACACTTCCTTTTGATAAACCAGGTTTAAAGGATCACTACAACTTAGGCCATCCATCCTGGTGCGTTGGCGCACGGGTTGGTAGCTGTGAGGTGCGGTCAGCTAAGATGATCACTGGGCGGTGAAGAGACTTGGGGATTGCTTTATACACCTCATAGTCTGAAAACAGGAACCTCTTGCCAAGCCACTTTTCTTCATCCAGGTCCTGCTCATAAGCTGGGACCTCTTCCCTCTCAATGGTTACACCTGGCATCTCTCCAGGAGGACCTCCCAGCTTAATCACAGCTTGGGTCTTCACAGCTGAGGCCTCTGATTTTACTGACAGGACAGGCGGGCTGCCCCCCAGACAGGGGCCTTGCTGGAGACCCTCCGGGCCCTGGGAGTCCACCCAAAGAACTTCTTAGACCCCTGCCCCTCCCTCTGCCACGGGGACAGTGGGCAGCCAGTGGTGAAGAGCGGGCCAGATGGCTGTGCTCCTCACCACCCCGATTTCTCCTCTACAGCAGTACTTTCCAGCTCCACTGATTCAACCAACACCTCCAGGGAGGGCACCTTAGGATTTAGTTCTTCCTGGGCTGGGTCCTTCCCAGAGAGGGAAAGTCTACAAAGGGCCCCAGAATCCTCACTACCCAGTGATCACAGTGATGAAAGGCCCTCTGAGTCACTAGAGGGATATTCCCAATGGAAAACAGGGGGAGCACTGTCAAATATTCCTCCGGAGCAGAGCTAGCACAGATAGTACACAGGCAGCCTTACTACTCCTTCAACCCTAAATCCACATTGCACACATCACTTATCAGCCTGACCTCTCCTTCCAGCCTCTCACAACCATTCCAGGAGGGAGGTAGGAATCGTAGCAATGGGCTCCTCGAGGGAAGACCCTCTTCTGCTTTGAACTCTTTGCCTGCCATTCTGCAATGTGGGCCCAGTAGAACTGCCTCTCAATTCCTTATCTCGCTATACTGTTTTCCTGAGACAGCGGGGCAATAAAAGTGCTCTTACTTATTCAGTCTCTCTTACTTTTTTTCACTCTCTAGGCAACCACCAGTCTCTCCAAATTGTTGCTGTAAAATGGCACCTATGCCTCCAGTCAGCATGACCTTCCATGAATCGGCAGCAAATCAGAACCCAGGAGAGCATCACGTGACCCACCAGTCATGCGCAAGCACCAGATACAGGAGAGCTGAGGCCTAACATCACTTTAGGCCTGACTCCACACCACCGATAATTTTTTTTAATGCACCACACGACCTAGGCAGGCCAAGAACAGACCCACCAACCCTCCGGTCTGGGGATTTGATTAATTTAGTGCCAGGGAAGGCCACGAGATATCCCAGACGAGCCCCCGTGTGTAACCCCCATCTTCCACATACCTCTAGGGGTGCACGGTGTTCCCAAAGAAGGCTGGCTACATCATAGAAATCTCTCTCCAAACATTTTCTCAATCACCATTTCATTGCAATAAAGAAATGAATTAGCTTTTACCGGGCAGTTATAGGCCCTTCACCCCCACGACACTATACCGGAGGAGTAACTGAATTCATACTGAAGCTGGAATCTCTCTTGGCTCCTCCGGACCCGGTTCCCAAGAAGGTTCAGTTGGAACTGTGCTTAAGGTTCTCTAAGGGCTCCTGGTTTCTACTAAAACTAAGGATTAATTTCATTAGAAGTTTAAAACATCAAGTCAAGGGAAACCTCTCTCTTTAAAACAAGGGAATTTATTCACCTGCACCGTAAATGATTTTCAGAGAGCCCAGGGGTTCCGTTTGCTTGCAACTCATAAATCAGCTCCATGGGGCTAACTGTCTGATATGTACAATACTAATAAGAAGAGATGGTAAGGGCAGGCATCTCAGGCAGACAGATATTAAATGAGCTGTAACAGACAGCTGCTAAAGCATCCTGAGGCCAACATGACTATTACCCGAAGCGTGAAGCTCCTAAGACTTTCTGGCATGGGTAAGTACCTACCCACAAGCGAACCTCACGTTTCCTTTTCTAGGGCCCTTAACCCTCAAACTCACTGGAGTGCTCATTCCCTTTCCTGGTGAGAAGTGAGCAGCTTCTCCCTCACACCATTCCCGGGCTCTAAACTGGCCCCCCGGGACACGGATGGGGTAGCCTGCCAGTACCTCAGCTGCCACCATTCCCTCCAGCACACCACCTCTGCCGCCCTTAGAATTTGGGCCTGACCGCCTGGGGCTGGTCCACACGGCCTTGTTGAAGCCAAAGCCCCTACATTACCCTTATGCTTTCCTGGCTTTGGATGTTAATACTGGTTCATACGGTGGTCTAAACGCCAGCCCCAAATGGTCTCCCTTCCATTTTTTCCCCATGTGCCCGAACTGAGCTATCTGACACCGGGGGAGCAACTTCTAAGGCTCTCTGCGGCCCACTCGGCAGGGCCTGTCCCTCCAAACCAGGCCCATAAAATGGGTAGAGGCCCCCCTCCAGCTCCCTCACTTACTCCCTGAGCTGCCACCGCCATGTGGGAAAGAGAGAAACCCCTCACACTGGCCCCCCTCCTGCAAAGGCCCTGCCACAACCTTTATAGCCCTGGCAACCCAGATACCCTACCTCCTACAGAAGCCCCATATGCGCCTCAGAGGCCTACACTCCCCTACTACCACCACTCCAGCCCCTTGAGACCTGAGACCCCAAATGACCACAGGCTACACTGCCTTCCACCACCCATGGAAAGCCCAGACCCAGGACCCGGTGCTCCGTCACTGAAAGCCGTCCTGCCTAAACAGAAGGGAGGACCCTCTGTACTGCCCTCACAGTACCGACGAACTCCTGCTCTCTCTCCTATCTCCCCCCCGTTGCTTTCTGCCTCTCGATTCCTTACCTACCCTTTTATGCTGCCCAGATCCCTGCTGCCATCCAGTGGCAGCCAGCGGAAATTGCTTCCCCCTGGCACCTATCAAACAAAACTAAACCCTGAGGGAAGAGAGAAAGGGGACCCTAAAGCGAGCATAAAAGCCCCTTTCAAATGAGAGGGGGCTTACATAAATATATAAATGAACATAATTATATATATTAAATAGAACCATGTTCCTGTATAAAGGCACATTAAAAATATTTATAACAAATATAAGATGTTCAAAAAGCAGTTGCAGTTTAAATTGTGTAATGGGTCATGAAACTAAGGTCTACATTCATTCCATCATTACATGTATTGAGAAGAAAAATAATTTAAACTGCAACTGCCTTCCTACAAGAATGGAGAAAACATCTGGAGGAGACAACAGTAAAAGGACTTTGGTCCCCTCAGGGAAGAAAGAACATAAACCTGCTGGAACTCAGTGCAGTGCTTTTCTACATGATGTCCTTCTCCTCCCTGTTGCAGATAAAGACAGACAATATGAAAGCTATATACAAGTGAGGGAGTTGCGGCGACTAGGACGCAGGTTAGAACATTGTTGGCAGAAATCTGGCCTATATGCCAACCATCTTAGACTGCTAGAGCATTACCAGCTCTATCAGTCAGAAATTTCCCGTAAGAAGGCAGAGTTCCTGTCCAGAAAAATTGCTGCCGCTTAGAATCGTCCAGCTCAGTTCTTCAGAACTGTGGACAGGCTGTGCAACCCAGCCTATCTGCAGCTCCGAAGAGCTTTTTCACAATTGCAGTGTGATGAGCTTGCTCGGTTCTTTGCTGATAAGGTGGCCGACATTAGGGTCAGAGATCCATTCGGCTCATTCTGTGCAAGTTGCTGGGTTCAGGGCTTGGCCACTGTCCCTCCATTTTCCTGGAGTACCTTCGACCATCCGGAAATCGTGGATGTTATGCGGATTGTCCAGGGGATGTGCCCTACATGCTGTAGTTTAGACCTGGGCCTTACATCCCTGATAATGGGTTGTGGTGATTCTATCGGCCCAGTTCTGGCACAGATAGTCTGGTGCTCCCTTGACTCTGGTGAATATCCCTGCTCCTTGAAAGAAGCAGTAGTGACGCCTTTGTTGAAGAAAGCTTCTCTGGACCCAGACTCTCTGGCAAACTATAGGCCTATCTTGAACCTCCCCTTTGTGGGGAAGGTGATTGAGAAAGTAGTGGCTGCTCAACTGGAGAACCATTTGACCATCCATAGCATCTGCGAACCTCTCCAATCCAGTTTTCGAAAGAGGCATAGTACCGAGACCATGCTGGTGCGGGTGCTCAATGATCTCCTGATGGTGAGAGACCAGAGAAAACAGTCCGTTTTGGTACTTTTAGATCTGTCATCAGCTTTTGACACCATTGACCATGGGGTTCTGCTTGAGCGCCTGAGATTTATCTGTGGGCTTTCGGGTTTGGTCCACAGATGGTTTACATCTTAGCTCACTGGAAAAACTCAGAGGGTAGTGTCAGGGTTTTTTTCCTCTGATCCAATCTCTTTGTCATGTGGGGTTCCTCAGGGCTCAGTATTGTCCCCCATGTTGTTTGCGGTGCACATGCTTCCCCTCGGAGACATTGTAAGACGGTATGGGCTGAGGTTTCATTGTTATGCTGATGATAGTGTCACTCGGGTCTCTTTGTGTAAAGAATTCAGCTGACACGCCAATTGCAAATGTGTAAAATATTTAATAACAAAGAGTACCAACAACAAAAAGAACTCCCTCACCCAGCACTTCGACTTCTAACAAGTCTTCCTTAGGGGCACCCAACCAGGAAGGAGCGATCTTGGTATTTAACAACTGCTTCGATGAAATCCAGGATTGGATGAAGTCCAGTTGGCTGAAGTTGAACCCTGGGAAGATGGAGGTGATGGTTTTGGATCCTGGTCACCAGATAGGGGGGCCGGGGACAGGCTGCCCCCTGGGATTGTTCCTTGGAGGCACTGAGCTTCAGGCCTTTGAACAGGTGCGAGACCTAAGGGTGTTGTGGGATGCGGGGCTGACACTTCGTCACAGGTGTCAGCTGTCATTAAGTCATCTTTCTACCATCTAAGAAACATCACTAGGATTAAGCACCTTGTTCCGTCTGGCTATCTGCCTACATTGATCCATGCCTTTGTGATCTCGCATTTAGATTACTGCAACTCGCTTTACTTTGGGCTACCGGGGGTTGATATCCGCCACTTGCAGCTGGTGCAGAATTCAGCAGCCCGGTTGTTGATGGGGATTCCTAGATCTTCCCATATCATGCCGGTGCTGCGGGAACTGCAGTGGCTGCCTGTTCAGTGGCGGATCACCTTCAAAGTTGGGTTACTGACACATAAAGCCCTACAACGGACTGGGCCCTGACTACCTGAAAGAGCTTCTGATTCCTTATCACCCTGGGCAACCACTCCGCTCAGCAGATGAGGGGTTGTTGGAGATTCCGAGGGTGGTTTCAAAATCCGCTGGAGCCCGGGCATTTATGTTCGTGGCCCCTACCCTCTGGAATTCTCTACCCCATCGGATTAGGGAGTGCACGGCCATGGTGGGATTCAAACAGGCCCTAAAAGCATTTCTTTGGAAAAAGGCATACAGTGATGATGGTTGCTGATTTGGTTTAACATTGGATATTTTAATATGATGTTGAGACTGTTTTATTTGTTTTTAACTGTTTTAACTGTATTGCGCCTTGGTATTTGAAAGGTGCATTATAAATAAAGTATTATTATTATTATTAAGTGCAGTACTCCAGGATGCAATACTCTTAATAGCAGTTTCTGCCAGTGATATACTGCAGGAACACAACATAATCCACTGGCAATTACTCCAGTTTGTCACACAGGAAAGTGTGACATCTTCATCACAAAGCATTGCAACCTGGTGGGCTGCATTGTATTACATGCACAAACAGGGAGGCACCAGGTCATTCAAATTGTACAATGTCAATGAAGATCTGAAACCTGGCTTACAGTTTAGATGCAAACCTCTGTGCTGTACACCTAGCAAGAAAGGAGGCTGTACTAGCAAATTCTTTTTTTTTTGTTTACTATGTTTCCTCCAGTCTCCTTGGCTGGACCTCGTTTTCACCGGTCCTTCCAGCATCCCTCAAGACTTACCTCTCCCACAATCCCCCATGGTTTGACTTCCATTGCAGGATGGAGGGAAGTGTCTCAACCCACCGGAGTCTGGATCCAGATTCAGGAGGAGCCTGAGCCACTGGGTGTGGGGCCTGTAGAGGTCGGCGTTCAACCTGCCAACCAGGGTGTTTCCACCTTTTCATTTCACCTGTGAGTTGCTGCTCTTCCCCTCCTCACAGGGACATCGGCATCATGGGACTACATCCTCAACATGAGCATGCATTGGCACGCTCATGCAATATGCAGCATGGCACATCCCTTCCATCCTGTGTCCTGCACATCCTAACATACACATGCCTGTAGGTGGCAGTTCTGTAGTGAGACATGGCACCCACCCCCCCGGGAGAAGGACAGCGCCCTCTAGGATGCTTGATCCTTCTCCTTCCCCAGCCAACCCCTGACAATTTAGGCTCATTGCTGAACCCGGGTCACCGGTGTCATGAACGGTAGTGCTACTGCTGCACCAAAGGGCCCACCTGTACTACGAAAATTCACTCAACAGGATGTGACATGTAACCTACAAGTGGTCTTAGATTCAAGATGTTCTAAGCTCAGTTTTTCTGAAATGGGGTACCAGAGATGGATCTGTTTGCCTCATGGGAAAACAGAAAGCTACCCCAATTCTGCTGTAGACCTCCCTCAGCCGGAACAGTTCCATGGGATGCCCTAGCTCTCAGCTGGAGAAACAGGTTCCGGTATGCATTCCCTCCATTTCCACTGATTCACAAAGTGATATGGAAATTGAGAATAAAGGCTGCACCTATAATTCTGATAGCACCAGAATGGGCAAGACAGTCTTGGGACTCATGGATGCTGACAATGTCACAGAGAATAACTGACGTGCCAAATAAGACAGGACCTGGCAACTCTGTTACAGGGCAGAGTGACTCACGCAGACCTTACATTCCCTCATTTGAGAGCATGGTTCTTGATTAGTTAGAATATTCTAACCTGACCCTCTCAAACTATGTGTGGGAGGTTTTGAAGTTGCAGTTGCAGCCAGCCTCTCTCTTCATCCAAGCTCAAGGCAGGTTAATAGGGAGTGTTGGAAGGGTTAAACCCGACTCTGAAAGTGGCTTCCTACTGGGCCTCAGTTTGGAGATAACTGGTCTGGATGTTCATGCTCTGTGTTTTCTGGCTCAGGCAGCGAGGAGCCCGGGCATGAATGTTTGTAACCCTGTCTTCTCCTTTGCACTCCTCACAATGCAGGAAAGTAGCAACAAAAGCCAACAGAATGTTGGGCTGCATTGCCAGGGGGGATCAGCAGCAGGTGATAGGAAGTCATATTGCAATTGTATAGATCACTGGTACAGCTGCACCTGGAGTATGGTGTGCACTACTGGTGTCCCTAATAGGGACGCTAACCTGCTGCAGGTGGTCCAGAGGAGGGCAACAAAGATGATTAAAGGTCAGCAGGGCAGGATATATGAGGAGCGGCTGGAAGCCCTGAACATGTACTACCTGGAGAAGAGGAGGTGGGAGGGGGGCATGATTGAGACCTTTAAGTATCTGAAAGGCATAAACAAGGTGAACAAGAAGAGCCTCTTCAGGCTTAATGGAAACAAAAACACGAGGGGGCATTGCCTCAAGCTGGAGGGAGGAACTTCAGGAGAGAGTCCAGGAGGCACTTCTTCACAGAAAGGGTGGTTGCAGGGTGGAACGGGCTCCCTGAAGATGTGGCATCACTACGGACACTGGAGGGCTTCCAAAGGGGATGGGACAGGGTAAAAGGTAAAGTCAGAGCCATAGGGGGTATGGTCACAGGGGGATATCAGTCTGTGGGGGACACAGTCCATAGATGTTGCTTGGTACTCTGCAATACGAGCAGACTTGATAAACTGCTATACTTTATTCTGCTGACATACTGTAGAAACATACAAATAGTTGGCAGATAAGGACCACCAGGCCCAGCCAGTCTGCCTGTGCAACAGTTTTCATATGTTCATATGTCTGCAGTATGAAGAGGGGAGACTACCTGAGAGGGTAAGGTTGAATATATCTTCTTGACTGACCATGGTTTTGCTTCTCTAGTTTTTTCCCCCATGAGGGTGCCAGCATGCCATGATGTGCGTGCCTGTGTGGGACAGTATGTACGCGTGCTTGGCATTTGATAGCTGCCCCTCTCCCACTGCACTGCCTCTGGCCTCCACCAGATGGTAGTGTAGTAACAGGAGGCAACATCCCTCTCTCCCTGAGCAGGAGCCCTGCCCTTAGGACACTCAAGCCTGCCTTCCCCGGCTGGCTTATGAGAGACCCAAGTCCATTTCTGAAACAGAGTTGCAGGCGTATCAAGTTGTAGGACTACCCCTGTGCTACCAGGCTTTCTTGAGTAAGTTATTTAACCTTCCCATGGTCCAGTCCACCCAGATGCGGCAAAGGGTTGAAGCAGGACCCCACTAGAAATGAGACTTTACATCTCAACTAGATTATCCTGGGAAAATTAATTAAAAAAAAAATGAAAGCCTAAGCCTAGCTACATTTCAGTTTTGCCAGTGGAGCTGATATATTGAACAAATGTATGCTCAGGGTCAGATGGCACGGAGAATAACTTTAAAAGTTACTGGACAATTGTTAAGGGTTAATGAATTTTAGGTCATCTCAAATATTAGAGTTCAAGTCTAAAAGAACATTTCCTACTGTACTTTTCTCAGCACTTTTAGTGTTAAAGAGCAGTGTAGCATCCAGCTTTTGAGATCTTGAAAACAATTTACTTGCGCAGAGAAGGTCTCAAGAGATGGTACTTGAAAAGGAGCTGAATACAGCAGCATGGACAACACTCGGATTCCAAGTTGGAGCTGTTGATTGCTTCCCCAGGGGGCAAAAGCTAAATGTTGAAAAGAGCAGGGATGATTATAGATCCTTGGGGAATACGCTGAAGAAAAATAAAAGAGTGGGGCTGTATCCTTACCAGGTCAATCTATCCACACACATTAACTGCATCATCTTTTGTGAACCAGGCAATCTAACTGCAACAGATCAAACAGGAGCTGGTAAACACACTGGTTATTACTAAAGGAAATTACAGCAAACGATCACTAAACATAAACTTTTTTTTAAAACTTCATTTATTTCGATATCCAGAGAAAGGACAATTCAAGGACACAGTAATAAACGTACATGAGAAAACATACATGAAAAATATAAGTAAGAAGTCATGTTATACAACGTGCATAAGCCTAGAGTCTATCAAGGCCTCCCTTATAGCCCTTAACTGCCTTCAGTGAAGTATTCTGGAAATACAGGCAGTGAAATAAAGAAGCATCCAAACTGATGTGAGGTCTCTTATTTAAAACTGTGAAAGTCCATATGTGGTCATTGTTTCATGTTAATAATCATCTAACCAAGTGGCCGTAGCTGCCATACAACTTGTTAAACAAACTCTGGTCAGAGCCAATATGGCTGTGAAAAGCTTTTAGGAGCAGCAAGAGCAATGAAAAGAATATGCGGTGCTCTCGCTGCACCAGAGTCAGCCATAATACTGCAGCGATTACAGTACTGCACATGTGTGATACCTGCACATGTGCAGTTTGCCCCAAAGTCAGCCTTGTGCAACATGGTGGTGCTGACATAACTACATGCAACAACCCAGTCCTCTCGGGTTACTAGAATCCCATTAGTACTAGTCTTAGGCAGGTAGGAAAAGGCAGCTGGTGGGGAGCTCATTAGGGGCTTTCTACATAATGACATCATTGTTTACTCAGCTAGCATGAGAAAAGGATGATTATGTCATTTAGAACTCTCACAGCAGCATAACCATTTTAGAGTCAGCTGCTCTCAGGGAACTTAGAATGTTCATCAGTAAGTTCAAGTGTGGCAATTACACTGGCAGAAGGTCTGCCACTGGGACTCTGTCAAAGGGAGCCCTGGTATTTTTCACCCTAGTTTGGTAAAATCTTTAGTTTGCCTGCAGGGCTCTTTAGTTTCATTCCAAGGGGAGTGAGAGGGAAGGCAATGCTTGTGGATCCAAGGGGCAATCCCCTGAAGCTCACAGCTGCCTTAAGGAAGAACAGTGAATAGAATCTGACAGCTACCAGAGAAAGAAACATGCCTTTTGTTATTTCCATGACTGGGAGTAAGGAACAACTAATCTGTGAGTAAAGAATTTGAGACTGTTCTCTGAGGGAGTCGTCTGAGGTGTGCGTCTGCCCTAGATAAGGCTAGATCACGCTGGTCAGGGCCCCTTTCACCACAACTGTGCTGAATTTAAAGTTAAAGTTGGGAGTCTTTAGCAATTCATTGGGCATTGGAGACTCATTTGGTGTAACCCTGAAGGAATGGCAGAGGTTGTTTGGGGCAAAGGGTGGAAGGAACACCATCTGGAGTTTCAGGCAGGGCTAAGTGGTTTGTGGATGAGCACCACTGTCCCCTGGGCAAAGACCATGCACCAGGAGGATTTTAAAGTGTGTGGCACATCCCACAGACATACACTTTGGAAGAGAGATAGAGATGTTTTTGTGGAAAACAGTACTGCCTAGCAAAGAGTCCTGCAAAAGAGAGTGTGCCTGTATTGCAGTGACAAACCTTTGGGGAGACTACCCTTGCTTTAAGTAACATCTGTAAATAAAGCCATACTGCAAAATCCCAGTTACTGCTTTGGACAGTCCGCTTGTTGCTACTAGTGTGAACTTTATTGAGGCTCCCTCAGCAGTTAGGTCTAGCATATGCCTAGCATCCTCTCCCCTTGGGCTGGTTGTAAATAAAAAGGTTCATTTTAGTATGTACCCTCACCTCCTGTCCTGTAGATAATGAGCCTGGTATACACTCCAACACTAGGGGTGGTACAATGAGTGTAGTTCTGCCAAAAGAAAATTGTATGCCATGTAATAGGCAGTAGTTCTTTTAAAGGGAGTGCCAGCTAGCCAGAGGTTGTGTGGGGGTTACATATGTATGCGCGATACTCGTGCATGCACACTTTAAGTCAATGACACCATGTTGCACACAGTGGCCATCACTTCCGCAGTTGCAGAAAGAAAAAGTAGTGTGCCAGAAAGTGGGTATATTTATGCGGCCCGCAGAGGCGAAGGGCTGTATAAACAGAAACACTGGAAACCATGCTGGAGCACTGTGGCAGAACATCAGACAGTGGTCCAGTTACATGCTTCCACAGTGTTCTTATACAAATCTGATGATGGCATAACTTCTGTGGAGCTTGGCCCACACAGCCATAAAAATCAGACTCAGGAGGAGACTACTGACAAACTAGAGATCTGGTCTGGGATTTGCTCATCATCACAGTCACTTTCTCATTCTTTTCTAAGCAATAATTTCTGGTCAATGTGCCTTAACCATATTGATCTCAGTGCTGGTAGACGACTTCAGGTTTTCCCCTGATTGTATTAGGTGGGGGTAGTAGCAGTCTTGAAGTGGTAGCTGCCGGTGGTGGCATGTTCTGAAAAAATGTGGTCCCCATGCTTGTCTGCACATTTTAGAAATGACCCCTTTCCTTGTTTTTGCTGTAAAAAAACGAACCCCTTTAACACATAAACAAGGAGTCAGTTACGGCCTGCACCCCCACCCCTTTTTGCTTCAAGTGAGGAACGTGATTATGGGTTTGTATCAGATGTACAGTGGCAGCCATAGATGCATACTATTGTTAAACAGTAATCAACTGTATGTGAAAGGGTTTTTTTTTGTTTTGAATGTGTGCATTCTTAATGTTGTCAATACCACTCCACCCATTTTGTACTCTGCCCCTGGATTTCTGTGCTCCAAGTGCATTATTTTTCATTTTTGTGTTCAGGACAAAAAGGCTTTTCAAATGAGGGTAGTCACTAATCAAAATTCTTTATAGTTATTTTTAATTGCCTTCAGAAATGAGAATTTTGTAAAAACCAAAATGGAAATACAGGTAATAAAACGTCCATATTTTACAAAATTCAGATCAGTGACTACCCTCATTTGAAAGGTCTTTTTGTCCTGAACAACTTTCAGACTGGTTATTTTTGTGCACCTGGAATAGTGTTAAAGATATTTAGATTTGTTTGGAATGTGTGTACATTTGCTAAGAATTCTGCACAGTGCCTTAGGAAGATTCTCAATGAAAAGCAGTTTGGAGTTCTGTCTCCAACATTCTAAACACACAATGAGTCTGAATGAGTTGAAGGGGACAGGAATTGATTACTTTTGTGCAGCTGTTTGAAATGTCTCTATTTTCATAAATTATATTCATACCTCTAAAGGATCCCTATTTAACTGTGCCTGAATAAAAGCTGAAGCTGTCAGTTGTGTTTTGTTTTGGTTTTAGATTTATAGAACTGTTTTTTTAATACAACAGCAGATTAAGTACATATGGACACATGTTGATACATGGACACATTAGGATAACAGTATCTCAGTTACAAGAGGGCCTGTGTTAGGTCTGGGTTTTGACTATACACATGCACTAGTCACGTGTTACAGAATTGTAGATATATCAGGTTCAAGACAGTGTAAGTTTGACTATTCATGAGTAATATGGACTTATTGTACACAGAGTTTAAGAAAAATGTATCTGAACAGTACATTATGTAAAATTTGATTGACACCACTGTGTGAAACAGCTGGTGATTGCTTAATTTACACTAGGGCGGGTTGTCTTCTAACCTATTTTTTACTTACACATAGATATTTTCATATGAATAAGACTTTTAACATTATTTACTATGTATTGTTGAAAGAGCTACTGACGCCTGAAAGGAAACTTTGAAAAACATAATAAGTAGATAAAATTCTGCTTGTATTCTGTGGCCGGGATATACAAAGGAGTTGCGCCGGTGCAACCCCGCATTGTGCCCTGGTGGGATATTCAAAAGGCTGCCAGGTGCAGCGCATGTTCCGATGTGCAGGGGCGCAATGTAATCTTATGCAGCATAGATACAGGGGGCGTGCCCATGCATATGCGGCACATCCCAATATTCAGCCGGGGATGTGCAATGCATATGCTGGTGCAACCCTGCATTGCGCCACACAGGGGGCTCAAAGTTGAGCCCCAAAAAGCAGGAGCGAGTCCCGGTCACCCACAGGCAGGCTGCCATATTACAAGGTGCAACACAGCAACCGCCAGCTATGGGTGGCCACCCGCCCACCCAGACCACCATTGCAAGGCACACATACCCGCCTGGTGGTCAGTGAACCCCCACCCACCCTGTACCCCGATCATGGACTGTAATAAATGTTCAAATCCCTGGTGGTCTAGCGGTAACCTGCCCCCCAGTACACCCGATCACGGGTTGTACTAAAGTGTAATCATCCCTGATGGTCTAGCGGTATCTCCCCCCATATGCCCGATTGTGGGCCATTGTGGAAAGTAGTATAACCTGGTGGTCCAGTGGTACCCCTCTCCCCACCTACCCACAGAGGTCCCTCAGCCACCCAGCACTCCCCTCCTGTCATCGGCGGGCGGCAACACCCTACCTGCATTCCACCCGGCCGCCCACCAAATGACTGCGTACAGTATGATCTGTACTTCTATTGGTCCACAGTGTGGACCAAGGGGCTTGCAGACCATATTATACTACACAGGACCAGAAATGTCTGCACAGTCTGAATATCTGGCCCTTTATATATTTTAGATTTCTCCTCCCCATTATTTATTACTGAGGAAATGTGTATGAATACATGATTGTTATCCCTTACAGTTACTTTAAAGTTAATCTGCCTCTATAGCTTACTCCCTATTTCAAGTCATAATGCCCTGTTGTGACATCACAATCTGCTGCCATGAGAGTAACTGTGATGTCATAAGCAGTGCATTATGACCTCAGGTAGGGGGAGACAGCAACAGAAATAGATGAACTCTTCAGGAGCAAAAATCCTGTTTTCATGCAACTGACCTCAGCAATAAATAATGGGGGGAAGAATAAAGAACTAATGTGAAATATAAACTAAACTTTATCTAAATATTATGTTTTGTTAAAGTTCTCCTGAAGTTGTCAGCTGCTCTTTAAGCTTATTTTCCCTTGTGGTTTTTACTTCTTGTCATTTACTAATGCTAGCACAGACACACATGGAGGGTTTTAAAATGAAGCTTCATTTGGTTTATAGCTTTTCTCAGGGAGTGAATTTTCAAGGCAGTGTCATTTGATCTTGGGATAGCTTTCTTTTGATGGAATGTTTGCTGTCTTTATATAAGTATGTTGTTTTTTTTAAAGCAGTTTTAACCAATGGGGTCCTTAACAAATTTTCATGTGTTTTTTTTTTTTTTTTTTGTATGATCTGGGTTTTGAGAAAGTATGTTCTTCTAAAACAACTGCCAGTGTTTTCTGATGAAGGATTCTGTGTAATCCAAAAATGAAAAGCGACTGTGTCCTTTTGTAACAACTCTGTTGGTCCAATAAAAGGTATCAAATCATTTGTTTCTGTGGATCTTGTGTTACAAGGACCAATACAATAACAAGTTTTTTCTGTGGTTCCACGGTTTCAGAAATGTTAGCAGGAATTTATTAGTATAGTGCCCACAGTTCTGAAACCATGAAGTGACAGTCAAAACTCCAAATTCTTGGTTCCATGAAAGGAACTGCACATAATGTTGTCCATACAAGGAAAACAATGCAAAACACAACTGACAGCTTCAGCTTTTATTCAGGCACAGTTAAATAAAGATCCTTTAGAGGTATAAATGTAAATGATGAAACTAGAGACATTTCAAACAGCTGCACATAGGTAATCAATTCCTGTCCACTTTAAATTAGGCATAACAAGGGATGAACAAGGTGGTCTGGTTTAGAATTTCACTTGAGTGGCATTGTTATTTGCAAAACTTAGGCTATTTAGAAGTACAGGAGGAGTTATGCTAAACTAATGTATCTCTAAAAGTTTACAAGTTACAGATAAAAAATCAATATGAAAATTGTTCAGGACAAAAAGACTTTTCAAATGAGCATATTCATTAAGCTGCACTAATTTTGTTTTTTAAACTATGGCCATCTGATTACCTCAGTTTCATTTTTCATAGGAGTTATGCCAAACAAATATAAATATCTCTGAAAGTATACACGTTACAAATAAACCATCAGTATGAAAGTTGTTCAGGACAAAAATACCTTTCCAATGAGCATATTCATTAAGCTGCACTAATTATATTTTTTAATCTATGGCCATCTGAGTACCTGAATTTTCATTTTTCTTCACAATTTTCATCTTTCGGATGGCTATATTTAAAAAAGTTTAATGAATTTAGATTAGTGAATACCCTCATTTGAAAGGTCATTTGTCCTGAACAACTTTCATGTGGTTGTATATTGGTAACTGGCATACTTTCTGAGATATTTACATGTGTTTGGCATGACTCCTACTGTGTTCACTCAGAGAGAAAAAAAAATCAGGCTATTTGGATGACCATATTTTACAAATATAAATAATTCAAATTAGTGACTACCCTCTGTGAAAGGTCTTTTTGCCCTGAACAACTTTCACACTGTATTTTGTGCACCTTGAATATTTTTAAAGATATTTATATTTGTTTGGAAGGTGTGCACATTTGCTCTCAGAGAAAAGCAGCTTGGAGTTATGTCCATCATTCTAAAAAGAAGGAAGGGAGTATTTTTTACCTGCCATAGGGATTTGCAGTGTTATGGAAGGATATGCTGAAAACTACTAAAAATGTGTTCCACAGAAACCCCTTTTCAAGTTAAAGTGATATGGCTGTAGGCTTCACCCACAGCCATAAAAAGCAAAACATTTAAATGTTTAACAGTGTAGCAGGTAGAATGACAATTATGCCCTAAGCGTTGGCAATGCACATTTGTCTAGACTTTATTGCAGATGTCCCTAGCCAGTATAATTAATGACCCTCTGCCTGCTGGGATAAAACTGATCTGCCCTCTATTTCTTCGATTAGGTGCATAAAAGGGAGCCAAGTCCCGCTGAATGTTTGGGTTTGAAGCCGAAGGTTGGCTGTTATTTATTCCATTCTAAAAATTAGTTTTATTTTACAGATCCAGTCTGCTAACCTGGAACAGGTCTGTGATGGCCATTGTAACATGGAAACATAGAAAGTGACGGCAGATGGGGACCAAAGATCCATCTAGTCTGCCCTGAGTGCTAGCCCCCCCCTTAGAATTTCTTAGAGACAATCCACATATGCCTATCCCAAGCAGATTTGAATTGCCCTACTATTTTGGAGTCAATGACTTCTGTAGGTAGGCTATTTCATGGAGCCACCACCCTTTCCATAAAGAAGAACTTATGCATGTTACCCCGGAACCTCTCTCCCCTTAATTTCATTTCATGACCCCTTACCCTTGTGAAGCTATTGATCAGAAAGAGTTCCTGGGTAGGGACTCTGTTTATGCCCTTCAGGAACTCGAATGTCTCTATCATGTCACCCCTGTCTCTGTGCTGCTCCAATGAGTGCATGTTGAGTTGCTGTAACCTGCTTTCATATGGCAATTCATGGAGCCCTTGTACCATTTTTGTTGCCCTCCTCTGTACCATCTCTAGTCTATCCACGTCCTTCCTGAGATAAGGCCTCCAGAACTGTATGCAGAACTCAAGGTGGGGCCTTAGCAGAGACTTGTATAGTGGCATGATCACTTCCCTCTTTCTACTTGTGATACCTCTTCCTATGCATCCCAGCATTTTGCTGGCTTTTTGTGCTGGTTTTTCACATTGTCTGCCCACTTTTAAGTCATCAGAGATGATGACCCCAAGATCCCGCTCCTGTTTGGTCACTGTTAGCTGCTGTCCTGCCAGATAGTAGACCATCCCTGGGTTGCTCCTGCCCAGATGCATTTCTTTGCATTTTTTCCATTACATTTTAACTGCCACATGTTGGACCATTTTTCTAACTTAAGCAGGTCACTTTTCATTTGTTCGACTCCCTGAGCAGAACTTTGTGTCATCTGCAAACAGACTCAACTTCCTGCCCAGCCCCTCAGTGATGTCACTTACGAGAATATTGAAGAGTAAAGGACCCAGGATGGACCTCTGTGGCACCCCACTTGTCACCCCCATCCCATGATGTTGCCCCGTTGACCATCACCAACTGGTTCCTCTGACTAAGCCTGCTCCTAACCTATGATACCACTTCCTGTCCTACTCCTGTATGCTCAAGCTTATTTAGTAGCCTTCAGTGTGGGACCGAGTCAAAGGCTTTGCTAAAGTTGAGGCAGATAACATCCATGGCTCCCCCTAGTCCACTATCTTAGTAACCAAGTCGAAAAACTTGATCAGATTAGTCTGGCAGGACCTTCCCACCATGAAGCCATATTGCCTGCTGCCCGACTGTCCAGTTTCTTCCACGGAAGTTAAAATTCTTTCTTTTAGCAGGGTTTCCATCATCTTGCCTACCACTGAGGTGAGACTGATGAGGCGGTAGTTACCCGCCACCTCCCTGCTCCCTCCTTTATGCATGGAAACCACTATTGCCCTTTTCCAGTCTTGTAGAACAATTCCCTCTCTCAGGGATCTGCTAAAAAGATTTGCTAGAGGTGCTGCTATTTCATCCCTAGGTTCGCTCAGTATGCATGGGTGGATGCCATCTGGCCCCATGGCTTTATCTATCTTTAGTTTATTGAGTTCAGTCCTTACCCTCTCTACTGTGAAAGGACTTGTGTCTACCCCCCCCCCCACTGCAATTATTAACTCATTTAACGGTGTGCCCACTTCCAGGCTCCTCCTTTGTAAAGACAGAGCAAAAGTACTCATTTAAGACTTCTGCCTTCTCTCAGTCTTCTTCTTTCTTCTTCCCATCACTGCTTATTATCTAACAATACCCCTCTGTTTTTCCTTTTGTCACTTTTGTACCTAAAGAAGGTTTCTTTACCTCCCCCTGTGCAATTTCCACCTCAGTTCGTGTCTTTGATGCTCTAATCACCCTTGGTGTGAAAGTCTTCCCCGCAGCTGATAATAGAATGTCAAAGAATGCCTTCTGTCTGTTGTTTTTTTTTTTTTTTTTTTTACCCTGGGCAGTTTACCTAGGATCAGGTGTTCAAATCCTGGTGTTTCCGCCATTCCAGCTGTAGTACCATATTTTTGATCTAGGTCTGTCGAAAATAGCTGGAGGATAGGGCAGTCCCAGAAAATATGATATGGTGTCCCAACTGCCCTGCAACCCCTCCAGTATCTGTCGTTGTGCCCTCTTGTAGAGTGCTTGGTTTTGGATGGGATAAAAAAGAAGTGACTTACTACCTTCCATCAAAATTGTTTCCAGCTATTTGATACCAAAGTATGGAAGACTCCCTCCCAAACCTCCTGCCATCCCATATGCATCAGGTATATGCCTGCTTCATGTTTCCAAGCTGACTGATAATGGGGGTGGGGTGACATCAGAAAGATGGGTATAAGCCTGAACTAAATAAGAAAGATGTTTCTTTTGCATCTGACCTAAATCTACACTGTCTAAAATTTTTATAATGGGATGTGGGTCTCTCTGTATGTTTTGTAACCTTTAGCCTGTTCTAAGGAAATAAGTTACCTGAAGACATCTGAAGAAGTCCAACTGATGAAGTGTGAATTCCATTTGCATTTGCTTGAACTTGTTAAGGTTCCATTCTACGCATACTGAGAAAATCTTGTTAGGCCCTGGACCTTCCATCTTTGAAAGGCCACATCTAATTTTGGTGGTTAAAAATCGAGACACCTATCTAGAGGAGTGCAGCAGGATAATGAGTCAAGGATTTGCAGGTCTGGCCTCACTTTAGTCCAGTTGGAATATAACTGTTAAGCCAGGGGTTAGTAACCGATGAGTGCTGACCTTATCTAGAGGAGCCCCCAAGATCTCTAAATGGTGGGGTCCTACACTACTGTTTATCTACATATTCATCCAGACACTGTCCAGATTATCTTTTTTATATTCAATCCAAGGGAGGAATTGGGCCATGTGATAGCATACTTTGAGATCAGGAAGACCCACTTCGCCATTGTCCTTGGGATGCTGCAAGTCCTTCCTTTTAATTCTTGCTTTTTTGCCTGCCCAAACAAAAGTGTGCATTGCTCTGTGTAGTGGAAGACAATCTTGTTGGGGAACTAGGAGGGTTTGCAAAAGAAGGAGTAATCTGGGCAGGACATTCATCCTGTGAGATTCTACTCTGCCAAGGAAGGAGAGAACAATCTCCCAGCATTTGAAATCAGCTATAGTATTATGTTTATAAGTTTATTGTAATTCATCTGGTACAGGCCCTTCAGCCCTATGTGAATCCTAAGGTACTGGATTTGGGCGGTAACCCATTTGTAAGGAATGAGTTGTCTGAGTGTTACATACGAACATATGAAATCATCGGTAGAAAAAGGCCTATAGGTCTATCAAGTCTGCCCAAGTGTGCAGCTCACCGTTTAATACTACTGCAGCTGCCCCCCCAAAACAAGCCTCTCCCTACATCCCCAACCCGCCTATCCCCATGATTCTATTGCTGTGCTTACCCTGCTCCGACTCTATCCCACCCCTGCTTAAAGCTGTCCACTGTCCTCAGTTCCATTAACTCCTCCAGCAGCGTGTTCCATCCAGCCACCACTCTCTCAGTGAAGTAGTGCCTCCTCACCTCCCTCCTGAACCTCCCCCCTTCCAACTTCAGACTGTGCCCCCTAGTGACCCTTCCCCCCTTCAAGTGGAATAATGCCCCCCATTCTGACTTTGTTAATGCCTTTTAAGTATTTAAAGGTCTCTATCATGTCCCCCCCTTCTGTTCTCCAGCAAGTACATGTTGAGCTCCCTCAGTCTTTGCTCATATGGCATCTCCCCTAGCCCCATGATCATTTTAGTCACTCTACACTGCACCCCCTCCAGCAATCTCACATCCTTCTTGAGGTAAGGGCACCAGTACTGCACACAGTACTACAAGAGTGGCCTCACCAGTGATCTATACAAGGGCAGGATGATGTCCTCTCTCCTGGAGGTGACCCATTGGCAATGCACCCCAGCATTTAATTTGCCCTTGCTGCCACCCTCCTATATTGTGCCAATATCTTCATGTCCCCTGTGACTAGTACCCCCAGGTCCCTCTCCTCCTCTTCTGATCTTGATACCTGCACTCCCCTCAACCAGAAGCTGGTCCTGGGGTTTCTTGCTCTGAAGTGCATGACCTTGCACTTCTTAGCATTAAACCCCAGCTGCCACTCCTCTAACTAGTGCTTGAGTTTAGCTAGATCCTCCCTGAGTGCCTGTCTCCCCTCCTCACCATCCACCTTTGTGAAAATCTTAGTGTCATTGGCAAACAGGCTGATTTTACTATTGACCCTCCTCTGCAATGTCCCCAGCGAAGACACTGAATAAGACAGGGCCCAGCACTGAACCCTGTGGTATCCCACTATTTACAGGTCTTGGCTTGGATGTCTCCCCCCCTCCCCACAACTACTCTCTGCTGCCTGCCCTGAAGCCAGCTACTAACCCACGCCACTAGTTTCTCCCCAACCCCCTGGTCCCTCAGCTTGGCCAGTAACCTCCCATGTGGCACTGAGTCAAAAGCTTTGCTGAAGTCCAGATCCAGGACATCCACAGCATGGCCCTTGTCAACCGCCCTAGTGACCCAATCAAAGAAGTCTATTAGGTTAGTCTGGCAAGATCTTCCTGAGACAAACCCATGCTGTCTCTTGTCCTGCAGTCCATTACTGTCCAGAAAGTGTTGGGGTAATAGATCCACTAGTCAGGATGAATTCTGTCTTCCCTATATTCATTTTAAAGCAATTCATACTTCACTATAGTCTGTCAAGATTTACTGCATAATGGGGGAAGGTGCGAATAGTGTTCCGAAGATAAAGCATAGTGTCATCCGTGTACAGTAAAAAATTTTTTTTTTTCTCCCTCTACCACTATGCCCTCAAGGCCTTCATGTGCTGTAACCACTGCTGCAAGTGGTTAAATGCTGAGTGCAAACAAGGGTGAAAGGGGCCCCTTGTCTAGTTCCCCTACCAGTCGTCCGGGCATCAGAGGATGTCCCATTGATCTTCACCTATGCAGTGGGGTGAGCCTATATTTACCTCAGCCAATGGCAAAACTATCTTCTGAACCCAAGTTTATTTAGCGATGCAAATAAAAAGTCCCATCTGAGCCTGTCAAATGCTTTTTTCCACATCAATAGTCATTGCTATTTGCTGTTCTTGAAACTGTATGCTTTTATGGAAGATTTTAAGACACTGTCTTGTGTTATCTGCAAGATGTCTGTTTGGTATAAAATTTGACTGATCAGAGTGTACAAGTTTCTGTAGAACTTTAATTACCCGAGTGGCTAATACTTTAGTTAGGATTTTAGAATCCACCTTTAATAATGGTATTGGGTGGTAAGTCTCGCATTGGTAGGTAGGTTTCCTGAGTTTCGGTATGACTGTTATGAAGGCGGACTGCTAGGAGGCCCGCAAGTCTCCCACCTCCTCCCCTGCATTAAAGACCTTAGTAAGCAAAGGGTTAATTGGGGTTGGAATGTTTTGAAAAATTCTGCATTACATCCACTGGGACCTGGGGAGTTCCCTGACTTCATGTCTTTTATATAAACATAAATTTGTAAAATTAAAATATGCTACTCGTTTGCGAAGATTACCCACTAACGTTCCACAGATGGATATACCATAGCTGTATCATAAGTGCACCATAGATGTGTCCTGAGTAGACCATAGATTTATCACAGTTACACCACCATTATATTATAAATATATCATACATATATCACACATATATAGTCAGTGTACTTTGGTCACATGTGATGTATATGGTACAGCACAAATTAGTATATCCTACATAGAAATATACAAGACAACATCTATGCTGCAAGCATGTGTAACCCTAAAAATGATGTCTGGTATACTAGCCACCAAAGAACTAGAATACTGTATCTAGGACAAAATTTCTCTCTTACCATGATGATGATTTTGTAACTGTATATGTCAGACTGTAAAATGTTAACTTGCTGATGAATAAAATAAAGTTGACAAAGAAAAAACTGTGCTGGCGGGGGGGGGCTGCCATATTTCTTTCTTCACATGGAGAAACATCATAATGAGACTGATTATGTCACTTCATTACAACTATCCGTGATTTGTATACCACTGTAAAAAAAACTCCCAACAGTAGGGGGCTGGGTTGTTACTAGCAGTGCCCAGTGGAGGACTGGATACCTTGGGATCATTGCTCTGCTCTGCTCTTAGTGATGACAGAGGAGCTTGGCTTATAGCTTATAAAAGGGGCCTTCATGGCCCAGATGGTTAGTGGGAGGTGGTGTGCCAGAGTAGTGGCAGCTGTTGGGGCCACAGGCAAATCCTCCTGGCTGCAACGAAGCAGGGGGCAATGGATCCTTCCAGGCCACAAGAAAGTGGGCCAGGGTCAGCAGAAGCAGTGAGCAGTGGATCCTTCCTGGTTGCAAAAGGGAGCAGGCCAGGGCCAGTGTGAGCAGAGGAGTGGCTATCTCTTCCCGGCTGCAAGAAAGCAGGCCAGGGCCAAAGAGCGCTACAGAAAAGGAGGGCCAATTAGGAAATGGTGGGGGCATTTTGAACTGGGAGGCTGAAACCGGCTGCAGCAAATCTCGGGGAAGAGCTGCAGTGACTTAGGTTTTGCACCAATCAAATGAGGGAGCCAGCACACCAATCAGGGCCAGAGGCACGTTGTCTGAAAGCCACTCAGGCTTTAAAAAGTGATGGCTGTTGACAGAGGTAGACCAGCGCCAACTGTCGGGGCAATGAGGAGATCCTCCTGGCTGCAACAAAGCGGGCCAGGGCCAGTAGGAGCAGTGAGCAATGGATCCTTCCCAGCCACAAGAAAGCAGGCCAGGGCCAGTGGGAGCAGTGAGCAGTGAATCCTTCCCAGGTGCAAGGGAGCGGGCCAGGGCCAGCGTGAGCGGAGGAGCGGGTATCTCTTCCCAGCCAAAAGGGAGTGGGCCAAGGCTGGAGAGTGCTACAGTGGAGGAGGGCCAATCGGGAAACAGCGTGGCATTTTGAACTAGGAGGCCGAGATCCGCTGCAGCAAATCTCGGGGAAGAGCTGCAGTGACTTGGCTTTTGCGCCAATCAGCCAGAGGTCCAGCACACCAATCAGGGCCAGAAGCGCATTGTCTGAAAGTCGCTCAGGCTTTAAAAAGTGGCTATCAACAGAGGTAGACCAGTGTCGGCTGTCTGGGCCGCAAGGAGATCCTCCTGGCCACAACAAAGCGGGCCAGTGCCAGCAGGAGCAGTGCGCAATGGATCCTTCCTGGCTGCAAGAAAGCAGGCCAGAGTCAGCCGAAGCAGTGAGCAGCTGATCCTTCCCTGCCACAAGGGAGCGGGCCAGGACCAACGTGAGCGGAAGAGTGGGTATCTCTTCCTGGCCGCAACAGAGCAGGCCAGGGCCAGAGAGCACTACAGCGGAGAGGGCCAATCAGGAAATGATGTGGGCATTTTGAACTGGGAGGCCAAGACCTGCTGCACCAAATCTCAGGAAAGAGCTGCAGTTATTTGGTTTTTGTGTCCCATCTGCTCACCCCAGTCTCGACCCTGACCCTGACCTCTATTAAACGGTCATGGAGGGTGGAGCTAGCTAAGGGGCTGTGGACTGGACCTGGGGGAGATCTCTGGGGTGGGGTTGCCAGCTTTGGTGCAGCCTGTGTTGGGGACTATTATTGTGGGGCCATTATTCTCACTCTGCTGTGGTTTGTGTAGAGAGTTTTTAGCATACTTTGGAGGGGCATTCTTAGTTAGGTAGCTGGCCCAGCGGGCATTGGTGGGGGGGGGGTCCTACACACTCTGGCACGGCTAGGACATTTAGGGATAAGGGATGGGGCAGCCGACCTGGAAGGAAAATCTATATGGGATGGGGACTGTTATGAGGCAAGGTCCGCATATCACGAGGGCTGGCATCTTTGGAACGGTGGTGGGGTGTGTAGGGTGTGGGTCAGCCTTGGTACTAGCCCTGGCATGGAGGATGGGGGGGTTGCATGGTGTGCCAACGGTTGGCACAACTCAAGTGGGAGGTCATGTGGTTAAGATGGGCACTGGATATGGTGGGGAGGGGTGAAAGGAATATGACCCTGCTGTAGGGATAGGTTTGAGAAGGGCAGAAGAGAGAAGAATGGTGAAGTGGTAGTGGATCCTGGTGCAGCACCCAAAATGGGGGGGAGCCACCAGAAGAAGGGTGGTATGGGCATATGAGACTGCACTACCAAAAAGGGAACTGTTGGTGTGGGTCCTATAGGATGGAGGGGAACTCCAGTGGGCATGGGGGGGGGGTTGCCCTGAGTGAAATAAGTACCAGGGGACCTGGCAGGTGGTTGGGAGAACAGGGCCAGAGTACAACAAAAGGGGGACTGAAAGGGGGAGTGAGCCAGCAGGTGGAGTCAAGATAATATGCGTAGAACATAACAATAGATTTGCACCCCTGGAACAGTCCAATGAGGAGAAGGAGGTGTTTTCTGGAACAGAGGAGGCTCCAGAGGGGGCAGGTAAACTGGAAGTGGTGAAAAGTTCAGCAGACAAGAGCAGCAGAGTTACTCCCCTGCATGGGGACTCAGTGGGGGGAGAAGGTGACGGAGGATATGAGAGCACCAGAAGGTGGGGGGGGCTGGGAATCAAGATACCGAGGAGAAGGGAGAGAGATAGAGATGGGGACAGAAAGGAGGGGAGCTTGGAGGGAGAGGGCCTGGGATGTGTGGAGGGGACCTAGTGGGAGATGAGAGTGCAGTATGGGGTGGAGGAGAATGCATGGTGGTGGAGAGGTGTGGTATAACAGAGGTGTGGGATGGGTGCTAGTGCATGCCCTGTTGGAGGGGTCCCTTGTCACTGGGAAACACAGAGTTGGACCTGGGTGCCATATGGGAAGGGAAGTGGCTAGGGAGGACAGATCAGGTAGGAGAAAAAGCTGGGGGCAGAGGGGGTTCCGTGTGCCTGGGGGTGTTGCTGGAGTGGGAAGGAAAGTGGCTGAGGAGGACAGGTGGGAGGGGGTCCCTTGTTCCTGGGGATAATATGTGGATGGACCCGAGTGCCTTAGTGTGTGGGGAAGTGACTGGGAAGGTCAGGTCAGTGAAGAGAAGGAGCTGGAGAGGAGGAGACAGGATGGAAATTAACAAACAGGAGAGGGGAAGAGATGGAAAAGCTGATGGGGTAAAGGGGTGGGTCGGGGGAGCAACTGGGATAGGGAGTGGGCCTAGGAGTAAGGAAGCGGCAAGAGTTCTCCTCTTGGGCGACTCCATGATTAGGGGAATCAGGTTGGGGGACGGAGGGAAGAGACATTCAGTGGGGTTAGGAGTAAGAGCATATCTGGCTTGACGGTGCACAAGGCCAAGCATCTGGTCTATGCTCTAGCAAGAGAGTGTGGGGGAAACCCCTGATATATTAGTGCACATGGGTACAAACGATATAGAGGGAAACAGTGTGATGGAGATTCAAGCTAGGTTCCTGGAGCTGGCCAGGGTTTGTTGGTTCGTTGGATGCTCGGTCTCCTTCTCAGGGATCATACCAGTACCTAGGGCCAGTGTGGGGAATGAGCAAAAAATAAGAGATGTAAATCTATGGCTTGAGTGAATGGTGCGAGGCCCAGGGGTATTTACTGGTGGGGGATTGGGGTGCAGCTTGGGAGGACAAGAACTGTAGCAAGGACAAGCTCCACCTCAGCATGGGGGGAAAGAGGTCTTGAAGCATAGATTGACAGGATTTTTCAATCTAGATGGGGTTTAAACTTGTGAGTGGGGGAAGGTTGGGGCTCCCTGGCAGGCCCAACCAGGATGGCCCTGGCCTTCTCCCCCAAGTGGGGGGGTGGTGTACAGACCAGGAGCACCCGATAGTGCAGAAGGGGGCCCTTGTAGGCAGCGAGCTGGAGGCCCTCAGGGCAGGGCATGGGGGGGTAAGGTGATGCGATGGATGGTGGTCCTGATTAACACCAGGACCATGGGAAACAAGATGCCCAAGCTACAGGTGCTGCTACTGGATGGTGGTATGGATATGGCGGCTGTCACTGAAACTTGGGCCACTCCCAGACATGACTGGGACCTAAACCTAATTGGATACACCAGGTTCAGATGGGATAGGGAGGTGGGCAGGGGAGAGGGTGTGGCATTTATCATTAAGGATGGCATAGGGGTATGCAAGGTTGAGGAAGTGGGGGGGCAGGTGGAGGCTTTATGGGTCACCCTGTGGGTTCCGGGAGGCAAGAGGGTGAAGTTGGGGGTGGTATATAGGCCACTCGGGCAGGTGAAAGACCTGGAGAAAGGCCTGATGATGAACCTTAGGGACCACTGTGGTCAGGGGGAGGGCAAAATGGTGGTGCTGGGGGATCTGAATATGCCAGGAGCAGACTTGGGTACTATGGCATCCTCATCAGCCAGGGAGCAGCGTCTGCTGGACGTCTTCCAGGATGCATTTCTTGGCCCGGTGGTAACTGACCCAACGAGGGAGGGTAGCATCCTAGATGTGGTCCTGTCAGACGGTGAGCTCATCAGGGATCTTGTGGTTAGGGACCCACTGGCGAGAAGTGATCACTTCCACGGTCTGGTTTTCCCTGGACCTGGGGGGGGTTAGGTTGCTTAAAAATGAAGGTAGTGGATTTTAGAGGTGCAGATTTCGAGGGTATGGAGTGGCTCCTTAGGGGCTACCTAGATGAGATCAGGACAGGTATGAACACTGAGAGCTGGTGGGAAATTATTAAAAAGGGGCTCCTGGAAGCTGTCAGGGCCTGCACCAAGGAGCAACACAAGTGGGGTAGAGCCAGGAGGCTGAGTTGGTGGACAAGGGAGGTCCAGGATGTGGTGAGGGAAAAGAAGGCTGCTTATAGCCGATATAGGCGTTCTAGGGGGTTATAGACAAGAGAGAGTATGATATGATGGCCAGGAAGGTCACCAGGGTGGTGAGGTCGGCTAAGGCGGGGGCAGAGCGGTGGCTGGCTCAGGGAATTAGAAGGGCTGATAAAGGGTTCTTCAGGTATATCAGAGAGAGAAGGAAAGGGAAGGGGCAGATTAGTAGGCTGAGGTTGGGTGGTGGGTGGGTGGAGGAGGCAGGGGAGCAGGCAGAGGTACTAAATGACTATTTTGCCTCAGTCTTCACTGGGGGGATGGTGGGGTGGCAATACATGGGGAGGGGGGAGTTGAATCGGCATATGGGGAGGCCATGGACGTTGGGATCCCCATTGGGAGGGTGTGGGGAAGCCCTCAAGGCCCTAAGAGTGGAGAAGGCACCTGGCCCAGATAGGATCCATCCCAGGGTACTTAGAGAGTTGGCTGACACCATGGCCGCACCTCTGTTGGACCTATTTAACTCCTCCCTTCAGTCAGGTTAGGTGCCTCAGGACTGGAGGATGGCCCATGTTGTGCCCATACACAAGGGTGGCTCGCAAGAGGAGCCAGGTAATTACAGGCCGGTAAGTCTGACATCAGTGGTTTGGCAAAGTGATGGAGGTCATCTTAAAAGAGAGGCTGGAGGGGTTTCTGAAGGTGCAGGGCCACCTAGATGATTGTCAGCATGGCTTTGTTAAGGGCAGATCATGTCAGATCAACCTGATGGAGTTTTATGATTGGGTGACGAGAGCACTGGATCTGGGCAGGCCAGTGGATGTACTCTTTCTGCACTTCAGCAGGGCGTTTGACTCGGTGCCACATCCCGGGCTGCTGGAGAAGCTAGGGGAAATGGGGGTAGGGGTATGGATGGCTAGGTGGCTAGGGAACTGGCTAGCAGGTCATCTTCAGAAGGTGATGGTTGGGGTGGTGGTCTCATCTCCCAAGAGAGTCATTAGTGGGGTCCCACAGGGATTGGTGCTGGGCCCACTCCTGTTTAACGCTTATATCTCAGACATTAGAAGCGGTATTAGGAGTGAGATGAGCCTCTTTGCTGATAACTCGAAGCTGCGGGCGGTAGTGGATGGGGAGGTTGGCCCTCCAGGAGGACCTAGAGACTCTGGAAGGGTGGTCATACACCTGGAATCTCACGTTTTAATACTGGGAAGTGCAGGGTCCTACACCTGGGAGCCAGAAATCCAGCTCATGTCTACGCCCTGAATGGGGAGATACTACAGGTTTCGAGGGGGGGGGAGAAGAACCTTGGGGTGGTGATGGATGCTAAAAAGAACAACTCAGAGCAGTGTAGAAGGGCTGCAGCACCAGCTAATAAAATGCTGGGGTGCATAGCCAGGGCGATAACCTTGGGGAGCTAGGAGGTACTCCTTCCACTGTATAATTGCCTGGTGAGACCGCACCTTGAATACTGTGTGCAGTTTTGGCATCCTTACTTGAAAAGGGATATTGCTCTTCTGGAGAGGGTTCAGATGCGGGTGACCAAGATGATACAGGGCCTAGGGGAAAAGCCCTATGGGGACAGACTCAAGGAGCTTGACCTGTACTCTCTGGAGGAGAGGAGGGGAGGGACAGAGGGGACATGATTGAGTTCTTCAAATATCTCAAGGGAATAAATAGGGTAAGCCAAGATAGGGTGCTTCAGCTGAGGGAAGGTGGGATCACCAGGGTCACTCGATGAGGCTGGTCAGTGGGAGACTAAGAGGAGAAACAAGGAGACACTACTTCACTGAGAGGGTGGTGGAACCCTGGAATGTGGTGCCTGTGGAGCTGGTGGCTGTTGAAACTGTGGAGGGGTTCAAGAGAGGCTGGGATAGGTATGGGGGAGGGTGCATCTCAGAACCCTGCCAGGGGATGGGGGATGGGGGTGGGGGACTTTGTGGAGAGGATGGGAGAGGCCGTAATGGTGCCCTGTACAGGCACTGATCCCTGAGCAGACTTTATAGACCAGAGGGCCTACTCTGCTGGCTTCTTAGCATGTTAGTATGTTAGTAAGAAAGGCAGAGAATTGGTTGGTGCTAGAATGGGGCATGTTTGCTTCAGTTCCAGGGGGCATAGGGAATGTTCTGCCTGAAGGTTTCTCATTTGGTACCTGAGGGCATGGGTAATGAACTGGCTCAATGCCGTTTCTGGGGTGCAGGTCAGGGTGCACACTGTAGGCATCATTAGCTTATGTGCTGGGTGCCAGGGGATGCTGGTGCACCAGAGGTGTGGGCACATGACTTGTCACACCATGGGACTGGCTGCAGGACACAGACCAGAGTGGCACAGCCCCTCATTGCAAACATCTTACCTGGGGGCATGGATGCCTTGCTATCCTCAATATCCCAGGGTGGCATAAGGTTCAAAGGCAGTAGCTGTGGGGCTTGGTGTGGGCCAGTTTGGCCCTTAGGCATCCCAGGTATTTTCCTGCTGTCCTGTGGGGCCAGAGTACTGGAATGTGTGTAAGTATGGGGCTGGTCCTGGGGGTGCAGTTTGTGGGTCCCAGCGGAGGGTGTGGGAATTCCCAGGGTGCACTCCCTCAGTGGGTGCTCTATGATGGACTTCAAGCCAAGAAGGGATTCCTTGAAGAAAGGGAGGTTGTGGGTTCTCTGAGGGGTGAACTCAAGGAAAAGCTGACAGCCATACTGAGAGAGATGTATGGAAGTACGTCCCAACATCTTGGCCAGCTGGCTACAGGTAAAGAGCATGATTCAAGGAACTGAGGATCTTATTCCATTTCAGTTGAACTGACTGTGGCATCTTTCAGTGCAAGGAATCCTAGGGTAAATAACAGAGTTCTGTGCCACTTTGGAAGCCCTGGCTGATGGGGCCCAGCAGGGAAAAGTTGGGGCATCAAGACTTTCTGGGCACTTGGGTATGGTGAATGATAGCTATTCTGATGAGCCATAATAGAAGTTAAAACTCTGGAAAATAGGGCACCACAGTGGCATACTGTTCAGCCCCATTGGTAAATGCACTTATCTGAGCTCATGCCAGGCCGAGTGAGAGCTGTGAAGAAAATGTGGATCGCTTCAGACCATTGTGTGCCCACAAGGATCAGGGAGTGGGAGAGTCTGTATTCAATTTATGGGTCATGGCCACAGCTTTTGTAAGGACTCAGAGGTGATCACATAATGCAGGCCTCAAATTATCATAATGTAAAATGTATAGCACAATGAAAGATGGCTCTCTGTGGCCCAAGATATTTGATTGTGCTGGAGTCGCCCGAAGGTTGCGCTCCATGCAGGAATAGATTCTGTGGTGCAGCAGTGGTTGTGACTGCTGTGTGGCCTTAGGGGCCACTGAAGAACTATGCAAACTCTTCTCTGTGCTCACCAACCCTGAATGCATTCTGGGCAGTGAGGTGAACAAAGTACCTGAGCGGCAAGTGTTCATGGCCTGGCTGCACCAAACAAAAGAAGCTGCAGTCCAAAGTTTGCTCTCTGGTCTCACTGCCACAACCCACATGGGTCAAGATACTGAAGAAGCAAGTTGCCTAAGCCGCCACTGCGTAAAGGGTGCTTTCTGCTCAAAAAAAGGAAGAATATCCAATCCATCCCCTGATCCAGCAGCTGCAGTTTGGACTGGGGCCGGGGTGAAGGAGCAGAATGAGGGACGGTTGCAGTAGTGCTCCAGAAGGCAAGCCTCCATTAAGACGGGTTACAGCACTTTTAAAGAAATTATGAAATGGATTAATCATGACTGGCCTGTCAGTGCAGTAGTAGAGCTACTGCTGTGATGACTAGGGTTCGGGAATGAGACTGGGTGTTAGACACTGGCTAGGGAGAAGAGAAGTGACCATCCTAGGGGATGCTCTCCAGGGAGGGAAGGCAGTGTGCCCTGCTGCAGTCCTGCCTCCTGACCACAGGTGGCAGTGCAGGTGATGTGCTCAGGGATACCATCAATCAATCAATCAAACCTTTATTTATCCAGGCGATCACCATTGAGCAAGCTCATTTACAAGGTGGACCTGCTGTTGGCAGGGAAAATTGTACAGTTACATATAAATATACATAATACAAAAGGAACAACATGTTTACAATACTGATAGGAGCAGAGTATTTACATTCCAAGTCACATGTACAAGAAAGATATATATAACACCACCTGAACGTAATACATATATACAGTTCCCACAGGAGCAGGATGTGTATGGATGTCATATACAAACCATAGAAGAAAAAAGGAAGATTATTTATATTCCTGTCCAGCAGAAATACGTTACAGGCCTGGATGGAAATTCCTAAGCTATGGAGGTGCGCATAGCAGTGTGTAAGCCTTAGGTAAATGCTAAGGGCAAGTGGGGCAGAGGAGGGGGGAGTAGTAGTGGCAAGGGCTGATTTGGATAAGCAGCTGGGACTAGTGTTGCAGAAGAGAGGAACAATAGTCAAGCTGCTAGGAGCGATAGAAGCAATAACAGAGTTCAGCAAATGTTTTGTCATAGAGGGTCTTAAGAAGGCAGGACTGACAGGTGAGCTAAGTCTCAACGATTTTTGAATCCTATTCCAGAGAGTAGGCAGGGCATAGCTTATGGCGGCCCTTCCAAAGCGAGTGTTGGCCCTTGGGACATTCAAAGAAATCTGCGATTGACTTCTTAAGGCATAGTTCCTAACAGGACTAAGGGGGAGACAGTCAACAACGTATTGTGGGAGTTTGTTGGTAAGGGCTCGGAGCGTCCATTGGGCTGTATTTCTTGCACCTGTATTGAAGGGAGGGCCACCCTATGGTTGCGTATAAAGAGCAGTGATGTGTGGAGTACGGGAGGCCAGTTATAAATCTCAGTGCTCTATGATATAATACATCCAGTTTTGCAAGATTTGAGGCAGGGCAATGGCCATAAATGAAGTTGGCGTAGGCAGTTAATGAAAGGAATGTAGATTGGACAAGCTGTCTTTTTGCGCCTGTGGTCAAGAGGCATTTAATTCTGAAGAAAAGACCAAGTCTGTGCCTCAGTTTTTTGTGCAGTTCTTCTGTGTGTTCCACAAAAGAGAATTTGTTGTCTAGTCGAATACCATGGTATTTGAATTTAGTCATAAATTCAAGATTTTCTCCCAATAAGGTAGAGATTGATGGTAATGGACTAGCGACAGCAGAATAAGCCCCTGGGCCTGATGGTGAGAAAAGAATGGGCTTGGTTTTTTTTGCATTTAGTAGTAACTTTTTGCTAAGGAGCTGGTACTGCAGGTATTAAAGTCAGCTTGTAACTTAGCGAAGGCAGCTTCAGGAGATTCCCAGCTTAAGTAGAGCACTGTGTCATCAGCAAACAAGTGAATACTGGCATCTTTGATGCCTACATCCAAGCTGTTGATATAAATGGCAAACAGTAATGGGCACAGTATGGAGCCCGGGGGGACACCTCTTTTTATCGGTTTAAGTGGAGAAATCTCTTCATCAGCCTTAATTTGTTGCTGTCTATCAGAAAGGTAGTCTTGGAACCATCCTAGTGGGGTTGAGCCAATGCCTATAGTTTTTAAGGTGCAGAGGAGCAGGCAGTGGTTGACAGTGTTGAAAGCCTTACTGAGGTCCAGAAACATGGCACAAACAAATTTTTTGTTGTCTAGGTCCCGTTGCCAATCATTAGTAACTTTTGCCAGTGCCGTAATTGTACTATGCTTAGCTCTAAAGCCAGACTGCATTGGGTTGAGTAGTATAGCATTGTCTAAGAAAGATTTCAGCTGCGTATCCACAATTTTTTCCAGAGTTTTGAAAGTATGGGAAGAAGTGAGATTGGCTATAGTTATTTGAGGTCACAGGGGTCCCCTACTTTAAACAAAGGGCATGGAGCAGATTTCCATGCCTTGGGGATGGAGCCTTGTGCTAGGGACAGATTGAATAGGTGTGTTATAGGTGTAGCAAGTATATGGTATGCTATTTTCAAGAAATATGGGTCGAAGGAATCGGTCCCAGTGCTTTTTTTAGTATCTAGTCATAGAAGAAGATCATCAACTTCTTTTATGGTGGTAGGTGAAAAGGAGAAGTCCATGTTCTTGCTACTTGGTTCTGAAGGCTGGGTGTTTGTCTGAGGAAGAAGGCTACTTACAGGTGCGTTATCAAATGCCAGGCCAGCAGTGGCAAAGTGATTGTTGAAATTTTGGAAGGAAGTGCACTTCCTGGAGAGTGGCCAGATAGCTCTTTTACGGTGGACCAGAACTTGGTAGGGCAGTTTGATGCAGAGAGTAGCTCGGTTTGATAAAAGTTGGCTTTGGCCTCTCTGACCAACTTAGTACAGACGTTTCTAGATGCCCTGAAGAGACACCAGTCTGCGTCGGCACGAGATTTAGCCCTTCTTCCAGGTAATCTCTTCTGGGTAAGACAGCCTTCAGATCCGGTGAGAACCAATGACAGGTTCTGGCTTTTATTTGTGCTTTAACCAGGGGAGCATGGCTGTTTAGGGCGCTGGATATGATTTCATGAAGAACATCATAGGCATCGCTCACTGACTTAGCCAGGTAGAAACTCTGCCATAGCAAAGAGTTTTTTAGATCATTGAAGTAAGCAATAGGATCGAAGTTCCATCTGGATCTTTTAGTGGAAAACTTTGATGCAGATAGTGGTTTGGTAACAGTTCTCATGCCACCAATAAAGCAGTGGTCACTAACATCCGCTAAGAGGATGCCAGCATGGGAAAAGGAATGAGGTCTGTTAACAAGGAGAACATCCAAGAGGGTGCTTCTCATTTGATTTTTTTTGTTGATGTAAGTAGGCTCAGTAATAAGTTGAGTGAGCCCATGAGAGTCGCAGAATTGTTTCAGGGGTAACGAGACCTTAGTCAGCCAATCATAGTTAAGGTCGCCTAGTATGATTGTTTCCATTGGGGTAGTATCCAGGTGGGATGACAGGTGTGTCAGAAGTTGCGGTTCTGCTGCTGGAGGTCTATAGCAGCCTATGATGCGGAACGCCACTGATGGGGAAAGCTCGACTTTAAGAGACAGGCATTCAAATCCACAGGCAAAGGAGGTAGCATCTAATATAGATACTGAGAATTTATTTTTAACATAAATGGCTACTCCTCCACCCCTGGTCTGCCTGTCAGTTCTGAAGTGGAGGTAGTTAGGGATGTTTACCTCTCTGTCTGGGGTGGACGCCCGGAGCCATGTTTCTGAAAGCACGAGTACGTCTGGTGCAGTATGAATAATCCAAGCCTGGACTGAATCGAGCTTCTTTAAAAGACTGGACATGTTAGTATGCAAGAAGTTAATTCCTTTCAAAGTTGTGAGTTCAGAAGGAGATGAGAGCACTTTCGTAGGGCCAGGGTTAAATTCGACATCACTTGAGCATAGGAGAAGAAGGAGCACAATTTTCCTCAGGGCAGCAAGGAGAAGTTTAAAGGCACGAATCTTTCTACGTCTGGTATAGGTTTGAGTACATGGGTCCAAAGACTGAATCATCTTATAGTGCTGCCCTACGGACACATATCCTAGGATCCATGCAGAATAGCACCAAGCCATACCTAGTTTGAATGGATAGGGTATAGGACCACGTAGAGGATATTGGTTAGCAGTTCCACTTCGAGGAGATTCCACAAACTGTGAGGGGATCAAAGGCGTACAGTGGCAGCATAATTTGTTCATAGTGTTGGTATATGGGGAGACTAGCATGGTAGAGCATGCACCTTTGTTGGAATCAGTTCTGTCAGGTTGCCTAACCACATAGGGTATTATACGAAGGCTGGTGAATAAGCGTAGCCGAATAAGGCCTGTCATGGTTGCCCTTTATGTAAGTAAGGAGCGTACTGCAGTAGCTTTTGCTATCTAAGTTATATAGGTCCCAGGGGTTGTTGTTCTGTATGCGACTGTTTGGGGAAGTTTAAAAACTGAGTAACGCAGGATAAAAGTATACCACCCTCGGCTAGAGAAAGGAGAGGGTAGCTCGAATTAATAGTGGGACAACACAAAGGCTAGCAGTCTGAGCGAAAACAGCTCAATTAGCAACTGAAAAGCCTGCGATTTCCTTGGCGCCTTGCAGTCTGGAGAGAGCTACAAAGTCGCAAAGGAGCTGTAACACATAGTTGCTGGGAACATTTTTAGACAATAAACACAGTTGTTTGGCAAATCAGTCACAGTTCAGTAATTTGTAGTACAATTTTCAAGTAAAACAGTGCCTTAGCAAGACAGGATATGCTAGTCAGCTATAAGCAAACCTAAAGTACCAAAATGGTATGCCTCAGCAAGACAGAAAGAGATAAAGCTGCTAGAAGGCTTAGTTGCAAAAAGGGGATGGAAGGAATTGCAGTTGTTGACAGTAAGTAACCAATAAATTGAAACATCAGATAAGAGCAGGCGGAGACTGTGTGCATTTAAAGGAGGCCTGGGAGGCGGGGGGGGTGGGACAAATAATCAAGGGGAAGTTTGCAGAGATAGCACTGAATCACTGCACATACAGTTGGAGAGAAACTGCAGCAGGGGGGAATGGTAAGTTACTTTACACAGGCCAAGCAGAACAGGCTAAATTAAAATATATAAATTAGAAGCCGAGTACAGGGATGCAGGCTTACATTAAGCCACACATCTCGGGTGCTCCTGTCTCAGGTGATTGAGACCAGCCAATCAGGGAGCTCTACACAGGCGTGGAGCCAATAGCGCTACCCTGAGAAGGCGCTGAAATTGAAAACAGCAAATTGCAAGTGATGGTCCGGTTCAGCGTTCACACAGCCCAGAGAAATCGTGGCAATTTTTCAAACGTCGTACCTTATCTATCTCTTTGGGGGGTAGATGGATCAGGCTTCTTGCACCGTAGAGGTGTTATGGCTGGATTGTGACCACTGTCCAAGGGGGCAAGTGGCACCTGTAAGGAAGGAGACAGCAGATTAAATAGGAGCAGATGGGGGGGGTCTAAACAGAGACACACAAAGAGAGCTGAGCATCAACTTGAAAGACAAGTCAGGGGGCAGTCTCAGACAGAGGCAAGGTGCCGGCTAACTTGGGAATCCAAAACAAGCACAAAAGAACTGACTGATGGGGGAGGGCAGGAGGGACAGAACAGAGACAGAGGAGGACAGGGGGACAAAAGAAGATGATTAAGAATGAAAGTCAAGGGCAGGAGCCTTAGGCTCAAGACAGAGGCTACACAGATTTTACAATTCACTGAATTTTCTAAGTCCATAGCAGTAACATGTAAACCCAGTACAGTCTTAAATAGGATTAAAAAATATATATTAACAAAGCCAGTAAAACTTTTTTACAAACTCAGTTCAAGGCAGTGTACAGAGTGAAAGCTAACTGGGAAAAAATCAAGAACAGTTTGCAGAGCTAGCACTGAATCAGTACACACAGTTGGAGAGAAACTGCAGCGTAGGGGGGGAATGGTGTTACTTTACACAGGCCGAGCAGAACAGGCTAAATTAAAATATATAAATTAGAAGCAGCACAGGGATGCAAGCTACATTAAGCCACACGTCTGGTGCTCCTGTCTCAGGTGAGTGAGACCAGCCAATCAGGGAGCTCTACACAGGCATGGAGCCAATAGCGCTACCCTGAGAAGGCGCTGAAATTGAAAACAGCAAACTGCAAGTGATGATCCGGTTCAGCTGCCTACACAGCCCAGAGAAATCGTGGCAATTTTTCAAGCATCGTTCCTTATCTATCTCTTTGGGGGGTAGGTGGATCAGGCTCCTTGCACCATAGAGGTGCTATGGCTGGATCGTAACCGCTGTCCGAGGGGGCAAGCGGCACCTTATCTATCTCTTTGGGGGGTAGGTGGATCAGGCTCCTTGCACCGTAGAGGTGCTATGGCTGGATCGTGACCACTGCCCGAGGGATACCAGTGAACAGGTGCATTGTGTGAGCACACTTGTGTAAACACCCCTGCATGTGGCATCCTTTGCAATCTAAAGAAAGCACCCCAGCATGGCAGGATAAATGACCTAATGCACTCAGGGCCCACATAGCTTTTTTCCCACTGTCTCACAGCTAGGTGTAGGCTATGGGGTCTTACCTACCCCATGACCCCCCTCCAGGGAGATATCTGGAGGATTAATCAGCTCAACTAGGCCAAAGGTACCAGGTAAGTGAGCACTGCAGAATATGGCGTACAAAGAAACCCCAATCAAACTGCTTGTTCCATGGTGCTAGGTCCCAGACACAAACACGAGGAGCAAAAAAGGACAAGCACTCAGAAGCTGCCAAAGTAACAAAACTTATTACATATAAAAAGTGTAGCTAAGTGCAGACCCAACGGCAAGGCCCCTTGTCTTCTGCAGTTCTACAAATTGCAGTGATTGCCACAGGAATCAAGGCCAGCTGTAGAAGTTTGGGCTGGCCGGAGAATTTTGGTCTGACTGCAGAAATTACACAGAACGTGCCTCAATAAGTTAGAGACTTTCCCCACTCCTTTCTACCCATTACTCTACCTGCATGTAGCTTTATAAGAACAAAAATTCACCCCTAATCATCTCAGCCCCTCACACTTTCACCACCCAGCCCTGGGAGCCCCCTAGAGACACCCTATTTTTTATAATGGCACCCTTTTCTGGTTGAAAGTAGCTTGATGATCCACTGCCTTTTCCTGTCCCTGCTAAAGGGCCAGAATGCTTGTTTCTCATCCCAGTAGTGCTGTCTGGGGCCCACACAAAACCATACTGGGAATAAAACCAGCATTTGCACCCAGCAGTAATAGGAAGCAGTAGCGGATCATCCTACAGTGTTGGACCAAAAACTGTGCCAAAAAAACAGAGTAACTCGATGAGGCTCTGAGTGACGTAAGTTTTGTGGCTAAGATATTCAGGGTAGGTTTTTCTTGTTTGATAAGGGGGCAGAGTAGTGTTTCAGAGGAGACTTTACAATACTTTTAAGGAAGAGGCAGATGATCATTGTACAGTGTTGAAGTGGATACTGACTAATTTAAAACCACAAGGTCACTCAGTGGCACTCTCAAGGCTATTTAGGAAGGTGGTGGGGGTTAGATGGGTGGGGGGTGTTGGGATGGGGTTTGTCTGTTTTAAAACCATCAGAGGGGAAAGTGTTTGCTGGGGCAGAGGGCAATATGCAGTCCTTTTGGAGTTGTGGATGGGGTTGGGAGGTTACTAACCTGATGGGTCAGCTCTGGTGCCTGGAGGAGAAATGAGTGAATTACAGAAAAAAAAATTGTTGAGGCAGAAAAGACTCAGAGAATACTGGATAGATTGAAGAAATTAAAAAGAGGAAGCCAAGGTAAGTAAAGTGAAAAGCCAACACTAAGGATTATTTACGCAGAATGTGGAAACTAAATAAGGGAAGAGAGAAACAAACAGAGAAGTAGAGAAAAAAATCACAATGACTCTGCAGATGATAAATTTCTAAATGTTTATGTGTTGCTTCAGGACAATATTATATTGGTATTGGTACAAAATGAAAGGGTGGATGAGGGATGTATGGGCACGACAGGTTTTAAGCTCACTGCATCTCAACTAAATCCTCAGGATTGCGGGAGCACCTGCACAGGGGAGGGAGCTGGATGTCATTGTCCACCTAGGGACAAATGACCTGGCTGGGAAAGGGATCAGAGGAGTTTGTGGAGTTGGGGAGGAGCCTTAGACAAGTAGCACGCACGGTAACCTTCTTGGAGGTACTGCCTGTCTATGGCATGGGTGAGGCTAGGGTGCTCCACACCATGGGATTCAATCAGTGGTTGAAAACCTGGTGCAGAGCTCAGGGGTTTGGCTTCACTGGGAACTGGGGGTCCACCTGGAGTGATGCAGGCCTATACAGGAGTGATGGTCTGCATCTGTCCAGGAGGGGAACCAAGATCCTAGGCGATAGGCTTAAATGCTTCATTGGCAAGCACTTAAACTAGCCAAGGGGGGAGGCACTGGAAATGAGCAGGGAAATCCTAGCCCCCCCCCAAATATCAGAGTAGTTAGTGAGGCAAACACCAAGATAGAGACATCGATAGGGAGAAGGGCAGGGGTAAATGGAGAAAATGACAGAGGCAGTAATTTATTTATTTATTTGTAAAATCAGTTTACAACCTTTGAGCCAGAGGCTCGTTTCCAAAGGTACTTCGTCACATAAAGACATACATTGTGTTTTTGGTTACATAGCGTAGGTTTGCAAAACAATAGGCGTTCAACAGAGGCGCCACGTCACATTGTGGTCAGACAAATACATTTGGGTTACAGGGTACATGTAAGTTGAGAACAGGTTAACACAAGTTGTATCAATAGTGAGCAATCTAGTAGGTAAACACTGAAACAGCTGGTACTGGCCAGGTTAAACATAAGCATGGTGTACAGGGAAGTGATGATGGGGATGGCTAGGTGGAGAGCGCCGGAGGAGTGACAAGAGAAGTAGAGGTGGAGGCAGCTTTCAGAGACAGGAGCAGTTACGAGTGTTGATGATGTGGTTTCGAAGGGTGGTTTTGAACTTAGAGATGGTGGTGGCATTGGAGATGTGGGCAGGGAGAGAGTTAAACCAGGTTGGGGCTCTATAGCAGAAGGACCTCTGGCCATGGCTGGTTCTTGATCTGGGGACCATTAGAGTGGTCTTGTTGGAAGACCATGTTGCAATAGTGGGAGGGCTCTGGTGGATGGATGCCGTTACCCCAGGGGGGGAGAGCCCGAGTAGGGGTTTTTTTGTGAGGAGACAGGTTTGGTATTGGAGCCGTTCATCCAGGGTAAGCAATTTGGCCTCAACATACAGCTGACAGGTGTGAGTGAGCCTGGGGGCACCAGTAATCAATCTGCAGGCTTTGTTCAGGGTTAAGTGAATTTTTTTGAGTGCAGTTGTGTCAGCAGCACCATACACTGGTAGGCCATAGTCTACAAGGGACAGAACGGACAATGTAACAGTGAGCTGTAGAGCATTAGGGGGAAGGCAGGTTCTATGGTGGAAGAGAATGCCCAGCCGTATGTTAGTGGCGGATGTTAGGGCACTCGGCTGGGGTGAAATTGAGGGCTGAGAAGGTAACTCCCAAGGTATTTGTAGGAGCGAGACTTGTTCCAGTGGCTGATTGGTACTTGCAAGGATATAGAGTGGGTGGTTGCTAGCTTTGTTTTGGGGGTGGGAAAAGAGTAAGGACAGGGATGGGGCAAAAATGGGTTAGGGCATTCAAGAAAAGGAGAGTAATGAGTACCAATGCCCGCAATCTGGGCAACAAGCTCCTTGAACTGGTGGCCTTGATGGAAGAGGAATGCCTGGATATCATGGCAGTCACAGAAACATGGTACACAGAGAACCATGACTGGGATGTTAACATACCAGGGTACACAACCTACAGGAGAGACATGGAGGGTAGAAGAGGGGGAGGAGTAGCTCTCTATGTAAGGGATGGGATAAAAGCCATGGAACAAAAGAGTAAACAGCAAGGTGGGGAGGCACTGTGGGTCACCTTAGAGACTGGAAATGGCACCACAATCCGCACAGGGGTTGTATGTAGACCCCCATCTCAGGGGGAGGGAATGGACAAGGATATGATAGAAGGCATCCTTAGGATGGCAGAGAAAGGGGAGGTATTGTTGATGGGGGACCTGAATATGCCAGATGTTAACTGGAACACCTTTGCTGCAGCCACATCCAAGAGCAGGACCATTCTCGATGTCCTACAGGGAGCATGCCTCAGACAGCTAGTGTTGGAACCCATTCAGGAGGGAGCAATCTTAGACCTCATACTTACAAATGGGGACAGTGAGAGGATCTCCGATCTAGAAGTGGGTAGACATCTGGGAACAAGTGACCACCAAACAGTGTGGTTCACGATGAACTCAGCTGCAGAGTCAAGCCATACAAAAGTGAGGGTACTGGACTTCAGGAGGGTTGACTTTGTCAAAATGGGAGAGTGCCTTAGAAAAGCACTAGAAAACAGGCAAGAAGGAGGGGTGGAGCAACAATGGAGAATCATCAAAACTGCCATCACAGAGGCAACAAGCCTTTGTGTGAAGCAAATAAATCAAAATGAAAGAAAAAGCCACTATGGTTCTCAAAAGAGGTGGCAGGAAGGTTAGGGAGAAAAGATAGCATTTAGGAAGTATAAGGAAATACAGAAGGAGCAGGACAGAGAACTGTACCAGTTAAGTAAGAAGGAAGGCAGTCAGAATAGCAAAGGCCCAAACTGAGAAAAAGATATCCAACTCAGTTAAAAAGGGGGATAAAACCTTTTATAGGTACATTAAGGAGCATAGAAAGACAAAGGGAGGGATAGTGAGGCTGAATAGAATGGACGGTGGGTGGGCAGAGAGGGACAGTGAAAAAGCAGGGATACTGAATGAATACTTTTACTCAGTATTCATAAAAGAGGAGGAGGAGGGGAGGAGGTACCTAATCCAATTAACAGAAGCACTCTTGATAGGGGTCGATCCCAGTCCTTTCACAGAAGAAAGGGTTCTGAAAGAACTCCTAAAACTGAAAGTGGACAAAGCAATGGGGCCTGACGGGATTCACCCCAGAATTCTTAAAGAATTAAGGGGAGAACTAGTGACACCACTGACTACCCTTTTTAACAAATCATGGGAGGATGGTGTGGTACCTGAGGACTGGAGGAGGGCAGATGTGATTCCCTTCACAAAAGTGGGAGCAAGACAGAGGCAGAAACTACAGACTTGTCAGTTTGACCTCTGTGGTAGGGCAAATGATGGAATCACTTCTGAAGGAAAGAATTGTTGAGTACATAGAGGCCAGTGGGGTACAGGACCCAAGGCAGCATGGATTCACAGCGGAAGGTCATGTCAGACGAATCTAATAGATTTCTTTGACTGGGTGACCAAAGTAGTAGACCAGGGAGGGGCTGTGGACATGGCCTACCTAGACTTTAGCAAGGCATTTGACATAGTCCCACACAAAAGATTAATAAACAAATTAGCCAGCCTGGGAGTGGGTCCCAGGGTGGTAGCTTGGGTAAAACATTGGCTGGACAACAGGACACAGAAGGTAATAGTAAACAGAGTCCACTCTGAAGAAAGGGGGTTACTAGTGGGGTACCACAGGGTTTAGTACTGGGTCCAGTCCTTTTTAAAGTTTTTATAAGTGACATTGCAGAGGGACTGGAAGGAAAAGTATGCCTCTTTACAGATGACACAAAAATCTGCAACAGAGTTTTTATACTTGGTATTTATACCTGGTATAGAACAGTAGAAGACCATTGGTCCATATAAACTGTTCCCCACCTCAGTGGGTACACATTGACCTGTTCACCAAGAGATATTTATCAATCTTTCCCTTATATTCCTTTAAAGTTTTAATATCCACCACTTCTGTAGGCAGAGTATTCCACAATCTCCCTGCTCGATTTACAAATGAATAGTATATACAATTCTTTGTAACAGTTTTCAATTTAATCTGCTTTTCATGACTTCTCAACCCTTTTGGCTTCTCCTGCATCTTCACCCCATTTCATTTGTCAGTTCATTGTCATTTATTATTCTAAACATCATCATTAAATCTCCTTTTTCCCTTCTTTGTTCCAGTATAAATAATCCCGTCCTTTTTAATCTTTCACTATATTCATATCTATTTAAATTTACAATCATTTTAGTATATTTCTTCTGCACCATTTCTACTCTCCCTATCTCTTTCTTTGTGTATGGACTCCATAACTGGGACCCAAAGTCCAAATACGGTCTAACATAAGACCTATATATTGGTATCATACATCCCACCGATTTATTCATAAAGCTACGTTTTATGTTTCTCACCATGTTATTTGCTTTTTGTATGGCCACCATCTGTTGTTTATTATATTTCAGTTCTTTGTCAATTATTATCACACAATCTCTTTCCTCCTCAACTTTCTTTAATTCTTTTCCATCTAATATATACCTATGTTTCCCCTTTCCTAGGTACATTACTCCTGATTTCTCTAAACTAAATTTCATCTTATTCTTTCTAGCCCAGACTTCTATTTTTTGTAAATCCCTTTTTAGCCTTTTCTGCTGCTCAGTTGTTCTTACTGGTCCTCCTACCTTAATATTGTCCACAAATTTTACTACTTGATTAGTAACCCCCTTTTGTAAGTTGCTAATATATACAGAAAACAATACAGGCCCCAACACGGATCCCTGAGGGACCCCACTTTTCACTTTAATGGACCTAGATAGTTCACCTGTTGTTATTCTTACTTTTTGAGTCCTATCACTCAACCAATTCCTGATGCACAGTACAATTTTACTATCCAATCCCATTCTATTTAATTTCTCAATCAAATTGTCATGGGGCACCTTGTTGAAGGCTTTTTAAAAATCTAAAAATATTATATCTATAGGTGTATTATTGATTAATTCCTCTTTAATGTTTTCATAGAAGCATAAATGGTTTGTACCACATTCTCAATTTTTTTAAATCCATGCTGTTTTTTTATCCGTATAACCCAGTAAGTTCAAACTTTCCTCTATTTTTAATTTCAATATACTCTCAGCGACTTTTCCCAGGATTGCAGTCAGGCTTACTGGCCTATAATTTGTCACTTGATACACAAGGAGGGGTGGAAAGGATGAGAAGGGACTTGGCAAGGTTGGAGGAATGGTCAGAAATATGGCAGCTTGGATTCAATGCAAAGAAGTGCAAAATAATGCACCTGGGAAACAAAAACCCAGGGGAAGAGTACACATTGGGGGGGGGTGGTAATAACAACAACAAAAATGTAAAGGGACCTGGGGGTAATCATATCAGATGACCTTAAGGTTAGCAAGCAATGTGAGAAGGCAGTAGGAGGGCTGGGGGATACTGTAATGTATCGCAGAGGCATCACCAGCAGAAAACAGGAAGTTGTTATTCCTCTGTACAGACAGTTGGTGGGATCCCATCTGGAGTACTGCATCCAGTTCTGGAGACCCCATCTCCACAAGGACATAGACAGAATGGAGGCAGTCCAGAGGAGGGCAACTAAAATGGTGCAGGGTCTGCAAGAGAAGCCATATGAGGAGATACTAAAGGAGCTTAATATATATACCCTTGAAGAAAGGAGAGAGAGGGGGAACATGATTGAAACTTTTAAGTACCTCAGTGGAATCAACAAAGTCCAAGAGGGTATCATCTGTCAGAAAAAGATATGTGCAAGAGCAAGGGGACACAATTTGAAGATAGAGGAAGGACGGCTCAGGGGCAATGTGAGGAAGTATTTTTTCACAGAGAGGGTTGTGGACACATGGAACCGCCTTCCTGAGAGGTTGTGGGGTCTAAAACAGTAGCAGAATTCAAGAATGCATGGGACAGACATAAGGCAATTCTTGTGGGGGGTAGGAAGAAATAGGCTGTTGATTAACTAGAATCTGCAGCTTATCCAGTAGGTAGGGAAATGGGCAGACTAGGTGGGCCAAGTGGTCCTTATCTGCCGTCAAAGTCTATATTTCTATGTTTCTATGTCACCGAGGGACAAGTCAATTTACCCAAAGAGCACCAATGCAGCTTTAACCTTTTTTTCCAAAAAGCACAACTAGCTTGAACTTTCAATACAGCAATCAAAGTAATTAAATAATTATTTGAGAATGTGACTTGCTTAAGTGAATGAATCAAAGTTTGTCTCTGTGTAACTGCCAGCCCTGTCTCTTACACTTCCCTAGTCTGACGGCCAGCCCCAGTGTGCCAGCATTCTGTGATGAAAATGTTTGGTGAGCACTGCAAATGCTACTTCTTTCATTCCTGGGATGGGAGGTAGGGCTATGATGGGTGGGGGCGGGCTACAATGGATTGTAAAAACTGGTGGTATGTAAAGTTGCTGATGGAGTGGGGGCATGATCATGTAAAGGAGAGGAGAGCAAATTTTGCTGCTATTAAGTCAGAAGTCAGGGTACATTGCGGAGAGTATTACTACCGTTAAGGGGGAGGTGGAGGACAGAGAGCATTGCTGCCGTTAGATCTAGGGGAAGAAAGGAAAGGAACACACGAACATATGAATTTGCCAGCAGAAAAAGGTCACCTGGTCTAGTCTGCTCGAGTGTGCAGTTAGTACCCTCACCTTGTAGCTGCCCCACCCCCTTCCCTTCCCAATTACCCCCTTGTCCCATCCCCTTTTGAAACTACCCACTGTCTTACAGGCTACCACCTCCTCTGGTAGAGCATTCCATTCTGCCACAACCCTCTCTGTGAAAAAGTGTCTCTTCATTTCCATCTTAAATCTTCCACCCTCCAATCTAAGGCCATGCCCTTTCATGTCCCTCCCCTCCTCAGCCAGAATATCCCTTCAGTGTCTGCCTTGTTTATCCCCTTTACATACTTAAAGGTGTCAGTCATATCCCCCCGTCCCTTATCTCCTCCAAGGAGTACACTTTTTATTATGTTGGCTCGCGCTTGCGCGCCAGCCAGCATATTGCAGTAGTAGCAGATTTGGAGGTGCGGTCACTGTGGGCAAATGCAGGGCATGCATCAGTAGGTGCATCCCTCATTCCCCAATAAGGTAGCATGCAGGCACCACACCAGCAACACATACTGTGGTGAGCACATCTAAGAAAAGTTCCACTGCAATGAGAGCCAAAGCTCATCACGCAGCGGCACCTCCTGACGTGCCTTTCCTGGTGAAGCATTCTAGTAAACATGGCGGCAGTGACTGCCGCCACCGCCTGCCACAATGCCGACTTCAGGGGTGCCCAATCCCCCTGTTGGCATGCCCTGACCCAGTTCACGTGCCGACGGGGGAGCCCACTCCCCGTCGGCATAATGCCCCCCATTTGTTGTGTGCCGAGGGGGTGCCCAATCCCCCTCGGCTCTAGCACCCCCCTCTGGTATGTGCCAACTAGGTTTGCTGGCCAAGGCACCTAGCTTCACCTGAGTTCTTTTCTTCTGGGTTGCTTGAAAGGACAGAGCAAAGAACCTACTTGTTGCTAGCTGATTGTTTCTGCTCTTACCTCCTTGTTTCTTTTGTCCGTGGTTCTTCTTTTTCAGCAGGGGAAGGGCCCGGCCATGCCACCCCCCCCATCCCCAACCACCCCACACTACACTCATTTTATAGGGTAGCACATTTGTGACATTTCCTGTGGCAAAGCAGGGAGGGGCGGATCAGAGGGGTATCCACACAGTGACCTCATTTACAGGGGCACTAGTAATTTAACTTATTTTAACATGTTATACAAAAACAAACAAAATACAAAATCAAACTTGTGCTTCCATTTTCTTCCTTCTAATTACTTTGACCAGGTTATAAACCCAACAACTTATCTGGAATGGATATCATTAACTGCAGGTACTGCGGAACACTTTTCAGGAGGGCAGTTTTACAGGATTTAGGACACTGTCCTACATGCTGGGCCATTGGAGATCTGAGGGCTCAGCTCCAGGCAGCATGGGCAGAGAGTGTGCACCTCAAATTGCATATTCAAGAGGAATATATTATAAGAACCTCCTGCCGTTTCCCCAACATCCAACAGAAGCACCTCAACCACAGAGGGTAGTTGGTCTTGGAGATTAGCAGGTGGTTAGGAGGGGCAACTCAGGTGCCCCATCACTCGGTGCTCTCCAACATATTACCTCCACAAAGCATATAAAAACAACAAACAAACAAAGGTATCTGCCTCTATCTCTGAAATCAAATAAAGGGGCAGAGGACACTGCAGAGCAGGACACTGCAGCACAGGAGCTAGCACAACAAAACTCACCCACGTCTCAGCGTGCCTCCCGGCTCATATGCCCTCATTGCACGCCGACGTCTGGGGAAGAAGAAACCTGGAAAAACACCTTGCTCTTGCCTAGGTGATGACACCTCGCTGGGGATCTCCAGGGCTCGTCAGACAGACTCCGTTACACCACTTCCATGGCACAGTATGTTGGTTTGAGGAGGTGGTACATGGGATCTCTTTGAGCCTACCCGGGGTATGCGGGGTAAAAGATAGCATGGAATAGTGTGCTCTAGGGCAGATCACAACGGTAGTGGGGTCTGCAGATAGAGGGTGTCAGAAAGAGTGGAGAGAGGAGGCAAGGAAGGAGCATAAATACAAGAGTAAAAAAAAATTTAAAAATGACTGTTTTACTAGCGTGCGTTGCGCAGTTTCCACGCACGCTCGTAACTTCATGAATTTGTAATTTTTTCACTCTAGATTTTCAACATTGGCATTTTCAACACCTCCTTATGAACAGTACAGCTGTCATTTTACATATCCTGGCTGAAATGTATTTTTCCATACGCATGGCATAGAATACGTGGTCACTGTGCAAAATCAATTTTCGGACAGTTTGAGAAAATGACAGTGACACTGTTCATGAGCAGAGGTCCCAAATGCATATGTTGAAAATGTGGTGATGAAAGTCCATAAAATGACTGTGTTAAGCAGGTTTATTTCATGAAGTTTCTCAAGACCCCTGTAATCCTCACAAACTTGCAATATTTTCATGCCAGGTTTTCAACACTGGATTTTTTCACACCTGCTTATGAACAGTACAGCTGTCATTTTTCACATCCTGCCCAAAATGTATTTTCGCACCTGGTCACTGTGGAAAATCAACTTTTGGGACAGATTAGCAAATTCACAGTGCCACTGTTCATGAGGGAAGGTCCCAAAATGCCTATGTTGAAAATGTGTCTTTTCAAGGTGAGGGTGAGGTAGGCGTCAGTTCAATACTTCACTGCCATTCCTATTACGCATCTCTAACTCCTGCACTACCAATGCCAATGCCAGCGAGACAACATTCGGCATTGACAAATGCTTGTTTTATTTTTATTTTAGTCATTGGTAACCGGGTAAGGCCCATTAGGCACAAGTGCCTGTTTTCAGGGGTGACCTGGGAGCACTGGGCTGTTAAGTGACTTGCTCAGAGTCACACAGTACGCAAGTGTAGGTTGTGAGACTCAGACTCAGGTCTGATCTATTGGATGTGCCAAGCTCATTCACTCCTCGTTCCTCTAACCTCTAGGCTATACTGACAGCCCCAGGCTATACATGATCAGCTCTCTCAGCCTCTCCTTGTATTGTCTGTCCTCCAGTCCCTGGATCATTCTTGTTGTACTGTGTTGTACCCCTTCCAATAATTTCACATCCTTCTTCAGATATGGGTGACAGAATTACACACAGTACTCCAGGTGCAGCCTGACCAGTGCCCTGTAGAGAGGCAGGATCACCTCCCTGCTCCTGGAGGAGATCCCTCTTGCAATACAACCCAGAATCTTGTTGGCTTTCACTGCTGCTCTCCTACACTGCTCTGTATTGTTCATCTTCCCTGTTACAACCACCCCTAGACCCTTCTCCTCAATGAAACCTTGCTACACCCCTCCCAGCTAGTAACCCCTCTCTGGGTTCTTTGCTCCAACGTGCAGAACTTTGCAATTTTTTGCATTGAACCCCAACTGCCATGCTTCTTACAACTCCACCAGTTTGGTCAGGTCATCCTGCAGCCTCTGCCAACCTACTATATTGTCCACCACCACCCCCAATTTGTTATCATCAGCCAATAGACTGATCTTATTCCTGATGCCATACAAGATGTCCGCTATGAATATTCCAAACAGCACTGGCCCCAGTACTGATCCCAGCAGCACCCCGCTCGTCAAAGTCCTTGGAGATGAGAGTTCCCCACCACCACCACTATCCTCTGCTGTCTCCCTTGCAACCAATTCTCAATCCATTTAACCATCTTAGTCCCCACCCCCACGTATTTCAACTTCCCACCCAACCTCCCATGTGGCACCAAATCAAAGGCCTTACTGAAGTCCAAATATATGACATTCATCGCATGACCCTTGTCCAATTCCCTCATGACCCAGTCATAATACTCAACTAGGTTCGTTTGGCAGGATTTTCTGAAGACAAACCCATGCTGGTGACTGTCCTGGACCCCATTGTCTTCCATAAAGGTTACCAGCCTTTCCTTAAGTATTGTCTCCATCAGCTTCCCCACAATGGAAGTCAAGCTTACTGGCCTGTAATTACCCGGCTCATCCTTTGGTCCACTTTTATGGATGGATACCATGTGGGCCATCCTCCAGTCATACGGTACACACCCTGTGTCCAAGGAGGTATTGAATAGTTCTGCCAGCAGTCCAGCCTGGATCTTGGCCATTTCCTTCTACACCCTGGGGTGTATGCCATCCAGTCCTGGTGTCTTTCCACCCTCAGAGCCCTTAACCCCTCCAATACCCTACCCTAAGTGATCACTCCATCTGTTACCCCTCTCCCCCTTGCACACACCCTGCAGTAGCTGCCCTCCTTTCTCCCTTGAGAATACAGAACAGAAGTACTCATTCAGTGCTTCTGCCTGATCCACCCCTTTCTCTGTCCACCCCCGTCCTTCCTGATCCTCACTATCTGGTTCTTGCAGCTCCTTCTCTCCCATATGTGTCTGTAGAAGTCTTTTTCCCCGGCCCTGATGCCCTGTGCCAGCTTCAATTCCCTGGAGGCCTTTGCTGCTCTGACTCCCCATGTAACTTCTTTGGACCTCTTCACATACTCCTCTCTATCCTCCCCCTTTCCAGATTTCTTGTATTTTTTGAACGCTGATTTTTTAGCCCTCACCATTTCTAAGACCCCTCTACTTAACCAGCTTGGTTTTTTAGCCCTTCCATTTTTGCTCTGCAATCTGATACATGTCTCAGTAGCCTCCAATATCCCCACTTAGATTTTTTCCCATTTCTGATTCGCATCCCAGTGTGGCTATATTCCTTCCAGATGCCCCCTTAAGATTTCATCCATCCTACCAAAGTCAGCCTGTCTGAAGTCCACCACCCTGGTCCCTGTACCCACTGCTTCTCTGCTCATATTAAGTGTGAACTACACTGATTGGTGGTCACTTCCAGCCAGCGGGTCCTTCACCCCACCTCCCTTATAGCCTCCCCATAGGCCAGAACTAGATCCAGTGTATTCTCCAACCTATTCAACTCAGTTACCATCTGTGCCAGGAAGCAGTCCTGGAAGGCATCCAGGAGTATTTACTCCCTAGCACTCGAGGTGGCTGTTTTCCCCAATCCACTCTTGGTAGATTGAAGTCCCCCACGATCACTGAGTTACCTTTTCCACACACCTTCCTAATTTGATCTGCCAGCTCCCTGTCCAGGTCTTCCCCTTGAGTCAGTGGCCTCTATACCATCCCCATTCTGAGAATCCTATTCCTCGTGTCCTGGAATTGCATTCACAAGGCCTCTGTCCTACCCTCCTCCCCCTCTTCCCTTGCACACTTTATCCCTTCCCTTACGTACAACACTATCCCTCCCCCTTTGCCCCATCCTTCCTGTAAATTCTATACCCTGGGATCATCAGTTCCCAGTCCTAGTATTGGTTGGCCCATGTTTTTGTGATGGCAGCTATGTCCACCATCCCCCCTGCCAAAAGAGCCTGTAGTTCTGCAGTTTTGTTCCCCAGACTCCTTGTGTTCGATGAGACAACCCTCCATGTTGTTCCCTTACATTCCTAACCCAATTTCCCACCATTCTTAGCCCCGCCCTTCGATCCCTCCCTGCTTCCCAAAGAGTTTGTATGGGGGGTAGGATCATTTGTCTCCCCTCTTCAGAGAGCCTTCCCTTCAGCAACCTACTCGCCACCCCACACCCCCACCTAGTTTAAAATTAACCTTTGTTTCCATGTATTCTTCTAACCTTTATTTTAGCACCCCTTCCCCTCCCTGCTCAAATGTAATCTGTCCCCGGCGTACAGATCCCTATTGTCCCAGACCCTGCTCCAGCCTCCCATTAACCTGTACCTCTTGGATTGACACCAATTTCCCAGCCAACTGTATCCTACCCTTCCTTGCCGTACTTACCCCGGGCACTGGGAGTACCTCAGAGAAGGCCACTGAGCTCCCCACCTCCTCACTCAACTTACCCAGTTCCATGAACCTCTCCCCAAACACCTCTACTGTTTCCCCACCAAGTCACCGCCACATGTGGTTTCTGCCTTCCCCACTTTGCACACTTGAGAATAGCCAGTCCTGCTTTATCTGCCGTCAACCCAGGTACAGACTCTACCCATATGCGACTATGTCTTTCCCCTTTACTCCCCCATCTGACCCCTTTTAGTATGGAATCACCCAACACTAGCATGTTCCTCCCCAAACTCTCTTTCCTTGTGCCTGCCCCTAGAGTCCACGCTGCCCTGCACATTTGCGTCCCTATCTATACCCTCAACTCCACCCCCAGCTGCTTCCCCAGTCCTGCCCCTTCCCCTAACACTCTCTGTACCTGACTTTTCCCTCTTCCCACCTGGAGTTCCCTCATCCTCAATGCCATCCCTACCCTTCGCTCTGAATCCCCTCCCCTTCATCCCCCCATACTGTAACCTCCACGTCCACCCCCACAGCCGGACCCTTTTTTCCCTTAACCGGGATCTGCTTCCCTCCCTCAGAGCTGTGCCTCCTGGGAGACACAGAACCTCCCTCTCCTCCCTGATGCCTGATCCTGTCTCTATACCCCGAACTATTGAGTCCTTCACTAGAAGAAGATTCTTTCTCCCATGGGATTCTCTGGCCCTGTCCCATGTGCCCCCCCCCCGGTGGGTCTGGCCTTCACCCCTGGTCACAACCTTGAGTTCTCTTTCAGGGCTCTCCCTCTCCTTGAGAACATCATATTTGTTCTTTAGTTGTACCAGGTTGGGGGGGTGCTTGAGCTCCACCTTCCTCAACCTCCCTGAGCCCACTGTAATCCATCTAGGCCTCTGACTGAGTACCCTCTGTGGCAGTGGCTGGTGGTATAGTGGTACCTGGGTGGGGGCAAAGGTCTCCAGTACTCCTGCCAATTGTGTTCGAAGCCTGGCAACCTCCTCCCTCAGCCCAGAGAGGTGCCTACAAACGGGGCAGTACCGCAATTCCCAGAAAGTTCTTCTGAACCCCACTGCTCCACACCCACTGCACTGCACCACTCCTTGTACCATCCTACATACTCCTTAAGTATGCTTCTACCCTCTTTTAGTGTTTCTTCAGTCTCTCACCCTTGTACAGAGTTTCTTTGTTTATGACCCTGATAGGTTTATGCAGCCCTTGCCCCTTTCTGTTCTGTGCACCTGTCAAACTTATCCTATTCCTAACAGAGTGAAATTGACAAGATCATGCAGTTTAAATGTACAAATATCCACTCACTTGATATAATCAGCAGCTCCTCCTTTTAATTTTATTTGCTGTATAGCTATGAGCCCAGCCAGGCTGAAAGCCTATATGTTCCTCCCAACTAAGCATTTAATAATGTGTGGAGGTGGGGGTGGGTGGGAGGGCAAAAATCACAGAGACAAACTGCCTCCTGGACAGATTCAAACTCACACTCCCACCTCTCCTAGCAGCAATCTGAATGAACTGACAAAATACCTCTTTGAACAGTTAAAGATAGATTCAAACTAGCAACTCCTACTTGATTGGCTCCTCTGTTTCTGGGCAAAGAATCCCCTTCCCCTGCAGCCAGCAACAGTTAAAGAGATAAAGAAAGATTCAAGCTAATCATCTACCAGACAAAATGCCTCCTGGACAGTTGAAGAGAGATTCAAACTCACAAAAAATCTCAGAGATAAGAAAAAAAAATCTTGGGGATAAAATGCCTCCTGGACAGATTCAATTTCACACTCATACCTCTCGTAGAAGCAAGCTGAATGAACAGACAAAATGCCTCTTTGAACTGTTAGAGATTCAAACTAGTAGCTCCTACTTGATTGGCTCCTCTGTTTCTGGGCAAAGAATCCCCTCCCCCTTCAGCCAGTGACAATTAAACAGTTAAAGAAAGACTGAAGCTAATCCTCTTCCAGACAAGCCAGCAACATATAAAGAATTACAGAAACATTGAAGCTAATCCTCCACCAGACAAAATGCCTCCTGGACAGTTAAAGAAAGATTCAAACTCACAAAAAAGATCTCAGAGACAAAATGCGTCCTGGACAGATTCAAACTCACACTCCTACCTCTCTCAGCAGCAAGCAGAATGGCAGAAGGAGACAGCATTGTTGCCATTATGTGGATTGGGGGAAGAGAGAGAGAGAGAGAGAGTATTGCTGCCATTATGTACATGGGTGATGGGGGAAGAGAACATTTTTCTTTTACAAAGTTGGAGGCAGAGGGGGAGAAGAAAGCAGACAGCCCGTCAGCCTTTTGGTCTGGGGTGGAAGAGAGAGCTTTGCTGCTGTAATTTCCTCTAGGGGAAGGTGAGCTTTGTCTGACATAGAAACACAGACAATGAGACTACAGAGGCAAAATAAAAAGGTGTAAATAAAAAAAGCCAGCTGAATCACCATGATAGGCCAGTGGTAGTGCACCAAAGTTCCATGATGGCAGCCCATGTTCTGGTGTGATCCCGGGATCACAAGTCCGGCTCCAGAACAGCCTATACTCAGGGTGAGTTGCACATACCAGGACTTTCAGGCTAGGGCAGGGAGATGCACATGAAAGAAAATGAAGAAAAGATGAAGGCAAGGTAAGGAAGATGACAACCAAGCTAAAGATGTGTTCAAAATGGGAAAACCAACAAGGAAAGAGTGAAACAAATGAAAGAAGAAATAATCACACTGACACTGCAGATGCTTAATGTTTTATATTTTTAATGTATGGCAGTTTTGGGGGGTGGCAGTACAGGGAGCCCCTGTGGCCCCCAAAGCCTGCCACCCCCAACTGCGACTGTGTATAGGGCCCCTGGTAGGTGTTCACGAAGCAGGGGAGTCTTGGGTGCTCCATGCTAGGCTACTTCAGGCTTCCCTTTGGGGAACTACTATTCATCTGTGTGTTTGTTGCTAGCAGGTTGAGAGAGGGTGCCTGCCAGTAGCCATTAATGTTGCATACAATGACACTAAGCCCAAACAGATTTAGGTAAATACAGAGAGCCAGAACAGCTACTGAAAAGCATAAAACTGGATGTGTAAGTAAAATTACGTAGCTTACATTTATGTGGCGGGATTTAGAAGTCCTCCTCACAAACTATCCTTGCTGGGGCCCCCGAAACTGTAATGCTGGCTCTGTATTATTTATTTATGTATGTATGTACGCACTTATTTATTTAACTTTAAACTTCATTTCAAGAAAGTGACTGTTGATTTTTGCTGATTTTATTGCTGTTGTTATTGTTTCTTTTGCAGCTTATTGTTCCTTTCAGTTGGTACCAGGTTGCTTTCTGGCTTTTTTTAGAAAGGTACCTGTTTGGGGGATTTTGCTGAAGCAGCTTAGTGTTTCTGGGTTTTTTTGCTGGTGCAACCACCCAGTCCCCTGTGGTTACTAGAATCTCTTCAGTATCAGTGCTAGGCAGGGAGAGGCAGCTGGTGACTAAGTAGTTAAATGGGGGTTTCACCTGCTCACCCTTCTGTTTACTTGGCTTCAGCTGAGATGGAAGTTATGAGTTCATTTGGAACTCTTGCAGCAGCATACACCTTTGCCAGCTGTGAGAAGGGAGTTTAGAATGTTGAGACGAGAGTCAGTGTAAGTCAGTAGCTGGGAGTCAGCAGCTTGAAGTTGAAAGAGTGAGAACTGCTCAGCTGAGGGCTCTGAGTTGAGGGCCCTGCATTCTCACCATAGTCCTAGTATTCTCCAGTTTGCCAAGAGAAGTGGTGGAAACTATTGTCTACAGCAGGATCTCCTGATTTTCATCCCTGGAGGGGTGCAAAGGACTGCTAGTGGATGGATCCAAGGGGCAATCCCCTTTTTGATCCAGGATGTTTTGAAGCTGCCTGAAATGTCTAACAGTGAGTAGGATCTGACTTTTGCTGCAGAAAGCAAGTACCTGTGCTGCTGTGTTCTCCAGCTAAAAGGGAAGGTACAACTTTTCTGTGAATTCAGAAGTGTGAGACTGTTCTAATTTAAAGTTGGCTGAAGTGTGTGATATCCAGAGGTATGACTATATCACATTATTCGGGACTTTAGTTTTTCCACTACCAGTGTAGTGATTCAAATGCTGGATGCCAAAGTGTCATTCAATAAGCATTTTCCAAAGTGCATTTCCGAATGTTTAAGGTGTAACTCTGAAAGAATGTCTGAGTATGGATTTGGGAGCAAAGGGTGGGCAGCAGTGGCAGAGCCAGGTTTGGGAGCTGGGGGGGCAAGTCAGTCATTTTGGGAGTGCCAAGATGGTAGCAAGCGAAAGTGATCATCAGTCCACTACTGTACACATCATGTATTTGCTAGCCTTCACATGCACTGCTTCTAGGACCCACTAGGCAAAAAAGGAGTATCAAGAGCCCATCTACAGGGTGGAAGTGAAGAAGTATTTGTGATGATGAGGTCGAGGAATGATAAAAGCAAAAAACTGTAATCTAGAAGATTATGGTTTGAGTCACTGTTAACCTGTGGGCTTCTTTGTCTCAATAATCTAACTATAATCGGAAAACTGCTGTCATGTAAACGTACTGAGTGACCGTCACAACCGTGTGCCTTACAGAAGTTGGAGCTATAGCGTAAAACTATGTAAGGTGCTGTAAACAGAATATTTTTTTTTATTTTCTTACAAACAAACTGCCCATGCCAAAACAGATTGCAGATTATAGATGAATGCATTCATGATGCATATTTATGGATGGCTGTCAGAATCAAATCCAAACCAGGAAAAATAAAAGGTGTAGAATAAACCACTACTTGTGATGGGCAGTCGACTGGCAAAGGATCCACAACACCTGACTAGATACACAATTGACTGCCATCACTGCCTGAAATAGAGCTGACTTCCCGACTAAACCAGAGTTTAGAAAATTATGGTTTTTCTTTCATTCCGTCGCACAGAGCTTTGCCTAACTGACACAGCATTTGCGTAAAACTAAATTATAGCCTAGAGGTTAGAGTAACGAGGTGTGAACGAGCTTGGTACATCCAGCAGACTAGACCTGAGTTTGATTCTCACAGTCTCCACTTGCATACTGTGTGACTCTGAACAAGCCACTTAACTGCCCAGTGCTCCCAGGTTGCCCCTGAAAACAGGCACTTGTGCCTAGTGGGCCTTATCCGGTTACCAAAGACTAAAATAAATAAATAAATAAATATTATCATGGAGCATCTGGACATGTTTTGTGATTTCTTTTTTTTCAAATATGCCTACAGATTTCTTATGAAGTTACATGTCTGCATAAGCGTTTGATCAGCAGTTTAATTATTGCTGAATGGCTTTTATGCTATTATGTAGACATTGCACAACCTTATTTTTTGCCAGTGTATGGTGACTGCCTGCCCTTAGTTACTAGGGTGTCTCAGTTTATTTCTGTTTTCAGTTTGACTCTGCAATTGCACCTGCTCCTGTTCCCTACTTGCTTATAAATGCATTTGGCTCTAAGATGTGTCGGTACGTCTTATCACTTTACAGAAGCAGCAGCACCCCCAGTACTTTTGCACTCCGATTCAAACACTAGGCTGAGTTTTTAGCAGCCTCACATATCAATAAATAGTCTTCTACATTAAAGTGCATTTGCCATTAGACTGTCTCAATATAAGGTAAGGGCTTTGGATCGATGTGGCATTTCCAAATTTAACATTTCTCCTTTGGGGTTATATGGCACTTAGTTTTTCAAGTCTTTTTATTTTAAAATGTATCTAGTCTAATTCTAAACATTTGGGAAATCGCTTCTGTGTTATCACTGAGCTACTGCACTCTAAGTCTTTGAGAAAAAGTCAGTTCAGGCTCCAAGTCCACTCTATGTACCACAGGTAACCAATTAGTCCAAAATCAAACCACGGCACCACAGGACAGTGTACAACAAGGCTTTATTATAAAGTGCAGAGAGGACAAATGCCCAAACAGCGCAGGACATTCCTCTACTGGTTTCCAGTACGATTCATCTTCAGGAAGAAGACAAATAGTATTTGGTTTATTTTTGCTCTAAATCTTTGCTAGTGTATCCTGTTTTCCCCGTCCCACCCACTTTCTTTAACCCCTTTGTCTCTACTTTCACTGAAGGAAGGTGGTTTCATCCTTTTTGGTGAGAGACCATCATTTCTTCTAGCTCTTACCTAGCTCTCATTTTGTGATAGGGGACATGTTTTGATTTAGGTGACAAGTTCAAAGGAACGTTCTCATTTGAATGTGACATTGCTTGTACAGTAGGTATATGTATTTCGGATTTCCCAGTTTAGGGTGAAATTGTAAGACTGAGTGGATCCATAACTTGTGAAACTCTTGGGAAGTCTTTAGACCACCACTGTTCATGTACTTTTTACCATTTCAGTAAGAAATCCAGGTTTTGAGTATGACACAAAACACTTGTGTTTCTTCTGCGAACAAAATTATAACAAGCATTTGTCAATGCCGAATGTTTGCTTGCTGGCATTGGCAGTGGTAGTGTAGAAGTTACAGAGCTGCGTAATAGTAATGGCAGTGAAGTATTGAACTGAAGCCAACCCCACCACCACCCTGCAGAGAGTGACAGGCATTGGGGTGTGCCTTTGGGTCATCAGCCATAACGGCCATGCCATTTCAGTACACCCCACCCTGCAGACACTGTAAGTGCCACGGTGTTCCTTGGGGTCTTTGGTCCTTATCGCACCCATTCCATTAGGAAATACAGTGGGATGTGTGCGATATAGAGAGAATGGGGTGAACTTTGGGGCCGAAGAGTCCAAGGCATACCTCAGTGCTTCTCACTGGCTGCAGGGTGTGGAATGGTATGAGCATTACAGGCAAGAATCCCAAGTCACACCCCTGATGCCTGTCATTCTCTACAGGGTTAGGCGTTATGGCTGGAAACCCTAATACCTCAGGCATTCATTGGTATTTTCACTCCAAATGTTCAACATGTTTTTTTGGTGACCCCACCTCATGAACAGGGGGAATATCAGTTTCTTAGCCAAAAGCTGCTTATGCACAGTGACTATGCCATTTAGACCACAGGTGCAAAAACATTCGAACAGGATGTAAAAATGACCAGCTGTACTGTTCATGGGAGGTGTAAAAATGGCAATGTTGTAAATCTGCAGTAAAATATTTAAAAAATTGTAAAGTCATGGCGTACATAGAAAATGTACAACGCACACCAGTAATATAATTAGGTTGGGGATTTTTTTTACAGCAGATTGTCAACTCAGGCATTTTGGTGCCTCCGATCATGAACAGTGTCACTGTGATTTTCTTTATCTGTCCCAAACAATAATTTCCCACAGCGACCACGCATCTCTGTGCTGAAAGTGTGAAAACACACTTTGGCCATGTTGTGAAAAATGATGGCTGTACTGTAAATAAGGCAGTGTGGAAAAATGCCACTGGTGAAAATCTGGACTTAAAATATTACAAAGTCATGAACTTACGAGGGTGCGTGGAAACTGAGCAATGCTCACTCGTAACACAGTCATTTTATGGACTTTTGTCACCAAATTTTCAACATAGCCATTTTAAGACCTCTGCTCATGAACAGTGTAACTGTGATTTCTTAATCTGTCCCAAACATTGCTTTCACACACCAACAGCACCATTGTGCGCTACATAAGCGAAAACACATTTTGGGCAGCAAATGAAAAATGGCAGCTGTACTGTTCATAAGGAAGTGCAATAAAATGGCAATGTTGAAAATCTGGAGTGAAAATGTTAAGTTTGCAAACTTATGAGCATGCATAGGAACTGCGCAATGCACGCTCGTAAAACAGTCATTTTTAGGAATGATTTCACCAAATTTTCAACATAGCCATTTTAAGACCTCTGCTCATGAACAGTGTCACTGTGATTTTCTTAATGTGTCCCATACATTGATTTCGCACATCGACTACGCCATTGTGTGCTACATGGGCGGAAACACATTTTGGGCAAGATGTGAAAAATGACAGCTGTACTGCTCATAAGGAGGTGTGGTAAAATGGCAATGTTGAAAATCTGGAGTGTAAATATTGAAAATTTGCGAACTTATGAGCGTACGTAGGAACTGCACAACGCACACTTGTAAAACAGCCATTTTTTGAAATTTTTTAACCAGATTTTCAACATAGCCATTTTAAAACCTCTGCTCATGAACAGTGTCACTGTGATTTTCTTAATTTGTTCTGTACATTGATTTAGCACACCGACTGCGCCATTGTGCGCTACATGGGCGGAAACACGTTTTGGGTGAGATGTGAAAAATGACAGCTGTACTACTTATAAGAAGGTGTGGTAAAATGTCAATGTTGAAAATCTGGAGTGAAAATATTGAAAATTTGTGAACTTACGGTGCATAGGAGCTGCACAGCATGCCGCTAAGTAAAACATAGTTTTGAAATTATTCCACAAATTTTCAAAATAGGCTTTTTGAGAGCCCACCTTATGAACACTGGCAGTGTCATTTCATTAGTCAGTCCTGAAAGGTGATTTTGTGCAGTGACTGCAAAATCACCCTTCGGGCCCGAATAACGCCATGACAGTGACATCATTCATGAGAAAGGGTCCCAAAAACCCCATGTTGAAAATTTGGTGCAAAAATTCCAAAAAAATGCCTGAGATATGCAACAAAGATGAAACCCCCCCATCTAGCCCATTATACAGCTTACCGGCATTTCCTCAGTTCGCGGTCAGCTTTGAAGAGAGCAGGCGTGTTCCCGGTCCACCGAAGATCATTGCGCTGAGGTCCAGAGGTATGTATGGGGTGAGGGGGGTGTGGGGAGGCAGGGTGTGCAGTGGGTGGGTGCGGGTTGTTGGAGGGGGGCCAGGGAAACTACGTGGGACCGTTTTTACTTTACAGGTGTTCTTTTTGTTTCCAATGATGACGCAGGACGTTTGCCACGCTGGGGTAGACTCCCAGCATGGCACAAGGACAGTTGGGTTGGCATTCAGCCGATGGGGGATTGGGCACCCCCGTCGCCCAAAGCATCGATTGCCACTCTGGGGTGGGCTCCCAGCGTGGCACCCAGTACTTGGGGGGGGTGAGGACAGTGGAGCCGGCGGGTTGGGCACCCCCTGGCTATATCATGAGTTGCAACGCTGGGGTGGGCACCAGCATGGCATTTGGAAGGTTTTGGGGGGTGGGAGGAGCAGCACAGCGCGAGGATTAGGCACCCCGTCGGCTATACAGTGTGCGTGCATGCGGGGGGGTGCACACGCCTGCGTGTGCATGTGTGTGTGGGGGGGCTGCGCATGAGCAAGCAATATCTTATCGCTGCTCACTGAAGCGTAGCTCCCTCTTTGAACTGTATGCCACTGCATTTTGGAGCTTGTTATAGACAGCTCCATCATGCATTGGCTTACAGGGGCCGCGCCTGCCAACACACTGATTGAATTGGAAGAGCGGGTGACACACCTCTGAAATCTCGGATGATGACACTATGTTTCTTGCACATGCGTGCAAGCAAACATAAACATAATAAATGTATCTTAATCTTTGAAGACCGTTTTTTTCCTTTTTGTGCATGCATATGTGACGTATGAATGAGGGATCCACTCACTGTAGATCAAGGGAGGATGTGAAATGGTGCAGGTACATGGGGGGGTGAACAAAGTGGTAGACAGTAAGCCCTACCAGAGCTTCAGGCTGATGTAGCACAGCGATACATGGGGGGGGGTGAACAAAGTGGTAGACAGTAAGCCCTACCAGAGCTTCAGGCTGATGTAGCACAGCTGGACTAAGGCAAGGGAGGATGTGAAATGGTACAGGTACATGGGGGGGGTGAACAAAGTGGTAGACAGTAAGCTCTACCTGAGCTTCAGGCTGATGTTGCACAGCTGTACTAAGGCAGAAGCACCCACGGCATGTTCTTATAGTCCCCATGTATATGTCCATTTATGTTCTTACAGCACTGATTGCCTAACTGAGCCAAGATGTAAAACAGATACTGAAATGTCAGATTTATTTCAGGTGACCATGTTCTTATAGCCCCCATTTATATGTCCATTTATGTTCTTACAGCGTTGCTTGCCTAACTGAGCCAAGATGTAAAACAGATACTAAAATGTCAGATTTATTTCAGGTGACCAGGATCGTAGTGGGGAGAGGGGGCAAGTGAAACAATGTCCTGAGAATGTGCTTAAACTTATTAACCGTTGCTGTGCCAAGGAGTGATACACCGGTCCAGAATCCCTATATGTTTAAATTATGTTTGCAGCCTAAAGGTGCTTAGGTGGATTGGCATTTACATTACTCAGCTGCAAATCTTTTTCATACTTTTTGTGATCATCGGTTAAGATATAACCACTAACTGATGAGACACTTGGGGGCATGAAACTGTGCTACCAGCAAAGTTGCATTTGCAAAGCCCTGAATATTTATCTGTTGATAATGAAATGAAAACCGTCAGCTGATAACATTCAGCCACTGTCCATTGCACAGAATAGACATCTCACTGATAGATCTGGAGCAAAGGGACATGCACCTACCAATAACACCACTACAACTCCAGACATGGAAGAAAGAAGTTCATGCACTTTCATCGCTGTTAACTTTTTCAGCATTTTAAAACAGTTACTTAGCATCTGCACTAAGATGTTACATGTTGCTGAACTGAATTGTGACACCAGAATCCCGCGATCAACATTTGTCAGCAAAAGTGAATTGAAAAAATCAATAGCTGTATAAAATGGTAAGTGACATGAGTCAATAACAACAGATCTGCATGTAATACTTGGCTTAAAATTTGAGCACCACCATATTCCGCACCACAGCGTCAAACAGGGATGCCATTTATAATTCAGCTAATGTCAAGCAGTTTTCGAGCCATAAAAAGTATTACTGTATCAGTATGGTGGCAGCAACAGGATCAGGAAATTATGAAATAAAATGCAACAGCACCCCCGCTGGACATATGTTGTGCGGGTGGAGGGAGTGCATGAGCACCCAGGGGTGGGCTGTTAGGCGGCTTCAGATTCACTGGAGAAAAGGGTGGATTCGATTGTGAGCTACAGTTGAATTTGTGTTTTCTTTTTCTATACCTAGTTTTCGCTATTTTGTTAGGGCACATGTCCAACCCTAAGATGTTTAGGGTCACAAGGTGATGTGACTTCATTGAGCATCTGATTTGAGAAAGAGCTGTGTGATTCTATCTAAATGCCAGCTCATGGCAATTCAGAGAAAAAAAAATATTTTGAAGCTGCATTACCAGACTAAGTGTGCAGTATAGTGAATTACCACACAGGGGTGTGTATATGACAGCACTAACAGGCGCATTAAAGTGCTTCAGTCATGAAAACCTCCCCCACTGGCTGCTGCTGAAATGCATAGCAGTATGTTCTCCTTTGTGCTTTCTGGCAGTTCTTTGCTTCAGCTGCAGGTAGTACAGTACGCTCAAGTTCGTTTGCATAGGTTTTAGCAGTGAGGAGTTCACATTGACAGAGTCTAGTAAGAGAAAATGCTTGGAATTACACATACAAAGAAGTCTGAGTTTTCACATCAAATGCTGAGGTATTTTTTTTCTAGAGGATTAGAACCCATGGAGTCCATGAAGGTGTGCTTTGGAGAGCTGGCGTGTGTAAGGACTGTTAGGCACCCACACATTTTGGTGGTTCTGCTTTGGCAGGGAACAGTTTATTAAAGTAATGATGTGTGGCTTGTCTCTCTAAGCTAGACAAGACTACATCATTCTATCAGGCAACCGACACAGTTGATCTGTGTGTGTGGGGGGGCATACCTCTCAACCTCCTGCCTCATAAATCAGGGACAAGGCTTAAAAAAATCAGGAACAAAGGACGAAAATCAGGGACACATCTTCAAAATTAGAGATATCCACCCAGAAGGCTGGTAGAAGATGGGGCTTAGTGCAAAATGCATTTTCTGAAGAAGAACAAGTCTGTAACTTCAATGCTTGACATTGTTTTCTGCTTACAGTCCACACTGTTTAGCCACAAAAAAACAAATTTTAGGAGGGACAAAGTAAAATTTTGAGGCAAAATCAGGGACGTCCCTGAAAATCAGGGACACTTGAGAGGTATGGGGGGAGGAGCTGCTCACTGAAGCGTAACTCCCTCTTTCAACTGTATGCCACTGCATTTTCAACTGCTGTCATAGACAGCTTCAGCAGTGATTGGAGAACTGTGACCACGCCTGCAAACACATTGACTGAATTGGAAGATGCTGACACACCTCTGAAAAACTCAGATGATGGCACTATGTTTCTTGCACATGCGTGCAAGCAAACATAAAAAACTAGTCAAGGCTGTGTGCAGATTGAACACCAATCGCTTTGAAATGCAAAAAAAAGAGTTGCAAGCACATAGATACATAGATACATAGATACATAGACAGTGTCGGCAGATAAGGGCCTATGGCCCACCCAATCTGCCCATTTGAGCTTGTAAGTTCAGTTTGTTTTCCTAGAAGTCTGTTGCCCCTTATCCCTGACCTCCAGAATTCCTTTATGTCTATCCCATGCATTCTTATATCCCGTGATTGTTTCAGCCCCACCACTTCCTCTGGCAGGGTGTTCCACTTGTCCACCACCCGTTCTGTGAAGAAATTCTTTCTCATGTTTCCTCTGAATCGTCCTCCCTCCAACTTCATCCCATGCCCTCTAGTCCTGGAACATCTTTTTAGCTTAAAAATAGTGTTTTCCTGCACCCTGTTCCTCCCTGTAAGATACTTGTATGTCTCTATCATATCCCCTCTCTCCCTCCTCTCCTCCAGGGAGTACATGTTCAGTTCCTTCAACCTGTCTTCATAGGACTTGTGATGCAATCCATGCACCATCTTTGTTGCCCTCCTCTGAACCTTTTCTACCCTGTCCATGTCCTTACGTAGGTATGGTCTCAAGAACTGTACACTGTACTCCAGGTGGGGCCTCACTAGTGTCTTGTATAGCGGAATTATGACCTCCCTTTTCCTGCTGGTGATGCCCCTGCCTATACATCCCAGCATCCTATTTGCTTTACCTGCTGCCTTGTCACACTGTTTCCCTACCTTGAAGTCATCAGAGATGACAACCCCAAGATCCCTTTCCTGCTTGGTGCATGCTATATCCTCACCCCCCAACTGATATATTGTGCCAGGGTTTTTGTGCCCCATATGCATTATCTTGCACTTCTTTGCATTGAATTTCAACTGCCAAACCCCTGACTATTCTTCAAGTTTCTGCAGGTCCCTTCTCATTCTGTCTACACCCTCTGGTGTGTCTACTCTGTTACAGAGCTTTGTGTCATCAGCGAACAGTGAAATTCTGCCTTCTAGGTCCTCACGTAATGTCACTGATGAAGATGTTGAATAGGACGGTCCCAGCACTGATCCTGTGGTACCCACTGGTCACTCTTCCCTCTGTGGAGTGACAGCCATTACCACCACCCTCTGTGTCCTGCCACCCAGCCAGTTACCTACCACCACACTACTGTCCTGCCCACACCATATTCCTCAGTTTGTGTAATAGTCTTCTATGTGGCACAGTGTCAAAGGCCTTGCTGAAGTCCAGATAGGCCATGTCCACTGCCCTCCCTGATCCACCTCCCTAGTCACCCAGTCAAAAAATTCAACGAGGTTGGTCTGACATGACCTCCCCCTGGTGAAACCATGCTGCCTTGGGTCCTGTAGTCCACTGACAACCAGATGTTCCACCAATCTCTCCTTCAGTAGTGCTTCCATGATCTTCCCCACTACCGAAGTGAGGCTGACTGGTCTGTAGTTCCCTACTTCCTCTTTGTTCCCACTTTTGTATAAGGGGACTACATCTGCTGTCCTCCAGTCTTTGGGTACCTCCCCTGTTTCCAGTGATCGGCTAAACAGGATAGCCAGAGGTTCAGCCACCGCCTCTCTTAGTTCTTTAAGGACCCTGGGGTGCACCCCATCGGGCCCCATTGCTTTATCAACTCATTACTTCCAGTTCCTTCAGGACCCTTTCTCGTGTAAAGGGACTTGTGTCCATTTCTGCACCATTCTCACCCCTTGTACTCCCTTCAGACCCATTACCCTCCTCTTCCTCAGTAAAGACTGAGCAGAAATACCTGTTCAATATGTCAGCTTTACTGTTGTCATCCACCACGCGGCCCCCATCCTCCCCCTTCAGTCTCACTATCCCTCCCTTTGTCTTTCTTTTTTCACTTATGTACCTGTAAAAGGTTTTGTCCCCTCTACCCACTGATTTTGCAATGTGTTCTTCTGTCTGAGCTTTGGCTTCCCTTACTGACCTCCCTGCCTCCCTTTGCTTCTCCTGGTACTTCTCCCTATCCCCTTCTGCCTGTGTCTTTTTGTATTGCCTGAATGCAATCTTTTTGGCTTTCACTTTCTTTGCTACCTCTTTGGAAAACCATAATGGTCTCCTCTTCCTTTTCCTCTTGTTAACCTGCTTAATGCATAATTCTGTTGTTCTTGTAATCCCCATTTTAAATACTGCCCACTGTTCCTCAACCCCTGATTCCTGTCCCATTCCCCTTAATGCCTCTTTCAAGTATCTCCCCATTTTCCCAAAGTCTGCCCCCCCTAAAATCCAGGATACGTGTTTTTGTGTGGTTTGGTTCTGCTCTTTCTGTGATTTCAAACCACAATGACTGGTGGTCACTGTTTCCCAGGTGCTCCCCCACTGTTACCCCATCACACTGTCCCTGTTTGTGAGCACAAGGTCCAGTATTGCCTTCTGCCGAGTTGGTTCCATGACCAGTTGCTTGAGGAAGGCACCCTGAAGGAGTCCAGGATAAATCTGCTCCTAGTTGATGCTGCTGCTGGGATGCTTCAGTCCACGTCTGGAATATTGAAGTCTCCAACCAGTACTACCTCACCCTTGTCTGCCATCCTTTGGATGGCTAGCATCAACTCCTATCTGTTTCTTCCTCCTGGGCTGGTGGTCCAGTAACCACACCTGTGCGGATGGCTGTCCCATTTTCCTTTCCAGCCTAACCCACAGTATCTCTCCCCATTTGTTCCTCCTGGATCTCTGTGGCCCTTATGTCATTTTCACATACAGTGCCACTCCTCCTCCTTCCTGCCTGCTCTGTCTCTTCTGAATATGTTGTAGCCAGGTATGGTCATCTCCCAGTCGTAGTATCATTACACCAGGTTTCAGTGATGGCCATACTGTCCAGGTCTGACTGTACCATGACAGCCTCAGATCTTCCATCTTGTTGCTAAGGCTCCTGGCATTTTCACACATGGCTTTCCATGATTTGACCTCCCTAGACTGTTTCACTGTTCTACTCAGCCTCTTCCTTGGTTGTCATTTATCCCTGGTTCTCCTTGCTGTCTGCCCTTCTGCTGAATTTTGCCCCTTTTCTGCTTATCCACCTCTTGGGCACTAATCTCCATCTTTTGCACACTGCTTTGCAGAGATAGCCACTCCTCTGGTTCACTGGTTCCACTGCTAGCTGTGGGGTTGTGAGCAAGTAGGTACCCTCCTTGCTGGCCTGTCACCCCCCTTTGCTAGTTTAAATGCTTGTCAATGTAGCATTTAAACTTATCATTGAGTGCTTGGATTCCCCTCCAGGATGGATGCAGGCCGTCAGGCTTGAACAAACCACCATCCCTCCAGGTGGGTCCCCAGTCACCAATGAATCCAAACCCTTCCTCACAGCACCAGTTCTTCAACCATGAGTTAAAGTTCCTGGTGCATGCACTCCCATGCTCTCCCTTGCCTCTCGCAGGTAGTACTTCTGAGAAAGTGACAGAAGTAGCTACTTGCTTGAGACCCCTCCCCAGTTTGCTAAACTCTTCCTGAATTTCTTTTGGCTCCCCATTTTCCAGGTCATTAGTACCTAGGTGGATAATGACATCCAGCTCACCCTCCCGTCTTGCCTTCCCAGTGATCCCCAGGATCTTCCTTCCATCCCTCCATGCCGTGGCACCTGGTAGTCACCTCACCTCCCTGTCCTCCCCCTCCTGTTTTCCTAGCTGGATCCCTCTTATGATGGAGTCCCCACCAGGATTCGCTTCCTCCTCCTCTGGGGTCCACTGCTTTCCCCGCTGAGGTCACCTCCTGGCTAACCTCCACATCCTTTCCTTCCACTTCTCTGGGTACCTCTATTTGGTTGTCCTCATTTGCCAGTGTGGCATATGAGTTCTTGAGTGGAATAGGATCTGGGATGTGCCTCTGCCCTAACTGCTCTAACCTCCCTGAGCCCACTGTCATCCAAGTGCTCCTCATTCTCAGCATCCTTTGAGGCAGTGGCATTGGACTGGGTGGTCCCTGGATGAGGTGATGGTACCCCTGACCCAGTTTACTTCTGCTCTGAGTCTGGCTACCTCATCCCGCAGTCCAGAGAGATGCATGCAGATGGCAGCACCTCAGTGTCCAGAAGGTCTGCTCAATATGGCTGCTCCACAGCCACTGCATTGCACCACTCCCCCATTATACTGCAATTCCACTACTTGTCTGCTACTGAAGCTGTCCTAGTTCCCTTTTATTAATTTGCTGTACTAAAAATCCTGCCACTGATCCTCAGATAATTTTTTTTTTTTTAAAGAAAAAGAAACCAATAAATAAACAAATGAGTCAAAACACTTGTGCTGAGGGTGGGCTTCTTCCCCTTATGCCCCTCCTACTTCACCCCTTACTATACCCTGTGTTTAGCTCCTGTCAATCAGATTTAACAGGGCATATAATTAAAGTTGGGGAAGGGGGAAAATTGCAGCAATTAAAGACAGCACAGAATTACACCACCACTATGTTTTAAATTTTCAACAGCCCAAAAACAATTATAAGTAAAGACAACAAAGAAAGTATAGTGTCACTAAAAGCCCACAATCTAAGTTTAAAACAAAAATAGCAATTACCAGTTACTCTAAAGCACTGAATTGAATATGTTTCCTTCCTTCCCCTTCTGGCTTCTTCTGAGAAATTAAAACTCTGCTTGCTACTTTAACTCTGACTAAGCCCCACCTCCAGTTATCACGTAGAGGCCAGACAATTAACACCCTTCACCCAACTACAGGGCAGTCAGACAAGCCAAGATAAAATTTGCAGCAATTAAAGACAGCACAGAATTACACCACCACTACGTTTTAAATTTTCAACATCCTGTGGCTGTGCTAATGGATAGTTGAGCTGGTGTGGGAGTGGGTCCCATTTCTGACTTTCCATCATCTGAGCTCATGATAACCCAGACCCAGGCACAGCTGCTGTGCAAGACTGCTGTACTCCCCACACCCTTTAGATAATGTATAATGTTGTTAATTCATTTTGCTGGGTCCAAGTTAGAGCCTTCCAACACCTATCCCCCCCAAATCTGACATTTTATCTAAAAAAGGAACTCAACAGAATTATTTTAAAACTTTTTGAAATACATGTAATTATGCACAATGCATGTCATTTTAGGCTGGAGGTGATTCCATGTGGTTGTTTTTGGTTTGAACAACGGAAATGAAAGGAAACTTACAAAAAACTTGACATCTACATATTATCTGGATTCTGCATGGATCTTAGCAGTTGTGGTGTATTTATTTATTTATTTGTGTTGTGGGAGTTGTAAAATATCAGTGTGAAACATTGAGACTGACAGCAGCTTATTCTGCCGTCTATCTCTAGCTGAAATCATAGTTGAGAGATGCTGTCTTATTAGTTATTTACAATTTTCATTTCATCAAGATCACAGAACACAGAGATATCAGTGACCATATTGTGCATTGTCGATGATACCGCACATTCATTCCCTGCAGCTTCTAATAGATATCGAGCTAGGCAATTCTTTTTGCAAAATTTGTTTCTCTGGCTATCTGTCCCCATTCACATATCTGCTTCCCCTGACTCAAAAGTACCATAAATGAAAATGATCTCAGACATCACAGCTTGCTTCTTAAAAACTGTGTCTTCCTACCGTAGCAAGTGCACCACACCATAAGGTCAGAAAACTCTGTCCAAATATAGTAAAACTAGGTGCACAACAAATTATTAAAAAGATCTCGTTATATAGCCGAGGTACAATATGGTGTTATATTGTATTGCAATCGAAAAAGATGGACTCTAGCCGGCCCGGTGGCGCTGAGGGTTGAGGCGCTGGACGCCACACCTCGCGCTCGCGGCGGCCTGGGTTACGAGGAGCGGACTGGGTGGCTGAGATGGTCGGGGAGGAGGAGGATCGGCGTCCCAACGGATGCTCTCCTCCCTCAGGGTGGGTTACCAGAGCGCATTGCACTCTGCATTCGCTTCCATAGCCGGTGGAAGCACCCGGCAGAGGAAAGGGTGGCGGCGGCTTCGCTGCTGGAGCCGGGAGGGGCGCCACGGCGCATGAGGGTTCTGCGTGTGCAAGCACGCTACCACTGGGGACATCGTCCCTAGCGCCAAGGCGCCCTGGGGGAGTGGGGACGCTGGGAGAAAACCGGAAAACACCCTCTGGCAGCCCTAGATGAAGTCCGCCCTAAGTCCTACCGGACCACCTACAGGACAGACCCCAATGTGCGAGGAGAGGAGGATGGGCACTCTAGGGGCAGATCCCTAAGGTAGGTACCGGGGGACATGAGCGGACGGAAGGAGGGGGCACCGAAGGCAGTAAAAGGAAGGATAAAAGACGATAAAAAAAAAAAGATGGACTCGCAGAAGGACTGGCTGTGAACAAGTAATGAAGTTGCAGTGTTGGGAATTATACCTGTTATCTCTTTGCACAGTTTAGGTGGCCTATAGACAACATACTGTTTTAAAAAAGCACGTCTCTATAAATGATGCAGTGTATGTAGAAGAGAAATCGAAGCACTCTGCTGGGAAAGAAAATGGGAGTCTTTAAGCAAGTTGTTGCATTTACATCAGCACAATTTTCATTTCTGTCTGCATCTATCAGATATTGCAACACACAAGATGTTTGGCATTTAATGGGAATAAAATATTTACACTAAAGAAATCAGCACCACAGTGGAAAGGTTCAGCTATTCCTGCCACAGTGTGATTCACGACTAATGGCTGTGTGGATCTGACAGCTCAGCGGGAAGATGATGTGATGTCAAGCAGTCTCGCGGCTAGAAAAATCAAGCTGATAGCTACTGATGGAGCCGTCCTCTGAAGCGACAGTTTGAGACTTCAAAGGGCACAACTACCCCCCCCAAAAAAAAAAGACAGTAACGTGGATGACACTAGGACATACTGCTGAGTTTGTAATACATAAAGATCACCATAACCATCTTGTGATACAGCTGCATCATTTCTCAGATGCTACCCTGTCCAACTGATTGATACTGTTAGACTAATAGATGGTCTAACAGTGTGGACACACATGCACTTTAAAACTTGGGAGGAATTCATTATCCATCCATTTTGAAACCCTGCTGGGAGTGTTAACACTAAATATAACTGTAGCTTTCTATTCAAAACATAATTTGCTAAACTTAGCTTACTGCTAGAAACTGCAGATATGTAGGTTCAGATTTTCAAAAGGGGTCAGATGCAGATATGGGAGCATGATTTGCTCCTCATCCACCAAAGATATGCTTACAACAGTTGTGGCTGACTGAGGAGGCAGTCTATGGTTCTTAACCAAGATAACCAGTTTCTGGTTCAAAGAATCCTTATTGAGAAACTGACGGATTGTCCGTATTTCTCCTGTGTGTTTAGCAACACTGAAAAGTCCTGGTTGGGTTGCTTGCATCAGTTGATAAGAAAGCCAAGCATTGTGGCTGATGTCCGCATCAGTAGCTACAACTTTAGCGACCAAATAACCTGCATTTGCAGATCAAGGAACCCTCTCTATCACAATGGACCCTCTCTCTACAAATGGAAAAAGTATCTGAGGGGAGTTGTCATTCTCGTCTAAGACAAAAACTTTCATGGTAACATTATTACTGAGTTGAGGAATGCCAGCATCCTAAGCTTTAACAAAAAACTCAAACTCTCTTATATGCTCATAATCCAAACTCTTAAGGGCATATATAGTCCCATCTTTAGGACTGATAGAAAAATAACTTGACAAGGACAGACCAGAAACAGGTCGGTCGTTCAATAATAGAGTAAGTTATAATACCATTCTGATTCGAATCCGGATCCTCTGCAGTCACCATATATATCGATGCCCCTGGTGTGTTGTTTTCAAGCACATATACCGCTTACGATTCCTTGGAAAAGCGTGGAGGGTTGTCGTTTATATCAGCAATATAGATAGAAATTGTTTTGTTGGCCGATCTTGCGGGAAACCCATTATCAGTCACCCTGATAGTAATTTTGTATTCTGATAAACTCTCACGGTCTAAACTGCTTTCGGTGAGGAGACTGTAGTAATTCCTGGGGGAGGGTTTAAGTTTGAATGGAATGTTATCTGAAATTGTGCAGTTAACTTGGCCATTTAAACCAGAGTCTTTATCTGTCACACTGATTAGGGCAACCACGATACCCGATGGAGTGTGCTTGGAGACAGACTTTGATACAGATGTTACTGAGATATCTGGAGTATTATCATTCATGTCAATGACTTCTACCAATACTCTGCAGTGAACAGCCTCTGCATAAGGGCCTTTGTCCATGGCTTGCACATAGATTTCATAAGAGCGTTCTTTTTCAAAATCCACCAACCTATTTACTATAAATTCACCAGTTTCAGAATCTAGGCTAAAAAGCTCCCGCACCCTTTGCAAAGTATTACCACTAAAGCTGTAGGTTATTTCGGCATTTGAACCTTTATCCAAGTCTGTAGCATTTATTTTGGTTAATAAAGTACCTTTAGGTGAATTTTCTACAAGACTTACAACGTACTGGTTTTGGCCGAATATAGGGCTATAGTGTATGGTGGAACGTCGTTCTCCACTGAAATCGATCGTTTTCCAAACCTTGTAGTCACACAGTAGTGACGATCACAGAGCAGCAGAACTATTAGTCTCACTGCACTGCACACGTCACAAACCATGTCCTCGAGCACAATTTGACAGTTAGGGTTCATTCATTTGACAATTTACAGATAGTGTTAGCAGCAATGTCGTGATGCTTTCAAAGCCACTTTCTGTGAATTGCTGTGCTGTTCCAAGTGTGCTGTATGTGAGTTTTCAAAGTTTAAATGTTAATCTAAACATTTAAAGCGTGAAAACGTAAAGAATGTAAATTTAAGTTGTTCCAGTAACCAAGTAAACATTTTTGTAAGCAGCAATACAAAGTAGTGATTGTTTTTTTTGTCCAGAAAGCCGTTCCACCATACACTATAAAAGAAAGTGCATGAGGACGGTTGACAACAGGGCTCTTCCATCTTGTTATATTTATGACAACGCGGCTTACTTCTCGAGCTGCGCCTCAAGGTAAGCCGTTGTCATAGTGCCAACTCGGTGGAAGAATAGCCCTGTTGTCAACCGTTCCCCATGCACTATCCTATATGTTGTCATTGGCATCCAGTACATGAGCAATGATCTGTACTGTTGCGGAAAGCAGAGAAAGACCGCCATCAAATACAGTTAATATAAGCTGGTGTGTTTCCTGCTTTTCTCTGTCCAGTGATTTTTCCACTACAATCTCTGGAAATGGTTTTCCATCGCTAGGATTTCTAACGTCTAGGATAAAATTTAAATTTCGCTTGAGCTGGTAGGTACTGACAGTGTTTGTACCAACATCTGGGTCATAAGCACTTATGAGAGGAAAATGGGACCCGGGAGATATTGTCTCGGAAATGTTTAACTCAATTTCATGCGATTAAACAACATACTAGATAGATAACAGACACCAGGCTGATTTAAGGTTTTGTGCAATATTTTATTAGCATGTATGTGAACAGTAGACGTGGACCAGTCCTGGATAGAACTTCCTCTCCTCTCCTCCGCTCTGCAGCAGCATCAGGTTAATCGAGTCGAGGAGTTCTCCAAACTCTCAGGGCTCCTGCTACCCCCCACCACGTCGGCAGCATGTATTGGTGGCTACGCCCGGCCCTTGGTAAGAATGCCCTTCCTCACCCCCCCCTGGGCCTAGGGTTACCACCTTTGGATGAGGCAAAAAATGGATCCTAAGCTCCGCCCTTAGCCCCACCCCTTTTCATGACTCATCATGCATTGTTCCTCCTAGAAGGCCATTTGTTATATGTATAAAAGACGACACTTACAACAGCCACTCAACAAAAATGTTAAGATATTGTACTGTACCTGTTAAAGTTACTTTCCTAGGTTCTTCCTAGTTATTTATTTATTTATTTATTGACATTGGTTTACCATATAAAGGTACAGAGATAAAAGAAATCTCATGTACAGATATGATCTCGGGGAGACAAGGGAAATACTGTAAATAGCATACAACAGTATACATGGTATATATTAATACATAATAAAGAAATTGTTTCCTGTAATGTGTACTTTATATTGGTTTCTGGCTCCATTTCCTGTTCATGTCCACAGTACTATTTCAAAGCCAAAGAAGTGACTATGATTTTTTTCTTCAGGAAAAAAAATAATTTAAAATATTTAAAAATACCAAAATTCTGTTAGAGATGAAAATATTTACCAGAAAATGAAAGTGGAAGATAACTGGCTCTGTTTCTGTTACAACGAGCATTTGTCAATGCCGAATGTTGCTTGCTTCTATGTGCTGTTTAGGTATTTGGAAGTCATTGAAGTGCAAATATTGAAAATTTGCAAACTCACGAAGGGCATGTGTAAGAGCGATGCACGCACGCTTGTAAAACAGTAATTGTTAGAAATTTTTTCATCAAACGTTCAACATAGCCATTTTAAGACCTCTGCTCATGAACAGTGTCAGTGTGAATTTTGTTAATGTGTCCCATACATTGAGTTTGCACACCAACTGCGCCATTGTGCGCTACATGGGCGGAAACACGTTTTGGGCAGGATGTGAAAAATAACAGCTGTACTGCTCATAAGGAAGTGTGGTAAAATGGCAATGTTGAAAATCTGGAGTGGAAATATTGAAAATTCGCAAACCTACGAGCATGCGTGGGAACTGTGCAACGCACACTCGTAAAACAGTCATTTTTAGGAATTCTTTCACCAAATTTTCAACATTGCCATTTTAAGATCTCTGCTCATGAACAGTGACACTGCAATTTTCTTAATGTGTCCCATACACTGAGTTACTTTAGACACTGACCGTACCCATTGGCTACATGAGGCGGAAACATGTCTTGGGCAGGATGTGAAAATGACAGCTGTACTGTTCATGAGGAGGTAGGAGTAAATGGCAATGTTGGAAAAATATGGAGTGAAATATTGAAAATTTGTGAACTTACGAGCCTGCGTAGGAACTGCGCAACGCACACTCGTAAAACAGTCATTTTTAGGAATTTTTTCACCAAATCTTCAACATAGCCATTTTAAGACCTCTGCTCATGAACAATGTCACTGTGATTTTCTTAATTTGTCCTGTACATTGATTTCGCACACCGACTGCGCCATTCTGCGCTACAAGGGCAGAAACACATTTTGGGTGAGATGTGAAAAATGAAAGCTGTACTTGTCATAAGAAGGTGTGGTAAAATGGCAATGTTGAAAATCTGGAGTGAAAATATTGAAATTTGCAGCGAAGACTTACGAGCCTAAAAGCTAGGAACTATAGCATATCGTAAAACAGTCATTTTTAATTTTTGGACAAATTTTCAACATGGGGTTTTGGGACCCTTCTCATGAATGATGTCACTGTCTTGGTGGTATTCAGGCCCAAAGGGTGATTTAGCAGTCACTCGTGAAATCTGCCGAGACCTAACTCTTATGACATGTGACATCATTCATGAAAGATCACTTCAATGATAGTCAAAAATCCCAAAATACCTGAGATATGCAATAAGTTGAACCCCCATCAGCCCATTATACAGCTTACCATCATTTCCTCAGTTCGCGGTCGGCTTTGAAGAGTGCAGACGTGTTCCCGGTCCACCGAAGATCGTCGCGCCGGAGTCCGGAGGTAAGTATGGGGGTAGGGGGTGGGGAGGCTGGGTGCGCAGTGGGTGGGTGCGGGTTGTGGGAGGGGGTCGGGAGACGCGCCGCGGGACCGTTTTTGTTTTACAGGTTTAAAAAAAAAAAAGACGTCATGGGACCGTTTGCCACGCTGGGGTGGGCTCCCAGTGTGGCACAGGACGAGGGCGTTCAGCCGACGGGGATTGAGCACCCCGTCGACCAAGAGACTGATTGCCCACGCTGGGGTGGGCTCCCAGCGTGGCACCATCAGGGGGGCGGCGCGGCTCAGCGAAGGATTGGGCACCCCGTCGGCTACACAATGCGTGCGAGGCAGCACGCCTGCATGTGGGGAGCTACGCTTGTCGGTGCTCACTGAAGCATAGCTCCCCTTTCAATCAGAGGTTATCGCATTTTGAGCGTGTCATAGACAGCTCCAAAATGCATTGGCTTACAGGGGCCGTGCCTGCCAGCTCACTGACTGAATTGGAGGAGGAGGTGACACACCTCCGAAATCTCCGATGATGGCACTATGTTTCTTGCACATGCGTGCAAGCAACATAAAAAGTGGGGGCAGCTGTGCTGCTATGCCACTTTAAGATGTAGTGGAAAAGATTGGGTTAAATAAGTGCTAATGGTGTTAATGGCCATACTTTACACCTCCAGGCTGACTGCTTTCACAAACAAAGGGCTATACTGAAAACATAACTTGTCTGTAACCTGGACATGTAGCTGAAACAATGAATGATGTGACAAAATGTGTTTCAAAAGTATGTGACCACTCAAAATGGCTCAGAAACCTGACCAGTACAGAGCAAAACCGGATTGCCTGATAGGGACCCTGAAAACCTGATCACCAGGTAAAAAACCTGACAGGTGGCAACCCTACCCTCCCCCGGTTCCGGTGCCTATGCTGCCGCGGGTGGAAGCCAGCCCCAGGGAAGCACCTAACTTGCTAGTTTAGTTTACGGCTCGAGGGGGCGCAAACTCAGAGGCAAAATGGTCCAGGGTGGGTGCTGGCCCCCCTGCCCCCCCCAGCTCCGCCATTGGTGGGCAGACCCCATCTGGAGTAACCGTTCAGGACTAACAGGTTCAGTAAGGGTGCCTGGTTACTTTAGACAAAGGGCCAATGTCTAAAGAGGATTTTACCCCCTTAAGTGGGTTGTAGTTTCTTTTCTGGTTATGAAGACTGGTGCTGGTGCTTAGCGAAATGTGTGTTCAGTTGTGGCTAGTGCCACTAGAAGCAGTGTTCAGTGTCCTACGACATGTGGGAAACAAAGTACATGTGTCCTGCTAACAAATGTGTTTTCAGTTGTGGCCAGTGCCACTGGAAGAAATGTCCAATGTCCTGTGCTATATGGGAATACAAGTACAAGATGTTCTTTGCCCTACAGTGTGCGAATACAAAGAGTTTTCTGTCAGATACAGTCAATTTGTTGTTCTGCAAGTTTCTAGTGCCATGATGTGTACACTTTGGGGTCCACCCTTGTTTTAGAGAACATCTTTTGGAATAAAGTCACACTCTAGAACCCCAGCTGTGGACTGACCATTTACATTATTGCCTCCAGCGTGGAGTTACTGGGTATCCCTCCAGATGTTAGGGCTTGCATAGCCCTAGCAAAACGCTCTCTCCTCAGGACCTGGTTTTATAAATACCTAATAGATCAAATTGCTTTTGTACACCCCCACCCCTTTGATCTCTAAAAGAATGAGCCTGGTATACATACCCAAAGCTAGGGATGGTGCCAGTTGTCTAAATGTGTTCTGAGTCCATGTGCCCAGTTACGGGTGCCAAGAGTAGCTCACTGTGTAAAGTAGTGGCGGGGGGGGGGGAGGTTACACTGGTGTAGCTGATTGTCCCTGGTGGTCAAGGGGGAGTAACCAAATTCATTTCAGTGCAGAACCTGCTCATTGCTGGTTTTAATTCTTGTATACTGTTTATTTCACTTGGGCTACGATTCTGCTTATCTTGTGCCTTTTTTTTTTTTAAGCCATTAACATTACAGTGCAGGTACTGTTTTTTGTCTAGCCCTGTAGCTTGGGGGAGGGGTGCTAACTATCCCCATGTCCCCTTCAAAAGAACATGCCTTGCTCAGCAGTCACTCTCCTACCTTGGCCCCACTTGGTTTAACGAACTCCCCACTACCACTCTGGAGCACACAAAAATTGGCCAGTTTAAAAGAGACCTGCAAACCCTTCTGGCCCAAAATAACCAATGTGACTGCAACTACTAAACTCAGCCAGTTATCACCACCACGAGTTATTCCCCATCCCTCCACCACTTCCCCTCGCTCCTGCTGCCTCCTGACAAAGTCCCTGGGCAGCTGTCCCCCCACTCCTGCTCCACCCCATCCCCTTTTCTACCTATGACAAAGCCCCCTCAGGCTACTCTTCACCCAGCTTTGGCTTGCTCCCTTGATGCCTTTTGAGGCCTCAACAATACAGTGACCCATATGTCAAAATGCACTTCCAGTACTTGCTATAATATAGTCAGTGTAATAGCCTACCCGCCTAGTTGTACAGCCAGTCAATATTCTGTCTTCCTGCAATATTCAACAAACTTCCTCTGTAATTTTGTCTCTTGTCCTATTGTCATGGAACCTTTGTAATTCTTGTTTGTTGTCTACCTGACATGGAACCTTTGTAAAAGAGCCTTGATGGCTCAAAGGTATTAATCTGCAACTGAAATAAATAAATAACTGTCTGGCCTGGGGCCTCAGTAGAGCTACTTGCTAACTGGAGGTGGGACTGAGTCAGAGTAGTATAGCTGGTTACCTTTTGAATTCTCATAAGGGGCTAGAAGGGGAAGGACTTAGCTTCATTTCAGGGAAGTGACTGTTGATTTTTGCTGATTTTATTGCTGCTGTTATTGTTTCTTTTGCAATTTATTGTTTGATTTCAACTGGTACCAGGTTGTTTTCTGGCTTTTTTTGGAAAGGTACCTGTTTGGGGGATTTTGCTGGGCGGTTGAGAGTTTCTGTTTTTTTTGCTGGCGTTTCTAATTGTCTCTGGTGGTCAGGACAGAATGGAAGCAGTCCAAAGAAGAGCAAAAAAAATGATACATACACTGCACCATAAGCCTTTTAAGGAAAGACTCAAGGAACTTAACATCAATTTACTGGAAGAGAGAAGGGAGAGAGGGGATATGATAGAGACTTTCAAATACCTTAGAGGAATAAACAGGGTACAGAAGGGGAGCCTATTTCAGAAAAGAAAGTGCACAAGGACAAGGGGACATAACATGAGGCTGGAGGGAGGGAGGCTTAGGGGGAATACTAGAGTAACCCCCAGGGGCGCTATCCTTTGGGTTACTACCCTCCCCTGCCTCCCCTGAGACAGGGTAAGGGGCCCAGATCCGTTGACGGGTGCCTCCACCCAGAGGTCAGGGTTAGTACTGTCGAGATTGCCTCGGTCACAGCCCTCTGGGTTACTGCAACCCCCTTTTTGTCCCGCTAGTGGCTCACTCGGGATACCCACAGTGCTTTTCCCCAGTTCACTCACCCCCCCAGCTAGTATCTCTCAACTCACTCCGGGGCCCCCCTGTAAAGTAAGGTACGGGTTTATTACAGTCACTGTACAGCTGTTCACTAGCAATGTACACACACAGTAGCCAGGGTATAGTTGCAGAACAAACAATCTGATTTATTCAAGGGGAAGTAACAAGGACAAGGGGGGGGGGAATCAAGTTAATTGGCTTATCACTATACCTATTTACCTAGGGCTCTGTGCACAGGCCTGACCCTAATATTTACTGTCCCTGGGTACCCAAGCCCTAATGGCTAGTCCACCGTGGCAGCTGGTTGGGGCCCTGACACAGATAGCCTTTACGATACTGAGAAAGTCAGAATGGAAAGGAGGTTTAGCTAGGCAGCCAGCAGTATAATAAAACAACTTGAAACCACTGTTACAACTTAGCAGGGAGCTACCCTGGTTCAGTACTCATGACTCCAGCAAGCAAACAGTTTCTGCACCACTGGCAGGGCTAAGCCTGAGTTTCACCAGCCTCCTCACACATTTATATGGCAACTCCAGAGGGGTACCACACCAGGCCGCAGCCTCCAAGGCTTACATGAACTCTCAGCCGGCTAAGGTGCTGCAGCGGCAGTTTCAACTTTCCCGAGGACCGAGCGTGATTCAGCAGATTCTCCAATCCTCCAAACAGGTCGAGCCTGGTGGGTAGCTGGGCTGGCACCACCCTCCTCTGACCGCATGCAGCAGATTTAATCCGACTCACTCAACAACAACAAATGGCCCCCTCAGGCCTTCACGCGCTTCCCGCGCGAACACTCCACCAGCGCAGAAGCACACAGCTCCTTGCTTCTCCTCAGCCACTACGCATCTGCCCCTTCTCAGCATGGGACTCTCCTTACAATTCGGGCGCTACCCGATTCTATTGGCTGGCATACCTGTCAGTCAATCAATGTTTTTCCCCTCAGTGGTGCGAAAAAGCGCCATAGCCCATAATGCCTTTCCCAACTTACAAGCAGTTCCTCTATTGGTCAGACAGCTCTTCCAGAGTCCCGAGGTACTGATTGGTCCAATTCAGCAGTTCTGGACCAAAATGGAGGAGACAATCAAAACAGTCTTTTACTGCAAAGGAAGGCAGGTTAGAACAACTACATTATCATTATTACTTTACGTTATTTCCAGCAAACAATCACATCCTCCAAACAGAGCTCCCTCTGCACCACTAGCGATGGCAGAAGGGAGCTATTTTTCAGCGTCCTGCGCGGGACTCGGGCACACAACCACACAGCCGCCCCCATTTCAGTTAATTATGACTGCAACAGGCAGCCCTTAAAAAGACAGCATATGGAGGCTTTAAAAGCGCTCACTGGCTACCCATTTAAACGGCTCTATGCCGATCGCCAACCAGGCATGGAGCATGGAAACAAGCTCCGGAAAAGCTTTTAGGAACCCTCGTTTGCAAGGGTGTTACACCAGGAAGTATTTTTTCACAGAGAGGGTGGTGGATCTGTGGAACAGCCTAGGCTTAAGGACCCCACCCCTTGGGCTTTTCTGCTACCCAGCTCATCTTCTGGACGTATGGGCTCCGGAGACAAACTATGGGGCTCAAACAGTCCAGACAGGCCAATCTCATTTCCAGAGTTAACAAGGGGATTGCCCCGAAACAACTGGCTCAGTTCGTAAGAGGGATAGTATTCAACATCATCTTCATTGTCTTCCGACACCGATTGTTGATCATCTCCTTCTGCAGGATTTGGACAAGGCTCTCTTGGTTGGCTTGCTGAAGAATCCACGGGTTTGGTTCTTTGCTTGGCAGCAGATCTAGTCACAGGCCGGAGGGGGGCGGCAGTTGAAGGTTCGGCTTCAATCAGGATTTGCCCGATTGGCAGCAGATGATTTCAGTGAATAGTTTTCACATCTTTGGAATTGTTTTCAGGTCGCACTTTATATACAGTCAAATCGTCCAGTTGTCCCACAACAATGTGAGGGAGGTGATGCCATCGGTCAGCAATCTTATGTTGTCCATGCAGCCCCAGATTTCACAGCAACTCTCTGTCCCCTTCCCTTAGCTCCAATGTCTTCACTTTCTTATCATACCTCTCCTTGTTGGCCAGGTTTCGTTTAGCAGCCATGGTCTGGGCCAACTGATAAGCATGGTTTAACTGGGCCTTCAGCTTCTGTACATATTGTAGATGATTTTCTGCTTGCACCCCATCAGGGAAAACTCCAAAGCACACATCCACGGGCAATCTAGCCTCTCTCCCAAACATCAGTCGATACGGGGAAAATCCCGTGGCATCACTCTTAGTGCAGTTATAGCGTGAACCAGGGTACTAATCTGCTGGCTCCATCTCGGTTTGTCTTTGGATTGCAATGTGCCCAACATGTCAAGTAATGCGCGTTAAACCTTTCAGGCTGGGGATCTCCCTGAGGATGGTAGGGGTGGTTCTTGACTTCGCACTCCACAAAGACAGAATCTCTTTAATCAAACGGCTCTCGAAGTCCCTTCCCTGGTCGGAATGGATCCGCTGGGGGGCCCCGTAGTGGACAAAAAAGTTTTCAACAAGTATTTTAGCCATCGTGGTTGCTTTCTGATCCTTAGTAGGGAATACCTGTGTGTACCGGGTGAAATGATCGGTAACCACCAATATATTACTGATATTTTTCAGATCGGGTTCCAGGCTCAAGAAATCAATGCAGACTAGTTCCATAGGGGCGCTAGTAGTAATGTTGACCATGGGAACAGCTCTCTGGGGCAAGGCTTTCCTCTGCAAACACCGACTACAGGTCTTGACATACCGCTCTACATCTGCGCCCATTTTTGGCCAGTAAAACCGGGCTCGTACCAAATCGAGAGTTCGGTCGATGCCAAGATGCCCCATCTGATTATGCAAAGACCTTAAAACCAGTTCCTTTAACTCTGAAGGCAGCACCAGCTGTTGTCTGACGATCTGGTCCTCTTTATGTACAGTCTCTCGGCATAGCAGTTGGTTAATCGGCCTTAATTTGGGCCCTTCTTTATACAACAAGGTGGCTCTTAAGTCGGTAGAGCGCAATTTGGACACATCTCGCCCAGCCTGCAGGGCTTCCACCACCAGCTTTATCAGAAAATCTCGGGATTGAGCCTCTTGAAGACTAGTATTGTCAAACTGGGGCAGTGAACTAGTATCCAGGGTGGAAAAATGACAGTAGGCAGCAGGAATACAGCTCTCAGATGACCCCAAGCAATCCACCATACAGTTCACATTATCAGGGGACACCTGATCTTCCTTGTCAAACTTCTGGCAAAGGGCTCTTATGTCAGGCTCAGAAACCTGATCCAATCAGTTTGGGGCACAGGCCTCCAAGAGAGGGCATCCGCATCTACATGGTTTAAACCAGCCCTGTATTCAACAGCATAGTCATAGGTGACCAAGGCAGAGTGCCACCTGTGGCCAGTGGCGTCCAACTTGGCTGAGGTTTGTACATAGGTCAGAGGATTGTTATCAGTCTTCACTAATATCTTGGCACCGTACAAATAGTCATGGAACTGATCAACAATGGCCCACTTCATTGCCAGGAACTCTAGCTTATGCACGGGATAGTTTTTCTCTGACAGAGCCAGACTTCTGCTGGCAAAAGCTACAGGTCTCAGGCCATTTGAGTGCTCCTGATACAACATAGCCCCCAACCCTTGAAGACTAGCATCGGTATGGAGAACGTAGGGCTTGGCCGGGTCAGCATAAGCCAGCACAGGGGCATGGGTGAGTTGATATATGATGTCACAGAAAGCTTCCTCACACTCAACAGTCCAACGATCCCCAAACAGTTCATTCGGCTGAAATACCTCTTCTCGGTCTCGGATCGCACAACTTTCTTATACTTTTTGTGGGTAGGAGGGTACCCCTGAGTGAGGGGGCGAATCACTCGAGAATAGTCCTTGACAAATCACCTATAATATCCACAAAACCCCAGAAACTGTTGCAACTCTTTCAAGTTCCTGGGTTGGAGCCAAGTAGTCAATGTTTCCACTTTGCTAGGGTCAGTCTCTATGCCCTCAGCAGACACTATGTGGCCCACATATTTTACGGAAATCTGGAAAAATTTACACTTATCTATAGACAGCTTGAGGCCGAACTCCTCCAGCCGATCCAAGACCTTAAATAGTCGCTGTTCGTGTTCTTCCAACGAGCGTCCAAACACTATGACGTCATCTAAATAGACCAGACACTCGAGCAAATTCATATCCCCCATGGCTCTCTCCATCAGGTGCTGAAAGGTGGCTGGGATGCTTGAAATCCCTTAAGGCATCTGAATGAACTCATAGAAACCTAGGGGGCAAATGAATGCAGTCTTCTCTCGGTCCCCTGGGGCCATCGGGATCTGGTAGTACCCGCTACGGAGATCCAACACAGAAACCACTTGCTGCCATTTAAACAGTCCAAGACGTCCTGTATTCGTGGCATGGTGTACTGGTTGAGGATGGTCCGCCGACTCAAAGTGCGATTGTCTACACAAATCCGAACCGTCCCACTCTTCTTCCTTACCACCACAATGGGGGAAGCATAGGGACTCCTGGACTCTTGTATCACACCAGCAGCCATCATCTCTTGCAAATGCCGCCGTACATCATCGATGTCAGCTGGGGCCAGGCACCAGGATCTCTCTCGGAAAGGCCTTTCGTCATGCAGCTGAATGTGATGCTCAGTCCCTTGCACACATCCCATTCTTTTAGGGAGAACACCTAGTCCCTTTGGGCAAGCCTTTCACTGATCCTCTTTTTCCATTCAGCTGGCAACGGAGAGTCACTGAAATCAAACAAGTCAGGAGTAACTCGATCGTCTGCCTCGGGACCCTTGCTACTTGGCAGTACTGCAGTATCCGCACAATGGACACTTGCCAGGGTGCACTCTCTCCTTATTCGAATCTCTTTGTCGGACACATTATGCACTTGAACCATCACTCTCTTGACATAAGCATGAGCTCTAGCCGGCAAGATACTGGGCTTTATCAACAGTCCCTCAGGCAATCTCCCCTCCCCAGGCGCATCCAACATCAACAACTTATTCTTGACATCCGTCCTTAATCGTCCTTCTCCATGCAAGACACACTTGGCATTTGGGGCAAGTATCACTGGAGCCGGATCCTTTTTCCAAAACACCCCCACCGGGCCCTCAGGTTCCTCCTGACCAACCTTCCTCTGGGTGACAACTGCTTTTTGGAGCACAGCAGGTATTTTCAGAGCTCGCCCAGTTTTGAATGCTTGTTTTTCTGAGCACAACTAGGCCAATCGTCCAAACATATGAGCATTCGTCCCAATCAACAAAGGCACCCCATCATACAGTCCAGTGAGTGGGCAAACTAAAACTAAAGTTTCCACCTGCTCATCCATTCCGGCCACAGATGTCGAGAATGATAACCAAACTCGGATATACCCCAAATACGGATATGCCTTGTCGCTCAACCCCCACACATGTAGACCATTCAAGGGTTGCAGGGGCACCTCAGGTAAATGTGCCTGATACCAGTCCTGAAACATGATGGTTACCTGAGAGCCACTGTCTAATACAGCCTGAGTGGGAATCCCATTTACTCGCACCGGGTTCTCCATGGAAGGTCCAACCACATCAGACCAGTCGGGGGCCACAGCATTGAGAGTCGACTGAGCCTCGGCCCGAGTCACAAAACTTTTCCTAGGAGGTCGAGACTGGGTCCGGCGATGCCAAGTGATCAGCCTACTGTTAACTTTCCTTAAGTTCTCCTGCCTCTGACACTCAGGTTGAAAATGCCCATCTTCTCCACAATGGTGACAGAACTTGGGGTCCCGGAGATCACTGTTTGGCGGTGGGCCCCGTATTTGTGGGGGGCCCTGAGAGGGGTGAGGGGGGCTCCCTTGGGCCAGGGGTCTGGTTTTGGTTTATCTCAGGGGCCCCAGACCTAACAGTGTACATAGCAGATTGCTTTAAGTCCTTCACCAGTTCCCGTAAATTCCTGACCTCGGCCCTCAACTCACTCTCTACATGGGGGGCAGAGGAGACAACTCGCATTTCCACAGCACCAGGAAAATCTGGGGATCCCTCAGACCCTCTGGACAGGCTGACCTCCTCAGGGGTGCTAGGCTCAGGGGTCCCACTGGGTTTACCGCCCCCACACATGGCTCCCACCCTCTTCATCAGTCTCCACCTCTCTAATTTCCTCATTAATTGACAATATTCAGGCGGGGTGGCCTGTCGATCATGTAACTTAAGTTTCATCAGTATTACACTAGAGAATCTGGCAGATTTAAAACATGTTCTAACCTACTATTCAGGGCTGTGGCAGTGACTCCCCTTTCTATGGCTCTTCTGCAGGCCGCTCCACCCTAGTGACGAAGGCGGACAGTTTCTCATTCCTCCACTGTTTAGCAGACCTGAATTTCCATAATAAGTCTTCACCAGTCTCTGTACTCCCAAAAACCCCTTCTAAAGCAGATAGATACTCTGCAGCGGTGGCTTCCGGACTGGTTGCCCAGAAAAACCTAATGGCTTCTAAAGCGGGACCCTGCAAGTTCTCCATCAGCCTCTTCCTTTTCTCCCCCTCAGAGCATTGCCATTTCTGGACTAGGGGAGTGGCCTAGTCCATCCAAGCCTCCAGGTCATCCTCCCCTGGAGGCACTGGCACTGTGCCAGAAAAAAGTTTTAGCTTACGGTAGGAGTCGAGCTGTATAGGTGGGACTACTAGGGGCAGTGAAGCCAGAATAGAACTCTTGGGGGGGGCAGGGGAAGGTGCCGGGGGAGCCCTGAGGGGTAGCATCACTAGACAAATCCAGTGCTTGCAGCAGTACCTGGGTAGTTCTCCCCTCCACAGCCAGCAATTTAAGCAGTTTGTCTTTAAAACTATTCATTTGGGGGGACACCCCAGGAGTGACTGACCCACTTCGAATATGAATTAGCCTCCAACCCTGTGAGGCACCCTCCGGGTAAATCACTGGAGGTACCTTCTCGGGGTCGATGGCTACACTGCACAAGAGTAGCACCTGCAATGTCTGGTCGAGCAGGTCAGCCATACGCCCTTTTACCTCCATTTTGCCTAAACATTTTACTCGCTCTGCTGCGGAAATGATGTCAGCAGTTGGGGTTCCCAAAGGCACATCTAACAGTAACACAATTTTTGGGAGTCCAGCTCTTGACTTCACCCCAACCCCTCAGTCTGTGTACCATTGTCTTAATAGGTCCCAACTTAATTTTCCCCAACATATCCCCTTCCAGTTTTTCCATTGCTTGTGTACTTCCCCACTTGGCCACTAGGGGACGCTAATCTCAGCAGTGCCTCCAATTTGTAACCCCTAGGGGCGCTATCCTTAGGGTTACTACCCCCGCCTGCCTCCCCTGAGACAGGGTAAGGGGCCCAGATCCCAGAGGTCAGGGTTAGTACTGTCGAGATTGCCTCGGTCACAGCCCTCTGGGTTACTGCAACCCCCTTTTTGTCCTGCTAGTGGCTCACTCGGGATACCCACAGTGCTTTTCCCCAGTTCACTCACCCCCCAGCTAGTATCTCTCAACTCACTCCGGGGCCCCCCTGTAAAGTAAGGTACAGGTTTATTACAGTCACTATACAGCTGTTCACTAGCAATGCACACAGTAGCCAGGGTATAGTTGCAGAACAAACAATCTGATTTATTCAAGGGGAAGTAACCAGGACAAGGGGCGGGGGAATCAAGTTAATTGGCTTATCACTATACCTATTTACCTAGGGCTCTGTGCACAGGCCTGACCCTAATATTTACTGTCCCTGGGTACCCAAGCCCTAATGGCTAGTCCACCGTGGCAGCTGGTTGGGGCCCTGACACAGATAGCCTTTACGATACTGAGAGAGTCAGAATGGAAAGGAGGTTTAGCTAGGCAGCCAGCAGTATAATAAAACAACTTGAAACCACTGTTGCAACTTAGCAGGGAGCTACCCTGGTTCAGTACTCACGACTCCAGCAAGCAAACGGTTTCTGCACCACTGGCAGGGCTAAGCCTGAGTTTCACCAGCCTCATCACACATTTATATGGCAACTCCAGAGGGGTACCACACCAGGCCACAGCCTCCAAGGCTTACATGAACTCTTAGCCGGCTAAGGTGCTGCAGCAGCAGTTTCAACTTTCCCGAGGACCGAGCGTGATTCAGCAGATTCTCCAATCCTCCAAACAGGTCGAGCCTGGTGGGTAGCTGGGCTGGCACCACCCTCCTCTGACCGCATGCAGCGGATTTAATCCGACTCACTCAACGACAACAAACGGCCCCCTCAGGCCTTCACGTGCTTCCCGCGCGAACACTCCACCAGCGCAGAAGCACACAGCTCCTTGCTTCTCCTCAGGCACTACGCATCTGCCCCTTCTCAGCATGGGGCTCTCCTTACAATTCGGGCGTTACCCGATTCTATTGGCTGGCATACCTGTCAGTCAATCAATGTTTTTCCCCTCAGTGGTGCAAAAAAGCGCCATAGCCCATAATGCCTTTCCCAACTTACAAGCAGTTCCTCTATTGGTCAGACAGCTCTTCCAGAGTCCCCGAGGTACTGATTGGTCCAATTCAGCAGTTCTGGACCAAAATGGAGGAGACAATCGAAACAGTCTTTTACTGCAAAGGAAGGCAGGTTAGAACAACTACATTATCATTATTATTTTACGTTATTTCCAGCAAACAATCACATCCTCCAAACAGAGCTCCCTCTGCACCACTAGCGATGGCAGAAGGGAGCTATTTTTCAGCGTCCTGGGCGGGACTCGGGCATACAACCACACAGCACCCCTCCCCCCATTTCAGTTAATTACGACTGCAACAGGCAGCCCTTAAAGAGACAGCATACGGAGGCTTTAAAAACGCTCACTGGCTACCCATTTAAACGGCTCTATGCCGATCGCCAACCAGGCATGGAACATGGAAACGAGCTCCGGGAAAGCTTTTAGGAACCCCCATTTGCAAGGGGGTTACACCAGGGAGTATTTTTTCACAGAGAGGGTGGTGGATCTGTGGAACAGCCTACCAGCAGAGGTGGTGGAAGTGAAAACAGTATGAGGATTCAAAAGTGCATGGGATAAGTATAAAGGCACCATGCTGTGCAGCAGAGCGGGGGAACGGTAGTCCAGATGAGGGTAGGGATTGCCAAACCAAGTAGGGAAATGGGCAGACTAGGTGAACCCGGTTGGTCCTTATCTGCCATCATATTCTATGTTTCTATGTAAACCTGGCTACAGAACTTGACCTAACAGTTCTGCAGAAGTTCAGAGTCCCTGCCTCATAATTATATCTACAGTGCCACAGAGAACAGGAGCCCTGCCCAATGTGCTACAGAGACAAAACCCCCCATGCACATTCAGAACCACAAGTTCCTTCCTCGGGGGTTCAACTGAGTGCTTCAGATAGGGACAATGGGGCTGGGTGGTTGCTTGGTGACAGGAAGGGGGGGGCCTTGGTGGTGACATGAGGCAGAAATAGAAGGTTAAAAAAATGGATTTATTTTGGCCATTTATTCAAGCATGCAATGCTCTAAATTTAAGAGATGTTTATATTCAGATTCCAGTTTATTTAGGCTTTTTATGCATAAACCTTGTGAATTATTGTACTGTAGTGCTTCAATTGCAGCCTTTGTTCTTCTTTCTCCATGTCATCATTCACTCATTTACTCTTAGAGAAGCCCTTCTAGCAAAAACACAGTTATGCAAAATTAAAAGTGACATTCAGCCTTGATGATGTACAAACAGCGCAAGTAACATATAAATCTTGGGAGGAAAAAACAGCTGCTTCGAGTGGTGTGGTACAAATGGCAACATACAGTCACAAGAAAACAAAAACTCCTTAGGATAAGGAAGATTTAGGACCAGGGATAGGGATTATGAGGTGGATTGGGAACTGGTTGACAGGACTGAGTCTTGGATGACAGGAAGGTCACAAGTAGGGTGCCCAAGGGTCTGTCCCGGGGTTGATACTATTTACCATGTATAACAGTGGCATCAAGGTGGGTTCACGTGTAAAGTGAGTCTGTTCGCAGGCATTTCAAAACCCTGAAGGAGAGTGGACAGTGATGAGGGGACTAGGAGCATGGAAGGCAATGTAGAAAAATTGGAGCAGTGATCTGCTCTCAGCAATCGAAGTTCAATGTCAAAAAAATGTAAAGTGATGTACATTGGGAACAGAAAGCCACAGATAGAGTATTGCATCAGTGGAATCACAGCCCAGCACTCAAAGGAGGAAAGGGAGCTAGGTGTGATAATAAAAAATAATTAAAAGCCTTTTCCCAATGCAGGACGGCAGATGGGAAAGAAAACAGGATTTATTTATTTATTTATGTTTATCTAGTTATTTACTTCAAAAGTTTAACTATTTAGTCGGCCACCAGGAAAGACATTATAAGTGGATAACAGCTCATTTCCAGATGCATCCTGGGGGAAGGTGGAGGAAGAAATTACAATGAGGTAAAGGAATAAAAAGTGCATTCAGAGATGCATCATTGAGTATATGCAAAACCATATCATGTACCAATAGGAGCAAGATACAATGCATACAGACATGCATACTAATTAAGCAATATGGCATGATAGAGTGTATGTTGTGTGGGTATAATTGCACGCCTCAAGTGGGTTGAAGCACGATGCCAAAGGCGAAGTGCTTCCACCACCCGAAAAGTGCTCTTATCTCAGTGCAGTATACACCCACTAATCCCCATCCCTCACCCCCTTGTGCCCACCTACCCTAACAAGCTAAGCACTTACTTTCTCTTCTCCTTACCCCGACCCCTCCCTTCTTCCATTCTCCTACCTCCTATCCCACTCTTCTTTGTGACTTCACCCTCACATGTTAGAGCATTGCTACCTGCCTTTTGTTTATTTCAATCCATCATTTATAATTCTGTGACAAGCTCCAAATGTACATATGTATGACTACCCTACTGTATATCTTATGTATCCACTGTACTCCCTATATTGTCTAAGCTTCTGCACCCAGGTCATGCCTGAAAAAGGTACTCACTGCCAGTGCACTCGCCCGGTCAACAAAGTTAAATAAATAAATAAATAAAATATCAACACAGGGTTCCGAGGTCCTCAACCAATCAGGTTTCTAGTTTTTCCTGACCCATTTCACAATATCCAATAATAGTGTAAAACAGCACTAGGAGTATAGGTGAAATAAAAAAATTGCATTTAAACAGTCACAGGGAAACAGTCGCACTTAAACAGTAGCAGTGAAACAATCCAAACCAGGGCATGACAGTTGGGAGTGGACAAAGCAAAAAGGTTGGAGGAAGCTGTGGATGGGGTCGCCAATCAGAACTGAGGCCAGGGACAGTTGCAGGAGGGAGATTTAAAGTTACAAATAAGAGACCCATTCTTACCGTTAGTGCTATATGACGTCGGAACCATCCATTGCTTAATGCAACTTAAAATGGCCGCAGAGACAGAATCAGTTAAAGGAGGTGATGGAACGTGCAGAATGGACAGACAAGAGGAGAAAAGACCAGAGTTTAGGGAAGTGGTATGAGAAGGTGGCTTGGCCTTCAATAGATTTCCTGTGGGGAATAGAAAGGGACTGGGTAACAGTGCTACGGAGAGGGTAGGAGGTAAGGGGGGGGGAGGAGAGGAATGTAACTATTCAGGGTATGTCTAAGCATATACAAATGGGCATTTGTGCTATGTTTACATATTGGGAAGGCCTGAGGTTCAATGGGCGGAGCAACAATGTCACTCCCCCATCAGGCCTTAAAAGGCCACTCCTCCTGGACTGTTCCAAGATTCGTTTCTCATTGCGGCCAGAGGCACCACTCCTCCTCGCTTCTCTCCCTTCTCCTCATTTGGGCTTTTTTTCTGTGTTTCCTCAGTGCCTCCGGCCACCAGCTCGTTATCCTCGTCCCCCCCTTCCCCATACCTTGTTCTGCTTTTCCTCGCCTCCTGTTCTGTGTTTTCCCCAAGCTCCAGGCTGCCCGCTCCTCTTCCTCCTCTCCAGCGCTTCTAGTCAGGCATCACATATGTGCACCTGGTGTCTAGCTCACCACTTTACATTCTTCCTGCCTCTCACCCGTGGCACTCATTCTGTGCTCTCATCATTCCCTGGGGCTGCATTCTGACTCACTACTCACCGCTCCACTCATTTCCATGGAGCGCACCGACCTCGCCCCTGCCCTCCCATCTCACCCGACCTCACCTGTCTCCCCTTCCTCATTCCCATCGCCCCGCTCCCGCACCTCGCTTGCCCCTGCCTCACTTGTCAGGAGCTGCTGCTCTTGGTGTTCTCCCTGATGCTAGAACGTTGGCTGGGGCAGTCAGTCCCCTGCCTCTCACCTGCTCTGTCTTTCGCTTAGCACTATGATTTTCACGCTCGATTTTGCCTGCTCCACCTGGGTTTTCTGATGTTCCTATTCCTGTTTCAGCCGTTTCTGGATGCACTGGCTCTTGGATCACTGAACTCAGTTGCCGGACTCATTCTTTGTCGCTACCTCCATGGAGCCCTATATCTGTACACCTCTTATTTTTAGGGTACGGGGGTGCTCCGCATTCTGGCCCTTCACTTTGCTTTTGCTGGCAGTCTCTGGTGCTCCCAACCCTCGCCGCTCTCGACCTCTTCCGGATGCCGCAGCTCCATTCCCAGTGGCTCCTCAGTGAGCTGTCCTCCTTCGATGCAGTGAGCCATTTCATGTTGAAACATGGTTTTCATCGGGCGATGTGTGTTCTCTACCTAGGCCACTATTTCTTTTCTCTAGATAATCGCAGCTATGTCTCGGTGTTGTAGTTTTTCATTGTTCACTTTGTTTATTGTCATTTTCAGGTATTTTAGTTAAGGTATCCTAGTTTCCTAAACTGCCTATAGGACGGTGAGACAGTATCTTTTCTACTGTAAAATCAGGACATTTTGCATTTTTCATGTTTTTTGCTGGGCACTGCTGCCCACATCAGGACCGTCTTGACGCACTCAGGTCAGGTGACATCCCTGTGTCTCTCCAGTTTGGGAATATGCTCCTCCCATTCCCTGCACCCTCCTTTTCTCTGCTTCTTTGTCCTAACAGTTACTCATCTCCTGTCATTGCCCTCTTCCTGTTCCCTCTGCTGTCCATTTCTCTCCTTCTCTGACCTCTGCTTTCTTTTGGGGGCTTCCCTATCCTGATGTCCCACTATACCACCATACCTCACTCCATTTTCATCACCTAATATTCCCTTCTGCATATCACCCTGCCTACTCATCTCCTCCTCCGACCCTATTCCCCTCATTCTAGTCAAACCTGTTCAGATGTCTTCCTGGTACTGCCTACCTCACCGTCAGCTGCCGGCTTCACCCAGCCGCTCTTGCCCCTACCTTCATGCAGTTCTATCCTTTCCTAATTTGGCTCTCAATGGACCCCGTTGTCATGCACTCCCATAGTTACCAATAATGGTAGCGTCCTCATGACATGAGTTTGGTTCTCCTTCCCTTAGTCTGACCTCAGGGTCTACTTATTCACATTGATTAATCAGGCATACCTCACATTGGGTCATATGCTACCTCATCGAACTGCTCTCCACTCGGAGATGTGCCTTCCATGTCCATTGCTCCTTGGGTAGGGGCTAGCCTGTAGCCGACAGTCTCACTCTGCACCCATGAAGTCCTCGTCTAGAGCGTGGGAAGCTCAGAGCAGGGTCCTTCTTCATGGCCCATAGCGGGAATGTCTTAGCTCCGGGTGAACCTCCAGTTGTCCCTCATTTCGGTGACAGCTCTGGATGTAGAATTTATGACTTCCAGCTGCGAGGGGTGGGGCTCTCATCTTCAGAGCGCCTTTGGCTGCCCGAGCAGGTTCGGAGGCACCCTCTATGCTAGTCTCCATCAAGACCGCCTCTGGTTCACCTGGTCTGTTTCATAGGCTCGCATAGGCCAGCTGAGTGCCTCAGCGGCCATCTCTCTCCTCTCTTGCTTTTGAGCATCTAGTTGCAGAGACATCACTTGCAACCCTTAACAGCTGTCCATTTAGAAGGACAGAGCGAGAGCTTCCTCTAAATTGTAATATTTTCCTCCTCCCTCAATCTTGACTCTAAATTGCAGTAGCTGAGCCGTCACTAATCAAAATGCCCTTTAGCCTGAAGGGAAGGCAACCTAGGCCTTGGATCCCCAGAGATTTCCTCCTCCAAGGGTGTTTTTCCTCTCCTCCATGCCAAAGGTCATAATATTAGACAGGGTTAGTGCTTTCATAGGTTTCTTAGTTAGGTTCCGCTGTTGGATGAAGTCGGATGGTGGCCCCGGCTGTTCCCTCTCTCCTTAGGAAGTCCACCCTTCTGCATCTTGTCAGCTTTCATTTCATTCTTTGTCCTCGTTGTATCTTGTTTTTCTCCTGTCCTTCCCATCTACATCTCTCTCCTTACTTTTCAGTCTCGATATATTCTGATTTCTCACCTCTTCGATGTTCAACACCCTTTTGGGTATTCTTTTTGGGCTTCTTCCTAAGCTACCTTTAGCCATAGGAAAAATTCCCATGGCACCTATGGGGGGGGGGGAACCTTCTGTATGGTTCCTTGTATCATACCCCTACAGGGTGGTATATCCCACGGATAAAGAGGCGAACAGCCACAATGTATCAGAGTCACACAAACATACATCTCATCCAGTTGGGTAAGCACAATTGAGCCATATTTCTTTTATCTCAGTCTTCCTGACTTCTTGACCCACACTTGTAACCGTTCAGCCTTCTAACGATACCCATTAATCAGATTCTCTGTTCATGAATTCCTTGGCGAGGATAAAAACTGTCAAGCACCACACTGTTTCAGAAGCTGCTGAGCATATACGAACAAAGCACAGCAGAAAATATATGACAGATGCGCCTGCATTGATATTTTGCCCCTACTGAGTCCCAAAGTCAGCCTCAATGCAGTTTAGCAAAGTGCCTGACTCCTTACAATTCTGCAAAAACCTTGCCAATGTAGATGATCTTGACCTGGGTGGGACACTGCAGGGCATGTATCACCATAAGGGACCACAGGGTAGAACACAAGATATCTAAAGCCCTCCTGTGGTTCCTCATTGCAGAGCTAGTCTGGGAAAATCAGCCAGCATTAATGGGCCCATCCTTCGAGTCGTGCTTAGTACTGTACTGCACTGCATTTCTTTTGTGAGGGCCAACCAAAACAGTTAATAGTGTCCTTGGCACTGATCGGTTTCCCACTGTTTCCTTTGGGTGACTCTATCAGCTTAAGGTACTACTGGAGTGGGCTACAGAGGCATCATTTCCCCCAGCCATTTCCCTGCAAAATGAACCAGATCATCTCCCTCCAAAGGTTTCAGGGACACCTAGAATTCGAAGATTGGATCCCCTCATCTGATTTTCTTGGGCCTTCAGTCTAACTCTCAAAGTCTTGCTTTCCATCACGAGCCCACTGAGGTCCGGGCAGCCCATGTTGCTGTACCCACTGCATCCATTGCATCAGTGACTGCCTGCTGCAACTGGGATTCGTAAGCAGTCAACAAATTTTGAAAATCCTGCACTTTGTTTCCCAGTGCCACCACCTGGGTTTCAAGTGCTGAGATAGCCCTCAGCACATCATGGATGGTGGGCTCCACATCTGTCTGCAGCCTGGTGGCCATGGCCTTTGCTGCAATACTCAGTCCAGTCACCTGCTATCCTTTCTTGCTGTGGCCTTCTCCTGTGGTTTTTTTTCGGGTTGCCCATGCTGCTTTTTGAACAATAGGCCATTAGTTGGCAATATCATCCTGCACCAACAGGATGTCAACAAAAGAAAGCAAAAATACGTATTTCATTCAAATAAAGAGCTCCACGAGTGAGAGCAGTCAGAGAAAATATCTTCTCATACTGGCAATTCGTCATCTGCATCCTCAGGTACCAATGTGGCAGACTGTTCCAGAGGAGCGAGCAATCACCATTAGTGGGCCCTAACAGCCAGATTGCAGTCACAATCCCCATAGCACCCTACTGGGCACATACCTCATGTGGCCAGTAGGGGGCCTGAGTTTGCTATTGCAGTCGGGATAGTACCTTGCTGGAATATTGTAACACGCCTTTATTGCTTACAAAGTGCCCTAGCATGTTCCAATATACCTGTAGTTTGCTCCAGGTACTAATTTGCTCCCATAGCAGTCATTTAGCTAGGAGTTAAATTGTGCAGAAGCCCACAGCTCAGTTCCATCACCTCTTAAAAAACTGTTTGAAAGTTCCACCTCCTCTGTCATCTTTCTCATACTACTATAAGAGAGCTACAACACCTAGAAAAGACAGTTCCACTCCCTAGAAATCTAGATATAAGAATTTCCCCACCTAAACATTTTCACTTTAACCCTTGCATTTAGCAGGCCCAACGCAGGACCTGTGAATATCCTGGCCTACGTTTACATAGATTTGCATAGTCATGACACACAGGTCTAATGAGACCTCTGGCTTGTTCAACAAAACATGTAATGAAGGCTGGCTCACCAGCACAGTGGTAGCACTACCACTCGCAACGCCGGTGACCCAAGTTCAGATGTGGCAGGGGGAGGGTTGAGCATCCCAGAGAACACTCCTTCAGGGATGGAGGTCCATGAGCTGCACTGCAGTATTGCCATCTGGGTGACCACAAGTGACAGTGTGTGCAGAGCCACGATGCTTGGGTGAGGTACCTCTTGACTGGGACTTCTCAGAAGTCCACTCGGTCCTAGCTCATGAGGTACTGGGATAGGGGAACAGGGGAAGAAAATCCTTCAACTGCTGCGGGATGATGCCGCCTCGCTTCTCTCAGGCTTGGCACTGCTCACTAGGCTGCCGACTGCACCTGAGCTAAACTCCTCCCGGGCTTGGGGAATCAGGGAAGCTCCAGCACAGGGGCAAACCATGGGGCACTGTGAGGTCAGAGGTAAGTCTCAGGGACAGCAAGTGACAAGGTTGGGGGAGAGGGAGAGATCGAGAGAGAGAAAGAGGCCCAACTGAGGCAGGGCAAGTGTGGAAAAAAAGCATACTAAAATTAAAAAAAAAGGAAAGTTAACATTTTCATTATAAAAAATATGCAAATTCCTTTGCTGTATTAAAAACCATAGACGGTTGAAAAATAAAACATGGCAATTTGTTTACCTTAGTGAATTCCTCTTTTAGTACTATAAACCATGGACCACTCAGCAAAATAATAAAACCAAGCATACATGTTTTTTTACCGTAGTGAATTCCCTCTCAAGTACAAAATAGCTGAGAACGCTCCATAAAATAAACCAGCACACTGATTTATTAACCTTCGCAAATACTTTTTCAAGGGCTAAAATATGTTGTGCACATGGGAAAATAAAACAACACATCAATTTATTATCAGGTTAAAGTTCTACACAAAGAAAAATGTTAAAGTACTAAACACTGTAATGACTTTACAGTAAATGGTAATGGTTACATAGTCATCCCAAGGGTTTAACCACATCTCTGACTTATTTTTTTATTAAATATGTAATTACTAATATATATATATATATATATATATATATATATATATGTATATTTTTTTTTTCCTTATACTGTTTATTTCTCCTCAGCTGGAGGGGGTTGCACCTATGGTTCCCTCCATCCAGCTGTCGCTTTGGTCCCGCCCCAACCGCAACCACAGCTCAACCCCTATGCCCTACTCCTCCCAGCCACATCATGGTAGGAACTTACCCCGTTCACCACAGGAGGCCAGGCGAGCACCAGGGGAGCTGACTTGGGTGCATCTGCTGCGAAACCAGCGGACCACCTTCACAAGCGTGGGGATGATTTTTCTCTTGTGCTTCCTCCCCCCCCCAAGACATGGGCATGCAGGGATGCCAAGGGTGTTCCGTGCATGTGTCCATGTTCGGCACATCTGGCGTCAGCCTGCGTCAACCCCACAATGGACCGTGACTTGCACCAACCCCCAGACACTGCCAGAAGTCAGCATGTCCGTGGCCATCCCTTCCCACCCTCCCTGGAGGAGGAGAGCAGTCCCTGGGATGCTCAATCCTCCTCCTCCCTCCCAGTCGACCCCCAGCACCCGAGGTCACTCCTGACCCCGGGTCACTGGTGTGGTGCGAGGAGTGGCGTCCAGTGCCTCAATCCTGAGCACCACTGGGCCAGCGCTAATTACTAATATTTTAATTATTAAAAAAATGTAATTCTTTTTCAAATCAAATTCTGCTAGCCTAGCTTTTTATCTATGTGGCAGCACCTGTCTGATAGAGTTTCTTTGAACGGAGAGAAACCCCAGCAGAATTTCCTTTTAAGTGACTTTTTGAAAAGTGATGTTTTGCAGCCTATCAGAATGGACGACTATCACAACCTTGACAAAGTAGTATAATCCACAAAATGTCGGTAATGTGTATTTTGGTATCGCAGTTAATAAACTACTGTATAAGGATTACAATATCAGGACATGAGCTCTTCTGATCAGTTGGGGGCGATCCTTTACTCCCCCACCACTCACAGATCCCACCATACAATTTTGTTAAAACATGCTGCAGTATATCATGCACCAGAAGGCAGATTTCTCTGCCCAATTCCTAATGCAATTCCACTGCACAGGCTAGCTACAGTACATTCATACAAACTGGAATGAAAACACTTATGAGCTGATCATCACTCGTCACTCAGTCTTTTAAAAAAGTGCAACCCCCCCCCCCTTCAGCCATTTCTAGGGGCCTGATGGAAATGGATTGGAGGGGGGCCCAAGCAAAGCAAGTCATCCAGAAAGCTAGTCAGAAGGGACATATCTCACCAGCTGGAAATCTAAGTTCACTACAGGGTTTGAATGCTGACTCTCAAAACTGCAGCCGAAAGCAAGGACCAGAGGCTCCAACCTGGAAACCTGTGTGTGTTGGGGGGTAGGGGGGTAAGTTGTGATTTGCAGCCCAGATTCATGCAATCACAGCTGGGACACTCTAAAAAAAAAAAAAAAAAAAAAAAAAAAAATTATTTTATTATAAAACTTAAGACAGCTCCTGGGAGCTGGGAGAAGGCAGCAATACAGTGGCCAAAGCCACAGCACATAAACTTGAGGCCGAGAAGGCCTAGAAACCAAGGTCCTGGAGCTGGTTCCATGTCATAATAGTGATCGCAAAATAGCAATCGTTATTATGGCGAGTGTATATTTCTGAAAAGCAAATTGGCGATATACAGATCACAGTGACCCAACATCCGGCAACCAAAAAAACGTTTTTGTGGCGGGTCTGCACCACCCCAGGCCCCTCCCTCATGGGAGGTTTTACCCCCACACCCCCCTGAATTTAGATTGCTAACGTCAAGGGGATGCATGTCAGGGAGGGGGCAACACTCTGTTTGCCCCAGCAAAAATAAAGGCGGCAGCCACAGGCAGCGGCAAAAATTCTTGTGCTGGTCCCCAGCCCCGAACCTGGTACCTGCTCCAGTAGAGCTAGCCACCCTCACAACCACCACACCACATGGCTAGCTCGGTGGCAGTAGGCACACCAGTCCCCTACAAACCCCTTCCCTGTCCCTCCCCTTCTCCTTGCTACCCCCCCCCCGGTCTCCATTCCCTACCCTCGCCTTCACATACCGTCGCTACTCTTGCATGGTAGCCCATGAGTATAGTGCCCAATATGAGTCGCCATTTTGATGGTCACTCATATTGGTTTGCTATATTCACTGGATACCAAGCTCCTGAGGAGCCGGGGGCTCACATAAACGGGCAGCAGAAACTCTGATAGTAGGCCACAGGACCCAACACAAAACAACCACCGCGGCCTTGCTCCTCACAAACATGGCAGCTCAGGCTCCACATAGCCACTCAACTAAAACACCGGAGCAGAGGGCACACCTGGCTGCACTCTTCAGTTCTCCATTCTACCTCAACACAGGGCTTTTGGCCTAAACCCCTGGCATCCCAGAGGAGGTTCAACACGGGCCATGCCAGGGCACATCCAGACCTTGTTCCTCTTCCCAAAGGCTGTCAATACCCGAAGCAGAGTGCCACACTGGGTAATGGGGCTGGAGGGCTGTCACCATCATGACATCCCCACCACTTCACCAGCTTCTTGCACAGGACCAGGTCCAGGCCCACATCAATGCCGCGGAGCAAAAGGTGGGCCCCTCCTCACAACATCTCCCAAATGGGCCGCGGATCCCATGATGAACCCAGCCCCACACTGCTGCAGTGCCTACCACCTCCACCCAAACCCAAGCAGATCCCTCACTTGTGCCAAGTCACCAAGGCCTGAATCCCGGGGCCAGGGTTTGAGCCCCGGTCCCACACAGATCACTCCAATCTCCTGGATGGTCTCTCCCCTCTAGGAAAAACCTGAACTTATATATCCTAAAGGCCCACACCCTAACTCCACCTGTGGGCAGAGATTCCAAATGCAGGCCATAAAGGGAAACAGAAGGAGATGGTCTCTATAGTAAGACCACCCAAAAGGGGAAGCTTACAGTCTCCCCCACTTAAAACCATTCCCCTCCTGGGGAATGGGGCACTCAGCCACCCCATGAAAGAGGTGCCAGTGGGATATGCACACTCTTCCACTAGCTCACACCCTCCATGAAGGAGATGCCAATATATAAAGGGGACCTAAAGAAAATCCCAAACCAGTTGCTGCTGCCCAGAGAAGCTCAGTCTCTTGCACCTTACCCAGCACATGTCCCACTGTAAACAACTGTTAACACAGCATAAAACAATAGACATGCCAGGACATTTGCAATAAAATAGTAACTTCCAAAAACTCTTATTAGTTTCTGTGTTTTTTTTTTCAACAATTGTGTCCCAAATCAGCCTCTCATCCAATCATCCACACACACACACACACACACACACACAAGCGCACACTCACTCACTCTAGCACACCCTTAGCACAGACGGGCAACACTGGTACCCACACTCATTCCCTATAGCACCCCCCTTCAAATGCATTAAACAGTAACAATAACAAAGTAATCATGAGTGCCAAGTTCCTATACCCTGAACAAGGGTATGAGAGTCCCACAATGTCCAAAACATGTGCACTCATTAGCCATAGTCCCACTCTAAACCAGGGGAAAACCTGGTACAGTCTCTCTCTTCAAGGCTCAGGACAACACATTTTTTTTTTCTAAACCAGAACAGTAGCTAGAACTGTAGCATTAGAAGAGACAAAACTAGGACAGCGCACCATATCAAAGTCGCACTGAAAATTACAGCCCTGGCAGACTAATCAGCATAAGGAGAGTTTACCCTTCACAGGGCAGGTCCACCACCATGGGGGGGGCGGGGTAGTAATGCTGGGGGTCTGGTTTAGTAGTTTCATTCCCAAAGGAGTCGGTGGCTACCACATAGTATTTCATCCTATGGCCTGAGATGTTTTGAACCAGTGCAAAATGTTCAAAAAGGGTCAGTCCTGCCCACACCGTGGAGGGGCACAGAGAGTGGGTGTGGTTGGTTAACTCCTCCGATTGGGGTCCAAACTGGTTTGTGCAAAACAGGAGCTTGTTCACCATTCCCCTGAGGACCCAGTCAGTTCCTTTTTCTTCAATCATATCTCACAGGCACTCCGAGAGGTAAGGGTACTGCTCTTGGGGGTATTCCACATGAATCTGGCGGCGAATCCACCCTTCTGCCTGTGACCACTCAGGAATACTGTGGATACTGGTTCTCTTGGCCTGGCCCTCCTAGAGCTAGACCCCAGTTCAATATTTCAGGTTCATGGGATCATCTGGAAAAAGTCCATCCAGGCAGTCTGTAAGGCCCGCCAACATCCTTGAGAGGTGTGGAATGGTATCTGTGAGTATTAACACAGGTCTCCTATATGGTTGAGGGATGGCAAGGTATATCCCTTGGTCGTGAAACATCAGAACTTAGGTACTTGACCGGTGGGCAATACAGGTGGCTGTACATAGTCAAGCTCATGCAATTTCCCTTTCTCCTCTGGGACCACTGGAGACTCTTTCTCAGAGGCATCTCCCCTCTTTGAGGTAGTACTGCCTCCTCTGGCATGCGAGGGAGCACAGTCTGATCCCCTGGGCCCTGGGGGATCAACAGGTTTTACAAGTTACCGCACCTTCTCCCTCTGCCACAGGAAGGCTCTGCAGGCGGTGGTGGGGAAGGACTGGGCAGATGTCTGTGCCCTGCCTCACCAGGTGGATCTTCCTTCTCCACAGCTTCAACAACAGCAACATCAGCTTTGGGAGCAGTGGGCTCCAAAGGGAGGACCGCATATTTTAGATCCTCCCATGCCTCCAAGCTGCCCACCAACAATAAAGAAGCAGTCCCAGTGGAAGATACAGATGGCCAAGTTCACTTCGCAGAGTAAGGAGGCAGGGCATAGAAACTAGGAAGTGCCCTCTGGGCACAGGCTGAACATAGAGGGAGGTGAACCACCCCCACACCCTGTTAGCTACAGCAGATGCACTGGTTGGTGGGAGCCCCAACCCGCGTTAGCCCAAAGCCGTGACAGCAAGGAAGCCGGTACCAAGGACTGTGGCTCAGCTTCTGGTAATTTTTCAGCCATTTTATTCTTCTTCTTCACAGCACCACACAAGAGCTGGTCTCTCTCAGATATGGCGCATGCTCTACTGCCTGCCAAGATCCCATGCTCTCCCCTCAGCCAATCAGGAACCAGGAACAGCTCATTAGCATCATCCTATGAATATTAAATAGCCATGACCAAGATGGCAGCACCACCAGAAGGCACGAAACTGTCCAAAATGTCAACATCCATCCTATGGCACAGATAATTCCAGCCACAAAACTCCCAGCGCCCCCACCAGGCAGGTCCAGAAGCAGTCCGTCTCCCCAAAATAGCATATCCCAGATAAGACCCCATGTTTGCAACCTTCCCCTTTGGTCCTGTCTAGGGACCTGATGGAAATGGACTAGAGGGGGGCCCAAGCAAAGCAAGCCATCCAGAAAGCTAGTTAGAAGGGGCATACCTCACCAGCTGGAAATCTGGGTTCACTGCAGGGTTTGAATGCTGACTCTCCAAACTGCAGCAGAAAGCTGGGACCAGAGGCTTGAACCTGGAAACCTTCGGGGGTAAGTTGTGATTTGCAGCCCAGATTCATACAATCATAGCTAGGACACTCTCCAAATAAAAGAAACAAATTAATTTATTATAAAACTTAAGACAGATCCTGGGGGCTTGGAGCACATACCGGGAGACAGCAGCAATACAGTGGCCGAAGCCATGGCACATAAACTTGAGCCCAAGAAGGCCTAGAAACTGAGCTCTTGAGGAGCCAGGGGCTCACATAAATGGGCAGTAGAAACTCTGACAGTAGGCCACAGGACCCAACACAAAACAACCACTGCGGCCTTTCCCCTCACAAACACAGCAGCTCAGGCTCCACATAGCCACTCAACTAAAACACTAGAGTGGAGGGCACACACGGCTGCACTCTTCAGTTCTCCATCCTACCTGCAACACAAGGCTTTGGCCTAAACCCCTAGCATCCTGGAGCAGGCTCAACATGGGCCATGCCAGAGCACTTCCAGAACTTGTTACTCTCCCCGTAGGCTGTCGATACCCGAAGTGGAGTGCCACTCCAGTTATCGGGGCTAGAGGGCTGCCACCACCTCTAGGCCCCATGCCACAGGCTGCCACCACCGTGACGTCCCCACCGCTTCACCAGCTTCTTGCACAGGACTAAGTCCAGGCTCACCCCAATGCCACAAAGCACAAAGTGGGCCCCTCCTCACAACATCTCCCAAACAGGCCATGGTTCTCATGATGAACCCAGTCCCATACTGCCGCAGTGCCTACCACCTCCACCCAAACCCAAACGGATCACTCACTTGCACCAAGTCACTAAGGCCTGAATCCCAGGGCCAGGATTCGAGCCCCCTGCCCCACACAGATCACTCCAATCTCCTGGATGGCCTCTCCCCTCTAAGGAAAACCTGAACTTATATATCCTAAAGGCCCACCCCCTAACTCTGCCTGTGGGCAGAGATTCCAAATGCAGGCCATAAAAGGAAACGGGAGGAGATGGTCTCTATAGTAAGACCTCCCAAAGGGGGGGCTTACAAAAGTAATTATATTTATGATGACTTACACAAATGTAACCAGCCTTTCTCTTCACTCAGCTCAAGGGCCATTACCAGAGGGCTCTTGAAGGGTTAAGCCTAACCCTTAGAATCATCCTGGGGGAGGGAGGGTGGAACTTGCTTCCAGACAGGATGTCTAGATATTTGTGTACAAAGTATTGTGGCTCAGCTCGAAGTGGAGAAATTCTGTCATGAGTATGCATGGTCCAGCCCTTCCACTGAGAGAGTATAAGAGGGACAGGAAAGGGCCTGGGAGACAGAGACAGAAGAGGATGTGAGTCCCACAGGAATGGCAAGAAGATCAGCAGCGGGAGCCCACCGGCTGCGACTGAGTCAGGGGGCCTGCAGGCCCAGGAATGGTGGAAGGGTTCCTGTGTCTGAGCGGCACCCGACCACCCCATAAGGTCTCCAAATAGACACCAGCATGTCACACCTGGGAGAATGGAGCATCCCAGGATGTCTGCCACAAGGACCTGAAAGACTGAGACCAGTATGGCATTGTTTTTTTATTTTTCATTTTTTTCTATATTACATTTTTTCCTCCTCTTCTGTGCGGAACGGGTCTCAGCAACTGCCAGCTGCTGGTGCCCACACCCCCGGACCAGGTCTGGCATACGCATCTATTTGTCTGAATCACACAGGCCGGCCCGTAAGCAGGACCCCCCCCTCCGAGGCCTGTGCCAGGATCCTGGTGACCAAGTCTCTCATGTCCAGGGGTGCAGGGCTCAGCCATGAGCCGCCATGGTTACCCAATGATTTTTCTGCTATTTATAACCCCCTAAGGGAGCCGGACATGCAATGGCATCTGATGCACCTATGCGCAGATGCCCGCTGCGCTCCCTCCCCTTGGTATGCCAGCAACTGGCAGTGCACCTAGCCTCCACTAGGTGCTGCTGCAGCATGGTGCATGTCCTGTGCCCACCCCAGAAGAAGGAGAGCAGTTGTGGGACACTCAATCCTTCCTCTCCACTGCTAGGCCCCAGTGGCCAGAGTCCATTCCCAAACCCGGATCACCAGCATAGTGCGAGGTGTGGCGTCCAGCGCCTCAGCCCTCAGCGCCACTGGGCCGACCACAAGTGCTGGCATTGTTGCCCCCAGGGAAGTGCACATCCTGCCTGTAAGAGTGCGGCTGCACAAATGGTCTTGGGAGTGCCTGTTTTCCAGGGATCCCAACAGGGAGGTTAGAGCTGGTGATGGAAAATTTAAATATGGACTTGGACGTGGAACCAGTGAAACTGCAGCTGTAGTACCTTTTAGGTCAAGGGAGGTAACAAAAGGATGCAGTGCGGTGTAACAGCCCCATAGTGACTGTTCCACCAAGTATTAGGGAAATGTAGTTAGTTTTAGGATATCTAAAAAATAGGTTAGTGAGGACCTGAGTTCTAATCCTGGGGAAGGTAGGAGCTGCCAGATAGGAAAAGGTGGCCCCTGCAGTAAAATAACAAGCAGTATCAGTTGCTAAAATAAAATGTAATAATTAGTAGGCATTCTAAATAGTGAATAGCTGTGAATTTTAGTGTGAGTATATTATTAATTGTCGAAGGAGGATGCAGCACGGGAGGGGAGTATGGAAAGGACTACCTGGCCCTGGCTTCTTTAGCCGTATGCAGTTTTTGTGCTCACTTACAGTGACTGCCAATTTTTTTATACAATTGTATTTTGTTCTGGTAAAAAAAAAAAATAGTAGTTTTAATCATTGGTGGCCAGTGGGCTAGTAACCAGCTTGCCCTGGCTACCGTAACATTGCCCTGGTGGTCCAGTGGTTTTATTTGTTTGTTTTTTTCTTGATCCTACCACCAGGTATCCGCCCTGGTCACGGACCCCAAGGTCTTCCTCCTATGCCGACCGTATCCTCCGGTTACCCCTGGCTTACCCCCCAGAGGATGGGGCCGAGGAGCTGGCACCCCATATTCCAGTCCGCGGTCCTAGTAACTGGTTGGGGGATCGGCGACACAGGAAGGAAGCCCCCAGGGAGGGCTTCATAGAGGTGGAGGTCCTATATTTTTAGTTGTACAGTGTAGCCCTCTGGCGAGTCTGACGTGCAATGACGTCCGCGCACTCACGTGCAGACATCTGCTGGCTTCTCCCCCCTGTCAGATGCTCTCGCTGTCATACACCCAACCTCCGCTGGGTGTCACTGCAGCGCCGCATGTAGCCCTGTAGCCCTCACCCACCCCGAAGGAAGGAGAGCTGTCGCGGGACTCTCAATCCTTCCTTCCGCCTGCCAGCCCCCGGCGGCCCGAGTCCGCTCCTCGAACCGGGTCGCCGCTGCAGGCAGGTGTGGCCCAGCGCAACCTTCAGCACCACCGGGCCGCCAGTGGTTTTATTTGGTCTGACTGGGGTTTTCTCAATTGTAATTTAATGCTTTATTTAAAAGAAAGCATTCCTGTGAAGAATGAATTAAAGAAAGCCACTCTTTTGTAATTTTAATAGTGCAGAGTGGCAGCTGCGGGCGCTGGACGTGCCTAGGAGAGGAATGGGGAGTGTGGGCAGCCGAGAGTCAGCTCCACAGCTGAGCACTGATATGCTCTAGTAGAGAATCCCCAGCGCTGCTTCAGGGCGGCCACTCCTCTACTGCAACCTCGTTTGCAACTCAGGCTTCGGCTTTGCGATGGTGCGAGAGGGAGACACATTAAAGGTGCTTCTCTCACAGGCAGGATCAGCCAGATAAATTTCCCTTTTTCAGTTGTGTAGGTGACAAGCACCAGGGAAATGGATCTTAGAGACTGGCTAACAGCATAAATAATAAATAAAGCAAAGATAGAGCTGCTTGTCCACTCTAATATAACTCGGTCGGATGTTCTCAGGTTACTTCAGTCTATCCCCCTGCATGGTAGCCCTAGGACAGATGGTATTTAACCATGGATACTTAGACTGGGTGCCCGTCTCCTTGTTACCCCTATCACTAGGCTGTTTAATCTGTCTATCTGCACCTCTACTGTGCCTTCAGCATGGAAAACTGCCAGGATTATCCCTATATTCAAGAAAGGTGACCCCAAAGTCCTATCTAATTATCGGCCCATAGCCTTGATACCAACCCTCAGTAAGGTTTTAGAGAAACGTATTCACCACCAGATCTCTGCTCACCTACTGAACTTTAATCTTCAGTCTCCTGCTCAGCATAGTTTTAGGGCTGGACATAGCACCACCACCGCCCTCAATCTACTTATCAGTGACATTAAGTCCAGCATGGACAATGGTCTACTCACAGGTGCCGTGTTCATAGACCTCACAAAGATGTTCGGTCTGGTTAACCATCCTCTTCTTCTGAACAAACTACACCTCTTAGATGCCTCTGGACCCACCCTATCATGGTTCAGCAGCTATCTAACCAACCGAACCCAATCCACCTCCTTTGGCAAAGCTCTTTCATCCCTAGCTCCCATCTCCTATGGTGTCCCGCAAGGTTCCATCCTGGGACCATTACTCTTTTCTATTTTTATTAATGATACTCCCTCCTCCCTTCCCCACTGTCACTCCATCATGTATGCTGATGATCTGGTTCTCTACATTGCTTCTCATTCTGTCTTGGACATTAATGCCCACCTGTCCTCCGCATTCAAACAGATCCAGCACTGGCTCTCCTCCAATTCACTAATTTTTAACCTACCTAAGACCCAGGCTATGCTGTTTGGGTCAGCTAGGAAAGTCTCTGCTGAGTCTACTAAGCTTTGCATGCTTAGCTGCGATGGGTCTAAAGTAATGTCTACCGACTCCTTCAAATACCTTGGAGTAACCCTTGATCCTGTTCTTGATTTCTCTTTACATATCAATGAGGTATGTAAATCTGTTAATGCCAAATTAGGAACAGCCTACTGCATGCATCACTCCCTAACCCCTGCTGTCAGAATCTCTGTGGCACGTGGGGTACTACTTCTTAGGCTTCTGTATGCTCTCCCCACTCTCACCCACGCAGATGCGGGAATCCTTCGCAAGTGGGACATCTCCTATAATAACATCTGTAGATTCACCCTCTCTGTCCCTCAACTTACACACCATTGTCACCTTTACTCCACTTTGCATTGGCTGTCCCCTCCAATACCAGTGCTCCTTCTCTCTAGGTTGTTTTATTGACTCCATGAACAGGACCCCCTGCCCAGACTACATTGGTGCCATGCTCACCCCCATGACTTATTCCCGCACACTAAGGTCATCTAATCAATCTCTGTTCTCCGTCCCTCTCTGCTCAACTAAGATGGGGAGCAAACCTTTGCCCATTTTGGCCCTAAATTCTGGAACTCCTTACCAGCCAGTTTAAAGGGCTCCTCATCTCACTGCCTTTAAATCTGCACTTTTTTCCCACCTTCATGCACTTGATTTCTGCCACTGTACCTAATCATCATTGTACTCCTCCTGCTTATCCTTATTCTAATGTACCTTGGTGTCACTGAACTGAACTGTACTGAATTGCTTGACTGTGTCAGTGGTTCTATCCATCCCTGAGTGGATGGCTACTGCTTGTTGTTACACCTTGACTTTCTCTGTGGAGGTCAACATTGTTAGGTAATAACTACTTGTGTTTGCTTGTTATAATTTATTCAATATAGTGTCTGTTTCTTTTGGATGCCTGTAAATGCTAAATATCTGTACCTGTTTTCTATTAATTCTCTGGTATATGTACTGTACTTTCCCGGGTCGTGCTTGAAAATAGGCAGGCCTCTTGCCTAAAGCACCTACCCGGTTACCAAAAGCAAATAAATAAATAAATTTGACTTGGATTGAGGATGGAGGGGTGGGTAATGAGGCAGCAGGGAGATGATAAGGGTGGAGAGTTGTATCACTAAATGCTAGGAGCCTGGGGAACAAGATGGCTGAGCTGCAGGTGTTGATGGCAGAGGGGGAGGTACACATAGCTGCCATTACTGAGACGTGGGCAACCCAAAACCATGACTGGAACTTAGCCATCCCTGGATTTAAATTATGCTGGAGGGACAGAGAAAAAGGGGAAGAGGGGAGTGGCCATTTATGTGAGAGAAGGGATCAGATGTAACAGGGGGAGAAGGGCAGGTCGGAAGACATTTGGCTACAACTACACAACCCAAAGGGGGCTAAGGTCTGATTGGGGGTTGTTTATAGGCCTCCAACCCAGAAAGAGAACACAGACAGAGAACTGGGGGAGCAGCTAAGGAGACTCAGTGGCAAAAGGAGCACTGTGGTGGTGGGGGACTTTAATCTACCCGGGGTGGATTGGAGCATCCCAGCTACCACATGCGCCAGGTAGGAGATCCTCGTGGAAGCACTCCAGAATGGCTTTCTGACCCAGAGGATAACAGTGCCAATGAGAGAGGAGAACATTCTTGAGCTGGTGCTGGAGGATGGGGAACATGTCAGGGATGTTACAGTGGAGGATCTACTGGTTGGTAGTGATCACCGCACAGTGTGGTTCTCAATCAATCTGGGTAGGGTAGCAGCCACTACAAAAACTAAGGTCCTGGATTTCAAAAGGGCAGACTTTGGCAGAGTGGGCCACATACTGGAAAGACACCTAGCTAGCATACACCCAGACATGGACACCGAACAAAAATGGGTGATCATTAAGCTAGGACTGACTGAATCCACTAAAGGTTGTGTCAAGAGCCAGGGTAAGAAATCCAGGACCAAGAAACCAAGCTGGATGAGTAGGGAGGTAGTGGAGAAGGTGAGGGATAAGAGAAATGCATTCCAAACCTACAAGAGAACTAACAGGGCAGAGGACAGGGAGGAATATGTGAGAAAATCCAGGGAAGTGAGCAAAATGGTGAGGGCTGCAAAGGCGGCTAGGGAATGGAGATTAGCACAGAGGATAAAAGAAGGTGAAAATGATTTCTTCTGATATAACAGGGAGAAGAGGGACAGCAAGAACCAAATCATTAGGATCAGAAAAGGCAGTGGGTGAGTAGAAAAGGGGGCTGAGAAGGCAGAAGTACTCAACGAATACTTCTGTGCAGTATTCACCAGGAAGGGAGATGGGCCTGTACCTGAAGGGAAAGGTGGGTGGGGGGTGAGGCAACCACATGTAACCCCTGGGCAGCACCACCCCAGTGTTACACCCCTGCCTGCCCCCTCTGAGACAGGATAAGGGGCCCAGATCCGTTGACGGGTGCCTCCACCCAGAGGTCGGGGGTAGTACTGTCAAGATTGCCTCGGTCACAGCCCTCTGGGTTGCTGCAACCCCCCTTTCGTTCCGCTAGTGGCTCACACCGTGTACCCACAATATTTTGCCCCAGTTCACTTACCCCCCGGCCAGTATCTCTCAGCCTACTCCGGGGACCCCCTGTAAAGTAAGGTACAGTTTTATCACAGTCACTATGCAGTAGTTCACCATCAATGCACACAGTAGCCAGGGTGTAATTGCAGAACAAAAAATCTGATTTATTCAAGGGGATGTAACCAGGACAGGGGGAAATCAAGTTGATTGGCTTATTACTATACCTATCTACCTAGGGCTCTGTGCACAGGCCTGACCCTAATATTTACTGTCCCTGGGTACCCAAGCCCTAATGGCTAGTCCACCATGGCAACTGGTTGGGGCCCTTGACACAGATAGCCTTTACAATATTGAACGAGTCAGAAGGAGAACAAAACTCAAATAGACAGTCAGCAGGATGCTGTAGACACTGGTGATTACTGGTTGCAAAACTAGCAGGGAGCTACCCTGGTTCAGTACTCACGACTCCAGCAAGCAACGATTTCTTCACCTCTGGCAGGGCTGAGCCTGAAGTCCACCAGCCTCCTCACACATTTATATGGTAAAGAGCAGAGGGGTACCATACCAGGCAGCTGCTTCTAGACCCCACACAACCTTGCCGTAGGCGCAGGCAATAAACGGTAATTTCAACCTCCCAGGTGGACCGAGCGCGATTCAGCCGATTCTCCAGTCCTCTCAGGTTGAGCCTGGTAGGTAGCTGGGCTGGGACCAGCCTCCTCCGACTGCACACCGGCGGATTTAATCCGGATCACTCAACGACAGAAAAACCCGTGCGAACACTCTAACAGCGCAGAAGCACACAGCTTCTTCCCTTTCCTCAGCCACTACACCTCTGCCCACATCAACAAAGGGCTCTCCCTTCAGTTGGGCGCCACCCACTGCTATTGGCCGGCGGCACTTGCCAGTCAATTTCTCTGGATCTCTGTGGTGCGAAAATCCGCCATAGCCCATAATACCTTTCCCAACATACAAACAGCTCCTCGATTGGTCAGGCAGCCCCCCTAAAGTTCCAACGTACTGATTGGTCCAAATCGCCAGTCCGGGACCAAAATGGAGGGGAGCATCAGAACAGTCCTTGCTGCAAAGAAAAACAGGTTAGAACAGCTACATTATTGGTTATTACCCCAAGTTATCCCCAGCAAGCAGCGACACCTTTCAAAGGAGCTCCCTTTGCACAATTCAGCAAAGGCAGAGACGGAGCGATTATCTGGCAGCCTGGGCGGGACTTGAGCATGGCCACACTCAACCCCACCCCAGACTAATGACGTCTGAGAATTAGGCAGCCCTTAAAGACAGGCACGGAGGCTTTGATAGCGCTCCCGGCAATCACAGTGAAGCTGCTGCAATGCAGGACACCAGCCTGGCAGGGGGCAGCTAGGCAAGCTCCGGGGAAGCTTTTAGGAACCCCCCTCTTTGCAAGGGGGTTACACACAGATGGAGAAATCACAGTGGAAAGGGTGTTGGAGGTCCCTGAGGGTGGACAAGACACCTGGGCCAGACGGAGTTCATCCCAGGGTGCTGAGGGAGCTGGCAGAGGACCTGGCAGGGCCATTGGCAGACCTGTTTAACACCTCTGTGAATACGGGGTGTGTGCCAAGTGATTGAAGGGAGGCACATGTGGTACCTCTCCATAAGAGTGGGCCCAAGGAGGAGCCAGGAAACCACAGACTGGTGAGCCTCATCGCAATTGTAGGAAAACTGATGAAGGCTATCCTCAAAGAAATGCTGGTGCAGTTTCTTGAGGATAATGAACTTCAGGATGACAGACAGCACAGGTTTGGCTCTGGCAGATCTTGCCAGACAAAGTTGGTTGACTTTTTCAACTAGGTTACGAGGGCACTAGACGGGGCCATGCAGTGGATGTACTCTACCTGGATTTCAGCAAGGCTTTCAATTCAGTGCCACACGGTAGGCTGACTGGCAAGTTAAAGGGTCTGGGAGTAGGGAGGAAACTAGTCAGATGGGTTGAAAACTGGCTTCAGGATAAACAGCAGAAGATAGTAGTGGGGGTGAGGCATCAGAGACCAAGGCAGTGACAAACGGTGTCTTACAGGGCTCGGTACTGGGACCGGTCCTGTTTAACATTTTCATCATAGACATTGCAGTAGGGATCAATAGTAAGATCAGTCTCTTCGCAGATGACACCAAGATCTGTGTTGAGGTGGATGGGGGGGGGCCAAATACTTCAGGAGGATTTGGCAAAACTGGAGGAATGGTCGCACACCTGGCAGCTTGGGTTCAAAGCCAAAAAGTGCAAAGTGATGCATTTCGGAGTCAGGAACCAGGATACAGTTACCAGTTGAAGGGTGTCCAGTTATCCACATTCAAGGAGGAGAAGGATCCGGGTGTGCTTGCAACCAGGGGAAATGAACCACTCGGCACAGTGTAGGAAGGCAGCGGCAAAGGCAAACAGGATGCTAGGGTGCATATCAAGGGGGATTACCTCTAGGAGTAGTAAGGTCATATTGCCCCTGTCAAGGTCCCTGGTGAGGCCACACTTGGAGTATTGCATGCAATTCTGGCGCCGCTACTTAAAAAGGGACATCAAACTGCTGGAGGCAGTACAGTGCAGGGCAACAAAGATGATCCTGGGGATAGACATGAGGAGAGACTGACAGAGCTCAATATGTATACTCTGGAGGATAGAAGAGAGAGAGAGAGAGAGAGAGAGAGGGATTATGACTGAAGCATTCAAGTACCTGAAGAAAATGAACAGAGTGGGCACTAGGTGTTTGTTCAATCTTAAGGGCGGAAGGGAAACCAGAGGGCACTCTCTGAAGTTCGGGGGGGCAGATTCAGGAGGGAAATGAGGAGACACTATTTCACCAAAAAGGTGGTAGCAGGGTGGAACGCACTGCCAGAGGAAGTCATATCATTGCAGACAGTGGGCAGCTTCAAGAGGGGGTGGGACAGATTCAAAGGGAGAGTACAAACCGGGAGGGGGCAGGGAGCAGGGAGGGAGGAAATTGGGGGGGGGCAGCTGCAGTCTAATGGACTGATGTGTTGCACACTCGAGCAGACTAGAAAGACCAAAAGGCCTGTATCTGCTGGCAATGTCATATGTTTGTATGAATGTTGGGACTTTGTAGAGGTCCCATAAAAATAAAAGAAGCATTTTGAATAAAGCTGTCAAATGAGCCATTTTGGGAACTGAAAATGTGCTCTGTTTTCTGAGGAACCCATGGCACTGTAACACATTTAATCATACTAAAAATACACATTTTAAGCTAAACAAGCCATAGTGGGGCTAAGGGAAGTCCTGGGTATAAAATAAAAATAACGTTACTTCACAGAAATGTGCACAAGCAAAAATAGAGCAGTTTAAAGTAGAAGTTCTGTGTCAGAAAGTTATATACAGTCAGAAACACAGTCTACAAGCATGTGTTTTTTTCTAAATCGCGCTGATAGCCATTTTTATGTTGCTTGCACGCATGTGCAAGAAACATAGTGCCATCATCAGAGATTTCGGAGGTGTGTCACCTCCTCCTCCAATTCAGTCAGTGAGCTGGCAGGCGCAGCCCCTGTAAGCCAATGCATTTTGGAGCTGTCTATGACATGCTCAAAATGCAGTGTTCCCAGTTGAAAGAACTATACTTCAGTGAGCAGAGAGATAAAATAGCTCCCATGCAGATGCAGCGCCTCGCACTTCACTGTGTAGCTGACGGGTGCCCAATCCCACGTCGGCTGAGTTCGCTCTCTCTCCCCAGTTGTAGGTGCCACACTGAGCCCACCCCAGCGTGGCAATCAGTCTGCTGGCGGGGTGCCCAATCCCCTGTCATCTGAACACCCTGCGTCCTTGTGCCAAGCTGGGAGCTCACCCAGCGTGGCAAGCAGATCCCATGACGTCTTTTTTAAATTTTTACCTGAAAAAGCAGCAGTGATCGCGGCACGTCTCCGAGCCCCCTCCACAACCCGCACCCACCCACTGTGCACCAGCCTCCCCGCCCCCCTCACCCCCATGCTTACCTCCGGACTCCGTTGACGATCTTGATGGACCGGGAACCGTCTGCACTCTTCAAAGCCGACCGCGGAAACTGAGGAAATGCCGGTAAGCTGTATAATGGGCTAGATGGGGGTTTCAACTGTTGCATATCTCAGGCATTTTGGGAATTTTTGCACAAATTTTCAACATGGGGTTTTGGGACCCTTCTCATGAATGATGTCACTGACATGGCGTTATTCGGGCCCAAAGGGTGATTTCGTTACAGCGACTGTGCAGTGACTGTGAAATCACCCTTCAGGCCTGAATACCACCATGACAGTGACATCATTTATGAGAAGGGGTTCCAAAAACCTTGTGAAAATTTGGTGCCAAAATTCCAAAAAATGACTGTTTTACGAGCGTGCATTGCGCAGTTCCTACACAGGCTCGTAAGTTCGCGAATTTCAATATTTTCACTCCAGATTTTCAACATTGCCATTTTACCACACCTTCTTATGAGTAGTACAGCTGTCATTTTTCACATCTCACCCAAAATGTGTTTCCACCATGTAGCGCAGAATGGCTCAGTCGGTGTGCGAAATCAATGTATGGGACAAATTAAGAAAATCACAGTGACACTGTTCATGAGCAGAGGTCTTAAAATGGCTATGTTGAAAATTTGGTGAAAAAATTCCTAAAAATGACTGCTTCTGAGGCATGCGTTGCGCAGTTCCTACTCAGGCTAAATGAGTTTCGCAAATTTTCAATATTTTCACTCCAGATTTTCAACATTGCCATTTTACCACACCTCCTTATGAGCAGTACCAGCTCATTTTCACATCCTGCCCAAAGCGTGTTTCCACCCATGTAGCACACAATGGAGCAGTCGGTGAAACAAACTCAATGTATGGGACACATTAACAAAATCACAGTGACACTGTTCATGAGCAGAGGTCTTAAAATGGCTATGTTGAAAATTTGGTGAACAAATTCCTAAAAAATGACTGTTTCTGCTTTAGTCGTAACGCGTAGTTCCTACGACGTCAGAAGTTTGCAAATTTTCAATATTTGCACTCCAATGACTTCCAAATACCTAAACAGCATATAGAAGCAAGCAACATTCGGCATTGACAAATGCTTGTTTGATAGAGTTACGCCAAACTTGGTAGTCTGGCAAAGGAAAGTGTGCTTAATTAGGGGAAACAGTTTTTATGGTAGAAAATGTGAAACAGAGTTGTCACTAACCTTTTTAGGGAGAGTGGGTCCTGGTCAGACATAATCAATGCAGGCAGTTACACAGGAGGTGGAGCCAAGCATGGAAAAAATTTATATTCAATTTTAACTGAAAAAAACTGTTGTGGTCAGCATACTTAAAGGAGAAACTGTTGTTTCTGAAGAAAAGTGAAGTAAAAAATGCTCAGAAGTGTGTAATTTAAAAGTTTAATGTCACATAAGGTTTAAGACTTAGTGACTTAGGTTTCCTCAATTTTAATTAAAAAAAAATTCAGGCGAGAGCTAGAAATGTAAGCTTTCCAGCTAAAGCAGTGAGAAAGTGTTTAAACCTAGAGAAAGTGTTTATTTTTTATTACAAAGTGAATGTGTACATAAACGGGACTCAGAGTGAGGAAAAAAGGGAAGCCTTAGAATATTGAGAAGGGCAGTTGGATTTCAAAAACTGTGTACTCGACTTCCGGTTCCGCCCCTTGAGTAATGGCAGCCTAGAAAGAGAACTGCATCTACCCAGAGCTAAAAAAACTACACTTTGGCTGTAATCCTGCATATTTCTTAAATAGATTTTGCATTGCAAAACCAGAGGAAAGTGTAGAGAATTGGAGAGATTGAATTTACTAACGAAACATAGCACGATGGAGGAGATAGCTGATGGAACAGAATTGGAGGCCTTAGTCGCATCAGATAACTGCGACTCTGCAGATCTGAAACCGGGCTTATTTAAATCAGCCAAAACAACCAAAAAACAGTGAAGAAGGCAAAACTTGACCTAAGTTAACCAAGAGCTACTTACTTTTCTTGCAGAAATCAAAGAAATGTACAGTGAGTTACGAAGAGATGTGATACAATTAGAGCAGAGAGTAGATGAACAAGAGAGAACTGCAACAGTAACTGAGAATAGAATAGACGATTTGGAACAAACGGTACAGCAGATGAAAGAGATGGAAGAACAAATAATTGATCGCCAAGAAGATTTCGAGAACGGAGCACGCCACAAAAACATTAGAATTTATTGTTTACCGAGGATTCTGAGGGAACTAACATTAAGGAATTTGTTGAAGCTTTGCTACACACTGCCTTAGAACTGCCAAAATATTTCAACCCTTATCTCGAGAGAGTGCATAGGGCATTGGCATCCAAACCTACCTCTGCAAATATTCCACCAAGGTCAGTAATTCTTCGTTTCAACAGCTATGCAACAAAAGAACATATTCTGCTTACAGCATGGCGGCGCCAGAAAGTTTTCTATCTTGATCATGACTATACACCAAAAACCACTTGTTCGCGACGTGCCTATTTACTGTTACTCCCAGTACTGAAAGCAGCAGGACACAAATTTATAACCCCATATCCAGCGCGGTTAATTGTCCATTTGCCTACTGGAAAGAGAGAGTTCTTCACGGCTCAAGAAGCAATAAAGAGCTTCTAATCCAGGTATCAAAGGAAGATTGGGAAAGGTATACTAAATTCTCAATGGGACATTTGGGAGCCCCCTACTGGCGAGAATTTGTCTGGAAAGTTAGAAATAGATTTTCTATACTCCAGCAAGACTGGCCAGGTTTTCATCAGGGACACTAAGCAATTGCTGGAGAGATTGTGGAGAAATATCAGCGGATCAGTTCCATGTTTTTTGGGCCTGCCCGCAGTTAGCAGGTTACTGGAGAGATATTTTAGAGGCATTAAAAGAATTGGTAGATGTGGAGCTGTATTGACCCCTGAGCTAGTATTACTCTCAATTCCACCACAGGGTCTCCCAGTACCCAGAGGATCACTGTTAATCACTTATATGCTGGCAGCTAAAAAAGCAATTACTAGAAACTGGGGGAAGACGATGTCTCCAAACATACAGAGCTGGTGGGGAATAATGGGAGAAATTTATGTATTAGAGAGATTAATAGCTAAAAGCACAGATAAATGGTCTGCATTTGAGCTTAAATGGAGGAAATGGATTCTATATATTTCATCTTTGGATCCTACTTTGTACCTTAGAAATATATCGACCCAGATGATGGTTTCTGTAAATGTCTTAGTGCTCATTATATGAATTGCTTTGTAAAATATGTAAGTTGTCCTGAGACCTTTGACTAATGTATTGCTATGTATCTGACTGATGTAATTATGTGCTGTCTTAACTTATACACTGTAAAAACTGTCCTATGATTTTGCAAATGAAAATATAATAAATACATAGTATAAAAACAAACAAACTGTGTGCTCCCTTGTGGCTTATGTTGCTGCAGAAAGGAAGGTGATTGGTGCTGAGCCCCTGGACAGGTCAGTGTCCACTCAGTGATCAGAAATTAGCATATGTTAATTAGTTTGGGGCATAAAAGTAGTTGCACAGCCAGTGTGCAGGAAGTTCAAGCAGGGAGAGTGATCAAAATTGAGGGACCCAAGTGTAACCCCTAGGTGGTGCTATCCTATGGGCTACTACCCCTGCCTGTGTGACTATGCACAGGTTGAGGGGACTGATCTCAGTGAATGGATGCCTCCACCCAGAGGAGTGGTTTTGGGGTAGCATAACTGCTATTAGTATTGCCCTCCGGGATGCTATAACCACCCACCAACCCTTCTAGTGGCCCAAATAGTTAGCAAAAAAAATTCACATTTACCATATGACAGTAATGATGTGCTCACCCCCCTTGCACTTACCACCAGGGCTGGATCTTCTGCAGTTGCCCTGGAGACCCCCTGGAAAATAAGACCAGTAATACAACAACACAATGGCAGTACTGTATCCCCACCAATAAGGTACACACTAACCAGGTTAAACATTAAACAAAGACAATCTGATTTATTCAGGGGGATATGAACAAGGGTGGAGCATAAATCTAGCAGTGATTGGCAAATCTGATTAAATTCAGGTAGATTAGCATGCACTGTAGTCCCTCTGACCAAGTCCCGCAACCCTGGGTACCCAGTTGGTGAACAGGCTGGCCTGAAGCATTGCCTGGGGTAGGCCAGCATTGCAGCTGTTGCTGGGGCCCTTAGGAAGGGAAAAACACAGTTAACATTTACTCAACCCAAATATTTGTAATCTGGAGCCAGATGGCTCAGTCTGTTGCAAATAAACCCAGAACAAGAAAATCAAATGAACACACAAATGATTGCAGCTTTGTTGCAGGGAGCTACCGTATTTTGTACTCACACTACCCAGACCGGGATGCAGGACAGGCGAGATGAAGACCTTGTGGATGTTGTACTGGATTGCACGGGGAACCCGGGCCTACATGACTCATCGTGGTGGTCGCTACCTGTTCGGTGGTGTTGAGCAGGGGGCTAAATCTCTGAGCGGGTCTTTCACCGGAAATGTCTCTGAATTGGGAACAGCAGCCTAGGCCAAGGTGGCAGGGCCCAGGCAGAACGAGCAGTTCAGATGAAGTCCATGCTAAGTGCTGAAACAGCCTCCAGCTGGTGTAACAGAACTCGGTGTGGGGAACCAAATTGCAACCCACGCAACTCATTCAGCACATCCATAGAACTTAAAGTAGCTTGCCACAGTTTGGATAAAGTCTATTTGCAAATTGCAGCTTCTTCTGCACAAACCTTTCAATCTGAGGCTCACTTTGATACTGGATGGGCCGATCGCTTCTGGAGCAAGTCTTTGGTCCACTCTCAAGCAGCAGCAACCACTTTCTCTCTTCAGACTCAGGTCTCGATCAGGAAATTGGATAAAGTCTGACTTTCATACTCACAGGAGTTTTTCACATTGGAAGATGTAGCAGGCAGGTCAGCACAGCCTTCCCACTGATTCCCCTGTGCTCCTATGCAGAAGCAGCTGCTCGATGACTCAAACTGTTCACTCTCCAAACTCCAGCTCACAACTGACTCACTGCTGCAGGCAGTTCTGGGCTTTCCCAGTGATCCAAAAGGTTTGCTTGGCTGAGCTAGCCGTCTGTCACAGTAAGGGCTCCCCCTCCAGGTCCTTTTAGGCACCAAACCTTAAAAACTACAATTCCTACAGATTTCAATCCCATGAGACCTCTGGGAACAGCCTCCATTTTAGGTCCCCTGAGATTCCGATTGGTCCAACACTGGCAGTTCCAGAACCAAAATGGTGACTCCAATCCAAATGTTCGTGCTGCAAATGGAAGCAGGTTAGACAAACTCCTACAGCATTATTATTAAAAAAGATAAACAATAAATAAGTACCTCTCCTAACAGAGCTCCTTCTGCACAAGTAGCGACTGCAGACTGGAGCAGAAATACGGATTGTCTGGCTGGACATGAGCCCCAAATCACTCAAACCCAGCCCAGACTAATTTTCTAACACAGCGTAATGGTTCTCTTAAAGAAACAGGCACAGAGGCTTCCTATAGCACTCTCATGCAGGCAGTTTTAAACAGCTGGACACAGAACACCATCCTGACAGTGGGCATTAGGCAAGCCCAGGAAGACATTATAGGAACCCTTATTTGTAGGGGGGATTACACAAGCCAAGTGGGTGTCCAGTCAGAAGAGGCCTGCTGCAGTAATAGAGCCTGAAGGGAACAGCTCTTATTATGTTCACTTGCGCGCATGTGCAAGGAATGTTTTGGGAGAGTAGCACACTTTGGAGGTGTGCAGCTCCCTTTCAATCCACTGCTCCGTTGAGCAGGCATAGCGGTCCTTCATCAAGGGGTAAGGGAGCTGTGTATGACAGCAGTGGTCTTCGCTTCAAAGAAAACCACCGCTGTCATATACAGCGCTGGTAGGCCTCACGCCCCCAAAGCTTTGGTGCCACGCTGGGAGCCCACCCCAGCGTGGCAAACGTCTCACGTTGTCTGCCGATGGGGTTGCTCAATCCCCATTGGCTCCTTGGCCCCCAGCCATCCTTCTGCCACTGGGAGCCCACCCCAGCTTGGCAAACGTCCCACGTAGTCTTTTTTTTCACCTGTAAAGCAAAAGCGGTCCCACGGCGCTTCTCCCAGTCCCCTCCCACAACCCGCACCCACCCACTGTGCACCCAGCCTCCCACACCCCCTCACCCCATACTTCTGGAGCTCGGCACGACGATCTTCGGTGGACCAGGAACACGTCTGCACTCTTCAAAGCGGACCAGGAACTGAGGAAATGCCGGTAAGCTGTATAATGGGCTAGATAGGGGGGTTTCAACTTTATTGCATATCTCAGGCATTTTTTGGAATTTTTGCACCAAATTTTCAACATGGGGTTTTTGGGACCCCTTCTCATGAGTGATGTCACTGTCATGGCGTTATTCTGGCCCAGAAGGGTGATTTGAAGTCACTCGCGAAATCACCCTGCCGGCCTCATAACACCATGACAATGTTTATCATTCATCGAGAAGAATCCCAAAACATGTTAATTGAATGCATCAAAGAATAACTGTTTCTAGCGTGCATTGCGAGTTCCTATCAGGCTCAGTAAGTTCTAAAATTTTCAATATTTCCTCCAGATTTTCAACATTGCCATTTTACCACACCTTCTTATGAGTAGTACAGCTGTCATTTTTCACATCTCACTCAAAACGTGTTTCCGCCCATGTAGCGCAATATGGCGCAGTTGGTGTGTGAACTCAATGTATGGGACACATTAAGAAGATCACAGTGACACTGTTCATGAGCAGAGGTCTTAAAATGGCTGTGTTGAAAATTTGGTGAAAAAATTCCTAAAAATGACTGTTTCACAGTGTTCATTCGCAGCTCCTATACTGCCTAAATGAAGTTTATAATTTTCAATATTTTCACTCCACATTTTCAACATTGCCATTTTACCACACCTCCTTATGAGCAGTGCAGCTGTCATTTTTCACATCTTGCCCAAAACGTGTTTCCGCCCATGTAGCGCACAATGGCACAGTCGCTGTGCGAACTCAGTGTATGGGACACATTAAGAAAATCACAGTGTCACTGTTCATGAGCAGAAATATTAAAATGGCTATGTTGAAAATTTGGTGAACAAATTCCTAAAAATAACTGTCTTACGAGCATGCGTTGTGCAGTTCCTATACTGGTCGTAAGTTTGCAAATTTTCAATATTTTCACTCCAGATTTTCAACATTGCCATTTTACCAGACCTCCTTATAGAGCAGTACAGCTGTCATTTTCACATCCTGCCCAAAAACATGTTTCCGCCCATGTAGTGCACAATGGGCGCATTCGTTGTCAAATCAATGTATGGGACACAGTAAGAAAATCACAAGACACTGTTCATTAGCAAGAGGTTTAAAATGCCAATGTTGAAGATAAATGACGTCAAAATTCCTAACAATGACTGTTTTACGAGCATCGTTGCACAGTTCCATGCTCGTGGTTTCGGAATTTTCAATATTTCCACTCCAGATTTTCAACATTGCCATTTTACCACACTTCCTTATGAGCAGTACAGCTGTCATTTTTCACATCCTGCCCAAAACGTGTTTCCACCTATGTAGCGCACAATGGGGGTAACAAAAAGGTCATGCTGACAATTTATTGTGCAAATACCAGCAATCGCACAGGGCATTAGGGTAAAGCACCATACGTGCCAAACACCACTGCAAATACCTGCAAGCGAACGTTCGGCATTGACAAATGCTTGTTTAATTAAAGTGTAATAGGATTAGGGGATCACCTGTATCCTAGTGCAGGGTCAGATAGGGTAGTGAGTGAGAGCAGGGATAGACTAGAAAGCCTGCTGCTTCAAATGCCTGATGATCCAGTTGTACCAAGTTTCTGTTTTCCTCGCAGAAAAAAGCTGCAACCTGAAGAACTCATCATTTCTCCAGTTTCCATCACCACCGCTGCTAGCACTAGAGGGCCCTCAGAAGAATTCCTCAGACGTTTTCATCACAAGATTTCTTCAAGTAATCTAAGGAATGTGGTATTGTAAAAAACGTATTGCTAAAATTTTGGGGACTGTTTTAAAAGTCAAGTAACACTGAGGTGAAAGAAATTTACCTCAGTCCTTCTGCATTTTAAAAGATTTTGTCATCTGAAGGACTAAACAGTTCAAGGACTGAGGGGAAATTGTCCTAGCTCTTAATGTACCAGTACGTGATATGTTTCATCACATGCCACTGCTGATTGCTAAATATGTTATTTGCTGTAGAGAAATGTTAAATATTTTGACTGTGTAGAGTTCTGGAGTTGAATAAGTGTAACTGTGTATGTAGATTCCAGGGTGGGTATCTGGTGTAAGGGGTCAGTGGGCTGACTAAGGTGGGATAAGACCTAGTAGCCATTGTTTGCCCTTAAGGCTACAGTGTAACCAAGCTTAGGGATCAAGGCCAGGGAGTGCCCTTGTCCTTGGAAAGTGCATGTCCTGGAGGGCTGGTGGATGGTGTGTGCTTGCAGTCTCCAGGGAAAGTGTGGTGTGGTGGGGTGGGGTGCCCTGTTGGGAAAAGAGAAAGAAAAAGTGTTGAGTCAAACTGCAATTCATGTTTTTTCTGTTCACAAAGTTTATGCAAAGGTGTGTTTTGCCATGTGTGGCTTTTAAAGCAATTTTTTCTCAATCTTTCAGTAAAATTCTCCTTCTTTTTTCATCGATCCAAGTGTCAATGTCCTTGCTTGCAGAGTCAGTGTCTCACATTCCTGCAGGTTTCTAGGTCGGTCTAGTGCAGCATCCCCTACCCTTGGCAGCTCTCAGCTACACCAGTTGGGGAGGTAAGGTACGTTATTCAGGTAGTACCCAACTGGAGAGGTGCTGTTGGGGGAAGGGACAAAGAACCTATGACACCCTCTACTGTGGTGTGGAATGGTCACAAATGTGGCCAGAGGGTAATGCAGTAGAGGGCTTGTCATAGCGGGGTATATAGGCCCCAGAAAATGGTAGAGGTGGTGATCTGGACCCCAATGCAAGTGTTAATGTACAATGTAATGCAGTGAGTACCTGTGATTGGTGAAACTAAATAAAGATCAGAAGTGGCAAGGGTGATGCCCTTAAGGTTGTGTACCACCAGACAACATGATAAATACATCCTGCTTGATCCTAGCTCCAGTCTGGATCTCCGTTTGTGTGTGGTCTCACATTTAATGGTGCACCAGTGTATGATTAAGGTACCCCGACCCCATCATCTCATACCTGAGGTGGCAAGGTAAAGGTACTGGTTTTCATGGCATAACACGAGTGCTCCTCTGGTGAGAGATGCCACTAATCCCCCTAGACACAAGGGGGTGCCTGGCCCTTTCACATGAAATAGTACTTTCACTGGCACAAAGTGTTTTTTTTTAACAGCTGGGTGTAGAGTGTTTTTTTTTTTTTTTAAATAAGAAAATGGGGGCTCTATTCAAGAAGCCTATGTGCCCATATACGTGGTGCCTAGGCTTCCATACTACCTTTTGTCGCACAGTGGAGGTGGTGCAAAACCCCCATGCATTCACAATTCAGGGTCTGCACCACATCCACACCCTTGCCCCATACTGGGCCCCTGGCTACATGCACAGTCTGGTTGGGAGGGTGGCTGGGAGCTGAGCATGGCTACGTGCCAAGCAAGTAACAAATGTTATGCTTTCAGGGCAACAGTGGACGGGGCTCTGGCTATGCTGGCAGGGACCCTGCAATAGCCACTTACGTGCCCCCCCACCAGCCACATGGGGTGGGGAACGTTGCAACATCCCCTCCACACTGCTACCCCAGGCCTTCAGAGCATACTGGGAGGGTCAGGGGTATGACCATGAAAGCACATGGGCTAAACAGCCCATACCTTTAAGGTTTATGCCAGTTCTAGGAGGAACAACTGTATCCCATGATTCCCCCCCGAGCAGAGCAGGGATCCATTCTTATGGCTGCCAGGCCATCTGACTGGATAGCACTTGATCAATTGCCAAGCTGCCCCTACCATGCCCTGTGCTGCTACTTGGCCAGAGGCAGAACTGGTTTATGTGTGGCTGTAGTGCGTGAATGCGGCCCAACTGACTGCACTGCGGTTGCTGGGCACCGTGGGCGCAGAATGCAGCTCCTTGGAGGAGCGTGCCTGCGCTATGATAAATGAATAGAGCCCAGGGCGATTTTGTGTTTGGAGTGGGGCAGCTCTGTTTATATGGCTAGTGAAAACAGCTTCAAGTAAGAAAAGTCATAGGAGAAAAATGGCAGATGGCACAAGCTGTCAATTAACTGAAAAGCTGTTGTACCACAGTGTGGTAAAACAGTAATCCATGACTTTTGAAATGCGGTACAGTACAGCAGTTTTTAAGGCAGTATAGGTTTTCATACACAATAACGGCTAACTATATACTGTAATGGGAATGCAGGTTTCTGGTATTTGGGTGCTGGCAATCTTGTTTTGTGTGCCACTGTCTTCTGTTACATATAGACAAGTCAAAAGAAAGCCGAGTCTTATTCTTTCCTCTACAGAACCAAAATATGCAACCTGCCTCGGGCAAACTGTGTTTTTATTTATAAATATCATAGCAAAAAAAGTTGTTCAGTAGCGAAGCAGTTCTGCATGACAGGGTATCTGTTATATAAAGAATATCACATGACAAAGCCATGCAATCATACATAATCTGAAGGTTATCCCAGCAGAGCCACAACATTCACCACAATATTGGGAGGCCATGCACTGAAATAAATAGTTCAAGCAGTACAAAACATTTATTCTGGATCACGTACAAAAGTGAAATTGATGCATCTTTACCCGACATCCATTTCATGCTATAGACAACAGTTAATCTTGTAAAAAAACATATCATGTTTCAAGTTTATTTCAAGTTTATTTTATACTGGAAAGGTATGTGAGCAAAATTGCCTGTTTTCACAAATGTCCAGTTTTTGAACAGTTAAATTAAAATAAAAGATACAAGAACAAATACAGAAACTTAATAATTAATATATACAGGGAGACATCAGTACAACTTGATTTGGACAACAAGGTCAAAAAATTTGTACATACACAAATAGAATAAGATAAAGTCTGTGAGTGCAGAGGTTGAGACTCCTTGCAAGCAGACAGACATTATTATCACACATTACTGTACTTGGTCCATTACAAGACTTGGTGCAGAACACATAGGTCAAGCCATTCATTATAATACCGATAAAATAGGTGTAAGGGTGCAGAAGGTTGAGCCACCTTGCAGACTGAACGAGTAGGGGTATGATGTAATGTAAAGTTACATATAAAGCAGGGTCTCTTATGACCACCGAGGAAGCTATCATAGTAGGTGAAAAGGGAAAATCCTGGCAAGGTCCAGGGTAGTGGGAGCTGACATTACTTTTCACTAGTGGAGGGAGAGCAGTTGCAGGTGTGTTTAGAGAGAAAGCAGCTTTTGAGGGAGCTCTGAAAGGCATTGGTGGAGGTACGTGCCAGAAGTGAGGGGGGAGCTGGTTATAGAGCTTAGTCCCGGCATAGGTGATAGAGTTTTGCGCCAGAGTGGTGTGATAAAACGGGATGTTGTAAACATTGGTCATAGCTCCTCTTGTCGTGCGAGAAGGGGAGAACTTAGGGAATAGACTGGTGATGCTATGAGGAAGTTTGTCCAGATGGACTCTCTGAAGGAAGGAGAGTCTGTTGATGTTGAACCGATCTTCTAGTGAAAGCCAGTCAAGGGCCTTGTAAAGAGTACAATGGAGAGTCCTCCTTGGGAGACCGGTGACAAGACAGATAGCGCTGTTGTAGCAGGAGCAAAGGTTGTTGAAGAGTAGGAAGGCAGCAGGTGGAGCATAAATGATGGCCCCGTATAGCAAAATAGGTAAGAGAAGGGAGCACACCAGACGTAGTCGCGATGAGGGGATTAGGAACCACCGAGTCCTGTAAAGCTACCTCAGTCTCTGGTGGAATTTATTAATAAGAGACATGGTTGCTGAAGGACAGGTGTGGGTCTAAAAAGATGCCCAGGTATTTAAATTCTGTTACTTGTTTGATGCTCACCCCAAGGTTATCAGTGAGAGTTAGGTGAGGGGAGGAAGGCTTTCTTGGACCAGAGAACAACATGAGTTTGGTTTTCTTAGAGCTGAGGACCATGCCTTTATCGGAGAACCAAGTGTGGAGCTTGGAAAAATCGGTTTGAAGGTGTGCAATCGTAGCAACTAGGTCTTTGTTGCTACAGTAGAGTGCAGTATCATCGGCATAAAGGACCAGTTTTGTGCTGGAGCACATTTCGGGGAGGTTATTAATGAAGAGTGTGAAAAGAAGGGGGCCCAAGATAGAGCTCTGGGGAGCTCAGTACTTAATAGGGCATGCAGAGAGGTGGCCATCGATGGAGGTAATCTGAGATCTACTGGAGAGAGAATTCTCAAGCCATTTGACGGCATCATTTGACAATTGCAGATCTGACAGGGTGAGTGGAAGGAGACTGTGGTCAACCAGATTGGAGGCTTTTGTCAAGTCCGTGAAAACAGAGCCAGTGTAAATTCCGCTATCTGTGGCTCCATAGATGTCTGTGGTGAACTTGACAAGGGCTGTCTCAGTGCTGTGAGAGTCCCTGAACCCATGTTGGGCGTGAGTGAGAATGTTGTGCTTGTTGAGGAAGGAGGTAACTTGGGTGTGAACCACCTTCTCAAGTATCTTAGAGAGGAGGGCAAGGAGAGAGAGAGAGAGAGAGAGAGATAGGCCTGTAATTGACCCAGATATAAACAGGGATTGGACAGTGGCAATTTTCCAGATGTGAGGGAATGTACTGGAGCAAAGTGAGAGATTTAAGATGTTTGTGGTAGGGATTGCAAGAGGGAAAATAGTGAGTTTGAGAATTTTGTAATTAATCCCATCTGCAACTTTGTGGGGGCATGGATTGTTAGAGAGGATAAGTTTAATGTTTCTGAGGGTTTAAGGGCTTGGAAGTAGAACTTTGGCACAGAGTCACATTGAGGTTGGACGGGCTGATGCAAGGTAGAATCATCAGTGCCAGTATGAGGGTTTGAAGGGGAGGCTTTATATTTGTCAAGGTCTGCAAAAAATGTATTGAAGATGTCTGTGACCTCAGCTGGGTTGCTGGTTGTCTGATCATCAAGAGCCCGGGTGATAGGTTCATTTTTTCTGACCCTTCCTAGGAGGTTGCTCAGGGTACCCCAAAGTTACTTGGGGTTAGCATTATCCCCTAGTTGCTTGTTATGTAGAAAGTTTACCTTGAGTGTTCTAACAGCCGATTTACATTTGTTGCGAAGGGTTTTATAGAGTCAGAGTTGGGCAGGGTCTTCGTGTATTCTGTGTTTTTTCCATGCCTTATCCCTTTCCCTCATAAGCTTAAGTATGATTGAGTGATCCATTTGCAGAAGTGCCCGCAGAGTTGAGTTGTCTTTAGGGGAGCGAATTTGTCACATAGTGAAGATTTCTGTGAAGCGACATAATACCTTGTTGATGTCATCCATCATTGAGGTGAAGGACTAGTTAACTTGTTTGAGGGCAAGCCTAATGTCTGTTAGAGCGTTGTCATCTAGCCTTCTAGTGAACATGAAATTGGGAGGTTGCTTGTTAGGGTGGGCGGACCAGTGACAGAAGACAATGCAGTGGTCACTTATGCAATCAGGTAGTGACCCAGCCTTAAGGATTCTGGCAGGGTGGGAGACAATTATTCAGTCATTGAGTGTCTGGGCACCGGTTCTGTAGTTGATCATGGTGGAGTACGAGATAATCTGGTGGAGCCCCAGATCAGAGATGACAGATTTGGCAGGGTCAGATTGACTAGAATCCCAGTTGATGTTGAAGTCCCCATGAGGATCCGCTCCCTGTTAGGGGGTAGGAGTCTTTAATTCCAAGAAGTGTGTCAAGGTTTCCTTGTGGGGCACCAGGGGGGAGATAAGCGGTAGTGATAGTTAAGGTTTTGTTGACACCCAGGCTAAGGTGTATGGAGAAGGTCTCTAGTTTCAAAAAAGAGAAGCTAGGGCAGAATTTGTGGAAAGATAACTTTTTGGAAATGTAGAGCATGCAGCACCCCCCCCCCCTTCTACTTGGCCTGGCCTTTCTGATGGAGGTGAAGCAGTCCAGCTCGATCTCACCACAAGATACCTTGTCTGAAAGACAAGTTTCAGAGACAGCTATAATATTGAAGCTGTTTCCTTTGACCTACACCTGAAAAGCATCTTTTTTGGCTGGGAGGCTCTGAATATTAAGGTGAGCTAGGCTGATGTATTTGTTTCCTTTTCCAAGGTTACCCGGGGGATTAGTGGAAGAATTGTGTTGCACATGATGAGAGAACTTAGTTGAGGTGGTAAGATGAGGTGGAAGTGGTTGGGGGTGATAGAGAGTTACAGAGCCGCTGAGAGAAGCTAAGCTTTTGTTTCTCTGTTTATATTTTTCAGTTCGATCAGAATCTGGCATCAACTTTTTAGCTGTGGGGGGTGCAGAAGGGTAGGGATAGAGGAAAAGGAGAGAGCAGGTTAGCAGCTGGGGTGGGGGTGGGGTGGGCAGCAGAGGAGGAAAAGCAGGTAAAGAAGAGCAAATCAGTACCAAAACAGCTTGCAGTATAAACAGCTAGCAATCAAAATGATTCTACTGATCCAGAATAGCTCCGCAGTAGCAAAAGAATAATCTCCACTAAGGGTTGAGAAAAGCTGTACAGTATAATTAAATATTCTAAGCTAAGGGTTAGTCCCAAATAAAGCAACAATTGTGAAGTCAGAAAAAGCTAATCTAGGACAAGTTAGGTCAGGATAAAACAGTATGGGACTGAAATAGGCAGCCTTGCAAAAGAAGAAGACACAAATTAGAATCACTGAAGCAAGGAAAGAAAAAAAAAAGAGAGGCTGCAGCTACAGAATTAACTGATTGGGTGTCTGGTAGGAGGAGGCGGGGTCTTGCAGAGCCAAAAAACATTTAAAGAGTATCGGGAGTGGGCAAACAATGTGCGCTTTTGTGCACCAGTAGATACAGAAACAGCAGAAGGAGCAGAGTCAAAAGCCAGGGCAGAAGCGTTGACACGGATCAGCCAATCAGGTAGCTGGTGCAAGAAAATCAAGCTGATGTCCAGTTACCTTCAGGGTGGGCAGGAGCTGCAGACAGCAGTTGCCAAGGCAAAGTAGAACTGCGGGAGGGAGAGCCCACTCAGGGCTGATGGCCACAGGTCATTGGGGTAGGCAGGAGCTGCAGGCGGTGGCTGAGCTTCCTGCACCCTGATTCCTGTTTAGCCTTCCTAACTCCTGTCTGGCCTACTCTCTATTCTTTATGTTGCCCAGCTCCCCTTTTCCTACTCCCCAGGTTTTAGCAAATTGGTCTGTTCCAGCCTTTTGACTATACCATTGGTCAACTTTCATGTGACTTAAGGCCATGCTACAGGTCTGGGACCATGTGCCATGGATCTGGGGCCCTCTGCTTAGAAAGTTTTGGCTTATGCCCTGTTTTGGTCATTGTCCATAAGGCCCTGCGTAAAGAAAGTTAAGACTGATCTTGAGGACCGTAGGTGAAGAAGCAGGCTTATTGGGCATGGCATGTAGCTTGAAGCAGCAGACCTGTGGGGGCAAGGCCTCAGACCTGTAGCTTAAAGCAGCAGACCCATGGGGGCATGGCTTCAGCCCTGTAGCTTAAAGCAGCAGACCCATGGGGGCATGGCATGGCCCCAGACCTGTAGCTTGGCCTTGGGTCAGAAGGGTAAGAGTTGGGAAGGGGAATGGGCATTAGGGTTGAAAAACACCCTAAAACCACATTTCCCTCCTTTCATGGCTTTGTAACTTTTACCTTATTTATCTCCCCTCATTCTTTATCACGGAGGACATTTACACAAAACATCGCCATGGAACCTAAGACATCATTTGTTCCTCCTGCTTTAGCTTCCAATGAAGTCACACTACTCTGTTTATGACACTATTAGTACGTGTTGCAGTGGAAATGTTTTTTTTTTATTTATTTTTATTAAAAGATTTAATAACACACAGGATGACAGAGTCATTGACATATGTTACAGCAGTTCATATAAATATAGTTTGTTATTAGTGGAAGGATAAAGTCCATATATTTCAAAGGAGTACAAAGTTTTCCCTTTTTCTTATTGCAATACCAAGATCCAAGTAATTATTAAACTATTTATTCTGTCAAAAACATCATGGGTACATGTAAAATGCACTTAATGTCTTTTAAGTGTTACAGTATCCTATCTCCTACCATCCCCAGTCCCTTCAGGGTATAAACTCCGGAGCTACCCCGAGTGATGAAGGATCCATCTCCTCCATTTGGTCTGAAGGGATGGGAGACGGTCCTGCAGAGCCGCTGTGAAACTCTCCATTTGGTAAATTTGTTTCATTATATCTCTCCAATCTTGTATAGATGATATTACCTTTGTCATCCATTTTCTAGTAAGTGCTTTCTTAGCTGCTATCAAGTATATTGGTACCAGAGTCTTGACCCAGGAGGGGGAGAAGTCCAGATATATTGACAGCAAGACCATCTCAGCTGTTAATTCAATTGGTTACCCCAGACAGCAAGTTAGTTCAACTTGAAGGTCATACCAAAAGGGCATCAGGAGCAGGCAGTGCCACAGTATATGACCAAGGCTGGCCATCCTGCAGCCACATTCCCTCCAACAATGGCCATATTGGTCTGGAAGATACTTTGTTAGGACTGCCGGGGAGTGGAAACATTGTCTCCTGAATTTCCATGAGAACTCTCTCCACAGAGGGAAGGAGGTCACCTTCACAGCTGAGAGGGCTGTTTTGGACCATGAGATCACTGGTATTTCTTTTTTTTTTTTTTTTTTAAATGATATTTTATTGTTTTTAGATAAAAAGGCGATATCATATAATCACCTCATGCAAGAGGTCACATAAAAATACAGACGATATACCCAATGTAAAAGTAAATCACAAGACTTTGCATTCTTAGTTAAGGAATTAGGGGTATATCAAAGCTTAAGACCATCATTTTATCAATAAAAAAAAAGCTGCACCCTACATGACTATGGGTGGTCAAGCCGAAATAGTAAACAAATCCATACATTTTATATTCAACATCCTGTGCTGATGTGACCCCCTCTAACAATGTTGTAATCTTAACATGTTTAGTACTTAAGAAAGACACTGCTATATTTCAAGCAGTGCTACTCACTATTTTGTTGTACTGCGAATACACATTATGTATAGCCCTTTATCATGGCTAAATAAACAAACATTTTCTATTTGAAGTATTGCAAATCTCCAGTACCTCATTGGAAAACAAAGTTCTCTATATTTTAATCGGTATACTATTAAGTTGTCAGCTATAAGAAAGAAGCTACCTTAAATCCTGACTAGTAGAAAGGTGGTCCTATTAAGTTAAATCAACATCAAGGCCATTATGGTATTAAACTGCAAATATTTTTAAGAGACCATAACAATGAACCCTGGAGGGGAAATTATGAGAAAAGTTCTGATTATAAGTCCCTGCAACCTCAAGTGGCATCATCTGAATCCAAGGAATTGCCAGTGCCAGAGTGTTCAAATTCCCTCTTGATGGTCTCCACCGTTTTGCCCATTTCTTTGGGATCAGAAAATTGGTATGTGTGTCCTCCATAATGAATATGGAGCCTTGCAGGCATCAGCAACGAGTGTGTTATACCAAGGCTTTGTAATTTGGCCCTCACCGCATCAAATTTTTTTCTTCTTGCCCAAGTGGCAAACGAGAGATCAGGGAATAGGTGAATTGTTTACCCCTGATAGTTCAGTCCCAAGCCCCTTGCAGTTTGCAAAATGAGGTACCTGGTGGATGCTCCAGTTGTCACCAACAAAATTGTAGGGGGAGAATCGTTTCGACCAGCTGCACCCCTAGGAGAAATCTGGTAGGCTTTTAAAAAGTTCTCTGGAGAAAGAAATCTCTTCCATCTGTAAGCTCTTAGGTAGCCATTTACTAAGAAAATCCAGCAGGCCTTCCCCCTCACAACTCTCCGGGAGGCCTACCATCCTTACATTAGCGCTCCACTGCACATTTTCGACTTCATCCAGTCGGTATCTTAGTAAAGCGTTTTCCTGCGTCAGCTTGCTCATGGTGGCCATTACCTTAGTCGCCATGGATTCTGCTGACGATGCAGCTTTGGAAGCGACTTCAATCTTTGCGTCCTGCTCAGAGAATCTGGTAAGAAGGGATTCAACCTTTGAATCGATGGCCTGCATCAATTTTTGCAGTGCCTTCCAGGGGGTTCTCTCTCCGATTGCATTTGTGACTCAGTTGATGGTAGCTTCTTGGCAGTTTGCTGATTTCTTGAGCCTCCTCCCGTGGCTTTATTGGTGTGTCCCAGTATAAAAAAGGGTATCAAAATGTTCAGCTGAATGAGAGGAATACACTAGAGCACTTTGAATTCCAAAAGATTTGCCAAGAAATTAATATTTTTTGCTAAAATTCTGTTTTTTTGCAGAGCTCTTTCTCAGTACGTCTGGTCGGTAGGTGTGCTCCACAGTGCCCCCCATCATTGGTATTTCTAATTCTAGGTCTCTGTTCCATCCCACTAGTATTGATACTGTAGAATCTCCTTCTGTATCTCTCAGGATCCCATACAAGGTCCCGGATAAATGGTCCCTGGTGTTTCCCTGCAGAGAATCCATAAATATTTTAAGTGTGGGTGTCATTGGGGAGGGTAGTTTGGCTTCAATAATACGTTGCCTTAAGATATAATTCCAGACTTGTAAATACCTGAAAAAGCTCCCCCTCTGAAGGCCAAAGGCCTCACTCAGGTCCTCAAAAGGGAGGATTCCATCTGTCCCCAGGAACTGAAATACATGAGTTAGACCTTGATGTCTCCACTCAGAGGACACCAGGTCTGATTGGGATGGATAAAAGAGTTCGGAGAATACTTTACAGTAGGTATATACTGATGCGTACTCAGGTCTTTTTCTCATTCTATACCATATTTTAAGCACGTTAGATGTTATTGGTGTAAAATCTTTTAACGGTGAGGTTTTAGTTTCTGAGGTAAAAAGAAGTTTGCTTATAGCATGCATATCATTCATATGGAATCCTAGTGTTTTCCACGGGACCTTATATTTACTTGCCATCTATAAGAAAAGAACTCATAGGAAGGCTGCCCTGGCATATTGTATTAGACTGGGTAAATGTGTTCCACCCTGGGCCAGGGAAAGTTTTAGTATGGACAAACGTACTCTAGGGCATTGGCCTCCCCACACAAAGTTCAAAATCATTTTGTCCCAGGATTTTAAAAAAGTAGGGGGAGGGGAAGAAGGGGATATTCTGGTATAAGAATAAAAGACGTGGAAGAATGTTCATATGAATTATTTCAACATGTTGAAAGGAAGTTAAAGAAAGGGTTGACCACTTATTTAAATCTGTTTGTATTGTTTGTGTCAGGGGCTCATAGTTGATTACCTCCATCACCCACAAATCTAGGGGAATATGGATCCCTAGATATTTAATTTTTGTGGTTCTCCAGCGTAATGGGCAAAGTTGACATAAGGAATTGGATGGGTATAATAGAATAAGAGGACCCCTGTCTTTATGACATTTAGTTTGAATCCAGCTGTGTCTTCAAATTTTTTTAGGAGTTGCCAAACAGCTGAGATTGAATTATCCAAGGAAAGGAGAATCAGGAGAATGTTGTCTGCGAACAGACTGACCCTATACTACTGCTGTCCCATGGGAACTCCTTCTAAACTGGTTGCCTCCTGAAGGGTCACCACCAAAGACTCCATATGAAGTGCAAACAGGAGGGGAGATAATGGACATCCCTGCCGGGTGCCTCATTGCAAGGAGATAGAGGTGGAAACGCTCCATTGATTGTTACATGTGCCTGTGGGCAGGGATCGACAAATTTCAAAATTACGTGCTAGTCCAGGACAACTGGCCTTGCTAAAAATGGTAGTCCGAGTGTTTTGAATGGTAGTCCATGGTCGGAAGACTGTATTTCAAGGGAAATTACAGAAACTTAATGTAGCGACAAAGTACGTGGTGTGGGGGTTGTACCATTAATTCTAGGTGGATGTAGAACATTAGGAAGCAGGAAAGATCATGTATGTTTTTAAATGTGTCAGTCCCTGCTGTTACTACAGGTTGAGTCAGTCTGGTTCAATTACCAGAATATAAGCAATAAAACAAGACAGGTATTGGTCTCCCACCTGGTAAAGTTCAGTGGTCCCCCCTTCCACCCCCCCAAGCAGTACCAAGAAAATCAGCTTACTGTACACATTATCAGTTGAGAGCACATTAGAAACACACCATGCAGTGTGATGCTATAGCAGATATCACAAAAATCCACTTATAAATCCAACAATACTCACAGTGATGCATTCCCAGGGGTAAGGACAATTAGCCTTTTGTGCCTATACCTCTTAAACGACACCTGGTGTGTGCATCACAAATGCTTTAAATCACACAGCCTGTAGTTTACTTTTGATTATTTAATTTAAATCACCTTTTCTAAAGTAAAAAAGATATGTATCTGTATATCCCTAGGAGACACTAGTGCATAAGATACTATCACACATCTATAGCAGTGTTTTTGGGATTGGGGGATTGGGGATGGTGGTTCAGATCGGTTTACCTATTTTGCATCTGGATACATGCCACAAAACAACTAAGTGTAACACTATTAAGAAACGAATTACTGTAGTAATTATCTGATAGTAGTATCATGTTTATTCACTTGAGAAACATTTGTATGATGCCTCAGTCTCAGTTCACAATATGCCAGTGTTAATCCACCCTCTCTCCACCCAAAAAAGCAAAAGCAACTTCACCTCAATGAAATAGACAAGAAATTATGCACTAGTGTTCTGGGGCAATACAAGCAAGGTAATTAGGAGAGAATAAACGGAAACCGACCCATCCATGACTTTTCGCTGCCCTTTGCCTCACACGATGCTCGCCTCCACTCCAAGAGCACTAGCGCTACTTGATATCAGCTGGCTAGCTCACTGGTGTCTTCAGTACACCACTTTGTATCTCTTGCCCAAGTAGACCAGGCCTGCTGATCCCAGCACAATTTCATGCTACTATGCAGGTTCTGACTTGGTCTCCCCAGCGCCCCTTTGCTACCCAGCACTTCTGATGACGATCCTCTGTGCACTGCAAACTATTTTCAGTCATAATATTACTATGATCCACCTGACAGCATGCATGGCCTGCAGTTCCCCCCTGCCCAATCGAGCAACATGCATGCTTTCCTCAGTCACTCTCGCGCCACTTACCCTTACCCTTACCTGCTGAAGAAGACACGGCACATGACTTGCCATCACCCGACCGATCCTGGGACATGCCTGCTCATTCAGCTACCACTTCAACTCTGAATTCAAGAGCTCTCCGTCTCCTCTCCAACAGATTTACCCATACTGCGCTGTGCACACCCGTCTGACCGCTTCCCGCAAAAAAAAAAAATTAGCTCCACCGCCTCAGAAGCTGCAACCCCTCCTGGTCGGATGCCAAAGCACAGAGGTACATACCTAAAATGTGATGTGCAGACTGATGCTTGTCCATGGGCAAGTGGCTTACTGAAAAATGCTTGTCCCAGGCAGAAATTTGGTAGCCCGGGACATCGGGCTATGGGATTTGTCGATCCCTGCCTGTGGGGTTGCATAGATGTTCTGAAGCCATGTCATGAAGGAGTCCGGGAAGTGTAATTTTGACAGGGAGTCCCATAAAAAGGGCCAGGACACCCTGTCGAAAGCCTTCTCCATGTCTAGGCTTATAAAGACAGCCAGAATTTTCCTGGTTTGGATATATTCTACCAAAATGAGGGTTCTACGGATATTATTCATTGTATTCCTGGGTTTAATAAATCCCACCTGAACTGGGAGTATAATGTGGGGTAGAATGTTTTCCAGTCTTGAGGCCAAGATAGTTGTAAAAATGTTATAGTCAGTGTTTAAAATAGATATTGGGCGATAGGGGATGGGTCAGTGGTGTCTTTGTTCAGTTTATGGAGGGCCGCATAGTCCCAGGAGGGGGGGGGTCTCCGCCCACCACCTCTCTGAACACTCATAAACGTTTTGGGGTTAATTCCACAGTGAATTTTTTATACCATTCTGCTGGGAAGTCATCGGGCCCTGGGCAGCGGTGGATGGCTAATGACTGTATACAGTTTTGGATTTCCTCAGATGTTATGGGTAGCCCCCTTTTGCCCGACACCCCGACGGTGAAACACGGAAAATGACCACTACAGCGACAGTCACTGAAATGATCCGTTTCCATGTTTCACTTTCCCCCAGTGTCCTGCCCCCTCCCCAGACTAACTCCGACCTGGAGTTGAGAATCCTGAAGTCCAGGGGGGTGCGGGGTTGAGCCTCACAGGTGTGAGGGCGAGCCCCATAGAAAACACTGGGGCTTGGGTGGCACAATACCTGCATTGGTATTGTGCTGTCGCTTTGCTGATAGTCGACAGATTTACTGTCGACCAAACTTGGTGCTTCCGATGTTATAGGGGTTTCCAACGATCGTATTTGGGTATCTGTCAATTGTGGGAGATGTAGATCTCTTAAAAAACATATTCCAGCTTCAGGATTGGCTGGTCCCTTCCATTGGTATAATCCTTCATAAAAGTCTGCAGAAATTTGTTTGATTTCTGAATCTTTGTGGGTTATTTGGCCAGTGGTAGGATTTTTGACTTTGAGTATGGTAGCTGAATGCCTAAAAGCTCTCAAGCGCAGGGCCAGCTGACGAGTGCCTCTGGCTTCCCCTTCATAATCGGTTTGCTTTAAATAAAGTAATGTCTGTTAAACTCTTTTATCCATTATTCTTTGTATCGCTGCTTTGGTTTCCCTGATTTTTTGTTGAAGTTCCCTGTCCCCCTCCCTATATAGTAACTGATAGCTTTGAAGGTGTTCCATGAGTTCTGTATATTTGGATTCCATTTCCTTTTTTTTTTTAACTGCATATGCAATTGTTTCTCCCTGGAGCGTTGCCTTTAGGAATCCCAGATTACTGCATCTGAAAGAGTTGGGGAGGAGTTCTCAGTTAGAAACTGTGGGATCCTGTGTTTAATGTGGTCTACGTATTGGTGGTCTTTCAAAAGCATAAGACTGAGGTGCCACAGGGCTTGCTTTTTGACTTTTTCTAGATCCAGTTTTAATATAATTGGATGATGATCTGATAATACCTTGGGGCCTATTGTAATATCTTGTACAAGAGATAAATGTTCACACATCATTATGAAGTAGTCTTGTCTAGAATATGAGTGATATCTGTTTGAGTAAAAGGTAAAGAGGAATAAAAGCACCCATTGCCCCACCAAAGAGACTCTGGACCACTCAGTATTTTCAGTAGACCTTTTATATGTACGACACCATCAGGTACAAATCCAGCAGGGATCACAAAAAAAAAGACTGACGTTTCACTTAGTATACTACTAAACTCTCTCAGAGGTAATAACAAGGGGGAGAGCAAGGGGACCCGGGGAAGGGGTAGAGTCGATGAGGCGGTGCAGGCAGAAAAAGGAGAGCCCCCATCAACCCACACCACAGCCTGGAATATTTCCCGCCATCGAGGAGCAGGGAACCCTGACAAAAATACTTAGATTGCTTTATATGTCTGTAATACTTGTTCCCACATTGTTATTTATGGGAATGCCAGGGAGATGAGGAACTCCCACCCAGCGCCCCCCACAGCTCAATCTCTCCCCCAGCCAGACCCACCCCTGCCCCTCAAGTAGAGGAAGAGAACAAAGGAAGCAAGTGGTACCTCTCAAGTTAGCAATGTAGGATTTCAGAATTGGCGCAGCTTGAGCACAATTTCAGGTAAGGAGTGTCGTCAAGGCACAGGTCAGGAAGCATAGGAAAACCAGGAGCAGTTGTAGAATTCACCAAAATATTTATTTACAGTAGCAGTAACATAAGAAAAATAAACTTGCTCAGTATAACTAGTTACAAAGGCAAAATAAAATAGCATTTTCCTTCAGTTTCTGTGTCTTTTCTTCTCTTTAAGCAATTGCAGCTTAGCTCTCTTGTAAGTCCTTTCAACCGCCATTCTTAGCAAGCATCCTGCTTCTTCCAGTATTCTGTTCTTGTATATTTCAGGCAGGTGCAGAGTAGGAACAGAGTGTCCCTTAGCTGAAGCTCCTTTTTTTTCACAGCTTTTGCAAAAGGCTGTACCCTGTCGCATATACCCCCCCCCCTTAAGAGGGAACCTGTTTTATTAAACAGATTTCCAAAACTTTTTATTAATTCTCAACTAACATTTGCTGCTTTCAGAAATTAAGTACATGTGCATTATCCATTTTTTCTATAACAGTACAGCAAACAGTAAAGTTTAAACTCGTACATTTGTTTTCAGCCTTCAGAACCCTCAATTCCTGATCCATATCTTGACAGAAAATCATTATTGCTATTCTCTTTACCAAATTTATGTGTCACCATGAATTTAAACGGCTCTAGTGCCAGGTACCACCTTGTGATTCTGGAATTTTTATCTTTCATCTGGTTAAGCCAACAGAGAGGATTGTGATCTGTTATAAGCACAAAGTCAGTGCCTAGTAAATAAAACTTAAGGGACTCCATGGCCCACTTTGCTGCTAAACATTCCTTTTCGATAGTGGAGTACCGTCTCTCTCTCTGTCATGCAATTTCCTACTTATGTACAGAATAGGATGTTCTGTCCCATCTACATTTTGACTCAGTACTGCACCTAGGCCTACCTCTGATGCATCTGTTTGTAACAAAAATTATTTCTCAAAGTCTGGGCTTCTTAAACAAGGGGCTAAACATAATGCAGCTTTTATGGCTTGAAAAGCTTCATCACATTCTGAGATCCATTTCACATTATTTGGGCACTGTTTTTTCATGCGGTCAGTGAGGGGAGTAGCTAACTCACCAAAGTTGGGAACAAATCTCCGATAATAACCAACCAGCCCTAAAAATGACCTGACATGTTTCTTTGTTTTAGGGACAGGGCTGTTAGCTACAAGATTCTATTTTAGAAATCTCTGGCTTAACTTCTCCACTTCCCAACACATAGCCCAAATATCTTGCTTCTTGCACACCCAGTGCACATTTGGTAGGCTTAATAGTCAGACCTGCATTTTTGATAGCTTGGATAACTGCTCGTAGGTGTTCCAGGTGGCTTTTCCAGTCTGGACTGTACACCATGATATCATCCAGGTACGCAGCACAATAACCAGTGTGAGGTGATAAAATGACATCCATGTACCTTTGGAATGTAGCTGGCACACTATGTAAACCAAATGGTATTGTGGTAAACTGATTGAATCCTATAGGGGTGGCAAATGCAGTCTTATCTCTGGATTCTTTAGATAAAGGTATTTGCCAGTAACCCTTGGTGAGATTGAAGGTACTGATATACTTTGCATTCCCCAGTCTGTCCACCAAATCATCTATTCTGGGCATGAGATAGCTATCAAATTCTGACACTTATTTCCTGAAATCAAGGCAGATTCTAACACCCCCTTCTTTTTTGTTTACAGTTACCATGGGAGATAACCAAGCACTCCTCAACTCCTCTATGATACCCAGTTCTTCCATTTTTATGTTGATTGCATGCAGTGCAAGAAACATATTGGCACAGCTTGCTGAGAAGTAGGCTGTGGAGGCACGGCACTGTTGTGGCCAATGCCCCCACAGCCTGCAAAGGCTTGTCCCGCTTCCCCCAATGCCATTACAGGCTGCTGGTGACACAAGTTTGGAACGTTCACACCAACTTGTAACAAATCAGCTGCTGCAATCAGGGGCCACCTCGTCATTGCAGCGTCAGCCATCCGCTGCAATGAAGGAGCGACCCGTCATTGCAGGGTGGATCTACCAAGCCTGATATTGTTTGTGAACATGGTGTCAGGTTGTCGCTGTGTTCACAAACAATAAACCCCCACCATAGTTTATGTGCTGATGGGGGTCCCAATCCCGTCGGCTTCAATTCCCCCTGCTCATTTTGCTGACGTGGAGCCCAGTCCCCATCGGCATTCTGTTACACCTCTAAGGCCATTTTCTGGACAACGGAGTGCCCAACTTCGCCAGGCATAATGAAGCCCCCTTGTGTGCTGAGGGGTGCCCAATCCCCATCGGCTATTGCTGCTCCCGCCAACAGAAAGCTGTTGTTGCCCCACATGCTGTTATTCCTGCCGACGGGTGCCCAATCCCCATCGGCATAATGACTCCCACCCCTTTGTGCTGGACGGGTGTCTAATCCCCTGTTGGCTATCTAGCCCCAAAAGAAAGTGGCAGGCACGCTGGGAGCTCACCCAGCTGCACTATATGCCCCCTGTAAAGAAAAACTGTCCCACAAGTCTTTTGCTTTTTTCCGAAGCAGAAAACAGTTCCGTAGTTCCTGTGTTGCCCACCCACCACCCACACCCACCCACTGCGCACTCTGCCTCCCCACACCCCCATCTCATACTTACCTCTGGAGTCTGGCATGACGATCTTCGGTGGACTGGGAACACGTCTGCAGTCTTCAAAGCAGACCGCGAACTAAGGAAATGCCGATAAGCTGTATAATGTAATGAAGAGGGTTTTTTCAACTTTAGTGCATATCTCGGGCATTTTGGGGAATTTTTTCACCAAATTTTCAACATGGGGTTTTTGGGACACATTCTACTAAATGCTTGAACTGTCATGGCGTTAATCAGCCCCAAAAGGTGATTTCGCGGTCACTGCGTGGAATCATCTTTGGGGGCCCATTAACGAAACGACAGTGCCAATGTTCATGAGGTGGGCTGTCAAAAAGCCTATGTTGCAAATTTGGTGGAAAAAATCCAAAAATGACTGTTTTACGAGCGTGCGCTGCACAGTTGCTACACACGTGTGTAACTTCATGAATTTGCAATATTTTGATGCCAGATTTTCAACATTGCCATTTTGGCACACCTCCTTGTGAACAGTACAGCTGTCATTGTTCACATCCTGGCGGAAATTAGTTTTGCACTTCCGGCACAGAATAGCGTGGCCGCTGTCGGAAATCAGTGTTCAGGACAAATTAAGAAAATGACAGTGACACTGTTCATGAGTAGAGGTCCTGAAATCGCCATGTTGAAAATTTGTTAATGATACTCCATAAAATGACTATGTTACGAGATTGCGTTGTATAGTTTGCACGCACGCTCGTAACTTCATGAATGTATAATATTTTCACTGCAGATTTTCAACATTGCCATTTTCTCACACCTACTTATGAACAGTATAGCTGTCATTTTTCCCATCCTTGCCGAAATGTGTTTTCACAGTTCTGGTGCAGAATAGAGCGGTCGCTGTGGGAAATCACTGTCCAGGACAGAGAAATAAAATGACAGTGATACTGTTCATGAGCAGAGGTCCTAAAATGCCTATGTTGAAAATTTGATGATGATAGCCCATCAAATGAGTTGCGTTGCACACTTTCCATACACCCTTGTAACTTTGCAGATTTGTAATATTGTCATGCCACATTTTCAACAATGGCAATTTTTCACACCTCCTTATGAGCAGCATAGCTGTCATTTTTCATATCCTGAGTGAAATGTGGTTTCACAGTTGTGGCACAGAATAACGTGGTCGCTGTGGGAAATCAGTGTTCGGGACAGATAAAGAAAATGACAGTGGCACTGTTCATGAGCAGAGGTCATAAAATCCCTACGTTGGAAATTTGGTGACAAAACTCCATGACATGACTGTGTTACAAGCATGCATTCAACTGTTTCCACGCACCCCTGTAACTTCACAAATTTGTAATATTTTCACGCCACATTTTCAACAGTGGCATTCTTTCACACCTCCTTATGAACAGTACAGCTGTCATTTTTCACATCCTGGCTAAAATATGTTTTTGCACTCCTGACGGAGAATAGCACAGTCACTGTGGGACATGAGTGTTTGGGATAGATTAAGATGGAACGAGTGAGAGGGGGGAGTGACCAAACTCAACTGAGCTCTGTCGGGACTGGTCCGGATTTGTTTGTGGGCAGAAAAAGGCCCCAATGCAAGAGGCCAGTACAAAAGGGCAGCCTGCAGTAGTGGGAGAAACAGAACAAGAGAGTGAGTGAGGGAGGGGGAGTGAGCGAACTCACCGGAGTGCTGTCAGGACTGCTGCGGATTTCTTTGTGGGCAGAAAAAGGCATCAATGCAGGCAGGGGCCCAGTAGAAAAGGCCAGCCTGCAGTGGGAGAAACAGTATGAGTGAGTGAGACAGGGGGACTGAGTGAGCTCAATGGAGCTCTATCAGGACTGCTGCAGATTTCTTTGTTGGCAGAAAAAGACGCCAATGCAGGCAGGAGTCCTGTACAAAAGGGCCCCTTGCAGCACCAGGACAAACAGAATGAGCACATGACAGAGAGAGACTGAGCGACCTCAATGGAGCTTTTTCGGTACAGCTGCAGATTTATTTGTGGATAGACAAAGGTGCCACTGCAGCCAGCAGCCCCATACACAAGCGCAGCCTGCAGCGCCAAGAGAAACAGAATGAGTGAGTGACAGAGCGGTAGTGAGTGAGATCAGTGGAGCTCTATTGTGACTGCTGCAGATTTCTTTGTGGGCAGAAAATGCGGCAACGCAGGCAGAAGCCCAGCACAAAAGGCCAGCTTACAGCGTGGGCAGAAACAGAATGAGTGAGTGAGAGAGGGGGAGTAAGCGAGCTCAATGGAGCTGTGTCGGACTGCTTCAGATTTCTTTCTGGCCAGAACAAGCCACCAATGCAGGCAGGAGCCCAGTACAAAAGGGCAGCCTGCAGCGGCAGGAGATACAGAATGAGCAAGTGAGGGAGGGGGAGTGAGTGGGCTCAACAGAGCTCTTTTGGGATTGCTGCAGATTTGTTTGTGGGCAGAAAAAGGCAGCAATGCACGCAGGGGCCCAGTACAAAATGGCAGCCTGCAGTGGCAGGAAAACCAGAATGAGTGAGTGAGAGAGGGGGAGTGAGTGAGCTCAACGGATCTGTTTTGTAACTGCTGCAAATGGCGGCAATGCAGGCAGGAGCCCAATAGAAAAGGGTAGCCTGCAACGCCACCACAAATGGAATGAGCGAGTCAGAGAAGGGGACTGAGCGAGCTCAATGGAGCATTGTCGGGACTGCTGCAGATTTCTTTGTGGGCAGAAAAGGTGCCAACAGAGCCAGAGAAATAAAATGAGTGAGTGACACGGGGGGAGTGAGCGCCCTCAACGGAGCTCTGTCGGGAAACCTGTGGATTTCTTTCTGGGCAGAAAAAGGTGCCAACACAGGCAGGAGCCCAGTACAAAAGGGAAGCCTGCAGCGCTGGCAGAAATAGAATGAGTGAGCGAGAGAGGGGGACTCAGCAGGCTCAACAGACCTGTGTTGAGACTGCTGCAGATTTCTTTGTGGGCAGAAAAAACCACCAACAGAGGCAGGAGCCCAGTACAAAAGGGCAGCCTGCAGCGCCAGGAGAAACAGAATGAGTGAGTGAGAAGGGGGAATGAGCCAACTCAACGCAGCTCTGTCGAGACAGCTGCAGATTTCTTAGTGGGCAGAACAAGGTGCCAATGCAGGCAGGAGCCCAGTACAAAACAGCAGTCTGCAGCACCGCAAGAAACAGACTGAGCGAGTGACAGAGGGGCAGTGAGTGAGCTCAACACACCAGCACAATCAACATTCGGCATTGACAAATGCTTGTTTGTATTTCCTTAACCACATCGGCTCTTAACCACTCTGGTAACCTGTATGTCTTTTGCCTAATAGGGTGAGCATTCCTTGTCACTATTACATGCTCAACCTCTTTTGCTCGGCCTGGTACCAACGTAAAAGTACTGTTAAATGTCTTTAGCACATTACAAATGTCTGCAGTTTAATCTGAGGTTAAATAAACATTCACCTTTACAGCATCAGCATTTGTAATTTGTTCCAGTCTATCATAAGCTGCATCATTATCTTCTTTATCAGTTTCTGATAAAACTAGCACAGCAGCTTTTGGCAATTTTTCAACCCATTTCTTGAGGAGGATAACATGGTATATCTCAGTAGGATTTTTCCTGTCAGGGGTCTCAGTCTTATAGTTAACAGTGCCAGTTCATCTAAGAACCTTATAAGACCCTTGCCACTTCATTAACAGCTTATTTTCTGTTGTGGGTAACAGTAGCAAAACCTTTTCACCTGGCTCAAAAACTTTTTCTTTTAGCCCATGGTCATAATATACCTTCTGCTGGTTTTGGGCCTCTTCCTGATTACTATGGGCAATTTCAACATATTTTGCCAGCTTATTTCTTAGGGCACACGTATAAAATATTATAGATTGTTTCTGAGTGGGGTTATCTTCCCACACTTCCTTTATCACATCCAGTGGCCCTCTTGGTTGCCTACCATACAGCATTTCAAATGGTGAAAACCCTGTTGATGCCTTTGGCACTTCTCTGTAGGCTCAAAGTAGGTAATCAAGTATTGGTATCAGTCTTTCCCTTCCCCTTTTACAAACCTTTTTAACGTGCATTTTAGGGTTTGATTAAAACACTCAAAAAGACCGTCTGTCTGAGGGTGATGGGGGAGGTCTTATCACAGCGATACCTAGTAGTCTGTACAGCTCCTTAAGTAATGCAGTACCAAAATTACTACCCTGACCAGTAATAATTTCTTTAGGTATGCCCACTCTGCTGAAAATTTTGGCAAGCTCTGCTGCAACTTTGGGGTCTGTAACAGAACGCATTGGAACTGCTTCTGGGTATCAAGTAGCATAGTCGCATACTACCAGGATAAATCTATTACCCTTTTAACTTTTGTCTAAAGGACCAACCACATCCATTGCAATTCTCTCCAAAGGCACATCTATCAAGGGTAGGGGCACCAGGGGCACCTTGTCTTTTCTAGTGACTGGGGCTACTTTCTGACACTCCGCACAGGAAATACAATAGGTAGCAACATCTTCATGAATTCCAGGCAAGTAAAATCTATGCAGCAATCTGGCAAGGGTGCAATCCCTCCCTGCATGACCAGCCATAAGACTATCATGTGCTATCTGTAATAACTCTGTTCTATACTTCTGTAGTATAACCATTTGTTCTGTCTGTTCCTGTGTCTGAGGGTTAACCCAAACTCTGTACAATAACCCATTACATTTTTTAAACATTGGTCCACCCTGTTTGGTTTCACCCCCAGCTGCTTAAAATAACCCTGGAGAGAAACATTGTTAGCTTGTTCTGAAAGAAAATCACAATCAGTTATCAACTTAGTTTCAGCATTTTCATATGTTAACCCTTCATGTCCATCAGTCATTTGTTGCAATAGTTTCTTCAGGCATCGTCTTTCTTTCCTGGATTTCCGAATCTTGGAGTTGTGCTCAAACAAGTCCGAATCAAAATCTTTGAAAGGATAAGTGTCCTTACCATCTGAAATTTTCTTTGCCCGAGCTTTTGTCACCACAGCTGCTGAAACATCAGAATGTACTCCCTCTTTGATCAACTCAGTAAATCCTGGAAAGTAATTTCCAATAATCACAGGTACAGATAACTTAGGTACTACCGCCACTTTCATTTGGTGTGACACACCCTTAATGGTCAGAGTCACTCGGGTGGTGGGATAGTATTGAGTGTCCCCATAGATGCAGATGACACCAGTACCTGGTCCCATTGCACAGTGTTTTCCCAGCACTTTAACATGCACTAGGGTCTATCTGCTTCCCGAATCAATGAGTCCCTTCACAGTCTTATCCCCCACCTTCACATCTGTTAAGTACTTGCCCCAATTTGCCAAGGACAAATCTGATCCAGTGCCACTCTTCCTACTACAGCAGTTTCTTGCAAAATGATCTGGTTTATTACAGTTATAGCAGATAACGACTTTGGGCACAGATTTGTTACCTCTACCAGAGTTCTTATCAGGCTTGGAGTTTAAATGGGAAAAAGTGTGTCTTACCGGTGCTTGGCCGTTACCTCGCTGCTGTGGCATCTGTCGGGCCATTTGGTAGTCCTCAACCAAAGAAACAGCCTTTTCCCCATTCTCTGGTCGGTGTTCCTTTACCCAGAGCTGCACATCTGTAGGCAAGATGTTGATGAATTGCTCCATGGCAAATGTGTTGATAATCTGTGAGACTGTTTTGCTTTCTGGTTGGATCCATTTTATCAGGAGTTCTCTGAGTCGGATGAAGGCTTCTCAAGGATTGTTGGCAGAGTTATACCTCAGAGATCGAAATCTCTGCCTGTGTGTCTCTCCAGAGATGTCATACCTTTTCAGGATTTCGCTTTTCACCAGGTCATAGTTTTCTGACTGTGCAGTGTCCGTACTGCTGTAGGCAAGTTGGGCTTTTCCTGTCAGGTAGGGTACCAGTCTGATTGTCCATTGCTGCTTTGGCCATTGGCAGGCTGTGGCAACTCTTTCAAAAGTTGTCAGGTATGCCTCAATATCATCTGCGGGACACAACTTTGTAAGTGTAATGACTTTTAAGTTGCTTGCATTTTGTTGCTCATCTGGATCTGTGCCATTCCTCTGCTTTTGACAGCTTGCAAGGCATCTAGCCATTGCTGCTCCTGTCACTGTATCTCTTCTCTCATCTGCTGCTTCTGTCGCTGCATCTCTTCTCTCCTCTGTGCTTCTAAACACTGAATCTCTTTTTCTCTCTGCTTCTGTGTCTCTTTTTGTTGAATAGCCCACCATTTGAAAAAGTCCATCAGGCTTTAGGTTCTGTCACTGCCTGTTCTTTTCTCATAACATGTGCTGGCTGTACAATCTCAGACTGGACTTGTGTCTCTGCTAGTTTGGCTGCCATATCCTGGTAACCACTCCTGGACTTGCTGCTGCAGAATCCATACCTTTCTCTATGCTTCCCTGGTACTAGGTCCAGTACCCATGCACAAAACTCCTGGTTTAGAGTATGTACAGCGTAAATCCCACTTAGGCTGACACCATCTGTCATTGAGGCACAGGTCAGGAAGCTTAGGAAAACCAGGAGCAGTTGTAGAATTCACCAAAATATTTATTTACAGTAGTAGTAACATAAAAAAATAAACTTGTTCAGTATAACTATTTACAAAGGCAAAATAAAATAGCATTTTCCTTCAGTCTCTGTGTCTTTTCTTCTCTTTAAGCAATTGCAGCTCAGCTTTCTTATAAGTCCTTTCAACACCTATTCTTAGCAAGCATCCTGCTTCTTCCAGTGTTCTGTTCTTGTATATTTCAGGCAGGTGCAGAGTAGGAACAGATTGTCCCTTAGCTGAGGCCCCTTTTTTTCACAGTTTTTGCAAAAGGCTTAAAAATTGAACTCGGGTAACCTCTTGAGCTTCTAATAGCTCTTTGCAATCATCTCAAAATATAAATATATGCATTTCAACAGTAACACTATATAGTTTCTAAACAAAAGGATCCCAATATCAGTTACATTTCCAATACTGAATTGCATATATTTTTATATCAAATATGCAAGACAGGAAAAGACAGACAGCAAGAGAAGACTGAGAGACAGTGAGAGACAAAGAACTGCGAGACTGGAGTGATCAAGTCCGAGGTCTCATGGGAAAATTTGGTTGCGCAATCAGAGGAGAGACAGAAAAGGAAGGATCCTTGCATTTAAACACTTTCTCCATAACAACTGGGACAGGGTCCTATCCTACTCTGTCACAAGGAGAAGTTCAAATTCTGCCTCTCCAGGTCTGTGGGCTGATCCATTTCATGGTTTCTGCTTCTTTGGGCCCAGCACTTGATCCCTGTAGCTCCCCCTGGTTTTCAGATCCTCCACTGCTTCTGCTGTAGTTGTGCAGGTCTTTGGGCCATTTGGAAAGAGAACCACGAGTCTGGCTGGGAAAGGGGTCCTAAATCTCAGTTTATCTGCCCTTAAAAGAGGAAACAACAGTGAGTACTCTCTCCTTAAGTGCTGCGTGCATGGGACATAGTCGTTGTCAAAGAGAAGGCGATGAGGTCCCAGCATTATCTTTGTTTTTGCCAGGCTTTGCTGAGCAGTTGGTCCTTGTTATGAAAGTTCTGGAATCTGATTACAAAGGAGAGAGGGCGGGCTTCGGGGTGCATGGGTTTAGGCCCCAGGGCCCTATGCACTCTCTCAATATCAAGCTGAAGATCAGAATCGAGATCTAGCACCAAGCAGAGCAGATAATCCATGTAGGCTATGGGATCACAGCCCTCCTCATCCTCCGGCAGGCCATATATCCAGATGTTCTTTCTATGGCTTCTGTTCTCTGTGTCTTCTTGGTGCAGAGACATCAACAGTTGTTCAGTGGCCAGGGATTTCAAGGTTTCCTCATAGAGTCCAGGCAGGAGGAATTGGTGGAGATTTGTTGGTCTGCTTAATCCATCCTGGTTTATAAGGCCCCTAGGTCAGAGCGGAGATCGTGGATCGCTTCACACATCTCTGCATGGAAATCGGTAATGGCTTGTAGAATTGTGTACTTCTGTTAGGAGTCAGTAATTTTTTTTGCCCCTTTTGTATTAGTGTTGCTCTTTTTTGCCTCTGATGAAACTCCAGGTCTTTGCATGGGTTCCGAATCGGAGTAGGCCCAGTCTTCCATGTCCTCTGCGTCTGCTAGTAAGGAAAATCTATTTCTCTGCCTCTGGGACATCGGAAATGAGTGATCCATACCTTTTAGTCTCCAGAAGTATTTCGTTTCATTTGTAACTTGCCAGTTAGAATTGCAAAGGGTATCTGGAGGATGATTTTATTAGATGGTGCGGGAGGGCTCCTCACCTATGCAGTTCACTCAACCATGCTGGAAGTCACAGTGGAAATGTTTTTGATGTCACAAAGAGAGGCTTCTCCAACCAACACCGTGCTGTGACATTATGATTATAAAGGGGATGGTAGGAAACCGTGGCTATTCCCCCTGATAAAAAGGTGTGTCCTCGAAGCGCTGCAGCTCATTGGTGTGCCAGTCTAAGTTTACCTGTGATGCATTTTTGCACTTGCATCTGAATAAACAAGTTAACCCTGGTAGTTTACCAGGTCCTAGTGAACAGGGAGCTGGCTGCATACTTCCACTGCTTGCTTTGGTACTGTGCACAACTGCTATGTAAATAAATTGTTGGTGATGCATGCACTCTTCTGTCTCCAGTGTAGTGCCCTCTATTCCAGTGTCATTTTCTGTAAGTAAGTATATAAGGCTACCAGTGAGTTTTGGAAAGAATAACTGTAACCCTGCACTAAGTGAAAAATGGTGCTGTTACCCTGCTTGTCCTCTCAGGGACCAGTTTTTATGGTGTAGGTGGAAATAAAGTCTTTGACCCAAGAAAAGTGCAACTCCCAGGAGCCACAGACTGGGGAACCTGTTGCTAGGATAATTTCCTACAGAATTTCAGGTGATGCAGATGTACTATTGGTGCTGATGGAGTTCCCCAGCAAAGAGGAAGACTAAGGAACAGCTCTGCTGTGGTGGTGCACAGACATTTATGGACATTCATAGATAGCACCCCTGTTGGTCATGAGACTGGTAAGAGTGGGAGACAGACCTGGAACATTTACAAATGGGTGGTTCCCGGTGATTACCATCCCAGTACCCTTAGATGAGTGAGTGAGTCACCTCTGGGCTACGGCCTGCCCCAACCTTCCAAGGCACAGCTGAAAGATCAGTGAGGGGGATCAAGTGTGTGTGTGTGTGTGGGGGGGGTTGCCACACTTGGGGACTCGTACAGGATTCTGTGCTGTGACTGACTACTGAAGGATCTGTGTGACTTTGCAATGAGAACAGTACATGAACTCCAGCTGCAAAGGAGTGCTTCTCTCCTGCTTGTTGGTGCTGGTATTTCTTTCACCTTGAGAAGAAGTGGCTTTGGGACAACTGGAGCACATAACATGCCTGTGAGACTCAGACCCCTGTGAGATGGGGCCCCCAGATCCTTGGTCCGGGATTGTAGTTGAGGACACTGAACAAGGCTTATTACTATCTGGTTTTTAATCAAATGATCAGTTGTAAAGGGCACTAGGTAAAGACAGCAAAAACAATAACAGTGCCATCGACAAGCGCGCAGTAAAAGCAGCACCAATCCAAAATACTGTTGGATGAAACAACACCACTGGTAGCGGTCCAAAACCAGACCAATGACCGCTACCATGTGAAAATACAAAATATACATTTTGCTCCTCCCCCACTCCGCTATTAAAATGATCAACTCCGGGGGAGAAACACAGGGATAGGTAGAAACCTTGGGGATCCTTGGTTTTGGGACAAAATATTAAAAAAAAAAAAAAAAACTCACTTTGGATGTGGGGAAGACAAAAGAAGACAGAACCCTGGTCTCCCACTTTATGCTGCACAAGCTGCTTATGCCTTAGCCCTCTTCACCACAGGAGCTTCTCAGATAGCCACCAAACTTTCAGTTATTTGATTACTTCCTCCCCTGCCTTGACAGCTACATGGGTAGCGGTAATTACCATGCACTATCCTACCCCTGTCGCTATCAAGGCAGACACGCTTTTTGAAGTGCATTTTTTACGGCGCTATATTTAAAGTACTCTTTTCACCCTGTACAGTTGTAAAGAGCGGACATTGCTGATCCTGCTGTGCAGATCTGTGTGAACAGTGTGGGCAGGTCCTTGACACAAAAAATGTGTTCCCACTTCCTGAAATAAAGAAACTCAATATGGATCTGAGGGATCATCAGCCTGTATATCCAATGGGGGTTCTGTCTGTTGTCCCATTGCTGCAACCTTTTGGCACAGTCCATGAAGACTGCTGAGCCTGTTCCAGTCACCCTGCTGGCACTTGCGGTCTTGGTTGTTTTTCGGCCACCTGGTGGGGGGAGGGGGGCCCAAAAAGTTGAGATACCCAAAATAGCTACAGACTTAAATTCAGGCCCCTGGGACAATGTCTCAGAGCAAAGACCCACCTTGAGAGTTGGACCAAAGCTCCACCACTATGTCAGGTATTGCTGGACCTGCTTTTAGGACAGTTTTCACTTTTACTACTTAATGACCCCTAGGTCATCATCAGTGTACCAGCAGATTAAGTGGAAGTGATCACTGAAGAAGATGAGGGATCTAGTCTCTCCTGAGGGAGGAGAAGGTCAGAATCTGGTGACTTTGCTGCATCCACTCACCCTCCACCCAGCAGTCACCGTCGGTGGTATTAGATGACTCAGCATCCCAGAAAGGGAGCTACTTTTTGGTGTCCCAGAAGGGCAGCTACTGTTTGGAGTCCAGAAGGGCAGCTATTGTTCGGCATTCCAGATAGGAGCCACCACCATGTTCAGTGTCCCAGAAAGAGAGCCATTGTTCAGCATTCCAGATAGGGAGCATCACAGTTAGACATCCCAGAGGGAAAGCTGTCTATCATTATTTGTACTGATGGTCCAGCCAGAGACACTTAAGGTCTTTCCCATCCTGAACTGCTAACATATGCTGTTACGTTTTTTCCCCCTTGCAGAGTAAGCCTGTGCTCAAACTGAACTGTTAATTAGCAGGCCCATTTCTGAGTGGCCATAGGGAGTGGGGTCCTGGTTCTGAACTATGCTCTGCCTCGGGTACTGCAATGTGCCCATGAACCTGGGTCTGTGGTTCAGGGTCCATGAACTATTTAAATTAAAGGAACTATATGTCTCATAATTTTTACTTTGAGCGTCCAGAGGGGAGTTGAAGGGACTATATAAGGTGGACATCTATATGCCCCAGACCATCATGTACTGTTTCAGTGTGTATGCAGACGGAAGACACACCTCCAGTCTTGGCCATAAGCACCAGTCTGGGCTGCCAACCTCACGGTCCACACACTTCGTGTTTTCTGTAACCCAGTACTCCAAACAGCACTAAACTTTTTAAATCTCATCAAAGTGCACTTGCATTGATTGCAGCATTTTCAACAACACAGGTACCATTTAGCAAGAGGCCTCTCAGCCAACGCTCCCTAGTGCTTTGGGTCACCAGGGTCCTTTGTTAGGGAGTGGAGGTCATGGTGATTTCATGTGGGCTTATAAGTTGCATATTTAAAGTGACATACCACACTTTCTAAACAGCTGTCTTATATTAAGCTTGTATGGTCCGACTCCGCAGTGGTCCTTATATTGGTCCCTACCTGGCCTCCCACCTTGACACTGGCAACATTGTCCCCATCAGTGAGTACCAGGTCCAAGATTGCTCCACAGAAACACAGAAACATAGATTTTGTTGTCAGAAAAGGACCTTTAGGCCCATCCAGTCTGCCCCTTGTCCTTGCCTATCACGAGTGGCTTCACTAACTAGTTGCCTGAGGAATACCCCCTACAGGGAGTCCAAGACGTCCCTGCTTCTAGGTGAGCCACAGCTGGGAGGCCCCAATCTATGTTTGGCAGATAGAAGTCCCCCACCAACAGCACACACCCCTTTTCTGCCATCTTGCCAGTGGCCTCCACCAGTACCTTATCTAACTCCTCCCTCTGTGCTGGAGGTCTGTAGCTCACTCCAGTGTGAATAGTGGATCCATTCCCTGTCTCCAGGGTGACCCATAGTACCTCTGCCCACCATATTCCCTGTATCTCTCTCACTTTTATGCTTTTTTTCACATAAAGCACCACACCCCCTCCTGTCATTCCCACCCTGTCATTCCTGAAGAATAACAACAAAAATAGTTGAGGCCACATTCCTACATACCCCGTTGTACCCAGACCTGTGTCAGCATAAACACACTGGGCTCTCATTGCCTGGAGACTGGGGTTCTCCAACCTTGCACCATCAACCTTTCCTTTGGATCTCTCTACAGTTTCATTCTTCTTATGACTTCTTCTTTGGCATTAGCACAAACTGCAGCTTAACTCCACAGGGTCTTCCTCTGATTTTGGTGGGAACTGCATCCAGGCCAGCAGGGTGTTCCACTTGGGGGGACCACCATGGTTCCCATACCCTCCCAGTGGTCCCACACTTGGTTGGCCAGAATATCTCTGGCTGAGGCCCCCCAGCCCCTAAGGTTGCTCCTTTAGAGTCTACTGTCTGATCTGATCCTGACTAATGACCAAAGTAGAACCAAAGCCTGCCTAGCTGCCCTAGACTAAAACTAAAGTACATAAAGCTCCTCCCACATTCTTTAACCCTTGCTGGACTGCATCGCAAGTGCCAGTCTCAGCACTGGCAGTGCTACTAAGCAACCTCCTTCCCCTAGTGTGTTGTTACACTTGTAAAGTGGTACGATTACTTCCCCTGCTCCATTGGTCCTCCCACCTCCATGGTTCACCGTAGCATTCTTCCAGCATTCTTGACAACTGGCACTCATTGCTTGCTCGGCTTTAGTCCCTTATCTATTATGGCCCCCCCCCATGTCTTTGTCCTCTTCCTTTGCAACAAGAGGATCATCACACAGTGTACTAGTCCTACCTATTTTGCCCACCCCAAGTGTTGCACCTTACATTTGGTTATACTGAATCCAGGACTCCGACCAGTCACCCAGCTTGTTCAGGTCCTCCTGAAGTTTGTCTCCATCTTCAAGGATGTCCACTGCCTTGGCCAGCTTAGTGTCACCTGCAAACCTAAGCAGCCTGCTGGAGACAGCTTCCAGACCACTGACGATAAATTTACTTGTCTAGTTTGTCATTCACTAAAAGGATAATGTTTAAGATGTATTGTAGAGAAAGACTTGGGAGCTATTTAGGACGTCTGCTGTGAATAGTCCCCCACAGTTGACGAAGAACTTACAGATCTGCAAGTGGTTGGACTGTTAGTGGGTGGGCTGGGCCCACCTTTTGTTCTATTGGTCTCTACAAGAAAGTGTGTTATTCTATATAGATTTATTGATGGCTGAGAGCAGTGTCTGGTGAGTTGATTGCTGGTGAGTTGATCACTTTAAAAAGGCATTAGTGAGATTTTTGCTGAGGTCAGTCCACGTACTGGCTTATATGCTGTGCTTGGGATTAGTTTAGGACATCAGCTGACTTTCTCTTTCAAGAGCTAAAATTTCTTAGAAACCACAATAAGGAAGCTGAACGTACTATAAGGGGACAAACAAAAGCAAGAATGCAAACGCATTTTCCTGGAATATATTCATCCAATGTTAAGAGGCTCAGATTGAAAGTCTGAGTCATTCCTGAAGTTTACTCCCTGACTGTTAGCCAAGTGCAGAGAAGAAACAATAACCTGAATGCCTGGTGATCCATCCCAGGTCGTGTTTCATTTTACCATTCCAAGTGAAGATAAGAGACTACAGGAGCCTTCTTCTAAGGCACAGAGGGCATGCCAGGGCAGCCTGCCATCACCAGCTGCTCTGTGTGGGTCTGTGGGAGGAGGTAAAGAGCTGAAAAGTCTTTCCTGCTTTCGATTGCCATTCTGGATAGCACTGCAAGCATTGCCCTTTCTACTTTCCCAGCACATTGGGCCACATAACTAAAGAAGCTGCACCTTTCTCTATAAGGCAATGTTCCGCCAGCAACCTTTTTGCAGTGGGTGTGTTTTCTTTTTCACTACCTGTGGCAATATTTCTGTTGCAGTTTACAGCCCTCCTGTAGCTGTGTTGTAGTGAGCTAAGACTTTCAGGGGCACCCTCAAAGAAAAAAAAACAGTCCAGGCAAAGTTCAAAGAAATAAAACATTGCTTTACTTCAGCTCCATACAAGGGTTCAAAGTACCTTACTTTTGCAGAGCAGAAACAAAACAAAACTTTTTAGCTTGATTCATGGCTCTCCAGTTCACAGCAGCCCTGCTCTTTCTCTCTATCTCTAGCCACAAATTCCTCCTTCTTGCTTTTTCTGGTGTCCTCTTAGAATCTCTCAGATGAGGCTCATTGAGCCCCTCCCCTACAGAGATTTCTAAGCTTCCATGCAGCCAGTGCATATGGCCTTTAAACGGCCAGACAAAAAATCAGTAGGGCTGGGTCTCAAGTCACCATGTTCTCTTGCTAGTATCTTCATGGAAAGGGGGGTCCCAGGTGAAGGGTGTAGATTCCTTCACGTACCCTCCCCCTCAGGGCTGTGCCCAGGGAATACGCGGCACTGTCTAACATCAAGCTGCCCTTCTGGGAGAAAAAAGTCAGTATTATTATGCTGGGAACCCACCTGTGATGCACCTGGAATGAAAACAACTGCAGAGCCAGGTACCACCGGGTGACTGTGGGATTAGTGTCCCACATGGCATGCAACCATTGAGGGGTGTGTGTTCAGTGACCCAGGTGAATTGTTTTCCTAACAAATAGTAGTACAGGGCTACTGCTGCCCACTTCACTGCCCACGCTGTTGGCAAAATGTAATATTCAGTAAGCCTTTAGGCTGCTCCCAGTACGCCCTCTGGACTGGGGCATGCTAGGATTTAAGTCTGGGGAGACACTGCTTCGATAAGGCCATGCTCATGGATTGTTCAATGTCCTATGCAACCTTCAAGAAATGTAGCTGTTTTGGGGAATGGGCAGCCAGGAAAGAATCGAGATGCAAGGGCATCTTACATTACCTGTATGATTTTCTAATCATAGGGGGTGGCAGAAAGTAAGGACTGCCTACACAGTTTGGAGACATTTCAAGGTCTATGGAAGTTACTGGGGGTGCCCTTAGCAGAAGGACAAATGGAGGGACCATACAACACTATCACCTTTTTTAGAGATAGAACTGGATTCCATAGCCATGAAATCCAGACTCACAGCAGAGGAGGTGGGGAGACTGCAGCAGTTAATAAGGGAAGTTAGGGAGGTCCGGCGGGTTCCGCTAAAGAAGATGTAGAGCCTTATAGGGCATCTTAATTTTGTATGTAGGGCCATTTCACCAGGGTGACCATTCACAATGAGGCTAGTGGGGGCCACAGGGGGAATCCAGCCATCGCACCACTGAGGCAAAATAAGAAGGGGTATTAGGTAGGACCTAGATGTGTGGGATTGCTTCCTGCAGAATTTAAATGGCAGGTCCATGTGGCAGGCAGAAGAGGTGTACAATACAGATTTAGGGTTGTACACTTCCCCAACAAGTAGTTTGCCTTTCGCCCTGTATGCTAACATTATCCAGCAGTCAGCACTTATCCCCGCCTCCCCAATCCTGGGTCATCCAGCTTATCTCCACACAGCAGACCTAGCTGCCGGTCCAACTCACCTCTATGTTTACTGTATTATAGGTACCCCTATTATTGTACCACAGAAAACAGAGCAGGAGAGGGATCTAGGGATCATAATTTCCAGCAGCCTCAAGGTAGGGAACTAATGCAGCAAAACAGTGGGAAAGGCAAACAGAATGCTGGCATGCATAAGGAGGGGCATCACTAGCAGAAGGGGGGAAGCAGCGATGCCTCTCTATAAAACCATGGTGAGACCGCACTTAGAGTACGGGGTGCAGTTCTAGGGACCGCACCTATACAAGGACATAGAGGGCTTAGAGAGAGAGTTCAGAGAAGAGCGACCAAAATTGTACAGGGGATGCAGGGGAAACCGTACAAGCACAGGTGTAAGGAGATGGATCTGTACATGCTGGAGACCAGGAGGGAGAGGGGGGACATGATAGAAACTTTTAAATATGTAAAAGGGATCAACCAAGTAAAGGACAGGAATCTACTTAAAAAGAAAGTGGGGGCAAAAACATGAGGGCATAGTCTAAGGTTAGAGGGTAGAAGATACAAAGGGAATGTCAGGGGAAAGTTATTCACTGAGAGGGCGGTGGAGCTCTAGAACAAACTGCTAGAAGAGGTGGTGACAGCTGATATGGTGGAGAGATTCAAGAGGGCATGGGACAGACATATGGGGTTGGGAAAGGGGGGGGTCAGTGATGGAATATGAACAAGGGGAGGGCAGGGGCAGACTAGATGGACCAATGGGTCCTTTTCTGCCAACATGATTCTATGAGATCAAGCTTGAATGTCAGTCCCTCTTTGTTTAATGTCTGTATCAAACTGTTTTGTACTTAATATGTGTAGCCCCTAGGTGGTGCTATCCCAAGGGCTACTACCACTGCCTGCGTGGCTAGTTGCAGGTTAAGGGGCCTGTGTACTGAAACGGGTGCCTCCACCTGGAGGACAGGGTTGTTAGTAACAAGGCTAACCTGGGTACAGCCCTCCAGGACACTGTAATCCCCCCCTTCCCCTCTAGTGGCCTAGACAATATGCAACTAACACTTTCACAGTAGCCCCTATTCAGCATATGATTCACCACACTGTTTGCACTTACCACCAGGGCTGGTTCCACCAGTTCGACCCTGGAGACCCCCTGTAAAACAAGGTTATGCACAGCAAATAACAGCAGTACAGTGCTTTTGGTACAAACTGGAACCACAGTCAGATTAAATGCAAAAAAAGTTAGATCTGATTTATTCAAGGGACTTGAACAAGGGAGGGGTGTAATCAGGTTGACTGATTCGAAAACTGATCTAGTCAGGCAATTATGCATGCACTTTTAGTCCCTACACAGTCACACACTCTGGGTACCCAGTTGGAAGTAAGGTGAGCTAGCCTGGAACATTGCCTGGGTAGGCCGGCGTTGCAGCTGGTTGGAGCCCTGTGAGGAAAAGAAAAGGCATGCACAACCACACACAATTTGTAATCCAGAGCCTGAAGGCTCAGTTCATGAAAGGAAAAACAACCATGCAATCAGATGACAACACTTGAGATTTAGCTGTTGTTGCAGGGAGCTACCTTGATTGTTACTCACGCTAGCCAATATGAGACACAGGCTAGACGAAATGGAGATTGCAGGTTGATGACTGGTTTGCCAGGAGAAGCAGGGCCTACACTAATCACTGAGGTGTTGTTCCTGTTCGAGATGGTTGAGCAGGGGGCTGATCCCCGGGCGAGTCTCTCGTCGATGATGGTTTCTGTGCCTGAAGTACTGGGCCTGGTGGCAAGGCCCAGGCCGGGTGGAACAGTTCGGATTTTGAGTACAGTAGTGTTGGATGCAGCTTCCAGCGAGCATGGCACATTTATACAGTGGGGAACCAAATAGCAACCCACTAACAGCACACAGGACATTCATAGTAAAGCAATCACCATACCAAAATGCAGAAGGTAGTCCGGCCGCAATATCAGTGTCTCTGAGCAAAACCGGGAATTCTGTGGTAAATGGATGTCCTGACAGGCTGATCACGTACAGCAAATCTTCAGTCTTCTTAAAGTTCAAATCTGGTCACTCTTCAGTGGCTTTGTCAGACTCCAATTCCAACACAGTCCATTTGCTAAGCCTTCCAAAGGATTCCCTCTCAAGGGACTGCAGGCAGACAGGCCAAAAAGCAGCTGCTTGAATCACTCAAGCTGTTTACTCTTCAAACTCTAACTCCATACTGACTGACTGCAGCAGGCAGCTTGGGAATCTCGCTCCGGTCCAAAAGGTTCTGGTTGGTTGATCCATCAGTCTGTCAAAGCAAGGGCTCCCACTCCAGGTCTGTTTTGGTGCCAAAATGCAAAAACTACAATTCCTACAGAAATTTGCTCCCACAGTGCCAGCAGATATGATAAATGAGGGACATGGTCTCCACTTCTCTAGGGGGCACGGGAGATATGGAAATGGGTCACCAGGCAGGGTGCAGGAGCTGAGAAATGGGAGCTCCAGGGGGAGAAAGGAGAGGAGGGAAAAGGGGTAAAGAGTGGTCCCGATAAATGCCAGGAGCTTAGGAAATAAAATGCCTGAGCTCCACACGATGCTAGTTGAGGGGGAGGTAGATGTGGTAGCAGTCACTGAGACCTGGGCCACTCGAGGGCATGAGTGGGACCTAAATCTGGAGGGCTACACTATGTTCAGAAAAGATAGGGGGGAAGGAAGGGGTGATGGTGTAGCACTGTTAGTCAGAAATGGAGTAGGTATTGGAGGGGTAGAGGAGGCAGAGGGGAATGTGGAGGCTATTTGGGTCACCTTGCTGATGCAAGGGGGTAAGAGAGTAAAGGTCAGAGTGGTATACAGACCTCCAGCACTGGCAGGGGTCCTAGAAGAAAGTTTGGTGGCAAATCTTGAGGGACACTGCAGATTAGGAAAGGGAAGGGTAATAGTAATGGGGGACCTCAACATGCCAGGAACAGACTTGGGGGCTATGACATCACCAGTGGCCACAGAGCAGAGACTGCTGGATGTCTTTCAGAATGCCTTTCTGACTCAACAGGTGGGTGAGACAACTAGGGAGGCCTGGACACTGGACGTGGTCCTGGCAGACAGTGATCAGATTAGGGGCCTAGCGGTGAGGGACCCGTTGGCTGGGAGTGATCATGCCACAGTCTGGTTCTTCCTGGACCTGGGGGAGCTGAACAAGTATGGTAGTAACCGACTTCAAGAGGGCAGACTTCAGGGAGATAGGAAGGATCCTTAAAGATCATCTGGACTGGATAAGGCCGGATATGGATGCTGACAGCAGGTGGGGGATCATTAGGAGGGGAATACAGGAGGTTACCAGATCCTGCGCAAAGGAAAGGTGTAAGTTTGGTAAGGCCAGAAAACCCTGTTGGTGGACCCGGGAGGTACAGGAGGTGGTGGGAGAAAAGAAGGCAGCTTATAGGCACTTCAAGTGGTCAAGGAGTGAAAGGGATCAGAAGGAATATGAGCTGACAGCCAAGAGAGTCACCAGGGTGGTGAGAGCAGCTAGGGCAAAAAAGGAGCAGTCCTTGGCCAGTGGGATTCAGAGGGAGGACAAGGGGTTCTTTAGATACATAGGGGGAAAAAGGAAAGTAAGGGGGCAGATCAGCAAGATAAGGATAGGGGATGGTTGGGCACAGGAGGCAGGGGAACAGGCAGAAGTTCTAAATTAGTACTTTGCCTCAGTTTTTACCAGGGGGGATGGAGGGGCTATGTCTTGTGAGGGGAGCGGGGGCAAACCGGAGAAAGGGGTAGGACCGGTAGAGACCAAGGGCCCTGATGGGTCGGGGAAAGGGAGTGGCCACCACAGACAGGTGGGGACCCAGCAGTGCATGGTGAAAAGGGGGAGGACATGGAGGCTGAAATCCCAGTAGAGAGAGTAAGGGAAGCCCTCAGTTCCCTTCAGATGGAGAAAGCACCTGAGCCAGATGAGATACATCCCAGGGTGCTGAGGGAACTGGCGGATGTCCTGGCAGTCCCTCTAGCAGAGCTTTTCAACATCTCTCTGAGGACTGGGTGGGTGCCCCAAGACTGGAGGGTGGCCCACGTCATGCCGATCCACAAGGGGGGATCAAGAGAGGAGGTGGGAAATATACAGGCCCATTAGCCTGGCATCAGTGGTCGGCAAGGTGATGGAGCGTATTGTCAAGGAAAGGCTAGGGGAGTTATTGGAGGAAACTGGGTACTTGGACGATAGGCAGCATGGCTTTGTCTCGGGAAGCTCGTGTCAGACAAATCTTGTTGAGTTCTATGACTGAGTGACGAGGACCCTGGACCAAGGTAGACCAGTGGATGTCCTCTTTCTGGATTTTAGCAAGGCGTTTGATTCGGTACCCCCACAGTGGCCTGCTGGCTAAGCTGAAGGAAATGGGGGTAGGGAGACAGTTGCTAAGATGGATAGGAAATTGGCTCTCTGAGCATCCTCAGAAGGTGGTGTTTGGAGGGATAGCCTCATCCTTAAGGTGGGTTACTAGTGGGGTTCCCCAGGGGTCAGAGCTGGGGCCACTCCTGTTCAACGCCTATATCTCAGACATCAGGAGGGGGATCAGGAGTGAGATGAGTCTCTTTGCAGATGACTCAAAGCTGGGTGCAGTGGTGGATGGGGAGGAGGGGAGGGTGGCCTTACAGGAGGACCTGAAGGCTCTGGAAAGGTGGTTGGAAAAATGGAAACTAAAATTCAATTCACGGAAGTGCAAGGTTGTGCACCTAGGAGTCAGAAATCCAGGCCAGGTGTATACCCTGGGAGGAGACATGATTCAAGTCACGGAGGGTGAGAGGAATCTGGGAGTAGTGGTAGATGTCAAAATGAACAACTCAGAGACCTGTAGGAGGGCAGTGGAAGGGGCAAATAGAATAGTGGGATGCATTGCCAGGGGGATTACCTCCAGAAAGGCGGAAGTGATCCTTCCACTGTACAACTGCTTGGTTAGGCCACACCTCGAGTATTGTGTACAGTTTGGGAAACCACATTTAAAGAGGGACATTATACTCCTAGAGAGGGTCCAAAGGAGGGCAACCAAAATGATCTGGGGCCTGGGGGAGAGGACCTATGAGGAGAGGCTCAGGGAGCTTGACATGTACACCCTGGAGGAGAGGATGGACAGGGGGAGGTGATAGAGGTCTTTAAGTACATGAAAGGGATCAATAAAGGAGGCCCAGTCAGGGTACTCCAAAGGAAGGAGGATGGGGCAACAAGAGGTCACAGGTGTAAGCTGGAAGGGGGCAGGCTCAGAGGGGAGAGGAGGAGATGTTATTTCACTGAAAGGGTGGTGGAGCCATGGAATGCACTGCCTAGGGAGTTGGAGGAGGAGGTGGAGACTGTGGATGGGTTTAAGAGGGGATGGAACAGGTACGAGGGGGTAAATCTGACCAGGCCCAATACAGGTGGAACATCTGGGAGTGGGGACAGTATAACCCAAGGGGGAGGAGGTGTCACAAACCCACTCAGCAGGTCAGGCCCTCTACTCCCAAAGTGCCAACCTCCGAGCGCAGTCTTGTGAACAGTTTAACAGAACAAGGTAACCCTCTTGTCTGTTTTGTGAGTTTGGATCAACCTTTGGTCTCAAATCTTGGAGGGATTCAAACAGTGAACCTCTTGCTAGCATACCCAATGCACAGGCTCAGATATTTCTATCTTCGAGGAGCCAGATATCTTTGCCTATGGGCACCTAACCAGGTATACAGAGATGAACCCTTAAAAAACTTTAATAAAGACCTCAGATTTAAAATGCTTCTCTTTCCAGTTTGGTATCACCATTCAAGCTTATGCCTAGTGTCTACTATAATCATATATACTTTTCTTACAAATGGAAGAAAATTCAAAGACAGACCAGGTATGCTCTAAAAGAATTTTACTAAAATAGATAAAAATATGTAAAACACAAAATACAGAACTGTCATATCACACGACATACAAATCCCCCCTGGCTGGGTGGCAGGACACAGAGGGTGGTGGTAAATGGCTGTCACTCCACAGAGGGAAGAGTGACCAGTGGGGTACCACAGGGATCAGTGCTGGGACCAGTCCTATTCAACATCTTCATCAGTGACATTGCACAGAACCTAGAAGGCAGAATTTCACTGTTTGCTGATGACACAAAGCTCTGTAACAGAGTAGACACACCAGAGGGTGTAGACAGAATGAGAAGGGACCTGCAGAAACTTGAAGAATGGTCAGGGTTTGCAGTTGAAATTCAATGCAAAGAAGTGCAAGATAATGCATATGGGGCACAAAAACCCTGGCACAATATATCATTTGGGGGTGAGGATATAGCATGCACCAAGCAGGAAAGGGATCTTGAGGTTATCATCTCTGATGACCTCAAGGTAGGGAAACAGTGTGCAAGACAGCAGGTAAAGCAAATAGGATGCTGGGATGTAGGGCAGGGGCATCACCAGCAGGAAAAGGGAGGTCATAGTTCCGCTATACAAGACACTAGTGAGGCCCCACCTGGAGTACAGTGTACAGTTCTGGAGACCATACCTACGTAAGGACATAGACAGGGTAGAGAAGGTTCAGAGGAGGGCAACAAAGATGGTGCATGGATTGCATCACAAGTCCTATGAAGACAGGTTGAAGGAACTAAACATGTACTCCCTGGAGGAGAGGGAAGAGAGAGGGGATATGATAGAGACATACAAGTATCTCACAGGGAGGAACAGGGTGCAGGAATACACTATTTTTAAGCGAAAAAGATGTTCCAGGACTAGAGGCCATGGGATGAAGCTGGAGGGAGGACGATTCAGAGGAAACATGAGGAAGAATTTTTTCACAGAACGGGTGGTGGACAAGTGGAACACCCTGCCAGAGGAAGTGGTGGGGGCTGAAACAATCACGGGATTTAAGAATGCATGGGATAGACATAAAGGAATTCTGGAGGTCAGGGGTAAGGGGCAACAGACTTCTAGGAAAACATAAAACTGAACTTACAAGCTCAAATGGGCAGACTGGGTGGGCCATAGGCCCTTATCTGCTGACACTGTCTATGTATCTATGTAACAGGGTTTAAACAGTGCAGATTCCTACAACAATATTTAGATTTTGTCTGTCTTTCTAAATACCTGTTTAAAAGTGCTCTCAGATGTTTCCTTGTCAGAGTCTAGATAAAAGTGTCTCTGAAGTAAAACAGAATATTCCTTAAAGCAAACTGTATTTGCCAACCCCTTTTTGGGTGAGGTCACCTAGCTCCTCCTCTGTCAGAATATATAAAAACTATATATATTTAATAAAAAACAGAATGTCTTTTTCAAAAATTAAATTCTGCAACCTTAGCATCTTCGTAGGTTCTTCAACTGACATCTCTTTGATCTTAATCAGTATCCTTTCTCACACAGGCATCAAAGGAACATTTACAACTTTGCGCCAGTTTGCTAAACCTGGTTTCCCCTTCTAATGTCATAAACCATTTTTTTTTTATTTTTTTTAATTTTTATGATTTCCTTCTTAACAACAACATCTATAATTAACTTAGAAAAGTCTGTAAATAGCTTCTGGCCTGCCATGTAACACCTGGTATCTAAATCTGTGCGTGTGTGTGATCTCACATGCTGTTTCAGCATTTTCTCATGGCTTTCATCTTTTAGCTGAAACTTGGGGGGGGGGGTGCAACAGATTTTCAGCATCTCATGACAGACAGCCCATAACTCATTTTGATATTACAAAAAAATGATACTACAGCACTCAGAACTGGCTGTCCACGTCACAATTCCTCCCCACCTAGACTGAATTTGGGGGCTTTATCCCCTGTATGGGATGAGCTTCCCAAATCAGTTCACTCCTCATAGACCCTAGACAGCCCATGTGAGTTCTGGTTTTTGGCTCCAGCCCTATGTATGATTGTCAGATCATACCCATGTAAAGCAAGACTCCATCTTAGCAATTGGCCATTGTTTTTCCCCATCTGAATCAGCCAAACCAGGGGGTTGTGGTCAGTCTGCACCACAAAATGCTGCCCATACAAGTATGGCTTTAATTTCTTTAGGGCTCACACTACGCCAAGACACTCCTTTTCCACCGTGGAGTACACTTGCTCCCTGGGAAGTAACTTCCTACTCAGGTACACTACTGGGTGATCTGTCCTTTGGCTAGATGTCTGACTCAGTACTGCCCGAATACCCATGTCTGAGGCGTCAGTCTGAACTATAAAGGTCTTGCTATAGCCAGGACTTGTCAAAACAGGAGCACTGCACAGTGCCTCCTTTAGTTTGGTAGCGGCTTCCTCACAGGCTGGACCCCAGGTAATTTTCTTTGGCATCCTTTTTTTTGTCAGGTCAGATAGGGGAGCAGCCAGGGCACTGTAGTTGGGTACAAATTTTCTGTAATACCCTGCTGTCCCTAGAAAGCTCCTGACCTGCTTCTGGGTTTCTGGTCTGGGCCACGCCTGGATCACCTCTATCTTTATTTGGTTAGGACAGAGCTGTCCCTGGCCTACCACATGCCCGAGGTATGCCACTTCTCCCATGGCCACCTGGCACTTCTCAGCTTTGATGGTGAGCCCAGCCCTCTGTATCCTGTCCAGCACTTCCCTAAGGTGGGATAGGTGTTCCTCCCAGCTGGTACTAAAGATGGCAATGTCATCCAGGTACGCCATGGCGTACATCTCAGCACCATTTAACACCTGGTTCACCAACCTTTGGAAAGTGGCCGGGGCATTCTTCATTCCATAAGGCATTACTTTAAACTCAAATAAGCCTATCGGAGTGATGAAAACCGACCTCTCCCTAGCTCTGTCTGTCAACTCTACCTGCCAATACCCCTTTGTCAGGTCAATGGTCGTAAGGTAGGTCACCCCTCCAAACTTGTCCAGGAGTTCATCTGTCCGGGGCATTGGGTGGGCATCAGACTTCGTGACTGCATTCAGTCCATGATAGTCCACACAGAAACAAGTTGAGCCATCTGGCTTAGGTACAAGGACTACAGGTGAGGCCCAGGGGCTGTGGGATCTCTGGATTACCTCTAAATTCAGCATCTCCTCTACTTTCTTCCTAATGTCCTTTTGGACAGCCTCTGACACCCGATATGCTGTCTGCCGTATGGGCATCTGTGTCCCTGTCTCCACATCGTGTATCGCTAAGGGAGTTAGTCCAGGCTTGGCGCTAAACAATGGGGCAAAGTCTGCTAAAACCTCCCTTATTTTCTGGATCTGGTCCGGGGCCAGCTGAGGAGACAATTTTACTGCCTCCACGGAGGACTCCTGCTTACTTTCTTCCAGAAAATCCAGAAGGGGGTCTCCTTCGTCCGTCCCCTCCCCATGACTACACACTGCAAACACAATGTCAACCCTATTTGCATATGGCTTCATCATGTTGATATGGTACAGCCTTTCTGTCTGTCTTCTGTCAGGTAACTCCACAATGTAGTTCATGTCATTTACCTTCCTAACCACTTTGTACGGTCCTGCCCACTCAGCCTGCAGCTTGTCTTTCCAGACCAGAATAAGGACCGTGACTTCCTGACCCACCATGTACGAGAGAGCTCTGGCTCTGCAGTCATACCACACTTTTTGTTTCTGTTGGGAAGCTGTTAGGTTGCTCTGGGCTGTCCCCATAAGCTCCTTCAGCCTCTCCCTAAACTTAAGGATGTAATCCACAATGGGAGTTCCCTGGGTGACGTGCTTGCCTTTCCAGTCCTCCCAGATCAAGTCTAGGGGCCCACGTAACCGATGTCCATATAAGAGTTTGAAGGGAGAAAATCCTGTCCACTCTTGAGGCACCTCCCTGTATGCAAACAATAGGTGGGGAAGGTATTTCTCCCAGTCCCTCCCATGCTGTTCAGCAAACACCCAGGGCATTGACTTTAGGGTACCATTAAATCGTTCCACAAGTCCATTGGCTTATGGGTGATACGGTGTCATGCATCTCTGCAGCACCCCACACTTCTCACATAAACATTTAATCAGGACCGACATGAAGGAATCCCCTCAATCGGTGATAACCTCCTGCAGAAACCCAACACGGGAGAAAATCCCAAGTAAGGCATCTGCCACTTTGTCCTCAGTGAGGATAGGGCGACTGCCTCTGGGTACCGGGTGGCATAATCCACCACAGTCAGGATGAATCTCTTCCCTGAGGAGCAGGGGGTATTTAAAGGCCCCACAATATCCATTTCCACCCTCTGGAATGGCTCCTCCACTTTGGGCAAGGGAATCAGGGTGGCTTGGGTTTTCTTGACCGCCTTTCCTATTTCTTGGCACCAGTGACAAGACGTGCAATACTCCTTCACCTGCTGGGTGAAGTTAGGCCAGTAGAAATTCTGGGCTAACCGCTGCATAGTGCGTGCAATTCCCGGATGACCAAACAAGGGAATATCATGTGCAATTTTGAGCAACTGCTCTCGATATCCCTGGGGAATGACAAGCTGCCTGCCTAGCATCCCTCCCTCTGTCTGCACTGCCTGAGTATACATAAGTCCATTTTCTCAATAAACCTTATGTCGGCCATCACCTCCCTGTCCGCCGTCCAAGTCTCCCCAAGCCCTCAGCTTCTCTAAACTAGGGTCACTTCTCTGAGCAGCTGCAAACCCCTCACACATTCCCAAGGCATGGAACAGGTCCCCCTTCAGTCGCTAAACTAGGGACCCTAGCACTAGCGTCAGGGCCCTCAGGATCACGGTCAGTCCCAACCCTCTGACAATGCATCACCCCTCCCTCTTCAGAGTAACCTTCCATAGCTGTGTGGTCACTTGCTACTGGGGAAATTTCTACCCCCATTTTATCAGTCTCCTTATCAGGATACACAGGCTGGGGAACCAGCCTCCCAGTAGTTTCCACAATGGCCTCTGTGGGGTGCAGGGAACTACAATTTTCCCTTGCCGCTTGGCTATGGGTAACTGCACATACCATCCCCTGTTGGAGATTTACCCAGGATCACATCCACTGCTAATGTTTTGGCTACAGCCACCTGTTGCACAGTTCCCCCTGTTTCACCCCAGTCTAGGAGAACACTAGCGAGTGGCAATGTTTTCTCTTCACCAGTGAACCCTTCTACAGTGACATATTTATTGGGTATAAGCTGACCAGTCTGTACCAAGTCCCCCTTTACTAATGTCAGGGATGCCCCTGTGTCCCTTAACCCTTGCGTCTGCACACCATTTACCATGACTGGGTGCCTGTGTTCCCTCATGTTCACTGGTATGCTTCCAGGGACACACAAAAAACCTGCTTCTTTTCTAGCACCCTGTTGTGTATTGCTCCCCTTTTTGGGGCACCGTCTGGCAATATGCCCAGTTTCTTTACACAACCAACATTCATTTCTTCTCTCAGAGAAATCTTTTCTCTGAAACCTGGGGCTGACTGGTTTTGGTGGAGGCAGTGAGGGTTTTAGCTGCCCTGAAGACATGCTTTTCCCTTTCTGTGCTACCACACCCACTCCATTTGCTCTCAGAGCAGGTCTGCTTTTGGCATAGCGGTCCAAGAGTTCAGCAGCCTCTTGCACTGTTTTGGGATCTCGGTCCTCTAGCCAGGTTTTTAGCTCTGCTGGGCAAGCCCAATAAAACTGTTCCAATAAAATCACATTTTCAATTTTATCAACAGTTTGCCTCAATTCCTTCCCACCAACGTTTTAAAAACTGACGTTGTTTCATGGCTAGCTCCTTGTAGCTCATATCAGGGCTTCTCCTGAGCTTACAGAATTTAGCTCTGTATGATTCAGCAGTTAATTCAAACTTTTTTAACAGTGTAGCTTTTAGTTTGCTATAATTATTACTGTCCTCATTGTCCATTTGACCCAATGCACCCCGAGCTTTCCCGGTAAGTAGCGGGGATAGCTGGAAGCTCCAGGACTCTCTAGGAATTTTAGCCTGAATACAAACTTTTTCAAAAGAATTTAAAAAGGCATCCATATCTTCCCCCTCTTTAAATTTGGCTATTAATTTGGAGTTCAATTTGTAACCCAGGCCTACAGTCCCAGTTAAACCCAAGCCACTTACTTGCTCTGGTGCCGCTGGTCAGAGTTGTAGTTTCTCCAGTTCGTGTTGTCACTGGCGCTCCTCTCTCTTCTCCTCTGCAGCTCGCTGGTGCTCACATTCCTTATGGTCTGCCTCCCTCTGTTGTTGCTCTGCCTCTCGCTGTTCCCTCTCTGCCTCTCGGCGTTGTCGCTGTGCCTCTCGGTTCTCTCGCTCCCTTTTCTCCTCTGCCTCCCTTTGTTCACAGTCCCTCTCTGTCTGGAACTCCAGCTCCATCCTGCGCAACTCAGTTTGCAGCCTAAGTACCTCTGGATTCAGGATACTGGTGACCTTCCCCTGCTGCTGTGGCCCTTCACTGAAAGTGGCCCTGCTGTCATCCACACCGGATCTAGACACAGCACTGGCCGCTAGTCCGGCCACACTCGAGGTCTGATCCCTTTCAGTCATGGTCTGTGACTTGGTGCTCTGGGTATCTGTTACCATCAGGGCCTCTATGAGGTTCTGCTTTTTGGCTGTCACCTCGAACGGCACTCCTCTGTCCCCGCACAACTGCTTCAAGTAATCTACAGTGTGTCTGCTGTAGTCCCAAGCCATCTTCTTCCCTGACTATGACTACTCTGACTTGCACTTTAGAGAAAAAAAAATAAAACAGGTAGGAACTTGACTGCATGCCAAGTGATATATAGTTCTGTTTCCTTTTTAAAATAAAACTCTGCCTTTTTTCTTTCTTTGCAAGAGAGCTTACGGTCTCAGCTGACACAGAACAATACAAGCTTGTAATACCAAAATTATGCCACCACTGCCAACCAATCTGTCACAAACCCACTTAGCAGGTCAGGCCCTCTACTCCCAAAGTGCCAACCTCCGAGCACAGTTTAGTGAACAGTTTAACAGAGCAAGGTAACCCTCTTGTCTGTTTTGTGAGTTCAGATCAACCTTTGGTATCAAGTCTTGGAGGGATTCAAACTGTGAACTTCTTGCTAGCGTACCCAATGCACAGGCTCAGATGTTTCTGTCTTCGGGGGGCCAGATATCTTTGCCTATGGGCACCTAACCAGGTATACAGAGATGAACCCTTAAAAACTTTAATAAAGACCTCAGATTTAAAATGCTTCTCTTTCCAGTTTGGTATCACCATTCAAGCTTATGCTTAGTGTCTGCTATAACCATATATACTTTTCTTACAAATGGAAGAAAATTCAAAGACAGACCAGGTATGCTCTAAAAAGAATTTAACTAAAATAGATAAAAATATGTAAAACACAAAATACAGAACTGTTATATCACAAGACATACAAATCTTTTAAAAGAACGAGGTTTAAACAGTGCAAATTCCTACAACAATATTTAGATTTTGTCTGTCTTTCTAAATACCTGTTTAAAAGTGCTCACAGATGTTTTCTTGTCAGAGTCTAGATAAGTGTCTCTGAAATAAAACAGAATATTCCTTAAAGCAAACTGTATTTGCCAATCCCTTTTTGGGTGAGGTCACCTAGCTCCTCCTCTGTCAGAATATATAAAAAAAAAAATATATTTAATAAAAAAAAAAAGGATATCTTTTTCAAGAATTAAATTCTGCAACCTCAGCATACTCGTAGGTTCTTCAACGACCTCTCTTTGATCTTAATCAGTATCCTTTCTCACACAGGCATCAGAAGAACATTTACAACTTTGCGCCAGTTTGCTAAACCTGGTTTCCCCTTCTAACGTCATAAACCTTTTTTTTTTTTTTTTATGATTTCCCTCTTAACAACAACATCTATAATTAACTTAGAAAAGTCTTTAAATAGCTTCTGGCCTGCCATGTAACACCTGGTATCTAAAACCGGTGTGTGTGATCTCACATGCTGTTTCAGCATTTTCTCATGGCTTTCATCTTTCAGCTGAAACCTGTGGGGGGGGGGGTGCGACAGATTTTCAACATCTCTCATGACAGACAGTCCATAACCCATTTTGATATTACAAAAAAAATGATACTACAGCACTCAGAACTGGCTGTCCACGTCACAGAGGGGACACCAAAATTGGCCCTCAGTGCAGGTGCTGAAAATCGAGCAGACTCGAGAGACCGTTAGGCCTATTCTGCTGGCATTTTAATATGTTAGTATGTTAGTAAGACCCCTTGGGACAGGTTCCATTTTAGAGTCCCCAAAGGTACCTACTGGTGCAGTCTAAAACCAAAATGGTGGTGATAAACAGAACTGTCCATGCTGCAAAGAAGGTAGGTTAGACAAACTACAATATCATTACTATGCTAATAGATAATCAGCAAATAAGTACATCTTCTAACAGAGCTCCCTCTGCACAAATAGCAATGGCAGAATGGAACGATTATCTGGCAGCCCGGGTGGGACTCGAGCATAGAAACACTCAGCCCCCTACCAGATTAAATAAGCACCACGTGATAGACAGCTCTTAAAGTGACAGAGCACAGCGGCATTAAGGCACTCTCATAAACACTTTTCAAATGCTAAGACACAGGATACCAGCCTGGCAGTGGGCATTTAAGCACACCCAAGGAAAACTTTCAGGAACCCCCATTTGTGGGGGGGGGGTTACACCCTTCTCTGCCTGGAAAACTTGGCGTCCGCATCAAGTCTACACCATCATAATATTGAAGAAGCAATATATACAAGACATATGTGACATTAGTATACTATGGCAAAAATATCTGATGCATCAGTTAACGTAAATGTATCACATTACTATATATTTCACTATACCATATCATCGACAATACTTATGCATGTTTCATACACTCTATACTGATTCTATTATGATTAACATACTATGAACAGTTACCTATGACTTCACTTTATAACTTCTTGTACAGTAAACAATGTAGAAGGGGGCCCTTCCCTATCAGTTAACTTGGGGCTAGATGGGACAGGGACACCTTGTTCTGAAGGAAGAACAATAAATTGAGAGGTGGCAGTCAAGCTCAGTTTGGGCAGTGAGCTCTTGGAAACGTAAACACCTTTATGGACCACATTGAGAGGCAAGTCCACAGGCCTCCCAGGGGAATCATAACTAAAACATAGCACTGGCTTAACAGGTCGCCCAGATTTTCTGGGTGGAACAGACGCAGGCTCTGGGCGGTCAACATTGGCATTGATTTCTCCTCCTGTAGCGAAGGATGCCTCTGCACTGGTTGGAATGTCCAGACTGGGAACACTACCAGCTCCTGGCTCTGCAGACTGTTTCCACAATACTTTGTTCATTATTATCTTCTGAAGAGGGCCGAAGTTGCTCATTCTGAGGTGACTCTGGCACAATTAGGCTTTGCGGCACTGAAGGGGTGCTGTCAACACTTTCATATTGTTCTTCATGTTCTGGTATGTCATCATGGAGACTCAGGCCATCAGCCCCTTCTTTGGGCAAGTTAAACAGTTCTACAAGACACAGAGAGTCTGCAACCTCAGACGTGATACTTTGCACCTCACTTTCAGGGGGCATTGGGTCCAAGGAAGAAGCTGGGGGGTTAGGCAGTTCTGAAGGCCCAGCTTCATCCCCACAATTCTGCAGAGGATTGCCTCAAAACAACTGACTCAGTTCATATGAGGGATAATAGGCATTATCACAGTCACTCTTATCAGAGACAGATGAACAGTCATCACTATCACTCTGGGCCTGCTGAGGGGAAGGTCTTAGTTCTGGAACAACACGGACAGGTTGGCTCTGTTTCCTCTTTGCAGCAGCATGAATCACTGACCCAGGAGAAGTGTCAGGTGTTGATTCAGCATCAATAATAACTTGGCCAATGGGCAGTAAGTAATCACAGTGCATGGTCTTAACAGCTTTGGAATTATTTTCTGGGTGCACCTTGTACACTGGCAGATCATCCAATTTACCAACTACTACGTGGGGAAGATGGTGCCATCTATCAGCAATTTTGTGTTTTCCATGCAGTCCCAAATTGTATAGTAGCACCCTATTTCCAGGCAACAACTCCTGGGCTTTTACTCGTTGATCATGTCTTTCTTTGTTGGCGAGATTTCGCTTAACAGCCATAGTTTGAGCTAGTTGATAAGAATGATTCAACTGATCTTTCAATTTCTGTTTGTACTGCAAATAGTTTTCAGCTCAGACCCCATCTGGAGAAACTCCAAAGCAGACATCAACTGGCAGTCAGGCCTCCCTCTCGAACATGAGATGGTAGGGGAGAACCCAGTAGTGTCACTTTTGGTGCAATTGTACACATGTACCAAGGTGCTAATCTGCTGGCTCCACTTATGCTTGTCTTTTGGATGGAGGGTGCCCAGCATGTCTAGAAGGGAGCGGTTAAAGCGTTCTGGTTGAGGGTCCCCCTGTGGGTGATAGGGGGTGGTTCTTGACTTCTGCACCCCCCACAGAGAGAGCATTTCTTTGATTAACCTACTTTCAAAGTTTGTGCCTTGGTCAGAATGGATCCGCTGGGGGGCACCATAGTGGACAAAGAAGTTTTCCACCAGCACCTTGGCCACGGTAGAGGCCTCTTGATCTTTAGTTGGGAAGGCTTGTGAGTACCGTGTAAAATGATCAGTAACTACCAACACATTGCCAGTGTTCTTTTGGTCAGGTTCTAGGCACAAGAAGTCTATGCAGACCAATTCTAGAGGGGCGCTGGTAGTGATATTGACAAGAGGGGCAGCCTTCTGAGGCAGGACTTTTCTTTGGAGGCAACAACTTCAGGTCTTTACATGATGCTCAACATCTGCTCCCATCTTTGGCCAGTAGAATCAGGATCATACCAAGTCGAGAGTTCTGTCAATACCGAGGTGCCCCATGTAATTGTGGAGGGACCTCAGTACCAGCTGTTTAAAGGCCATGGGTAGAACCAACTGTTGCTTGTCTACTTGACCACAATGATCCACTGTCTCTCTGTATAACAACTGATCATGTAACTTTAACCTGGGGCCATCCTTGGACAACAGAGCAGTTCGCAAGTCAGGGGAACACAACTTTGACACATCTTTCCCCGCACGCAGGGCGTCAAGTGCTGGTTGACTCATGGGATCTTGGGATTGAGCCCACTGAGTACTGTCATTATCAAACTGAGGTAGTGCACTAATATTTCAAGCAGAGAAATGGCAATAGGCAGTCGGTATGCAGGTATCAGGAGGGCCCAAGCAATCTACTAGGCAGTCAACTGTGTCCACAGACATTTGTTCATCTTTATCAAACTTTTGACATAATGCTTTGATGTCAGATTCAGACAATCTGACCCAGTTGTTCTGAGAAGCTGATCTTCGTGACAGGGTATCAGCATCGATGTGGTTTAGTCCCGGTCTGTATTCAACAACATAATCATAAGTCGATAAGGCAGGAAGCCAACGGTGCCCAGTGGCGTCCAATTTAGCTGAAGTCTGCACATAGGTCAGTGAGTTGTTGTCAGTCATCACTAATATCTTTGCCCCATAGAGGTACTCATGAAACTGGCCAACTATGGCCCATTTTTGGGTGAGGAATTCCAACTTGTGGACCAGATAGTTCCGCTCTGATGGGGTCAAGCTCCTACTGGAGAAAGCTACAGGTCTCAAGCCATCTTCATAGTCTTGATATAGCACAGCCCCAAGGCTCTGCAAACTAGCGTCTGTATGCAGAACATAGGGCTTGGTAGGATCAGCATAGGCAAGGACTAGGGCGTGGGTGAGCTGGTATATGACTTCAAAGAATGCCGCTCACATCTGGTGTCCACCAAGTCCCAAAAGCTCACCTGTTCGAAAAATACACTTTCTCTTGGTCTTTTTTTTTTTTTTTTTTTTTAAATTTACATTTTCACCTTCTAGCTGCCGGCCACCCAATGTTCAGCCGGTCACGAGCGGCTCCACCCCCCCATCGGCCTCGGGTCCTCCGATACCCGTGGCTTACCCCCACGGTGGGGCTGCGGGATGGAGAGGCGAGACATCCCGCAGAGACCGTAATTGGTCGGAGGACTGGCCTGGGGGGGCTAATCAAAGCCGGCGGGCTTCATGGAGGGTGGCCGGCAGCCATCCATTTTCCTCTTTTCCGGGGAGGCGGGGTCGTGCAATGACGCCCAGCGTCCGCCCCGCCTCCTACAATCTTTGGAGCGGCAGCGTGGGTGCTCCTGGCCTCCGCTAGGAGTCCCCATCGCCCCGGATGCTACCCCATCCCTCCCCGGAGAAGGAGAGCAGTCCACGGATGCTCGATCCTTCTCCCCGGCCAGCCCTCCGATGACTCGGGTCCGCTCTCAACCCGGTCGCCATGTCAAGAAGGGAATTAATCATTACCGACCACGAAATGCTTTCTGGTCTTGATAGCCTCTTTGTATTTATGTTGGTAGAAGGTAGCCTTGGGTAAGGTTAAGGAGTGGTCGAATCACCTTTGAATAGTCTTTGATGAACCTATGGTAGTAGCCGCAGAACCCCAGGAAATGCTGTAGCTCTTTTAGGTTATTGAGCTGAGGCCAAGTGGTCAAAGATTCAACTTTACTGGGATCTGTCTGTATCCCTACTGCAGCCACTATTTGTCCCACATATTTCACCAATGTTTGAAAAAAATGGCACTTGTCTATGGATAACTTGAGGCCAAATTCTTCCAAACGATCGAGGACTTTGAACAGTCTGGTCTCATGTTCCTCCAGCGTGCTCCCGAAAACAATGGCATCATCCAAGTACACTAAACATTCCAGCAAGCTCATGTCTCCCACCGCACGTTCCATCAATCTCTGGAAGGTGGCAGGGGCACCCGAAATCCCCTGTGGCATCCTCAGGAATTTGTATGAACCCCAAAGGACAGATGAAGGTTGTTTTCTCATGGTCCTTCAGGGCCATCAGAATCTGATAATATTCGCTGCAGAGATCCAGTACTGAGAACCACTGACCCCCATTCAGGCAATCCAGAGCATCCTGTATGCCTGGCATGGTGTATTGATCTGGGAAAGTCCGTCGGTTTAGGGTCCAATAGTCCACACACATCCTCATGGATTTGTTCTTTTTCCGCACCACTATGATGGAGGATGCATATGGGCTTCTTGATTCTTGAATAATATCAGCAGCGAGCATTTCCTGTAGGTGCCTCCTAACATCATCTATGTCCGCTGGGGCAAGGTGTCGGGACCTCTCTTGAAATGGTCGGTCATCATACAGGCGTATGTTATGCTCGGCCCCATGGACACATCCCATGTCCCACTCTTTTAGTGAGAACACTTGGTCTGTCTGAGCAAGTTTCCTGCCAATTTGGGTCTTCCATTCTGCAGACAAGGGGGAATCACCGAAGTCAAATAAGTCTGGGGTCACTTTCTCCCTTTCGCCAGAGTACTTGTTACTGGGTAATACTGCAGTGTCTGCACAGTGTACTGTAGCCAGCGTACATCCCCAGTTCACACGAACTTCCCTGTCTGACATGTTTCTCACTTGCACCATTACTCGGCAGGTATAGGCATGGGCATATGCAGGTAGTATACTGGGCTTAACCATCAACCCCTCTGGCAGCTTCCCTTCACCAGGGGTGTCTATCATCAATATTTTGTTCTTTACATCTCTCCTTAGGCGGACTTCTCCATGGATCATACACTGGGCATTGGGAGCCAACACCAAAGAGTCAGGATCCTTTTTTCACACTATCCCCACTGGCTCATCTTGGGCCACTTCATCAGGTTTCTGTTGCAAGTCATAAGCCCTTTTGATTTAATGCTGGAATTCTTAGGGCCAGTCCAGTCCATTGCCCTTGCGTCTCATGGCAGAGTTGTGCTAGTCTCCCAAACATGTAGGCATTGGTTCCATTTAACAGGGAACCCCATCATACAGTCCAGTGGGGGACACACTTGCTAAAGTGTCTCAACTTGTTCATCTACCCCAGCCACAGCAATAGGGAATGACAGCCAGACCCGGATATACTCCAAGTACGGATAGGACTTCTCACTCAACCCCCACACATGCAAACCTTCCAAGGGTTGTAGGGGCATGTCAGGCAGATGCTTTTGGTACCAATCTTGAAATACTATGGTCACTTAAGATTCACTGTCAAACACGGCCCGGGTACACATACCATTCACTGTCACTATAGTTTCCATTGAAGGGACCACCACCTTGGACCACTCAGGTGATGTGGACTTGGCTATCAGTTTTACAGCTGCCTTGGATGAATAGCTTTTCCAGGCAGCCCCACCTTGCGGCCGTATGCTGCTTCGTCGAATCAATGCCAGCAGCCTAGCAGTAACTTTTCTCAGATTCTCAGGCGAACAGCAGGTGAACCGGGTGTGCCCATCCTCTCAGCAGTGGTAACAGAAAACAGGTTCTTTAAAATTTCTAGGGGAAGAGGGGAAGAGTTCCCCTGCTTGAACATAGTGGGGGATTCTCAGGGTCTGTCTCTCTGGTAGGGAGTTTGCTCTCTTGACTTTCTGAGGTCCCCCAAGGGTCAGTGTCTTGGGTTGCTCGGAGGCGGAGTAGGTCTTCCACCACAGCTCTCAGTTCTCATACCTCTTCCCACAGGCTGTCTTCAGGTCGGGTTTCAGAAGAAACCATGTGTACCCCCAACCCTCCCGGCAGGACTTCCCTCTTTGTCTCGGTTGGGGGAGCTGGACAGGAATTAGCATCTTTGGCTGCCTCGGAAGCTCCCTGACTGACTCTCAACTCAGTTAACTCCTTGATCAGTTCTCTCATCTGTTGCAGTTCGGCCTCCTCACCTCTCTCAGGGCCTGACAGGCGTGGGCAGCCCCAATATAGGGCTCCCATCCCTCTTCATCATTCTCAATCTCACGGATCTCTTTCATTAGGTCACAATATTGGGGGCGATTGCCCCTTCTGTCTTGTAGTTTAAGCTTCAACAACATAATGCTAGAGTACCTTGCTGACTTTAAGATGTGATCTAGCCGGACCCTATTCAATTCACTGGCGGGCACCCCTCCTTTCCGGTGGGCCCACTGCAAAGCTCGCTCAATTCGAGTAATAAACACTGATAGTTTTTCATTCTTCCACTGTTTTGAGGATTTAAACTTTAACATCAGGTCATCTCCCGACTCGGTGCTACCAAATACCCTCTGCAGGGCAGAGATGTACTCTGCAGCTGTGGCCTCTGTCCTGGTGGATAGCAGGAAACAAATGGCCTCCAGTGCAGGGCCCCTCAAGCTTTCCATGAGTCTCTTCCTCTTTTCCCCCTTAGTACACTGTCACTCCTGGACCAATGGGGTGGCATAGTCCATCCACATTTCCAGATCATCCTCCCTCACGGGCATCGGGACTGTGCCTGAAAAGAGCCTAAGTCTGCTGTATGAGTACAAATGTACAGTAGGTATCGCTATGGGGGAAGCAAGTGTAGGGGTGGCAGGAGAAGCTATGGGGGACAGCATGGGACTGATCTCCTCAGAAAGCTTTAACATTTGTACTAGCTCTGAAGCAGAGTGCCCCTCAGAGGTTAACAGTTTAGACAGCTTATCTTTAAACCCCTCTACATAGGGGACCCTCCAGAAGCAGCCGGGTCGCTATGTAAGTGAATGACCTTTCACCCCTTTTGGGACCCTTCAGGCACAATGACAGGGGGTACCTTCTCTGGTTCAATAGGCAGGCTGCAGGAGAGTAGGACCACCATAGTTTGATCAAACAGGTTGGAATTCCTTCCCCTTACTTCAACCTTCCCCAAACACTTAATTCGTTCAACCACTTCCACAATAGTGGCATTATCGGTCCCAAGGGGACGTCCGTTAATAGCAGAGATTGCCGAGGGTCCACCCCCTCTGCCTCACTCCATCCCATCATACAGTGCACTAGCAGCTTGTGTGGAGCAAGTTTAAACTTGAGCTTAGTGAGTGCCTCCATTTTACCACAGTTTTTGAGTGTGGGGTTGTAGTACCAACTTCTGACCACTGGAAGGTGCAAATCCCAGTGTTGGTGCCTCCGAGATGTAGCCCCTAGGTGGCACTATCCCAAGGGATACTACCCCTGCCTGTGTGGCTAGTTGCAGGTTAAGGGGCCTGGGCACTGAAATGGGTGCCTCCACCTGGAGGACAGGGTTGTTAGTAACAAGGATAACCTGGGTACAGCCCTCCGGGACACTAACCCCCCTCTTTCCCCTCTAGTGGCCTAGACAATATGCAACAAACACTTTCACTGTAGCCCCTATTCAGCATACAATTCCCCACACTGTTTGCACTTACCACCAGGGCTGGTCCCACCAGTTCGACCCTTGAGACCCCCTGTAAAACAAGGTTAGGCACAGTAAATAACAGTACAGTGCTTTTGGTACAAATTGGAACCTCAGACAGATTAAATGCAAAAAAGTTAGATCTGATTTATTCAGGGGAATTGAACAAGGGAGGGACGTAATCAGGTTGATTGATTCGAAAACTGATCTAGTCAGGCAAATATGCATGCACTTTTAGTCCCTACACAGTCAGACGCTCTGGGTACCCAGTTGGAAGTAAGGTGGGCTAGCCTGGAACATTGCCCGGGGTAGGCCGGCATCGCAGCTGGTTGGGGCCCTGTGATGAAAAGAAAAGGCATGCACAACCACACACCATTTGTAATTCAGAGCCTGAACTCAGTTCATGAAAGGAAAAACAATAATGCAATCAGATGACAACACTTGAGATTTAGCTGTTGTTGCAGCGAGCTACCCTGATTGTTAGTCATGCTACCCGATACGAGACACAGGCTGGAAGAAATGGAGACTGTGGGTTGATGACTGGTTTGCTAGGAGAAGCAGGGCCCACACGAATCACCAAGGTGTCATTCCTGTTCGAGATGGTTGCGCAGGGGGGTGATCCTGGGCGAGTCTCTCGTCGATGATAGGTTCTGTGCCTGAAGTAGCTGGCTGGGCCAGGTGGCAAGGCCCAGGCCGGGTGGAACAGTTCGGATTTTGAGTCCAGTAGTGCTGGATGCAGCTTCCAGCAAACATAGAAACATAGACTTTGATGGCAGATAAGGACCGCTTGGCCCACCTAGTCTGCCCATTTCCTTACCTAGAGGATAAGCGGCAGATCCTATTTAACCAACTGTCTATTTCTTCCTACCCCCCACAAAAATTGCCTTATGTCTATCCCATGCATTCTTGAATTCTCCCACAGTTTTAGATCCCACAACCTCCTCAGGAAGGCTGTTCCATGCATCCACCACCCTCTCTGTGAAAAAATACTTCCTCACATTGCCCCTGAGCCGTTCTCCCCTAGCTTCAAATTGTGTCCCCTTGTTCTTGCACATCTCTTTTTCTGAAAGATGCTACCTTCTTGGACTTTGTTGATTCCACTGAGGTACTTAAATGTTTCTATCATGCCTCCCTCTCCCTTCTTTCCTCAAGGGTATACATATTAAGCTCCTTTAGTCTCTCCTCGCATGGCTTCTCTTGCAGACCCTGCGCCATTTTAGTTGCCCTCCTCTGAACTGCCTCCATCCTGTCTATGTCCTTGCGGAGATGGGGTCTCCAGAACTGGACGCAGTACTCCAGATCGGGTCTCACCAACTGTCTGTACAAGGGGATAACAACTTCCTGTTTTCTGCTGGTGATGCCTCTCCCTATACATCCCAGTATCCCCCCAACCCTCCCTACCGCCTTCTCACATTGCTTGCCAACCTTAAGGTCATCTGATATGATTACCCCCAGGTCCCCTTCCATTTTTGTTGTTGTTACTACCTCCCCCACTACTGTGTAATCTTCCCCAGGGTTTTTGTTTCCCAGGTGCATTATTTTGCACTTCTTTGCATTGAATCCAAGCTGCCATACTTCGGACCATTCCTCCAACCTTGCCAAGTCCCTTCTCATCCTTTCCACACCTCCTTGTGTATCAACCCTGCAGCAGATCTTTGTGTCATCTGCAAAAAAGCACACTTTTCCTTCCAGTCCTTCTGCAATGTCACTTATAAAGACATTAAAAAGGACTGGACCCAGTACTGAGCCCTGCGGTACCCCACTAGTAATCCCTCTTTCTTCAGAGTGGATTCCATTTACAATTACTTTCTGTGTCCTGTTATCTAGCCAATGTTTTACCCAGGCTACCAGCCTGGGACCCACTCCCAGGCTGGTTAACTTGACTATTAATCTTTTGTGTTGGACTGTGTCAAATGCCTTGCTAAAGTCTAGGTAGGCCATGTCCACAGCCCCTCCCTGGTCTATTACTTTGGTCATCCAGTCAAAGAAATCTATTAGATTTATCTGACATGACCTTCCTCTGTGAACCCATGCTACCTTGGGTCCTGCTGCCCCACTGGCCTCTAGGTACTCAACAATTCTTTCCTTCAGAAGTGATTCCATCACTTTCCTACCACAGAGGTCAAACTGACAGGTCTGTAGTTTCCTGCCTCTGTCTTGGTCCCACTTTTGTGAAGGGGAATCACATCTGCCTTCCTCCAGTCCTCAGGTACTACACTATCCTCCCATGATTTGTTAAAAAGGGTAGTCAGTGGTGTCACTAGTTCTCCACTTAATTCTTTTAGAATTCTGGGGTGAATTCCATCTGGCCCCATTGCTTTGTCCACCTTCAGTTTTAGGAGTTCTTTCAGAACCCTTTCTTCTGTGAAAGGACTGGGATCGACCCTCCCCATCCAGAGTGCTTCTGTTAATTGGATTAGGCACATCCCCCACCTCCTCTTTTGTGAATACTGAACAGAAGTATTCATTCAGTATCCCTGCTTTTTCACTGTCCCTCTCTGCCCACCCACCATCCATTCTATTCAGCCTCACTATCCCTCCCTTTGTCTTTCTACGCTACCTGATATACCTATAAAAGGTTTTAGCCCCTTCTTAACTGAGTTGGCTATCTTTTCCTCAGTTTGGGCCTTTGCTATTCTGACTACCCTCCCTGCTTCCTTCTGCCTTAACTGGTACAGTTCTCTGTCCTGCTCCTTCTGTGTTTCCTTATACTTCCGAAATGCTATCTTTTTCTCCCTAACCTTCACTGCCACCCCTTTTGAGAACCATAGTGGCTTTTTCTTTCGTTTTGATTTGTTTATTTGCTTCACACAAAGGCTTGTTGCCTCTGTGATGGCAGTTTTGATATTTCCCCATTGTTGCTCCACCCCTCTTTCTAGCCTGTTTGCTAGTGCTTTTCTAAGGCACTCTCCCATCTTGCCAAAGTCAGCCCTCCTGAAGTCCAGAACCCTCACTTTTGCATGGCTTAACTCTGTAGCTGAGTTTATCGTGAACCACACTGTTTGGTGGTTACTTGTTCCCAAATGGCTACCTACTTCTAGATCTGAAATCCTCTCACTGTCCCCATTTGAGAGTACGAGGTCTAAGATTGCTCCCTCACGAGTAGGTTCCAAAACTAGCTGTCTGAGACATGCCACCTGAAGGGCATCAAGAATGGCCCTGCTTTTGGATGTGGCTGCAGCAAAGGTGCTCCAGTTGACATCCGGCATATTAAGGTCCCCCATCAACAGCATCTCCCCTTTCTCTGCCATCCTAAGTATGCCTTCTATCATATCCTTGTCCATTCCCTCCCCCTGACATGGGGGTCTGTATACAACCCCTGTGCGGATTGTGGTGCCATTTCCAGTCTCTAAGGTGACCCACAGTGCCTCCTCTCCTCCCTGTTTACTCTTTTGTTCAGTTGCTTTTACCCCTTCCTTTACATGTGTGGCACATTTACACAGTGGGGAACCAAATAGTGACCCACTAACAGCACACAGCACATTTATAGTAAAGCAATCACCATACCACAATGCGGAAGGTAGTCCGGCCGTAATATCAGTGTCTCTGAGCAAACCTTGGAATTCTGTGGTAAATGGATGTCCTGATAAGCTGATCGTGTACAGCAAATCTTCGGTCTTCTTCAGGTTCAAATCTGGTCACTCTTCAGTGGCTTTGTCACACTCCAATACAGATACAGTACGATTGCTAAGCCTTTCAAACAATTCCCTCTCAAGGGACTAAAGGCAGACAGGCCAAAAGGCAGCTGCTTGAATCACTCAAGCTGTTTACTCTTTAGACTCTTAACTCCAGACTGACTGACTGCAGCAGGCAGCTTGGGAATTTCCCTTCGGTCCAAAAGGTTCTGGTTGGTTGATCCATCAGTCTGTCAAAGCAAGGGCTCCCCCTCCAGGTCTGTTTTGGCACCAAAATGCAAAAACTACAATTCCTACAGAAATTTGCTCCCACAAGACCCCTGGGGACAGGTTCCATTTTAGAGTACCCAAAGGTACCGCATGGTACTGACTGGCAGTCCAAAACCAAAATGGTGACGATAAACAGAACTGTCCATGCTGCAAAGATGGCAGGTTAGACAAGCTACAATATCATTACTATGCTAATAGATAATCAGCAAATAAGTACAGCTTCTAACACAGCTCCCTGTGTGCAAATAACGATGGCAGAACGGAGCGATTATTGGGCAGCCCAGGTGGGACTCGAGCATAGAAACACTCAGCCCCTCCCAGATTAAATAAGCACCACGTTATAGGCAGCTATTGAGACAGAGCACAGAGGCATTAAGGCACTCTCATAAACACTTTTCAAACGCTAAGACACAGGATACCAGCTTGGCAGTGGGCATTTAGGCACACCCAAGGAAGACTTTCGGGAACCCCCATTTGTAGGGGGGTTACATATGCACTTGACCATATTAGTGATTTGCTTCCTGTATTACTTGCTGTTTTTCATTACCATGTACTGTTTTGTATTGTCCTAAGCAGGACCTCCTTGTAAATGAGCTTGCTCAATGGAGTCTTCCTGGTGAAATAAACTTGAACACAGATGCGGATGGTGGTGTAGGAATGGAAGCCTTTTGGGCAGGTAAGTGGATGGCAGCGAAATGGCCAAGGCAGTGGCAGAAGGCAGGCTTGTGCACAGACATCACTCTGTTAGACGTTTTCTCTATTTTCGCAGCCATCTGGACAGGGTGTGAGGCATGGGCTAATAGGAGGGTTTGGTGCTGGTGTGCAATCAAGCATTAGTGAAGGATCTTACTTCAAGAGGGCTCTTGCAGTAGGTAATAACCATTAGGACTGAACCACCAGGTGCTAGGACCACACGGAAAACTTTAGCTAGCATTGTATAGAGGGGGCCCGCCCCTGATGTCATGTGACCGGCGTCAGCCAGATGCCATATAAGGGGAGGTCCCCATGCCCACCCTCCAGTTCTTTCCTGCCATTGACCTGCGCACATTGGACCTTGTGGAACACTGCTACAGTTCGACTGCCATTTTCGATTAGTATATCCTTCGAATTTTTCTTTGTTTTTTCTCAAAATAGTAGAATTTGTCATCAGATTGCATGTCTTCTCCAACTCCTTCCGAATTGCATCACAACAAGTGTGCTTGTGGCAAGCAGCTCCTGGAGAAGAACACCCACACTTCATGTCTCCTGTGTTTGGGATCTGACCACGACACCGAGGCCTGTGTGGACTGCCAGAAATTTAACCGGGCCATACAGAAACGCAGGCAGCAAGCCCTGGAAGCTCACCTTTTGAAATTGAAACTTGCTTCCATGGAGAAAGAGCTGCAGCAGATGTGAAGTGTTTTCACATCTCCAGGAGGTTCTTCTGACTCCCACAAGCAGAAGAAGAAGAAGAAGAAGGACAAGGCGAGACACCGGGACCAGGATCAGTCTCCTTCCAGGCCGCGGCTCCCTCTGGGACCACGACCAATGAGAGGCCTTCCTCCAGTGAGGGAAGCGCCCCTCTGGCTAAGTCTATTCCTGCTATGGAGCGTACTGAGCCCCTCCCCCCACCTGAGCTGGTTATGGTTCAGGTGGGCACCTCCGGGGATTTGGAGGCTCCTACCACCCTTAGACCCCTCAAAACTCCCGGGTCTAAGCTGCGTGGTTTGGCTGATAAGTCGGGCATCGGGTCTTTCGATGAACGCACAGTCCCGGCTGATATGTTGGGTATCAGTCCTTCCAACGAACGTCCAGCCATGGCGCTTCCATATGATCCGTATAACAGGTCTGACGTCGCAGCATCCTCGGGAGGAATCCCACTCCCAGGACCCTCTTACACCACCTCTGGTGATACTTCCAGACTCCCTCCTCACCTCGGAGGCAGAGGAGGAGGAGCAGCCACCCACTGGTCCCTCAAACATACCAGCATTGGACAACCCATCACTGGACTTCCCTTCGGGGACTCCAACACCCACATCTGTGGACCCTCCATCTGGGCCTTCTGCTCCTCCCGAGTCCGGTGGGTCCCCCCTGTCCTTTAGGACTGATGCCAGGTCTCCCTCCAATAGGCCCACAGCCTGACCTGACCCTACCAGGGCCCTCCAATATTCCTTCCAGGCCACCATCAGGTCCTTCGGCACCACCATCTGGGCCTACGCCAGGCTACCCATCACTGGGTTTTCCAGGACCACAATACACTGTCCTGGGGTATCCGAAGCCACAGTACCCTACGCCAGGGTACCCAAAGCTGGGTTATCCAGCACCCAGCTATTCAACGCTGGGTTATCTTACACCAGGCTACCTGATGCCGCAATACCCAGTACCAGGCTATCCGATGCCAGACTAAATGCCACTATACCAGCCGCCTCCATCTCTGCGGCCTCCGCAGCCACAGGTGAATTTTGAGGCCTTTTTCAACTCTTGGTGGGCTAAAACCAAGTCTCACCTGATAACGGAGCTGGACACTGTCAGCCTGTGGCAGCCTGCACACTGGTCTGTCCTACTCCCACCCCATGGTCTCTGTCGCTGGAGGAAATGCACCCCTCCATGTCGAGTCACACGCTGAGAGCCTCCTCGGTATAGGGCCACGGCAGTGGATTGGCTAACCCTCACAAGGAGGTTCCCCTTCCCAGGGTTTTGTCCCCAGATGGGAGTCCTTCGTCACACTCAGAATCTGACTCTTCCTGTGCCTCAGGGTACGAGACTCCTCCTTTGGAGGATCCCAAGCCTAAAGAGACCCCCAAGTCTCCCCCAGAGGATCCATCCTTCACGGAAATCCTCAAGAAGATCCAGGAGGCTAATGGATGGAAGGCTGAGGACCAGGATCCTCAGCTTAAGAGACTGGCAGAGCACCTCGACCTTCCTGAGTTACCTCTCCTTCTCATCCCTCCCGGATGGGGCCTCATGAAGACTTGGCCACCACTATCTGGCAGCAGCCATCGTTGATCCCCGCTATTTGCAAAAAGGCGGACAGGTTATACCGTGCCCCGGAGGTCAAGGACCACCTCAGTACCCACCTAAAGGCTAATTCGGTGGTCATTAATGTGGCACATGACCGCACCACTTAGCCCAAACATATGAGTACCTCACCTCCTGATAAGGAGTCGGGGCAGCTGGACCAGTTCGGACGTAAGTTCTACTCGTCCTCTACGCTGGCTAAAAGAGCTCGGAACTACCTGAGCCATAGGATTGTCTATCAAAAGACTGTGCTGGGGCAGCTCAAGTCAAAATTTGAGGCCTTGCCTGTTTCTGAAGCCAGGATTGAAATCTAACAGACAGTCAGAACGGCAGAAATTACCTACCGCCATGCCTTGTGGGCTGTCTACAATGCTGTTGATGCTTTGGCTTGGAGTGCTTCTATGGAGGTTTGCCTACACAGATACTCCTGGTTGCAGGTCTCTGGATTCACCCAGGATGTTCAGACCTCTATCCTGGATGCCCCTTTCCGAGGCTCTGTCCTCTTTGGGAGGGGGGGTGTCAAGGACATTCTAACAGAATCACAAGAGTGGCAAAGCTTTACGCTCAGTGCAATCTCTGTACCGGTCTAATACTAAGCTTAAGCAGCCCTTTCATTGCCAGCAAAGGTACCAAAACAGGCAGCAGCCTACCAGACATCAGACCAAATGTCGGGCTACCTCCTCAGCCTCCACCCCTCCAGCCAAGTCTCAGAGGGCTTCCGGGGGGACACATCCCAATCCTCCCACCATCTCCTGACTCGCGGCTTGCCCCCCTCATCCTCCAACAGGTCTGGAGAAGCCAGTAGGGGGCAGGTTCACCAGCCACCTGGCGGGGTGGGAGATGATCATGGCAGACATGTGGGTCCTTCAGCTCATAACTCAGGGTCACACACTAGAATTTCTATAGAGACCGCCAGAAAACCCTCCAGGTCATGCTCATTACCCAAAAGGTCACATTCCACTCATCTGAGAGGAAATTGAGGCCCTGCTGAGAAAATCCACCATAGAACCCGTTCCTCAGGACCAGGTCAGAAGGGGATATTACTCCCATTTCTTCCTGGTCCCCAAAAAGATGGGAGACCTTTGGCCAATATTGGACCTCAGCATGTTCAGTCTGTACGTAGAGTACAAGAGATTTTGCTTGTTGACTCTCTCAGGTCTGTTGCCACTTCTTCACCAAGGACAGTGGCTCTGCACATGCAGGATGCTTACCCGCATATTCCAGTCTTCCCTGCCCACCGCCACTTTCTCAGGTTTGCCTTTCAGGGGGAGCACTTCCAGTTCAAAGCTCTTCCTTTTGGCCTGTCCTCAGCACCCAGGGTTTTTTCCAAGTGCCTAGCGGTAATTGCTGCAGTTTTGCAGCATTAGGGCCATTATGTGTTCCCGTACCTTGACAATTGGCTTCTCTCAGCCCCATCGAGGGACAGCTTGGTAGCCTCCCTGTCGACTACCCTGGATTTGTTCCATCAGTTGGGTAGTACGATGAGCTACCTCAGATCTCACCTTATCTCTTCTCAGCAGCTCCAGTTTATTGGGGCAGTGCTGAATATGACCCAGGCTCAGGCTTTCCTCCCTTTGGACAGGGCAGAAATGCTGCAGGAGCAGCAGGCAAGGTATGTGGCCTCGAGCCACTGGGTAATGGCTAGGGCTGTTTTATGTCTCCTGTGCCTTATGGTAGCAGCCATCCCCACTGTTCTGTTAGCCAGGCACCATATGTGGGTCACGCAGTGGACCCTCCGTGTTCAGTGGGCTCAGAGGTCAGATGACCTGGACAGTAGAGCTTTGGTGTCCAGTCTCATGCATCAGGATCTCCTCTGGTGGCAGAACCTCAACAACCTCTGTTGAGGTGTTCTGCTCCTGCCCCCTGCTCTGAACCAGACCCTGGTCATAGATGCCTCAGGGCCTCCGGTCAGGGTTGTGGATCCCATTTGGGAGACTGCAGAACTCAGGAATCTTGGTCTCAGAGGGAGCTCTCTCTACACATCAACATGCTAGAAATGAGGGCGGTGTTATATACCCTTCAGGCATTCCAGTCCCTTCTCCTCCCAGGCACTCTACTTGTCCAGTCAGACAACATGTGCGTGGTATGGTATCTCAACAAACAAGGAGGCATGCGTTCATATCCCCTGTGCAGGGAAGCGATGCATGTATGGAACTGGGCTCTCCAACACTGCCTCCAGCTCACAGCAATGTATGTCCCGGGCATTCAGAATGTCCTAGCAGACAGTCTCAGTCGCACCCAAGCAAGGGTCCATGAGTGGGAACTGAGTCAGTTGGTGGCCGAAGACATCTTCGACCTCTGGGGTTGCCCAGACCTGGATCTGTTCACCTCCCCATACAACGCAAAACTAACCAGTTTCTGCTCACTTGTTCCCGGGCCTGGTGCTTTCTGGTGAGATGCGTTCTTTTCTGGACAGGGAGGTTCTTGTACACCTTCCCTCCCTTCCCGCTCCTGAAAGGGTACTCCAGAAGTTATGGGTGGAAGGGGCTCATATGATTCTGATTGCCCCTTATTGATCTCACCAGATTTGGTTCCCTCTGCTCCAGCAGTTAGCGGTGGAGCCTCCGGTTTCTCTACCCCTCTGCCAAGACTTTATTCTGACCCAGGAGCAGGACAGGCTGGTTCATCCAGGACTTAAGTCCCTTCACCTTCCCGAGTGGCACCTTCTGACATAGCTGCCTCACGTTTTGGTGTTTCTTCCAGAGTTGTTCAAGTCCTTGTGGAGGCCAGAAAGCCATCCACAAGAACTACTTACGTGATGAAGTGGAATGGTTTTCCATTTGGGAAACCTCTAAGGGTTGGGACCTGTTCTCCTGCCCAGTTCTGCAGGTCATGGAGTACCTGCTGCACCTTTCAGACCTTGGGCTCAGCTATTCTTCTCTGAAGGTCCACTTGTCTGCCATTTCTGCCTACCACTCCCTAGTGGATGTCAAAACCTTGGCTCAGTTGGAGATCTCCCAAACCTTTTTGAAGGGGATCCTCCATTTGAAATCCCTGATGTGGAACCAAGTTCTCCTGTGGAATCTGAACTTTGTTCTCAAGAAGCTCACTCTGCCTCCCTTTGAAGTGGCTGCCAGTTGCGATCTGTGCTATCTGTCATGGAAAGCACTCTTTTTAGTTGCCATTACTTCTGCTCGGAGGATTTCTGGGCTTCAGGCTCTTATGTGCAAGGAACCCTATTTGATTTTTCACAGAGACTGGGTGGCTCTGTGTACAAATCCTAAGTTTCTACTGAAGGTAGTTTCTGAGTTTACTTTAAATCAGACTATACACTTACCAGTGTATTACCCTGAACATTCTAATCAAGGGGAGGCACTTCTACACACCTTAGATGTGCACAGAATTTTACGTTACTGTGTGAACTGGACTAAGTCAGTCTGTAAGACGGATCAGCTTTTAATTTCTTTTGCACCCAAAAGAGAGGGCGTAATGGCTGGCAAACTGCATTTTGTTTTGTTATCAGAAGTATAACAAGCCACTTCCAGGGAAAGTTAAAGGGTACTCAACCAGAGGCATGGCTGCATCTACTGCTTGTTTCAGAAATGTTTTTGCAGCAGACATTTGTGCAGCAGCCACTTAGAGCTCTGGCCACACCGTCACTAAACATTACAGTCTGGACATTGCCTCTAGGTGCAGGGCAGGCTTTGGACTAGCTGTCCTTCAGGGCCTTCTGTCTTAATCTTGCTCCTCCTGCAGACCTGTCCTGCCTCACGTGTTCAGTCTTTGTCTGAATTATACTGCTTGGGACTCAGTCTTAATGGTTATTACCTACTGCAAAAGTCCTCTTGAAGTAAGATACTACAGTCATGTAAGAACTTACCGTAACAATAGATCTTCGAGAGAGGCTCTTGCAGTTGGTAAGCTTTTTCCCCTCCCCCCTTCCCCCTGCTGCTGCTGCTCTTTTTCAGCCTTTCTATTGGCTCCAGGAGCCCATTCCTTTCTCCTGTCACACCTTTCAGGTCTCTGGTGGGAGAATCTCCAGTTCTGAGGCATGAGGACCACCCCTTATATGGTGTCTGGCCGACACCTGTCATGTGATGTTGGGGATAGTCCCCTGCTATACACTGCTAGCTAAAGTTTTCTGTGTGGGCCTAGCACCTGGCGACTCAGTCCTAATGGTTATTACCTACTGCAAAAGCCTCTCTTAAAGATCTACTGTTACGGTAAGTTCTTAAGCAACTGTACTTTCTGAACAGCAGATGGCTAAGTTTCCCTCAGTCATAAGGATACTGCACATTCTAGTGCTCAAGTGCCTACAACTAAACATTACATTCTGGGCAAAGCACATTCCATGTTACCATAACACAACTGCTGACTGTCTTTCTCATTTACAGTTGCAGAAGTTCAAGGAATTGGCTCCCTATGTGGACATGGACAAGATGCCAGTACCGCCCATATTATGGGAAATTGGGCTCAAAGAGCTGAGTTCCTTTTCACAAATTCTTGGGTGCCTAGTATGCTGAGGCCATAAGAGTCATCCCCCAGGGTATTTCATGAATGTTTAGAGAGGGTCCAGCTCACAGTAAGTTGGCCGATACAAATTTGGCAGGTGATACAATTCATCATTCATCTGGCAGAGAAGGGGATGCCACGTCTACAGTGGCTACCCACCTTGCAGCCATTTCAATGATCAGCAACCTAAGGGGCATAGAGGATCCATGCAAGGCCAAGGTAGTGAGGGAATGATGAAGGGGTGGGCCAGACTGAGGGGGAGGGTACAGGATGGAAGGCAGTCTATGACCATCAGTTTGATGAGGAAGTTAATTGGAGCTGTTATATTCAACAGGTTATGGGGCATGGTTATTCACTGCCACATTCAATTTGCTATTTTTTGGGGGCATTCCATATTAGTGAGGTGGAGGCCATGGCAGCATCAGATCAAGACACAGGCTAGACAGTATAGAGAAGGGATATGCAAATGATGGAGGAAGGGTGGAGCATACATATCAAAATATCCAAGACAGCTAGACCAAAGGGATGTGGGTGCACATAGCCAGAGGCAGGGAGGAACTGATGTGCCCTCTGAGAGCAGTGCAGAGGTTGCTTGATGTCAGACAAGTGTGAGAAGAAGTACTTTTAATGCATGGAAATGGGAGGCCAGTGATTACATACCAGGTATCTGCATGGTAAAGAAGGTGATAGCTTACATGGGTTTGAACCCAAATGAGTTCAGTGCACATTCTTTTAGAATTGGGGTGGTATCAGAGGTGGCCATGGCAGGTATTTCAAGAAGGGGCATTCAGAACATTGGTAGGTGAAGTCTGGGAAGGTATAGGGCCTATATATGTACACTGCAACACAACTGACTTTGTTCCCTTTTCTCTTGTAGGCAGGGGTGCTAGATGGGAAGTGTGGGTGTATGGACATTCTTTCGTTTATTGGTCAGAGAGACAAGCAGCAGTGCAACCAGAAGGACAGCAGCTGGGACTGCATGTCAACAAAGGGAGAGTGTCCTGGTTTGAGCTGAGGGGCCTGTGCTGGGCACAATTGTTACCACTGCTATGGCATTTGGGGAAGAACAGTGCAAGGCCGGACATCCTTACACTGGAGAGGAAATGATTTTGCATAGATGCCTTGGACAGAATGTCTTAGGCAGATACTGAGGGATAGTAGCAGCATCTAGACGATGTGGGCCAGGGTGAAAGTGATCTGGTCAGCTATGATCCACAGGAGGGATTGGAGGAATGGGGGAGTAAACTGAAGGTGTTGGATCTTGCATGGAAGGCATTTAAACAGGTGTGCAAGGGCAATGGCTCAAGCAGAGAATTTCATAGTAGCACTCGGAGATCACAGTGGACTTCCCGGGTTGTACAGGCCAGATGGGGTACATCTGTCTGATGTAGGCCTAGACATCTTCAGTGTGCAAATAGGAGAGCCTATAGAGAATGCAGTTGGCTTAAAGTGTTGGTGGGTATAAGAGTTTGGGTAGGGGGAAGGCCACCTTCCACAGCAAGCAGGAGGTGACCTGGTGGTCAAAGAGATGGGGGTCCAGGCGATAGGAACCTTAAGGAAATGTGGTGACCTGGGTGCAGGAGTACCCAGCTAAGGAAGAGCATGGCCTGATTTACACTGACCATGTGTGCATGATCCGATTTACATTAGGTATGCCTCAGATAGTCAAAAGATGGGTGGCTCGTGGGGGGGGGCATGACCTGTGGGCCCTGAGCTAGGAAAGAGAGAGTGACAGGACTCGATTTCCTCTGACCTGGGTTAGAGGAGGCATGACCTAATTTACACTGAGCATGCAGCCATGGACGATTTCAGATATGAGGTGTAAATAAAGAGTTGGAAACTTTGGCAACTGAATGAACATTATAAATATGTATATATCATTCTAAATTTAGGGTTGTAAAGTGAGGATGTTTGAGTGCAGTAAAGTCCTGGACAACCACCAAAACAATAAAAGATTTTGTCAATGTAATCCTGACGCCATTATACCAAGGGTTACTACCCCTGCCTGCTTGCAGATTGAGGGGCTGGGTTCGGAAATGTGGGGTACTGTGGTGTACCTACCAACAGCAGAACTACAACTATGGTGCCTCCACCCATAGTAGTTCTTAAGTGGGTTCCTATCAGAATTGATATAGCCCTCTGGGAAGCTATAACCACCCACAATCCCGCCTAGTGAACTTTTACACTTAGTTTTGCAACTGCAACACTTCACACTTGGAATATAGATTAATACCAGCATTAATGATATGCTCATGCACCTTCCACTTACCAGCAGGGTTTGGTCTTCCAGCTTTCACCCTGCAACCCCCTGTAAAAGACAGTTTCAATAATACAAGCATGTACTTTCAATATGCTTTACAGTACTTTAGTAACTTTAGACTAGGTAATAATATGCTTACAAGCCAGGTTAACAGCAAAATAGTGAATCAGGTTTATTAAGGGGGACGTGAACAAGGGAGGGGCGAGAATTGAGGCAAATGATTACTCTGCTGTACTAAAGACAGGCTATCTTGCTTCTAATCACTTTAGTCCCTGAATTTATCAGTCTGGCAACTACTGGGTACCCAGAGTGGGACACAAGCATATCTAAGGCAGTGCCGCGGGTTGGCCGGCGTTGCAGCTGATGTTGGGGCCCTTGATGGAAAGAAGGATGATTAAATGGAAGTAACACATTTGAAAACCATAAACAATTTGTATCTGAGGCCAGATGGCCCAGTCACTGTTAAACACATTAACTGGCAAAACTGAATCAGATGGTACCATTTAAACAGTTGATGATTTGTTGCAGGGAGCTACTCTGGCTTTACTCACTCTACCCAGATGAATGGGAAAAGACACTGACGACATCAAGACCTGGTGCTTGCTTGAGCTGTTGGTGGGGACCGGGGCCGACACGATTCACCTCCACTTCACAGCCTTTTTCTGTAGGCAGCCACAACCTGCTGTCAGTTGCTGCGCAGGGGCTGACTCCCCAGTGCTGGTCTCTTGCCAAGATGCTGAAAATGGCACAGGAACAGTCTGGCTGGGCCGTAGGTGGCATAGGCCCAGATGAAGAAAATGTCTTTTTAAAGTTAGATGGCATGCTGGTGAACCCTCCAGCTGGGCTTTGCAAGAGAAAGTCCTCACTGTACTGGAGTGACTCCTGCTTTGCTTCAGGAGTCCCAGGATCAATGTCTCCACACACGTCGTAGGCCACAGGCTTGTGGCTTAAGAACCCACACACTTCTCCTTTTCCTTGGTAAACGGCTGTTTCTTCTTCAACCTTCTGCTACAGAACCCTTTTTTGTCTGCTAAGATGCAGTCCCAGACCACTCGATCCCTGTTTGAACTGAGTGAAAAGTCACATGAGGCAGTTACAGGCCTCCCTCCCTGCAGTTTCTCTCAGCCTAACTGCAGGATGTGTCCTCCTCAGTGTCTCGAGCAGAACTGAACTCTGTTTTAACAGTCCCACAGTTAGTTTGAGAATCCTGTATTCTGGTTGCCTAAAGGAGCTGTCAATTACAGTTTTAGGGCCTCCACTGGTTTATTTAGGTGCCAACCTGAAAGTTCACTATTTTTCCCACAAGGCACTGTAATCAGGACCCCTCGAGGCCCTCTATGTCCTGATTAGTCCAAAACAAGGAAGTCCAGGAAAAAAAGATGGTGGCTCCAATAATGCAGGGTAGATACTGGCAATACTGACAGTCCAAACAGTTTATTTTATTTAAACAGTGAGGATTTAGAAATAAATATTTACAGAACTTTGAATGGCTCCCTCTGCACTATTAGCAACTGCAGAGTGGAGTGAATAGGAGTTATGCCTGGCTGGTCATGAGCCTTGATTTACTCAGACCCAGCCCAGGCTATTTACACTGTACAAAGGGCTGGAGCTCTTAAAGGGATAGCACGACGGTATGATGTGCTTACACATGCAGAGCAACAGCAGCACCCTCCTACACATGGATTTAACTTCTTGTGCTGAACGTCTGCCAGGCAGTGGGCATCAGAGGAACCCAGGGAAACACTTAAGGTAAGCTCCCCGAAATTGGGGGGGGGGTTACATTAAGTTCTTGGAAGGAGGAATTGCTGACAATGGAGCTCACAGCTCACTGGTGGGATGCTTCTGCTGGAGGGGCAGGGCCACGGCTAGCAGCAAGCATGGAGGTGACCCCCATCCCTCACCCAAAGTGCTGAGCAGTGTATATGCGTGGGTAACTAGCACATGCGAACTGCTTGTGGCACAAAAAGGAACAAAGGTAGTTAGGTAGGGGGAGGGAACAATACACAGGTAGCAGTAGAAAAGTTTGTGATTAGGGGAAGAGTAGGGCAACAAGGTGTCTGGGGAATGGCCAGGGAGTGTATTTAGGCAGTTGGAAGAGAAGGAGAGCCTCTTTGTTCCAGATGATTTCAAGACACCCACCCACCCCAAATAATAACAGGGAGCTGAAAAATGTGCCAAAAAGGCAAGTGCTCGGGGCAACAGGGACCTTAAGGAAATGTGGTAACCCACGTGAAGAGAGAGCATGGCCTGATTTACATTGGGCATGCAGGCATGACCCAATTTACGTTAAGCATGTCTTAGACAGTCAAGAGGTAGGGGGCTTGCAGGGGGTACAACCCAATTTACATCAGGCAGGCCCTGAGCCAAGCAAGAGGGAGTGACCGGACCTGATTTACATCAGGCCTGGGTTAGAGAAGTCATGACCTAAATTACATCAGGCATGCAGCCAGGACAATTTCTGACATAAAGTATAAATAAGAATTTGGACAATTAGACAATTGAGAATGTGTTGAAAATAACTATCTATCTATCTAGCTGTCTGTCTGTCTATCTATCTATCTATCTATCTATCTATCTATCTATCTATCTATCTATCTATCTATCTATCTACCTACCTCTCTATATATCTTCCACAGTATCTGTCTGTCTGTCTGTCTGTTTCTCTATCTATCTACCTACCTACCTATCTATCTATATCCAATGCTTCTGAGGATTTTAAGGGAACATATCAGTGATATTTTTGCTCCCTCTGGACCTACAGTGAGAATATCGAAATGTTCTCATTGTAGATCCCTAGAAACAAAAATATTTTCACTCTATGTCATGATTGGCGGGAGCCAGCAGCACTAACAGCACAGTTCTAATTTTAGAACCACAAATGCTTACTTTTGTGCTAGCTCCCACCCACTAGTTTCAGTTCTGTTCAAACTGCCTCAAAGCACTTTCGTTTTCTCTGGTTGCTTTTTAGTATTTTAGCTGCATCACCTCCACTCCACGGCCTTTCCCTTTAGGCGACTACAACCTGTGATCAATTGCTGCGCAGGGGCTGACTCCCAATGCTGGTCTCTTGGCAAGATGCTGAAAATGGCACAGGAACAGTCTGGCTGGGCCGTTGGTGGCATAGGCCCAGATGAAGAAAATGTCTTTTTAAAGTTAGTGAGTGTGCTGGTGAACCCTCCAGCTGGGCTTTGCAAGAGAAAGTCCTTACTGTATTGGAGTGACTCCAGGCTTGTGGCTAAAGAACCCACAAACTTCTCCTTTTTCTTGGTAAATGGCTGTTTCTTCTTCAACCTTCTGCTGAAGAACCCTTTTTTGTCTGCTAAGATGCAGTCCCAGACCACTCGATCCCTGTTTGGACCGAGTAAAAAGTCACAGGAGGCAATACAGTCCTTCCTCCCTGCAGTTTCTCTCAGCCTAACTGCAGGATGTGTCCTCCTCAGTGGCTCGAGCCGAACTGAACTCTGTTTTAACAGTCCCACAGTTAGTTCGAGAATCCTGTATTTTGGTTAGCTAAAGGAGCTGTCTATTACAGTTTTAGGGCCTCCACTGGTTTATTTAGGCGCCAACCTGAAAGTCCACTTATTTTCCCACAAGGCACTGCAATCAGGACCCCTCAAGGCCCTCTATGTCTTGATTGGTCCAAAACAAGGAAGTCCAGGACCAAAGATCGTGGCTCCCATAATGCAGGGTAGATACTGGCAATACTGGCAGTCCAAACAGTTTATTTTATTTTAACAGTGAGGATTTAGAAATAAATATTTACAGAACTTTGAAGGGCTCCCTCCGCAGTATTAGCAACTTCAGAGTGGAGTGAATTGGAGCTATGCCTGGCTGGTCACAAGCCTTGATTTACTCAGACCTAGCCCAGGCTATTTGCATTGTACAAAGGGCTGGAGCTCTTAAAGAGATACAGGGGTCGAAACTGGCACCAGCCCACTAGCCAAATGCTGGCAGATTTTGTATAGGGCTAGTAACATTTTAATTTAACTAGCCCTGCAGGCTTGTACTGGAGAAGGCAATACTTTAGTATTTGCACCAACTGGGTCAGTGGAAATGTCTGTTTGGCCAGTGGATTTTTCCCATTCACTAGCCCTGGTGGCTAGTGGCTGCAAAACTTAATTTCATCCCCTGAGACAGCACGGCGGCATGGATGTGCGCACACACGCTGAGCTACAGCAGCATCCTCCTGCACATAGATTTAACTTCTTGTGCTGGACGTCTGCCAGGCAGTAGGCATCAGAGGAGCCCAGGGAAACACTTAAGGTAAGCCCCCCAAAATTGGAGGGGAGTTACATTAAGTTCTTGGAAGGAGGAGTTGCTGACAATGGAGCTCATAGCTCACCGGTGGGATGCTACTGCCGGAGGGGCAGGGCCACAGCTAGCAGCAAGCATGGAGGCAACCTCTACCCCTCACCCAAAGTGCTGAGCAGTGTGTATGCGTGGGTAGTTAGCACATGTGCACTGCTTATGGCACAAAAAGGAACAAAAGTAGTTCGGTAGGGGGAAGGAAGAATACACAGATAGCAGTAGGAACGTTTGTGATTAGGGGACGAGTAGGGCAACAAGGTGTCTGGGGATTGGCCAGGGAGTGTATTTTGCAGTTGGGAGAGAAGGAGAGCCTCTTTGTTCCAGATGATTTCAAGACACCCACCCACCCCAAATAATAACAGGGAGCTGAAAAATGTGCCAAAACGGTAAGTGCCCAGGGTAGGGTTACCAGATGTCCTCTTTTACAAGGACATGTCCTGTTTTCCAGGTGCCAAATATTCTTCATGTACCTTCTCTACCCTGTTGTAATATTCTTATTTTTTTTACACTCTTCTACCCAGTACCTCATTGTAAATGAGCTGTGAAGGCGGTGGAGACTTTAAACCTGTTTACTCAGGGTCTGCCCCAAAGGGCTCATCGAGGGAGGGACTAAGTGTCCTCTTTCTGGCATCCCAAAATCTGGTACCCCTAGCCCAGGGGAACAGTGACCTTAAGGAAATGCAGCAACCCACGTGAAGAGAGAGAGCATGGCCTGATTTACATTGGGCATGCAGGCATGACCCAATTTACATTAGGCATGTCTTAGACAATCAAGAGGCAAGGGGCTTGCAGGGGGTACAACCCAGTTTACATCAGGCAGGCCCTGAGCCAAGCAAGAGGGAGTGACAGGACCTGATTTACATCAGGCCTGGGTTAGAGAAGTCATGACCTAAATTACATCAGGCATGCAGCCAGGGACAATTTCTGACATAAGGTATAAATTAAGCAATAATGCCCGACAGGGTGTGTCTCGTGCTGAGATAACATCACGCCTTAGGTGGTTGGGCACAAGGCCACAGGCTGAATGCTTCAAACAACTGAGACATGACGTTATCCCAAACAACACATACCCTGGAGGGCATTATTGCTACTATACAATGGCTCGTTGTTATATATAAAATAAAAAAAATAATTTTAAAGAATGTTTTTATTAGTGTGGAAAAATATTTTTGTTTCTTAAGAGGAGATGCAAAAAAAGAGCTCTAGCTCCAAAAAATCATCTCCAGGTTCACAGTGAGGCTGAGACTAGACCCGTGATGTTGTACTGGGATAACATCATGGGTCCAGCCCAAGACTGACCAATCAGAGTCCAGGATTTTTTCTTGCCATTGTATAATGGGCTATCCCCCCACCTTGCCAACTGTCTCTGATACCGGGCAAGGAGCCTAGGTCCTGCTACAGTGACAATCTGGGGTTTGTTCCCAGAAATACTGAAAATAGCATGGTGTCTCCACCCAGAGAAAAGTGTCAGTGGGCCAGATACCTGCTTGGCACAGCTCCCTGGGATACTGTGCCTACTCTCCTCCCCAACCAACCACTCTGCACACTGTGTCCCCCAATAACTGGTTCCACCATAAACCATATATTTTAGCAATGACAACATGCAAGGAATTTCTTGAACACCACAGGTTCAAACAACAAAGTCACAGCTTTATTTAGGAGGTAAGGATTAGGGGAAGGGATACCTGGACATAGGGTAGCTGTGAAGGCAAAACAGGTTAGTGAAATATTATAATTTGCAGAATGGGGCCTGCAGGCCAAGCCCTTTCCCACTGGTACCAGTGTCCCTGTACTGTTCCTAGGGGTACCCCCTAGGTGCAGGCCTGATCAGTGCCATGGGTTAGCTGGCTGTTGGGACCCTGAAACTGTAGAAACCTGGGTTTTGAAAACAGACACATTTCCCTTTCCCCTCCCAAGAAACAGGTCTTGGGTACTCACAGTTTGATGATCTCACCACTGGGGAAAATGGAGCTCCTTGAATTAGTGCAGCAGTAGCCACAGGTAGACCAGGATCCCTCTGTCTGGATGGAACTTGCTCAAGGATCTTGCAGCTGGTCACCTTGATTGTAGTTCTGGCTGCTTGTCACCTTTGGCTGCTTCTGGCCCATTGCAGAGCACTGTGGCAGGAGAGCACCAGCCCCAGAAGGTCCAGAACCGGGAGTGGCTCCACAGCCTTGCCCCCACGATGGGTCACAGATGCCATAGCACCCCAGCAAGCACCGGTGACCTCCTGAGACAGTGAGTCCAACTTGGAAGGGGTTAGCAAGTTCCCTCCCTGGCTCTGAGTGAGAACTCCCTAGCGGTGGGAATCCTCTAGCAGTCCCTGCACTGAGCTCTCAGAAAAGAAAAGTTATTTGGCAGTTTCTCCACTAAAGTAGTGCCAGTTCACAGGGGTGCTAACCTCAGATTAAATAAGTGCAAGTGCAATTCAGCAGAGGGGCTGAGGAATAACAACCCCCCTGCACGCCAGTCCACATTTTTCCAGTTTAACAGTGCCCACCTTTTCTTCGGTTGCAGCTGGGACTCAGCTCTCAGCCCCTTTAACCAGTTCACACAAGACACACACAGCTTCTGCTAGCACCCTGATGACCAGGGATGCTCTGCCCCATCAGAATTCAAGTTGCAGTCCCAAACACAGGAAAAATGGCTTATCAGTCCTGGCTGTGACACTCTGCCAATCTGCACAGTCCTTTCAGCAAGTTCAGCTTTTCAGTGCAGGGTTTCTGAAGCATTCAGGCTCTCTTATTAACTACAAGCAACTTCTCTATACCTGGGAAATCACAGTCCAGTCTCTTTCCCCTTCTCGATCAGTTCAGCAGCAAGTACCTAGGGAAACAAAACCTCAGCACAATCTTCCTTCCTGCTGTCCCTTTTCCAGTCCATTTCTGTTGATAAACAGCTCTCCAAATTGGGGCCTGAGGAAACCCCCTGAAGCACAATGTCCACTCTCTCAGCACAGTCCTGACTAGTATAGAGTCCAGCCACAGAATGAAGAAATCCCAGAAAGTCCTCACTGTATCAGTCGAAATCCCAGCATTCTGATTGGCTGTTGAAGCCTTTCAATACTCAATAACCATAGAGATCAATATTTTCTGCTTGTTTATTGGGGCATGACCTAGGCACCAGAATTAGTCCCCTCCTTTTCCCTGGAGTCCCTTGGTGTCCAGTTTGGGTGCCTAGATTGAAGATTGACTGCAACGGGTGGGTCAGATGTCAACAACATATCTGCTTCCATTTGTTTACCTGGAGTTCCATACAACACAGTGCAGTCTCTCCCTTTTTCAGCTTCATTGCAGCCCAGCCCATTATCCCATTTGTACCATCACCCCACCAGACAGTAGCCCCAACTGCCCTCTGTTGAACGAGCCCTCTCTCATTAGGATGCTCCCAGCCATTTAGCTGAAGCTGACGCCGAAACTCTGCCCCCCTAGGCAGCAGGCAGCAACTTCATTATTATTCATGAGGGGTCATGAATAATTCATGAGCCCTCACTAGGTGCCATTCTTGACTTTGATTTTTGGCCCGTGTGGCTTCTCCATCACATTCTCCAGGTCACCAGCCTTCCATTAGCAGGGGAGAGGTGCTGGGACCACTGTGTGACTCCCCATTTTTCCACAAGCTTGCTGACGGTGCATCAAAAGCACCACTTATGCATGCGTGAGTGCCGGCAACTCGCAGGCCAGGACCCATGCCCAAACTGGGCAAAACAACATGCAGATTGCAAGAGGAACACAGGAAACCCTGTGGGGCACGAAAGAATGGGGCAATTACAGGTAAGCCCCCAGAGGATCATACTCATCTCTCCCCCTCCTAGTTTCTCCCCGCAAGGTCTTACTGTCTCAGTCCTTCCTACCTACTTGCTCCATCTTTGGTGTCATTTTATGTTAAAGCCAGTTTTGTAGAATAGAGTTGATGCCTAGATTGATAATCAACTGTTATATGTGCACTTACCTTTGTTGTGCTTTGATATGTGAAATGTCTGTACTGTCTCCTGGTTACACCAATTGCTCAAACCGTTATCCATTTTTTCTATATCCTTGAATGCTATAGTATAATATGCACTTACTTTTACTTCTGATATGAAGTACATCAGAATGATTCTCCAGTCACCTCAAATTGCTCAAATTGTTATCCATTTTAATTGTATCCCTAATATGTTGTACTCTTATATCGTACTATATTATCACTGTTTTTCCTGTTGATGTTGTAACATCCCAGATTGTGCCTGAAAATAGTCACTTTTGTGTCTAGTGCACTTACCCAGTTATCAAAAATGAACTAACGAAACTAAATGAACTAAACAAATCATTCCTTCACAACAATATGTCACCCCCCACCCCCAGGGGTTTGCATACGTTTGCACTCTGTCTGTGCTGGGCCTGGAATTAAATAGTTAATATGCTTCTGATGCACCAGCGGGAACTCCACTGGTCGGAGGTTAGCATAGGTGTGCAGGGGTATAAATCTGGATGTTTTGGTGCCCTTGGAAGAGCCCACACTGGGTAGAAGTGGTGGCAAGGAGAGTATGTGAGAGCAGGGATGATTGCCTGTTCTCCTGGGAGTTGTAACTGGGTAATAAAATGACCTTTCTCGGATTCTTGTTGGAACTGCACAAAAGGAAGAGATGACAGACAAGTGGTGTCCAGATAATAAATGTCATTTATTACTGGTAAATAAAAATAATACAGGCTTACAACCAACAGTGTAATCACTGGGAGAGTATCCAGTTTCCTTACCTATAGGCACAGTCAAGTCTCTCTGAGAGAAAATACATAATGCAAGGGATCTTATACCCTGATAATAACCATGCCAACAATAAAAGAAGATACATAAAAAGTAAGTAATTGGCTAAAAACAGGCGGTGTCAGTAGCCATCCTAACTAACATGAAAGGTTGCTTAGCTAACAGAAGATAAAGTGAACAATAAGGTCTGTGATGCTTCCAAGGTCATTTGCAGTTACAGCAGTGCACAAGCACTAAAGATAGCACTGTTGCCTAACTAATAATTTATACAATAAAGATATAATGGAAAACATCTCCCAGTGGTACAACATATTGTGAGACTATAGTGAAGCATAATATGCATTGCAAAAGTACAGTAGAACTCAGATCCTGACACTTATGCTTATACGATAAGTGTCTGTGCCCTAAGATTAGTACAGGTGTAACCCCCCTGCAAATGGGGGTTCCCACAAGTCTTCCAGGAGCTTGCCTGAGTGCTCCAGGTTTGGGCGGCGTTCAGTGAAATGCCGTTTAAATGTGGGCACCATGAGTGCTTTCAGAGCCTCCACATACTGTCTCTTTAAGAGCTGTCTTCTTGCAGACATAATTAGTTTGTATGGGGGGACTGTGTGTTTCAATGCCCGAATCCCGCCCGGGCTGCTGTCTAATCGCTCCGTTTCTGCCGTCACTTAATGCGCAGAGGGGAGTTTGGCTGAAATATGTAATTGTTTGCTGTTAATCAGTTAGAGTGGTAATGAAAATGCAACTTATTCTAACCTGTTTTCTCGCAGCATGGACTGTATCTGTTCTGCCCCACCACTTAGGTCCCGGACTGCCGAGTGGGACCGATCAGTACTTGGGACTCTGTAGTGGAGCCTGCTTTGGGCCAATCAGGACTGGGACTCTGAAGTGGAGCCTACTGAAAGGGGGCTATATGGAAGGTGCCTATGGGAATTGTTTTTAGAATGTTGGCGCCTTTTTACACCAATAATGGGAGCCTGTTGTGACTGACAAGGAGAATCAGCCAACTGGAACCTTTTTGATCTGAAAGAAAGCCCCAGGACTGTTTGCTGGCAAGCCAGATCTGAGGTGACAGTAAAGAGAGAAGGAGCCCTGTTGTTCGAGCAGCGTGTAGTCATGCATGAAGCGCATGTGTAGGCCCCAAAGTCAGTCTGCGGCCATTGGTAATCGTAGTTCAGACTGAATCTGAGTTTTTGAGGAGGAAGAAGAAGCAGAAGTGTGGGAACCAAGCTTAATCTGAAGAAGACCGAAAGTTTGCTGAACGCGATTGGCCTGTCAGGGACTGCTGATGCAATGAGTGCTTCCGGGTATTTTGTAGTAATTGCGATCGGGATCATGGAGCAGTCTGCTTGGTACAGTACTATCCTTTACATATAAATGTGCCTTAAATTGGAAGGGGATTGCAATCTTAATTTCCCTCACTCTGCAGTGTGTGTGCTTAATGCTGGTAACTCTGAAACAACACCATCCAACCTGTAATCTGTTTTGGGTATCGTGAGTACAATTCAGGGCAACCCCCTGCAACAATTTATGAATCAAAAGTGTGCCATCTGATTTACTTGTGCTTTCTTTTTCTTGAACTGAGCCTCTGCTCTGGATTACAGTTTTGCTGTGCATGCCTTTCTTTTCCTTAGGGCCCCAACCAGCTGCACCAGCCGGCCAACACTGGGCAACAGACCTGGCTAGCCCCTCACCATCCAGGGTACCCAGCGAGTGTGACATTTGGACCCTAAATTTCATGCACAGTACTGTGATTTATATGTCTTAATGTAAAATTAATCTGATTCCCCTCCCTTGTTACTTCCCCTGAATAAATCAGATTTATGTTTGTTGAACTATATCCTACTTGTGGCGTCAGCACTTATAGCGGAGAATATTGCATAGTCGTTGTGGTATTGCCTAACCTTATTTTACAAGGGGTCCTCAGAGACGTGCTGCATAATCAGTCCTGAGGGTAAGTGGGTACTGCATGTGTAAGGAGTGTGCATATGTGGGGTATTGGGAAGGTAACGCCCGTGTACCATGTGGGCCACTAGTGGGAACAAAGCAGGGTCACAGTGTCCCAGAGGGCTGTACCCAAGCTAGTTTAACCCTGACCTCTGGGTGGAGGCACCCGTCACTGGACCTAGGCCCCTTAACCTGTCACTAACCATACAGGCAGGGATGGTAGCCCTTGTGATAGCGCCATCTAGAGGTTACACCTTGGAGGCACCACTGGGATTAGTGTCTCCTAGTGGCCAAATTTATGAACTGCTGTTAAAAATAAATGGCTACCCCAACAGAAGTGGCGGTGCACCAGTTGGTGGGGTGGTGCACTGGACAGGAGATCAACCCCCAAAGTGCTATGCTTATCCTGGATATCCCCCTGGGTACCAATAAGGACACTGTAGAGGGAGTACTTTCCCAGGTTGAATGTTTGCAAAACCCTGTGGTGGTGGGTCGACAGGCTAATCTGCTTGCTCAAAGTTTTATGGCCTTAGTAGAGTGCAAGGACCCAGTAGGCAGTTCCAAAGTGCCATGGACTATCATCCTCGAAGGAGCCCTCACTGCCTGGAGAGTGATAACTAAAGACAGTAAAGACCCCGGGGAGAATGAGCCCCCCCCCACACTATCTGAGACTTTTGAGGAGAAATTTGCTAAGTTTCTGCTGGAGGAAGAGAAAACTGTGGAGGGCTTAAAGAATTATTCCTGCCACCTGTGGGTGTTCCTCCTCCAACACCCCCTCCAACTCCAGCACCCATTATTGCCCCTCCTTCTGGGCCTGTGCCAATGCTGGTCCCTATGTCTATACCTGCCATTAGTCACGCCTCTTACCAATGGTTGAGAATCTTTTCCGGCACCCTCCCCACCCCTCAGGGGGAGGATGATTGGGAGACCTGGATAGATTGTGTTGCCCCCTTGGTGCATGAGTGGCAGTGTGCGGAGGCTAAGAAATGGAAAAGAATCCTAGAAAGTTTGAGGGGTCCCGCTCTTGAGGCCATTAGACTCTTGAGGTCCACCAACCCTGATGCATCCGCCCAGAAGTACCTATCTGCTCTCGAGGGTAATTTTGGGAGCATTGAGGGGGAGAGCTTGATGTGGAAATTTTAAGGTACAAAACACTGGCAGGGGGAAAGTTTGTCTGTATACGTTACTCATCTGGAAAGAGCCCTGCAGAAAGCTTACCGAAAAGGTGGGGTAGCCGCCATTGACTTAAACCAAGTGAGACTGGGGCACATACTGCAGCATGCAAGGCATTCTAAATTGCAGCTCCTTCATCTAAGGCTCCAAGATAGAAGGGGTAACCCACCGGACTACTGTGACTTGATAAAAGAACTCTGGGAGGTTGAAGATGAAGAGGGAGACTGTAATTTCAGGGTGAGTACAGCCCAAGTGATCACGGTATCGGAAGGCCTTTCTGAAGTGGGGACCAAGGAAGGTATGCCAATGTGGGCTAAACAGTGGGCAGAACAGTTGCTGAAGGAAGTCAGAAAGGTACAACCAGATGTTCCCCCTGAGAGTTCTCCCGTGGGACCAGACTCTAATTCTGCTCAGGCCGTGACTGCCATGGGGGTGGGGGTGCCCCCTCAGGCATCCTATAACCAGGGTACCCTCAGAGTGAGATCAAGGAATTGACTGCCACTATGAAAGAACTGTAGAGACACGTTGCACCCATCTCACCGTCACCAGCCACTAATGAACCCCAACCCCTTTGCCAGTCCTTCAGTTCCTCAGCAATGTTCCCTCCAAGAATGACCCAGGAGCCTATCATGTGTCACAGCTGTGGGAAAGATGGCCATATGAAGAGGGAATGCCGGTCTCAGAAAGACTTAGAGAGAGTCATGAGCCGGCTACAAGTAGAGCTTAGGAGAAAAAGTCAGTGGTTAAGGGGTGCACGAAATGACCGCAGTGAAGGCCCGAGGAACCCTAACTCAAATTTCTTTGTGGCTAAATCATCTGTCCGGGCCTCTGCTGCTGTCCCAATAGAGTGGTCCGAAGTGGTAGGCCCCTCCATGGAGACAACAGTGAAAGTAAATGGAGTGCCTACTAGGGCTGTGCTGGACAGTGGCTCCCCAAGTAACCATCATGTTCCAAGACTGGTACCAAAAGCATTTGTCTGATGTGCCCTTACAGCCTTTGGAAGGACTGCATGTCTGGGGGTTAAGTGAAAAGGCGTGCCCCTACTCTGGCTACATTAGAATTTGGCTGTCTTTCCCCACCTCGATAGCTGGAGTGCTGAGCAAGTGGAAACCCTTGGCATTAGTGTGTCCCGAACTGGACTGTATGATGGAGTTCCTCTACTGATTGGGACGAACATATGTTTGGACGGTTGGCACAACTCTGCTACGAAAAACAGGGGCAGAGGACTGGTAGAGCTTTGAGGGTTCCTGCCTTGATCATGAAGGCTTATGAGTCACAGAAGAATACAGAAGAGATGAATCCAGATGAACCGGTTGGGGTCGTGTGGAAGAAGGACCCTGAGTCCCGAAAGGATGTCAAGAACAAGATACTCCTGCTGGATGCTCCAGGCGATGGAAAATTGCTGGAAGGGTTGTTGGTTAAGCCCAGTATCTTACCCGCTCGGGCCCATGCCTATGCTCGGCGGATAATGGTCCAAGTTCATAATATGTCAGACAGAGAAATTCGAGTGAATAGAGGTTGCACCCGGGCTAACGTACACTGTGCAGACATGGCAGTGCTACCCAGTAACAGGTGTTCGGGGGAGAATGACAGAGTGACGCCCAACTTATTTGATTTTGGTGACTCCCCATTGCCAGCCGACTGGAAGATGAGAATCAGCAGGAAGCTTGCCCAGAGGGACCAGGTGTTTTCCCTAAAGGAATGGGATGTGGGATGTGTGCAAGCAGCTAAGCATCATATCAGACTGCATGATGAGCGGCCATTCCGTGAGAGGTCCCGACGCCTGGCACCGGCTGATATAGATGATGTAAGGCACCACCTACAGGAGATGCTTGCAGCTGGTGTAATTCAAGAATCCAGAATCCCTTATGCTTCACTTATTGTGATGGTGAGAAAGAAGAAGAATGGAACAGTACGGATGTGTGTGGATTATCGGATCCTCAACAGGAGGACCATTCCTGACCAATACACCATGCCCTTCATTCAAGTTGCGTTAGACTGTCTGAACGGTAGCAAGTGGTTCTCAGTGTTGGATCTTCACAGTTGGTACTACCAGATCCCCATGGCCCAGAAGACCATGAGAAGGCAGCCTACGTGGATCAATTCCAAGAATACTTGTATGGAGCAAAGATACTGGTAAAGACAGATAATAATCCTTTGACCTATGTACAGACTTCAGAAAAATTGGATGCCACTGGCCATAGGTGGCTTTCTGCACTGACTACCTATGATTACGCTGTAGAGTACAGAGCAGGCCTAAATCACATAGATGCGGATGCTCTCTCTCGGAGGCCTGTTTCCAGAAGTGACTGGGTCAGACTGTCAGAACCTGATATTCAAGCACTATGCCAGAAGTCTGACAAGGAGGAGCTAAATAAGTACACACTGGAAGAGAGAAGGGACTGGGGGGACATGATAGAGGTCTTCAGGTACATGAAGAGGGTAAATAGGGGAGGAACAGTCAGGGTGCTTCGAAGGAAGGAGGAGGGTGCCACTAGAGGGCATGGGTGGAAGCTGGAGGGGAGAAGATTCAGGGGAGAAAGGAGGAGGTGCTACTCCACTGAGAGGGTGGTGGAGCCATGGATTGCGCTGCCTAGGGGGATGGTGGAGGCAGAGACAGTGGAGGGGTTCAAGAGGGGGTGGGACAGGTACAGGGGAAGGGTTCTGGAAGCAAAATCCAATGCAGCAAGAATATCTGGAACTGGGAATGGAGAAACCAGAGAAGGCGAGGGGGGAAGCAAGGTCAGCTCCCAGGGTGGGGGGCTGACCAAACGATCAGACGCGAAAGACCGTTAGGCCTATTCTGCTGGCATTTTAGTATGTTAGTATGTTAATATGTTAGTATGTTAAATGTCCACGGATGCAGTGAACTGTCTAGTAGATTGCTTGGGGCCCTCCAACAATTGTATACCTGTTGCTTCCTGCCACTTTTATGCATTAGACATTGGTGCACTGCCTCAGTTAGATGATGACAGTCTTCAGCGGGCTCAATCCCGAGATCCTATGATCAAATCAGCACTTGAAGCCCTCTACGCAGGGAAAGATGTGTCCAACTTGCGTTCCTCTGATCTGAGAACTGCATTGTTGTATAAAGAAGGCCCTAAACTGAAACTGATTAATCGATTGCTGCACAGAGAAACAGTAGACCAGAGGGGGCGTAAACAGACAAGCAACAGTTGGTCTAGCCCACTACTTTCAGAGACTTAGTATTAAGGTCTTTACACAACCATATGGGGCACCTTGGTATAGACAGAACACTTGACTTGGTGAGGTCCAGATTCTATTGGCCTAAGATGGGGGCTGATGTTGAGCAACACATTCGAACTTGTGGTCACTGCTTACAGAAGAAAGTCTTGCCCCAGAGGTCTGCCCCCCTTGTTAACATCACCACCAGCGCCCCCATGGAGCTGGTTTATATTGACTTTCTGAGTTTGGAGCCGGATCAAAGAAATATTAGTAATGTGCTGGTGGTCACTGACCATTTTACGAGGTATGCCCAAGCTTTCCCCACCAAGGACCAGAAGGCATCCACCGTGGCAAAAGTACTAGTAGAAAACTTTTTTGTTCACTATGGGGCTCCACAAAGAATCCATTCTGATCAAGGGAGAGACTTTGAGAGTCGTTTGATCAAAGAGATGCTTTCTCTGTGGGGAGTGTGAAAGTCCAGAACCACCCCTTACCACCCCCCAGGGGACCCACAGCCTGAACGCTTTAACCGCACTCTGCTGGACATCCTGGCACTCTCCACCCAAAAGACAAGCCCAGATGGAGCCAGCAAATTAGCACCTTGGTACATGCCTACAACTGCACCAAAAGTGATGCCACTGGGTTCTCCCCCTACCACCTTATGTTTGGAAGAGAAGCCCGACTACCAGTAGATGTTTGTTTCAGAGTTTCTCCTGATGGGTCCAAGCTGATAATTATCTACAGTATGTGCAAAAGTTAAAAGCCCAGCTGAATCATGCATACCAACTGGCTCAAACCATGGCTGCAAAGAGAAATCTAGCCAACAAAGAAAGGTATGATAAAAAGGTGAAGGCACAGGAACGCCAGGAGGGAGATTGTGTATTGTTAAGAAATCTGGGACTGCATGGCAAACACAAAATTGCTGACAGGTGGCATCATCTCCCCCACATTGTAGTGGGATAAACTGGATGATTTTCCCATCTATAAAGTAAGGCCTGAGAACAATTCAAAAGATGTTAAGACAATGCATCAAATTCATTTGCTGCCCATTGGCCAAATATTGATTGAATCTGAGCCCCCATAAATTATTTCCCCCTTGACCAGTGAGAAGGGCTGCTGCAAAACAGAAATAGAGAAAGTCTGCCCCTGCCGGTACTGACCTATGTGTTCCTCCCCAGCCAATACAAGTTGAGAATGACTGTCAGTCTGATTCAGATGAAAGTGAGTACAACTATGGGTACTACCTTTCGTATGAACTAAGTCAGCTGTTTCAAGGCAACCTTCTGGTAAATTATGGTGATGAAGCTGGGCCCTCTGGACTGCCTAAGTCCCCAGCTTCATCTTTGGAGCCAATGTTCCCTGACAGTGAAGTGCAGAGTGTCAAGTCTGATGATCTTTTTTTTTTATACTTTCTTTTTCTCCCTCCTGGTATTTCTTACCCTCTTGGTCCTACTCCTTCGGGCCTCTCAATACTCTTTTTGCCGTCCCCTAGATCTGCCCCTAGAGTGCCTCCTCTCCTTCCTCCTGCACAGTGGGGTCTTGTCTGGTGTGGCGGTCTGAGCGGAGGGGCCGTCATCCAGGACCGCGAGGGTGAATTTCCCCCTTAACTTTTTAGGCCACATCCCCTGGGGACGCCGGCACTTGGGACTATATCCCGAGAGGTAACGTGCTGATGCACAGATCTCATGCGCCATGCGACGTCCCCCCTCCCCGACCCCTAAGTAGGAGTCGCCCGTCCCTTTCAGGAATCGGTGCTTCCACTGAATTCCTTTATGGGAATGACTGACGCTTGCGTGTCCCGGGTATCCCCATCCCTGAGGGAGGAGAGCATCCGTAGGGACGCTCAATCCTCCCTCCCCCCCTGCCAGCCCCCAGCTCCCCAGGTCCGTTACCGAACCCAGGTGGCCGGCGTAGCGCGAGGTGTGGCATCCAGCGCCTCAACCCTCCGCACCACCGGGCCGGCTCAAGTCTGATGATCTTGAGTCACTATGCATGGTGGAACTGTATGAGCTTTCAGAGGAGGAAAATGATGAGCTGAGACAGACTGGTGACATGCCGGAACAGGAAGAGTATTTTGAGTGTGATGATAGTTCCCTGCCAGTGCCAGAATGCTCTCCATGTAAGCCAAGTGTTGTGGACTCGGAAGTTCCCGATCCTGGAACTGAAAATGCCCCAAGTTCAAACCTTTCTACCCCGATGGAAACTCCCCCTGCAAGTAAAGACAGTGCTGAAAGTGAGGCTACAAGTGCAGAGACTGTAACAGTTCCCCTTAGAAAGACTGGTTGAGCTGTAAAGCCTGTGGTGCACCTCAGCTATGATTCCCTTGGGAGGCCTGTAGATTTGCCTCTCAATGTGGTCCACAAGGGGGTGTATACATCCTAGAGTTCATTACCTAAACTGAGCATCAGTGCTAACTCTAGGTCAATTGTTTTGCCCTCCAGGTATGGTGCCTCTGTCCCATCTAGCCCCAAGGTAGCTGATAGGGAAGGGCCCCCTCTCTCCAGGTTTCATGTGCAGGAAGTAATAAACTGATTTCAAACTGCAATGTGTGTATAATGCTGTGTAAACAATGGTAACCTGTGAAATACAGAATATGTGTATGTAACCAAGGTTTAATATGTTGATCACTGTTTAAAAGGTATAGGTATGACATGCTAGTGATGTAAATGTATATGGTGTTTTGTGCTAGAGTTTATGGGGGTACTTACTTGATGCGGATGACAAGTTTTTCCAGGCAAGGAAGGGTGTAACCCCCCTGCAAATGGGGGTTCCCAAAAGTCTTCCAGGAGCCTGCCTGAGTGCGCCAGGTCTGGGCAGTGTTCGGCAAAATGCAGTTTAAATGTGGGTGCTCTGAGTGATTTCAGAGCCTCCACATACCGTCTCTTTAAGACCTGTCTGCTTGGAGACATAATTAGTTTGTATGGGGGACTGTGTGTTTCAATGCCCAAATCCCGCCTGAGCTGCTGTCTAATCACTCCGTTTCTGCCATCGCTTAATGCATAGAGGGAGTTTGGCTGAAATATGTAATTGTTTGCTTTTAATCAGTTAGAGTGGTAATGAAAATGCAACTTGTTCTAACCTGTTTTCTTGCAGCATGGACTGTATCTGTTCTGCCCCATCATTTTAGTCCCGGACTGCCCAGTGGGACTGATCAGTACTTGGGACTCTGAAATGGAGCCTGCTTTGGGCCAATCAGGACTGGGACTCTGAAGCGGAGCTTACTGAAAGGGGGCTATATGGAATGTGCATCTGGGAATTGTAGTTTTTAAGAGTGTTGGCACCTTTTTACACCAATAGAGGGAGCCTGTTGTGACTGACGAGGAGAATCAGCCAACTGGAACCTTTTTGATCTGAAAGAAAGCCCCAGGACTGTTTGCTGGCAAGCCAGATCTGAGGTGATAGTGAAAAGAGAAGAAGCCCTGCTGTTTGAGCGGCATGTAGTCACATGGGAAGCATGTGTGTAGGCTCCAAAGTCAGTCTGCTGCCGTTGGTAATAGTAGTCCGGACTGAATCTGAGTTTTTGAGGAGGAAGAAGAAGCAGAAGTGTGGGAACCAGGCTAAATCTGAAGAAGACCGAAAGTTTGCTGAACGCGATCGGCCTGTCAGGGACTGCTGATACTGTGCGTGCTCCCAGGTATTTTGCAGTAATTGTGATTGGGATCGTGGAGCAGTCTGCTTGGTACAGTACTATCCTTTACATATAAATGTGCCCTAAATTGGAGGGGGATTGCAATCTTAATTTCCCTCACTCTGCATTGTGTGCTTAATGCTGGAAACTCTGAAACAACACCATCCAGTCTGTAATCTGTATTTGGTATCATGAGTACAATTCAGGGCAACCCCCTGCAACAATTTACGAATCAAAAGTGCGTCATCTGATTTACTTGTGCTTTCTTTTTCTTGAACTGAGCCTCTGCTCCGGATTACAATTTTGCTGTGCATGCCTTTCTTTTCCTTAGGGCCCCAACCAGCTGCACCAGCCGGCCAACTCTGTGCAACAGACCTGGCTAGCCCCTCACCATCCAGGGTACCCAGTGAGTGTGACATTTAGACCCTAAGTTTCATGCACAGTACTGTGATTTATATGTCTTAATGCAAAATTAACCTAATTCCCCTCCCTTGTTACTTCCCCTGAATAAGTCAGATTTATGTTTGTTGAACTATATCCTACTTGTGGTGTCAGTACATATAGCAGAGAATATTGCATAGTCATTGTGGTATTGCCTAACCTTATTTTACAGGGGGTCCTCAGAGATGTGCTGCAGAATCAATCCTGAGGGTAAGTGGATACTGTATGAGTAAGGAGTGTGCATATGTGGGGGTATTGGGAAGGTAACTCCCTTGTACCGTGTGGGCCACTAGTGGGAACAAAGGGGGGGTCACAGTGTCCCCAAGGGCTGTACCCAAGCTAGTTTAACCACTACAAACCCTGACCTCTGGGTGGAGGCACCCGTCACTGGACCTAGGCCCCCTAACCTGTCTCTAGCCATACAGGCAGGGGTAGTAGCCCTTGGGATAGCACCACCTAGGATTTACACATATACCTACATATGTGTTGCTGTCCTCGAGGTGGGGGTACAATCAGGGGTGCTGGTCCAAGGATAACATTCTCTCCTCCCCTTGTTGCCTCAAAAAGGACAACAATCACAGGTAAGTAGTGGGTTGGAGATAAAAAGTTTACAAGCCAGAGGAACAAGCCTTGTAAAGGAATTTGAGTTGTTCTCGGTGTTGTCTCAGAGTATGTCGCTGACAACAGAGGGTTAGTACCAGAAAAAACAATCAAAATGCTTGAATAATAACAAAAGCTTTAAAAGTGAGTTCTGACCAAGTATTGGATAGAGCAGTACTTAAATCATCATCATGAATAAGAGCATTAAGGGCATTGCTAGCTTGAGAAATATTATTACTGATATAAATCAAATGTGAATCCTTTCTAGCTAAAAAGAGATTTCAAAGAAAGTGTCAAAGGGTCAATGTGCATGGTAAATACGGGCAATTATTGAGACAAGGCAAGCAAGTATTGCAGATGGGTATCAATAACATGTGGTTCAGGGAGAGGAACAGGAGTTATGACAGTGTGACCTATGACTGTTTTCTGCTGTGGAGTAAAACAGAAGTTAGGCATTTCAATAACAAGATTTTTGACCATAAGCAAAGGTGTTGTGATTTGTCACTACACAATACTGCCCATCAGAATTATAGGTAACTCAACAGTTGGTACCCTCCATCACTGTAGATGTATTGGACAGGAAAAAGACTGGCTGGTGAGCCATGAAGTGAAGCGATGTACATCTTCCAGGTAGCTTCGGGATTTAGCTGTTTCGGCATCAGGCACAGAAGATGCAGCTCATGCAAATTTGGATTCTTCATCCTCATGAACGTCAGTAAAGTTCAACGGCAATTCTTCATCCAAGATAAAGGCCCAGTCAAGGTGTTCAGCGGAATATCCACACACTGGTTTCACAATATCAAAGACATTGCAGCGGCACAGATAGTAATATCCTTTCTTGGCACAACAGTTCGTGTGGGGTGCCACCCAGGCTTGGAGCACAGAATGGTAAACAAGTCATGAGGGTAATTCTATTCTTTCATGATAGATGTCCTTATCAAGATGTCCGATGGAATTAATCGCAGTCAATTTATCAAAAGCAGATGTTACAGGATCAAAGTGCGGTAGTGAGACAGTGAACATGACAAACATGTTGTCATGGATAGAACAAGTCTTAGTAAAGTAGCAAGGGGCTTGGTTTGGATATCTGGAGACATACCCAAGGTTTCTGGCTGTAGACATAGAAATGTTAAAGATACTCACCAAGTTAAAACTTGGGAGATCTGCACCACCTAGTTCGGTGCCTTACCTCCTAACCTGCTGCTGCTGTTAATGTTGCCCCAAATGTCCCAATCGTTATTAAAATACAGCACTCATAAAATTTCAAGTCGTAGTAGTCCCACCAAGATGAGGAGGTGCAAGATAGCCATCTTGCCAGTGTATCTGTAAGAAAACAGAAAAGGATTGTTAAATGTGGGGTATTATTCTGCCCTAAGTGGGTTAGGAAAAGTAAGTTTAGTCACCTTTGTACAACTTGAGCTGATTAACATGGAACCACTTGTCGGTGGTCTTCTTTTGCTGTTGAACTCAGACCTGGTAGACAGCAGGGCTGAGTTTGTTGACAAATTGGGCCTTCCCATTTACTGGCAAATGAATGAGTGGATTGTCTGTACTGGAGAAGCATGACTTGGTCTCCAACTTGCCAGTCAACTTCTTTGACATGCTTATCAAAATGGGCTTTAGTTTGTTGCTGAACTTTACCCATTTGATTGGCAGCGAGCAGGTGTGTCTTCATGATGTCATCATGAAGCTTTTCAACATACTTGTCTACAGATACTCGATCTGCAGTAGGGGTGGGGAGATCAATCAACAGGTGCTCAGGTAATCTCGTGGCTCTACCAGTCATAACTTCCCAAGGTGTGCACTGAGTAGTGGCTGCAGGAGTACCCCTAACTGTCATTAAAAGTAGTGGCAAAAGGGAATCCCAATCCTTGGGATTGTCATTGATGAATTTGTATAACATCTGTTTGATTCTTCCGTTGGCTCTTTCTACCTGGCCTGAGGATTGAGGATGGTAAGGGATATGGAATTTCTGATCTACTCCAAGCAGTTGGAGTGTCTGTTTCATCAGCTCAGCTGTAAAACTGGTCCCCTGGTCTGAGTCTGCCTTTAAGGGCAGGCCCCACCTGGAGAACAATTGATCCACCAGGATCTTGGCAGTTGTCTTTGCCGTGTTACTCTTAGTGGGAAATGCTTCTACCAACTTAGAGAACAGATATGTGACAACAAATGTATACTTGTTGTTTTTGCTGGAATTGGTAAGGGGCCAATGAAATCAATTTGTATTGCATTCCATGGTCCAGTTTGCCTTTGGGGCAACAATTTGGCATTTCTTTTCACTGAAATTGGATTGTTCTGGGCACACATTATGCAGTTGTTCACATAGTGCTCTACATCTTTGGCCATGCCAGGCCACCAGACAACTGTTTTGAGTCTCTGAAGGGTGCTTTCTGTCCCCTGGTGTCCACCAGTGGGAGTATCATGAACCATAGGGGTGAATTCAGTTTGCAGAGATTGTGGTGCAACCCACAATTTGTCACCTGTATCCTCTTTCCGATACCAGATGAGCTTCTGGTCACTAGACAAGTGTATCTAATAGATTTCTTTGACTGGGTGACCAAAGTAGTAGACCAGGGAGGGGCTGTGGACATGGCCTACCTAGATTTTAGCAAGGCATTTGATACAGTCCCACATAAAAGATTAATACACAAGACAGCCAGCCTTGGAGTGGGTCCCAAGGTGGTAGCCTGGATAAAAAATTGGCTAGACAACAGGACGCAAAGGGTAGTAGTAAATGGAGTACACAGTGAAGAAAGGAGGGTTACTAGCGGGGTACCGCAGGGTTCAGTACTGGGACCGGTCCTTTTTAATGTCTTTATAAGTGACATTGCAGAGGAACTGGAAGGAAAAGTATGTCTCTTTGCAGATGACACAAAGATCTGCAACAGGGTTGATACACAAGATGGAGTGAAAGGATGAGAAGGGACTTGGCAAGGTTGGAGGAACGGTCAAATGTATGGCAGCTCAGATTCAATGCAAAGAAGTGCAAGGTAATGCACATGGGAAACAAAAACCCAGGAGAAGCATACACAAGGGGGTGAGATACTGACAACAGTAAAAATAGAAAGGGACCTAGGGGTTATTATATCAGATGACCTAAAGGTAGGCAAGCAATGTGAGAAGGCAGTAAGAAGGCTGGGGGATACTGGAATGCATAGGAAGAGGCATCAATAGTAGAAAACAGGAAGTTGTTATCCCTCTGTACAGACAGTTGGTGAGACCCCATCTGAGTACTGTGTGCAGTTCTGGAGACCCCATCTCCGCAAAGACATAGACAGAGTGAGGCTGTCCAGAGGAGGGCAACCAAAATGGTGCAGGGTCTGCACCAGAAGACATGTGAAGAAAGACTAAAGGAGCTTAATATGTATACTCTTGAGGAAAGAAGGGAGAGAGGGGACATGATAGAAACTTTCAAGTACCTCAAGGGAATTAACAAAGTCCAAGAGGGTAGCATCTTCCGGAAAAGAGATGTGCAAGAACAAGGGGGCACAATTTGAAGATAGAGGGGGGACGGCTCAGAGGTAATGTGAGGAAGTATTTTTTCACTGAGAGGGTTGTGGATGCAGGGAACAGCCTCCCTAAGGAGGCCGTGGAGTCAAGAACAGTGAGGGACTTCAAGAATGCATGGGACAGGCATAAGGCAGTCCTAGTGGGGGGTAGGAGGAAGTAAGCTGTTGGTTAACTAGGATCTGCAGCTTATCTGTTAGGTAGGAAAATGGGCAGACTAGGTGGGCCAAGCTGTCCTTATCTGCCGGCAAATTCTATGTTTCTATGTTTCTATGTATGTTGTCAGAGTGTCTCTTATATGGACTACCAACAAACAGTGATTGTTCAATTCCTTTATTCAGGAATTTGAACACATATTTTAGTTCAGGGTCAGATTTCTGTGCAACAAACAGGTCCAGTGGAGGGTCTGGTAGTGGTTTCTGCCTAGTGTTAGCAGCCACTATAGCTGCTACAGCTATTGGGTGAGTCATTGTCCATGTCTTCCCCCCCAAATGCCTGCTTTGCTAAGCGAGTATGCTTGATCGTTGAATTCATGGTAAGGGTCAGGTTTACAGTGAGCCTTTACCTTGTGGATGTACAGTTTGTGAGTAAACTGCTGTGTCAGGGTGTGTATATATACAAACAAATCCCTGTATTTGACACGTGTGCTATCAGATGATGTAAAGTTATTTTTCTCCCAGAATGGTAGAAACTTAGTTAGGGATGAGCAGACCCAATTGGAGTCTGTAAAGATGATGGCATCCTTGTCACCATGGGGTATGACCTCCAAAGTACAGGCCACAGCTGCCAATTTGGCATACTGTGAGGCGATAACAGTGCATTTCCTAGAAATGTGCCTGAAATCGCCTTCTTGATCTCGTATGAGCACTCCAAATCCTGCCACCTGCTCTCTGTCTACTTAGGAGGTGGAGCTGTCTGCAAAGATATGATACTTGGTGGTATCTTTCAGAACATCTGGTATAGCTGGTAAGAATGGTCCTGGTTCAGGTAAGTCAGGGGGTTGGAGAGAACAGTCATGAGGCTTATCTATATAGAGTAGGCCATGGGCCAGGATTGAGGGCATTTTTGCAGGCAGTACTTTGATGTCCCTGTCCTGCAAAAGCAAAGACCAGTGGGTGATTCTGGTGTTGGAGACTGAACCATCTTTTACTTTGTCTGAAAACAAAAAGTTAGCTGGGGTGTGGCAGGTATGCAAGATAATAGGCGCATACCCAATGATGTACAGAAAATGTTTGAAAGCCCAGTAGGTTGCCAAGAGTGTCCTTTCACAGAGACTGTATTTCCCTTCTACTGGGGATAGCATCTGAGATGCATAGGCAATGGGCCTGTGGTACCCATTTTACTTTTGTGCCAGCACTGCAGACATGGACACATTAGAAGCGGCCATTTCCAAATGGAACGGAAGGTTTGGGTTGGGACTGATCAGTGCTGGGGCTGAGGCTAAGGCCTGCTTAAGCTGTGTAACAGCGTCAGTGTGAGTGGGGCCCCATGTCCATGGGACATCTTTTTTCAGAAGTTCATACAAGGGAGCAGCCTTCAAGGCAAAATCAGGAATGAAGTCCCTGGAATAGTTTTACCATTCCTAAAAAACATCTAAGTGTTGCCACGCTAGTAGGAACTGGCAGATCTTGCAAGCCCCAGATCTTTTTGACAGCTGGGCTTCTTCCCTGGTCTGTAATGCATAGGCCAAGGAAGGTGACCTCATTTTCACACCACTGGACCTTAGAGGGACTGTACTTGAGGCCTGCTCTCTTGAGGAGAGACAAAGGTTTGTCTAGGAGGGCCAAATGATCTTCTTTTGTGGTGGTTGCAAGAAGCAAGTCATCCATATACTGCAGGAGGCACTGAGGTGTGGAGAACCCCTGCAGGGCATCCATCATGTGGAGATGGAAGAGGGAAGGACTGTTATGGAAGCCTTGGGGAAGACAGGTCCAGGTGTACTGGAGTCCATCAAAGGTGAAGACAAATTTGTATTGACTTATCTGTGCTAACAGGAGTGACAAGAACCAATTAGAGATGTCAAGGGCTGAGAACCACTCTCTGTCAGGTGTCAGCAGCATGAGTACATCAGGTGCTGATTCTACTGTTTGGGGCACAACTGGGGGTAACCTGATTAAGTTTCCTGTAATCAGTTGTGAGTCTCCAAGCTCCATTTGGCTTTTTCACAGGCCAAATAGGTGAATTGACAGTAGAGACACAAGTCCTAATCACTCCTTGCTATAGTAGTGATTGAATGGTCTCCCTCAGTGATGACAAGGCTTCAGCAGGGAATGGATACTGCTTCTGCCTCACAGGGTTAGGTCCTGGGATCTCAATGGTGATGTGCATCCTACCACAATCGTGTTTGTTGGTAGAAAACACATTGAGGTGTTTTTGCAGCAAAGGTGCAAGTTCAGAAAATAGGTCATGACTTTTGAACAAAGCCATGACGTCATACTCTATGTTTTTATGAGATATGGCTGCCACCACATGTGAATCTGAATTGGTGACAGAATGACATTGTCCTTTGTTCTGGAGAAGTAGCCTGTTGGCTAGGTCCACTACACAGCCATGCAGTGCAAGAAAATCAATTCCCAGTATGCTGGGGTGATGACATAATACCATAAGATCGAAGGCAAACTCAGTACTGAGGTGGCCTATCACCACAGACAAAGACACAGATTGGTAGGCCAGTCAGACATGGATGGGTTCTCATCATGGAGAACAGACATGGCTGCTCCTGTGTCCAGAAGCATGTTCATTTGGTGGCCTCCGACCGTAGCCTGTACACAAGGCCATCCGTTTATGTTGACAAGCAAGTCACTCACAATCTGGACTGGGGCCTGTAATTGTCAATCCGTATATTCAGAGTTGTCTTCATCCTCCTGTTCCTGAAATCTAAGGCCTGCAGGATTTTTCTGGACCTCCTGTATGTTTTGCATGGGATATAGAGGTGCCCATGACATCACAGGCATGACAGAGGCCTGCTCAGTCAATACCTCCTTGATCGTTGCATCAACCTGGCCAGTAGTCAACGCCATGAAAGGATTCTTTCCTTGGCTGCTCGGTAGCCAAGGGCAGGAATAAGTTTCCTTGACTGCATGGCTGTCCCGCGACCGTGGAGAGGGCTGCTACAGTGCGCGTAGACTTAGCCTCCTTTTTGACACAGGCCTCCTCCAGCAGTTTGCGGAGAGTCTCGTTCTCATCTTTGAGGCTCTGCTAGCTGGGGCCGTTACACTACCTGCTATCAGGTTGGGCATTTGGATTTTTCCAGTTGCTCCTGTCCTTGTTTCTATTGTTCTTCCAGTTCTGGTCCCGCCCCTTGTGTGACTGCTTGTCATCAGAAGAGACATCAGACTTCTGGCTATTACCTTCCACAGTATAGTGGGTAGGTGTATCTGTGGTAGCCTGTACTGCAGCAACTTGGGCTGCAGCTACCTGGGCTGCCGGGGTTTTGATGGCAGTCACTTTATTATTCTTACTGGAAGCGAGGAGATGGAGGTATTCCTGAAAGGCATGCTCCGTCTTGTTAAGGATTTCTGCAAAGGTGTTGGTCTCTGGGTAAATGTTGAGTTCAACCTTTTCCCAAAGGGCCAGAGTTATGTTCCGTATATACAAATCCTTGTACTCAATCTGGTCTTGGTGTGCGACTTCTCCAGCCAGGCCTTTGCTGGCCTCGTAGATGAACCACAACCATTGATGGTAAGCCGCGGGGCTTTCCTTCACATTCTGCTTAACCTTGTAGGCCAAGCGGGTTCCAACAACACCTGGCGCATTGGCAGCGAGGAGTGCCACAGTGATGTCATTGTATGCAAGTGTCTTGCAGTTGTGGACAGTATCCAGGAGTTTGGCCCACAGGGTAGGGTCAATTGTCTTTCGCAAGACTTGAAACTGGTACTCGGTCTGGAGAGAAAGCTTCCTCATAGAGGGAGAGCACCTTCTCCAAATAGCATCTGAGATTGTCAGTCGAGCCCATCTGTCCAATGCTTTGGGCAATTTGCTGGACACAGTGAGTGACTTGCAGGGGATTGAAAGTATAAGGAATCGTGTTCCACTTGTTACGTTCCATAGCACCATGAAGGGCAGCTTCCGCTGCCGCATCAGCAACTGCTTCGAATGCATGGTCCTGGTTGACAGTGTCCTCAAACATTCTGTCAATTTGATCTTAGATGGCCCTCTGGCAGTCATCCAGTGCCATAATGTCAGTAATGGCCTCTTGAATTAGGCTGTACACCTCTGTATTGTCCTCCCTGGAGAGGGGGGGCAAGCGGAGGTGCACCACGGAATACAGGCCATCTGCCTGTGCCATGGGGGTTGCCATCTTGTCGTAATACATTGCTTCCACCGTGTTTGTGTTGACATGGCAATGTAGAGGGCATGCAGATGTAGGCGCCATCTTGGGAATGGCTGGCAAAAAGGACAGCCCTATGGGGATTGGACTTGGGTGTGATGTGGCATGCCTCATCATCAAAGTGAGGGTTGTCATTGCCGATTGACGGACTGTCAATGAATGTGTATTGAAACCCATTCATAGCCTTAACATGGCCAGCGAGAACCTCTCGCTGATGGCACAATTTCTCCATCTTTGTTCTACACTTCTTGTGACAAACTCATACAGTGCCCTGCTCAGTACCCTTCTCAACCTCACACTGCAGTACTCTGTACACGGTGCCCAATTCAACATATTCCCTAAGCTCTTTGTCTAACTCATGATTTGCTCTCATTCTCCTCTTTCAACTCAGCATTTTCTTCTCAAACCTTCATACGTATCACTCAGAATATCGTTCAAATAAGTTAACTGTTTCTTATCACATTTCAGCCTCTCACAATCATCTCTCTTAACATGCAAATTTCATGCTCAGAGTCTTGAGCAGTATAACGCAGCAGTCTGTTATTGGCATTGCGGAGTGACTGTGTCTCTTCCGCTAGTTTCTGTTCCCTTTTCTGTAACTCCGATGCCTGCAAGCCCATCTCTTTTTTAGAGATGCATTTTGCAGTTCAAGGAAGGCACACTTCGCTGTGAGACTCTCAACGGTGGTATGTAGAGCCGCAACCAAGAGACCTTTAAGGTTGTATTTCTTGGTTGTTTGTTTGGGCTCTTGGTAGTGCTCTGAAATTAACATCAATGGGTTTTCTGCAGACTTCGCATCCAGCACGAAATCTGTCCATCCTTCATGGGAGGTGAGGTAGTTTGAGATGTCCAGCCTCAGTTCAGTGCAAAGTTCAGGAATGTCAATCAAGGGGTGACAAACAAATAAAGAAGCAGTCTGGAAAACTGGATAAAATCCTTGGCACTGTCACCCAATGGTTTTCCGGTCCCTCATGGGCAAACGGTGGTGCCAACACGGTACGCTGACATTCACAAAGGGAGTGTATCAGGGTCCAGTGTGGATGTACCATGCCCGAGAATAGGATGGAGTGTGTCCATCACAATAACAACCACTGTAAGTACGAGTAGGTCCAAGTAGGCAAGAAACACACTACACTACTCGACATTCAAAATTAATTGAATGGAAGCTTCACTTTGTGCATTCCAACCTGCACACGGTCACCAAATGTAACTGGGTAATCAAATTACCTTTCTCAGATTCTTGGAACTGCGCAAAAGGAAGAGATAACAGACAAGTGGTAATTTGTTACTGGTAAATAAGAATAATACAGGCTTACAACCAACAGTGTAACCACTAGGAGAGTATCCAGTTTCCTTACCTATAGGCACAGTCAAGTCTCTCTCTGACAGAAAATACGTGGTGCAAGGGGTCTTATATCCTGATAATAACCATGACAACAATAAAAGAAGATACATAAAAAGTAAGTAATTGGCTAAAAACAGGTGGTGTCAGTAGCCATCCTAACTAACATGAAAAGTTACTTAGCTAGCAGAAGATAAAGTGAACAATAATAAGGTCTGTGATGCTTCCAAGGTCACTTGCAGTTACAGCTCTGCACAAGCACTAAAGATGGCACTGTTGTCTAGCTAATAATTATACAATAATGATATAATGGAAAACATCTCCCAGTGGTACAATATATTGTGAGAATATAGTGAAGCATAATATGCACTGCAAAAGTACAGTAGAACTCAGATCCTGACACTTATGCTTATATGATGTGTCTGTGCCCTAAGATTAGTACATATACCTACATATGTGTTGCTGTCCGCAAGATGGGGGTACAATCAGGGGTGCTGGTCCATGGATAACAGAGTCATGGGGTTTTCTGTGGGGCCAACAGTCAAAGAGGTGCATCGAGTGACATGGTGGTGGCCGCTAGCAGGGTGACCTTAGCAGCCCTGAAATGTTTGTTTCCCAGAGCCCCCCTGCTGCACATCAGTCCAACCCATGCTGAAGAGAGAGTAAATGCAGTTGAGGCAGAGCCATGCAGTGGGAGAGTTTAACTGCAGGTGTCCTCTGCGAGAGTCTGAGAGCTGTGGGAGAGAATGGAGCACTCAAGCAAATGGGACCTGTGGGGTCCTGGAGCGGTAAAGCCATCCTGGTTGTGGTAGCTGCGGCAGTGCTGCATGGGAGTGTGCAGAGCTCAGAGAAGATAAAGGCCAACCTGGTTCTGGCCCTGGGTAAGGACATCCAGCTCAAAGTTGGACGGGGTGAGTCATATGCCCCAGTTTTGTCTGTGGCTATGAATGTGGGGACATCTGCTTCAAAGTCGAGTGGGGGGAGTTGCCTGCATCAAGCCTGTTGAAGCTGTGAGAAGGGGTAGAGGAGGAGGAGGAGTAGCTCCAAGTAAAAAGGCTAGTTCTGGGAGCCCTTATGCCAGCTGAGAAGATGAAAAAGGAGCATTAATGCCTATCTGCTGCCTGTTTACAGGGTCACTCTGCCCCCTGTATGCTGCCTTTTGTCAGGGTCACTTGGCCTGTCGTAATTTGACTCGCTGCCTTAAAGGGTCTCTGGGCCCTTAATACTGCCACCTCATTTAGTGGGGCCACATCAGCCACAATGCATCCATAAACTAAATGTGTTCCCCTGTGGCCCCAGGGTCAGGCTGTACAGCATACAGTGTTTGTTGGCATGTTTATTAAATGGAATCCACAGTTTGAACTCTATTTTTTGGTGTGGACTAACATGTCATGTTGCTAACCTTATTTCAGTTGCAGCCCAGCACCTGGAGAGGGCACCCTGGCTATGGACCACCAATGATCGCCATCCTGGCAAGAAAAAAAACATTTTCTCTGTTTCTGCAGCTGTGAGTGCCCCTTCCCAGACTGTAACACCAGGCATAACCCTAGACCACGCGGAAGGGAGGGCTTACAAATATTTTCCCCTATCCTGCCAAATTAACCCTCTCAAAGGAGCTGCAGGCAAATGGCTTCTTGTACCTTCAGCCGCATACCTGACTCCCACTGTGACTGGCACATTCCTGCTTCTCCTGCTGACATCCAGGCTCCACATAATGGCTTCTGACTGCTGCCACTCTTGGTAATCCCCAATACTTCTTCGGCATCGAAGCCACCGCACCACACATATCAGACTCCCGCTCTGACCGGCACATTCCTGCTTCTCCTTCTGACATCCAGGACCCACATCACGGCTTCTGAAAGAGCCGCTCCTGCTTGCACTAATCCCCGCTAGTTCCTCAGCATCAGACCCACTACATCCTTGGGACCGCACCAATGCACTGATGTATTGACACACATACAGTGTCACGAGTCATATGACATGCGCCACTCAGCTGTCCGAAAAAACTGCAAGAAACAAAACAAAAAAGCAGTAAGACATTTTAAAACTAAACAACCTATATAAGTAACACAAGCCATGGCCCTGGGAAAAATATTGTCATTTTTTCACTCATTCGGTTGGACCGTATGACATCACTTGTAGCTCTGCCACTCGTGATGTCATAAGGTCAAACAGCACTCATGAAAAATATCGGCAATATTTTTTTCCGGGGGCCATGGCATATCTCTTCTATCTATCTATCTGTCTGTCTGTCTGTCTGTCTGTCTGTCTATCTATCTATCTATCTATCTATCTATCTATCTATCTATCTATCTATCTAATCTGCCCCCCAATTTGGGCTTACCTGTGTGGGTTCCAGCTGCTGACCTGGCACTGATGCCTCTACCAGGGGTCCCAGGTGGTATCTGGACCCTGACGCCTCCCAAGTCCTTGCAGCTGTAGCCACCGATGGGCAGTGCTGTCCTCGGCCCTGAGGAGTCTCAAAGTGGGGGCAGACAATTGAACAGGACTGCCATGCCTGTGGGCATCTGAGGGGGAGTGACTTGTGGTCCCAGAGTTTTGGAGAACTGAACCAGACAGTAAACAATCAAAATTGAGGCTGTGCTCCCTCTGAGCATGCACAGCCATCTGGGAAAAAATTTAAAGGAACTGTGCTCCTATTCTCAGCTCAGCCATGCGACCATTACAAAAAAAGTATATCCCTGGCTCCAAGATGAGCAGAGGAGCCGGGGACAGCCACAAATAGTGACTGGAAGGCCGCTGATCATGAGCAGATATGCAAGTAGCCCTGTTAGGGGGCTAAATTAAATAAATCAGGGCTGAACAGTAGAGAGCCCTACAGGGAGACAAAATGGCAGCCCCCTAAATAAAACTACAAAATGGGGCTGCTGGGTAAAAAGAGAGAGCCAGCCCTGAGATCACCTGAGGAACTGCAGCCAATCAGTGGGAGGCTGCTCAGGGGGCTATAAGACTGGATTTTGGCACGCGGGGGAGATTTTAGTCAAGAGGAACTGCAGGGTGGCTGTGAGGGGAGAGACTGTGCTAGAGTATCAAGTCTGTCTGGCTGTTTGAACCCAGGCTACCTCAAACTAGTAAGCTGAGTGCAGGAGGAACAGTAGCTGTTCTGTGGGACTAAAGCAGAACTAAGAGGAAACAAAGTGTTCTATAGCAGCCCAACCAGTTGGACAGCCATTTGAACTGAGAAAAGAGTTGGGCTGTGGACCTTGAATGAGCCCCTGCTCCCCGGTGCAGAAACTGATTGGGGAGGGGAACGTTCAGCCAGGGGAGAGACTGTAGGTGTCAAGGTAAGCAGCTGGGACAGGACCCAGCACCACTTGTGAAAGCATCCCCTGAGAGGGAGGCCTGTGAGGTGAGAGACTGTCGGAGCCTCACTGCCCTGCGCAGGTCCTGAGGGTGATTAGATGTGCTTCATAAGGGTTTGAGGAACATAAGCAACCTTGGTTCCTCAGACTGAAGACGACGATGCCCCAGGTTGAAGAATGGGACAGGCCTGCCTGTGTGAAGTCTGTCTATAAAGGCCCATAGACGAAGTTGGCAAGGCCAGGCAGGCGAAGATCATCACCCCTCAAGTTTGTCAAGTTTTGGTTTTCTCACCCATGGTGCACCACCAATGCAGAAACTCCACAGTACCATGCAATGCATTTGACTGTGAACCCACAGTGTGGGCTGCAAAACTGTGTGTACCCCGAGCTGTGACTCTGGGGAGCCTTTTAGTTAGCTAGCCAGTTAGGATACTGGGGCAATCCCTGCACAGCAATTTAGAGACATACAAGTGTGCAAGTTTACAAGTACAAGTCCAAAGTGTGTTTCATGTTTATCAGGGCCCCCGATGAAAGACCACAGGCCTACATCACCGAGCAGTGAGGTACCCACAACCCTACAGGGACAATCTGGGTGCACCCAGGGGTGGGGAGAGGGGCTGCTACAGGGAACATTATTGACTAACTAAAATGAGCTGTGGTTGATTCTCCTCTTTGTAATCCCCTTCCCCAATAAATAAGTTTACTGTCTGCATTTTATCCACTGTCACTGTGGGGGGCTATTGTGTGGGAAAAGTATTACCAGAGCAGCGTATTATTTCCTGGGAGGTGGTAGCCTGTTCATTATCCACAGGAGTCCCCTGCCATTACCCCAGGTGGAGGCACTGTGTCATGTCTGCTATCACTGCGGAACCCAGGCCAGCCCCCTCGGAGGTGTGTGTATTGAACTACCCTGAGGGCCCTGGTGTAGCCAAAGTGAGTTAAAGGGCTGTTACATATCTTTATCTAGCGATATAGCATAGGCAGGGGAATTACCAGCAGGAAAGCAGAGGTCATTCTGCCACTGTACAGGTTCTCTAGTGAGACCACATCTAGAGTACAGTTTACAATATTGGTGCCCTTAACTTATAAAAGATATTAACTTGATGGAAATGGACAAGAGAATGCCAACCAAGATGATCCAGGGCCAGCAAGGCAACACCTACGTGGAGAGATGCAGGGGGCTCAACATATACTCTCCTGAGGACAGAAAGGACATGACTGAGACCTTCAAGTACCTTAAAGGTATAAACAGGGTGAGCACTAGGGCCTCTTCAGCCTTAGTGAAAATAAGACCACTAGGGGTAACAGCCCAAAGGTGGTGGGGAGAAGGTTCAGGAGGGAGATGAGGAGGCACTTTTCATTGTGTGGGCGATAGCTAAGTAGAATGAGTTGCTAGAGGAGGTGATATCCCTAAAAACAGTGGGCAGCTTCAAAACAGGCTGGGACAAGGTGAGGAGGAAAGCTGCAGGTAGTGCAGCATGACACCTGCTCACCACACCCCCACCTGACACGTCACCAAGCTGACCTGTAGTAAGGACTGGATAATGCACATAAGGGGGAGTCCGACCCTTCCTCTTCAGACCTCACCACGGGGAGGGGTAATCTGTGAGGTTACCCTTGCTGCTGACTAAGTCTCAGGGAGATAGTGGACAGTGGGGAGGGGTGGAAGCTGGCAGAATGGGAGCCCTGCCTCGTTGTGGCCAAGGAGGCACAGAGTATGAAAGAAAAAGAAGAAGCGGGTATCAGAGTCATACAGAGACTGTGAAGAGGTGAGAGAGAAGGAGCAGATGTCAAAGTCACATAGTGTGTGTGTGAAGAGGGGAAGAGAAGGAGACAGTATTGTAGTCACGCAGTGAGAGGGAGGAGGAGAGAAGAAGTAGCTGTAGGAGTCATGCAGCGAATGTGAGGAGGGGAGAGAGATGAAGTGGGAGTTGGAGTCACACAGTGAAGGGGAGAAGGAGAGAGAGAAAGGGAGTGGGTGTCAGAGTTATGCAGTGCAAAAGTTAGTAAGGCTGCTTGAGCAAAAAGCTCATCACACAAATTCAGTATTAAATTTTTCTTTTCTTTTGCTTTGACATTTCTACACAGAAACAAGGCACGCTGCACGACTAAAGTTATTTGAAAGATTTATTCAGTGATTTCTCTTTTGGAACCCCCCCCCCCAGAGAAGAGTTATGCAGTAAGCATGAAAAGGGGAGAGAGGGACAGAGAAGGAAGTTAGGGTAGCTGGGAAGGGAGCCAAGCCAGAATTTGAGTTTGAGGACAGCACAGTGAGAGAGAGGTACCTACCCTAAAGAGAGGGGATGGAGCTGAAGGAGTAAAGACAGCAGTGATGGGTACAGTGAAGATGGGTTAGGGCAAAGCAACAGGAGTGGGAAAGGGGGTTGCATCTTGCTAGAGTGGACTTCGTGGAGGCACTATGGGCCACATATCAGTAGACAAATGTTGGAATGATATGTTTCACACTAAGTTCTGATGAACAGAGAGAGGGAGATGAATTTTTTGTAAGCTACTGTCAAGCTATATTCCCAGATATTTGAAAGAGGGAACAACCTCAAGCAGGAGTCCATCCTTAGTCATAAAGTCTGGGAGAGCCTGGAGTTTTGCCAGGAGTTGCTAGGTGCTAGAAATCATAGAGAATGTTTTCTTAGCATGAAGAGAGGGAGTTGGCTTGTGCAGAAACAATGCTGAACTCTGTTAAAGTCACCTTGGATCTGTGCTACCTGCTCAGTGGATGAGGTGCTACAGGCAAAGGGCATTGAGTTGTCAGCAGACGAATGTTTGTGGAGACCCATGTCTTTGGAGAGATCGTTAAGAAAAACGTAGAACAGGACAGAGACCAGAATGGAGCCTGGATGGACACCTGAGCTAGTACAGAGAGGGAGGGAGAGTGAATCTTCAACAAAGACCATCTGAAACCTATCTGCCGCATAATAGGTTCATAGGTGTTTATATGAGTATAGGAGATCACAGACCTATACCGGATGAAGGGAACTGTTATATGTGCAGTTAGCTAGGTGAAGAAGGGAACTATGAATTAGGGGGAGTGGCTTAGGAGCAGGAAGCCAGGTGTCTGGATTTAAAACTCCCCTAGATAGCCTTTGGCAGAGAACAGCAAGAGGAAGGGGGTGCTGTTAGAACTTTACTACTCTACTGAGACTATATAGCCCTCCTTCCCTCTCTCCACCCCATCCTTAGTCAGTTCCACTTTTATAGGCACAGGGTTTGACTGACAACAGGAACATCCTGTTTGGGAGCAGGAAGGGAGTGATCAAAGAGGCACAAAAGACTCATCATCCTAGAAGGAAAAGAGTAGCTCTCCATCCCCCCTAGCTACTGGAGGTCTGACTCTGAGCAAGTAAGAAGACTACTGTGGAATACGGGAACTTCCTGTCCCAGAACAGGAAGAGCAGGAGCTTTAAGGGCAAGGAGGCAGTAGGAAAGTAGGGATAAATAAATAAATAATAAACAGGGAGAGGAAAGAGTAAGCATACAGAGACATTCTGGATGATGCTGTGTTATCCCATTTGCAGGCACCTCTCTGGGCAGAGGGAGGAGGTTGCTCATCTCTAGGCTGAGTTAGCCAGGATTCAAGGGACCTCCTCTCCCACATAGGGACCACCAGGGCTGCCGCCACTGCCTCAGAGGTTGCCAAGAAAGAGGAGTGGTTGGATCACAGTGGGTTCAGGGAGGGTGAGGGTGGTAGAACATAGGCGCATCCCTCCAGTTGTACCTCTCCACAATCCATACGCTGTTCTGGCAGAGTGTGGTTCCTGTATGGAGGCACCAGCAGTGGAGACCAAGGAGGATGCTGGGAACCTCCACAAAGGAGACCCACAGGAGGGTGGCATGGGACCGCACAGGGGAAGGAAACAACTCCTGGTGGGGGACTCCATTGTTAGGAGGGTAGAACTAGGGGAGGGGGAGAAGGAGGTAAGGTGCCTGTCTGGTGCCATGGCTTGGAGGGACAGGGAGCGAATTCTCAGGCTCGTGGGAGCAGCTGCATGGGGGAGGGAGCTGGATGTCATTGTCCACCAAGGGACAAATGGCCTGGCTGGGAAAGGAATTAGAGCAGTGCTGGAGGAGTTTGTGGAGTTGGGGAGTGCCTTAGACAAGTAGCACACACGGTAACTTTCTCGGAGGTGCTGCCTGTCTATGGCATGTGTGAGGCTAGGGTGCTCTGCACCATGGGAGTCAATCAATGATTGGAAAACTGGTGCAGAGCTCAGGGTTTTGGCTTCATTGGGGACTGGGGGTCCACCTGGAGAGATACAGGCCAATACTGGTGCAATGGTCTGCATCTGTCCAGGAATGGAACCAGGATCCTAGGTGATAGGTTTAAATGCTTCATTGGCAAACATTTAAACTAGCCAAGGGGGAGGCACTGAAAAGGACCGGGGAAATCCTAGCCCCCCCCTCAAAAAAATCAGAGTAGTTAGTGAGGTAAACACCAAGACAGACAAGTCGATAGGGAGAAGGGCAGGGGTAAATGGAGAAAAAGGCAAAGGCAGTAAGGACAGGGATGGGGCAAAAAGGGGTAAGACCATCAAAAAATGGAGGATAATGTGTACCAATGCCCGTAGTCTAGGTAACAGGCTCCCGGAACTGGTGGCCTTGATGGAAGAGGGACGCCTAGATAGTGTGGTAGTCACAGAAACATGGTATACAGAGAACCATGACTGGGATGTCAACATACCAGGGTACACAATCTACAGGAGGGACAGGGAGGGTAGAAGAGGAGGAGTAGCTCTCTACGTAAGGGAAGGGATCAAAGCAACAGAGCTATAAGGTAAACAGGGAGGACAGGAGGCACTGTGGGTCACCCTGGAGATCAGAAATGGCACCACAATCCGCACAGGGGTTATATACAGACCCCTGTCTCAGGGGGAGGAAATGGACAAGGAAAGGATAGAAGGCATCCTTAGGATTGCAGAAAAAGGAGACATATTGTTGAAGGGGGACCTGAATATGCCAGATGTCAACTGGAGCTCCTTTGCTGCAGCCACATCTATGAACAGGGTCATTCTCGATGCCCTACGGGGGCATGTCTCAGACAGCTAGTGTTGGAACCCACTTGGGAGGGAGCAACCTTAGACCTGGTACTCTCAAATGGGGATGGAGAGAGGATCTCAGATCTAGAAGTGGGTAGCCATCTGGGAACAAGTGACCACCAAACAGTGTGGTTGATGATAAACACAGCCATGGAGTCAAGCCATACAAAAGTGAGGGTACTGGACTTAGGAGGGCTGACTTTGTCAAAATGGGAGAGTGCCTCAGAAAAGCACTAGCAATCAGACAAGAAGGAGGGGTTTAGGAACAATGGGGAAATATCAAAACTGCCATCACAGCGGCAACAAGCCTTTATGTGAAGCAAATAAACAAATCAAAATGAAAGAAAAACACTATGATTCTCAAAAGAGGTGACGGAGAAGGTTAGGAAGAAAAAGATAGCTTTCAGAAAGTATAAGGAAACACAGAAGGAGCAAGACAGAGAACTGTACCAGTTAAAGCAGAAGGAAGTGGGAAGGCAGTCAGAATATCAAAGGCCCAAACCAAGGAAAAGATAGCCAACTCGGTTAAGAAGGGGATAAAACCTTTATAGGTACATTAGGAGTGAAGAAAGACCAAGGAGGGATAGTGAGGCTTTATAAAGCGGAGGTGGGTGGGCAGAGAGGACAGTGAAAAAGCAGGATGCTGAACAAATACTTCTGTTCAGTACTCACAAAAGAAGAGGAGGGGAGGTACCTAATCCAATCAATAGAAGCACTCTGGATGGGGGGTCGATACCAGTCCTTTTACAGAAGAAAGGGTTCTGAAAGAACTCCTAAAACTGAAGGTGGACAAAGCAGTGGGGCCTGACGGGATTCGCCCCAGAATTCTAAAAGAACTAAGGAGAGAACTAGTGACACCACTGACTACCCTTTTTAACAAATCATGGAAGGATGGTTTGGTACCTAAGGACCTGAGGAGGGTGGATGTGATTCCCCTTCACAAAAATGGGAGCAAAGCAGAGGCAGGAAACTATAGACCTGTTAGCTTGACCTCTGTGGTAGGGAAAATGATGGAATCACTTCTGAAAGAAAGAATTGTTGAGTGCCTAGAGGCCAGCAGGGCACAGGACCCAAGGCAGCATGGATTCACAGAGGGAAGATCATGTCAGACAAATCTAATAGATTTCTTTGACTGGGTGAGCAAAGTAGTAGACCAGGGAGGAGCTGTGGACATGACCTACCTAGATTTTAGCAATTCATTTGCCACAGTCCCACGTAAAAGATTAATAAACAAATTAGTCAGCCTGGGAGTGGGTCCCAGGGTGGTAGCCTGGGTAAAAAATTGGCTGGACAACAGGACACAGAGGATAAAAGTAAACAGAGTCCACTCCAAAGAAAGGGTGGTTACTAGCGGGGTACCGAAGGGTTCAGTACTGGGTCCGGTCCTTTTTTATGTCTTTATAAGTGACATTGCAGAGGGACTGGAAGGAAAAGTACAGTATGCGTCTTTGCAGATGACACAAAGATCTGCAACAGGGTTGATACACAAGGAGGGGGTGGAAAGGATGAGAAGGGACTTGGCAAGGTTGGAGGAATGGTCAAAAGTATGTCAGCTTAGTTTCAATGCAAATAAGTGCAAAGTAATGCACCTGGGAAAAAAACCCAGGGAAAGAGTACACAATGGGGGGGGAGGTATTAACAACAATAAAAATGGAAAGGGACCTGGGGGTAGTCATATCAGATGACCCAAAGGTAAGCAAGCAATGTGAGAAGGCAGTAAGGATGGCTGGGGGGATACCTGGATGTATAGGGAGAGGCATCACCAGTAGAAAAGAAGAAGTTGTCATCCTTCTGTACAGACAGTTGGTGAGACCCCATCTGGAGTACTGCTTGCAGTTCTGGAGACCCCATCTCCACAAGAACATAGACAGGATGGAGGCAGTCCAGAGGAGGGCAACTAATATGGTGCAGGGTCTGCAACACAAGCCATATGAAGAGAAACTAAAGGAGCTTAATATGTATACCCTTGAGGAAAGGAGGGCGAGAGGGGACATGATAGAAACTTTAAAGTACCTCAAGGGAATCAACAAAGTCCAAGAGGGTAGCATCTTTTGGAAAAAGAGATGTGCAAGAACGAGGGGACACAATTTGAAGATAGAGGGGAGATGGCTCAGTGGCAATGTGAGGAAGTATTTTTTCACAGAGAGGGTGGTGGACGTATGGAATGGCCTTCCTGAGGAGGTCGTGGGGTCAAAACAGTGGGGTGATTTAAGAATGCATGGGACAGACATAAGGCAATTCTGGTGGGGGGTGGTAGGAAGAATAGGCTGTTGGTTAACTAGGTTCTGCGGCTTATCCAATAGGTAGGGAAATGGGCAGACTAGGTGGGCCCAGCGGTCTTTATCTGCTGCCAAAGTCTATGTTTCTATACAACTCACCACTTCTCAGCGGTAGACTCTACACTTTTCTTCACGCATGTATCTATCCAGGGAATTTTTAAATTGTTCCGTGGTACCACTATTTACAACCACCTCTGGCAGAGAGTTCCAAAAGCTGACAATCCTCTGACTGAACCAATTATTTCTCTTAGTTGTCTTGCTGACCTCTCCTCTTAATGTTAAATGGTGCGATCTAGTGTTTCTAGTATTTGGCTGTTTATTAAGGCCACTAGCTTCCCATATGTCTGTTCTTAGTCGCACTAAATACTAGACACAGGTCTCCTCAATCTTCTACATTCTAATGAATATAGAGCAAGTTGATGTAGCCTGTCTCCATCGTTAATGTATTTCATGTCTTTGATTTTTTTGGTTGTCTTTCTCTGGACCCTTTCAATTAGTTTTTTACAATCCATGTTCTGTGGTGCACAGAATGGGGAGCAGTACTCCAAATGTGGTCTAACCAATGATGAGCACAATGGAATTATAACTGTTGATTCTCTACTCTTCATATTTTTGAAAATACACCCTATAATTTGTGACATTTCTTAATCATAGCCCTGGTGTGTACATCAAAGGATAGTTTATTTGTGACTGTTACCCCTAGATCCCATTCACGGTTACTTGCAATATAGTGTTATTTAAACAATATGTGAAATGTAAGTTTCTATAACCCAGGTGCATAACCCTGCACTTTTCCTCATTAAATCTTAATTTGTTTTTGTTGGCCCATTGTTCCAGTTTCTATATCTCCTCTTGTAATGTTTTAGCTGCTGTTTCATTATTAATTATTGCTCCCATTTTACTATCATCTGCATACTTACAAAGCCATATGATATCAGATGCCTGCACTGTAGATGCTAGTACATTAAAGAGTGTTGGGCCCAAAACTGAGCCCTGGGGCACTACACTAGTCACCCCCTTCCCCGTCAGAGTAGAAACCTCTGATCCCTACTCTTTGGCACATGTTGTCGAGCCATGGGTTAACCCATTTAACTATATTTGAGAGTAGGTGTATAGTTTCTAGCTATTCTATCAATACCTTATGAGAAACAGAATCAAATGCTTTGGAATAATCTAAAAAAAATTATATCTACCAGTAGTCTCTTGTCCAATGCCACAGATACAGGCCCGAAGAAGCTTGACAAATTTGTCAGGCATAACCTGCCGGGGTGAAACTGTGTTGTGTTATATCTACTATCCCTTTGGTGATTATATGTTCCATGATGAGCTCATAGATTAGCCCTTCCATTACTTTTCCAAGCACTGAAGTAAGGATAATCGGTCTATAGTTGCAAATGCTTTTTTTGTCACCCTTTTGATAATCGGCATGATATTTGCCTGCCTCCATTCTCCCAAACGTTCCTTCATTTATCGATGTGTTAAAGAGTTTGGTTATGGATCCCACTAATTCTTCCAAGAGTTCCTTTGAGAATCTAGGGATTAGGCCATCTGGTCCTGCTGATTTTACTGAATGTATCACTTTACATTTGTTTCAGATTTCCCTCTCTGAGAATCAATCAATCTTTATTTTACCAGGTGAAACACCATTGAGTAAACTCATTTGCAACGTGGACCTGGACAGGTACACATCATCAAGACAATGTACAATAATTTATATTGGAGTACAGTGAGTCACTTTACATAAAATACACAGCAATATATAATATATGCAGCATAACATGAACAACAATATATACAGTATATAATGTACATGGAACTCTCAAGTAGAGAGGTAGACGTAGATAGGGAGAAGATAAATATATAGGAAGAAGGAGGAGCAGGAAGACAACCAGAACACGATCAGTAACGACTACACATTTAGTAGGTCATCACGGGAAACAGTTGCAGTATACAATATCTTTGTTCTTTCTTATTAGCTATTTTAATGATGTTGATTGCTTCTTTGGGTTGGAATGTTGTTAAGAAATATTTATTTAGTTCAGTAGCCATATCCTATTCTTTATGTAATATTTCTGTTCCTATCTCAAGTGGACCTATTCCTTTCTGGTTTCCTCTTAGCGATCCTACATAACTATAAAAGCATTTTTTGTTATCTTTTACTGATGTTGCATTTTAATTTCGGCTTTTTTTTAAATTTTCTGATTATGTTTTTACATTTATTTGATTCTTTTTTATAGTTCTCCCAATTTGTATCTGTTGAGTTATGTTTATATTTAGTATATATCTCTCCTTTTTTATACTTATTTTGATGCTGTTGTTCCACCATGCTGGAATTCTTCCCTTATGGTTGTATTTAGGTATGTCGAGTACACAAGTTTTAACACAGTAGTCAATTTCTTTTTGTAATTTCACTCATATTGCTTCCAGTCCTAATTCCTCTAATTCAGTTTCCCAGTTCCATGTTCCTAGATAGATTTTAATTTTTTTTGACAGTCTGCTTTATTATAGCTTTTAGAAGTGGTTCTGCCATGAATAGTTCGACATACCATGTTTACTTCCATAATAATCATATTGTAGTCACTGTCACCCAGAGGGTTTTCCATAGATATACATTCTACCTCATCTTCAAAATTACACAGTATCAAATCCAGAATATTATCTCCTCGGGTGTTTTCTTTAACTAGTTGTTCAAGATTTTTCTGTATTGTCCATTCTATTAATTTGTTTTCTAATTTAGATGAACCTTGTAGTTTAGACCAGTCAGTATTTGGGAAAATGAAATCCCAAGCAATATGTAATCGCCTTCTATATTAATACTCTCCAGAGTTTCAATGAAACACATATTTTCTTCCATGTTTGGATTTGGTGCTCTGTATCCTAAACCTAGTGTAAGTTGTTATTTTGGTAGCTGTATTTTAACCCATAATAATTCCATATTCTGTGGTATATTGCCTTCTGGTTTGATCTCATGTACTTTTAATGTCTATTTAATGTATACTGCTATTCCTCCCCCATGTTTTTCTAAGTGATCCTTTCTGAATACGGTGTATCCTAATATTTCAGTCCTCCAATCGTCTTCTTTGAATCATGTTTCAGTGATGGCACATATGGATATATTTCCCTCGGCTAACCTATGCTGTAACTCATCCATTTTATTCCGTAGACATCTGGAATTAGTTAATACAAATTTTAATATTTTTTCTTTACTCTTGTTCTGCTTATATATTTTTATTTTTGCCTTTTTTGTAAATTTACCCTCTTTTATTTCATTAAAACTGAATGGCTCCCTTATCCCCTGGTGAATCAGTTTAAAGACTCCTTGATATTTCTGAACCAAGAAATTGCAAGGTCTAAGAGGGCAACCTGTGAGTCTGTTGAGCAAAAATGGGTTAAACACTGCAGGATTATTTATTACATTCAAGCTCAAACTTAATGCATCTTTCTCAGGCATATTCTCTGTCTGTAATATCATACAGTTCATTTCAAACACATTTCATTGAGTGTTACTGTGAGGCCAGAACTCTATAGGACCATATCCTAGAGCCAAACACATTGAACTGTAAGTTGACAGGGTTAGGACCACAAAGGAGATTTTCCATAGCTGTGTCACCTAACTTGATATATGGGCATCATATGTCCATGCCCCTCCAATGTTGGAATTAAATTAACTAATGTTCCAAGCACACACCAAGCCTATAAGAAGGATGCCAGACAGAAACGAAGTTAAAACTTAGATTTTATTGCATACAAAAACACCACGCGTGACATGTTTTGAAGCCTGAAGCTCCTTTTTCAAAGGCTAATGTGAACCAAGACACAGCACTCTTTATACATGAAACAAAACATACCATGTGATATCAATTTATCCTAAGATCAGTTAAAGCACCTGTGTAAGAACAGTTTAAACACTTTCCAAATTAAAAGGTTTTTCAATCACATACAATGGCTACCATTAAACATGTAAGAGGGACAAATCACAGCAAACTGCGTTCCACTTTATCTAAATTGAATTTACATTAATGAATCTATGTTAAAAAAGCTCTTCTAAAAATAGTAGTTTATCTTATCCATTTGAGCCCATTAAGTACAATTTTAAAATAAAGGACAAGGGCTGCCTAGATGTATGACATGAGGAAAGAAGGGGGGGGGACAAAGGAAAAGAGAAGAGAAAGGTACACAATGTAAACAAAAATAGCTCAGAAAATGAGGAAAATAAGGGGAGATGGGGGGGCATTCTCATATAAATATTCCCATGATTTCTTATACTCATTAAATATTGAAAGCAAAAATCCAAGCATAGCTTTGCTATTGATTTTATCACAGTAATTCTGTTATTCATTGTTTTTAAAGTGCTTTTTATATACAAAATCAGACAAGAAACTGAATTCATTACACAAATAAAGTTTATGATTACCTACATCAGTACATTACTAAACTGCTGTTAATCTGCAGACACTTTTTATCTACCTAATCTTAAGTGAGGACAGATAGCTACATGTGAATTTAATCCTGGAGGTTTATTCGCTTTAAGTGTAAGGATTCAAAAATGTTTTTGCGGTTCTATAGCTTCCAAAATATGCAAAGCTGTGGCACACGTCATACACATCTTTTACATTTATAGCAGCCATTCGATTTCCATAGCTAAGTAGTATCTTGTTCATCTACATTATGTAGCTAAACAAGATAATACTTGGCTACAGAAATTGAATGGCTGCTATAAATGTAAAAGATGTGTCAACTGTAAACATGTGGAACAGACAAAATGTTTTTCAGTAGAGGGTTTAGGATGGTTCTACACAATAAAACAATGTATTACTTGTGATACTGAGGGTATCATTTACTTAGCTGTATGTGTATGTGGTGCCTACTATGTAGGTAAAACCAAATGGAAGTTTAAGGACAGAGTGGGGGAACATGTTAGGGCAGTGGGAAGAGGTGATCCCACGTATGCCACAGCTTTGCATATTTTGGAAGCTATAGAACCGCAAAAACTTCTTTTTAAATATATAGCTGTGAACAAGGTCAATTGAAATCCGAGAGGGGGGATCTTTGAAAACCGTTTACTTATTAGAGAACATTTTTGGATCCTTACACTTAGAGCGAATAAACCTCCAGGGTTAAATTCACATCTAGATATCCATCCTTACTTAAGATTAGGTAGCTAAAAAGTGTCTGCAGATTAACAGCAGTTTAGTAATGTACTGATGGAAGTAATCATAAACTTTATTTGTGTAATGGATTCAGTTTCTTGCCTGATTTTTTTTGTCTGATTTTGTATATAAAAAGCACTTTAAAAACAATGAATAACAAACAGAATTACTGTGATAAAATCAATAGCAAAGCTATGCTTGGATTTTTGCTTTCAATATTTAATGAGTATAAGAAATCATGGGAATATTTATATGAGAATGCCCCCCCCCCCATCTCCCCTTATTTTCCTCATTTTCTGAGCTATTTTTGTTTACATTGTGTACTTATCTTCTCTTTTCCTTGTCCCCCCCTTTTTTCCTAATGTTATACATCTAGGCAGCCCTTGTTCTTTATTTCAAAATTGTACTTAATGGGCTCAAATGGATAAGATAAACTACTTTTTTTAGAAGAGCTTTTTTAACATAGATTAATTAATGTAAATTCAATTTAGATAAAGTGGAATGCAGTTTGCTGTGATTTGTCCCTATTAAATGTTTAATGGTAGCCATTGTATGTGATTGAAAAATCTTTCAATTTGGAAATTGTTTAAACTGTTCTTACACAGGTGTTTTAATTGATCTTAGGATAAATTGATATCACATGGTATGTTTTGTTTCATGTATAAAGAGTGCTGTGTCTTGGTTCACATTAGCCTTTGAAAAAGCAGCTTTGGGCTTCGAAACATGTCAGGTGTGGTGTTTTTGTACGCAATAAAATGTAAGTTTTAACTTCATTTCTGTCTGGCGTCCTTCTTATAGGCTTGGTGTGTGCTTGGAACCTTAATTAATTTACACATGTGTAGTTCCTTTAGCACCACCGTATCCGTGTGCACACTGTCTTTGTTTTTTTTCCATCCAGTGTTAGTTATGTAACATGAGCAGCCCCATCCACGTTGTAGTGTCCCACTCGGCTCATCTGGAGTACGGGCACCAGAGTGCTCACAGGGTTCACTGTGAGGGCATCAGACAAGCAGAAAAACTGAATATTCTTTTTTTATTTCCCAGCCCATCCTGCCAGTAGCTGTAATAAATATAGAACTTGGATTGAAACTGGAAACCTAGCCAGGAGACCCCTAGCATGAAGACTGGCAGGGCACGGTCTTCTATGTTTTCTTAAAATTCTCCCAGAAAGGATACAGTGTGTGTCTGTAATCAAACCACACTAATTAGTTTGTTGTTGGGTTTTTTTTTGTTTGTTTTTTTACATTTTTGAGAACATTTTGTAGATCTATAATTAAAAAGTTTAATGAATCTGTTTTTTGTAGGAGTGTGTCTTTAAGCTAGGAGTATAAAAGGAATGTGTTTGTTGCCAGGCCCTGTCCTCTTAAGGAAGTATGAGAGGCATGAAGTGCTAGGGATATCTGATGTTCCCTGCTTTAATAAATGTATTTAACTTTCCAGGTATTGCGCTCTTTTCTTTTATTTTCAGGGCAGTGCCAGACAAGGTTTGTAGGGATTCAGATTTGAAACCCCTTGCCCCAGTTTGAATGGACTGGCAGTTGGGAGCAAGCAGAGAAAGAGGAAAAGGGCAGCTTGAGGAAGGAGTTGAACTGCTGGCTGGTGCAAGATAAACGGGGATTTGGTCTCTGGAATCTGTCGGTGTGTCTAGATGGTTGGATGAAGACCTCACTCCCGCCCCTTTCCCCAGCAGATGCAGTCAGAGCCATGGCAGTGAGCAGTCCTTCTGGGAACAGAATCAGAGCCTAACTTCTCCAGCAGATGCAGTCAGAGCCATGGCAGTGAGCAGTCCTTCTGGGAACAGAGTCAGAGCCTAACTTCTCCAGCAGATGCAGTCAGAGCCATGGCAGTGAGCAGTCCTTCTGGGAACAGAGTCAGAGCCTAACTTCCCCAGCAGATGCAGTCAGAGCCATGGCAGTGAGCAGTCCTTCTGGGAACAGAATCAGAGCCTAACTCTCCAGCAGATGCAGTCAGAGCCATGGCAGTGAGCAGTCCTTCTGGGAACAGAGTCAGAGCCTAACTTCCCCAGCAGATGCAGTCAGAGCCATGGCAGTGAGCAGTCCTTCTGGGAACAGAGTCAGAGCCTAACTTCCCCAGCAGATGCAGTCTGAGCCATGGCAGTGAGCAGTCCTTCTGGGAACAGAGTCAGAGCCTAACTTCCCCAGCAGATGCAGTCAGAGCCATGGCAGTGAGCAGTCCTTCTGGGAACAGAGTCAGAGCCTAACTTCCCCAGCAGATGCAGTCAGAGCCATGGCAGTGAGCAGTCCTTCTGGGAACAGAGTCAGAGCCTAACTTCTCCAGCAGATGCAGTCAGAGCCATGGCAGTGAGCAGTCCTTCTGGGAACAGAGTCAGAGCCTAACTTCCCCAGCAGATGTAGTCAGAGCCATGGCAGTGAGCAGTCCTTCTGGGAACAGAGTCAGAGCCTAACTTCCCCAGCAGATGAAGTCAGAGCCATGGCAGTGAGCAGTCCTTCTGGGAACAGAATCAGAGCCTAACTTCTCCAGCAGATGCAGTCAGAGCCATGGCAGCGAGCAGTCCTTCTGGGAACAGAGTCAGAGCCTAACTTCCCCAGCAGCAATAGGAAGCAGCCAGCACTAGCAGAGAGATTTTTGGCAGCAGATGGAATGGACGGTGGTGGTTTGTAAGACTGGTGGCACACGTGCCCGGTGCTGACCATGACAGCAAGAAAAGTTTGTTTTTACAGCTGCATTGCATAGCTATGCATGACATAATGTCAGTGTAAGGGCTGAGTCACCCTCCTGCATCTAGGAGCTTTGTAAGCAGCATCTTCATGGTGTCCTGCATAAACTTACCATTGATATTATTTGAGCGTCTGATCTTTTCATCTCGAGTGCACTTCTTTAAATGTTTGGTCTGAACATCTGGGTCAATGGATCCATAGTGAGCACAAGCACGGCTTCCTAGAGTGCCCCATGGTGTGTGGTTTTTCAGGGGTACCAGTACAACCATACCATGGGGCACCATTAAGATGAGACCGCACACAAACTATGCTGTCAGTACTGGAGCTGGGATCAAGCATAATGTTAATTTATTACTTGGCTGTATGATGTAGCACAGCTCTCTGGGCATTTCATTGGCTATCACTTCTCTTAAGATGACATTACCGCACATTTCACCGCATTCGCCATCTAAAGCATGCTATGCACATACCCCTATGTACTAAAGTTCTGGGGCTTCACTTTAAGTTTCTCCCACACACTGTGTAAGCAGGGAACTACAGACCAGTCAGCCTCACCTCGGTAGTGGGGAAGATCATGGAAGCACTACTGAAGGAGAGATTGGCGGAACATCTGGTTGTCAATGGACTACAGGACCCAAGGCAGCATGGTTTCACCAGGGGGAGGTCATGTCAGACCAACCTCGTTGAATTTTTTGACTGGGTGACTAGGGAGGTGGATCAGGGGAGGGCAGTGGACATGGCCTATCTGGACTTCAGCAAGGCCTTTGACACTGTGCCACATAGAAGACTATTACACAAACTGGGGAATATGGGTGTGGGCAGGACAGTAGTGTGGTGGGTAGGTAACTGGCTGGGTGGCAGGACACAGAGGGTGGTGGTAAATGGCTGTCACTCTACAGAGGGAAGAGTGACCAGTGGGGGTACCACAGGGATCAGTGCTGGGACCGGTCCTATTCAACATCTTCATCAGTGACATTGCTTAGGACCTAGAAGGCAGAATTTCACTGTTCAGCTGATGACACAAAGCTCTGTAACAGAGTAGACACACCAGAGGGTGTAGACAGAATGAGAGCGACCTGCAGAAACTTGAAGAATGGTCAGGGTTTGGCAGTTGAAATTCAATGCAAAGAAGTGCAAGATAATGCATATGGGGCACAAAAACCCTGGCACAATATATCAGTTGGGGGTGAGGATATAGCATGCACCAAGCAGGAAAGGGATCTTGGGGTTATCATCTCTGATGACCTCAAGGTAGGCAAACAGTGTGACAAGGCAGCAGGTAAAGCAAATAGGATGCTGGGATGTATAGGCAGGGGCATCACCAGCAGGAAAAGGGAGGTCATAATTCCGCTATACAAGACACTAGTGAGGCCCCACCTGGAGTACAGTGTACAGTTCTGGAGACCATACCTACGTAAGGACATAGACAGGGTAGAGAAGGTTCAGAGGAGGGCAACAAAGATGGTGCATGGATTGCATCACAAGTCCTATGAAGACAGGTTGAAGGAACTGAACATGTACCTTGGAGGAGAGGAGGAGAGAGGCGATATGATAGAGACATACAAGTATCTTACAGGGAGGAACAGGGTGCAGGAAAACACTATTTTAAGCGAAAAAGATGTTCCAGGACTAGAGGGCATTGGATGAAGTTGAAGGGAGGACGATTCAGAGGAAACATGAGAAAGAATTTCTTCACAGAACGGGTGGTGGACAAGTGGAACACCCTGCCAGAGGAAGTGGTGGGGGCTGAAACAATCACGGGATTTAAGAATGCATGGGATAGACATAAAGGAATTCTGGAGGTCAGGGGTAAGGGGCAACGGACTTCTAGGAAAACAAACTGAACTTACAAGCTCAAATGGGCAGACTGGGTGGGCCATAGGCCCTTATCTGCCGACACTGTCTATGTATCTATGTACTGTGTGCACATCATTGTAAGTACTGCTGCTACTAGACACTGTTTGGTGTTACCTTGTTACTTGTGGGGCCTATTTGCCCCCACACCCCCACGTCTATGTTCATTCCAGGTTTACCTCCTGGACTAAAGGGGCTGCAGTCATATTTGTATTTACAAACTGGGTCTCCCTCAACCCTCCAATACCCTAACCTCCCTTGTGGTGTTCTTGGAGCCCTGGCACACCCAAAACCATTTGTGTGCTGGCATCTCCTTAGGCAGGCAAGCATTTGGCTGAAGGGCAAGCTGTGCCGTGCATTTGTCTCACCATGCCCAGTAGGACAACACATGTAAACAGTGTTTCCGTAAGTAAGTAAGCAAGTAATATTTATGTATCTGGTGCCCAGTCCCAGAGGCTCTGGGCACCATACAGGAAAACAAGTTCAAACAATTTAAACAGGGGTGTAAAAACATTTGAATCATATAAACAATTCAGAATAAATAGAATAATTAAAAGTTTTTGTAGATTAAAAACATTAACAGGTAAAGTTAGGCTAAAAAGATGAGTCTTTAGGCCACTCCTAAATGCCTCCACCGTCGGGGCCTCCCTCAAAGATCTTGGCAGTGAGTTCCAGAGGATTGGGCCAGCCACCCCGAATGAACAATCACCCGAGGTTTTCAGCCTGGTCCTCGGAACTGCCAGGAGGCCCTCAGTGGAGGAATGAAGGGAGTGGGCTGGGACAGCAGGAGTAAGTAGGTCTAACAGGTAGCCAGGGCCCGATCCCATATAGGGCCTTGTAGGTGAGTAAGCCCACCTTGAAGAGAATCCTCAACCTAACCAGCAGCCAGTGCAGACCCTGCAGGACCAAGGTCACATGAGAGGACCTTGACAGCCCCGACAGTAACCTTGCCACTGCATTCTGCACTAACTGCAGCCGGCGGAGGTTCCCTCCACTGACCCCAAGGTAAAGAGCATTACTGTAGTCAAGTCTGGACATTACAAAGGCATACTTCAGTGACGGCAGGTCCTTGGGCGGAATTAGGGGTTTAATCCAGGCAATTGGTAAAAATCACTTTTGACGACAGCCGACACCTGAGCTTCAAATCTCAGCTTGTCATCGAAGACGTCAGGATTAGGATATCACTACTAAGTGCTTAAAGCATGGTTGGTCCAGATGTGTGTGCCTCCCTTTGGCACAACACTGATAGCCCTAGTGCTCCAAAAAGCATACTCCCATGTCTGGCCTCATTCGTGGGAACTTACTGACCCCATCCCTTGCCAGGCCCCCCTACCTGATGACCATTCATTTGGCTACCTGCCAGGGGTTTCTACACAAAATGTATAGGATGCTGTAAAATGAGCATTTCAGTCGAGCAAGGTAAAGTTACATTTTCTCTAGACAAAGACTTCTTCCAGTCTCTGCAGCTGGGAATGAACCTATCAGGGTTCTGACGACCTCCCTTGAGGTGCCTTCTTGGATATGCTGTTCTCTATTAACCTCAAGGCAAGTCCTGGGGCCTCCATCCCTCCAGCTGCTTCTGATGGTACCCTTCTCTAGAGACCAGGCACAAGGAGACCAGTGCCACCCGACGCCAGGGACCCTACCACAATCTTTAGTGCTTAAGATTAGTGTTGGCTCCTTGTTTAATTTTGTACCCTACCACAATCCCTGATACCACAGGCTCCCAAGGTTCAGTTGCATCCACAGAGGCTGGACTGCTCCTCTCCCATGCTCCAAGTCCTGGTTGGCCAGGTCAGTGCCCAAGGGCCTTCCCCTTTTATAGAGTATCGGGGGGGGGGAGACAACTATGCATAGTCATGCCTCAATTTCCAGCTCTTAGCTAAATCAGACTACTCAAGCATGAACATCCAGACATCCTGACTTCAGGCAGCTTCTGCTCAGAGAACAGCTCTCAGGATCTGGCCTAACCCTTTGAGTGTTCTCTGGTAACCTGCCTCAAGCTGGCTGAGGAGAGAGGCTGGTTACAGCACTAAGAGGAGAAAAGGAGAGGGCCAAACCAGAACCACGATGCGTACTACCTTTGAAATCTGCAGTTCCACTGGAGCAGAATCGCAGCACCAAAATTAGTATGCAGCAGATCCCTGTGCACCCTCTCTTTCATCCCACCCACCACCACCAGGCCAGGACTTTTCTCTCACCTTCATTTGCCAGAGCTTCTTACTGAGCAATGAATTGCCTCTCAGGTCAAAAGCCATAAAAATGCATTGTCCTAGTCAAAACTGGGTTATCCAGATGGAAATTTCCATTTGAGATTTGGTTTTCTTTATAGAATCAGGAAGTTCCTGATTCCTGCCTCCAGACTGTGCATGGCTAGCACTTTACTACTACCCCTTCTTGAGTACGGTTCCATTGTCTACTCCCCTCCTCTCCCTCCCTCCTTTTCTCCAAACCTAGGACCACTTATAACATTGCTCACTTTGTTAATGGTCCACCCTCTACAACTCCCTCAACTGGCTCACCCTTGAAGATAGATTCCTCTTGAAAGTGCTCTCATTCCTTCACAAGGTTAACCTAAACACACTGCCATCAAGCATCACCTCTCTTTTCCCTAAATTGGTTTCTAACCACTGCACAAGGGGGGCTCATCACACTTTTAAGATCCCTTTCTACCACACCTCTCATGCACAGAACTTCATCACGTATAAGGGCCCCAAGCTCTATAACGACCTGCCCCTTGTCATCCAATCCTGTAGCTCCATCGGTTCCTTTAATATCACTCTTAAGGACCACCTCCTTAGTGCTACCATTGTCTGTGCCCCGGACAGGAGCACCACAGTAAGCAACATGGTTAGCTCGTCACTCCTGCATTCTTTCCTGTTTCTCTTTTTCCTAACTCCCCTTCCTCCTCCTCTCTCTCCCCCCACTCCCTCCCATATTTTTCCCCTGCTCCCTATGCGTACCCCCTGGAGCATAGCTGCTGCGTCACTGTTATCTTTAGGGGTTGTCATGGTTGATTATCGTTCTCGATCTTAACCAAGGTCTACATTTTTGCCAGTGTGCTTTAATTAACTATTGCATTCATTCACAAATCTGTAGGCCATTCTGCACATTTATGTCTTAACGTATTATCCAATGTCCGAGAATTGTACCTCCAATTTTTGTCATTCCCCACTCTGTATATTGTCCCTGTTTTTATTTATTTTCCCTATCCTCTGTTACAATGTATAACCCTCTAGGCTAGACCCTTTTGTCCATTATATATACCGTTGAAATGTTGAACTGTTGTCTATTTTTATATGCTTAACTGGGCGTTTGTGAAAACGGGCATTTTTGCTCACATACCCTCCAGTATAAAATAAAAATTGATTGATTGCTTGATTGAAATCTGGAAATGTGACAAAACTTATTGCGAAATATAAACTAATATAAAGAATTCTCTGTATGAATGAGCCGGCCATTGTAAAGTGGAACCAGTAAGGACAGTAGTCCGTATTGTCCTATTTTCTCTGTTTACAACAATGGACTAGTATTGATGTGGAAAACTACCACTCCAGAATACAGGGTGATGCTCGCTCATGCAACAGCATCTACCCATGCTGAAGCTCAGCCGTGACACTGTTGCTAAAGGTAGTTTCGGAGTTGCTTGTCCACAGAGGCACAAAGCTGTCATTATGTCAGGCTGTTTAGCTTAAGAAAGAGTCAGAGAACCCCTACACATTAGCATCCCAATTTTGGAGTGTGATTTTGCAGCACACCATATACCCACCTAACCATGGGCAGTGTCAGTGGCTCAGTAGGTAGCACACTCGCCTCTAAGGCCGGGAGATCAGAGGGCTGTGAGTTCAGTTCCCACATCTGGCACTTGGGTTAATATCCCAGTACTGACACTGTAGTGCAGCATGAGAGGGGTGCTGCACTTCTGAGGTGCCGTCTTTCGGATGAGATGTTAAACCGAGGTCCCATCTGCCTGGATTGGCGGTAGTTCAGGTGGATGTTAAAGATCCCATGGCACTTATCGAAAAGAGTAGGGGAAAGTTTTATTGAGACAAAAATCATACAATAGTACACAAAGCATAATACAAAACAAAGGAAACACAGGATAAGTATTATATAATCATTCAGGTAACTGCAAAATCAGAGTCAGTGATCCAAGGAAGAGCTTTCCAAAGTTCCAAAAGTGTCATATCTGAGTATAGAGTACGTTCATGCACATAAATTTCTTTTAAATCTTGTACAATCTTTTTTTCGAGCTCCAAATAGGAGCAGTCCTTTTGCTGTAAAGAAAACATGCAACGCACCATCCAAATATTCCATTTAATGCAGACAAAAACAAGGTTTAAAGTGTCCTGGCACCATTTTGACCACTGGGGAGAAAAAACCCTGTATACAAGATTCAAATAAGTAACCGACTGAAGCAAGGGGGTATCCCATGCCTGTGCCAAAAAGGACCACCAATTTTTGATAAAGGAACAGTCAAAAAATAAATGAGGGATAGTTTCAAGTTCTGTAATACATAGTAAGCGAGAACACATTCTATCTTGGGACTGCTTATGTTTATGATTTGATTTTACATTAATCTTTTCATGGCATGAAAGCCAATGAACATCCCACATTTTGGCTGGAACCCTCTTACATTTCCACAATAACGAAAGGGAAGGGAGGTGTTGACCAGGACACTTATCGAAGGGTACTGATACAGCACAAACCGTCAGGAGTAATTTCTTATATAAAACTTTATGTGAATGATTTAATAACATCTGAACAGACACCTTCCATTGTTTGAGACGTAAAAACATATGTTTTATGTAAGCTGGTATACCAACAGTTTGTCTTAACACAGTTAAGGAATTAGTTTCCCATTGATGAAACCAAATCCTGCAAGAGTCATAAAACCAAGGTTCCCACCCCCTTTGGGCATGAATCAATAAAGGCCTAAGGTTTGCAGTGAAAAAAATACAAGAAAAATAACAAAGGGTTAACCATACAAACGCCACCCTCAGGGATAGGTAAATAAGTGATATTCCGCTTTATCGGGTTTAACCTACTACCCCAAAGAGCCTGAAAAACAGGCTAAAGACAGCAGTTTCTAGCTGTCATGGAATAGGAATACATAACTCAGAAAAAGGAAAGTAGAGATCAAATAGTTTTTAATTAAGAAAACACGTTTTTCCTATCTGCCCCGGTTCCAGGAGGCCACCTGAAGTTTACCTTGTTGCAGTTTAACATTCCAGTTAAACAAATCTGAGTCCTGTGTCCCAAAAAATTCTAAATGCAATAGGCCCCTAATTTAAACGTAACGGGCCAATACGGTCCGAGGGGGAGGTTGCTGAATCAACCCGAATAACCAAATTTTTAGTGTAATTTAAAACAGCACCAGAGAAGTTTCCAAAAATAGAGCACTCATGGAGAGAATGAACCACTGAGGCTGCATCAGCTACAAGAAAACAAACATCATCTGCATATGCGATTGCATTATAAGGCAAGCATAAGGCACAATTAGAAATAGACTGAATCTGAGAATTAGTATTCAGCCGACGGAGCAAAACATCAAGAAAAAATACATATAACAACGGGCTTAAAGGACAGCCCTGACGAACCCCCCTTTTTATGGGGCTCATGGGTCCTATCCAGCCATTCACTACAGGCACAACAGTTGCCGTTCTATAGAAAGCACGAATCCAGCGTACCATAACATCAGGTACATGCAGAAAACGAAGTGCTTCCCATAAAAAATCATGCCTAACTGAATCAAAAGCAGCCTTCTGATCTACGGAAACAACAAGTCCCGAAGCCAGACCTGCATAGCCATGAGAAAAGAATTCTCGTAAGAGGATCAAATTATCAGAAATTCTCCTTTGAGGCACAGAACAGGATTGGGCGGGATGCAAAACCACCTCCGCTATCCTCACCAAACACTTCACAATAATTTTCGTTAAGAGCTTAAAGTCAGTGTTCAACATACATAAAGGTCGCCAATTCTCTAGAGAATGGATATCACCTTTCTGTTTATAAATGTAAATCAAAGTACCCTTAGTAAATTCCAAAGGGAGAGATTCACATGTTAACAGAGAATTAAACACAAATGTAAGTTCTGAGGTCAAAAGGTCACCCAGCACCTTATATAAGCCAGCAGGGAGACCATCCGGACCAGGAGTTCTCTGTACAGGTAATGAAGAAATAGCCAGTGTCAAATCCTGCTCAGTGATAGGAGAACAAGCCTGGTCCTGACATAGCTGTGAGGGAGCTGGGATATCAAGGCCACTGTACAAAGTCGCACTGTTACCAGCCACAGCAGGGAGGGGAGAAAAAAGGGCTGTAGTATAGTTCATTACAATATGACAAATCTCAGTTTGTGAGGAACATAAGGTCCCCTCTGAATTTAGAAGACACGTCATATTTTTTCGGGCAGACTGACGGGAATTATATTCAAAAGGACAAATAACATCACGTGTTCCAACAGTACAGAATTTATGTTGGTAATAAAGTTGCTGTGATTGCTGTAATTGGAAAGTCAACATATCATTCTGTAGGACTTTATTTGTTGAGTTAGGTCTTGCCTGTCGTATGCTATGGTTAATAATGACTGAAAATGTACCCTCTTCTGCAAATAGTCTAGGTATTCCCTCCTACATTTTAAACAACTGTAAGTTTTTAAAAAAGTGACCAGATCATGTTTCGTGTCTAACCACCACTGAACAGGATCTTCATAACAAATAAAAACAGATTTACGGGCTTGTATGAAGGACAGGAGGGACTGCATAAACATCGGAATCTACAACAAAGATGTGCTGAATTTCCAAATACCTGGACCTTTACGGGAAGAGACAACAGAACCAAAACCAACAGAAAGCAGCTTATGATCAGAAAACTCAACCGCTTGAACTTTGGCAGAAATAATTGGTACTGTAGGAGAGGAAACACATAATCAATACGTGTGGTTAGTTTACCTTTTGGAAGGTAGTGTTGTGCAGTAAAGGAGAGATAGAGTCCGTTAAGTGGCTGACTGAACCAATTTACCAATTCGTGGGAATCACAAAACAGTTTCTTTGTAGCAGCAAAGGGCTCTTATCCTGAAGACTCAGGCCACAATTAAAGTCACCAGCAAACAATACCTGAAAGGAAGTATGCAAATAAGGACGAAGCAAAGTAAATAAAGCTATGTTCAGTTTTGATTTGAGGGCATAAATGTTTACCACCGGTAAGGACAGGACCCAATAACAAAATCTATAATAAGCGCCTACCAGGGCTACATCAAACAGTTTTAGTAAACGGAAGTCTGGGATATTAATTAATATTCCCAGTCCCGAACAAGAATCCCGACCAATCGACCAAAAAGAAGGACCCAGTAACCAGTCCTGTTGTGCTTGTCAGATCTCATGTGTAGTATGAAGTCTTGTATCCTGTAATAAAATGAAACCCAAAGGCAAAAGCCGTAGAAAGGAAAAAATCTCCTTTTAGCCATACGCTTCATACTATTTACATTAATAGTATGGCAAACAAAGTGAAACATAGCAACAAAAAAAAGGAAAACAGACAAAAAATACATTTTACAATTTCCTTTTCCCAACCACCTTCTTCCCTTTAAGTTTTACTCTGGCCTTTCGCTTCTGAGAAAGGCCAGTGCATGTTGCAACTCAGGGTCAGTGGTACTATCAGGGAGAGAAGAGTTATGGAGGAAGAGTCCGACTCACCTCCAGCTCTTCAGAAAGGGGTTGAGAAGTTCAAAAGAATTAGATAAGGGCACTGGGGGTTCCGACCACTCACAGGAGATGGTACAACCGGAGGGTTATTTCTCAGTGACCTTCTACGTATGACATTTGTAAGCACTCGGGGGGGGGCATAGTACTTGGACCTGGGACCGGGTCCAGAACAAGAAAATAAGACTGGGCAGGATCAGGGACAGGAGAAATCTCAGGCAAGGGGTCATCCGTGAAGGAAACCATCTGAGGTACGACCTCAGAGGATACAACAGGCACTGAAGCCTGCAGTAAGGGCTGGGCTGCCCTAGGAAGAGGTACAGCCAAGGTGGTCCGGAGACAGGCCTTCTGTGCCTGTGTAATAGTAAAGCGCTGGTCCACTCCGCCATCATGAAATTCCTGGTTATGCGCAGCTCATTTACAATTCTGAAAGGTGTGCCCCTGTTCGTCACATAGGTTACATCTACATTCATTCAAACAGTGTGCCCCTCACGCGGCCCAATCCCCACAGACATTGCATTTCATTTTATCACATACATTACTAAGATGTGCAGGGTCACCACACGATAGCAAGCCTTCGCTGACCCGGTAGAACAAGACCCCCTATCTCGGCCTGTGAAAAGAGTTAGGCAGATGTACAACCCCAGAATCATTAGATCGTAACAAAACTTTAAACTTCCAGCCCCCAGTCCAAATGTTCTCGGTATCCAAAATGGCTTCAGGCTGTCCCTGGACGTCACAACACTGTTTCAGCCAATACACAACATCCTCCACCTCAACTCCCTCATTACGAAACAGAATAGTGATAGCCTTAAAAGTGGGTTTAGAAAGAGGAATAGCCTGAAATGGGGTTCATAATGCAGTAGTCCGCAGAGAATTATACTTTGACCAAAAACGCTCCAGTCCCCTAGATGTTTGGAAACTAATGTCAAACGTGGTTTCACCAGAGATATGAATTAACGCATATATTTCATGGGAAAAATTTGAAGAATCCTTTAGGCGATAAATTGCCACAGACCCGATCAGGTGGCTCGAGGTAACCCCCACCAGATATGCCAACAGCGTTGTGTCTCTTAGCAGCCTGGATTGGAAATTTAAAGAAAGAAGAATATGAGCAGCTTGGTCCGAAATTTTGGGGGAGGGGCTGTGGGGGGGGAGCCAGAGCCTCTACAGAAATAGTAGAAAGAGGAATCTGAGGTGGAGAACCCTTCAGATAATCCAACACAGGGTTCTGTGTAAGCTCCAGGTCATGAGGGAGACACAAGGGGTCAGTAGTGACTTTTGAAGCACCTATCTTGCTCTGTAGCTCTGGAAAATCTTCAGGGCAGGGGGACTGAATTGGAGACGGACCAGACTTCCAGCTTCCTGGGACAGTACCCTGGACCCAACCAGCACCTCTCAGCACCGATTCAACAGTCCAGGTAGGTTCTTTATTAATATTTACAGTAGATGATTCTTGTACATGTAGGGAGCTCTGAGATGAAATAGAAGCTGGTAGTGAAAAGGAAAATGAATCTGTTTGTACTGCAGGTAGCAGAGGAGCATTTACTGTAGATAAGTCTTGTACATGTGAGGAACTCTGTGATGTAATGGAAGCAGGTTGTGAAAAGGAAACCAAATCCGTTTGTACTGCAGGCAGCAGGGGAGCAGGCAGTAGGGCTTCGGCTCCCGACGCACTAGTCGGGTCAGACCCTGTCACAGCAACAGGCAGTAAAGTAGACAAGTCAGGTGAATCTTCAAGAACTTCCACCCGAGTGGAAGATGCATCTCTGCTGTCAGCTCTTAGGCGTTGCATATCTCTGTGCATTTTCAGTTTTGCACTAGCAAAACGGCGCTCCGTCGTTGCAAAACGCTCCTGGATCTCTTGTGCTGTCAAACAGTGGTTTTCAGAATCAGATGAAGTAAAATCCTCCAGTAAGTCGACTGTAGGCATGCAGGTCAGCAAGTCAGTTCCATAGAAGTAAGCAGAGGGCTAGGTATAGCAGCCTTAGTATGAGCAGCAGAACTTAAAGTTGAAGTAGGAACAGCAACAGGCAAAACATCAGTTGTTGGCATTGTGGTCTACATTTGTTCAGAGGTAGGAGCAGAGACCAAATCTCCCACCTCCATAGCTCCCTCCTCAGAAGGCAAGGGTGCGTCCGCCATCTTGGACAGAGGTTCCCACTCTGACGAGTAGGGGTATTTTATTTAGAAAAGTTGGGCTTCATTACAAAGAACAAAAACAATCATCCTGTACAATATATCATCTATAAAGCAAAAACATGAAGGAGAAACAGCAAAGAAAAAAACATCAACAGTCTGTAAAGGAAAAAGTACAATTTTGCCACAATAGATGAAATTTAGCACTGGGAAAAGTTTGGAAATCACGCAACTTAATTGAGTTCAAGGCTTGACAAATATTATTGAGAACTTCTTTATAGTAAGCACTTTTGATGTAATACTAACAAACATCTTGCTTGCCATATGTGATATCTAATAACAACAAAAAACACATATAAGGTATCAATATGATATTTTGAATTTAAAATGGCATTAGTGCAAAACATAATCTGATCATAGGTTAAGAGATAAAATAAAGGTTCAAAGCACATATCCCCTAATTTTGACCATAATTCACTAGAAAAGGGACATTCCAAGAACAAATGCTGTTGGGTTTCAAGAACTTCATGGCAGGACTCTCTAGGACAAAAACGAGCATTTAGGGCCTTATGTTTATGATTTCCTTTGACTCCCAGTTTACCATGGTTACTTAGCCATACCATATCCCAAACAAATGAAGGAAGACGTGGATTATTAAGCTGTTGAATAACCCAGGCAATACGATTTACAGGGCAAAAAGGAAAAGTGACAGGCTCCAAAGCTTCACACCTCCATATTTGTTCATAAATCATTTTCCTGGTAAACGTACAAAAATCTTGCGAGGAAAAACCCCAGGATAAGGCCAATTTAAAGCTTTCTTTTCCATACACTGGAATGGTTAAGGAACGAGAAAAAATATTCTTATTTACAGGGTTCCAATTAAACAGGCACGATGAAAACCATAACAGAAAGAATGGCTTCCAAATAGCATCACCAGGTTTAATGTCCTTACCAAAATTATAGTAAAAAAATAAGCTATAGAAAAACCCAATAGGGTGGACCATATTAGCCCCACCCTCACTGATAGGTCTATATGTTATATTCCGTTTGATTGGGTTAAGCCGTGACCCCCAAAACCCTTGAAAAAAGACCCCATATAATTTAGAAAAGAGTACAGAAGGAGGTGGAAACACATAGCTAAGATACAAAAAGTGGTATGACCAAGTTTTGAGCAAGACCACCTTTTTTTTTACCAATTAAAAGTGATTTCAACTAGCAACCAGACCTCGCCTTTTGATAGCAATGAGCCAGTTATGAGAAGGTGTGCACCTGATCCAAAATAAACCCTAAGTATTTAAAGGAATCATTCTTAATAGGAATCCCGCATAAGTACCACTAGCCGGGAGAGTGAGTATGATCTAATGGTACCCCAAGCTTTTATCAAAATTAATTTTGGAGCCAGACACAGACGTAAAGGTCTGAAAAATCTGAACCAGGGCTTCTTCTTTAGAGCTTCTATCCACGACCATAACCAAATCATCAGCGTAAGCTAACAACTTGATGGTAGGTACAGTAGGGGGTCCCTGTAATCTAATAATATTGTGACACAGTAGAATAGCCCATATTAATGTATCAATGTAAAAGTCATAAAGTATAGGGCTTAAAGGGCATCCCTGCCGAACACCACAAACAAGTGAAACTGGATTCCCTAACCAACGTTAACATTTGGGATTATAAAAGCATCCTTATACAATGACTGAATCCAAAAAGAAATTTGACTGGGAATCCAAAGCTGTAGTACAGAGAACAAAAATCATGAAGAACTCTGTCAAAAGCTTTTTCTTGATCTATGCCCAGAACCCAACCAGACACCATTTTCCTATCCCCCAACACAAATAATTCCCGTAATAAAATTAGATTGTCATGCTGGTACCTGCCAGGGATACCACAAGCCTGATAAGGACTTAAGAGAAATGCAACTTTGAGCAATCTGTTTAGAAGAATTTTAGCTAATATTTTATAATCGACATTTAATAGACTAAGTGGCCGCCAATTACTTAGATCAGTAACATCTCCCTTTTTAAAAATCAAAATTAGAATGGCTTCCTTCATCGATTTAGGCAAGAAACCAGGATCAAAATCTCATTGTACAGCAAAGTTAAAATAGGAGCCAATTCAGGCGAAAAGTTTTTAAAAAAGCCATGTAGGCATATCAGAACCAGGAGCAGATTGTAAACATAGTTTATCAATGGCTTGTTTAACTTCAAACTCTGTAATATCAGCTTGAAGTTTTTCTTGATCAGAAACAGAAAGTTGAGGGAGATGCAGCGATTCCAAAAAATTTTTGGCAGACTCACAGTCAGGCTTACTACCTAACATGTTGAAAATATGCTGTTCAACAAGTTGTACTAAGGATTCAGGAGCAGTAATCAAAGTACCATTTGGAGACTTCAAACACTGTATTAATTTAGAGTTAACACGACTCTTACATGCCTTAAAGGGATCTAATCCTTTTTTTTCCATCTTAGTCCCAAATTTGGCTTCTGTCCCAAAGTACTAGCTCTATCATACTGCAATTTCTCATCTGAGCACAAATAACGGAAATCTGATCACTAAAATCATGGCGGTAGTATCGGTTGTGACAACAAATGCTGAAGCTGCTGTCTAAGAGCTAAATACTTCAAATATTTCCTGTTATTAGAAACAGCTGCCATAGTTTGAAAAACTGACTTCAAACGGGATTTGGAATCTTCCCACCAGTCAGTGATTGAATCATAAAATTCAATGACAGATAACCTGGCTATCCATTCTTTGTGCCATAATTTCCGAAAAGAGGGGTTTTCCAAAAGGGAGCCATTAAAACGCCAATGGTTCTTTTTACATCGGGGTGCAGATTCCCACGAAAAGGACGCACACAAAGCGGCATGATCTGAGAGTTCAATCCCAACAGTGCGACAAGAGAGGACTCGCAAGATTTTAGATAAGAAAATAAAATCTATACGAGTCCGCAAGGGCCCTTTAAAAAAAGTAAAGCCTCCTTTAGCATGACATTGCCTATATGCATCAATAAGCTGGGCTGTAGTTACAATATCCTTCAGGGCTACTGAATCACAAAACATTTTAGGAGTCTTAAGACCTCTGTCTTCTGGTTGCAGGCCACAATTAAAATCGCCTACCCAAAACATCAGTCTGGAAGTATGTAAATAGGGTCTAATTAGATTAAATAAGGAGACTCGTTGAGCTTTGGTTTGAGGAGCATAAACTGCCACAAGGCGAAAATGCTCCATAAAATATGTGAAATCGAGCAGCAATGCTCTCCCTGGGACAATGTCAACTAATCTAGAGACATGAAAATTAGGGTTAGAAAATAAGATACCTATGCCATCACAGGTGTCAGGACCTGAGGACCAAAAAGACGGTCCATTAGTCCAAGCCCTTGAGGCCTGCTGTAGCTCATTATGAGACTTGAGCCTAGTATCAACCAAACAGACGATATCACAATTCAGATCTTTAATAGTCAGAAAACACCACCTAATTTCTTATGACCCTTAATGCTATTTACATTAAGAGAACAAATCGACAAAAGTGTCAATTGTTAAGTGCCAATAGGGGATTTACTCCTCTGACTTTGTCTGGTCCTTTTTGCTATAGGGTCTAATTCATTGCTACCTTCATGTTCAGGACAGGACTGAATGGAAGAGGTGTCAGTATCATTCCCACCAGAGTCTTTACCAGCAAGTTCAGTAGCTGAAATGGCAAATTTATTAGTGGATTGCCAAGTACGAGTAACTACATCTTTACCACGACTGTTCACGGCCTGGCCTTTCCTAGTCCTTTTGTGGGTAACTTGGGTAAAGCCAGAAGAATCCAAATCTGAAGCTAATTGTAAGGGGGGGAGGCATCTCAACGTCTAGCTTATCACACACAGCAGGTTTTAAAGTGGGATCAGAGACAAGGGGGGGAAGCAGCTTCAATAGGAGTGACTATCTCAGAGGACAGATCAGGATTTTCCATATCCGACGTTAAAGGGACCTTTGATACTACAGTAGTAGTATGTTTTCCCACATCACGAACAGTATTTGCTTGCATTTGCTGTGCAATAGTAATTAAGCCTTCATGTGAAGGACAGTCAATTCTATTGTGAGAAGCCCAAGGACATCGGCCATAAGCATGGCCTGTGCCATCACATAAATTGCATTTAAAAGGATTAGAACAGGCGCTGGAAGAGTGACCAAACTCAAAACAATGGCTACATTTCATGATGTCACAAGCTGAACTTAGGTGTGTACGTCAGCCACATTTAAAACATGATTTAGGCTGGCCAGCATAGTAAATAAGGCCCTTATCCTTACCCAAATAAAAAAAACTAGGTAAGTGTTTTGGTCCTGTATTAGTGGAAAACAATTTAACTCGTACCCTCCAGCTGCCATCCCAAATTTGCTCACTATCTAACATAGAAGTGGGTCTGTTAAGCACCTCACACCTTTTATTCAACCAAAATAGGATATCCTCCACATTAACTCCTTCGTTCTTAAAAATGATTGTGATATTCCTAACCGCAGGTTTAGTTAAAGGGATAACTTGAAAAGGAGACCAAAGGGGGGAGGTCTGAAGTGTTGCATACTGAGCCCAGAATTTATCCAGACTTGAAACTTGCTTGAAGCTGATATCAAAATTATAATTACCAATATTAATTAATGCAAAAATTTCTGTAGCAGAAAACTTCATGGACCCCTTAAGCAGTTGTCTTGCAATAAATATACAGTCTGGAGGTTCTTCCAACCCACCTTTATAGAGGAGTCGAATTGCATTGCGTCTAGGGGCAGGCTCACCTTTAGAGTTAAATAGGTCAGCTAACTTAAAACTATCAGGTTTATCTGTTTGAGACCTACCATGGGTTTGTAATACAGGTTTGGATGTAAACCCTAAATCCACATTAATTTCTGGGGGTAAAACAGAGGATATATCCTCATGAGTTTTGGCATTCCCTTTACCTCTTTGAGGTGACATAGGTGTAACTGCAGGCTTCATAACATTGTCACCAGAAACTACAGTAATAAGATCAGAATTTGAATGTGCACAATTAATACCCCGGGGTTCGTTGGAGCTCAAAGAAGTGTCTGATGCTGCAGCAGTAGTTGCCTTCTGCAACATTAACAAATATGTAGGGTCCTGGGAATCTGGTGTCCAAGCACCCCCTTCCCCTTTCTCCCAACCAGCGTTCTCAAGGGCGCTATCCAGAGACCAAGACGACGATAGAGGAGGTTTGGACAAAGATTCAGTTGCAGGCTTTTGATCTTTAAAAAGTACACCTCCTCGCTTACTCCAACCAGGAGTTTTGTCTGCAGAAAAAATAAATACCTCTTTGTCCTTAATCTGGTTTCCCGAAGTCGCGACACGGTCAGGCAAGGAGAATTCAGAGCTGTGTCAGAAACAATCTCCCCGTTACCCGGTGGTCAGGGTGAGAGAATCAGTTACAGGCTGGCTGGCCCGGCGTCTGGGTTGAAAACTGCCAGCCTCCGTCGAATCGACCGCTAATGCGGAAGTAAGCATAGGGACGCCGTATCGTCAAGCGCCAGTAAGGGCTTACCAGTAGCAGCGTCTCCAGGGTTAGTAGACTTTTTAGGCACCTTACCACATGCTGTAATTTTGCTGTCCAAAAGCTGTACTTGCAGCAACAACGCTGCTCGCTGTTTCTCCAGGGCAGAACAAAATGATGAAGCAACAAAAGAACCGGTAACCTCCTTGTTACCTTCTAACAGTATACTGCCCATAACGTTATCTTCTATAATAGTGCTACCGCTTAAGTCAGCAATAGCCAGATCTTCCTCTGTGGCCTCAGTAGCTCCAGGCACAGGGGAGGAGGCCCACTCCTCTGTACTTGCAACGATCCATCTCCTCCAGGGATTCGTGCAGACTGGCCATCTGGCAGCCAGTAGCATAGGCTCCACCTACGAAGAGTAGGGGAATTTCCCCGGTGTCCTGGCCAAATTTCCCTCATTCACTAAAAAAATACCACAAACCGCTTAATCTGGTTCAAGGTCAGTTGGCATTCATCTGTATCCCCCTCCCCCGGGTCGTGCCTGAAAATAGGCAGGATTTGTCTAGTGCACTTACCCGGTCAACAAAAGCTAAATAAATAAATAAAAATAAATAGTGTGGTTTGAGAGCTCAATACAGAAACTTCTGAGATGATTGCAATTGGCCTTTGAGAAGAATGTGAGATTCTGATGATTGATGGCAAGGCATGCCCACATGTAATGCGCCCTCATGGACTTACTTCTCCACATGAGCCCATAATTAAATGAGACAGTAGCGAAGTTCTGTCCACATGCATTGCAGCTTTTATCATTGCCATATATACCCTTCACTATGGATATATATGGACACTTGGAAAAACATCTGGCAGCTCTTTCATGTGTTTGATGGTTCATTGGCCTCAATCACCTAGGGTACTAGGTGTTTCTATTAGCAAGCGCAGCACAGAAAAGTGCACTGATGGGACTTGGTACTGTGGACAGCATTGGTAGCCTACTCATTAACCATGAATGGAGCTGATATGAAACTGTACCCCGATCTGTCTTTCCAGACCCGTGTCCACCCTAAAAAAGTTGATTCAATCTGCCAGCAACTCCATGCACTGGAGGTGGTGCATTCATCTTTACTACCTGCTGGCCTCCGCATTGTAAATACATGGGAAGACCTGGCAATGTTGCAACCCCAGGGATGCCATGTGCTGGCTGGAATGAAACTGAAACTGAGTTCACAGCTCAGTGAACACCGAGATCCCTGGGGAGAGAGAGCTCTGAGGATGAGTGAGTCAGGACATGTCTTCTTCTATACTGAGTGAAAGACTTTCCATAGGAATCTACATGTTGAACTCTTTTTGCTGATTGCATTTCACACCAATAACTTATGTAGCCCCCTCCTCCCTGTCTAGGGGTATCCAGATGGTAAGAAGTGTGAGGGGGCACTTCACAACCTAAGCAACACAGTCCAAAGAACAAGAACAGAAGCACTCATTACCTGAGTTCATTGACAGTTGTGACTGGAGATCACGGTAACAGGGGAACCAACTCGGCTGCTGGGTGTTCCGGAGCTGCAGGGGTAAACTGGTTAGCAGGCAAGCATGCACAGTCACAGTGATTAAGTTCATTGTCCACTCCAGGATCAAAATTGAAAAAACGATTTAATTAAACTTGAAAAACAGTTAACAATCACTCCATGGAGCAGGGGTTATTAAATACAGTGGGTTTATTTCACAGACACAGCTGGAAAATCTACTGCAGCAGTCTTGTGCCAACAGACTGTTTATTTCATGCAGAGCCTCAGCTGGCAGCAGGGTCTTATTCCAAGGGTTTGGGTGCCCCAGACCTGATCCCAGTCCTTCCCTGCATGCTCCACTCATGTAGCGATTCCCACCTCTGCCAGTGCCACACAGATCACCCAACGGACTGCCACCCCACTGGGGTCCCAAACATTACTCCCCCAAATGGACTTTCCCCACCTCCACAAGCGGCTCACACCGTAGGTCCCAACTCTGCAGAGACCTCCAGCCTGGGGATCAGGGGTAACTCTGCCACCACTACACGCTCAACTGCATGGGCTGCCACTTCCAAGCTATGCCCCAGGCTCTATCTGCCATAGCAGGCCTGCCCACAGTAAACCATTTTGACCCAATAGCTGAACTCACCCACAGGAAATTTCTTCTTTGGGCCTTTAGGCCCTATCTGTGTTTACCCTACCAATGTGCCAAAGTTCACTTGGCAGGCCTCCATTTTCATTTCTTCTCCCCAGGCTTCAGCTCCCAAATGCACCAACAGGCCCCTTATGCTTTGCTCCATTGCTCCCCTTTTTGCACACCTGAACTGTCGCTTTCAATTCGCGGGTCTTCAAGGGTATAGGGCCAGGGCGACAAGTGGACCACCCCGGCCCCACCACGGCCTTCCAGCCAAACTTGCAGGCTGAACCCCTAGCACTTCTCTCCCCAGGTCTCTCCCTCAATCCCTCTTGGTGCCAAAATACTCTGCTATTTACACCCTTCTTGGGGGGCCCCACATACAGTTAGCAGGCAGCACCACATCCCAGACTCAGTGGCACCACAGCTCTCTCTATCTCTCTCTTCATAGCCACACCCTAGCAACCAAAATTTAACTAGCAAGCACCCAAAGGGTGCTTACACTTTCACCTCACACAAAACATTCACCGCCTGGTGAATGCCCAACTAGGCCACACTGCCGATCCATCATGAGGAGAGATATGGCCACTCTCCCTTCCCCCGAGGGTCAGAGTACTACGCCAGCTGCACCACCGAAACAGTAAAACACTGAACTTATAAACCCCAACACTACTTTCATAACTCTTTTTTACACTGTTTGAGATCCCAAACTTTCACTGGGCTAAGATTTGGCAATCCATCACCGGTCCCCACGGTCACCTACCAGGTACCACAGCAGCAGCCTGCCGCCTCCCCCCATTTTTACTACTATACACTTCTCTATCAACTAACTTTCTATTATGCTACCAGGAATGGGCACAAACTAAGTTTAATTCTTTTATTATCGTTCTCCCTAAGAGCTTAAACAAACAACAATGAACACTTAGTAGCCATGACTAAACTTGTAAACAGTCCTATTTGCAGTTTTGTCTAAACATTGTCTACCCATTTCAAATACTCCAAAGTTCTATTCTACTGATGCACATGTAACCCCTAGATGGCGCTATCCCAGGGGCTACTACCCCTGCCTGATTTGCCACTAACAGGTTGAGGGGCCTGGATCCAATGGCGGGTGCCTCCACCCAGAGGTCAGGGTTTGCAATAGTTAAACTTACTTGGTCACAGCCCTCTGGGACACTGCAACCCCCCTTTCTTCCCACTAGTGGCCCACACAATATATCAGAATTACCTTCACAGTATACACTTACCCCCAGGGCTGGTTCAGGCACTGGGACCTCCTGTAAAATAAGATACAGTGCAACAATCACAGTACAATACTTTAACATAGACAAATACCTCAGGCAGTATAACTTTGCTGAAACAAGCAGCTCTGATTATTTAGGGGGAATATAACAAGGACAGGGGGAAATCAGGTTAATTAGCTTATCACTTTACTCATCTACCTATGGCTCTGTGCATAGGCCTATCCCTACCAGTTACTGTCCCTGGGTACCCAAGCCCTAGTGGCTAGTCCAAACCGTGGCAGCTGGTAGGGGCCCTTTCCCACAGAGAAAAGAAAAATTAGTTTAAACAGTCAGCAGTACAGTGATTCCATTTGGATTCAATGTGGCAATTCAACAGGGAGCGACCCTGAATTAGTACTCACGACCTCCAAACAAGATAGGGTCCTTCAATGTCAGCAGGGCTACTCTTGAGCTCCACGAGACTCCTCACACATTTATATGGCAAACAGCAACAGGAAAAGTCCTTTAATTTCAGCAGGATTCACTTGAGCTAACCAAGCCTCCTACACATTTATATGGTGAACAGTAACAGGCAAAAGTCCTTTAATGGCAGCAGGATTCACTTGAGCTACACAAGCCTCTTCACACATTTATATGGTAAAACAGAAAGTACTATACCAGGCAGGCTGCTTCTCTATCCCGATGCAATTACTGCACAATACCGGGAGAACACACAGCAGATTCAGTTCCTGACAGACCGAGTGCAATTCAGCAATTTCTCCAGTCTTCTACAGGGTGAGCCTGGTTTCTACTCTTCAGATATCCTTTGATTCTCTTCACAGGACGGATTCAGTCCTAACAAGCAGTTACACAAGCTGCAGACCGAACTCTGGCCTTACACACGCTTTCCGACTAAAACTGCACACTGAAAAAGCACAGGGCTCCTTCCTTCTTCACTGCCAGAGCTCAACTGAAACTCCAACAGACAAAACCGAGCACTTCCTTTGAGTTCCTCCCAGTTCTTGACTGGATTGGCTGTCACTCACAATAGACTGCTCCAGTTGGTCCAAAAGGCGCAAGTCTAAACTACATCTCCCAGAGTCACTGCCCATACAATCCTCTTGTGGCTGGCTCAGATTATGAGTCCAAGTTCTGATTCGTCCAAGGCACCATTTTAGAGCTAGCTTACTCCCACACTGATTGGTCCAGTTCAGCAGTTCAAAACCAGAATGGGAACTAGGCAGACACAGTTCTGACTGCAAAGAAAGCAGGTTAGACAAACTGTAATTTCATTATTACTCTAAATGATTTCTGGCAAACAGTTACATCTTTCAGATAGGTTCCTTTGCACTCCTAGTGACTGCAAAATGGAGTGAATTGCAGCAGCTTGAGTGGTACTCAAGCAGAGAAGCACACAGTCCCCCATACAAACTAATTATGTCTGCAAGCAGACAGCTCTTAAAAGAGACAGTACCAGAGGCTCTAAAAACACTCACTGATAAATGGCTTAAATGCCAAACACCATTCAGGCTTGGAGCATTCAAGCAAGCTCCTGGAAGTCTTTTGGGAACCCCCATTTGCAGGGGGGTTACACCAGGATGGCAAAGGCCCAGGCATGATGAACACATTGGCAAAGTTCAGTGTGGTTTTGCTGGTGAAATCTCCAGCTGGCATAGCAATCGGGTCATGAACAGGCAGGCCTCGACCCACAGGAAACATTCAGCACATTTAAATCAAACAGCATTAACTTTTCACAGTTCTGATACAGTCTGGTTGTTATTGCAGTACATTCACTGAGCAAACCTCTCGATACAAAATCAGTCTCGCACACTAGCTGGGCCGATTGCTTCACAGGAGCAAATCTTTGGTCCAAAACACAAGCATTGCTTTTAAACTCTTCGATACTTTCTGCCTCAGTTTCAATCTTAAATCGGATGATTCTGACTTCTGCAATCAGGCAGTTCAATGCAGGAGAAACAATGGCAGGGAGGCAAGTTAGGCCTCTTCCCGCCGATTCCCCTACGCTCCGTTCAGGGTGCCGCTGCTCAAAAACTCGAGCTGTTCAGACTTCAAGTTCCAACTCTAACTGATTCACTGTCTCTTACAGTACCGGGCATTTCCCTTTGATTCCAGGATTTGAGTTGACTGGGGAAGCTGTCAGTTACCAGTTAGAGTCCCTCTTCTGTTCAGTTTAGAAGCCAACCCAAAAACTACGAAAACTACAGTTTTCCTTCACACACGACACTTGGGCTGAGGACCCTTTGAGATCTCTGGAATCCTATTGGTCCACTTACTGGAAGTCCTGGACCGAACATGGTAGCCCCCATTCCAAAAGGCAAACTGCAAGGAAAGCAGGTTAAACAAACTTCTCTATTTTAAATATAACAATACATTAGAAGTAAATAAGTACAGTTCCCATACATGCTCCCTCTGCACTATTATCGACTGCAGAGTGGAGCAAATCAGAGCGGTGTCTGGCCAGTCACAAGCCTTAAATCACTCAGACCCAGTTCAGACCATTCACTATACACATATTAGCTAAAGGGACAGGTGCAGAGCTACAGCATGGCACTCTCAAGTAAATGAATAGAAGCAATCAGATACCCATGGATCTATTACCTCTAAAGGACGTCAATCTGGCAGTGGGCATGGAAGAAACCCAGGAAGACATTAAGGTAAACCCCAAATTAGTTGGGGGGGTGTAACACATTGTCCAAAGCAGCCTGGAACACCCACTCCTTTCTTTTCTCTTCACTGATATCCCAATGGTGTTCTGCTGAATATGGGTAGTTCTCACCAGGGTACTCCTTATGAATGCGGTGATGGACCCAGCGTTCAGCCTGTGACCGGTCTAGAATGCTGCAAACACTGGTCCTGGGTGCTTTGCCTTTGAGCAGCCAACTCCCCGATGTGTAATGCAGGTAGTGGGGGTAAGAGGGTCTCAAAGAGTCATGTACGATCTCTTTTTAGCACATATTTACTGCAGTCGGGGGATAGTGTCAGGAAATTTCTGGCTGGGGATCATATAACTTTGGAATGTCTCTTCCCGCAGCTGGTCATCAAAAGTGTAAGCTTTGTATGACACTCCTGGAGGAGGGGGCACAGAATATTCTTGCTTGTCCACACTGGAATCGCCTTCCGACATAACTTCCTCCAAAATCACATCAGGCGATTGGGCAGGGGTGTCTCCCGAACCACAGGGGGTGGTCCTCAGGGTTTCCTTATGATACCTATCGGCATGAGGTGTGGGCCCAATGCAGGGGACACAGAAGGCTCAATCCTACCTGCCACCCCACGGCGTCTCCTTCTGCCATGGGGAGGATCAGGCACCACTGGAGGAGAAGGCCCTGTGTTGGATCTCACAAGTTACCCCCTCCAACTGCTCTCAATTATTCAGGTTCAAAGATTCAACACTGGCCCAAGCAGGGGTGGTCACCAGGCTCCAGACTGACTAATAAGCAACAGCAGGCCTAGGCGGGAGAATGGAGCCACTTCCAGCACAGTCCAAACACACTGGAAGGACCTTCACCACTCCTCCGGTCTGATGACAGATGACGCATTTTTCACGAGTGCCTCCCTGCTGGGCTATTTCCCAGAGCCACAAAAACAAAGATGTAGGCACTAAAATCATCTGGTTCTCCTGAGCCTCAGCCGTTTTGTCAACACAAGTTCCTTACACAAGCAGAGGTCAAGCACTTGTGGCGCAGTTCGTAAAAGCTGTTAAGTCAAGATGGCTCCACTCTCCTCAGTGCAACGTGACCCCCACGGCCCAGCACTAAAGTCTCAGCCAATCCAATGAAGTCATCCACATTCTGCATACATTAATAGCTTGCTAACAGTTCATGTTACCAAATGGCTCGGCTTTGAGGTGTGAAACAACATGAGTTCAAAATGGCACTGAAACATTTATGAGTCCCCCTGCAGTGTACTTTAGGCAGATCAAACATGGAACGGGTTCCCCAAATAGTTCTTTTGCTTTCTTTCAATCAAATCCCGGATGAGCCCCCATGTTATAAGCCCCCCCTCCCCGTCTAGGTGTATCCAGATGGTAAGAAGTGGGGGGGGGGGCACTTCACAACCTAAGCAACACAGTCCAAAGAATTAGAATAGAATCACTCATTACTTGAGTTTGTTGAATGTTGTGACTGGAGAGCACGGTAATAGGGGAACCAACTCGGCTGCTGGGTGTTCTGGAGCTGCAGGGGGAAACTGGTTAGCAGGCAAGTATGCACATTCATATTGATTGTTCATTGTCCACTCCAGGATCAAAAAATGCAAAAACAATTTAAATAAACTTGAAAAACAGTAACAACCACTCCATGGAGCAGGGGGTATTAAATATGGTTGTTTCTTTCACAGACACTGCTGGAAAATCTACTGCAACAGTCTCTTGTGCTAATAGACTAGTTCATGCAGATGTCCCATAAGATGTAAAAGGGAGAATTCCTAGCAGCATTCTGGTGCTGAAACAGAGCCTCCACTTGGAGTAGCTTGGTACTGATAACTCTGGCAACTTATATCCCATTCCTTGTCTTTCTCTCTGGCAGTTACATTCCTTTACTTTACTCTCTCTTCAGGCAATTTCATTCCTACACTTTTCCTCTGGACGTATGACTGCACGAGATGTTTCTACTATCTCAAATCCTTTCACTCTCTTCAATTCATTTCCACCAGCCTGATCTTACACCTTCTCCACCCAGAGGCTATTACTTTTGGAGCATATTTTTCTTTCCCTTCTAGGTCTTATTTCATTACTTTTCATTTGATGATCTTATAGCAAGAACCAACCACCAGAACCCTTTCAGAAATTCAATCGCTGATGCCTCAGCTAGTGGCTGGGCCTTATTCCAGCAGTTTTGGGTGCCCCAGACCCGATCCCAGTCCTTACCAGCACGCTCCACTCATGCATCGATTCCAACCTCTGCCAGTGCCACACAGATCACCCAACGGACTGCCACCCCACTGGGGTCCCAAACATCAGCAGCAATTTCCAGCCTCTGAACTGACTCAACAGGGGGACTTCTGCCAGTGCCATGCAGATCACACAATGAACTGCCACCCCACTGGGGTCCCAAACATTACTCCCCCAAACTGACTTTCCCCGCCTTAACAAGTGGCTCACACCATGGGTCCCAACCCTGCGGTGGCCTCCAGCCTGGGGATCAAGGGTAACTCTGCCACCATTACACCTTCAACTGCAAGGGCTGCCATTTCCAAGCCACACTCCAGGGTCTATTTGCCATAGCAGGCCCACCCACAGTAAACCATTCCGACCCAACAGCTGAACTCACCCATGAGCAATCTCTTCTTTGGGCCTTTAGGCCCCTATCAGTGCTTACCCTACCAAGGTGCCGAAGTTCACTTGGCGGGTCTCCATTTTTCTTTTTTCTCCCCAGGCTTCGGCTTCCAAATGCACCGACAGACCCCTTATGTTTTGCTCCATAGCTCCCCTTTTTGCACACCCAAACCATCGCTTTCAATTCACGGGTCTTCAAGGGTGGAGGATTGGGGCAGCAAGTGGACCACCCTGGTCCCTCCATGGCCTTCCGGACGACCTTGCAGGACGAACCCCTGGCTCTTCTCTCCTGGGTCTCCCCCTTGATCCCTCTTGGCGCCAAAATCCCCTGCTATTTATACTCTTCACGGAGGGTCCCCACCTGCAGTCAGCAGGCAGCACCGCATCCCAGACTCAGCGGCACCACAGCTCTCTCTCTTCCTAACTACCCCCTAGCAACCAAAATTTAACTAGTAAGCACCCAAGGGGTGCCTACACTTAGCTAATCTACAGCATGACTTGATAAAATGTGTTTACCTTGCAGATATAATAAGGGGATTTAACCTGTATTGATAGAAGTGTCTTGGTTTAAGTGGATAGTGTGCAGTGGGCAGGAATGCTGTTGTTTCACTAATGGCACTGGTCACATGGTCAGAACCTATCACATTGTAAGTTCATTCCCAAGAATGTCTTTCTGTATACTGTCCTCACAATCATTACGATAATTTAATTGGAATTCACATGAAAAGAGAAAGGTTAGAGAAGTATTATGCCCCTTTTCCTAACAGTACAGGAATGTTGCCGTGTTACTGTATAAGTCTTGCAATTAAATGTTATTGCTGGTTTGAGTGCTGAGCCAAGCAGGGGCACGATTGTTTCACACCGCACTTCCCTGTAATATTAAATGTTTTGAACGGTTAAATAGCAGTACCAGTTCATTGCTTTGTACTCCCTATGGGTTCTCCCTCTAGTTTACAACTACAGCCACTAAAGAGGCTAGCATTTTTCAAAAGAGGTTCTATGGCTGCATTGTTATTTGCCCCCACTACTTACTGTGCATGATTGCACAGCAACATGTAATGATTATCAACTGGTTTAGGAATGTCTGATGGGTTCACCTGTCATTTATCCGTCTGCTGTCTTACATGAGGAATTGTAATTTTTGCATCAAGTGAAAATAGTAGACAGACATTAAAACAAGCATTTGTCAATGCCGAACGTTCGCTTGCAGGTATTTGCAGTGGTGTTTGGCATGTATGGTGCTTTACCCTAATGCCATGTGCGATTGCTGGTATTTGCACAATAAATTGTCAGCATGACCTTGTTGTTACCCCCATTGTGCGCTACATAGGCGGAAACACGTTTTGGGGAGGATGTGAAAAATGACAGCTGTACTGCTCATAAGGAAGTGTGGTAAAATTGAAAATCTGGAGTGGAAATATTGAAAATTGCATACCCTCAATCGCGTGGGAACTGTGCAACAGCTCAGAAACAGTCATTTGTAGGATTTTTCTCACCAAATTTTCAACATTGCCATTTTAAAACCTCTGCTAATGAACAGTGTCACAGTGATTTTCTTACTGCGTCCCATACATTGATTTTGCACACTGACTGCGCCATTGTGCACTACATGGGCGGAAAGACATTTTGGGCAAGATTTGAAAAATGACAGCTGTACTGCTCATAAGGAGGTGTGGTAAAATGGCAATGTTGAAAATCTGGAGTGAAAATATTGAAAATTTGCAAACTTACGAGCGTGCGTAGGAACTGCGCAACGCAGAGTCATACAACAGTCATTTTTAGGAATTTTTTCACCAAATTTTCAGCACAGCCATTTTAAGACCTCTGCTCATGATCAGTGTCACTGTGATTGTCTTAATGTGTCCCATACATTGAGTTCAAGCACACCGACTGCGCCATTGTGCTTACACAAGAAACACATTTTTGGGCAGGATGTAAAAATGACAGCTGTACTGCTCATGAGGAGGTGTGGTAAAATGGCAATGTTGAAAATCTGAGTGCAAATATTGAAAATTACTTAAAAGCGTCTGACAATGTAGGAACTGTCTGGCATACGCTCGTAGCTCAGTCATTTTAGGAATATTTTACCAAATTTTCAACACAGCCATTTTAAGACCTCTGCTCATGAACAGTGTCACTGTGATTTTCTTAATGTGTTTCATACATTGATTTCGCACACCGACTGCGCCATTGTGCGCTACATGGGCGGAAACACATTTTGGGTGAGATGTGAAAAATGACAGCTGTACAGCTCATAAGAAGGTGTGATAAAATGTCACTGTTGAAAATCTGGAGTGAAAATATTGAAAATACGCGAACTCACGAGCGTGCGTAGGAACTGCGCAACGTACGCTCGTAAAACAGTCATTTTTTGGAATTTTGGCACCAAATTTTCAACATGGGGTTTTTGAGACCCCTTCTCATGAGTGATGTCACTGTCATGGCATTATTCAAGGCGAAGGGTGATTTCGCACAGTGACTGCGCAGTACCTGCGAAATCACCCTTCGGGCCCGAATAACGCCATGACAGTGACATCATTCATGAGAAGGGGTCCCAAAAACTGCATGTTGAAAATTTGGTGCAAAAATTCCAAAAATGACTGAGATATGCAATAAAGTTGAAACCCCCCTATGTAACCCATTATACAGCTTACCGGCATTTCCTCAGTTCGCGGTCGGCTTTGAAGAGTGCAGACGTGTTCCTGGTCCACCGAAGATCGTCGCGCTGGAGTCCGGAGGTAAGTATGGGGTGAGGGGTGTGGGGAGGCTGAGTGCGCAGTGGGTGGGTACAGGTTGTGGGAGGGAGCTGGGAGCGCGCCATGGGACGTTTTGTTTTCCAGGTTAAAAAAAAGGACGTGGGACCTTTGCCACGCTGGGGTGGGCTCCAGCGTGGCAGAAGATGGCTGGGGGGCCGAGGGAGCCGGACGGGGATTGGGCACCCTGGCCGGCAAACTACGCTTGGGGTCGAGAGAGCCGACGGGGATTCGGGCACCCCATCGCAAAGTAACAACGTTTGCCACGCTGGGTGGGCTCCCAGCGTGGCAGCAGGACAGCTTGGGGCCACTGAGCCGACGGGGATTGGGCACCCTACGGCAACAACATTTGCCACACTGGGGTGGGCTCCCAGCGTGGCACCAAAGCTTTGGAGTGGCGGACGAGCGTGGGAGGAGGTAGCGTGGGATTTATGGGCGGCACTATATGGCAGCGGTGCTTTCCTTTGAAGCAGAGGAACACCACTACATACTGAGCCCTGCACCCTTGGTGCAGGACCTCACGCCTGCTCAAGGGAGCAGTGCATTGTGGGAGAGGCACACCTCAAGTGTGCTACTTCAAACGTCTCCGCATGCGCGCAAGCGAACGTAAAAAGAAAAAAGTGCATTGGAAACAAGTCTGTGAGAACTAGCTAACATGCAACCCTGTCATTAAAAACATAGTAGGTTCACACATTTCAGAGAGAATTATTCGTGATTGCTTAATAAAACTGGATTTTTGGCTTCACCTGCATTCATTAAAAGCTGACTTTACTGCATGTGATAATTTACAGTAAATGTGGTGAACAGTATCAGTGATGGGATATTTTTATGGTTACCTGTATGGTGCACTGCCTGAATCATGTGGTGCAAGAATTCTTGAAGCTGCCAAATGTTAAGATACTGATGGTTGTATGACAGAAAATATGTACACACATTTTGAGATCTGCAAAGGCCAGGAACCATCTGTGTCAGATGCAGATTCAACACAACCTGCTTCAACAGTATGAAGTCGTCATTCAGTGGAACGACACACTTCACATGCTTGAGTAGATGTATAAGCAGTACAAGATGGCAGAGTACCAACCTGTTCATACAACCTTGGACAATGCACAAGTGTCCATGTCAATAACAATTGATCATTGACATTGCAAGGATGGCCTGATTTTCATGTTAAGACCTTTTTGTGTTTCCTTGCACTAGCACAAGAAACACTTTGGGACAGTACGGCATTTGAGAGGTGTCAGGGACGAGTCCAATGCAGAGCACTGTACAGTGGGCGTGACCCTGACACACCAATGAGCTGTGAAGCCCAGCGTGACAGCCGTTGGAATTTCACAGCAGGAGCTGGCCTGCACTTAGAAGAAATTAACCACACCAATGATCGTGCACTTCAGTCCTCTCATTTGCATAAGCAACACCCCCAAGGAAAAAGAAAGTGACTACCACCTCAAGGAAAGCACCAGCCACTAACACCTACTCCTTCCCCTTCCTTCATTGTGCTTTGTTTTGTTCTTTTCCATTCCCTACCTCCTTCATCTCTGTCCTCCGCCGTTGGTCCTGTTTTCTGTTTCTTTTGCCCTTCCTTTGTTTTGGTTCTGCCGCCTCCTTGCCCTGTCAACATCCCAGGGCATGAAGTAATTTCACCAACGCTGGCTTCTTCTCTGCCTCCTGTGTGGCTATAGCTCTTTTTCTTCCATTAGCTGCCTCCCCCCCCATTCTGTTACAGCCCCTTGGGGCTTGCTACCCGCTACAGTGCAGCTCTTTATTTTACCCCCCCTTCTAACTATTTCAGTAAGACATACGTCTTTCATTTACATGGCTCCTCACTCTCTCTCACTCTCTTAACCCCCCTTCACATGTTTTAGCCACCATGTGGCTTCCAATTCTGGTGGCTCCTCTGCCCTGCACTGTACAGGACCCCCCTTCCAGCTCTCACTACTGCCGCCCTGCGCACTCCTCCTCAGCCCCATTGCCTCCTTGTACAGTCCTTCGGGGCTCTCACCAGTGCCACCAGAGCGACTTTACTTTACAGCAGCATCTTGCTGCTCTCCAGCCCCCTGGCTGCCCTTCTTAAGCACCAGAGGGCATAATTTAAACAAAAAAAACTGCCACTGGAGCGGCGATCAGAAAGGTGGGGAGGAGGCGACTTTCATTACATGCCTCCTCCACCTCCACTGGTTCCATTTGTGCCCCATCTGCCTCCTCTTAAGCCCCGTAGGGCATACATTAATTAAAAACTGCCACCAGAGTGGTGATCAGAAAGGTGGGGATGAGGCACTTTCCTACATGCCTTCTCCACCTCCCACTGGCTCCATTTGTGCCCTGTCTGCCTCTTCTTAAGTCTCGTAGGGCATAAATTAAGTAAAACAGTGCTGCTGGAGCAGCAGTCAGGAAGGTGGGGAGGAGGCGCTTTCCTACATGCCTCCTCCACCTCCTGCTGGCTCATGACTTTCCCTGTCTCCCACCCACATGGAGTAGGCTGCAGCCTAAGCTCTGTACGGGTTGGGAGTTCTAGAGCACCTGCTGGCATTCTCACTATAGTGTGGTCGCGCTATCCGCAGACTGCTCAGCAGCCCAACTTGCTCCTCTGCTGCCACCACAAATGAACCCCCCATCACTACCCTCAGCATAACCAGGGCTCAGAGAAGCCCCCTTTAGACCTAGGAAGGGTTTAAAATAGATTTTAACATAAACACTGGCCTCAGAACATCGGAGCTAGCCCACTAGGCCACCAGGGCTATCTTTATGTTGTGCCCCCCCTTTACAGGGGATTTCCAAGCCCCACCTCCCACCAATGGCACTTTTATTTCTACAAAAGGGCTACTAGCCTCCACTAGCCCACTTGGGCTACTAAATAAATTACTGGCCACTTGATCACCACTAGGGGCAAAGGGTCCCAGCTGAGTCCCCCTTCCCCTACCCTCACTCCCTTTTCTCTCCTTCTGCTTTCTTATGCTTTCTTACTGCTTTTTCATCTGTCTAACTTATTCTCTTTTATTTTTGCAGGTCTGACCAGACAAGGGCTTCTACCTTAATCAGGTAAGTATTAGTTTTATTTCTATCCTGTCCCTTCCACCCTGCTGGACCTCATAAGAGCTGCAGATTCTTTGTGACCCTTTTTGTTATGTTTTATTTTACAGTACCTCGGCATCACCGCTTTAGACACCTACTCAGGCACCCTGCAGCAGGTAAGTCCCTTTATTTAACCTTACTTTGTGTGGGTTGACTGCAACGGGTGTCCATGCCCATTACACCCCCCCTCTGTTGCTGTTTCTCTGTCCTGGTAACTGCTTTCTACTTGTGGCTGGTGAGGACTTCAGGACGACTCGGCAGCACAGTAAGTAAGGTAGATGTCCATGCAAGCATGAAGAAACACAGACATACTGTACATCTGACTGTGTTATGACCCCAAATTTTCAACATAGCCATTTCTTCACAGCATCTCATGAATATGACAGCTTTAATTTTTCAAATGTGTTCTCGCATTCTGAAAGGTGATTTCGCAATTGCTGCACTAAACCACCTTTCGAGCAGGAGTTGAACATTTTCTCCACCATTGCTCATGAGGCGGGGTTATAAGAGGGCTACGTTGAACATGTGGCATAAAAATATAAAAACAATGAAGTTATCAGACTATGTTGCATTTTGCTAACACAGGCTCATGACTTTAATACACCCCTGACACATACACCATGCAAGGAAACATTCGGCATTGACACATGCTTGTTTAAACTCAGCTTTATTGAAAATTTCATCTGTTACAATACAATACGCATACAGTCTGAGCCATTTAACCCAATGTTTACAGTCAAACGGTTAGCAGAATAACTTAACTGTAAAAAACATTTAATTCATATCAGCTCGTCTACCACATGTATCAACTGTCTCCTTTTCTTTCCATAGTGAATTTAGTATTTGCTTAACAAACTACTATTAAAATATTTAATTCAGTTCAAAGCCCTTGTGTCCCATCTCAAGTTATTTCTTGGATTGGTGGGTCTTCCTCAATTATGTTTACCTGATAAGTAACCCATGGTTGCCAAATGAGGTCACTTGTCAGGTAAGATTAATTAATATTTGCTGTGATCTGTTCCATCATTTCTATGTTTTCAACCTTTTGTTCCCATCTTGCTAGTGTGGGGCTGTGTGGCTGCAGCTAGCTCGAAGTAATACACTTTAGGGTGGCTACGGTTAACATTTGGGAACATTTTCATATTGGTGGTTTAAAGGTCGTTGATTGCAAAAATCCCATAGTCCAATTTGTAACTCCCTCATTAACCTTCAGACCCAGGATTGCATTTATTGTCCCTTTCATTTCCTCCCAAAAGGTGGAGAGCACTGGGCACTCCCAGAATACAAGAGTGGGTATGGCCACCCTTCCACATTAGTCTTCAGTGTAGGTCAGAATATATGGTACCGTAATATCTCATGATACTAAGTGTTCTAAAGAACTGAACCAAGCTTCGCCAACAGAACTCCCTCTATGTGGATGAGGACATAACCTCCACCCTTCTGCTAGTGTCTTCTCCCAGATTTTCTGTTCTGTTTGGAATCATCCTTATGCTCCCACCTCTCTTTCATCTCATTCAGGTTAGTCTTTTTGGCTTTATTCAGCAGTTGGTATATACCAGAAAGTACCTAAACTTTCCACTTAAGACTGTTACCCAATACACAGATTGCTCTAGGGAGGTAAGTCCCTGGGAAATTTTGACAAGTTATTTGTTTGTGTAATATAATGCCAGACTTGCATGAATCCCAGCATGTCCTGATTTTCTAGTTTAAACTTTTCTTTCAGTCTTTCAAATGTAAGGTGTGGACCCCTTTCTTGACATTGTGTGAACCCTGTCAGCCCCTTAGTTTCCCATCTGGTATAGTCGCCATCTAACAATGGTAGTACATAATCAGCGCTATTCCTGATTAATGATAGGGGGCCCACATCATTTGTTGTAAATATTTGCCTAAGGACTCTTCTAAGTATTTTTAGAGTATGTTTCATCCATCTATTCTGGAGTTCTGTCCATGTTTCTGAGGTAATTTTCCCTGAGGGGAACGCAAAGAGGGGGACCACCCCCCAGAGCCCACCTCTTCCATATCATACCAACATGACTCTCTTCTTTATTTAGCTCATGTGTATACATAGTTATTTATTTATTTAGTTATTTGAATTTTGGTAACTGGGTAAGTCCACTGAAACAATTACAGTCCCTTTTTCAGGGTCAATCCAGGAAGGAACAGCAATAAAAAGACAATACAGTAGGCAACTTTAGAGATACAAAAAACAATAGCATAAACTTGAGACCTGAAGAATCTAGTAGTCATGTGGAACATGACAATTCATAACAGGTTACAGTATAGCAAATGCGCAGAAAGCCACTATGTAAGAACAATCTTGTAAATCAGACAGGTACATAGAAAAGAAACACATTTAAAATACAATGCAAAGCCTAATAAACATTTCAAATAGATATACACAATATTGGTAAAACAAATGAGTACATTAGTTATATACATATTATACAGAAGGCGCAATGCCTACTGGGGATAACAATAGTTGCATACATAGAAATCAAATAAAATAAAATAAACAACATGGATGAATGCAATCAGATTTATTCACATGATACCATGGTTTCAAAATCATTACCCAAAATGATTCAAGGAGATAGCCTGTGAGAACATAAGTGTGGTCCGATGATGTTTGTACAGACAGAGCGAACATAGAGCGGGGACATGGGGAGGGAAGAGAGGGAGGAAGGAGTATAACCAGGTTAAGCAAAGGACAGAGAAGTGATGGGGGGTATACACTAGGGTAGTGTGGCTAACAGGTGGGTAGAGGTGAAAGAGGACATGGGAATAGAGTAAAAATGAGGAGATTGTAGAGTGAGAGAGTCAACGGAAAGAGGTGCAGTTAGTGGAGGAGGAAACGAAGGCAAGTAAAGTGGTTTGGAACTTGAGTAGAGATGTACAGCAAAGGACTGGAGGAGGCAGGGAGTTCCAGTTGGTTACTGATGCGTAGGCGAAGGATTTATGTGCAACAGCAAGCCTCAGATTAGGCTGTTCGAGGAGAGGCAGAGAGGTAGATCGGAGGGCATGTGCTGCTTTCCTAAGGCGAATAATCTCCTTGAGGTGGGGAGGGTAAAGTTGTGAACAAGCTTATACACAAAGCTCAAAGTCAAGTACCTTAGTTTAGATTCATAAGGGAGCCATCCAAGGAGAGAGAGGACGTTGCAGTGGTGATGGCAGTTATTGACTCCAAGAGCAAACCTTCCCACCCTGTGGTAGGCCTGGGCAAGCAGCGACATGTTGGTAGACAGTAATAAGGGTGCACCGTAAGTAAGAAGAGGAAGAAGAGACATGGACGCAATCTTGATACAAGAGGCAGAAGTGAGGAACAGGCAGATACAGTAAAGGAGTCCCAATTCTGGTTCACTGTTTTGACCAGGGTAGAAACATGGGCAGTGAGAGATAATGAGGATAATGAGGGTGACGCCCAGATACTTAAAGGTGGGGACAGACTCAAGAGTGTCACCATTATGACAGATGATACGGAAAGGTCAGAGGGGCAGAGAGGAGGGAGGACGGTGAGAAAAGAGCATACATTTAGTTTTTTAGTATTGAGGACTAGGTGGTTACGCTGGAACCAGTCTTCAAGGTTCATGAAGTCAGAGGCAAGTTCCCTATTGATCAAGGTGACATCAGGAGAAGAACGGTAAATAATGGCATTGTCCATGTAAAGGTGCACAGAGGCCCCTCAACAATGTCTAGGTAGATCATTTATAAATAGTGATAACAACAACAGGCCCAATATATGGATCCCTGCAGGACACCGTGTGTAATATGTTTGAAGCCAGAGAGAGCACCAGCCCATTTGACTCCTTGAGTACAGCAGGAGAGATAGCTGTGGACCCAGAGTAGGGCAGTGGAATCTAATCCAATTGCCTGCAACTGTTGTAGCAAGAGATCATGAGTCACAAGGTCGAATGCTTTAGTCAGGTCGACAAAGATGGCACCAGTTGCAGAACCTTGATCCATGGCTTGGTAAATATCCAATGTTACTTTCAACAAGGCCGTGAGGGTGCTGTGTCTTTTCTGAAGCCATGCTGATTAGTTGACAATAGGTTATAGTTCTCTAAGTAATCCTGGAGATGATTGTAGACAATTCGTTCCTGGATCTTGGCGAGAGGACAGGGAATAGAGATTGGTCTGAAATTCTCAACAATGATATTAAGCCCCCCTTTGTGCACTGGTACAACTACTGCAACTTTCCACTTGTCCGGTACAGTGCTAGACAGGAAAGAACGATTGAATAAATCATGCACAGGGCGAGCAAGAGCAGGAGCACCAAGTTTTAGGAATATAGGCTCCAGGGAGTCATGACCAGGAGAACTCTCAGCCTTTAGGTTAGCGAGGAGCCTCTAGACCTCTTTGCAGGTGGCCAACTTCAGAAAAAGGCTGGGCGTGTACTCATGTATCCTTCAGTAGTAGGTGTTGAGGATGGGTTGGGAGACTGTGGAAACAGAAAGGTATATTTGAGTAAAAAATTAATTAAATCCAGAGGCAATAGACAGGGGTTCAGTGAGGGAGATGCCCTGGGCAACAATGGAGTTAGGGAGTCCCACGGCCTTCCCTTTGACCAGGGAATTTACCTGTCACCAGAACTCTTTTGGGTTACAAAGGTGTTCCATTTGCAATGTTTTGAAGTGATGGCATTTGGCTTTGTGAAAAGAGTTCTTACACTGATTTCTAAGCTGCCTGTAAAGAGTCCAGTTAGAGGGTAAGCCACTTTGTTTAAAGGACCACCAAGCCCGGTCACAACAAGACATAAGCATCCTTAGCTCCTTGCTGAGCCAAGGAGCTTTAATACCCTTAGTTCTGCATTTTTTTAGGTGAGCATGGGTATCAACAATATGGGCAAAGGTAGTTATAAAAAAAAATCTAGGGCTCGGTTGATATCAGGGAGAGTCGAGACTGGGCTTCAGTCTGTGCGATGGATTGAGGTAATAAAGCTGTTAACTTCTAACTTGGACATATCCTGGACAAGAGTAATTTTAGGAGGGGGCTGGGGTAGTTATTCCCCCAGACACACACAGTGGGAGAGTGATTGCTTATACTGTCTGATAGTACACCAGCATATCTGACCTTCAGAGGACAGTTGGTAATAATCCAATCCAATACGGTGTCCTTGCCCGACTTGTTGAAATGGATGGGGTCATGAATGAGTTGTACTAGGTTGGAGTCGGCTAGGATAGCACAAATTTTAGCAGCAGCAGGGTTAAGCCAATCATTGTTAAAATCACCACACAGTATGAGGTCATGCTGGGGGAGACTGACAAGCGAGGAGATGAAGAGAGGAAGGCTGGAGGTGGCTGTATTGGGGGGGGGGGAGATAGGCGCACAAAATAATTATCTTATTGACATTGCCAAGAGTCAGGGAGAGGAACAGGACTTCCACTGAAGGGGGTTCCATAGCAGGTCCAGGCAGTTCAGCTACAACCAGGTCAGCTCTAGTGTATATCATAACTCTGCCAGCCCTTTTACCCAGCCGGTCCTTCCTGAAGCAGGTATGCCCAGATAGTGCTACCTCATGCGATTTGATAGCAGGCTTGAGCCAAGACTCAGAAATGCAGAGGATGTCAGGAGACTTCAGATTAACCCAGGCCTCTAGTTCAGCCATCTTAGGTCAGATACTCCTACCATTCATGTGTGCAACTCTCAGACCCTTCAATGGGGGTAGAGCAGGTGCACCAGGGAATGAAACTGGAGTGGGACAAGAGGGTCCAGGGTTGAGCTCGATGTCCCCAGCAAGTAACAGAAGAAGACTGGAAACATGAAGAGATGCTGAAGCACACGAGAGCAGCATGGCCGTGACTCCAGGGTAGGAGTGAACACGTAAGCGTCTACTAAGCCAGGAGCACAGGAGCACTGTGTCACCGTGTCATATGCCATTTGTCCTACCAGATAATAAGCTCTGCTTGACCTCTAAGCAACGTTAGTATCTCCTGCTTTATTCTGACTCTTTTACCACTCCCTGAATCTCATGATAGCTTCTTTTTTATTTTAATATCATTTTTATGTTGATTGCGCGCATGTGCAAGAAACATATTGCGGCAGCTTTCCAGAAGCAGATTGTGGAGGTGCGGCACCGTTGTGGCCAATGCCCCCACAGCCTGTAAAGGCCTGGCCTGCTTTCCCCAATGCCATGGCACGCTGCTGCTGACACTAGTTCAGCCAGCGTGCCACCACCTTGAAACATTTCAGCCGCTGCAATCAGGGGCCGCCTCGTCATTGCTGCATCAGCGATTCACTGCAATGAGGGAGCGACTCGTCATTTCTGGGTGGGATGTTGCTACTGTAATATTGTTTGTGAACATGGTGGTGCCTTGCCGCCGTGTTCACAAACAATATTCATCTGGTCCCAGTGCCGAGGGGGTGTCCAATCCCCCTCGGCAGCATGTGCCCCTCCCCACAGCAGCGTGTATTTGCCGACGGGGCCCCAACCCGTCGGCTTCCATCCCCGCAAGTTGGGATTTGCCGATGGAGAGCCCACTCCCCATCGTGCATTATGTCCCTCCTGTTTGATGTTCCCACGGGGGAGCCCACTCCCCATCGGTGTCAGATCCCCGCTGAAAGAGTAGCAGGACAGTTGTGCCGAGGGGATGCCCAATCCCCCTTGGCTCTAGCGCCCCCCCCCACTTTTGTGCCGACAGGGGTGCCCAATCCCCCATCGGCTGCATACCTCCCCCAAAACATTCAGGTGGCATGCTGGGAGCCCACCCCAGCGTGCCCAATGCCCCTGTAAAGAAAAAAATTCCCGCAATGTTTTTTTTTTTTAAACCTGTAAAAAAAAAAAAAAAAAGGTCCCTCGAGGTCTCACTGCCCTCCCACCCACAACCTACACCCACCCACTGCGCACCCTGCCTCCCCACACACACACCCTCACCCCATAATTACCTCCAGCGTCCGGCACGACGATCTTCGGTGGACCGGGAACATGTCTGCACTCTTCAAAGCCGACCGCGAACTGAGAAAATGCCAGTAAGCTGTATAATGGAATGGATAGGGCTTTTTCAACTTTGATGCATATCTCAGGCATTTTTTAAAATTTTTATACCAAATTTTCAACATGGTTTTTTTGGGACCCTCTTCATGAATTCTGCCACCATCATGGCGTTATTCAGCACCAAAAGGTGATTTTGCGGTCACTGCGCGGAATCCCCTTTTGGGTCTGAGTAATGAAATGACAGTGTCAGTGTTGATGAGATGGGCTCTCAAAAAGCCTATGTTGCAAATTTGGTGGAAAAAATCAAAAAAATGGCTGTTTTATGAGTGTGCATTGCGCAGTTGCTACACACACTTGTAACTTTGCGAATTTGCAATATTTTCATGCTAGATTTTCCATACTGGCATTTTTTCACACCTCCTTGTGAACAGTATAGATGTCATTTTTCATATCCTGGCTGAAATGTGTTTTTGCACTTCCGGCGCAGAATAGCGCGATCACTGTGGGAAATCATTGTTCGAGACAGATTAAGAAAATGACAGTGACACTGGTAATGAGAAGAGGTCCTAAAATGCCTATGTTGAAAATTTGGTGACGATACTCCATAAAATGACTGTGTTACGAGCCAGATTTTAAACATTGCCATTCTTCTGTACCTCCTAATGAACAGTATAGCTGTCATTTTTCGCATCCTGGAAATCAGTGTTTGGGACAGATTAGGATCGAGCGAGTGAGAGAGGGGATGAGTGACTGAGCTCAACTAAGCTCTGTCGGGACTGCTGCGGATTTCATTGTGGGCAGGAAAAGTCACCAGTGCAGGCAGGAGCCCAGTACAAAAGGGCAGTCTGCAGCGTCAGGAGACACAGAACGAGCGAGTGAGGGAGAGGGAGTGAGTGAGCTCAACTGAGCTATGTTGGGACTGCTGCAGATTTCTTTGTGGGCAGAAAAAGGCAGCGATGAATGCAGGGGCCCAATACAAAAGGGCAGCCTGCAGTGGTGGGACAAACAGAACGAGCAACTGAGAGAGGGGGAGTGAGCGAGCTCAACCGAGCTCTATCGTGACCGCTGCGGATTTCTTTGTGGGCAGAAAAGGGTGGCAACGCAGGCAGAAGCCCAGTACAAAAGGGCCGCCTATAGTGCCGGCAGAAATGGAATGAGCGACTGAGAGAGGGGCAGTGAGTGAGGTCAACGGAGCTCTGTCGGGACTACTGCAGATTTCTTTGTGGATAGAAAAAGGTGCCAACAGAGGCAGGAGCCCAGTACAAAAGGGCAGCCTGCAGCACCAGGAGAAACAGAATGAGCAAGTGAGACAGGGGGAGTGAGCGACCTCAATGGAGCTCTGTTGGGACAGCTGCGGATTTCTTTGTGGGCAGAAAAAGGTGCCAATGCAGGCAGGAACCTAGTACAAAAGGGCAGCCTGCAGTGTCAGGAGAAACAGTATGAGCAAGTAAGAGAGGGGGAGTGAGTGAGCTCAACTGAGGTCTATCATGACTGCTGTGGATTTGTTTGTGGACAGGAAAAGGTGGCAATGCAGGCAGGAACCCAGTACAAAAGGCCAGCCTGCAGCATCAGCAGAAATGGAACATGCGAGTGAGAGAGGGGGAGTGAGCGACCTCAATGGAGCTGTGTCAGGACTGCTGCAGATTTCTTTCTGGGCAGAAAAAGCCACCAACACAGGCAGGCAGGAGCCCAGTACAAAAGGGCAGCCTGCAGCAGCAGAAGACACAGAACGAGTGAGTGAGGGAGGGGGAGTGAGTGAGCTCAACGGAGCTCTGTTGGGACTGCTGTGGATTTCTTTGTGGGCAGAAAAAGGCAGCAATGAATGCAGGGGCCCAGTACAAAAGGGCAGCCTGCAGCGGCGGGGAGAAACAGAATGAACAAGTGAGAGAGGGGGAGTGAGCGAGCGAGCTTAACGGAGCTCTGTCAGGACTGCTGCAGATTTCTTTGTGGGCAGAAAAAGGTGCCAACAGAGGCAGGAGCCCACTACAAAAGGTCAGCCTGCAGCGCCAGGAGAAACAGAATGAGCGAGTGAGACAGATGGAGTGAGCGACCTCAACAAAGTTCTGTCGGGACAGTTGCGGATTTCTTTGTGGGCAGAAAAAGGTGCCAATGCAGGCAGAAGCCCAGTACAAAATTGCAGCCTGCAGTGCCGGCAGAAACGGAACAAGCAACTGAGAGAGGGGGAGTGAGTGAGGTCAATGGAGCTCTGTCAGGACTGCTGCAGATTTCTTTGTGGGCAGAAAAAGATACCAATGCAGGCAGGAGCCCAGTACAAAAGGGCAGCCTGCAGCGCAGGGAGAAACAGAACAAGCGAGTGAGAGAGGGGGAGTGAGCGAGCTCAATGGAGGTCTATCATGACTGTTGCTGATTTCTTTGTGAGCACAAAAAGGTGGCAACGCATGCAGGAGCCCAGTACAAAAGGCCAGCCTGCTGCGCCGGCAGAAACGGAATGAGCGAGTGAGAGAGGGGGAGTGAGCAAGCTCAACGGACCTGTGTCAGCACTGCTGCAGATTTCTTAGAGAGCAGAAAAAGCCACCAACAGAGGCAGGAGCCCAGTACAAAAGGGCAGCCTGCAGTGCCAGGAGAAACAGAATGAGCATGTGAGAGAGGGGGGGAGTGAGCCATCTCAACGGAGCTCTGTCGGGACAGTTGCAGATTTCTTTGTGGGCAGAAAAATGTGCCAGCGCAGGAGCCCGGTACAAAAGAGCAGCCTGCAGCACTGGGAGAAACAGAATGAGCAAGTGACAGAGGGGCAGTGAGCGCGCTCAACGGACCAACGCAATCAACATTCGGCATTGACAAATGCTTGTTATTGAGTGAAACACCACGTACAATTTATAGGACTTTCTGAAACCTTTTACATTACAATGATGTATGTATTGTATCTTGTCCTTTAGGATTAACTTATGGTCATTTATCTGATTTACTAGTTGATCTCAACCCCTTAGACTATTCTATAATTAAATATCAACTGTACATTTATTCACACATTTTCCCATTATAACTTAAACCTTTAAGTTTCTACCCTTTTTCTTCTTAACTCTTGCATTTAGTACAGATTTGCTATAAGTTTATTTCCCTCTACTTAATGGAGAAATGTCCCCCTATGTTCTCTTAGTTCTCATAATTATGGTACAAAGTTCCCTTCTCTCTGTGCCATGTACCATACCCACCTTTGCCATTTGTCTCAAAATGGACATGGTTCTATCACGTATCTTTGCTGTTAAGCATTCCAACCTGTAAATCTCTAATACTATAAGCCTCCTTTCAGAGATAGTTGGTACAGCAGTGGTCATCCACTTGCATGTTATTGCCTTTCTGGCTGCTAAAATGTACAAAGGCAACAAAGTTTTATACCATGATGGTCAAGGTTCTGGAAAAATAGCAGAACCATCTCTGTGGTAAGCTCCACTGATGTTCCCATACACTCCCTTAGTTCTCCTTGTAGATAGCACCAAAAGGGCATCAACAAGGGGCATTGCCAGAATATGTGGCCCAAATCGGCCACTGCACACCTGCAGTTACGCCAGCAATTTCCATAAGTTGCTGGGAGATATTTGACGAGGACTGCTGGAGAGTGAAAAGATCTGCTACAGCACTTCCATGCAAACTCTCTCCATGTATTGGAGGATGCAATCTTAATGGCTGCCCAAGCAGATTTCTCCCACAGTTCTTGGGTCATCTGTATTTCCAAGTCCCTGTTCCACGCCTTTAGTACTGACCATGTAGAGTCTCCCATTCTTTCTCTCATTACTTTATATAACCATCCTATTAGGTGGTTCCATGTGTTTCCCAATACAGAGTCTCTCAGCAAGGTCAGAAGGTTGGGTAGAGGTGTCTGTAAGTTGGGGGAGATCGTCCACTGACATAGTATATAGTTTTTAACTTGTATATATCTGAATTGGTCCTGTTCACTAAGGCCATAATTACTCTGGAGGTTTGAGAAGGGAATAATTTCTTTGGGAGACATGAACTGATAGATATAATTAAGGCCTAAAGTTCTCCACTGCAAAAACACCATATCAAGTTGATTTGGATGGAAATATTCATCCTCTGATAACAGTCAATGGAGGAAAAAAAATTCCTGTAAAGCTGGTTGTTTCTTGAAGTGGAGTCAGATTCGCAGAATGTTTGTCGTGTAGGTGGTAAAGAAACGAAGTTGAGGTGAATGGCTCGCTTAAGAAAACATTAACCTCTCCACACTGTATAGGTCATTTATAACAAATCCAGGGCCAGATATTCAAAACTTTGCCTTGGGGCTAGATTAGCACTGCCCGGAGGGCAAACTTAGCCCGGAGTAAAAAGCAAGCTATATTCAAAAGGAATAGTCCAGGGCAAAGAGCTGCTGAATATAGCATGGGAATGAGGCTAGGCAAACTGGGCTGGGAGTGTAGGGCAAACTTAGCCCTGGAATAAGACAGCTTTGAATATAGCAACCAGGAAGTGCAAACCACAACAGCAACACAGTGCACAGCAATGTGAAGCTAGGTAGAGGTGAACTATGTGGCCAATGTGTGTGCCAGCAAACGTGTGGACCCAGTACAACTGCAGGCAGGAGAGCATGTGAAAGTACAGTGTGCAAAACTGTATAACATTCCCCGAACCGTTAGTGCCGGGCTAACACATTTGTGTGGGTTTCGCATGGAGCTAAGCTGTTTGCCCAGCACTAAACTTTGCCATATTCAAAAGTGACATGCAAATGAGCCTACTAAGGTAATCCATGGGCAAACAGGCACATTTACATCTCATTATGTGCTGCTTAGCATACATTACCATGCAGTTAGCCCAGTGCTACTGCATGGTGCACACAGCTCCACCTTTTGGTCAGAATGGAAGTACAGGCTGGACGCTGCAGGCCAAGGCATGCCCACAGCATTCCCTGTTGGTCGGAATGGACTACAGAGCAACATATATATATATATATATATATATATATATATATATATATATATATATATACACAGGTACATACACACACACACACGTATATACATACATTATATATATATATATAGATATATAGCTACACTGCCTGAGTCCAAACACACACTGGAGGACAGCCCCCATACCCCTCCAGTGTCCCTCATTACGAGGGACAGCCCTCATTTGGCCTCTGAAAACTGCTGTGTTCCTCAGCCATGCCTCATGGAAAAGGTGCCACCCACATAGTGACCTTACAGCAGAAACACTGATGTGTAAAATACTAACTCCGAAATATATTCTGTACAGGGTAAACACTATGGTTTGCACAGTGGTCTGGGCTTGTATCCCCATGTTTGAGGATATGTCCCTCATTCTGAAGGTCTGTGTCCCTTGTCCCTCAGTTTGTGTCCACAAAGGTCCATGTCCCACATTTCAGTGACAAACGATTGGGAGGTATGAGCCTCCCCCCCACTGTGATCTCTGACCCCCGGTAGCCCCGAATAGCACATAACTCCACGGTGGTTTAGTGTCCCCACCCTCATCATGATCTTCGCAGCCTCCTGATAGCATATAACTTCATGATGGTTTAGTGGTCCCCACCTCATCGGCGATCCCTGACCGGTAGCTCCTTAATTTTTCAGTAGCCTGGTGACTGAGTTCTCATCAGCGTTAACGCCTACAGTTCATAATTTGCATTTACATGTTCAGCCTTCATCATCACGACGGCGTCATTGTGTGCGGTGATCGCTACCGTCGCAGCAGCGCTTATCCGCCGTCGGGCGGCCGGCCTTGGTGGTGGTGAGAGAGGGCTGAGCCGGTCGCCGTTCCATACATGTGCACTTTACGGCTAACGGGCGCCAAGCTTCCGGTGGGGGACCACTAGACCACCAGGTACTGGAAGTGATTTTCAGGGCTATTGGGGGTCAGAGATCGTGGTTGGGGTGGGGACCACTAAACCACCAAAGAGTTATGTGTTATTCGGGCTACCAGGGTTCGGGATCGTGGATGGGGGTGGGGACCATTAGACCACCAGGTATTGAAGTGATTTTCAGGGCTACCGAGGGGTCGGATCATGCTGGGGTGTGGGGGACCACTAAACCACCATGGAGTTATGTGTTTTCGGGGATACCAGGGGTCTGGGATTGTGATGGGGGGGGTGATACTGCAGCATTACTGCCAGCTTTTTGCCAGCGACATTTGGCGCCGCACTACAGGTCACGCTAATGCCTATAGTGAGGCACTGTCTGTTTGCATATGCCACGCTGCCGGTATTCTTGGCCACTCCCCTAACTCCCACCCTTGCATACATTTACTTTTAGCGTTGGCGCTATCGCACAGCACCGGCACTATTAGGGCTTCTAAATAGTGCAGCCTGGTGCAAATCCAGCACTATTCCAGCGCTGTGGCTTTGTGCCAGAAGCAAAGCTTTGAATATCTGGCCTTCAATGTCTTTCCAGGGGTCTATGTATGTGGGCATCAACCACAAGCTAGCTATTTTGAGGTATGCTGCACTGGCATACATTTCTGAATTATAGAGATTTACCCCACCCTGTGCACAAGAGAGTTGAAGTATGGAGAAACTCACCCTCAGTCTTTGACCTCACCATATAAAATTTGATATTAGTCTATTCCAAGATTTAATATAGTAACTCGGGGGGGTTGGGGACTGGAATATTTTGGAATAAATATAAAAGAGGTGGGAGTATATTCATCCTTATTGCTTCTATGTGTTGAAACAAAGTGAGATATAATTGTCTCCATTTAGTCAGGTCTGTTTATATTTGGAGGGATATGGGTTCATAATTAATTACTTCAATGATAATTGTGTATTTTAGGTATTTCTATTCCCAGATATTTGATTTTAGTTTGAGCCCATTTCAGGGGTTATGTTCTTTTCAAAGTATTAGAAGGAATTAAATTTAGAAGAAGTACCTCCGTTTTTACCACATTTTACTTTATAGTTTGCTATCCTTTCAATTCAAGGAGAATGTTCCAGGTCACTGGAATAGATTGTTCTGGAGATAGTAAAGATAGCATTATGTCATTCGTGAACAGGGCAATTTTGTACTCCCTTTGGCTCAGTGGGATTCCTTCAGTTTGTGTCTCTGCTCTAATGGCCACAGCTAGGGGCCCAAAGTAAAGTGCAAACAAAAGAGGGAACAAAGGGCAGCCTTGGTGAGTGCCTCTCTGTAAAGTTATTGGGGGAGTTAAAGTGCCATTCACTGAAGATATATGCCTTGGGGTTAGTGTAAATATTTTTAATCCCTTTCAAGAAGGAGTCTTGAAAAAGGAAGGCAGACAGGGTGTCCCAGAGTAAGTCCCAGGACACCCCATCAAAAGCCTTCTCAGTATCTAAGCTGAGTAAGGCTGCCAGGATTTGTCTGTTTTGTAAAAGTTCAATTAGCAACATGGACCTACGTATGTTGTTCATTGTGTTCCTTCCCCTTATGAAACTTGCTTACTCTGGGTGTATAAGTCCTGGAAGGAGATGTTCTAGTCTAGAGGCCCAAATTGCCATATAGATGTTATAGTCCACATTTAAAATGGAAACAGTACAGTATGATGTTGTTTCTGTGGCATCTCTTCCTGGTTTAGGAAAGGATGTTATAACTGCATAATCCCAGGAGGGAGGGAGGGAGGAGGTGTTTCACCCTCCGTAACTGCTCTGTACACCTGTAGCATTGTAGGTACTACTAATCCCTTAAATTTCTTGTACTATTCTGCCGTGAAGCCATCTGGGCCTGGACATTTCTGGACTTTCGTATTTTGAATCTGTGTTAGCACCTCCACTGCACCTATTGGTGCCTCTAGGCTTGCTTGTTGGGCCTCGGTTAACTTTGGTAAGTTTAGTTTACTAAGGAAGAGAGCTCTGTTATCTAGGGTATTATGAGAGTTGGCCATAAATAGATTTTCATAAAATATATCAAATGCTGAGTGTATCTGCCCCTCTTGATAAAGAGTTCGCCTCGTAACTGGGTGCTTGATTTTGAGGATGGTAGAGGTCTTTTTCCTGGCCCTAAGCCTGTGTGCCAAATACTTTGTGCCCCCTACTCCTCCCTTATAATCCGTTTGTTTAAGTTATATTGTTTGTTGGACCTCTTGGTCCATTTTCTTCTGCAGCTCAGACTTAGTTACTTTGATCTTCTGCTGCAACTCATTGTCTCCATCCCTACACATTAGTTGGCCATTTTGAAAATGTTGGTGTAAGGATTTGTATTTAGCTTCTGAAATGTTTTTCTTTCTAGTAGTGTATGCTATTGTTTCTCCCGACTACAGCACTTAATGTGTCCCACAAAATGGGGCTTGAAACCTGGGAACTATCATTATCTTGAAGAAGTTGTGGAATTCTTTTCTGAATTTGGTCCCTGTACTGTGTATCCCGAAGAAGAGATGGGTTAAAGCGCCATAATGTATTTTTTTTTATTTTGCCCATATTGATTTTAAGAGCGAGGGAGTGATGGTCCAAAAGTAGTCTAGGGCCAATGGAAATGTCTTGGACTTAAGATAAATGCTCACAGGTAATGAAAAAGTAGTCTAATCTTGAATAATTGTGGTGCCGAGCCAAATAATATGTATAATCTGAGGAAGACGGTAACAGTTTTCTCCAGAGATCTATGATTTCTAGATGGTCCAGGGCCCTCTTCAGATACCTGACCGCATTAGCTGTTCTATGTGTTTGTGGTTTTGAGGTATCTAGGAGTGGTGATAGGGTGATATTAAAGTCTCCTCCCATAATTAAAGTACCCTGATGCATTTCCAGAACCTTGTTTATGAAATTCCTAATAACTGGTAATTTGGACTGAGGTGGGAGATATGTGCTCATCAATGTTATCTCATGGGAGTAGAGCTTACCTCTAATGATTACCTAATGGCCCTGGGAGTCTGAATGACACTCTTGAACCTCCAGAGGTGTTGAAATAGGCACCAAAATGGTAGCCCCCCCCCCCATGCCCTCCTGGGTGAGATGATGCATATACTGTACTTCATAAAGCTGCCCCCATCTTAACTTTAAATGTTCCGTCTTTGATAGGTGGGTCTATTGTATTAGATAGAGATCTACAGCTTGTTTATGTAAGTATTGCATAAATCTTGATCTTTTTATGGGCTTGTGTAGCCAATTAGTGTTCTATGTGAATATTTTAACAGGGGTTATGGACATCTTGAGACAGGATAAAAAATGTACCATACCAGTCATGAAAAGAAATGCCTTCTCGTCACTTCTCTGCCATCCGAGTCGGTCTGAGGAACCTCAGCAACATCTGCCAAGGCCCAGCCCTCCTGAAGGAGCCAACGCAGCTGACTGAGAGAAAAACAGGAAACCTGAAGCTGAGGATCTCTCGCCGATCGGCCTTCAATGCCTCCTTCTAATAGCTGTAATAAAAGACAGATGTGACCTTTCTTCACTCTGTGTTTCATTTTTTTACCAATGCAAGCTTAATCAATACGACATGTAAATAGGTCCTAACAGGTGCTAACCTTATAACTGTGAACATTCCCTTGTCCCCCAGGTAACAGAGATTTATTATCATGGTAACATTGGTATACATCAGCAGTTTTGTTACTAAAAAAAGAAAACGCATACTGTATACTTTTGTAACCTTTACAATACGATTAATGTATTCCTGGATTAGCTCCCCCTTCCTTACCATTCCCTTTATCAGTTTAACATTTAAAAAAAATAAAACTGTTATTTGAGTTTGAACTTGAACTTTGCTCCTCCTAGAGGGATAATTAACTATAGTAAACGTACAACACGAACCTATGTACATACTGACTTCCACAGTGAAGGTAAGAATAATACATCCACCTCCATTTTCCGACCAGAAAAGACTCACAAATTGTGGTCTCCCTGGGGCAGAGGGCCAGACTCACACTATGTGTGAAAGGGGCCCCTCTGTGGAACTCCGAGGTTCCAAAGGAAAACAAAAAGAAAAAAAAAAACATATGCCATGGTAGCACCATGAGTAACAATCCGCACAGTTTAGAGAGCCCCCCCCCCCCGTAAGCTGAAGGGCTCAAACTTGTCTTCCGCTAACATATAATCCCCTATCCCCTGTTGTGGGACATGGAGGGAATGTCTTTATTTGTCCATCTCGTTTGCCAACCCCACAACATGGTGTAGGAAAGTCTAGCTCTCTCAAAGGCTAGATTAGGTAATGCTTATCTTGTTACAGAGGGACATAGGGGAAGAGAGAAGTTTCTTCTCATAATAAGGGGGAGCTGGTAAAATCCGATGGTGAGGGAATCATGGAAGCAAATGCTGTAGAGATACGTTTCTGCCTACCAATACCTATTTCCCCCATGAAATATGCCAATAGCTTGATTAGCCTCTCCCATGATTATTTCCCTCTCCCCGTAACATTTAAACTTTCCTTTTTATACATTTCACTTTTCTTTAAACTTCTATCGAGAAGTAATTGCGCTAATTTGTGTCCGAAAAGAAACTCGATACCCAGTTCTAGATCAGTGTGGTGGAGCTGACAGGACGTGCCTGTCTGACACGATGGAGCAGACTGGAAATATTACCCTTCAAAATTAAGTCAGTGCTGTCCCTGGAGTGGGGGGCTAAGGAGGGCCGCCTCCTAGTCCAGAATATTGCGACCCTCCCTCCCTCTCATTGTCCCACCAATGTTACCAACCTTCAGGTGCCTGACTTGGCACTAGACTGTTAATCAGGGAAAAGCCTGGTCCTTCAGTGGTAGGTGGTTTGTTGGCGAAAACGCTGGAGTTGCTGCACTATTTTGCCTAACGGAAGATCAGGGGCCTGCTGCTCTCTCCTACTGCGCATGTTATGTTGTCTGCATGGGAAGCTCTGGTCCCTTCCTCTGGATTCCATCTGTAACCCCTAGATGGCATTATCTCACAGGCTACTACCCCTGCCTGTTTGGCTAGTAGCAGGTTAAGGGGCCTAGGTTCTGCAACGGGTGCCTCCACCTGGAGGTCAGGGTTGGTAGTGGTCAAACTAACCTGGGCACAGTTCTCCAGGACACTGTAACTCCCCTCTTTCCCTTCTAGTGGCCTGGGCAATATACTATAATCACTTTCACAGTACCCCTTGTACACCATACAAGTACCCACACTGTTTGCACTTACCACCAGGGCTGTTTCCTCTGGCTCAACCCTGGGGACCCCCTGTAAAACAAGGTTATGCACAGCAAATAGCAACAGTACAGTACTCTTGGCACAAACTGGAACCACAGTCAGGTTAAATGCAGAAAAAGTCAGATCTCATTTACTCAGGGGACTTGAACAAGGAAGGGGTATAATCAGGTTGATTGGCTTAAAGGCTATATTAATCAAACAGTTATGCATGCGCTTTAAGTCCCCACACAGTCACACCTCTGGATACCCAGGTAGGGAGACGGTGGGCTAGCCAGGAACATTGCAGCTGGTTGGGGCCCTGTGATGGGAGAAAGCAACATGCATAACACACACTATTAGTTCTGGAGCCAGAGGGCTCAGTTCGTGAAAGAAAAAGCAACCAGACAATCAGATGACAACACTTTAGATTTAGCCGTTGTTGCAGGGAGTTACCCTGATGTTTACTCATGATACCCAATACTGGACACAGGCAGGATGAAATTGAGGCTGCAGGTTGTTGAGCTGGAGTGCCCAGAGAAGCAGGGCCCACATGAATCACGGAGGCATTGTTCCTGTTCAAGTGTTGAGCAGGGAGCTGATCCCGAGGCAGGTCTCTCATCGATGGCTTTCTCTGTGCAGCAGGTAGTTGGGCTGGGCCAGTGCGGCAAGGCCCAGACCAATGGAGATGATTTTGAATTCAGTCTGTGGGGCTGGATGCAGCTTCCAGCAGCCAGAATACAGTTCAAACCACAGTGGGGAACCAAATCGTGACCCACTAGCAGCACACAGCACATTTACATGTAAGGAAATTCTAATGCAGCTTTCAGCAAGCAGAACACAATTCAAACCACAGTGGGGAACCAAATCACAACCCACTATAAGCACACAACACATTCGCATGTAAGGAAATTCCACTGTACCAGGAAAAAGGCTCTCCGGTCGCAATTACAGAGTCTCTGCACAATCCAGGAGTTCAGAGGTGGCTGGAGGTCCAGACAGGCCGATCGCATTCAACAAATCTTCGATCTTCTTCAGGTAGGAGCCTGGTTACAATTCAGTAGCTTACTTCACTCCCCAAGTTCGGATTCAGTCCGAAAAAGGCACACGTACCCTCTCAAGGACAGCAGGCAGGCATGCAGGCCAAAACTCAGCCCTTTCCACAGTTCTCCCACACGAATCCACTATGGATTGCTGCTTGAACTACCTTGAGCTGTTACTTCTTCTCTTCCCAACTTAGATCTAACTGAAATCGCAAGCAGTTTAGGACTTCCCCAAACTCTAAAAGGTTTGGTTGGCTGATCTGTCTGTCAGTCACAAAAAGGGCTCCCCCTCCAGGTTATTTTAGGTGCCAAAATGCAAAAACTACAATTCCTACAAGTTTTGACCCCACCAAGCCCCTGTAGGCAGTCTCCATTTTAGAGTCCCAAATGTACTGATTGGCCCATTTCAGCAGTCCAGGACCAAGATGAGGGAAACAAACAGAACTGTCCATGCTGCAAAGAAGGCAGGTCAGAACAAACTGCAATATTATTACCACTCTAACAAATGATCAGCAAATAAGCACATCTTCTAACAGAGCTCCCTTTTAGATTAATTATGACTGCAATCCAGACAGCTCTTAAAGAAACAGTACACAGAGGCTATATAGGCACTCTCTGGCAATCACATTTAAATCGCAAAAACGCAGGACACCAGCCTGGCAGTGAGCATTTTGACAAGCTCAAGGAAGACGTTTCAGGAACCCCCATTTGTAGGGGGGGGTTACACATCATTTAATCATTTCCTTTGCCCAGGAGGCTCTGGGCCAGCAGATCCTTCCTCGCCTCCACTGCTGTCTCGTACATCTTCTGGCCTGTTGGATATTGCACTACCAGTTTGGATGGGTAAGGTGTCTTGAATTTTAATTAATGTTGCCTTAAGAATGGAAATAACGGGATGTACTCCCTTTCCTCAATTTCTGTGTGGTAGGTGCATAATCGTCCACCAGAAAACGCTGACCTGCGTATTTTGTGACCTTTTTTCCCCACGCTTTCTGTAGATGTTTGTCCTTGACCGCATAATTTAAAAAGCGGATGACAATGGACCGAGGGTGAGCATCTGGGGCCAAAGGCTTTGGACCCAGCGCTCGATGGGCCCTCTCAACATCAATTGGAAAGTCGGGTCCTAATTCCAGAGTCATCCGAAGAAAATTATCTAGGAAGGCTGTCATATCATGGCCCTTCTCATTTTCAGGGATCCCCTAGAGCTCGAGATTTTTGCAGCAGCCTTGATTTTCTGTGTCCTCTTGACGGAGGACAATTTGCAACTGGGTGCGTGCCAGGTCAGTAACTGAGGTTTCCAAGGAGTTGAGGTGGGCCGTGTTTGTAGAGATCTGTCGGTCCGCCTCGTCCGCTCTTTTTTGTAGCAATCCTAAATCTGACCTCAGGTCTTTAATGGCGCCTTGCATTTCTGCCCTGAATTCAGAGATGGCTTGGAGTAGTTTATCCTGCTGATGATCTTTGCTTGGCTGTGTTTTGGGCAGGCAGCCCTTTTCCCCCTCATCGGTGGTTACCACGTTGGTTTCGGGATCTGAACGGCCGTCTCCTGTATCATCTTCCTCCACCAGCGCCTGGAATGTATTCCTGGTATGTCTCAACATATCTGCTCCTTGTGTGTCTCCGATTTAGTTTTTTTTTTTTTTTTTAGTTTTTACACTTTGAGCCCAGTATTTTAGTAATAATTAAGGCTGATTTCTCTAGTGAGGTGGGAGCTCTCATTTCTCCTTAGCTACTGCTCCATAGCGCCACCAGAAGTCTCGAATCTCATGATAGCATCATTAAATTTATTCCAGTAGTTGTTTGATATGGGGACAGGCAATTACTGAAACAAGAACAGGTAACATGGCAGCACATTCATTTCAGTTGTGTTTACCTGCTACCCTGCCAGGGACAGGGGTAGAGTTCTCTCATTTGGCTAGGTCTGCTTGTTTTTCTTCCATGAGCTTTCCATAATTCAGTATAAACAGCTTTTCTAGTTTCTCTATAATCTGAATGCCTAGGTATCTACTGTCTTTCCTGGGTGCCCACTTAAATGGAAAGGTATCCCTAAAACCTGGAGAGCATGTCCCACTCAGCCTTCTTGCTTCCAACTTGAAATACTGTAGTTTAATTTTTGTCAACCCGGTGGTGCTGAGGGTTGAGGCGCTGGATGCCACACCTTGTGCCGCACCGGCAACCTGTGTTTGGGAATGAGCACAGGTTGCCGTGGGTCAGCAGGGAGGAGATGGATTGAGCATCTGATGAACTGCTCTCTATCTCTGGGTAGGGGGGAGTGCAGTGGCTGGTGCATGCCTGACCCCTAGTGGAGGCTGCGGCTTGATGGCATGGTGCTGTATGAAAGGAGGATGGGGGACGTGGCATACACTGGATGTAGGCGCTGGCTTCATTGCACGCCGCACTCTTGCATGGGGAGAAAAAGTGAAAATTGTGGCTCCAGGTCTTGCGCCATTTGTCGGGTCCACCACCTGTTCTGGATCCGTGCTGGGTGGGGGATTATGGGATCCCTCGCCTCCTCACCATGTGGGGGGGGTAAGCCATGGAGGAAGTATAAGGTGGTGGTCTGGGAATGGTGTGGGCGGATGGTGGCTGGAGGATGAGTGGAGGGGAGAGCTGACTGGTGGCCACAGCCGGAAAAAAGTAAGAAGAAATTGTTCATTTTTTTAGCCCAATATTTCTCCATATCCCTTGACTATTACTGATAATCTCAGTACTGTGATGATATGGTCTTCTGTAAAGAACATACAGTCATCAGTATACAAGGGTACCTTATTCTCCGAACACCCCACCCCCCAACTGTGATGCCTTTAACTCTCATGTTTTGCCTTATTCTGACTGCTAGAAGTTATAGGCATATTGGAAATGGCAATGGGGACAGGGGGCATCCCTGCCTGGTCCCCCAACCCTGGGAGAACTGACCTGAACTAATTCCATTAACCCTCACTACTGCCTCCGGATATTGGTACAGTGCCATAATACTATGTACAAATTTGGAGCCGAATTGCATTTCCTGCATGCTGTGTTTAAAAAATGCCAATTGACCCTATCAAATGCTTTTTCTGCATCCATGGAGATAGCCACACAATGTCTGCTGTCTCCTCCTTGAGCTGACTTTAATAAGATGGCCAACAGAGTTGAGCTAGCCCTGGCAAGACGAAGTACAGGTGAGGGGGTACAGGCAAAGTGGGCAAGCATTAAGGATGCAATACTTGAAGCAACATCCCATTGTGTTAGGGAGAAAAGCAGGAGCAAAAGAAGGAGGAAACCACTTTGGTTCTCAAAAACAGTAGCAGAAAAGATCAGAGCCAAAAGGTTGGCCTTCAGGAAATATAAGGGAATGCAGCGGGACAAAGATAGGGAGGCATACCAAACTTCCCTAAAAGAAGCAGGGAAGGCAGTAAGGCAAGCAAAGGCCCAAACCAAGGAAACACTAGCATGAACAGTAAAAGAAGGGGACAAGACTTTCTATATATACATTAGTGAAAGGAGAAAGTTCAGAGAGGGTATTGCTAAGATCAAAGGGGATAAGAGGGAGTGTGTGGAGGAGGACCAAGGAAAAGCATCTATCCTAAATAGATACTTCTGCTCAGTATTTACTGAGGAGAAGGTAGGGTAGGGCCCACAGCTCAGCACCATGGACACAGTGGGGGGGAGGGAGGTGTGCACAAGTCCCTTCACAAAAGAAAGGGTCCTACAAGAGCTCGCTAAGCTCAGGGTGGACAAGGCAATGGGACCTGATGGCATACATCCAAGGGTACTAAAGGAGCTAAGGGTGGAACTAGCAGAGCCATTAGCAGAACTGTTTGGTGAGTCTCTGAGCACAGGAGAGGTCCCAGAAGACTGGAGAAGGGCTCATGTGATCCCGCTCCACAAGAGTGGCAGCAGAGAGGAGGCAGGGAACTACAGACCAGTCTGTCTTACCTCAATAGTGGGCAGGATTATGGAGGCACTCCTTAATGAAAGGATAGTGCAACACCTGGAATCCATAGGATCACAGGATCCAAGACAGCATGGGTTTACAACAGGAAGGTCCTATCAAACTATTCTAATAGATTTCATTGACTGGGTAACCTGAGTGGTGGACCAAGGAGGTGCAGTTGATGTCGCCTACCTTGACTTCAGCAAAGCTTTCGATACTGTTCCACATAGAAGATTGATTAATAAGCTGGGTAGGCTCAGGTGGGTCAGAGGGTTGTTCAACTGGGTGGCAAACTGGTTGGCGGGCAGAAAACAGAGAGTGGTGGTAAATGGTATACAGTCAGAAGAGACGCAAATCACAAGCGGGGTACCTCAGGGATTAATCCTGGGATCAGTCCTCTTCAATATCTGCATCAGTGACATTGCAGATGGACTGGAGGGTAAAGTTTGCCTGTTTGCAGATGACACCAATATCTGCAACAGAGTAGATGATCCAGATGGAGTGGGCAGAATGAGAAGAGATCTGGAAAAACTGGCAAAATGGTCGGAAGAGTGGCAACAAGGATTTAACGCAAAGAAGTGCAAGATCATGCACATAGGGAAGAGAAACCCTGAAGCTACCTATAGGTTGGGAGGGGAGTGGCTGGCAATCACAAGGGAAGAAACAGACTTGGGCATCATCATCACAGATGACCTGAAATCATCCAAGCAGACCACTAAAGCAGTAGGTAAGGCTAGAGGGATGTTAGGGTGTATTAGTAGGGGTATCACAAGTCGTAAGAGGGTGATAATAATCCCTCTTTACAAGACACTGGTTAGGCCCCATCTGGAGTACTGCATGCAGTACTGGAGGCTGCACCAGCACAAGGGCATTAACAAAATGGAGGCAGTCCAGAGAAGGGCAACCACAAAATGGTGCAGGGACTGCATCAGAAAACATATGAGGACAGATTAAAGGAACTCAATATGTATACCCTAGAGTAAAGAAGGGAAAGAGGTGATATGATCGAAACATTCAAACATCTTAAGGGCATTAACAAGGTAAAGGAGTCTAATATGTTTCAATATAAGAAAAAAGGCAGGACAAAAGGACACAGCATGAGATTAGAGGGAGGCTGATTAAGGGGTAATGTGGGGAAGTTATTTTTCACAGAAAGGGTGGTGGATGCCTGGAACGGCCTACGTCAGGAAGTGGTGAATATGAAAACAGTGCAGGGCTTCAAACAGGCATGGGATAGGCATAACAGAGCAATACAGATGAGTATGAATAGATAAGCCATTGACAGAGTAAAGGCCCATGGCACATTCATGAGGTGGAAAAAATGGGCAGAATGGATGGGCCTTGTGGTTGTTATCTGCCATCAACTTCTATGTTTCTTGCTGAGATGATTTTCGATAGCCTACAGATATTATCCTGCAGTAATCATCCATTAATGAACCCAATCTTATCTGGCTGACTGAGTTTTTCTATGTATTTCTGAAGTCTTTGAGCCAAACTACCTGTCCATATTTTGAAATCTACATTTAGAAATGAGACCCATACTCTAAGGGGACTTTTCTTGGTTTGGGCAATGTTGATATTTGGGCCTGTCTCCATGAATCTGGGATCTTACCCCTTCTGAACTGTCTGCTTACACTTGCTCCAATAAAGGTGCTACCTCCTCTAAAAATCATTTTAAGAACTCTGCGGGCAACCCATCTAGCCCTGGGTACTTATTATTTTTCAGGTTTTTAATTCTATCTCTAACTTCAGATAATACCACTTTACTCTTCGTCTCTTGTCTGCCCTGTTCTTCTAACTGAGGCTGTTCAAGTCTGCACAAAGAATTACTGCAGCTGTTGCTCTATTTGGGGTATTGATTCCTATCTGTATAATTTAGAATATAATTTAAATCATGGTGTATTTTTGCCAGTGATCCTGTAAGTTCTCATTTCCCCTCTGGGTCTTTCAGTCAAAGGACTGCTCTGTTGACCATTTGTTCATGATAAGCCAGAGCCAGGAGCCTCCCTGCCCTGTTCCGTCCCTTTTAACATTTTTATTTTGCTCATTTAATCTGCCCCTCTATTTGTTCATATGGAGGGCAATCAACGTCTGCCTCTCTGTCCATCTTTCTCTCTCTCTCTCTCTCTCTCTCCCCCCCTCTCTCTTTATTTGTGCATATGGAGGGCAATCAATATCTGCTTCTCTCTCTCTCTCTCTCTCTCTCTCTGTCTCTCCCTTCTATTTGTTCGTATGGAGGGTAATCAACTTCTGCCTCTGTCCATATCTCTCTCTCTATTTGCGCGTATGGGAGGGCAATCAATATCTGCTTTCTCTCTCTCTCTCTCTGTCTCCCTCCTCTCCCCCATCCTCTCTCTTTCTCACATGGCTTTTGTATCTGGATTTAAGCTTGCCATGTGTTCAAATTCCAGATCCTGTATTGATCTTTCCAGGTATATCTGCTTATGAACTCTCTCCCTTTTGTACCATTGCCGAGTGCTGAAATATCATCCCACTCAGCACCGCCTTCAGTGCACCCCATCTGCTGGCTGCAGAATTGTCTTCTTTTTTGTGGTTGTTCAGATAGTTTTCTATCTCTTGCCTTACCTTTTCTTTTTTTTTTCCGCCTCAGGCCTCCTTGCCAATCTCTCATTCGGGCCCCACACGGACCTATTTCTCCAACCCCAGGGATCCTCCCATCCACCCACCGCCCCACACTGCAGCCACCCAGGGTACCCTTACCTTTTCTTTAAACTCTTCTGAATTAAAAAGCCCTATGTTTAGTCTCCAAACTGAGTGACGTATGGAGGGCATAAATCCAATCACCAACCAAACTGAGGCATGGTCAGAGGCTATAATTGATAGAATCTTGCATTCTTACACTTTAAGCATCTATCTTTGTATACGAATTGTGGCAGTGTGAGAAGAATGTATAATTTTTGGATGTGGGGTGCTGCTGATTTCTTCAGATTTCTATGAGACATATTTCTATGGCTAACCAAGATATTAGCTTCCCTGCCCTGTTTCTAGTATATGTTCTGCCCCATCCTACTGTGATGAAATAATGGTATTGTAGTCCCCTCTGGTGGCATACAGTCTATTAGGCTCTGTCACTGTGTCTTGTATTACCTTATTTAAAAAAAGCTTCAATTGCTAACATCTTGAATCCAACAGTGATGCCATACAAAAGCTGCATTATCTCCACTCTGAGATATTGCCTGAGAGTTTCGAATAATGCTGTGGAATCAGGGCAGAAAAAGCCGACAAGTCACCATCCAGCTCAGAGAAAGAGCACAGGGTGTCCAGTAGGGAGAACCCTGATGCTAAGGATGGCAAAAAGAAAAAAGCTATAGATGCTCTGGTACCATCAACACTAGCAAAGAAAAGACAAAAAGAAAAGCAGTTGACTGCATCTCCCCCCAACAGGGCCCAAATAATAATCTTGCAAATATAGAGATCTAAATAGAAATAAATTTAGTTTTTTTAAAATAATATATAGAATAATACATAGGGTAGTGTGCATTAGGAGAATTTTATACACACCTGAGGCGTGTGATGCTACATAAACCCCGTAGGCGAAGCTCAAGGGGTTTATTCAAGCATCACACACACCGAGGATGTGCATAAAATGTAGAATAAAGTATGAGGTGGTGTGTAACAAGAAGTTTACACACACCAGAGCTGTTAAATGTTACATAAACCCCGAGAGCGAAGCTCGAGGGATTCGTGAAAGCATTTAACACCGAGGGTGTGTGTAAACTTCGAGTTTAAACACACCACTGCATGTTTTATTTTACATAATTGCTGGGTTTGCCTTTTTGCCACAGCAGTTATATAAAATACAAGCATTTGTCAATGCCGAACGTTCGCTTGCAGGTATTTGCAGTGGTGTTTGGCATGTATGGTGCTTTAACCTAATGCCCTGTGCGATTGCTGGTATTTGCACAATAAATTTTCAGCATGACCTTTTTGTTACCCCCATTGTGCGCTACATAGGCGGAAACACGTTTTGGGCAGGATGTGAAAATGACAGCTGTACTGCTCATAAGGAAGTGTGGTAAAATGGCAATGTTGAAAATCTGGAGTGGAAATATTGAAAATTTGCAAACCTCACGAGCTTATGCGGGAACTGTGCAACACAGCCATAAAACAGTCATTGTTAGGAATTTTTCACCAAATTTTCAACATTGGCATTTTAAAACCTCTCTAATGAACAGTATCACTGTGATTTTCTTACTGTATCCCATACATTGATTTCTAGCACCGACTGCGCCATTGTGCACTACATGGGCGGAAACATCGCTTTGGGCAGGATGTGAAAATGACAGCTGTACTGCTCATAAGGAGGTGTGGTAAAATGGCAATGTTGAAAATCTGGAGTAAAAATATTGAAATTCGCAAACTTACGAAAGTGAGAACAACTATCAATTTAAAAGTTATTTTTTAGGAATTTGTTCACCAAATTTTCAACATAGCCATTTTAAGATCTCTGCTCATGAACAGTGACACTGTGATTTTCTTAATGTGTCCCATACACTGAGTTCGCACACCAACTGTGCCATTGTGCGCTACCTGGGAGGAAACACGTTTTGGGCAAGATGTGAAAAATGACAGCTGCACTGCTCATAAGGAGGTGTGGTAAAATGGCAATGTTGAAAATCTGGAGTGCAAATATTGAAAATCTGCAAACTTACGAGCGTGCATAGGAACTGCGCAATGAACACTCGTAAAACAGTCATTTATAGGAATTTTTTCACCAAATTTTCAACACACCCATTTTAAGACCTCTGCTCATGATCAGTGTCACTGTGATTTTCTTAATGTGTCCCATACATTGATTTCACACACCGACTGTGCCATTGTGCGCTACATGGGCGGAAACACATTTTGGGCAAGATGTGAAAAATGACAGCTGCACTGCTCATAAGGAGGTGTGGTAAAATGGCAATGTTGAAAATCTGGAGTGAAAATATTGAAAATTCGCAAACTTATGAGCGTGCATAGGAGCTGTGCAATAAACACTCGTAAAACAGCCATTTTTAGGAATTTTTTCACCAAATTTTCAACACAGCCATTTTAAGACCACTGCTCATGAACAGTGTCACTATGATTTTCTTAATGTGTCCCATATATTGAGTTCGCACACTGACTGCGCCATTGTGCGCTACATGGGCGGAAACACGTTTTGGGTGAGATGTGAAAAATGACAGCTGTACTGCTCATGAGGAGGTGTGGTAAAATGTCAATGTTGAAAATCTGGAGTGCAAATATTGAAAATTCATAAGCGTATGGCATGAGAACTGCGCAACGCACACTCGTAAAACAGTCATTGGCTTTTAGAATGTTTTCACCAAATTTTCAACATAGCCATTTTAAGACCTCTGCTCATGAACAGTGTCACTGTGATTTTCTTAATGTGTCCCATACACTGATTTCGCACACCGACTGCACCATTGTGCGCTACATGGCCGGAAACACGTTTTGGGTGAGATGTGAAAAATGACAGCTGTACTGCTCATGAGGAGGTGTGGTAAAATGTCAATGTTGAAAATCTGGAGTGAAAATATTGAAAATTCGCAAACCTATGAGCTGCGTGAGGAACTGCATAGCATTGCGCTCAGTAAAACAGTCATTTTAGGAATTTTTTCACCAAATTTTCAACATAGCCATTTTAAGACCTCTGCTAATGAACAGTGTCACTGTGATTTTCTTAATGCATCCCATACATTGATTTCGCACACCGACTGCGCCATTGTGCGCTACATGGGCGGAAACATTTTGGGCAGGATGTGAAAAATGACAGCTGTACTGCTCATAAGGAGGTGTGGTAAAATGGCAATGTTGAAAATCTGGAGTGAAAATATTGAAAATTCGCGAACTTACGAGCGTGCGTAGGAACTGTGCAATGCACGCTAATAAAACAGTCATTTTTGGAATTTTTGCACCAAATTTTCAACATGGGGTTTTTGGGGCCCCTTCTCATGAATGATGTCACTGTCATGGCGTTATTCAGGCCCGAAGGGTGATTTCACGCAGTGACTGCAAAATCACCCTTCGGGCCCCAATACGCCATGACAGTGACATCATTCATGAGAAGGGGTCCCAAAACCCATGTTGAAAATTTGGTGCAAAAATTCCAAAAAATGCCTGAGATATGCAATAAAGTTGAAAACACCCTATCTAGCCCATTATATAGCTTACGGCATTTCCTCAGTTCGCGATCGGCTTTGAAGAGTGCAGGCGTGTTCCGGTCCACGAAGATCGTCGCGTCGAGCTCCGGAGTAAGTATAGGGGTGAGGGGGGTGGGGAGGCTGGGTGCACAGTGGGTGGTGCGGGTTGGGGAGGGGACTGGGAGAAGCGCCGTGGGACCGCTTTTGGTTTACAGGTGAGAAAAAAAAGACTACGTGGGGCGTTTGCCACGCTGGGGTGGGCTCAGCGTGGCAGAGAATGGCTGGGGGCGAGGGCGGCCGAAGTTGGGCACCTAGCCGACAAACAAGCGCGGACGCTTGCCACACTGGGGTGGGCTCCCAGCGTGGCAGAAGGATGGCTTAGGGGTCCGTGGAGCCATGGGGATTGGGCACCCCGCCGGCAAACAACGGGACGCTTTGCCACGCTGGGTGGGCCTCAGCGGCACCAAAGATTTGTGGGGTGGCATGACGCTGTGCTCTGTATGACAGCGGTGGTTTTCTTTGAAGCGAAGACCACTGCTGTCATACACAGCTCCCGCACCCATTGGTGCAGGACCGCCACGCCTGCTCAATGGAGCAGTGGATTGAAAGGGAGAGGCACACCTCCAAAGTGTGCTACTCTCCCAAAACGTTCCTTGCGCATGCATGCATGCGAACATAAAAATGACGTTCCTGTGCGGCCACAGTCCGGTTACATTTCAGCATGCAATCCACGGTCGCCTTTATTTATTTTAACGTCTTTTTTTATTTATTTATTGTGGTTGGCAGCCAAAAGTTTTTATTTTTTTCTTGGTAGTTGATTTTGTTTTTATAAAAATCACTGCTGAGTCCGAGTGACGATTCAGTGTCTGAAGGTATGACAGGGCTATCAAGACAAAGCGGCCAGTGGTCTGAGTGGAAGAGCTGCAGCTGGAGCATGCACAGAGTGAGGGAAACCATGCACTTTTGCCATTATAAACACCCCTTTATAACATCAAATTGCACCACAGTTTCCGTATGGGCAAAAAGGCAGACCCAGTTATTATATTTATTTATTTAAAATCTCAGAATTACAAACCTTTGAGTCATAGACTCATTTCCAAAGGTTCCAAGTCACTTACAAAGCAAGCTACATCAATACAGGTACAGAATGGACATTTAAACAGATATCAGAGGGTGATGTGGCCTATATAAAATGTTAGCTAAGCAGGGCGAGGGTAAAAAACATAGTTACATAAGTACAAATATGTTAGCAACTCAGTGGAATGTGGCCTATACAAGAGGTTAGCTAAGCATGGTCCCTGTGACCAAGGGACTAGTCGTAGACAAAGGAAACAGTGCAGTCAAGAAAGAGCAGACTTTGTCATAGCACACATTCAGAAGTAGTACGATAATGCAAGTGATGAACACTATCTATGTTTTATTTTATATAATATCCGTCCATCAATTTTTTCCTCAAGGTTTTAGTTCTGCGTTTGCGCCCCCCAGCACATCTTCAATGGCACCTTCTGAGCATGACCACTGCCACCAACAGACCCCGAAAGCCCCCCCCCAACTGAACTGCAGTACCTTTACTTATTGTAGCAGACTACAATGTGGTTTATCTCTTTCTTTCTTTCTTTATATGTATGTGCTTGTAAGATGTCATCATGGAGCACCGATCTTTTCAGTTCATAAATGTTGTTGGCAGGACTGCTTTCACTTTCAACCAGGGTCAGATGCAGCGGAGTTTACAACGAACAAGGTCAGCTTTTCCATGTAGTGTTACTTTTTTTTTATTTATCTTACCACTCTGAAACTTTTTTTTAAACTATTGAAAGTGGCGACCAAGAATAAAAGAAGAAAAAAACTTGTGACACTACAGCGCTGCGCTAGAGTGTCTCGAGCACGGCTACTTCTGATGTGCGCTTGTTTACCATAATGACCAGCCTGTTATTATGGCAAATAATAACTGGCCATCCTCATTGAAAAAATTGATGTCCAGTTATTATAGAATAATGAAGGACTTAGCTGATGGACTTGGAGAAGGCTCCAAGGTGACTGTTCTCTTCAGTGGAGAAAGCAAATCTAATGTTAGAACACTAGAGAGAGCATTGCCACACAGTAACATTTCAATTTAGTTCTAATTCCATAGCACCGTTCTAAACTCCAAGGCAACATCTCAGAGTGGAGATTATGCAGATCTTGTATAATTATATTTCTTCTTTTTTAAAAAGACACCCTGGCTCCAGGACAGGATCTCCCACCCACCTCCCTAGCGCATTCCCCACTTTAAGGTCTTGTACCCCAGCTCCAGGGAAGGATCTTCTTCCCACCTCACTAGCCCATTCTCTACTGTAAGGGGCTGTACCCAGCTCCAGGACAGGATCTCCCACCCACCTCCCTAGCGCATTCCCCACTTTAAGGTCTTGTACCCCAGCTCCAGGACAGGATCTCCTTCCCATTTCACTTACCAGTTCCAACTATAAGATCCAGTACCTCGGCTCCAGTGCAGGATTCCCTCCCACCTCACTAGCCCATTTCACACTTTAAGGGCCTAGCCCAGTCCTCACTATAAGGGCCTGTACCCGGCTACAGGACAGGATCTCTCTCCCACCTCACTAGATCATTTCCTACTGTAAGGGTCTATACAACCTCTCCAGGACAGTTTCACCCTCCCACCTCACAAGTCTGGTCCCCACTATAAGGGTCTGTACCATGGCTTTAGGACCAAATATCCCTCCCACTTCACTAGCCCATTCACATCTGATTAACCTAGTCTACACAACAACCTATGCCCTAGCTTCAGGGTGGGATCTCCCTCCCACCTCACTAGCCCAATCTCCACTTTAAGGGCCTGTACCCCGACTCCAGGACAGATTCTCCTTCCCATCTCACTAGCCTACTCCCCACTATAAGGCCTGTACCCCAGCTCCAGGGCAGGATCTCTCTCTCCCACCTCAATAGATCATTTCCTACTGTAAGGGCTTGTACTGCATCTCCAGGACAGGTTCTCCTACCTCACAGGTTCAGTCCCCACTATAAGGGCCTGTACCACTCATCAAGGACCAAATCTCCCTCTCACTTCACTAGCCCATTCCCCACTGTACCCCTGCTTCAGGGCAGAATCTCCTTCCCACCTCACTAGTCTGATCCTCACTATTCCAGCTCCTGGGCAAGCTCTCCCTTCCACCTCTTTAGCCCGGTCCCCACTATAAGGGCACATATCCCAGCTCTAGGGGAGACTCTCCCTCCTCACTATCCTTGTTCCTGACTATAAAGGCATATACCATGCCCCCATGGCAGGCTTATCCTTCCACCTCACTAGCCCAGTCTCCACCAAGGGAAGTGTGTACTTGCTATGTACCAAGACAGGTTTGTACCTGCATTCCAGGAGAGGCTGTCTCTTTCACCTCAGTGAGATGGGAGAAACAGGCTCAGTGGCCTGGTCTTGACCATATGGGGTGTATTTTTCATTTGGTGCTACCAGAGACAGTCACCTCTGCCAAATAGTTCCTCAAGCTTTTAATTGCATCCTGTTACAACTGCACCTGATTGCTTCCTGTTTTGATCATGATTTTACTGGATTTCCCGCTCACTGATGTTTGTTGCCTCTTCTTGTAAGTATGTAAATCCTTGTAGTTCATATTTGTTCATATTATTTGTTGCATCTTCTCTGATTGCGTGATTTCCTACTTCTCCCCTTCCTCCCTGGTCACGTCTGTAAATAAGATTTTTTATTGTATCTCTGTATGTTTACTTGGTGAAACCATTCCAATACAAGAATAAATTAATAAAATATTCAGACTTGTAGGATCCAGGGACATGTCCTGCAGAGGTTTCTCCCACCACTTCTTCCTGCTACTCAGTTTTTTTCTTCCAGCTTTATAAGCTACAAGCTGGGATACCACACCTTGAATTTAAATTTCAGGGCCTGTGTCAGTGTTCCTCCATGCTATGATGATGCCCACACACCACTGTCAATTGGCCACTGAGCTTGCTCAAGCAGTAAGAAGATTCTCACCACCTGGAGTCTGCCACCCCGGCAATGCCAGACCAATATATGAATCCATATGTATTCATATCAATGTTTCCGAATATCAAGTACATTGCTTCATCAAAATACATATGGTCTAAAGGTTTAAAAGGACATACTCCTTACCCTTTTACTGTTAGATCATATGTATTTTGATGAGGCAACATATTTACATTGTGAAATGTTGATCCTAGTATGCATGGTCTAAATATTGGTCTGATCTATATGCAAGAAAAATAAAGGAATTTTTACATAAGTCATGCCTTTTGTGAGTGGGCCCAATTTGTGTAAATGATTTGATTTGTTGCTGTTGCTCTGGTTTGGACTGGACTCCTCCCAGTATTTTTTCTGCCGACATTGTACCAGTGGGTATGCTGGTGTAATCCCCCCCCCCCCACTACTTTGCACAGTAAGCTACCCCTTGGTACCCTCGACTGGGCACCCAAACTACTTCAGACACTTTTTGTACCATCCCTATCTTTGGGAATATATACCAGGCTCATTACATGTAGAGGTCAGAAAGGGGTTGGGGTGTACAAAGGCAAAACTACAATCGACCAACTAAGCCCAGGTCCTGCGGAGAGAACGTTTGCTTAGGGCTATGCTAGGTCTGTACTTCTAGAGGGGTACCCAGTTTGCAGTGTCAGTGGCTCAGTAGGTAGCACACTCACCTCTGAGGCCGGGAGATCAGAGGGCTGTGGGTTCAGTTCCCACATCTGGCACTTGGGTTAATATCCCAGTACTGACACTGTAGTGCAGCATGAGAGGGGTGCTGTACTGCTGAGGTGCCGTCTTTCGGATGAGATGTTAAACCGAGGTCCCATCTGCCTGGATTGGTGGTAGTTCAGGTGGATGTTAAAGATCCCATGGCACTTCTCGAAAAGAGTAGGGGAAGTTTATTAGACAAAAAAACATAACAACACCAAAAATCATAACATAAAGCCAACAAACAAAGAATGTAGAACAGTAATCCAAAAGGTTAACAGGAAACATAAAAAGTAAACAAAAAAGTGATTCCAGAAAGAAAAAAACTTAACAGCTGAAAATTTCTTCTGATCTTTAGATTTAACAGTCAATAAACCAGCCTCTACTTGAGAAATTATCGTAGAAGAAGGTACTGATTGTTGTTGAAAAATAAATTGACATCTGGCTTGCCATAAATAGAACTGGATAAGTGCAAAAAAAAACATTCAAGGTACTAGGATGAAAAGTTTTCCAAGGCCCCGTATAATCCCCTAAAATCAGAGTGTTGTAAGTTACATGTGATAATAAAGACATCCCCCAATGACCAGCCGCAGCAGTCCAAAAACTTTTAACAAAGGGACAATCAAGAAAAAAGTGCGAAAGACTTTCTTCAATGGAAATACAAGACGGTCTCAAACAATACCTATCAGTTAAAGGTTTATACTTAAGGTTACCACGTACCCCCAACCTGCCCTAAGCAGACTTCCAGACAATATCCCATACATAGGCAGGAAGCCTAAAATCAGTCAATTTGTGTAAGGCAAACAACATCCTAGTAGGAACACACTCTGGAAATAGCAAAAGTATACCTTGCACTGTAAATACAATGTAATTATAAAAGGATTTCCTAGAGTGAGACAATAGAGTAGAAAACAATAAATTCCATTGTCAGCATTTTTTTAAAGTAGAGATCCCATAAAATGGCAACTGGTCCTGTTGTAAGACTTTAGGGGGATATGTAGTCCATTTCTGAAAGAAAGGATCCCAAACAAAGTGAGACCAGACCTGCCAGGGCAAGGTAATCTGACCCCATAGAAAACTAAAGGAATTAAATAAAAAAACGGAATGAAAAGATAAAATTGGGTTAATCATGACCAGGCCACCCTTTTTAACTGGTAGATAGGTGATATCCCTGCGCACCGGATTCAAGCGATTACCCCAAATCATTTGAAAAAACACACTATAAAGTCTAGTTTCTAATGAAACCGGTGGTGGGTAAAGATAACTAAGATATAAAAACACAGGGATCAAAAATGTCTTGACTATGAAAACTCTTTTTTTTTTCCAAATTTCCAATGTTTCCATAAATTAACTTTAGCTTCACCTAAACATAATTGTTGTTCCAATTAAAAGTAGCCATATCACTAAGCCAAACCAAACCCCAAAATTTTATGCGTGCAGATGCAAAGGGTATACCCATCGTGTCAAAAAGACAAGCCTGATCGGGGTGTAAAGAAAAAATAAAACTCTTGGTTACATTGAGTTCAGCTCCAGAAAACCGTCCCAAAGTCTGAAAACATTGTAAGGCAGTCTGGAGGGAGGTCTCATTTTGTATGAACAATGTCACATCATCTGCATAAGCTGTGATTTTCACCATTGGTAAAGAAATATCAGGGGCAAGCCCGATAATACCTCAGTGTCCTTGAATATAACGAATAATGGAATCCAGAGCATACGTATACAAGAGAGGACTCAATGGGCAGCCTTGCCTAACCCCTCTATCCACTGGAATTGCAGATCCCATTAGACAATTCACCAATGGATGTACTGTTGCATCAGAATACAACAGAGAAATCCAATGTACAAAAGGCCGTGGAATATTATAGGACAACAACAAATTGAATAAATAAGAATGACGAACTCTGTCAAAGGTCTTAATCTGATCCAATGCTACAATAAAACCTGACCCTCTTCCCCCACTACTAGTCTCAAACAATTCCCTCAAAAGATATAGACTGTGCTGAACCATTCGCTGAGCAATAGCACAGGACTGTGCCGGGTGTATAAGCGAGTCAGAAACCACAGCTAATCTATTTGTAAGAATTTTAGCAAAATCTTGTAGTCGCTATTATGGAGACTATGGTCTCCAATTGTCAGTAACTAAGAATCCCCTTTTTTATAAATAAATTTCAATAGAGAAATACTGAAATCCGGAAAGTTTAAACCCGAGGTCAACATAAAATTAAAAACCATAGGGAGAAAGGAACACATAAACGGCAGAAATTTCTTATAAAACTCATTCGGAATACCGTCTAAACCAGGGGACGTTTTAGATTTAAGAGACCTTATAACCTTCTCTACTTCCAAGGAAGAAATAGGCTGCAATAAAAGGGTTCGATATTTGGCATCCATAACAGGAAGAAAAGTCAAGAACTCGGCTGGCAAGGCGACACCGTTACCGGAGTCACCACCAAAAGAGTCAGAGACAAAGGATTGAACAACAAACATCATGTCCATATCTGAGGTTACCATAGTACCCTTTGAAGATAGTAACCCCGACATCAGGGTCCTGTCAAGGCGCTGTTTACAGGCCGAATAAGGATCAGAGGCAGGCTGTGATTGAACTCCATACCTGAACTCCATGTCAAGAGATTTGGCCCTATCTTATTGACATATGGACATCTGTTTCTTGATTTCAGTGATCTGAGATTGAAAGAGATGTTTGTCACCAGGGGGAAAGGACATCAGTTTATAGAACTGATTCCGATACTGCAAATAAGTAAGATACCTAGAATTAGCTGTAGATTTCCCTTTAGAAACCAAAAAGGACCAAATCTCAGTTTTCGAATCATTCCACCACAAAAAGAGATTGTCATAAAGACATAGGGTAGAATAACGCGCTGCAAATAGATCCTCCAAACCAGCTACACAATCCCCATCCTCCAAGAAGGACACATTCAAGCGCCATCTAGGGCCCGCTGAAGGTACTTTAGGTGGTATCCCAGCTAAGCTTAAATGCCCAGTCAGAAGATGATGATCTGAAAACTCAGTTGATCTCACTTGAGAAAAAAAAGGTTTCAAAAACTTAGAAACAAAAAGAAAATCAATACGGGTAGAAAAAATATTTCTATGGTAAGAAGCACCCCCTGTAGCATGTAGGGCCCGAAACACGTCCGTAAGGCCTGCATCTTTAACAATCTGCCGTAAGGCAAGTGAGTCACAATACATTTTTTTTTTGAGAATCACCTTTAAATTTAAAGTCAATGTCACAATTAAAGTCACCTCCCCAAATGACGTGTCGTCTGGTGTAAAGAAAAGGTTTAATGTCCTCAAACAATTTAATCCGGGCAGTCTTTGTGGAGCATAAATGTGTACAAGGCGGAAATCAAAGTCCCAACAACTACAATCCAGGAGCAGAGCACGCTCAGGGCAGACATCCACTAATTTGGAAATCCTAAAAAGGGTAGAGGTAAAAAGAATACCTATACCATCTGCCACATCAGGCCCAAAAGTCCAAAAAGAAGGTCCCCACACCCATCTTTCTGCGCTTGGGCAATTTCGGCAAGAGAAGACAATCTAGTCTCTTGCAGAAGAATGACATCAACTTGTAAAGTACTAAAAAAAGAAAAGAGTGAGAGCCTTTTCTTAAAATTTTTAATACTACACACGTTGAAAGAAGCTATTTTAAGCGTAGCCATGATTGAATAGAGTAGCTTCAGGACCCAGTCTTCTGAGAAAAACCCGCCTTCCTTTTTTTAACCTTCTTCCCCTTCCTTTCTTTAGCAAGTTCGGTAGCTTTACTATCCTCCTCATCTGAAATCAATTCTGAGCGGTGAGAGGTATCTGAATCCAAGTCCGATTCCTTCCCCTCACCTTGTAAAGGAGAAAAAAAATTTTCCACCAAAACAGGGGTAACAGATGAGTGTTTGAGAGAGGCCCTAGTAAACCTCCGAGGCTTAACAGTCTCAAAGGGAGGGGGCATAGAGGAAGATGCCAGTTGTGAATCCGAAATATCAGAGGGAACAGAAGGCACAGGAACTGTGGACACAGCAACCGTAACTGAGGGGGCCACCACAGTGTCAGTAGAGAGGGGACTTTCCTTAGTTTCCTGCAATAGGCCACCATCTCCTTCAGCTGGAAACAAAGGAGTATCACCATCCCCCCTTTTTGCCTGGGCTTTATGAACTAAGTCATCAGGATCCCAACCCCCTGATTTATTGTGCGTAGCCCACAGGCATTGGTGAAAGGCATGACCCTTTTCATCGCATAAATTACATTGGAAAATATTTTGACACCTGTCCACCGAATGCCCAAACCCCTCGCACAGAGAGCATTTCAGTAGGTCACAAGAGCTACTAAGATGAGTTCAAGCACCACATTTATAACATGCATGAGGCTGTCCGCTGTAGAAGCAAACCCCCCTATCTTTACCAAAAAAAAACAATTGGGCAAATGCACTACCTCGCCATCCACTTGAGTCAGTTTTACCTTAAATTTCCAACTGCCTGTCCAAATACCCTCTAGATCCAAAATAGCTTCAGGGGGACCCAGAACCTCGCATCGTTTTTGTAATCAGTGATATATATTGACAACATTCACCCCTTCATTCCGAAATATAACTGTAATGTATCTAATCAGGGGCTTCATAAGGGGCAGAGCATAGAAGGAAACCCAGAGGGGAGAAGATTTTAAAGTAGAATATTTATCCCAGAATTTCTCCAAACCACGAGACGTCTTAAAACTTATATCAAAGGAGTCTTCACCTGAAATATGAATCAGAGCAAAAATATCAATAGGGAAGAAATTCATTGAACCTTTCAGTAAAGTATTCGCTACATAATATCTATCAGGGTGGGTCTGCAAGCCACCCCTATAACACAGGCGAACTGCGTTTCTCCTACGAGCTTGTTCCAGTTTATTTTTAAATAGTTCAGACATCGGAACTCTAGGGTGTTGTAAGCCAGGTCGAGCCTCTGAGGGATGAGAAGTAGAAGCTTCCTGTAATGCAGGTACAAGTTTTTCAACACCCCCCAACGAACTTGGCCTAGAAAAGGTCAAAGAACGTTCACCTAAATGCTGAGCAGCTATAACAACATCCCCCCCCCATGGCAGTCCATACCTGAGCTCAGTGGTGCAATAACGTTGGCATGCATAGGAGAGGTAGAAGAAGTTTGCGGGCAGTCTTTCCACGCAGGATCAGGGATCCATTGTCCTGTAAATGTCCGAATCCATCCCGAGTCAGTAAGAACATCCTCAGCCAACCAGTCGATGGAGGGATAAGAAAGTTTCCGTTGTGGCAACCCAAACTGTTGCCTAATCCTCTGAGAAGTACTCTGTTTAGCAGGGGAACAGTCAGAGGCCACATCCTGAGCAACCGACAAACCAGACGGCGAGTGCACTCCCAATTGAATCCCCTCAGTCGCTTCTGGCGGTACGCTGCAGCTATCCAGTCGACCCGCATCCAGCGGCTGCATAGTTTGATCCGTAGCAAGGTTTAAGGAAGACAAGGCAAAAGAAGTGGACTCCAACACAGGAACAAGGTTAGTAACACCCAAATCAGACTGCGACTCAGTCTGAAGCTGCTCCGAAGTCCGCCGTAAAGTATCAGTGTCCCGCAAGGAAATCTCCGAAGTAACAGCCATATCTCCAATAGACTCCGACGAGCCTAACACAGCAACCTCCTCCTCCATCGTAGAGTGAGAGTACATTGAGCAGCCTCACCAGGCTGCAAACAGTGCCCTCTGCCGTCAGCAAGACACAGCAGAGTAGGGAAATTTCCCCGGTGTCCTGGCCAAATTTCCTTCATTCACTAAAAAAATACCACCAACAGCTTAATCTGGTTCAAGGTCAGTTGGCATTCATCTGTATCCCCCTCCCCCGGGTCGTGCCTGAAAATAGGCAGGATTTGTCTAGTGCACTTACCCGGTCAACAAAAACTAAATAAATAAATAAAATAAAATAAATTCCACACAGGAAGCAGTAACATGAATGTCCAAACCAGGTGGGGGTTCTAGAGTGCGACTTTATTCCAAGATGGTACACTAAAGCAAAGGTGGACCCCCAAGGTTTACACATCATAGCACAAGGCAATGGCAGAACAACAGAAATTTGTATCGGAGAGTTCTAGGGACATGGATATGTTGTTCATCCACACTGTCTAGCAGGTATCCTTGCCGCTTTAAATCTTGCCGGAAGGTCTTCAAGCTGGCTCCTCCCACCCACCCGGGTGGTAAACTCTCAGCTCCGCCCCATGACGCCAGATCTTCTTTACCGCTTGGAAGCTCAGGTTCCCTCCTTAACGCTTTGCATATAAGACTGGTTCCTAATTCTTCGGTTTCCGAATTTAAAAGTTTTTTGCATTATAGACTTCGGTCTTCTATCCCTCGCGGCTGCGATGGACAAATCGACTCCCGGTTTTCAGAGGTGCCCTTGCGGGCAGAAGATGTCTCGGACGGATCCACACTCCACATGTGTCTACTGTTTAGGCCTTGAGCACAACCCGCAGGCTTGCGACCTGTGCTCTTTCTTCTCAGCCTACGTCCTCGAAGACCATGCTGCCTGTTTACAACTGGGGCACCCTGAGAAACGTTTTCCTCCGGTGAAGTCAAAGAGGCCGGTTGGCGGTTTCCGGAATGGCGAGGCTCGGCGGATCAGCTAGAGCAGATGAGTAGCCCTCGAAGAGGAAGGCAGTGCGGGCGCATCTTCCTCGACAGCGCATTTATCCCGCTCTCCTGGGTTCCTCTTAACAGCTTCCTTTAAGGAGCTTTGTCTGTCCCTCTCCACTAGAGGAGAGGACCAATGTCTCGCTGGACCTTCTTCTCGGTCCAAGAAGAAAGACAAGGGTAAGTCCCTCCATCGGCGCTCTTGGGAGGCGGGAAAGGTCCCTCTCCCGAGGTTGCCGGCCATCGACCCGGTCGATCGTTTAACCGGCCACGGTCTCACAGTGTCCCCGTCAGGTCAGTTGGCCGAGACTCCGTCGGCGCAGTCGAGATCTTCTCGACCCATTGGGACGGGTTGTCGACCGCCGGTAAATCCTCTCACCGGTTCCCCCGGTGGAGTTGAGGATCCGATGGCTTGCCAGTGCCTCCGGTTCCGGAGCCCTGGGGTGAACCCTCCAAGCCGAGGGAGGAGCCGGTTCCACCCATCCCCTCCCCGCACCGTCCTTGGAAAGGCCGAGGTTCTCGGTCTCGGTCTCGGACTTCTTCGCGGTCCAGCCGATCCCGCCGTCATAGGCGATCTCGGTCTCGGCACAGCGGTAAGCGGCACTGCCGCTCGTCCTCGGATGAGAGGAGGCTTCGACGTAAGTTACGTCGACGATACGAGGACCTCATGTGGCAACAGCTCCTTCTGACCGGGAACAAGCTGACGCCATCGCCTTCCCCGGCCATTAAGTGGCTGTCACCGGAGTGGCCGAAACAACCCCTCATCTTACCTGAGGAGCCTGTTCCCAGGCCGGTTGTTTGGCCAAAACCAGCTGCTCCACCGATTCTGGTGGAACCTCTGCCTCCACAGCCGCTGTTTGGGGCTCCGACCAAGAACTCTTGGTCGGCTCAAGGTCTGCCCCATAGGCTGTCGGTCACCCTCACTCCCGATCGCCCTCAGCAGGTGGAGGGTGGCTGAGGCCCGAGGCAGCTCTTTGAGGACTCTTCTGAGTCCGACGACGATTCCTCCCTTTTCTCCAGATGAGTGGACTTGGAGTCCTCTGGAGGTCAGTCGCTGGACGACAGCCCTTCGTCCTTCCTGGGTTTGCTCAGGCTCATCTCAGAGTCCATCGGGATGCAGCTCAAGCCCGTATCCAAGCGGGCCAAGTATCCCCTCATGGAGATATTGGACCGAGGGGATTCCCCTACAGAGGCCTTTCCTGCGGCCCAGGCCATTGTGGGCCCAGCCTTGGAGCTCTGGCAGCGCCCTGCTTCCTGCCCTCTGCCTTTGGCCAGGATGGCCAGGAAGTATGCGGTCCCTACCAGTTCCCTGTCCGGTTTCTCGGAACATCCCTCAGCCGAGGGGTTAGTTACCGACAGCGTTTTCCGGTGGCCAAGCGCTAGGGACATGGACAAACCCTCGACAAGGAGTCCAGAGAATTGGACTATGCCGGGCGAAAAGTCTACGCTGCGTCCTCCCTTGGCCTTCGTCAGGCCAGCTCAGCCGTGCTTATGGCACATTTCTCCCATGCCCTGTTGGGCTCCCTGGACGAGGTAGTCCCTCATCTCCCGGCTGACCTGCAGACCACGGTTAGGCAGGTGTGGGACCAGGGCAGGGCAGTGGCCAAACAGCAACTTCAGACTGCTCTGGACATTGGAGACTCATGCGCCAGGTCAGTCGTGGCCACAGTGGCTATGCACCACGGGCATGGCTGAGGATATCCACCTTCACAGCGGATACCCAGCACAAATTGGCGGATGTCCCCTTCCTGGGGACCGACCTCTTCGGCCCTGGAGTGGAAGGCCACCTCCAGAGGATAGAAAAGTCCAATGCCACTTTGGACTCGGTCTCATCCGCTCAGAGGGACAAGGGCCGCAGACCGCAATCCAAGCCCTTTCATCCGTCCACGCCCGCGGCACGTCCGGCCCAGCAGCATCAGGGCCAGCAGGCTCGTGCTTGGCGTCCCAAACCCAAGCCCGCGGCTTCCTCCTCCAGGAAGCAGGAAGGTAAAGGCCCTGGAGGTCCCTCGGCCGGTTCTTCCTCCAAGCCTGCCCAGTGACGGGTTGAGGGGTGTCGCCCCAACCCCGTTGCCTCACCCCAGGTGCCCCCCTTGGGGGGGCGGCTCCGCCACTTTCTTTCTGCCTGGTCCGTTATCACCACAGACTGGTGGGTGTTGGAGGTGGTGGGAAAGGGCCTGCCTCTGGATTTCGAGCAGGCCCCACCCTTCAGAGCTGTCGCACCTCGGGGGGCCTCGGGGTCCAAAGCCTCGCTGTCAGCTTGCTGAGCCAACATCGCTCTCCTCCTCAAGAAGGAGATGATAAGAGAGGTGGCGAACTCCCCCTCAAACCCGGGGTTCGTGTCCAGGTACTTCCTGGTTCCGAAACGGACGGGGGGTTGGCGCCCCATTCTCGACCTACACGACCTAAACAAGTTCCTCAGGTCTCGAACCTTCAGGATGGTCACTCTGGCTCAGATAATACCATCCTTGGAACACGGCGTGTGGTTCTGCTCTCTGGACCTGCAAGACACGTTCTTTCATGTCCCTATCTGTCTGTCACATCAGAGGTTCCTTCACTTTCGAGCGGAGGGATCCCTTTTCGAGTTCCAAGCCATGCCCTTCGGCTTATCTCCAGCTCCCAGGGTCTTCACCAAATGCATGGCAGTGGTGACAGCATTCCTGCGGCGCTGAGGGGTCCGGGTTTACCCTTACCTGGATGATTGGCTGATAGCAGCCCCCTCCAGACAGGAGGTGGAGCGATCCAGAGATCTGGCCCTCCAGGTTTGCTCTCAGGTCGGCCTCCTCATCAATGAGGCCAAGTCGGAACTCGAGCCAAAGCAGGTGATTCTTTTCATTGGGGCAGAGCTCGACTCTCTTCGAGCCAGAGCACGGCTCGCGGACAGGGCCAAAGTTCTTTCCTCCTTGCCCAATCATTTCTGGTTGGGCAATGGCGCCCTGCCTGGGACTTTCTGCGCCTCCTGGGTCTCATGGCGGCCTGTACCAGCGTGGTCCGTTGGGCCCGCTGGAACATGCTCCCTTCAGTGGGGGCTGGCCAGCCAGTGGTCCCAACGCTGTGATCCATTGGACCAGCTAGTGACTGTGACCCAGGGGATGTGGAATGCTCTCCAGTGGTGGACCGTTCCAGTTCATCTGCAGGAGGGCATCCCGTTTGTCCGGCCCGAGCCGACAGTCTCTCTATCGACTGATGCCTCTCTGATGGGTTGGGGTGCCCATCTGGGGGAACACCGAGCGCACAGCCTCTGGTCCCCGTGGGAGTCCCGTTGCCACTTCCACCTGCTGGAGCTCTGAGCAGTCTGCCTAGCTCTCACCGCCTTTGCTCCGTTTCTTCGGGGTCAAGTGGTCCGGGTCCAGACGGACAATACCACGACCATGTACTATCTAAACCGCCAGGCGGGACGCACTCCATGCTTCTATGCAAGGAAGCTCTCCACATCTGGTCACTCGTGCGCAGCCTGGAGGCGGATCTCCTAGCCATTCATGTGGCAGGAGCCTCCAACACCCTGGCCAATGCCCTAAGCCGGATAGGGGCTGTGTCCCACGAGTGGTCTCCCCTGCCGGAGGTAGTACAAGATCTATTCTCCCATTGGGCACACCTCAGGTGGACCTGTTTGCCTCCAGGGAGAATGTGAAGCTGAGGCTGTTCCATGCCCGCCCCCCTCAGCAGGGCTCGCTGCAGGGGGATGCCTTCTCGAGGCCGTGGACCCCGGGCCTCTTCTACGCCATTCCCCATTCCCTTGATGCACAAGGTGCTTCTCAAAGCAAGGAGGAACAAGGCACAGGTGATTCTGATAGCCCCAGACTGGCCCCGCCAGTACTGGTACCCAGATCTCCTCAGCCTCAGCTCCAGGCTCCCGAGGCAGCTTCCAGCTCACCCGGACCTGCTCTCAGTCAGTCAGGGGAAGGTGTTCCATCCGGACCTTCAATCCCTGCACCTGACGGCCTGGTTCCTGAGCGGCTAGAGTTCCAGGCCTTGGGTCTTTCCGACGAGGTCCTCAACGTAGTTGAGGCGTCCCATAAGGAGTCGACCAGAAAATGCTACGCCTTCAAATGGAAGAGATTTTCCATTTGGTGCCAGGGCAAGGGCCTTGACCCTTCCTCCTGTTCCTTGGCGAGCATATTGGACTACCTTTGGTCCCTTTCTCAGCAAGGGCTTAGGTCAACGACCCTTAAGGTGCACCTGGCAGCCATCTCTGCTTACTGGGCGTGGGCCAGGAAGCAGTCAGTGGTGCAGGAGAAGGTGGTCTGGCACTTTTTCAAAGGCCTTGATCACATTTCCCCTCCGGTGCGAGAACCTCCACCTCCGTGAGATCTACAGCTGGTACTGGCAAAGCTCATGGGCAAGCCATTCGAACCAATGCACAGGTGTGAACTCTCTCACCTGTCGTGGAAGACCGCCTTCTTGGTGGCTATCACTTCAGCCAGAAGGATGGGAGAGCTCCAGGCGCTCTGCATCGAGTCTCCTTACCTGGTCTTCCACAGGGACAAGGTTGTCCTGCACCCCCACCCGAAATTCCTTCCAAAGGTGGTGTCGGAGTTTCACCTTAACCAGGTGTTGACTCTGCCGTGTTCTACCCCAATCACACCTCGAGGCGAATATAGGCTCCATACTCTGGACCCTAGAAGGGCTCTCTTACTATAAGGAGCGACGCTGAAATTCGGGAGAGGTTCACCAGCTGTTTGTCACCTACACTGAAGCGCACCTGGCAGACCTGCAGCCAAGTGGGACGATAGGCAGGTGGGTCACCTCCTGCATAGATCTCTATAAGTTGGCGGCATGGAGCCTCCCAGAGGATAAGAGCTCATTCTACCCGCCATACTGCTGCATCGGTGGCTGCTTCCAGGGACGTTCCTATCCAGGAAATCTGCAGGGCTGCTACCTGGAAGTCAGCACACACCTTCATCACCCATTACCACATCGACCTTGAGTCACGCTGGGATGCTGGTTTTGGGGCCTCGGTTCTCCAGTCTCTATTCCCTAAGTAGGGGGTGTGCGCCTTGCCTCCCTCCTCCCGGAGAACTGCTAGGAGTCTGCCAGACATTGCGGATGAACAACATATCCATGTCCCTAGAAATACAGGTTACTCACCTGTAACAGGAGTTCTAGGAATGGTATATGTTGTTCATTCCACGACTCCCACCCGACCTCCCGGCTTGACGCACTTAAACAGCAGCTTCCAGCGGGCAGATCTGCATCATGGGGCGGAGCATAGAGTTTTACCACCCGGGTGGGTGGGAGGAGCCAGCTTGAAGACCTTCCGGCAAGATTTAAAGTGGCAAGGATACCTGCCAGACAGTGTGGATGAACAACATATACCATTCCTAGAACTCCTGTTACAGGTGAGTAACCTGTATATTCTCTACATATCCCATATATCACAGGACCTTGAATTCTCTTCAGTAGCAATGGCCTCAGCTGAATACACATTTTCTTCTAGTGGCACTGGCCACAACTGAGCACATTTCCCATATGGCATAGGACTAAGCATTTTGACAGTGTGGCAACTGGCCACAACAGAGCACACTGGTGCTCAAAATAAGCACAACCCACACCAGTGGACACACTTTCTCTTCAGGCATTGGCCACCGTGTCCTGAATAAGCAGGCACCCTTACAGAGCCTGTAGTACTGAACTGGTCACTCCAGATGGGGGGCCTGCCCACCTTTTGCTTCCATGTCCATACTTAACCATTCTTTCAGAGTTACACCTCAAAATATCTGTAAGACAGTTAGAAATATGCGTCTTGGAATGACTTTCACATCCAACATAAGAAAATCACCACTTCTGAGTGTAGAACTAAAGTCCTGAACAATGTGCCAAGTCTCTCTGGGGACCCCACAATTGTCAGCCAACTTTAAAAACATGAGAACAGTTTCAACTTAGTACAGAACTGGTATATATTTCCTTTTATCAGAGTACATCCCCAAAAACAGGTACTCTCCTCTGGGAAGCACAAAGTCAGATTACTCACAGTTGGTAAACAAACAGGTGGCTTCAAAATCCTGGATCAAAATCAGGGGATTGCCCCCAGATCCATTCTGGCAGTCCTTTTCCATCCCTCCAGGGATAGAAAATCAGGAACTCCTGCTCTAGACAATGGTTTCCACCACTTCTCTTGGCAGGCAGATGTTTCTCAGCACTAGGGTGAGAAAATAGGCTCTGCTCTTAGAGCCCACACTGCAGTTCCTCACTCCTCCAACTGCTCACTGGCTCAACACTCACAGAACTAACGCAAGATTCTAAAACTCCCCACTCACAGCCAGCTGCTGTGGCTTATGCTGCTGCGAGAGTTCTAAATGACATCACCTCTCTCATCTCAGCTGAGACCAAGTAAACAGAGATGGAGCAGGTGAAAACCCCATTTAACCAGTTATTCACCAGCTGCCTTCCCTGCCTAGCACTGCCACTGATGGGATTCTAGTAACCCCAGGGGACTGGGTGGTTATACTGGTTTCCATGAATTCCATGAATTTGGATGAATAATAAGAGGTGCTTTAGGCAAATAGCTTGCACCCGGAGGCCCTGAATGTCTGAGAACTCTGATCACTACATTATTACCAGTAATCTGGGCAAATTATTATGACTTCTAGCATCAAGCACCAAAAGGGATTAATTTGCTCTGAGCCATATTGAGCTTGTGATATGGGTGGTAATAACAGGTCTCTTAATAATAGCTTCATGTTAGCAGATAAAAAGCAGTGGTTCATTACCAGTAATTTATACTAGAGTGTGACTGATAAATCTGGGTAAAAATACATCTTGATTTTAGTATGGATGTTTGTAGTGAACGAGAAACCACAACAGGAAAAAGGTCAGTTCCATTAACTTTGACACAAATTGATAAGGACAAAAATCTTAAAGGGTATTTTGAGTAAAAAGCAATTAAGTTTTCGTGACTCAGCTAAATCACTTCTATCAAGACTAGAAAATTTGAAAACAGAAAGTGCTCAAACTAGAATGGCATGCCCTCACTCTGGGGGCATATCTGAGATGAAAACACAAACATAGGGCTCTAAGGGTCACAATGGAGCGCAGCTTAGGATTCACAGCGTCAGCTATGGAGAAAAGATGGAATAGAGTTAGGAATAAATGCTAACATGATTTCATGTTGGTGCTAACTGAATCGTTAACTATAGAAGAGAGAAACTTAGCAGAGGAAATAAAACAACTGACAGAACAGTATAAAGCTAAAACTGATTTGAATGAATACCAGTATATCTTAGACCATATTAACCACTGACTGGAGAAGGCTGAAGAATTGATTAAACATGCACTAAAAGATCAAGAAATTTAAAAGAGACTTGGCTGACTAATGAGAGAAATAGGTTTACAATTGGGCCAAGCAAAATAAACCACAATATTACCCAGACATTTCCTATGACCTAGATTCAGACAGCATTGTTTATTCATCAGATCGCTTCTCAGATAGTGAATGTAAAAGAGGAACGGGAAGGTCTTAGAGACATTTTTATGTTGCTTGCACGCATGTGCAAGAAACATACTGCCATCATCGGAGATTTCGGAGGTGTGTCACCTCCTCCTCCAATTCAGGCAGTGTGCTGGCAGGCGCGGCCCCTGTAAGCCAATGCATTTTGGAGCTGTCTGACAGCGCTCAAAATGCAGTGAGCATACCAGTTGAAAGGGGAGCTACGCGAGTGAGCAGCAGGATAAGAAGCTGCTCACGCGCAGCCCCCACCCAGAGGCTTCACACCCCAGCACGCACTGTATAGCCGATGGGGTGCCCAATCCCCGCCGGGCTGAGCGCGCTCGCCTCCCCCACCAGTAGTTGGTGCCACGCTGGAGTCCACCCCAGCGTGGCAATCAATCCTTGCCCGGACGGGGTGCCCAATCCCGTCGGCTGAACGCCCCAACGTCCTTGTGCCATGCTGAGGCCCACCCCAGCGCGGGCAAACGGTCCCACGACGCCTTTTTTTTTTTTACCGTAAGACAAAACGGTCCAGCGGTGCGCTTCCCGACCCCTCCCACAACCCGCACTCCACCCACCGCGCACCCAGCCTTCCCACACCCCTCACCCCATACTTACCTCGGACTCCGGCCGCGATGATCTTCGGTGGACCGGGAACACGTCTGCACTCTTCAAAGCCGACCGCGAACTGAGGAAATGCCGGTAAGCTGTATAATGGGCTAGATAGGGGATTCAACTTTATTGCATATCTCAGCCATTTTTGGGAATTTTTGCACCAAATTTTTCAACATGGGTTTTGAGGACCCTTCTCATGAATGATGTCACTGTCATGGTGTTATCCGGGCCGAAGGGTGATTTTGCACAGTGACTGTGAAATCACCCTTTGGGCCTGAATACCACCATGACAGTGACATCATTCATGAGAAGGGGCCCAAAACCCCATGTTGAAAATTTGGTGCCAAATCAAAATGACTGTTTTGATTTACGCTATGCTATGCAGAAGCTCCTACGCAGGCTCGTAAGTTCTAAAATTTCAATATTTTCACTCCAGATTTTCAACATTGCCATTTTACCACACCTTCTTATGAGCAGTACAGCTGTCATTTTCATCTCACCAAAGCGTGTTTCCGCCCATATAGCGCACAATGGGCGCGGTCGTTGTCCGAACTCAAGTGTATGGGACACATTAAGAAAATCGCAGTGTCACTGTTCATGAGCAGAGATCTTAAAATGGCAATGTTGAAAATTTGGTGAAAGAATTCCTAAAAATGACTGTTTTACGAGTGTGCGTTGCAGTTCCCACGCACGCTCGTAGGTTTGCGAATTTTCAATATTTCCACTCCAGATTTTCAACATTGCCATTTTACCACACCTCCTTATGAGCAGTACAGCTGTCATTTTTCACATCCTGCCCAAAACGTGTTTCCACCCATGTAGCGCACAATGGCGCAGTCAGTGTGCAAACTCAATGTATGGGACACATTAACAAAATCACAGTGACACTGTTCATGACCAGAGGTCTTAAAATGGCTATGTTGAAAATTTGGTGAAAAAAATCCTAAAAATGACTATTTTACAAGCGCATGGTTGTGCAGTTCCTACGCACGCTCGTAAGTTTGCAAATTTTCAATATTTACACTCCAATGACTTCCAAATACCTAAACAGCACATAGAAGCAAGCAACATTCGGCATTGACAAATGCTTGTTTAGACAGGGGATACAACCGAAGAAGGTGCAGACAAAAGAGGGGATTACAAAAAAAATAGAACAGCTATTGGGGACAAACAGGAGGCCTTACAGAGTAATAGGATATAGAAACAAATAAAGGGACAGGAACAGCCAGCGGAGGAAAAGGCAAGAAAAAAGATGAGAGAAGAATATGGATGAAATCACAGATCAAGGTGAGCAGATAGTAATCTAAAATCTGAGTAAGTACATATTCAAAGATGAAGAAAAAGGCATTTTGAACAAAGACTCTTAAACAGTCCATTCAAAATATGCATTTGTTTGAATTAAAACTGGATCTACAAAAGTTTTATAGAAAGATTAAAATCAAGTATTATGTGCCGGCCCAGTGCTGCAGAGGACTGAGGCGCTGAGCACCTCACCTCCCTCCCCACCAGCAACCTGGGTTCAGGAATGGACTAGGGTTACTTGGAGATAGGATGGGAAGTCTGGATCCTGCCCACCCAGAATGTCAGGTGCGGGATACAGGAGTAGTGCACGTCCAGACTTCTCCTCTCCCCTGTGCTCCCCCCTTTATGGGGGAGGGGAGCCCTTCTGGTAGGATTAGAGCTGGAATTCTCCAGACGTAGGTCTAGTGGGTCTCCAGTAGCAAGTGCTGACAGCAGGGTGAGACTGGTGGGCAACAGGAACTTGTATGGTCCAAAGCAGCGGCAGGCTGGGGAGCCGGGGAAGGTGGAAAAATAGATAATGCAAAGAAAATATACCGTATGGGCAGTTAACTCAGGTCTGTAGAAACTGTATGTAACCCAGGGTTCCTGATGTAGGACTGGTAATTCCAGACCACAAATTGTTAATTTCTGAGAGCTAGCAGTCTGCGTCACTGCAGGGGCTATGGCTTTACGCAACAACAAAAGTCAAATTCAGTTCCCTCAGTGACACTTGGTAAGAGGGTACAGCTGCCATCATCTCACAGTCCCTGTTACAGACCTTTTTTCTGAAGAGAAGTAAACAGCAGCATCAAAGAATTTATGGCGGGGGCATTTATACAGCGGTTCCTGATGGGAACAACCTGCTCAGGCACTTTCCTCCTGTAGAAACAGTCAGTAAAAGCCAGATGGCTATTCTGAGAGGAAAAGTGTTACATAGATACATAGACAGTGTCGGCAGATAAGGGCCTGTGGACCATCTAGTCTGCCCATTTACACATCAGTTAAAAGCTGAGAACACAGTCCTGCAGCTAGATTGCCTGGACAATTATATATTTATTTATTTATTAGCTTCTGGTAACCGGGTAAGTGCACTAGACAACAAGCCTGCCTATTTTCAGGCATGACCCGAGAGAGTACAAAATGACAATACAGTAATAACAAACAGTAAGGTACAACAGTTACAACAATTAGGCATGTAGGAACATACCTGTCAAGACAACAATATCATAGTAACTAAATATACAAACAGAGATGAAAGTAAACAATAAGCACACAAATAGTGTAGGATACAGTATTGGCAAATGCATTGGTAACAGTCAAAATAGCCTAGCTAGGAAAGAGAAAAGAGAAAGAAAACCCACAAATAGACAAAATATATACTTTAGGACATTATCCAGAGATAGCGAGACCACAACTGAGGACTAAACAGTGGTCACAAGCAGTCGCAGGTACCAAGAGAACAGAGGTGAGAAAATGGTGATTGCTTAAAGGAGAAGTGAGATGAGTTATTCTTAATATGATAAGGGAGTGAGTTCCAAAACCTAGGAGCAAAATAGGCAAAAGCTTGCTCACCCGTTTTAGAAGAACAGTGCCAAATGGCGAGCATTGGGAAGGAGCAGGATCTAAGGGTTCGAGAGTGAGAGACCAGAGTAAGCATGCCACCCAGTGTGGCCGGACGAGGGGTTCTGGTAAGGGAGTCAATAAAGCACCCTAGAGCATATGAACAGAGGGCATTGGGAGACAGCCAGTGTAAGGCAGCATAGAGTAGGCAGTGGTGTGTTAGGAGAAGAGCCGATAAAGCGAATCTACAGATATTGTTATAGGAGGTGTCCCACTTATGGAGAACCCCAGCGTTGGCATGAGAAAGTACAGGGAGAGCATATAGAAGTTGAGGGAATAATACCCCTCGTGCTACAGAGATCCTAGCAGCCGGGGTGAGTGAGTGGCGCACTCTATAGGCCGCACCAATCTTAGTGTTAACAGAGCGGCATACTTCATTGATATGTGCACCAAAATCAAGTACCGGGTCAAGCGTAACCCCGAGGTATTTGAAGGTTAAGGAGTTAGAGATACCAGAACCATCACAGCAGTGGACCAAAAGCTTAGGGGACTCTATGGACACTTTTTTAGTGGATCCGAAAAGCGTGGCCTGGGTCTTAGCTATGTTTAGAATTTGATGGTTAGAAGAAAACCAGGATTGAAGGGCCTGAAAGTCCATGGAAAGATTATGATTTATATCCACCATAGACTTGGAGGCAGAGTAAAGCACTAGGTCATCTGCATACAAGAGTATACTGCTGTGAGGTGAAGGAACAGGGATGTCATTAAGGAAAAGAGAAAAGAGTAGGGGACCAAGGATAGATCCCTGTGGGACCCCACAGGTAATAGGTTGAAGAACTATGAGGGCCTATATTCTATGGACTTTCAAGCTCTACCTTGTAAGAACTGGCAACTGTCGAAGAGAAAGAAAACATGTAAAAATGTTTAAGCTGCTGTTTAAACTCTGATTCTTAGCCTATCCTAAATGTGAGTCGAAGTGGGTGTCTCTGACCCTGTAGCTATCCCACAGTACCTGGTTGGCTGAGGGTGGCCCACAATGAAAGAGACTGGTGTGGAGGTGGTGGTACCATGAAGGCTGGAGGAACAGCCCCTAGCCCCTATTAATTGAGAATTGAACCCTCAGGGGTCCCTTCTGACAGCAAGCAGTGTGTGTGCCTGGGAAAATGCTAGATGTGGTGATGTATCAGGGGTCTAATGAATGAAAGAGTTATTTAAAGAGCTTCCAAACAATAGCCCAGAGCTGAGGACCCCGGACATCGGTAACAGCATTCATTGTACTATACCCAAGCAGCTGCCATGCAGCCCAAAGCAGAACTGTTTCTGTGCCACCTGAAAGACATTTCTGTTAAAAGTACAAATGATCTAAGGAACAATGGAAAACCCTGGTCATTAATAATCTGGCTGTGGAAAGGCTTACATACCACAGATATGGCAAGGAAGAGCTCTTTATGGGCTTACTTCTCTTCAGGAAAGAGGTCTGTACCAGGGACTGTGAGATGATGGCAGCTCAATTCCCCTCTTACCATAATGGGGACATATATCAGTTCATTGCCAGTAGGGGAAACGATGATGCTATGACAGGGAATAGTCTGAATACCTGAAGGTTAACACCTGGGCTGATAACATGACATGGGAGAATTGGTAACTGCTCCAAACGCACAACAATGAGAGAACATGGTAAAGGCTTGAGACTAACGATTACATACATACATAAAGGTGATGTAAAAGGAGTTGTATGTAGTTGGGGGGGGATCTTTAAAATAAAAAAAATTCAGGTAGTGTACAAGAAGAATAAGAGCAGTTACTGCTATGTTCAAGCTTCTGCTTTAAATGTATTCAGAGAAATACCGAGAGCAGCCCGTCATATGCTGGAAGAGTTGCTGTTTATTGCTTGTAATGCTAGAACATGCCTGCTATTCACCTGGATAATGAAAGATTTTAAACCAAAAAAAAAAAAGTACAAGTGAGGCATGTGTATCCCTTTGGACATCAGACTCTGCCCCTGTTGGGGGGTGAAACCTGAGACTCTACCTCTGAAAACAAACTTTAAGCATGCTAAACTGTGATTGTCATCCTGTCTGCAGGCTAAACTAGTGATCTGTGTGGTGAAAGTAAATGGGATCCAAGTTTTAGGCACTATCCTTTCTATATATATATTTTTTGGCTTTTTCTGTTTTACTCCCCTCCCCCCAGGGCCATGGCATACACATGCACGTATATGCGTGGAGGCGCACGCACATGCCAGGATCCGATGGCCCTTTCCGCCTCCCAGACTTGCGTCACGCTCCTGTCCACCTCGCTTCCCACCAGACCTCCACCCAGCGGGAGGCGGGACTCGGCAGAGCGGGCATCCACCCTATGGAAGGAGAGCCATAGTCGATCCTCTGCTTCCAACCCTCCCCCCCCGAGCCAGCACCCCAGTGGCCCGAGGTCATTCCCGAGCCTGGATCACTGTCGTGGAGCGAGGTAAGGTGCCAGCGCCTCAGCCCTCTGCACTACCGGGCTGGCCAGGTCACTAACCTTTCATTGCAGATATTGAGTTTATGTTAAAAAATGTTCTGCCAGTAACCTTTGCCTCAGAGCCCCTTGCCAGCAATCCTGCATGCTGCCACATTGGGAGGTCACCCCAGATCCAGAGGTCAAGTTAGTGCACATTGTAACTGATGTATTGCAGCCCTCCCAGTAAATGAATTGTTGTTGCATTCTCCTCGAGACCTGGGAAGGGGCTTACATGTACACTGGAAGAGGATTTTACATAGACAGCACAGGAGTTGCAGAAAACATAGAAACATAGAAATTGACAGCAGAAGGAGACTGCTAGGTCCATCTAGTCTGCCCATTTGTTTTAGACCAATTTTCACATTCTAGTTGCCCTTTGTAGTCAGGGTTCTCTTGTGTCTATCCCATGCATTCTTGAATTCCCCCCACAGTGTTGACCCCCACAAACTCTTGGGGCAGGCTATTCCAGGTGTCAAAGACTCTTTCTGTGAAGAAAAACGTCCTGGTATTGGTAGAGAACCTCCCTCCTTGCAGCCCGAGGTCATGTCCTCTGGTCCTGGAGCCCTTCTTGAAGTGAAAAAGTTCCTGTGCCTGTATCTTGTTAATGTCTTTTACAGTATGTACTTGAATGTTTCAGTTATGTCCCCTTTTTCTCTTCTCTGCTCCAGGGAGTACATATTCAGTTCCCTAAGTCTTTCCTCGTAGGACATGTATTGCAGACTCTGAATCATTTTTGGCACCTTTCTCTGTATTGTTTCCACCCAGTCAATGTCCTTCCTGAGGTGAGGCCTCCAGAATTGGACTCTGTATTCCAGGTGAGGTCTGACCAGTGATCTATACAGTGGTAGTACCACCTCTCTCCTCCTGCTCGTGATTCGCCTCCCAGTGCAGCCCAGCATTCTGTTGACCTTCAACGTTGCCTTCTTATACTGCTTACTATCCTTCACGTCGTCTGAGATCATGATTCCCAGATCTCATTCCTGGTTTGAAGTCGCCAGTCTTTCTCCTTCTAGGTAATACTCCTTTCTTGGATTTTTCTTTCCTGTGTGCATGACCTTGCTCTTTTTGGCATTAAATCTCAGCTGCCACTCTCCAGACCATTCTTCTAGTTTCTTGAGGTCAGCTTCCATCTTGCTCACTCCTTCTGAGGTGTCCACCCTGTTACATATTTTGGTGTCATCTGCGAACAGACACACCTTCCCTTCTGGTCCATCAGCGATGTCTACTATAAAAACATTGAAGCGCAGAGGCCCCAGAACTGAGCCCTGGGGCACCCCACTGGTCACCCTGCCTTCTGTCAATTGCATTCCATTAACTTGTACCCTCTGAGTTCCGTCTTCTGACCAGTTTTGTACCCATACGACTGTTTCTGGACCAACCCCTGTGTGGTCAAGCTTCTTTACCAGCCTTCTGTGTGGAACCAAGTTGAAGGCCTTGCTAAAGTCTAGCTAGACCACATCTACTGCTCCACAGTCGTCTACTATTTTTGTAGTATAGTCAAAAAACTCGAGCAATTTGTTTGGCATGACCTACCTGCTGTGAAACTGTGTTGTTTATGGTCTTGTCGGCTGCTAGTTTTGAGGAATGCTATGATCCTCTGTTTGAGTAGTGTCTCCATTAGTTTACGTACTATAGACGTGAGGCTCACCGGTCTGTAATTACTAGCCTCTTTGCAACTGCCTGATTTGTGAAGTGGAACCACTGTTTGCCACTTTCCAGTCTTTGGGTACCACACCGCTCTTCAAGGATTTTGTGAATAGAAGTGCCAGAGGGGCTGCTAATTCTGCCCCCAGTTCCTTAAGGATTCTGGGGTGCACCTTGTCTGGTCCCATGTCTTTGTCTGCTTTTAGTTTATTTAGCGCATCCGGTACTTTGGCTTCTGTAAAGGGACTCGTGCCTATCCCTGGTCCTGGGGTGTTGTGTTTTTTCAAGGCTGGACCATCCCTGTGTCCTCTTTGATAAACACCAAGCAGAAGTATTTGTTGAGGATTTCAGCTTTCTCTGGGTCATGTTTGGTGCATTTCCATTCTTCAGTAGCAATTTTTACTACCCCCCCTTTTGCCTTCCTATGTTCCCGAATGTATCTAAAAAATGATTTGTCTCCTCTCTTTGCCCCTTCTTCTATCTTTTCCTCTGTCTGGGCTTTTGTCTTTCTAATTTGTTTGTTAAACTCTCTCCTTTTTTCCTTGTACAACTTCTGGCATTCCTCAGTTTTGGTTTCCAAGAACCATGCTCACGGTGCAGAAATGGTAACATGGACAAAAGAGAAGAGTACAGAAGTACAATGGAGAGATTTACTTCAAGGAAAAACAAGGCCTGATGGAACAAAAATGACTTTCTACAAATTTGGGTGAACATTTTGGTCAACTTCGAACCTTGATCAACAAACACTGATACATATTACAACCGAACAGTACTGGGCAAACTCCCAGAAACCACTTACCACGGCAAAGTGAAATAACACTTTGAAAAGCAGAATCTGTTATGCAGAACACAAGATATCTTAGAAGGAAATGTGGTTTGCTATGTGATTTTGATATACAGGGTGACCTCAAAGGCAGGAATTGTAGCAACAGTGACAATACTCATGAACTAAAACCAGAAAGAAATGTGGGAAGGAGTGAAATAATACAGATTCAAGATTGCATTACATGAACTGTACAACAGATCAGATAGTGTATTTGATAAAGTGTCCATGTGATTTATGTTATATAGGTAAAACAACAAGACAAATGTAACAAAAGATTACTGAACATTAACGTTCTTTTAAATGAGAAGGCATACCTCTCAACCTCCTGCCTCATAAATCAGGGACAAGGGACCAAAATCAGGGACACATCTTCAAAATTAGGGATATCTATTCTGAAAGCTGGTAGAGTAAGAGGCTTAGTGTACAATGCATTTTCTAAGGAAGAAGAACTCTGTAACATTAATGTTTGACATTATTTTGTGCTTACAACCCCCACTGTTTGGTCACAGAAACACAATTTGTAGGAGGGACAGAGTAAAATTTGGAGGCAAAATCAGGGACGTCCCTGAAAATCAGGGACAGTTGAGAGGTATGTGAGAAGGTATTACTTTCCCCCAGGGAGGCATTTCAAAGCAGCAAAGCATTCTTTATCTATGCTGGAGTTCCTGGAATTGTGAAGGTCCCAGAACCAAATAGGTGGGGGTGGGGCAGGGAAAAACATCTATTTTTTCAAGAAGCATACTGGATAAATTAGTTCAAGATTGCAGGAAACATGTGGATTGAATCACGAGCTAGACTGGATGTCTATTATGTAAAACATTTAGTACACTCTGAACTACTAGAAACAGCAATCCCCTGCCATGCCTATTACCTTTATGTTTCAGACAACTGGGCAAGAATATGTAGGAACTGGATAACTGGGAACTGGCCTGATATAAGGGACACTGACAGAGAAGTGCATATCTGCCCATTTTTACAACTGGCCAAAATTACTGCTTGACCATTTTTTAATTTGATGTTTATGATTAAAAGCATAATAACTGGGGTTAATAAATATTTGGGGTGGGATATTCAAAAGGGTTGCGCCAGCGCAAGTCCGAAATTGCGCCATTCTGCAATATTCAGCAGGAGGCAGTTGCGCCACAGAAAACATGCTGAGCAACAGCGCAATGCAAATGAAGGTATGCGCAACTGAAGGGGGTGGAACCATGCATAAAGTGCACAATGCGATATTCAAAGGCTTGCGCAATGCGCAACAGTGGATCAGGCGGAAGTTGCGCCATAGCGGAAATGAGCCAAAATAAAAAGGCTCAAGGAAGAGGCGCAAGAACGCGACAGGGAAGCCACATGAGGCAGGGAGACAGAGAAGGCCAGAGGAACAAACAGTGCAGGCCAGGGAGTGCACAGGACAGAAGAGGGGCAAGGGAAGATGTGTGGGGCCACAGAGTGCAGAGGCCAGTAGGTGTACCCGGTGCAGTGGAGGTAGCAGTCAGGACAGCAGGGGTAACAGAGCAACAACAGCCAGGAGGGGGAACACAAGCCAGGGACATGGACAGTGCCAGCTTCCACATGGAAGCTGTAATGAGGTGGGTGAGAAGGCATGCTGCAGGGGGACGTGGCTGTGGAAGGGCCAGTCGGCGGTACGCCCCCAACAGGCAGTACCGAGCCCGCATCAGCTTTGAGCTGTATTCAGATGTCGAGATTGTGGGCCGGTACCACCTGACCAGGGCAATACTGAGGCGGCTCTGTGAGCTGTGCAGTGATGTGATGCAGGCACCCTCACGACAGAGTCACGCTCTATCAGTGGAGACAAAGGTAATAGCCTGCATGTGCTTGCTTACCATGGGTACTTTCCAGAGACCAACAGGGGACACCACAGGCATAACACAGTCGGCCACCTCACGCATCCTCACCCAATTCCTCAGCGCACTGCTGCCACATGCTGTGGAGAACATCCATTTCCCCAGCACCGCAGCAGAGCGTACAGCAAACATACAGGAGTTCCACAGGGTAGTACGTATGCCTGGTGTGCTAGGGGCGATAGACTGCACCCATGTGGCCATTCACACACCACCTGGCCCTGATGGGGCTGCCTATCGGAGATCGGGAAGGGTTTTCCAGTGTCAACTGCCAGGTGGTGTGTGATGCAGTAGGCGCATCATCCAATGTCTGTGCCACGCCTGGTGGAGCTGCGATTCATTCATATGGTACCAATCAGCACTGTGCCATCGATTCAAGAGTGGGACATCCCACAGGACATCTAGTGGGTGAGTATGCATTGAGGATTGGCAAATCGGGGCAGGGTGGGTAAGCCACAGGTGCCATGGGAGTGGCACACAGGGTTAGGAGGCAATATGAGCCTGAACATGAAACTAACCTCCACTATCTCCACACAGGTGACAGTGGATACCCACTCTGTCCCTGGCTGCTCACACCCTGCAGGCCCCGGCCCATGTGGCAGCTGGGTGAGGCTACACGCCGCCACCGCCAGCATCATGAAGTGGTGTTTGGGATGCTGAAGGCACACTTCCGATGCCTAGACACCTCCGGTGGTGCCCTACAGTATAGCCCCTCAAAGGCCTGTGAGATGTTCCTGGCCTGTTGTATCCTGCACAACATGGCCAAAGACTGTGGGATAGCCGTACAGGTCGAGGAGGGAGACAGCGATGGGGACGCTGGTGACGCCGGTGATGATGGGGATGAGCAGCCCCCCCCTTGGACAGCATGACCCCCGACTGATCCGGCTGACCCAGCTGCACCGGGACACCATCACAGAGGAGCACTTCGCCCAACACTGGTAAGTCATGGGGCCATGTGCAACCAACAGTGGCTAGGGCACAACCCACATACACACAGGGAAACACACCAGGGGTGCATGATGGCGAGGGAAGTTGACAGGGCACAGAAGCACACACACACAACCAGGGAGGGGTGAACAGTAACACGCCACATGGACAGACACACACACACAACAGGCACAAAGTGCACAGGGGTCAGGTGCACAACAGAGCAGGAGCACAGACACTAAAAACACACACATCCACAGGCCACCACCACCACCTGTACTGTCCATGTACGTGTGTCAGATGCTGAGCACCCTTGCACTGTGGTGTACAGTGCAATGCAGACATCATCATGCACACGCATCTGTGGACAGCAGTCGGGAGGGTGTGCAGGTGGTCCATGTGTCTGCATGTAGGGCAGGGCACCCACTGGTGCACTGCCACCGAAACACACATTGCACACAGAGCAGCAGCACCAGACAGGGCCCGCACTGGGAGACAGCTCAGTCATGCGGCACAGTGCCACAGCCACCTCAGATGCGTGGCGGCCCGCCGAGACCCAGCAGCACTGGCAGGCTGAGCACGGGCCATGGGGTGGTACCGATGGACCACCAGGGGTCCCACTGCGCAAACGCGAACTTGTCCGCAGAGGGGTCTGCAACATACCGAACATACCTGCATCAGGGGAGCTCGGGATGCCCACAGCTGAACCCGGCGTCGACAGGGTGGATGTCGCACGATGCCGGGAATGGAGAGTGGATAGCGTACTGCGCAGTGTGAGTGGCACGGGGCACCTGACTGTGTGCCCAATGTGGCCATGACACCGACCACTGCCTGTGTCAGCCTGTCGATGACGGCGGTCACATCCACCCGCAAATGGTCAATCCGGGACAGGATCCTCTCGGTGTCTCTGCTGTGCCGCTCCAGAGCCACACACAGTGCTTCCACGGATGTTGCAACCTGCATCTGCTGCTGTACTGATGCCTGCAGCAGGCGGGTGTGCTCATCAAAGAGGTCGTCTGCCACATCGGCAACCTGTCCCTCAGGGTCTGGAAGGGCCTGATGTACAGCACCCCTTGAGGGTGGGCGCTGCTCACCAGGACCAGGTATGGGCATGTCCACAGGTGGTGCACCTACATCACCGCTGAGCCCTGTACCCCCAGTCCTGGTGGGTGATTGCTGCTGGAGCCCCTCCACCTGCTGTGCCCATGGGATCAGTGGTTCCACTGCTGGGCCGCAACAGTGCCAGTGACCTGCACAGCCACTGGTGCTGACAGGCACAGACTGGGACTGTGCTGACATGCTGGCACACACGTCGGAAACAGCTAGATCCATGGGCGTGAGCTGTCCTGCTGTGTGTCCATTCTGTGACACACACATGCCAATGCCCATAGTGGTCGGTGCATCATCGATGGTGCAGGTCTGTGCCACAGCCACAGCCGCAGCGTGCTGGCATGCTTGCATGCCAGACTGCTGAGATACAGGAAGGGCACTCCCCACACCTGTCTCAACATCAGTGAAGGTAGCCAGGCATGCACACTGGCTCAGTGCACGCTGGCAATCTGCAGAAGTGGATGGTCCCTCCTCCAACTCCGGATGGCTGTCCACAGTGGACAGGCCCTCCACTGCTGACCCCTGCAGACGTACAGGATCTGTAACAGAAAGAAAGGACACGTTAGTGCATGTGAACTACCTCCCCCCCCGACCATGACATACCATGCAGTGATGGGCTACCACCTGTCTGGAAGCCACCTCCAGGAACACCCTCAATGGCACTGCGCTGCATGCTTGCAGCGAGCATGTCCTCCGCTGGAGTCAGCTGCACCACCTCGGCTGTCCTCCGCCCCTGTTACATGCGTGCCGCCTGATGGCACAGCCTTCTCCTTCACCCCTCCTCTGTCGGTCCCATCTTCTTTTTACACTCCTGCACAGAGCCCTGGTGGCTGCCGTGCAGGTTGACAGCATGTGCCACCCCCTCCCATACAGCAGCACGGGCCTGAGGGGTGCCCCGCCGTCCACTGAGAAGTGGCTCCTCAGCCAGGTAGGCCTCAAACAGTGCCTCTGTCTTCGTAAAGTTGGGCCTCCTCTTCCGCCCACCATCATCCTCCTCACCTAGTCCTCGCTCGGTCATTTCACAGCCTGTATGGGTGAGAGTGGTCACCTGTGACTGTGCAGTACACAGCAATTCTCTGGGGCCATGGTCCAGAACAGCACAATGCATGCAACTCACCTATCAACTACAGTAACCGAATATGGCCACTGCAGAACAGTGTCACATATTTATAGCGCAATGCATGCAAATTAGGACTGGAGCAACTTTAGTGAGATGCAAATCGTGCGCTGCGCCATTGAATGGCTGATCAGATGATTTGCATATGGCGGCTGAATATCGCGCTGTTGCACTTGCATGTCGGTTGAACCGGCTGAGCCAATGGCGCAGTTCTGTGACTGCGTTGTACACCGCACTGTGCATGCCCAGGTAGCCTACACAGGCATCTGCCATGCTGATGATGTGCTACGCGCAATAGGCAATTCAGGACACAGCCACCATTGTGCCAGTGGTGCTACAGTGATGGTCACTACATGACGCTGTGGCACAACTGCGCAATAGTCCACTGTGGCAATGGCACACAGGCGACCAATCGCGCTGGACGCATAGACGTCCGATGGCGCTGTGCGTGGCCTTGCGCCAGAGACCCATGACCCTGTGCCTGACCTTTGCCCCCTTGGCGCTTTACGTATGGCATGTCTGCAGCTCTATCGTGGTGTTCGGTAACAGCGCGATAGGGACTGGCGGCACTATACCAACAGTGTGATAGGGAATAGCGGAGTTGTATTGCGCAGCAATTCCACGTGGGGTTGCCGCGCTGCGGAGCGCCATATTGCCTACTATATACATGCAGGGATGGCACGCAGGAGAGCCCCACAATGGAGTGCAGTGGAACTGGCAAACCTGGTGGCCATAGTGGAGCCTCACCATGGCCCACTATTTGGGGATGAACCCCTGAACATGGCAAGGACCCATGTGTGGCAGCAGGTGGCCACTGCCCTTGAAGAGGCCACTGGCCGGCGGCAGTCGGCAGAGCAGTGCAGACACCGGTATGGTGACCTGCGGAGGAGGGAGCCGGCACTACTGGCACGACTTCGGTCACGTGCCAGGAGGGGCATGGTGCCTCGGCCAGGTGGGTGAGCCATCTATGCACCTGTATGGTCCGTATGGGTAACACTGTTTATTGGGTCCAGCACATGGGGGAGGGTTGGTCTATGGTTGGCTGTGACGGTGTTTACAGAATATGTGATGTATGGGTCTGGCTGGGTGGGCGGGCAATGTCTGCTTTGGGATTTCACTGATGTGTTTCTCACCTTTTGTTTCCCACAGGCATGGTGGAGAGGAGGAGGGCCCAGGCTGAGGTGCAGCAAGGGGTGGCTGCGGTGGCTGTGCGTGGTGTTGGTGGTGGTGGTGACGAGCCACGACAGCAGTGGCAGCAGCAGCAGCAGTACGATGAGGGTGAGTAACATGACATCATGAATGCTATTGCATGCTGTGGGGGGGGCAGGGCATGGCCACCATCCATGGACAACACTGCCATGCATGCGACATGTGACAGTCAGCACTGTCCAGTGGCACTGCATGTCTGGGAGTGCGTCAATGGTGCTCCATGAGTGCACTGGGCACATGGCTGTGGCACTGCCTTCCCACCGCGTAGCCACGTCACTATACAGCCTTGGTTGTGCTGTGCTGGGCATGGGTGGGGTGTGTGTGCAGTGGCACACATGGCTGTTGCTGCCTGGTTAGGCATGTCTTGTGCACGGTCACTGTGGGTGGGTGCAGTCCATCACAGGAGTGGGGCACTTGGCTGTATGCCATGCATGTTGGGTGGGCTTCAGGGATATGGACAGTCACAGCCATTGATTCTGATCCCTTGTCCTAGGTGTCCGGATCCTGCAGAGGCTTGAGAGGTCAGTCCACCAGCTCATTCAGGTGGCCATGGATTCCCTCGACATCCTGAGGGACCTGCAGTGCCATGGCGTTAGGCGCAGGAGGAGGCCCCAGGACCAGCAGCAGGCGGATGGAGAGCGGGCTGGCAGGCAGTAGCTGCCCATCACCTCCCCCCTTTGCCCATCCCTCACACCCTGCCTTCCCTCTCCCAGTTGTTCACCCCTGCCCCTTACCCACCACTACCTTGTACCCGTAACCCCACCCTTGTATTGTATATATTTGTATATAGTTCTGGTTGTTCGTATTGTTCTTGTTATATTATTAATTAGAAATATATATTTTGTTATGAATACTGTGATGGTCTCTGATTTGCAGCTGGCTATAGGTGCTCAGTTGCAGTGGTGTGCATGGCATCTGGGGTGGTATTGTCTTGGGTATGTGTGTGTGTGCGTGGGGAGGTGTCCCTGGTGTGGGAGTGGCTTTCAGTCGGTCTTGCCGTGTGCTGCCACCCACTGCTGGGTGCTCATGGTGGGTCTTGCTTGTATGGTTCTGTGGTACACGAGGTTGCAGTGTGACGGGGGGATGCATGTGGACTCCTGCAGTGACGGTCACTGCTCATGGGTGGTGTCTTGGGGTCACAGTGCAGGGTGTGCTGTGCACAAGGGGGGGGGCTGATGTGCACTGGGGTGGTCCGTCCCTTTGTGTGGCAGTCTCAGCTTGCCAGTGGGTGTGCTGGGGCAACATGGCCCGGCTGTGCTTTGTTGGCGTGTCCCCATGGGCCGGTGGATATTCCGTCCCTCCCCCATTTATGCTGTGCTTGGGGTATGGGGGTGCATTGTTAGTTCTGCAGTGTGTTCCTGTGCCCATCTGTGGCATGGGTGGTGGGCCCCTGCCTACCTCCCTGGTTGTGCAGTTCCATTGCTCTGCTGCTGGGGGGCTCTCTGCTTGTGCTATGGCGCCTCTGGACTGCTCAGCTGAGCTGGCCTTGTTGCAATATAGCACGTCATATCTGCTCAGCTTCCCCTTCCTGGTTGTGCTATGGCACAGGTTTTGCGATATTTAGACATTGGCTGGTTGCGCAATTTGCCTTGCTCCATGTTTGAATATCGCATCTATTGCGCATGTGCGCAATGGACTTGTGCTTGCTCCTGCTATTGCGCACATTTTGGGTGCAGTTTGAATATCCAGCCCTTTATGTATTACCAGATGTAATAATTAACTGCAACATTTTTTACAGAATATGCCAGTGTGACGCGGGCAAGAAAAACGATAAAAAATATTATTTTTTTAAACATAAACACCCTCTGTAACTATTAGTTTATATTTACTGGCAAATTTGTGCTGAAATGTAAGAATTTGGATTAACACAGTGATGGAGTCTATATAAAAGCTATTTGTGGATTGGACCTATGCTATGTACTTAAATACTGTTATTAATAATTTAAATAAGTGGCAACTAACTTTAAATATTTTTAGTTAGTTTACAAAGCATAATGTCAGAAGCCAGCAGTCAGTATAAGGGAATGACCAATAATGTAGTCATGAGTGGGAGTTAACAGAACTAGCACAGGTTTTAAAGACAGCAATAGAAACATTGAATTTGAAGCCAGAAGGAGACCGAAGGTCCACCTGAGTCTGCCCTTACTTTTTTACCTCACCCCACTGACCTGTTATGCTTAATGAGACCCCTCGAGTGAGTCGGGGGTCACGAGAGGCATACCCCAAGGGTTGGTGATGGGACCCTTGCTGTTCAACATCTATATAAGTGACATAGAGGACAGGTTGGAGGGCAGAGTGAGACTGTTTGCAGATTACGTCAAAATCTGTAATAGAGTGAACATACAGGATGGCGTGGGAAGGATGCAGAGGGACCTAGGGAAACTGAAGGAGTGGGCCAGGAAGTGGAAATTATCCCTCAATATGGTGAAATGCAAAGTCATGCACCTGGGCAGAAGGAATGGGAGAACAGAATACAGACTGGAGGGTAAACCGCTAGCAGTTACCATGGAGGAGAGAGACCTGGGCATCATCATCTCTTAGGACTTGAAGGTGGCCGGGCAGTGGCTAAAGCCAGCAGAGTGTTGGGTTGTATTGGGAGGGGGATCACCAGCAGGAAGAAAGAGGTCCTGATTCCCTTGTACACCAGGTCTGGCCTCATCTGGAATATGGGGTCCAGTTCTGGAGGTCTTACCAAATGAAGGATGTGGAGAGGGTAGAGTAGGTACAGAGGACGGCAACCAAGATGGTGAAGGGGCTTAGTCGTCTGCTGTATGAGGAGAGGCTGGGAGCCCTGGATATGTACCCTCTGGAGTTGAGGAGGGAGAGAGGGGACATGATAGAGAACTTCAAGTACCTAAAAGGGATAAACAAGGTGACTACTGAGAACCCCTTCCAATTGAAGAGGAGTCCCAGGAAAAGGGGTTATAATCTCCAACTAGAGGGGGCAGGTTTAGGGGCAACATCAGGAAGAATTTCTTTACTGAGAGGGTGATAGACACCTGGAATGGGCTGCCTAGGGAAATGGTGGGCGAGAATTCAGTGGAGGGGGGGTTCAAGAGGGCGTGGAACAGACATGGGGGCTGCTGAAAGGAGGGGGGGAGTCAGGGGCAAGCCTAGGGGATGTTGGGCAAATGGGCAGACTAGGTGGGCCTGGAGGTCCTTTTTTGCTGTCACTTTCCTATGTTCCTATGAAATGTACCAACAGTTTTTTGATTCTCTAGTATGTATTTTACTCAAAAAAAAAAAAAAAAAAAACATTGTATGTGCTGCTATATAGCTGACCCCTTTTTTGACTCACATAACTAGAAGTCAGTAACTGGTTGTGGGGCTGCCATCTAGCTGGTTGGGAGTCCAGTGTGTTGACTTTCACTATAGTGACTGACGCCTGATGTTACTGAATCACTGTGCCATTGTGTGATGGAGTTACCCACCCAGCCTTTCTGATTCAGCTGACATGTTGATGAGAAGTCACACTGGCTTTAAAAGAACACTGAAAAAAACGTGGTTTCCGGACATTACAAGAAAGCACAATAAACTAAGCAGGCAAGGCAAGTGGACCTTTCTCTGATATGGATTTCACCAAACTATACATTTAAAACTGGTTAGTTATTATGTTGATTGCACGCATGCGGAAGAAACATATTGCAGTAACTTTCTCCACAAGCAGGTTGTGGAGGTGCAGCACTGTTGTGGCCAATGCCCCGACAGCCTGTAAAGGCTTGTCCCACTTCCCCCAATGCCGTGGCACTCTGCAGCTGACACTAGTTCAGCCACCGTGCCACCAACTTGTGAAAATTTAGTCGCTGCAATATAGGGCCGCCTCGTCATTGCAGCGTCAGCCATCCGCTGCAATGAAGGAGCAACCTGTCATTGCAGGGCAGGATCTAGAAACACTAATATTGTTTGTGAACATGGCATCGGCATTATGTAGCAGCCCCCTTCCCCACTTTTATTGTCTGCCGACGGGGTGCCCAATGCCTGCCGGCATAATGTGATTCCCCCCCTTTTGTTGTGTGCCGACGGGGGTTCTCAATCCCCCATCTGGCTACTGCTGCCTCCCCCAAAAGAAAGCCCCGGAGGCACATTGGGAGCCCACCCCAGTGTGCCACATGCCCCTGTGAAATAAAAAACGGTCCTGCAACATTTTTTTTTTTCTTTAACCTGTAAAAAAGGAAACTGTCCCTCGGCAGTCTCCCTGCCCCCACCCGCAACCCGTGCCCACCCACTGTGCACCCTGCCTCCCACACCCCCTCACCCCATACTTACCTCCGTAGCTCGGCACGATGATCTTCTGTGGACCGGGAACATGTCTGCACTCTTCAAAGCCAACCGCGAACTGAGGAAATGACAGTAAGCTGTATAATGGAATAAATGGGGTTTTTCCAACTTTAATGCATATCTCAGTCATTTTTTGGAAGTTTGGCACCAAATTCTCAACATGGGGTTTCTGGGACCCCTCCTCATGAATTCTGGAACTGTCATGGCATTAATCGACCCAGAAAGGTGATTTTGCGGTCACTGCGCGGAATCACATTTTCGGGGCCGACTAAGGAAACGACAGTGCCAGTATTCATGGTGGGCTCTAAAAAGCCCATGTTGCAAACTAATTGAACAAATCAAAAAATGACTAGTTCCCGATTAGCGTTGTGCAGTTACTACGCATGCTCGTAATCTGAATTATAATATTTTCACTCCAGATTTTCAACATTGCCATTTTCCCACCCCTACTGATGAACAGTACAGCTGTCATTGTTCCCATCTTGGCCAAAATGTGTTTTCGCACTTCTGGCGCAGAATAGAGCAGTCGCTGTGGGAAATCACTGTTCGGGGCAGATTAAGAAAATGACAGTGATACAGTTCATAAGCAGAGGTCCTAAAATGCCTATGTTGAAAATTTGGTGATGATAGCCCATCAAATGACTGTGTCACAAGTGTGTATTGCGCACTTTCCATGCACTCTTGTAACTTCGCAGATTTGTAATATTGACGCGCCAGATTTTCAACAGTGGCATTTTTTCACACCTCCTTATGAGCAGTATAGCTGTCATTTTTCACATCCTGACTGAAATGTGCTTTCATAGTTCCAGCGCAGAATAACGCGGTCGCTGTGGGAAATCAGTGTTCGGGACAGATTAAGAAAATGACACTGGCACTGTTCATGAGCAGAGGTCCTAAAAGCCCTATGTTGAAAATTTGATGATGAAACTTCATAACATGACTGTGCTACAAGCGTGCGTTATGAACTGTTTCCACGCACTCTTGTAACTTTTCAAATTTGTAATATTTTCACGCCACATTTTTAACAGTGGTATTTTTTTCACGCCTCCTTATGAACAGTACAGCTGTCATTTTTCACATGCTGGCTAAAATATGTTTTTACACTCCTGCCAGAGAATAGCACGGTCGCTGTGTGAAATCAGTGTTTGGGACAGATTAAGATCGACCAAGGCAGAGTGGGGAGTGTGCGAGCTCAACTGAGCTCTGTCAGGACTGCTGCACATTTGTTTGTGGGCAGAAAAAGGCCCCAACACAAGAGCCCAGTACAAAAGGGCAGCCTGCAGCACTGGGAGAAACAGAAAGAGAGAGCGAGTGAGGGAGGGGGAGTGAGCGAACTCACCGGAGCACTGCCAGGACTGCTGCAGATTTTGTAGGCAGAAAAAGGCGTTAATGTAGGCAGGGGCCCCATACAAAAGGCCAGCCTGTAGCGGTGGGAGAAACAGTACAAGCCAGTGAGACAGGGGGACTGAGTGAGCTCAACAGAGCTCTATCAGGACTGCTGCAGATTTCTTTGTGGGCAGAAAAAGGCGCCAATGCAGACAGGAGCCCCGTACAAAAGGGCAGCTTGCAGCGCCAGGACAAACAGAATGAGCACGTGAGAGAGCGAGACTGAGCAACCTCAGTGGAGCTCTGTCGGGACAGCTGCAGATTTCTTTGTGGACAGACATGGGTGCTATTGCAGCCAGGAGACCCATACAAAAGCACAGCTTGCAGCGCCAAGAGAAACAGAACAAGCAAGTGACAGAGCAGTAGTGAGTGAGCTCAGCGGAGCTCTATTGTGACTGCTGCAGATTTCTTTGTGGGCAGAAAATGCAGCAATGCAGGCACAAGCCCAGTACAGAAGGCCAGTTTGGAGCACTGGCAGATATGAAATGAGTGAGTGAGAGAGGGGGAGTGAGCGAGCTCAATGGAGCTGTGTCAGGACTGCTTCAGATTTCTTTCTGGCCAGAAAAAGCCAGCAATGCAGGCAGGAGCCCAGTACAAAAGAGCAGCCTGCAGTGGCAGGAGACAGAATGAGCGAGTGATGGAAGGGGAGTGAGTGAGCTCAACGGAGCTCTGTTGGGACTGCTGCAGATTTGTTTGTGGGCAGAAAAAGGCAGCAGTGCATGCAGGGGTCCTGTACAAAAGGGCAGCCTACAGTGGCAGGAAAACCAGAATGAGCAAGTTAAAGAGGGGGAGTGAGCGAGCTTAACAGAGCTCTATTTTAACTGCTGCAAATTTCTTTGTGGGCAGAAGAAGGCGGCAATGCAGGCAGGAGCCCAGTAGAAAAGGGTAGCCTGCAGCGCTGGCAGAAACGGAATGAGCGAGTGAGAGAAGGGGAGTGAGCGAGCTCAACAGAGCTTTGTCGGGACTGCTGCAGATTTCTCTGTGGGCAGAAAAAGGCACCAACAGAGGCAGAAGCCCAGTATAAAAGGGCAGCCTGCAGCACCAGGAGAAACAGAATGAGTGAGTGAGATGGGGGAGTGAGCGACCTCAACAGAGTCAGCGCTAACTGAGAGGACTACTACCACTGCCTGTACAAAAGGAACAAAGAAACGAGGAGCACCAGGATATGGATGGTGCTATACTAATAATTAAATGAGAGCAGTGAATATGTAAGCACCCATACAGCAATAAAACGGACAACAAATGGAATATAACTCCAAAAGTTTTATGAATATGCAGATGAGCACAAGTACAAAAATAGCTTAAAAAAGTACTAACGTATCACCTGGTACACTGCCAGGCTTCATCACCACTGCCTGTGTAGCTAGTGAACAGGTTGAGGGGCCTGGGTCCTATGACACGGTACCTCCATTTTTATAAGTTGAAATTTGGGGAGAAAGGTGTCACTCTGCATGTTGGCTAGGTTTGGTTACTCTGCACAGGGGCCCCCAAATAACTCCAGACACAGGAAGCAATAACTGTAAAGTCCAATACCAGAAGTTGGGATTCTAAAGTGTGACTTTTATTCACATCCAACAGAATAACAAAGAATAGATGGACCCCCATGGGGCTACACTCCTGGTAATGCAGGTTTATGGAGATCAGAACATCTACTCTTTACACTGAAACCCTCGGGTTTCAAAACACTCTGGGCATTTGGCCCTAACTCAACTCTTTTTCAGTTTCCCTGGCTCGGCTCCCTTGCCAGCCCTCTGGACTACCTTCCTTCCATGGCTTGGCTCTCATGCCAGCCTTTGGATACTTTTCATGTAGCATGGAACATTTCTCAGTGGCTCCCTAAACCACCTCTGAGCACTTCTGGCTCCATCAGGGAATCTTCTTCATCAATTCCATGACTGGGTACTTTTCTCAGGCACTGGCCAAGTACCTGAAAGAAAGCAACAGATGTCCCAAAGCAAACCTGTAGAGGTGAATTTGGTTACTACTGATGGGGGGTCTCCCACCTCTCACTCCCATAATTCACACCTGGCCATTCCTCTGGACTTTAACACCTCATCCTCTGAAAATACTTTACTGTTTAGATTCTCTTTAAATGTATGTCACATTTAATCTACTGTTCTTCCATCCCACCTGTGCTGAACTTGAAACATACTTAAATAGTGGCTGTGTCCATTGCTCTAGACCATTAGTTCTCACAGTTGTGATCGTGAGCCTCCCCTAAGCCACTGAAAAGATTTCAAGCCTCCCTCAAATCAGGAAAAAAATCATGGGCTTTCCCACATACAAAAATATCATACTTTGCACAATACAACAAGGAACAAAGTGAGACTAATAAATTTGACTGAGTATATTTTCATTTTATTTAACTCGTAGTTCTCCACCCCCAACCACATACCTCAGGTTATCCTTGTCATTCGACTCTTCTGACTCTTGAACCCTTGTTACTCTCCCTGTTTCCCCTGTTTCTGAAACAACTAACCTTAAGCCACCTTCATCTGTCTCCCTCTTACCCTAAAAGCTCACTCAGCCCCAGGTGGCCATTTTGAATAAGGTTAAGCATAGAACATTTTGACTCACATGTGAGTTCTGGTGTTCAGTGAAACTTCCTGTACCCTTACTCCAGATCACACCTGAAGACAAATATTGGCTCAGTGTGCCTTTCCCAGTCACCAATTTACACATAAATAAACACCTATTGTAAAAACAAGCCTGACTCACTGCACCTTTCCCAGTCACTAATTTGCATATAATCACCTACTATAGAAACAAGCCTTGACTCACTGTGCTTTCCTAGTCACTAATTTACATATAGTTACACACCTAGAAACAAGCTTTGGCTCACTAAGCCTTTCTTGGTCACCTGTTTGTGCATAAGTAAAGAAATTTACCTGCCACTGTCCATATTTAGTTTGCTTTATCCCTTCATACAAAACATCCAAAACTTAAAATTTAAATAGTGTACATTCTCAGGCTTGACTGGGCCTCCCCTGGAACAGTTTGGGGCCTCCCTTGGGAGGCTGGCCTCACCATTTGAGAACCACTGCTCTAGACTCCCACAGAGTTAAACAGTCCAATTCCCACAACATTAAAAACTGTACTTGGCTGTCTTTTCCTGACCCCACAGTAACAGTCACTTAACTTTATCTTGTCTCAGGTGAAAACACACTGGCCCTTTATCAGAGCAGACTCACCCCTTGGTTGCAGGTGCCCCACAGGCTTTTTCTCTTCAAATAAATCTCATCCAAAACTTCTGGTGCCTCAGCACAAACTTAGATTTAGGCAGCTTCTTCTTCCCCTAGCCGTACCAGGGGAATTGCCCCTGGAAGTAGCCTAAATGCTTCCTTCCATCCCCGCAGGGATGGGGCCCTGAACCACTGAAAGTTTCTACCACTTCACTTGGCTCTTCTTGTGTTCCACTTCAGGTGAGAATACACACCTCTAACAAAACTATAGCTCTTTGTCAGAGCTGAGGGCTATGAGGGCCTGCAGCTGCAGCACATCTCTTCCCTCTTCAATACTGTACTACAAACTACTACTGAACTGACTTCAAATTCCCCAACATTCTAGCCTAACTTCCCTAGCTGCAACATTTCAGTATGGCTTATGCAGCTGTGACAGTTCTAAATGATGTCATCCCTCAGTCTCAGCTGAGACTGAGAACAGAGTGAGACAGTGTGAAATCCATTTAACTGGAGTTTCACCAGCCGCCTTCCCTGCCTGCCACTAGGTCTAACTGGGATTCTTGTAACCCCGGGTAATGGGGGGTTACACTCACCCTGGGCCAGGAAAATGACTGTCCACAGTCATTAGCCACCTGGCTTAGGCCATCTCACCCTGTGTTGACTACGGGGAGGTAGCACTACCTTCTCCCCTACCATGTGCTAGCACAGGCAGACAACACTAAGGGCCTAGAGGCCTTCGGCTGACATATCAGCCTCTACTCTACTCGCTAACTATGGGTACCTAGTAGCTCTGGTAGAACTGCCCAGAGCATAGCCCTAATAGATCAGTACTGCGGCCCCTACGGCAGTTCAGGACCACAACCTGTCTATCCCCCCTAGCCCTCTAGAGAAAACCTGTCTGCCTCTAACTCAAAATTCCCAAAAACAAAACACACAGGGGACCTCCCCCCCAACCTTGGACACCATGCAACCACACACCAGGAGCTAATACCATACACTATGCATTACTCCCACACTCCCCCACAACCATACCTGTGGAAGGAAAAATTACACTCAGTAACAGCAGTACTTTGAACACTACACTCTAAAGTACTACTGAGGAACTCTGCTGAGTCCCTCCTCCTCTTCTTGTCTTCTCTTCACGTCTTCTTCAGGAACCACCTGCAAGAATCAGAGAAAAACAAAAACACACTTCTAACCTGCATACACGGTCTATCTAAACCCCTACCATCAAAACACTGGAGAATCCCAAAAAAGATTTTTTAGAAAAGTAGAAAAAACAGTATAAACATTAGAAAACAATTACATTATTTACAATACACAGTATCTGGGGGGATGGAGTGTCCTAAAAGTCCCATCTAGTGACCACAGTGCTCAAAGGCAAGTCCATTAAAGTGTCTCCTGGGCCAGTGCCCGGTGAAGCACAGTTCTAGCAGGCCAAAGTCCCGAAGGGGAGAGTCTTTGAGGACAGTTCAAACATCTGGAGTCTGCTAGTGTAGGGTGTGTACTGCAATGTCATAGAAATAGAAAAGTCTGGACTTACCAGTCCCTTGTAGAACGGAAACGGTACACCTGGTCCTCGGCCAAAGACTCTCCCTGGCAGCATTCTTCTGATACAGCTGGGTGGACATCTTCTGGGAAACAACAGGAGGGCACATCTGGAAACTGCTGGGCTGATGTCACTTAGGAGATGGAACCTTGGAACAGGATAAAAAGGAAAACAGCTGGTCTGAAGTCGTCCGATACCCAGACGATGAGTCAGGATACAGCTGGGCTGGTGTCCTCTCTGGATCTGAAGTCATCTAGTGGGCCAATCGATGGAATCTGGAAAGCCAGTGCACTGTAAAACTGATGAATGTGGGACACATGGTTCCTGGAATGCCAGTCTGGTGGAACAACATAGGTATGGCAACTGCTGGATGGCACCACTGGCTACCACTGCTCTGCTCTCCATTTGGTAGGCATGGGCACATTCACAGGAAAGTCTTTATATTGTGGCCAATAGCACAATGGGTCAGGTGCTGGAATTATGACCCCGTCTGGGAGCTCATAATCCACACTGTGAAAGGTTTCATGTCCTCCTCCTCCATCCACAGTTTGAACAGTGTCAATAAACAGTGTCCTGCCTCTTTTCCGCTGGCTGTATTTTTCTTGAAACATTCTGTTCTTGACATACTTGTTTGCACTGGGATGCACATGTTTCATTGCCTCTTCCCAAATCCAGGATTTCCTGCTTTTCTCAATCTCCTCCCAGACTCTCCGAGGAAAGGTAGGAAACGATTCTCCATGAATTTCATTCGCTTTCCTACGAACCAGTCTTTCCTCTTTACTAGCTTTGGTCAACCTGCGACCTCTGGCCTGGCTTGGGGGAAGCCAGTCCTGGTTCTGCCAGCTACGCATACTCAATGCGACTTAGAATGGATCTTTAACTGTTCCTGGTGGGGACAGAGCTGCAGAGTCACCACTCTTCCATGTGTTCCTCTAAGCCAGGAACTGGAGGCTGTGAACCCACGCCTTCTTCTTCAGGCCACATAGGTTCCCCCACTTCTAACTCCTCACTGAGAATCTGTGCCCAGGAGTGAGCAGACATCCTCACTCCTGAGACTGTCCACTCTTTGCTGGGCGCAGAGGTCGAAACCTCCCATTCAAAGGCCTCCCTTGTCTCATCTTCACTTATGAGACTTGGGCTAGGCCCCTCTCTCCAAGGGTCTACTGAGGGTCTTCCCGAAATGTCTCTCTGTGACTCAGACTCTGAAATATCAGCACATTGTTCTGTCTGTAAATCTGCACCCTCTTGCTTCATGCTACACTCTGAGGAGCCGTCTCCAACGGGCTCCGCCTGATGCTGTGTTCTGCGAACTGCAGATTCTTGAACTTTAGTCCATGTGGGAGCCAAACGAATCTTGGACGCTTTAAAATAAACTATATTTCTCTAGGCAACCAGAACAGTGAGGTACCATGAAGACGTCCCTTCCAGCATTTAAGCACATCACACATTCTCGCACTGGATATCCAGGAATCGCCACATGAGGAGGCAGTTGTCCCCCGCAGTAACATCTCTCAATGTCCCTTAGCTTATTAACTTCTACTGCTATCACAGCCCGGGCATGATCCAGGTAGCGGGCTGGTCCCGAAGCCATAACTGCAAGAGAAAAAAACAACGTTCACTGCTATTGCAAGTCCCACATCACTGAAAAAAAATTTTTTCTTTCAAAATGGCTCCTCTGCTGCTGTGTTTACATACTGCCCCACCCTGTAATGGCAGCACTCCTATGCATCAACATTCTGTAAATGGGTCAAGCCACTGCACATCCGATTTACATACTCTACTGATAAATTTGCTCAAACTGCACAGACTTGCACTGTTCTTTTTCCTAGCACATTTATATGATTTACCGAAGACTTTTTACTCACTGAAGATATTGCTCTAGCTTACAGTCCCTTAAAGCCTCAGTATTTCATAGCACAGGATTGCCTGTATTTCTTGCTGCATATCTCATACAACTCACAGTCTCTCACGTGGCTCTGAAAATTATACTGTTGCAGTACCTATCATGCTCATAGTCTGTTGCTCGGAATTCTTGCTTTTAGTTGGTTAAACTGGCACAGTCCTTCTTTACAAAGCGATTACACTGCTACACATAGATTCAGCTGTCTTTTGGTGAAATCACACAGTTTGAGCTATTTCATTTGGATGGTAGTCACTGTTATCAGTAACTGTTTGCTGCGATTGAAAAAATGGCCTGCAGCCGATCGTGGAGGCCTCTGGAAGGAAGTTGGCTGGCAGTCCTGCCGATTGTCCCTCGGAACACCACACTCACAGTCCAGACAATCAAGATGCGGGTTGAGCCCGAATTTAAACAGAAGAAGTCTGATTTTAACTTTTTACGGCGCTTTCAATCACCGCGACGTTCCTCCTAACAAGCCAGCTTGCACACTCCACTCACTCTCCCTCTTGAATGCTGTGCAGTCACTCTAGAGCTGGCTTAGGGGCGGGACTGATTGTAGTCTCCTTCCTCTGGAATGTTCTTCTCCTCACGGCGATCATCGAGCAGGCAAAATATAAACTGCAAACCACACTTTTTTTTTTCTACAGCGACTCCGTCGGCGGGAGCCCATTTTAACAATTTTTCATGGCTATTAAGCACAAGAAGTCTCTCAGTCCACACAGAAAGCATTTCCAACGTCTAGGGTACAATTTTTGTTTTGCTACCCACAGTTTTCCATACTTTTTTCAGTCACAACAATACTTTTAAAAGCTGGCAAACGCTGTAATTTGATGCAGAACAAGGGCATACGCACTCAGGCTTTAATGCTCCTTGGTAAACAGTTGGCAATATCACAATAGCGCACAGACAGCAGCACACAGTGGCACATTTAGTTTACATTGCTTCAGCTTTTTGGGCTGCCCACTGCCAGATAGCCAAAATGCTAGCCATCACCCAAGCAACCTTTCTTGTTCCTTCTCCCAAATTTCAACAGAATCAAAGCGGTAGCCTCCAAGATGTAACCCCCAGTTGGTGCTAACTGAGAGGGCTACTACCCCTGCCTGTGTAGCTAGTGAACAGGTTGAGGGGCCTGGGTCCTATGATGCAGTGCCTCCATTTTTAGAAGTTGAAACTTGGGGAGAAAGGTGTCACTCGGCATGTTGGCTAGGTTTGGCTACTCTGCACAGGGGCCCCCAAATAACTCAGGACACAGGAAGCAATAACTGTAAAGTCCAATACCAGAAGTTGGGATTCTAAAGTGTGGCTTTTATTCACATCTAACAGAGTAACAAAGCATAGATGGACCCCCACAGGGTTACACTCCTGGTAATGCAGTTTTATGAAGATCAGAACACATACTGTTTGCACTGAAACCCTCAGGTTTCGAAACACTCTGGGCATTCGGCCCTAACTCAACTCTTTTTCGGTTTCCCTGGCTTGGCTCCCTTGCCAGCCCTCTGGACTACCTTTCTTCCATGGCTCAGCTCTCATGCCAGCCCTTGGACACTTTCCATGTAGCATGGAACATTTCTCGGTGGCTCCCTAAACCACCTCTGAGCACTTCGGGCTCCATCAGGGAATCTTCTTCATCAGTCCCACATCTGGTTACTTTCCTCAGGCACTGGCCAAGTACCTGAAAGAAAGCAACAGGTGTCCCAAAGCAAACCCTTAGAGGTGAATTTGGTTACTACTGATGGGGGGGGTCTCCCACCTCTCGCTCCCATAATTCATACCCAGCCATTTTTCTGGACTTTAACACCTCATCCTCTGAAAACACTTTACTATGTAGATTGTCTTTAAATGTATGTCACATTTAATCTGCTGTTCTTCCATCCCACTTGTGCTGAACTTGAAACATACTTAAACAGTGGCTGTGTCCATTGGTCTAGACCCCCACAGAGTTAAGCAGTCCAATTCCCAAAACGTTAAAAACTGTACTTGGCTGTCTTTTCCTGACCCCACAGTAACAGTCACTTAACTTCATCTTGTCTCAGGTAAAAACACATTGGCCCTTTATCAGAGCAGACTCACCCCTTGGTTGCAGGGTGCCCCACAGGCTTTTTCTTCTTCAAAGAAATCTCATCCAAAACTTCTGGTGCCTCAGCACAAACTTAGATTTAGGCAGCTTCTTCTTCCCCTAGTTGGACCAGGGGAATTGCCCCTGGAAGTAGCCTGAATCCTTCCCCCCAATCCCGCAGGGTTGGGGCTCTGAACTACTGGAAGTGGTCTCTACCACTTCACCAGGCTCTTCTTGTGTTCCACTTCAGGTGAGAACACACACCTTTAACAAAAATATAGCTCTTTGTCAGAGCTGAGGGCTATGAGGGCCTGCAGCTGCAGCACACCTCTTCCCTCTTCAACACTCTACTACTACAGACTACTACTGAACTGACTTCAAATTCCTCAACATTCTATCCTAACTTCCTAGCTGCAATATTCCAGTGTGGCTTATGCAGCTGCAACAGTTCTAAATGATGTCATCCCTCAGTCTCAGCTGAGACTGAGAACAGAGTGAGACAGCGTGAAATCCATTTAACTGGAGTTTCACCAGCTGCCTTCCCTGTCTGCCACTAGGTCTAACTGGGATTCTTGTAACCCCGGGTAACAGGGGGGTTACATGTGGATTTCTTTGTGGGCAGAAAAAGGTGCCAACGCAGGCAGGAGCCCAGTACAAAAGGGCAGCCTGCAGCGCCGGGACAAACACAATGAGTGAGTGAGAGAGAGGGAGTGAGTGAGCTCAATGGAGCTGTATCGTGACTGCTACGGATTTCTTTGTTGGCAGAAAAAGGCGGCAACACAGGCAGGAGCCCAGTGCAAAAGGCCAACCTGCAGCACCGGCATAAACGGAACCAGTGACTGAGAGAGGGGGAGTGAGCAGGCTCAACAGACCTGTGTCGGGACTGCTGCAGATTTCTTTGTGGGCAGAAAAAGCCACCAGCAGAGGCAGGAGCCCAGTACAAAATGGCAGCATGCAGCGCCAGGAGAAACAGAATGAGCGAGTGAGACGGGGAATGAGCCACCTTAACAGAGCTCTGTCGGGACAGCTGTGGATTTCTTAGTGGGCAGAACAAGGTGCCAATGCAGGCAGGAGCCCAGTACAAAAGAGCAGCCTGCAGCACCAGGAGAAACAGACTGAGCGAGTGACAGAGGGGCAGTGAATGAGCTCAACAGACCAACGCAATCAACATTCGACATTGACAAATGCTTGTTTTATAAACAAGCATTTGTCAATGCCAAATGTTGTCTCGTTAACATAGGCATTAGTAGTGATGGAGTTAGAGAGCGCATAATAGAATGGCAGTGAAGTATTAAAGTGATGCCAACCCCACCCCCACCCTGTAGAGACCGACAGGCATTGGGGTGTGCCTTTGGGTTGTCAGCTATAACACTCATGCCATTTTACCTCACCCTACCCTGTAGACACTGACAAGTGTCATGGTGTGCTTTGGGGTCTTTGGGCGTTAAACTTACCCCATTCCGTAAGGAAATATGCTGAGGTGGATATAGTATAGGAGAATGGGGTGAACTTTGTGGCCGAACACTGCAAGGCACACACAATGCCTGTCACTAGCTGCACAGTGGGGGTGGAATGGCGTGAGCATTACAGCCGATTTTTCCAAGTCACACCTCTGACACCTGTCAGTCTCTACAGGGTGGGGTGCTACAGTTGGAAACCCTAACACCGTAGGTGTGTGTTGGTATTTTCGCTCCAAATTTTCAACATGGGCGTTTTGTGAGCCCACCTCATGAAGAGAAGCACTATCAGTTTGTTAGCGGCAAGGTGGTTTTGCACAGTGGCTATGCCATTTGGCGACACAGGGACGAAAACACATTTTGGGCACTGTGTGGAAAATGACAACTGTATTGTTCATGAGGAGATGTAAAAAAATGGCAACACTGAAATTCTGGAGTGAAAATATGAAATATTGGTGAAGTCATGAGCATGCATAGAAACTGTGCAACACACTTCCATAACCCAATTGTTTTTGGTATTTTCTTAACCACATTTTTAAGATAGGCATTTTGGGGCCTCCCCTCATGAACAGTGGCACTGTGTTTTTGTTCATTTGTCCCAAACATTGATTTCCCACAGTGACCACGCCATTGTGCGATAACACATTTAGGGCAGGATGTGAAAAATGACAGCTGTGCTGTTCATAAGGAAGTGTAAAAAAATGTCAGTGTTGAAAATCTGGCATGAAAATATTGCAAATTTGCGAAGTTACAAGTGCGTGGAAACTCGCCATGCACACTTGTAACACAGTCATTTTATGCAGTTTCGGAGCCAAATGTTCAATATAGGCATTTTAAGATCTCTGCTCATGAACAGTGTAACCGTCATTTCCTCAAACTGTCCCGAAAACTGATTTCACACAGCGACCGTACTATTCTGCGATGGACATGCAAAAACATATTTTGGCCAGGATATAGAAAATGACAGCTGTACAGTTCATAAGGAGGTGCAGAAAAATGCAAATTTTGAAAATTTGAAAGGAAAATATTATAAATTCATGAAGTTACGAGCGTGCCTGGAAACTGCTCAATGCATGCTCGGAAAACAGCCATTTTTTGGATTTGTTCCACCAGATTTGCAACATAGGCTTTTTGAGAGCCTTCCTCATGAACAGTGGCACTGTCGTTTCATTACTCGGTCCCGAAAGGTGATTCCGCACAGTGACCTCAAAATCACTGTTTGGGACCGAATAACGCCATAACAGTGCCTGAATTCATGAGGAGGGGTCCCAATAACCCTATGTTGAAAATTTGGTGCCAAAATTACCCAAAATGGCTGAGATATGCACCAAAGTTGAAAAAACCCTATTCATGCTATTCTATAGCTTACCGGCATTTCTTCCGTTTGTGGACGGCTTTGAAGAGTGCAGACGTGTTCCCAGTCCACGAAGATAGTTCACAACCTCGGAAGTAAGTATAGGGGTGAGGGTGTGTGTGGGGAGGCAGGGTGCACAGAGGGTGGGCAACGGGTTGGGGAGGGGCAGGGAGACCGCAAGGGACCGCTTTCTTACAGGTTTAAAAAAAAATTGCAAGATGTTTTTTCCTTTTCAGGGGATTTGGCACAGTGGGTGGCCTCCCAGCATGCCACCTAAGTGTCTGGGGGGGATGCTGTAGCCGACGGGGGATTGGGCACCCCCATCGGCACATATAGAAGGGGGGGACAAGAGCCAAGGGGGATTGGGCACCCCCCTCGGCACACAACAAAAGTGGAGTGGGGACATTATGCTGATGGGGTGTGGGCTCCCCCATGGGCAAAATAAGCGGGGAAGGGGGATTAAAGCCAATGGGGATTGGGCCCCGTTGGAAAAAGACTGTTGGGGGCACATGATGCGAGGGATTCGTGCCCACAGCCTTCATTTTAAATGGGGGGGTCATTATGCTGATGGGGAGTGTGCTCCCTGTCGGCATTGTGACAGGTGGTGGCGGCAGTCACTGCCGCCATGTTGCTTGCACGCCAGGAGGCATGTTGTGTTCCTGCTGCATGAGAGCTTCGCTCTCAGTGCAGCAGATCTTTTCTTAGATCTGGTGGCCACATTAGGGAAGCATGATGTCAGCACCTGCTGCTGGCTGATTGGGGAATGCGGGACACACCTACTGATGCATGCCCTGCATTCGCCCACAGTGACCGCACCTCCAAATCTGCTGCTACTGCAAGATGTTGACTCGTGCGCAAGAGCGAGCCAACATAATAAAAATGGAAACTCTATCCCTTCATTGTAGGACCACTGGACCAATATTCAAAACTTAGCCGCAAGGCAAAATTAGCACTGCCCAGCGTGCAAAAATAGCCTGGAATCATTTGCGCGTTATCGTTAAAGGAATAGCCCTGGGGCTAAATCAGTTGAATATCGTGTGCAAACAAAGGTGTGCAAACAGGGCTGAGAATGCAGTGCAAAAATAGCCTGGCAAATGAGACAGCTCTGAATATAGTAACCATGCAGTGCAAACTGTAACAGCAGCCCAGTGCACACACAGGTGGAGTAAGGCAGAGTTGCAGTAGATGGCCAATGTGGGTGCTAGCAAAGAAGTGGTGCACAATAACTGCAAGCAGCATTGCAGGCCAAATACTGCAGAACCATGCTATAGTTCTGACAGGTTTGCCCAGTGCTAACATGTTAGCCCAGCACTAACAGATTAGCCCAGCACAAACACGTTTGCCTGGCACAAAATGTTGCTATATTCAGAGCTTTACAAATGAGCCTACTTAGGCAATCCAGTGGCAAACAGCCACCGTAGCATCTCATTACATCCTGCTTTGCATACATTACCATGTGGATTGCCTGGCACTATTGCATGGTGCACACAGCTCCATTTGTATGTCAGACTGGAACTACAGGTCAGTGGCTGCAGGCTGGGTTTGCACACAGCACCACCTGCATGTTAGCCTGGAACAATAGGACAGGTAGCTGCAGACTGGGTTTAGACACAGCAGCATGGACTCTTGTGGCCCAGGGGACTTGCAACACAGGAACGGATGTTTGTGCTGCATGCCATGGACATATTGTTAGTCCTGCTACAGTGTGTATCAGATGGTACAGTACCATAATAGCTGTTATTGTGAGGGACACAGCAATGCCTGCATTGTGTCAGGCAATGATGACTGCTGCTATCCACACAGTGACATGCACAGCTGGCAGGTGTGGTCTGACAGTGGACACCACAGTCGTACTGTCCTGTGGCCCACATATGCTGCACCAGTGGCATGGGATTCCCACACTAACATACACATGGCTGGTCGTGTGTGACGGGAAGTCTGGACAGGTGTGCAGTATGTGCCTCAGGGGGCAGACACATACCATCATACAGACACACTGATATCAGGGGCATTCCTATCACTGGCACATGTGCACTGTGTGGACGGCCCCAGCTGTGTGACAGCACCTTCCATGTGGTGCAGCCTGGCCACCTGTATACCCTCCCCTCAGCACCCTCCATTCTCCCAGTGCTACATGTGTGTGCATGGGGGAACAGGAGGTGTGTGCTGCATGGACACACTGACAACGTGTCCACTGGGAGCAGGGGCATCCACAAATGCCCGGCAGGGTTGGGACCAATGACAGATGATGGCAATGTGGGCAGTGTCATCTATGTGCAGCTGCAGCATGTCTCTTCCATGGCATATGGAGTGGCCCAGGGTGGCAGTCAGTCTCTCTGCCTCCTCACTGGCTGCCGTGAAAAAGTACATCATGCTGCTGTTGGTGCATAATGCCTTGCAGCCTGTTGCTGCTGTGTCCATGCCCCCATCCTGGTTTTGCCTGGAGTTAAGACTGTCTTTTCATAGGCAGTAATTTGCATAGTGGTGCATGTCATGCTAATGTATGTTGCGCAGCACTATGGCATCGAATATACTTTTGCGCATGTAAGCATGTTCACGTCCCTCACTTTGTCTCATGCATATATTATCTATTAGCACTAGTGCTAACATGTTGCACCGGCACTATTTGCCCTTTTGAATATGGCAGTCTGGCACAATTGCAGCACAATCCTGGTGTAAACAGTTTGTGCCCAGCACAAAGTTTTGAATAACTGGCCCAGAATGTCCAGTTTAAGAAAAGAGCACAGGTAACTGAAATAAAAAAAACAAACTTTGAGCCCCCATTCATATCCAGGTGGGTGTATTTCCATATTAAAACATGATGGATACAGAGATGAGCTGGCATTAATAAGGAGTGGACAAGTCTTAGGCTTAGGCTGCAAAGGTAGTCCCGCACGGTGTCAAACTTCTTGTATCGGGAGCAGGTTGCAAAAGATAAGTCTGGGAAAAGGTGCCGAGTTTTACCTTCGAAATTAAAAGTCTTGTGAATCTCGGACAGCCTTCAGTAATGTATCCTGAGTGAACACTCCCATGGCGAGCATTAAGATTGTTCTCCGGAGATCCTGTTGGACTGGAGCAGCTCATGGAGAGATCCGGTGAGCTCTGGTAATCAGAGGGTCCATCTCTATACCACTGCTCACCCAAAGCACTCCAGGTCGCCATGTTTGTAAAAAAGAGGTTAAGTCAGAGCCCTCGCTGCCTTCCGGGAGCCCCTCAAGGCAAAGATTCATGGCCCTCTGAGCATTCTGTACAGCAGCTGAATGGTAACAGTTGGCTATTCCCCTGAATGTGCTTGACAGTAGTGGTAAGGGATTTTGTTGCTTCTGCCTCCACCAAGGTCACAGTTTTTTCTAGCCTGTTCCATTTTCACATCTGGTTCTCCCGTACGTTAAAGGATCTCCTCTACCTTGCTATCAATAGCTTTCATTGATAGCATCAGAGAATGCCATGGCGAATCATTCATCCCCACTGCTCCTGCCAGTGTCATAGCAGCCTGCTGCTGCACTGTTGGCTGACTTTTGTGGCGCCTGCTCCCTCTTTATTCGAGCACCCCATAGGAAATTTAGCATCCTTCTGTTCCTTGCTGGGAGAGAAGACCAATGCTGGTTCTTACAAAGTAGAAAATAATAAAATATTAAGATATTTTAAGCAAAAGAGTCTGTGGTCTGCAGAGCCGAGGTGAAGCATGTCTTCTCAGCAAGAGTGTTCAATAGCACCCCCCTCTTTTTTCTTTCTTTTTATTTCACCTTGTAGTATAATATTATCCTGCACTGTAATCACTGTGTAATGATCTATTCAACTGCATGTAACTAATACCAGGTTGCCTCTGAAAAGGGGACTTGTAAGTCTCAGTTGGCCTACCCAGTCATCAAAATTCAAATCAATAAAATAAATATATTTGTAACATGGCAAATAATGTGTGCCATGAATCCGGCATAACAATAGGTGGAAACACACCCCGGTGGTACAAAATTAAGCGGGCATTAATTCCCTTGTAATGCCTCCTACATTTTGTAGTACAAACACTGTCCACATGAAAAGCGCTACCTGAGCACACAAAGAGAAATTTTCCAGTCACTCACTGAGCCGTGATGATAGTTATGCGGTTTCAAGCAGCAGCACAAGTGGTGTCTTACCCGACGGTGAGACATGGGCAAAATATCCAGCAATCCAAATGGCTGATCTCGGTAAAATGTGCAGAAAAGCAGTTTGTGCAAATAGTTTTATTGAAAGTAACACACTGTTCTTACCGAGTAATACATGAACAAAACCTCCCATAATCCTTTGCAGCACAACGCACGGAAAACAAATGAAGTCACAAGGAATGGTAATAACTAACCACTGTTTAAAAAATGAAATGCATGTTATAGCATTTATTGAATGACAGTACAGATGTGTGTAACTTTTTCCCTGCGTGTTTTTTGACCGCGCTATGTTGCAGTAGCTCTTTTGATCTACAGCCATTATCAGTATACAGAGAGCACTGTTCAATAAGATACTGTTTCCACAGCATCCTTTCCTGCAGCAGCAGGGGTAAAGAGCTGCTCTGTGATGCAACCTAGAAAACAGAGGATCCACCACCACTGGCTTGAGCACTAAAAACACACAAAAGCAACAACAACAACAACAAAAAACAGTATAGGAACAAACCTGAAGCTACAGTGAATGAAGGGATGGGGGATATTATCAGCATATGCCATGCGGTGCAGTTTTGGTAAATAATTTGGAAGTAGTTAGCTGGAAGAAGAACTGAGCATTATATTTTTTTGTAAATATATTTCTATTAAACTTTTTCAGTGTCTGCATATCCTTCAGAATACAATAAAAGCAGTAAATCAGTACATAATGCATGGGCATGAGTCAGCATGACATTTCAAGTCCAGATTTTCAAATACAGGTTTCAAGCAGATATACCTTCACCCCCATTTGGAAGAGCGTGGGGGGAAAAGATGGTAGAGTAACTTCCCAAGTGTTTAGGATACAGTCTGAAACCTAGTACAGGTCTACAAGTTGTCCTAACCACTCATTAATGCAGCAAAGTTGAAACAGGCAGGGGCTGGGGTCCCCACCCAAAAGGACCAGGGGAGGGCAATGTGGGGGAGGGGCCTCAGCCTGCCAGCAAATGGACAGTCATGGCCATGCAATAGATTCCTTGAGTAAGGAGGGGACACCAGATTCCAGCTTTTGGGAGATGAGCACTGTAACTCAGTTTAGGGACAGAGGTCAGTCAGGTGAGAGCTAGTTATAGTGCTTATTAAGCTGGCCTGGTGGCGCTGAGGGCTGAGGCGCTGGAAGCCTTACTACACACTACGTTGGCGACCCATGTTCGGGAACAAGAACGGGCTGTTGGGGGTTGGCACGGTCAGAGAAGGATTGAGTGTCCGAAGGACAGCTCTCCTTCTCCAGGGAGAAGGGACATCAGTGGTCGGCGCTCGACTGGCCCCCAGTGGAGACTGGGGGGAAGTGCGCCGATGCTGCAGAAGAGGGGCGGAGATGGGGTAGACACCTGGAGGAGCACGTGTGAATGCGTGCAAGCTCCCTCTGCTGGCGTCATTGCACGCCCCTCCCCGCAGGGGAAAAAACTGAAAAAAAATCCTTTGGCAGCATGAAGGCTGCCCCGACGGCGCTGCCATGGATGCTCCCAAGTTAGCTCCCTCCTGGGCCCGCCCTCCAGGTCTCTGCAGTGGTGGGGTAAGTACCTGCTGTGATGCAGCCTGGAAGGGTTGTGGCAGGGAGGTGTGAGCTCTGACCACGACCGGGGCAGCAGCCATGAAAGCTAGCTGAAAGGGGGGGGAACCAAAGGCACAACCCCCTCCCCAGCCGTGGACATAAAATAATAATTTAAAAATAAATTATAGTGCTTACTGAGCAGTTTGCGTTTCTTCCAACTAAAAACTTCCATTCCAAGTTAAAGCTGCTGCAAACTGTGTGCTGACAAATGCCAGCGCCCACCACCACACCCACACACACCCACATCCACACACACTCACGCACCGCACACACACACACACACACACACACACACCCACATATACACACACACACACACACACACACACATGCCCTGAGCAGTAGGTTTACAAATTCAGCCAGCTACATATGGCCAGAAGTAGTTAGCTCAAGGTTGGGAAAAAGGACTGGAGTCTTTGAGTTTTATTTTATAGGACTCCAACACTTGCTACAGGTGAGGCTACCATCAACAAGGGCAGGCGGCATCTCAGAAAGCCAAAAAAGAGAAGGAAAAACAGAAATACTACAGTCTAGGAACTATTAACAAACCCAGAGCAGGGATGGGGGGTTATCAGTGTGGTCTGGCGTAATAACTTGGAAGTAAAGTTAATTAGCTAGTATATCTAGAAGGAAGAAGACACAAACACTATTAATTATTTTAGACACAAAAGTCAGCCAGGTATGTCTGAGATAATTATACTGCTTACTGCCTACTAAATTCACATTTCTTTCAACTAACAAGATCACCAAACTTCATAGCTGCTGCAAACCATGTGGCATGCTGATATGCCACACCCCCATCTTAAAGCTTAGCTGCTGCAAACCATGTCACATGTTGATAACACTACCCTTCACCCTCCTCCACAGTTGGCATGCTGATAACAGTACCCTCCACAGTTGGCATGCTGATAACAGTACCCTCCACCCCACCACAGTTGGCATGCTGATGACAGTACCCTCCGCCCCCCCTCCACAGTTAGCATGTTGATAACAGTACTCTCCACCCTCCACAGTTGGCATGCTGATAACAGTACCTCCACCCCTCCACAGTTGGCATGCTGATAACAGTACCCTCCACCCTCCACAGTTGGCATGCTGATAACAGTACCTCCACCCCTCCACAGTTGGCATGCTGATAACAGTACCTCCACCCCTCCACAGCTGGCATGCTGATAACAGTACTCTCCACCCCTCCACAGCTGGCATGCTGATAACAGTACTCTCCAACCCTCCACAGTTGGCGTATGATAACAGTACCTCCACCCCTCCACAGCTGCATGCTGATAACAGTACCCTCCACCCCTCCACAGTTGGCATGCTGATAACAGTACCTCCACCCCTCCACAGTTGGCATGCTGATAACAGTACTCTCCACCCCTCCACAGTTGGCATGCTGATAACAGTACTCTCCACCCCTCCACAGTTGGCATGCTGATAACAGTACCCTCCACCCCTCCACAGATCGCATGCTGATAACAGTACCTCCACCCCTCCACAGCTGGCATGCTGATAACAGTACCCTCCACCCCTCCACAGTTGGCATGCTGATAACAGTACTCTCCACCCCTCCACAGTTGGCATGCTGATAACAGTACTCTCCACCGCCTCCACAGTTGGCATGCTGATAACAGTACCTCCACCCTCCACAGTTGGCATGCTGATAACAGTACCCTCCACCCTCCACAGATCGTACATGCTGATAACAGTACCCTCCAACCCTCCACAGCTGGCAGGTTGATAACAGTACCTCCACCCTCCACAGTTGGCATGCTGTGCAGTACTTCCACCCTCCACAGTTGGCATGCTAACAGTACTTCCACCCCTCCACAGTTGGCATGCTGATAACAGTACTCCACCCTCCACAGTTGGCACGCTGATAACAGTACTTCTCCACCCCCACAGCTGGCATGCTGATAACAGTACCTCCACCCTCCACAGTTGGCATGCTGATAACAGTACTTCCACCCTCCACAGTTGGCACATGCTGATAACAGTACCTCCACCTCCACAGCTGGCATGTTGATAACAGTACCTCCACCCTCCACAGTTGGCATGCTATAACAGTACCTCCACCCTCCACAGTTGGCACGCTGATAACAGTACTCTCCACCCTCCACAGTTGGCATGCTGATAACAGTACCTCCACCCTCCACAGTTGGCATGCTGATAACAGTACTTCCACCCCCCACAGTTGGCATGCTGATAACAGTACTCTCCACCCTCCACAGTTGGCATGCTGATAACAGTACCCTCCACCCCCTCCACAGCTGGCATGCTGATAACAGTACTCTCCACCCCTCCACAGTTGGCATACTGATAACAGTACCCTCCACCCTCTCCACAGATCACATGCTAACAGTACCCTCCACCCCCTCCACAGTTGGCATGCTGATAACAGTACCTCCCCCTCCACAGTTGGCATGCATACAGTACCTCCACCCTCCACAGATGGCATGCTGATAACAGTACCCTCCACCCTTCCACAGATGGCATGCTGATAACAGTACCCTCCACAGCTGGCATCCTGATAACAGTACTCTCCACCCCTCCACAGTTGGCATGCTGATAACAGTACCCTCCACCCCCTCCACAGTTGGCATGCTGATAACAGTACCCTCCACTCCTCCACAGTTGGCATGCTGATAACAGTACCCTCCACCCCTTCCACAGTTGGCATGCTGATAACAGTACCCTCCACCCCCTCCACAGCTGGCATACTGATAACAGTACTCTCCACCCCTCCACAGTTGGCATGCTGATAACAGTACCCTCCACCCTCTCCACAGATCGCATGCTGATAACAGTACCCTCCACCCCCTCCACAGATCGCATGCTGATAACAGTACCCTCCACCCCTCCACAGTTGGCATGCTGATAACAGTACTCTCCACCCCTCCACAGTTGGCATGCTGATAACAGTACTCTCCACCCCTCCACAGTTGGCATGCTGATAACAGTACTCTCCACCCCTCCACAGTTGGCATGCTGATAACAGTACCCTCCACCCCTCCACAGTTGGCATGCTGATAAAAGTACTCTCCACCCCTCCACAGTTGGCATGCTGATAACAGTACCCTCCACAGTTGGCATGCTGATAACAGTACCCTCCACCCACTCCACAGCTGGCATGCTGATAACAGTACCTCCACCCCTCCACAGTTGGCATGCTGATAACAGTACCTCCACCCTCCACAGTTGGCATGCTAATAACAGTACCCTCCACCCCTCCACAGTTGGCATGCTGATAACCGTACTCTCCACCCCTCCACAGTTGGCATGCTGATAACAGTACCCTCCACCCCTCCACAGTTGGCATGCTGATAACAGTACCCTCCACCCTCCACAGTTGGCATGTTGATAACAGTACTCCACCCCCACAGTTGGCATGTTGATAACAGTACCTTCCACCCCCTCCACAGCTGGCATGCTGATAACAGTACTCTCCACCCCTCCACAGTTGGCATACTGATAACAGTACCCTCCACCCTCTCCACAGATCACATGCTGATAACAGTACCCTCCACCCTCCACAGTTGGCATGCTGATAACAGTACCCTCCAACCCTCCACAGTTGGCATGCTGATGACAATACCCTCCACCCCTCCACAGATGGCATGCTGATAACAGTACCCTCCACCCTTCCACAGATGGCATGCTGATAACAGTACCCTCCACAGCTGGCATCCTGATAACAGTACTCTCCACCCCTCCACAGTTGGCATGCTGATAACAGTACCCTCCACCCACTCCACAGTTGGCATGCTGATAACAGTACCCTCCACTCCTCCACAGTTGGCATGCTGATAACAGTACCTCCACCCCTTCCACAGTTGGCATGCTGATAACAGTACCCTCCACCCCCTCCACAGCTGGCATACTGATAACAGTACTCTCCACCCCTCCACAGTTGGCATGCTGATAACAGTACCCTCCACCCTCTCCACAGATCGCATGCTGATAACAGTACCCTCCACCCCCTCCACAGATCGCATGCTGATAACAGTACCCTCCACCCCTCCACAGTTGGCATGCTGATAACAGTACTCTCCACCCCTCCACAGTTGGCATGCTGATAACAGTACTCTCCACCCCTCCACAGTTGGCATGCTGATAACCGTACTCTCCACCGCCTCCACAGTTGGCATGCTGATAACAGTACCCTCCACCCCTCCACAGTTGGCATGCTGATAAAAGTACTCTCCACCCCTCCACAGTTGGCATGCTGATAACAGTACCCTCCACCCCTCCACAGTTGGCATGCTGATAACAGTACCCTCCACCCACTCCACAGCTGGCATGCTGATAACAGTACCCTCCACCCCTCCACAGTTGGCATGCTGATAACAGTACCCTCCACCCCCTCCACAGTTGGCATGCTAATAACAGTACCCTCCACCCCTCCACAGTTGGCACGCTGATAACCGTACCCTCCACCGCCCACAATTGGTATGCTGATAACAGTACCTCCACCTCCTCCACAGTTGGCATGCTGATAACAGTACCTCCACCCTCCACAGTTGGCATGCTGATAACAGTACCTCCACCCTCCACAGTTGGCATGCTGATAACAGTACTTCCACCCCTCCACAGTTGGCATGCTGATAACAGTACCTCCACCCTCCACAGCTGGCATGCTGATAACAGTACTTCCACCCTCCACAGTTGGCATACTGATAACAGTACCTCCACTCTCTCCACAGATCACATGCTGATAACAGTACCTCCACCCTCCACAGTTGGCATGCTGATAACAGTACCCTCCACCTCCACAGTTGGCATGTTGATAACAATACCTCCACAGCTGGCATGCTGATAACAGTACCTCCACCCTCCACAGTTGGCATGCTGATAACAGTACCTCCACCCCCACAGTTGGCATGCTGATAACAGTACCTCCACCCCTCCACAGTTGGCATGCTGATAACAGTACCTTCCACCCTCCACAGTTGGCATGCTGATAACAGTACCTCCACCCTCCACAGCTGGCATGCTGATAACAGTACTTCCACCCTCCACAGTTGGCATGCTGATAACAGTACCTCCACCCTCCACAGATCGCATGCTGATAACAGTACCTCCACCCTCCACAGATCGCATGCTGATAACAGTACCTCCACCCTCCACAGTTGGCATGCTGATACAGTACCTCCACCCTCCACAGTTGGCATGCTGATAACAGTACCTCCACCCTCCACAGTTGGCATGCTGATAACAGTACTTCCACCCCTCCACAGTTGGCATGCTGATAACAGTACCTCCACCCTCCACAGTTGGCATGCTGATAAAAGTACTTCCACTCTCCACAGTTGGCATGCTGATAACAGTACCTCCACCCTCCACAGTTGGCATGCTGATAACAGTACCTCCACCCTCCACAGCTGGCATGCTGATAACAGTACCTCCACCCTCCACAGTTGGCATGCTGATAACAGTACCTCCACCCTCCACAGTTGGCATGCTGATAACAGTACCTCCACCCTCCACAGTTGGCATGCTGATAACAGTACTCTCCACCCTCCACAGTTGGCATGCTGATAACAGTACCTCCACCCCTCCACAGTTGGCATGCTGATAACAGTACCCTCCACCCCCTCCACAGCTGGCATGCTGATAACAGTACTCTCCACCCCTCCACAGTTGGCATGCTGAAAACAGTACTTCCACCCTCCACAGTTGGCATGCTGATAACAGTACCTCCACCCTCCACAGCTGGCATGCTGATAACAGTACTTCCACCTCTCCACAGTTGGCATGCTGATAACAGTACCTCCACCCCTCACAGATGGCATGCTGATAACAGTACCCTCCACCCTCCACAGTTGGCATGCTGATAACAGTACCTCCACCCTCCACAGTTGGCATGCTGATAACAGTACCTCCACCCTCCACAGTTGGCATGCTGATAACAGTACCTTCTCCTTCCACAGATGGCATGCTGATAACAGTACCTCCACAGCTGGCATCCTGATAACAGTACTCCACCCTCCACAGTTGGCATGCTGATAACAGTACCTCCACCCTCCACAGTTGGCATGCTGATAACAGTACTTCCACTCCTCCACAGTTGGCATGCTGATAACAGTACCTCCACCCCTTCCACAGTTGGCATGCTGATAACAGTACCTCCACCCTCCACAGCTGGCATGCTGATAACAGTACTTCCACCCTCCACAGTTGGCATGCTGATAACAGTACCCTCCACCCTCCACAGATCGCATGCTGATAACAGTACCTCCACCCTCCACAGATCGTATGCTGATAACAGTACCTCCACCCTCCACAGTTGGCATGCTGATAACAGTACCTCCACCCTCCACAGTTGGCATGCTGAAACAGTACTTCCACCCTCCACAGTTGGCATGCTGATAACAGTACTCTCCACCCTCCACAGTTGGCATGCTGATAACAGTACTCTCCACCGCCTCCACAGTTGGCATGCTGATAACAGTACCTCCACCCTCCACAGTTGGCATGCTGATAAAGTACTTCCACCCTCCACAGTTGGCATGCTGATAACAGTACTCCACACCTCCACAGTTGGTATACTGATAACAGTACCTCCACCCTCCACAGCTGGCATGCTGATAACAGTACTTCCACCCTCCACAGTTGGCATGCTGATAACAGTACCCTCCACCCCTCCACAGTTGGCATGCTGATAACAGTACTCTCCACCGCTCCACAGTTGGCATGCTGATAACAGTACTCTCCACCCCTCCACAGTTGGCATGCTGGTAACAGTACCCTCCACCCTTCCACAGATGGCATGCTGATAACAGTACCCTCCACAGCTGGCATGCTGATAACAGTACTCTCCACCCCTCCACAGTTGGCATGCTGATAACAGTACCCTCCACCCCCTCCACAGTTGGCATGCTGATAACAGTACCCTCCACTCCCCTCCACAGTTGGCATGCTGATAACAGTACCCTCCACCCCCTTCCACAGTTGGCATGCTGATAACAGTACCTCCACCCTCCACAGCTGGCATGCTGATAACAGTACCTCCACCTCCACAGTTGGCATGCTGATAACAGTACCTCCACCTCTCCACAGATGGCATGCTGATAACAGTACCTCCACCCTCCACAGATCGCATGCTTGATAACAGTACCTCCACCCTCCACAGCTGGCATACTGATAACAGTACCTCCACCCCTCCACAGTTGGCATGTTGATAACAGTACTTCCACCCTCCACAGTTGGCATGCTGATAACAGTACCTCCACCCTCCACAGTTGGCATGCTGATAACAGTACCTCTACCCTCCACAGTTGGCATGCTGATAACAGTACCTCCACCCTCCACAGTTGGCATGCTGATAACAGTACCTCCACCCTCCACAGTTGGCATGCTGATAACAGTACCTCCACCCTCCACAGATCGCATGCTGATAACAGTACCTCCACCCCTCCACAGATGGCATGCTGATAACAGTACCTCCACCCTCCACAGCTGGCATACTGATAACAGTACTCTCCACCCTCCACAGTTGGCATGCTGATAACAGTACTTCCACCCTCCACAGTTGGCATGCTGATAACAGTACCTCCACCCTCCACAGATGGCATGCTGATCAGTACCTCCACCCTCCACAGTTGGCATGCTGATAACAGTACCTCCACCCTCCACAGCTGGCATGCTGATAACAGTACTCTCCACCCCTCCACAGTTGGCATGCTGATAACAGTACTCTCCACCCCTCCACAGTTGGCATGCTGATAACAGTACTCTCCACCTCCACAGTTGGCATGCTGATAACAGTACTCTCCACCCTCCACAGTTGGCATGCTGATAACAGTACCTCCACCCTCCACAGTTGGCATGCTGATAACAGTCACTCCACCCTCCACAGTTGGCATGCTGATAACAGTACCTCCACCCTCCACAGTTGGCATGCTGATAACAGTACCCTCCACCCTCCACAGTTGGCATGCTGATAACAGTACCTCCACCCTCCACAGTTGGCATGCTGATAACAGTACTCTCCACCCCTCCACAGTTGGCTATGCTGATAACAGTACTCTCCACCCCTCCACAGTTGGCATGCTGATAACAGTACTCTCCACCCCTCCACAGTTGGCATGCTGATAACAGTACCCTCCACCCCTCCACAGTTGGCATGCTGATAACAGTACCTCCACCTCCACAGTTGGCATGCTGATAACAGTACTCCACCCTCCACAGTTGGCATGCTGATAACAGTACTTCCACCTCCACAGCTGGCATGCTGATAACAGTACCTCTACCCTCCACAGTTGGCATGCTGATAACAGTACTCTCCACCCCCCACAGTTGGCATGCTGATAACAGTACCTCCACCCTCCACAGTTGGCATGTGATAACAGTACTCTCCACCTCCACAGTTGGCATGCTGATAACAGTACTTCCACCTCCACAGTTAGGCATGCTGATAACAGTACCTCCACCCTCCACAGCTGGCATGCTGATAACAGTACCTCCACCCTCCACAGTTGGCATGCTGATAACAGTACCTCCACCCCTCCACAGCTGGCATGCTGATAACAGTACTCTCCACCCCTCCACAGTTGGCATGCTGATAACAGTACCCTCCACCCTCCACAGTTGGCATGCTGATAACAGTACCCTCCACCCCTCCACAGTTGGCATGCTGATAACAGTACTCTCCACCGCCTCCACAGTTGGCATGCTGATAACAGTACTTCCACCCTCCACAGTTGGCATGCTGATAACAGTACCCTCCACCCTTTCCACAGATCGCATGCTGATAACAGTACCTCCCACCCTCCACAGTTGGCATGCTGATAACAGTACCCTCCACCCCTCCACAGTTGGCATGCTGATGACAATACCCTCCACCCCTCCACAGATGGCATGCTGATAACAGTACCCTCCACCCTTCCACAGATGGCATGCTGATAACAGTACCCTCCACAGCTGGCATGCTGATAACAGTACCCTCCACCCCCTCCACAGTTGGCATGCTGATAACCGTACCCTCCACCCCTCCACAGTTGGCATGCTGATAACAGTACCCCACCCTCCACAGTTGGCATGCTGATAACAGTACCCTCCACCCCTCCACAGTTGGCATGCTGATAACAGTACTCTCCACCCCTCCACAGTTGGCATGCTGATAACAGTACCCTCCACCCCTCCACAGTTGGCATGCTGATGACAGTACCCCCACCCCTCCACAGATGGCATGCTTATAACAGTACCCTCCACCCTCCACAGATGGCATGCTGATAACAGTACCCTCCACAGCTGGCATGCTGATAACAGTACTCTCCACCCCTCCACAGTTGGCATGCTGATAACAGTACCCTCCACCCTCCACAGTTGGCATGCTGATAACAGTACTTCCACCCTCCACAGTTGGTATGTTGATAACAGTACCTCCACCCTCCACAGTTGGCATGCTGATAACCAGTACCTCCACCCCTCCACAGTTGGCATGCTGATAACAGTACCCTCCACCCCTCCACAGTTGGCATGCTGATAACAGTACCTCCACCCCTCCACAGTTGGCATGCTGATAACAGTACTCTCCACCCCTCCACAGTTGGCATGCTGATAACAGTACTTCCACCCTCCACAGTTGGTATGCTGATAACAGTACCTCCACCCTCCACAGTTGGTATGCTGATAACGTGCTCTCCACCCTCCACAGTTGGCATGCTGATAACAGTACTCTCCACCCTCCACAGTTGGTATGCTGATAACAGTACCCTCCACCCCTCCACAGTTGGCAAGCTGTTAACAGTACTCTCCACCCCCTCCACAGTTGGCATGCTGATAACAGTACCCTCCACCCCCTCCACAGTTGGCATGCTGATGACAATACCCCCATCCCTCCACAGATGGCATGCTTATAACAGTACCCTCCACCCCTCCACAGATGGCATGCTGATAACAGTACCCTCCACAGCTGGCATGCTGATAACAGTACTCTCCACCCCTCCACAGATGGTATGCTGATAACAGTACCCTCCACAGTTGGCATGCTGATAACAGTACCCTCCACCCCCTCCACAGTTGGCATGCTGATAACCGTACCCTCCACCCCAACAGTTGTTCTATGTGATAGAAACATAGAATTTGACGGCAGATAAGGACTGCTTGGCCCACCTAGTCTGCCCATTTTCCTACCTAACAGATAAGCTGCAGATCCTAGTTAACAAACAGCTTACTTCCTCCTACCCCCCACTAGGACTGCCTTATGTCTGTCTCATGCATTCTTGAATTCCCCCACTGTTCTTGACTCCATGACCTCCTCAGGGAGGCTGTTCCATGCATCCTTAACCTCCATAAAAAATACTTCCTCATTACCTGGAGCCGCCCCCCCATCATCTTCACATTGTGCCCTTGTTCTTGCATATCTCTTTTTTCTGAAAGATGCTACCTCTTGGACTTTGTTGATTCCCTTGAGGTACTTGAAAGTTTCATTGTAACCCCTAGATGGCGCTATCCCAGGGGCTACTACCCCGCCTGATATGCCACTAACAGGTTGAGGGGCCTGGATCCAATGGCGTGCCTCCACCCAGAGGTCAGGGTTTGCAATAGTTAAACTAACTTGGTCACAGCCCTCTGGGACACTGCAACCCCCTTCTTCCCACTAGTGGCCCACACATATATCAGAATTACCTTCACGGTATACACTTACCCCAGGACTGGTTCTCGCACTGGGACCTCCTGTGAAATGAGATACAGTGCAACAATCACAGTACAGTACTTTAACATAGACAAATACCTCAGGCAGTATAACTTTGCTGAAACAAGCAGCTCTGATTTTTTAGGGGATATAATAAGGACAGGGGAAATCAGGTTAATTAGCTTATCACTCTAATAATCTACCTTATGGCTCTGTGCACAGGCCTATCCCTATCAGTTACTGTCCCTGGGTACCCAAGCCCTAGTGGCTAGTCCAAACCGTGGCAGCTGGTAGGGCACTTTCACACAGAGAAAAGGAAAATTAAACAGTCAGCAGTACAGTAATTCCATTTGGATTTAATGTGGCAATTCAACAGGGAGCGACCCTGAATTAGTACTCACGACCTCCAAATAAGATAGGGTCCTTCAATGTCAGCAGGGCTCACTTGAGGTACACAAACCTCTTCACACATTTATATAAAGAAAGCACTATACCAGGCAGGCTGCATCTGTATCCCGATCGCAATTACTGCACAATACCCGGAGAACACACAGCAGATTCAGTTCCTGACAGACCGAGTGCAATTTTCAGCAATTCCTCCAGTCTTCTACAGGGTGAGCCTGGTTTCTACTCTTCAGATATTCTTTGATTCTCTTCACAGGACGGATTCAGTCCTAACAAGCTGTTACACAAGCTGCAGACCGAACTCTGGGCCTTACACCGTTTTTGACTAAAACTGCACACTGAAAAAGCACAGGGCTCTTTCCTTCTTCACTGCCAAAGCTCAACTGAACTCCAACCGACAAAACCGGCACTTCCTTGAGTTCCTCCCAGTTCTTGACTGGATTGGCTGTCACTCACAATAGACTGCTGCTGTTGGTCCAAAAAGGCATTGAAGTCTAAACTACATCTCCCAGAGTCACTGCCCATACAATCCTCTTGTGGCTGGCTCAGATTATGAGTCCAAGTTCTGATTCGTCCAAGGCACCATTTTAGAGCTAGCTTACCCCACACTGATTGGTCCAGTTCAGCAGATCAAAACCAGAATGGGGAACTAGGCAGACACTGTTCTGACTGCAAAAGAAAGCAGGTTAGACAAACTGTAATTTCATTATTACTGTAAATGATTTCTGGCAAACAGTTACATCTTTCAGATAGGTTCCTTGCACTCCTAGTGACTGCAAAAATGGAGTGAATTGGCAGCAGCTTGAGTGGTACTCAATCAAAGAAACACACAGTCCCCGTACAACTAATTATGTCTGCAAGCAGACAGCTCTAAAGAGACAGTACCAGAGGTTCTAAAACACTCACTGATAAATGGCTTAAACGCCAAACACCATTCAGGCTTGGAGCATTCAAGCAAGCTCCTGAAGTCTTTTGGGAACCCCCACTTGCAGGGGGTTACACTATCATGTCCCCTCTCTCCCTTCTTTCCTCAAGGTTATACATATTAAGCTCCTTTAGTCTTTCTTCATATGTCTTCTGGTGCAGACCCTGCACCATTTTGGTTGCCCTGCTCTGGACAGCCTCCACTCTGTCCATGTCTTTGCAGAGATTGGGTCTCCAGAACTGCACGCAGTACTCCAGATGGGGTGTCACCAACTGTCTGTACAGAGGGATAACAACTTCCTGTTTTCTACCATTGATGCCTCTCCCTATGCATCCCAGTATCCCCCCAGCCTTCCTTACTGCCTTCTCACGTTGCCTGCCCACCTTTAGGTCATCTGATATAATTACCCCCAGGTCCCTTTCCATTTTTACTGTTGTCAGTATCTCACCTCCCATTGTGTACTCTTCCCCTGGGTTTTTGTTTCCCAGGTGCATTACTCACATAGATACATAAATACATAGACAGTGTCGGCAGATAAGGGCCTATGGCCCCAGTCTGCCCATTTGAGCTTGTAAGTTCAGTTTACGTTTCCAAGAAGTCTGTCTGCCTCTTACCCCTAACCTCCAGAATTCCTTTATGTCTATCCCATGCATTCTTAAATCCCGTGATTGTTTCAGCCCCCACCACTTCTTCTGGCAGGGTGTTCCACTTGTCCACCACCCGCTCTGTGAAGAAATTCTTCCTTACGTTTCCTCTGAATCATCCTCCTCTAACTTCATCCCATGCCCTCTAGTCCTGGAACATCTTTTCGCTTAAAATAGTGTATTCCTGCACTCTGTTTCTCCCTGTAAGATACTTGTATGTCTCTATCATATCCCTCTCTCCCTCCTCTCCTCCAGAGTACATGTTCAGTTCCTTCAACTCTCCCTGTCTATGTCCTTACGTAGGTATGGTCTCCAGAACTGTACACTGTACTCCAGGTGGGGCCTCACTAGTGTCTTGTATAGTGGATTATGACCTCCTTTTCCTGCTGGTGATGCCCCTGCCTATGCATCCCAGCATCCTATTTGCTTTACCTGCTGCCTTGTCACACTGTTTCTGCCTTGAGGTCATCAGAGATGATAACCCCAAGATCCCTTTCCTGCTTGGTGCATGCTATATCCTCACCCCCAACTGATATATTGTGCCAGGGTTTTGTGCCCTCATATGCATTATCTTGCACTTCTTTGCATTGAATTTCAACTGCCAAACCCCTGACCATTCTTCAAGTTTCTGCAGGTCCCTTCTCATTCTGTCTACACCCTCTGATGTGTCTACTCTGTTACAGAAGCTTTGTGTCATCAGTGAACAGTGAAATTCTGCCTTCTAGGTCCTCGCAAATGTCACTGATGAAGATATTGAATGGGACCGTCCCAGCACTAATCCTCTGTGGTCCCACTTGTCACTCTTCCCTCTGTGGAGTGACAGCCATTAACCACCCTCTGTGTCCTGCCGCCCAGCCAGTTACCTACCCACCACACTACTGTCCTGCCCACACCATATTCCCAGTTTGTGCAATAGTCTTCTATGTGGCACATTGTCAAAGGCCTTGCTGAAGTCCAGATAGGCCATGTCCACTGCCCTCCCGATCCACCTCCTAGTCACCCAGTCAAAAATTAATGAGGTTGGTCTGACATGACCTTCCCCTGGTGAAACCATGCTGCCTTGGGTCCTGTAATCCATTGACAACCAGATGTTCCACCAATCTCCTTCAGTAGTGCTTCCATGATCTTCCCCACTACCGAGGTGAGGCTGACTGGTCTGTAGTTCCCCGCTTCCTCTTTGTTCCCACTTTTGTATAAGGGGACTACATCTGCTATCCTCCAGTCTTTGGGTAGCTCCCCTGTTTCCAGGGATCGGCTAAACAGGATAGCCAGAGGTTCAGCCACCACCTCTGTTAGTTCTTTAAGGACCCTGGGGTGCACCCCATCTGGCTTCATTGCATTATCAACTCATTACTTCCAGTTCCTTCAGGACCCTTTCTCGTGTAAAGGGACTTGTGTCCATTTCTGCACCATTCTCACCCCTTGTACTCCATTCAGACCCATTACCCTCCTCTTCCTCAGTAAAGACTGAGCAGAAATACCTGTTCAATATGTCAGCACTTCTTTGCACTGAATCTGAGCTGCCATACATTTGACCATTCCTCCAACTTTGCCAAGTCCCTTCTCATCCTTTCCATTCCATCTTGTGTATCAACCCTGTTGCAGATCTTTGTGTCGTCTGCAAAGAGACAAACTTTTCCATCCAGTGCCTCTGCAATGTCACTTATAAAGACATTAAAAAGGACCGGTCCCAGTACTGAACCCTGCGGTACCCTGCTAGTAACCCTCCTTTCTTCACTGTGGACTCAGTTTACTACTACCATTTGCATCCTGTTGTCTAGCCAATTTTCTATCCAGGCTACCACCTTGAGACCCATTCCAAGGCTGGCTAACTTGTGTATTAATCTTTTGAGTGGGACTGTATCAAATGCCTTGCTAAAATCTAGGTAGGCCATGTCCACAGCCCCTCCCTGGTCTACTACTTTGGTCACCCAGTCAAAGAAATCTATTAGATTCATCTGACATGACCTTCCCATCATGAATCCTTGCTGCCTTGGGTCCTGTGCCCCACTGGCCTCTAGGTACTCAACAATTCTTTCCTTCAGAAGTGATTCCATCATTTTCCCTACAACTGAGGTCAAACTAACTGGTCTGTAGTTTCCTGCCTCTGTCCTGCTCCCACTTTTGTGAAGAGGAATCACATCCACCCTCCTCTAGTCCTCAGGTACCATCCCATCCTCCCATGATTTGTTAAACAGAGTAGTCAGCTGTGTCACTAGTTCTACCCTTAGTTCTTTTAGAATTTTTGGGTGAATCCCATCAGGCCCCATTGCTTTGTCCACCTTCAATTTTATTAGTTCTTTCAGAACCCTTTCTTCTGTAAATGGACTAGTATCGACCCTCGCCTTCAGAGTGTTTCTCTTGTTTGGTTTAGGTACCTCCTCCTCTTCCTTTTCTGAATACTGAGCAGAAATATTCATTCAGTATCTCTGCTTTTTCACTGTCACCTCTGCCCACATTCCCCCCTTTATTAAGCCTCAGTATCCCTCCTTTGGTCTTTCTTCACTCCCTAATGTACCTATAAAAGGTCTTATCCACCTTCTTAACAGAGTTGGCTGTCCTTTCTCGGTTTGGGCCTTTGCTATTCTGACTGCCTTCCCTGCCCTTTCTGCTTTAACTGATAAAGTTCTCTGTCCTGCTCTTTCTGTGTTTCCTTATATTTCCTGAATGCTATTCTTTTCTCAACCTTCCCTGCCACCTCTTTTGAGAACCATAGCATTTTTTTCCTTTGTTGTGTTTTGTTGATTTGCTTTACACAAATGCTTGTTGCCTCTGTGATGGCTGTTTTGATTACTCCCCATTGTTCCTCCACCCCTCCTTCTTACCTGTTTGCTAGTGCTTTTCTGAGGCACTCTCTCATTTTCCCAAAGTCAGCACTCCTAAATTCCAATACTCTTGCTTTTGTATGGCTTGATTGTATGGCTGTGTTTATCGTGAATCACACTGTTTAGTGGTCACTTGTTCCCAGATGGCTACCCACTTCTAAATCTGAGATTCTTTCTCCGTTCCCATTTGAGAGTACCAGGTCTAAGATTGCTCCCTCCCGAGTGGGTTCCAATACTAGCTGTCTGAGGCATGCCCCTTTTTAGGACATCAAGAATGACCCTGCTGTTGGATGTGCCTGCAGCAAAGGGGCTCCAGTTAACATCTGGCATATTCAGGTCCCCCCATCAACAATATCTCCCCTTTTTCTGCCATTCTAAGGAAGCCTTCTATCATTTTCTTGTCCATTCCCTCCCCCTGAGATGGGGGTCTGTACACTACCCCCATGCGGATTGTGGTGCCATTTCCTGTCTCCAGGGTGACCCAGAGTGCCTCATCTGCTCCCTGTTTAATAATAATCCCAGCCAGGAGGAATAGCTGGTTCAATTTCGAGGCAATTTTAAAATGACTTATTTTAAAATTGCCTTGAACCATGGAGTGCCTCTGCATCAGTTTAATTTGTCTTAGAGTCAGACTGACTTACATAGATACAAAGAAGTTGATGGCAGATAAGGACCACTTGGCATACCAAACATTAACATTTTATGAAAAGAAGCATATAGTGACAATGTTAGATGTTTGAAACAGTAATTTTTTAACTGTTTGTTATTTATTTCTCTGTTTCCATATTTTCAAGTTACAGTTACAGAACCAAGTCAAACAGTTCAGTTGGCCATATTTCAATGTTTTATATTTGATGTCTTCATTCTAGATGCCCCTAAAAAGAAGTGTAGCACCCTATATCTTGTAAATGTTATTTCCTTGTCAGCAGACAACCCTTTCATGTAGCTGTTGAGATAAAAAAAACATTTATTTATTTCAGTTTGGGATTAAATACCTTTGAGCCATAGGCTCGTTTACAAAGGTTCCAGGTCAGACATGGTACAAGACAGATAAGACGGACAACAGGAATAATACATTGGTAGTAGAGATTCAAGTAAAAAGAACCAACAACTAAGATAAAGTAATGAATTCATAAGTGGTAGAGTAGCAGTAGTTACTTCATAGATTAAACTAACTATGAGAAAGATAATACTTTTGGTTCCCAGTCTGCTTAGAAATTCGCAAGGAGATTTCAGCATCTTTCCATCTAGAATGGAAGTAATATATGCCCACAGGCTGGAGTAGTCTGCACACTGTTGAGAGAGCGGGCAGTAGGGAGATTCAGGAGCCCGAGCTACAATGGGGGAGCGGCAGCCAGAGCGGGGCTAGGGATAGGTGGAGTGAGAGCAACAGCCAGCCAGTGTAGGCATTGTCAAGGGAGGTGAGGGATCAGAATGGGGGAGGTTGATAGGAAGGAATAAGAGGTAGTGGTTAAGGGGTAGAAAGCAGGGGGATAGAATGTGGGGAGAGGAAGCGAGTGGTGGGCGGTGTGGGGTTAAAGGAGTGAGAAGGAGGGGCAGAGTAGTATGTGAGAATTAGGGGAGGAAATGTGAAGGAGAAGAGAAGAAAGAGGACAGAAAGACAAAGAATACAGGGGAGTGTAGGGAAGGAGAGAGAGGGAGGACACGTAAGTTTTGGTGGGGGTATGGTGGGATAGAATGGAAAAGTAGGGAGTGGGGGGCAGCATGGGGCAAGAAAGTGCCACAACATAGTCATTAAAGGGTAGGGTAGGGGAGGGTGGTAAAGGAGATATTACTGGTATTAAGGTCTGAGGTATCAGGATCTGAGGAGTGTTGGGACAAGTCAGGGTATGCGGGGGCACACACAAACAGAGGATGGGGTAAAGTGTGCACGGAGACCAGCTTTGAATTTTCCGATCTTATTACATTCAAAGAGGTCCGGGGGTAAGTCGTTTATCCACTTGGGTCCCCCTGAAGGACAGGGACCTTTGAGCTATTGAGGCACGCCTGAAGGGTACCAAGAGTATGCCCCTGGAGGTCCTCCTTGTACTGTTTGTTGGTTGGTCCATTTTAAATAGACTCGAGGTCAGATCACGAGCAAACCCAAGGATGGCTTTCTTTCCCAAAAGGCAACCCTGGTATTGGGCCCTGAGGTGGAGGGGTAGCCATCCTGTTGCTTCGTAGAGGTCACAGTTATGAGTCCAGTGTTCTGCACCCAGAACCAGCTGACACGCTTTGTTGAGGAGGGTCGTTACTCTTTTCAGGACAGTGTCAGTGGCTGCACTGTAGATTGTAAGGCCGAAAAACCATGTTTGCTTCAGTGTATTTTCATTGTCATACCAGTCCATGACAGTAGCCGGGGGATCTCCATTTGTGGCTGTTAAAATCTCAACCTTGATGGCTGCATGCCATCATGATGCCACACCCATTTTCACCACTCTAGTATGCTGAAAGTATACAAAAAACTGTCTGGGAAACATATAGATTGAATGCAGTTTATAGGGAAAAAAAAACCTGCATCCACTCTCTGCAACAAAATGGTGGATCTTGCCTCGACTTTTTCTGTTGAATGGTCAGTAAGCAGACAGGCACACTGTGAAGTGTAAAGTATGCTGGCATGTTCTGCTCAGTACCTTAAAACTTTGTTTGCCCCCTTGCCCTTTCCCATTCCTCCTGAATTTTTTTTCAGCTACTTTAGCAACATCCGTTCTCCGCATGAAAAAATTCATAAACCCTTCAGCCACTTGTGGGATCAGATCTATCAGAATCACTTGTGCAGACCATCCCACCAGTGTAGCAGTTGGATTTCCACTTGTGACACTGACAACCTGCATTCAGGAATGGACCCAGGTGTCTGAGGGCTGGCCAGGGGTCAGATGGCTCGAGCGTCCCACAACAGCTCGCCATCTCCTGGGGGAAAGGGGGTACGAGGCCTGGTGTTTGCCGACCTCTGGCAGAGGCTGGAGGCATGGCAGCATGTCAGATCCTGCTGCGTAGGGAGCATGACAGATGTCAGCTCATGCCTCGACATCCTGGCACATCGCTCTCCCAGAGAAAACCACGGAAAGGCTCTGACCATATGACGGTTGCCGGACCCCCACCGCCATGAAACCCCAGACAGCCTGGACCAACTCCAGCAGCACCCAGGCCAAGTAAATTGTGTAGGCTGCCCCCACCAGCACTTTCCCCCTCGGAGGGGGGAACCTGTCCAACAAAGGGAAACATCGGGTTACCCGGGGGCTGTAATGTGGGGTGGTGGTGGTTGGTGGCGGGGACAGAGTGCTGTAGGGGTGCATCTAGGTGACCTGAAAGAGTGGCCGGTTGGGGAGCGTGGAAGGCACCAAAAAAAAAAATCACTTGTGCAACAAAACCAGGGATCTGATTGCTCACCTCCATACTGTTACACTGCAATAACAAATTTTAAGCAAAATCTCAACATAACTGCGATCGGGCCTCCACAACACCAGGCCGCCAACACTCCAGCCAGACTCATACCTTCTACTTTTACATAAGAACATAAGAAAATGGTCAACAGAAGGAGACCTCTCTGTCTGTCAGGTCTGCGCATAACAGTAAGGGTTGTTTCCGACTTTCAGTTTAGATCTTTGACCCCCCCCCAGATTTCTGGCCTTTCCCCTTGCAAGGCCTCCTGACATTCCTTTATGCCCATCCCAGGCTCTTTTAAAGGCTCCCGCTGACTTTGACTCCACCACCTTCTGTGGCTGCTCGTTCTATGGTATCACCACACTTTCTGTAAAAAAAAAAAAAAAAGTGCTTCCTTATATCCCTTTTGAATCTAACCCCCATCTGCTTAAAGCTGTGCCCTCTGGTGGTGGTGGTGGCCCTCTTATTGAAAAGGCTCCCACAATGGGGGTCGGCAGGGGAGGGAGAGGATAGAGCATCCGAGGACAGCTCTCCTCTCCTGGGAGGGAGGGGGGACACCCTCTCAGCGGCTGACTGGCCTCTGGTGGAAGCCAAAGGCATAGCTGGCACCTGAGCGTACAGAGAGGGTTGGGAGTAGCGGACGTCGGCGGAGACGCCTTGACGTCGGGGCGTAGGTCACTCCCCTAGGAACATCAGAAAAAGACCCTGCAGCACTCCCGGTAGACAGAGCACCAGGCCCCGATCTCCAAGGCCCCTACCTGACCTGGCACCAGCATCCTGACGAGACCAAGAAGGACTTCAAGGGACACCCACACCCCATGCCCACCTGGGGGATATAGCCACAGCTACATGGGGGATGGACTGCACCAGGCTCCAGGTAAGAGGGTGGAGACTACAAGGCCCTAGGTGTCTCCCAAAGAGTGGGGATGCTGTGAGGTAGGGGGAGTATAAACAGTAAGTAGAAGAAAAGGCTCCCACAGTATACTCTGCTAATTCCCCTCAAGTACTTGAATGTCTCAATCATATCCCCCCTCTGCCTCCTCTCCTCCAGAGTGTACATCCCCAGGTCCTCCAACCTCTCTGCGTATGATCTATCCTGCTGTCCTTTTATCATTTTAGTCGCTCTCCCCTGTACCCTTTCCATCATGTTTATGTCTTTCTTCAGGTGTGGGTGCCAGTATCTCACTCTGTATTCCAAGTGAGGTCTGACCAATGACCTGTACAGCAGCAGAATAACCTCACTCCTCCTACTGCTAATTCCTCTAGCAATACACCCTAACATCCCATTAGCCTTTGCTACAGCCTTTTTGCATTGAGTCGAGTGCTTCAGGTCACTAGAAATTATCCTCCTCCGATGGCATAACCCAAACTTTTCCAATGTAGTACTCTGTTCTCGGGTTCTTCGCCCCTATGTGCATCACTTTGCACTTTTTGGCATTGAATCCGAACTGCCATATCCCTGCCCATCTCTCTAGTTTGGCTAGGTCCTCTCACATCTTGTTTATCCCTTCCTGAGTGTCCACCCTCCCACAGAGTTTGGTGTTGTCAGCAAACATGCATATTTTTCCCTGAATGCCTTCCCCTGTGTCCCTAATAAAGATGTTGAACACCGGGCCCAACACCGACCCCTGTGGAACCCCACTGGTGACTTCCCTTGTACTAGAGAACCCCCCCCCACTACCACCCTCTGTGTCCTGCCGCTCAGCTAGTTATCAACCCATCTAACCAACCTTTCTCCCACCCCTAAGTCCTTCAGCTTCATGATCAACCTTCTGTGTGGCACAGAGGCAGAGGCTTTGCTAAAGTTCAGATATATAATATCCACTGCCTGGCCTTTCTCCACTGTCCGGGTGACCCAGTCAAAGAACTCAATCAAGTTCGTTTGACACGACCTGCCTGCCACAAACCCGTGCTGTTTGCTATCCCTTTTTTTATAAATCTCATTTTTATTGATATTTCAACATATATACACATAAACATCATACAAACGTTGACGGGTCTGTAATAGTTCAATTAATTGTGTTGTATCTTACATGTTAGACACTGTTTGCTATCCTGCAGGCTATTTTCCTCTAGGAACTTGACCAAGCCCTCCATCAATATCGTCTCCATTAGTTTACACACAATAGAGGTCAGGCTGACCGGCCTGTAGTTACCAAGGTCCTCCTTAGGGCCACTCTTGTGGAATGGCATGACATGTGCTATTCTCCATTCCCCTGGCACTACCCCCGTATCAAGAGATCTATTGAAAAGTATTGTCAGTGGGCCAGCTAACTCTTCTGCCATCTCCTTTAGTATCCTGGGGTGTATTCCATCAGGCCCTGGGATTTTTCTACCTTCAAATTCATGAGCTCCTCCCTCACCCGCTCTGTATTTATGGCCCCTAATGGGTCCTCGCCAGCAAGAACAGCCAAACGATTTTCTTTACATGCTCTTGACTAAGTGACACCTGACGTGATAAGCAGTTACTGGGTCCCAAGTTGCAACAAAATAAATGCCAAACTGTGACCCTCTAATGTGCATAAAATGTATCACTTTGGGAACACGACTACCTGACCCAGACTAGTCACTGGTCACATTTGCTTTTGACCTGCCTGATTTCAAACAAATGACTGCTGATATTGAGAAATCTTTTTATGTTTGTAAACCAGGTCTTCAAATCACACGACGATTGTCCATCCTCACAGTCAAAGGGTAGCTTAACAGCAGCTCAGAAGGTGGGGATAGACTGCAAGAGGTGCAAAATCTGGATCTTCATGTAACCCCTAGGTGGTGCTATCCGAAGGGCTACTACCCCTGCCTGCTTGGCTAGCAGCAGGTTAAGGAGCCTGAGTTCTGAAACGGGTGCCTCCACCCAGAGATCAGGGTTAGTAATGGTCAAGCTAACCTGGGCACAGCCCTCTGGGACACTGTAACCCCCCCCTCTTTCCCTTCTAGTGGCTGGAACAATACACAATAATCACTTTCACAATACCCCTGATACACCACACATGTACCCACACTGTTTGCACTTACCACCAGGGCTTTCCTCTGGCTTGGCCCTGGGGACCCACTGTAAAACAAGGTTATACACAGCAAATGACAACAGTACAGTAAGTACTCTTGCACAAACTGGAACCACAGTCAGGGTAAATGCAAAAAAAGAGTTAGATCTGATTTATTTAAGGGACTTGAACAAGGGAGGGGTGTAATCAGTTTAATTTGCTTAAAGGCTGTATCAATCAAATGGTGGGCTAGCCAGGAACGTTGCAGCTGGTTAGGGCCCTGTGATGGAAGAAAACAACATGCACAACACACACTATTTATAGTCCGGAGCCAGAGGGCTCAGTTCATGAAAAGAAAACAACAAGACAATCAGATGACACACTTTTAGATTAGACTGTTGTTGCAGGGAGCTACCCTGATGATTACTCATGATACCAAAGACTGGACACAGGCTGGATGAAAATCAAGACAGCAGGTGGTTAATCTGGAGTGCCAGGAGAAGCAGGGCCCACACGATTCGCCAAGGCGTCATTCCTGTTCAAGCGTGGAGCAGGGGGTTGATCCCCAGGCAGGTCTCTCATCTGTGGCTTTCTCTGTGTAGTGGGGTAGTCTGGCAGGGCCAACGTGGCATGGCCCAGGCCGAATGGAGATGAATGCAGATTCGGTCCAATTAGGCTAGATAAAGCTTCCAGCAAGCAGAACACAGTTCACACAGTGGGGAACCAAATCATGACCCACTTTCAATACAGAGCACATTTACGTGTAAGGAAATTGTACCATACCAGGCAAACTGCACTTCGGTCACGATCACAAAGTGTCTGCACAAACCGGGGATTCAAAAGCAGCTGGAAATCCTGAGAGGACAATCGCATTCAGCAAATCTTCAGTCTTCTTCAGGTTAAAGCCTGGTCACAGTCCAGTGGCTTAAATAGTCCTCACAACTCTGATTCAGTCTGAATAAACTCTATTTTCCCTCTCAGGGACAGCAGGCAGGCCAAAACTCAGCCCTTTCACAGTCCTCCCTTGCAAAACTACACAGAACTGCTGCTCAAAATCACTTGAGCTGTTATTTCTTTACTTCTCAGCTCAAAACTGAAACTAGCTGCAGCAGCCTGGGAAATTCCCCAAAATTCAAAAGGTTCGGTTGGCTGATCCTTCTGTCAGTCACAATGGCTCTCCCTTCAGGTGCAAAAAGGTGCAAAAAGCCAAAACTACAATTCCTACAGATTTTGACTCCAGACAGCTCCTGTAGTCCGGTTCCATTTCAGATCCCACCAGTACTGATTGGTCTAATTCGCAGTCCAGGACCAAGATAGTGGAGATAAACAAAATAGTCCTTGCTGCAAAGAAGGCAGGTTAGACAAACTACATTATCATTATCACTCTAAATGATTTTCTGCAAATAGTTACATCTTTCAGCACAGCTCCCTCTCACATTACTTATGACTGCAATCCAGGCAGCTCTTAGAGAGACAGTACACAACAGCTATACAGACACTCTCTGGCAATCACATTTAAACTGCTAAAACGCAGGACACCAGCCTGGCAGTGAGCATTTAGGCAAGCTTGAGGGAGACTTTTTGGGAACCCCCATTTGTAGGGAGGTTACATTCATCAATTGGAGGGCTCCATTATGACCTGGGAGGAGTTTCTCTGAAGCTGGACAATGAGGTTAAAAAAAGGAATCACGTTTTTCTTGTGATTCCCTTAAAGGGCCATTAACCAAATGATGGCTAGATTGCACTAGCCAAGCTGGGAAAGTCAGGGGACCATTGCACTGGCCCGAAGCAGTTTGCACTATGCCCTGGGCCGGTAAAATAATGTTAAGATTGACCCATCAAGAGAGTCATAGTCCATGTATGTCTTGTGCCACCGATAGGGATGAGTTTTTTGAGATCTGTCTGATGGTGATCAGTTCCCATTGGGAGAACTGCTACTTCGGAGTGAGGAGAACATGGCAAATACCAGTCTGGAAGGAGATGGTGGCAGCTCAAGACCAATTGTCAGCAGTTAGACCTTCCAGAACATTGCTCGGCAGTGTAAGAAGAATGCAAGGCCTTACCTGGTGGGCAGACTCTCAAGCACAAGCAGACCTTCTCTTACTGGAAATATGCCAGCTGAACCACCACTGCTCTCTCTGCCCAGGCTCAAGTGAGAGGAGGAGATGGAAGCCTTCTTCAAAGGGAGCAATCAAGTTAGTTCATTCAAATAATCCAGCACACACAGTGTAGAAGAAAATATATGAACATTTAATTTGAGAGAATTAAAAATGTATAAATAAATATATGGAGTAGCTCCATGGGGTTGATAGATACAGGCTAGAGGGCATACATAAAAGTACAGAAGCACCTGGCAGCCAGAATATCAAAGAATACCAAACGGGCCTAGACATTATAGACCAGAATAGGCTTCACACATGGTTTCACAAGCCAGAAAATAGGTTTGCCCCAGCCAAAGAGCACTAACTGGAATCCAGCCATACCCGGGGAGTGCCTTACTCCCCACCCACAACCCAACTAAGCAACCAGGGAGTTTTTGCGACCGCAATACCTCACTGTGGCTGCCTTGTACACCTTTCCAAAACCCAAAGGCGAACACAGAATCTGTCCTCCAAACTGGGGCTGAGCAGTGATCTACAGAAACAGAAAAGGTGAATTGCTCCCACTTTCAGTTACATTTTGCCCCTGCATTACTTTAGGACCTAACACGGGACCTGCCTCAGACACAGGCATGGCAGGCCAGACAAAACAAATCCCAGAATGCAGACCACCCAACTTATCCTGGCAGTGTGACTCACTGGGAAAATGACCTCCTCAGAGCTGCCACCCCCCAAGGGTGCTGTTGCAGCTCTGCCACCACCGCAACAGCCCCACTGCCATACCTTCCTATGTAATTGGTGCCAGGACTCCCGAGCCTCCAGATGTCACCAGGTTTTCTTCCCACCTCCTACACTCCTTCATACTTTAAGCCACCAGGACCCTGACCGCAACGATCAACAACTCCTGCCACCCTCCCCAATGGAGATGCCAACACGTAGCCCCGCCACTGCCCAGGCCGGCACCTACTGGGCCGGGAGGGTGGTTAGGCCCCAGCCACACTTGCCCTCACCAATCCGCTGGATCTCTCCTTTTCCTCCCAGCAACCCTCTTCTTAAATACAGGCAGAGAACACTGCCTCCGAGGGGCAAGATCAAGGAAATGCCCAAAGATGAACTAAAGCTAAAAGGGGAAAAATGGACAGGATAGTAAGCCCATCCCTAGCGAGGTGGCTTACAGAAACAAATATAAATCAGTATAACAATTGCAAGATACAGTTGGTAGGCAAGTCTAGCATCAATACAGAATAAACATTCATTAGCTCTGACAAAAAGAAGATAGAATAAATGATAGATTTGGCACAGATCATGTGCAAAAATCCAGATTAGTGAGTGCTTAGAAGGGGGATTGAAAGGGGCGAGGATGCCAGGCCCCAGCACAGTTTAGGGCAGATACAGGAGTGAGTAATGAAGTTACAAAGGATGGATCTGAGGACGAAGAGGAAAGAAGCAGAGTAGATAGTAGGAGGAAGGCAAGACCACAGCTTTGACAACCTAAAGGAGAAAGAAGCATGGACAGCAGAAGATTTCATGTAAGGAAGGGTGAGGGAGCTAGGGTCAAAGTTATTTAAGCCCCCCCTTAAAAGAAGGGGCCTATGCTCCCATTTCAGACATACCTTTCCCCCTCCTACCCCCTCCCCCCACACAGAGCTATGGGATTTAGTAGAGCTCTGGGGGACCTTGGCTGCTAGATGCCTCAAGGTGGCAGCAGAGAGCAGGTTTTGGGAGTATAAAAAGGAGCAGACAGGAAGTTCAGGGCCTTTTTACTGCCCTGACGTTAGGCCTGGAGTGGGGTGGCTAGAGGAGCAGAGTAGGCAGTCAAGGAAGGGAGCTCAGCAGTCCAGGAGGGCCAGTGAGGGGAACCCCTCTCCCCGAAGTGCAGACAGGATGGCTTTCATAGTGACATGGCGTCGAGGAGCTGGGCAAGGTAGCTTCGAGGGGAGGATGGTTAGCCAGGTCCTGTGTTGTTGGGGGTCAGGGAAAATGTCGGTGGCCATAATGAGCCAGGATAGACAGAAGCCCATTAGAGATCCCGTGAAGGTGTGTTCCTAGGCTACCAGGGCTGTGGGGACAGTGGCAGGGTCCTCACAGGGGGGAAGCCAGTGGCAGTGGCTCTCCCTGTTCCCAATGTGGCAAGGCGGCCTTGGGGGGTAGATGGAGCCAGGGGCCCTTTTCCCATGTATGGGGCCTGCTTGGAGGAGCAGGTCCTGGGGCATCAGCATTAAAGGGCTGGGTAGATCACAGGTCATAAAACAGGTGCCTCTAGCTGGAGCTTAACGCAAGCCCAGGATTTTCAGTAAGGGATATGGGCCTGGGCATGTATCCTCCGTAAAGGGTCAGCAGGAAGCGGAGCCAGGAGAATTCCACTACCTACGAAGGTGGGTTGTTCGGAGGGGCCTGGGTGGTGGCAGCACCCAAGGGTTCTCCTGTGGCAGGGCAGCCAATAGCAGGGGGCTTGAGTACTGGAGCAGGGACGGGTTTTGGGGCTGCTGCACCAGTGGAGCCATACAGAGGAAAGGCTAAGTGAAAGGACGGCACAGGTGCAGTGAGTTTGTGTAGCACCAGCAGGGTTAGCCAAGACCGAGTGAGTTACGGGGCCTGGGTCGAAGGACAAAATCCTGGTATCCCTTGAGGTTTGGGCCAAGGCCTGTGGTCTGGGGGCTAGGTGGGGGAAGCAGCATGCTTTCCCACACTGGAGATGGGGCATTGACCAATGCCAGAGTGTCCAGAGAGGGTAATCCATGGGGAAAAAAAAAGGTTTGGCTTACCAAATCAGAGAGCCAGGAGCTGGTGGGTGATCTAAATTGAGAAGTACCTTGGGTAAATCATCCAAGTACTGTAACTAGAGAAGGTGAATCCTTGCTTGCACTGCCTGTAAATCCATCATTTTGCTGCTCTAAGTGTCCAGCCAAAGTGTTTGTACAAAGGTTCGAATAGCCCCATGGAGCTGCTTTATTTATTTAGAAGTATGTGACCCCTGCATTTCTGAAATCATTTGTGATGCAGGAGCTAAATAAAGAAGCTCGTTGGGAAAATATTGATAGTGATATGCTTCATTTAAGTTGGAAGGGGGGACCTAATGAAATGGAAATTTCTCTCCTCCTTGTAGCTGAATTAATTTTTCATAAGCTTTGATTCCAGATAAATAACCCACCATGCCTTAGACAGGAGCGAGGGGCTCTGGGGCTCGAAGGAGTCAGGAGGTTGCAGCATGGAGAGCCTGGTCCAGTGTCAGCGTTTGGGGAGAATCCAGATTTTGGTTGATGAGATTGAGAGTGCGCAGGTGAAGGAAGATGCCAGTAAGGTAGGCCCACATTTTCGTGCCTTGTTTGGGAGTGCACTTGCTCGGATGTTACGCTGTTGTGACCTCCTAATGCCCCGGACCGCTCATGAGAGAAGTTTCTATATTCCCAGACGGGGGCTGGGGGGTTAAAGTTATGGAGGGAGTTAGTGGGTGGAACAAAAGGAGGGAGGTAAGGTGTGTTGGGGGGGTAGTCAAGCTGGAATTTGGAATGAAGAGAAAGCACTGAGAGTGAAACACCTGGCTTCATCCAGTCCTCCTCACAGAGAATAATCAGAGTTCAATAAAAGATATCAGGATCTGGAGGGGACTTTATAGTTTTGACTTGACAAACAGAGCTGCAGCCTGCAGCATTGTTTGGTGCTGTCTCCTATAGGCGTCTACAAACTGAAGGGTTACACCATGCAAAAAAGGTCCGTTAGAGTATCTGGACTAATAAAATGTCTACTTGTACATGGAACAGATTGTATGAGTCTAACCACAAAAGCCATACAGAGTTAACATCTCCTGAGAAGTTCACTCACTGTACATTGTATCCAAAAAACAACAACACAGGGGTGATGTGCACACAGAGGTCGTTTTAAATAAATAAATTGCTCTTAGCCACTATTGGACATGGAGTGTAGCTGAATCACTGGCACTGACCTTAACTTAACGCAAGATACAAATATGTATTGTGCATTTGTGCAAATGAAACCCCTAGGTGGCACTACCCCAAGGGATACTACCCCTGCCTGCGTGACCACATGCAGGTTAAGGGGCCTGGTTTCTAGAAATGTGTACCTCCACCTGGAGGACAGGGTTAATGATTGCGTAGCTGCCTTGGGTACAGCCCTCCAGGACGCTGTGACCCCCCTTTTCCCCCTCTAGTGGCCTAGACTGTTCAATGAATATACAATAGCAGTTAACACTGGAATGCAATACCAACCCCTCACTTGTTGCACTTACCACCAGGGCTGGATCAGCTGGCTTAGCTCCGAAGACCCCTGTAAAACAAGATTTAGCACAACAAACAGTATTGCAATGCTGTCTATACAGAGGTACACCACAACCAGTTTAAGTGCAAAAAGATTCAGATCTGATTTATTTGGGGGCATTAACAAGGAAGGGGGCGTCATCTGATGCTTAAATCTAGTGCTGTTGAAATCAGGTTAAGCATGCATGCCTCTAAGAGTCCCTCTGTCACAGTCACATACACTCTGGGTACCCAGTTGGAATTACAGGCTAGCCTGAAGCATTGCCTGGGGTAAGCTGGCATTGTAGCTGTTGTTGGGGCCCTTAGAATGGAATAAAACCCAATGCACTTTTACCCTCAATTTGTAATCCGGAGCCGGATGGCTCCGTCCAAAACAATTAACCCACAAGAGAATCAGATGACACACTTTAATTTGAATATTGGTTGCAGGGAGCTACCCTGATTGATTACTCACTCTACCCCAGATCAGGTGATTCTCTGATGAAATAAGACCTGTAGACACTGTGGAAGCAGCTGGAGGTGAAGTCCCTTGTAGTCCTCGTCGATGATGCTGGTCTTCAACTGTTGAAACAATGTAAAGCAGGCCGAGAAAACATATGGCCCGAAACATCTTCAAACTACTCAGCCGTGCAGCAGTAGAACAACTCACACACATTTATATGTAAAGGCAACTTGGTCCTTTGTGGTCCTTCCAGGCCGGATGCAGGCTGATCTTCTCTTTTCAGGATTATGGAATCAGATGACCTGCAGCTGCTGGCTGCAGCTACCCAGAACTGGATAAATGTGGACCTGCGGACTAATGGCCAGAAACAGCCTAGGCCAAGTAGGCCTGACCTCTGAGCATTGGCAGGCTCCCCAGAGGCACACACTCTAGCTCTCAGGCTGTCTCTCCAGAATCTGACCTTTTTCAGCCAGAGTCCCCTTTTATATGGGGCAGAGTTCAAAAGATCTTATTGGCTGCTGGAACTGTCTCAATCCATTCCCAGCGGCACATTGGCTTGTGTTTTGGCACCTAGAGATTGTCCCAGTTCATCCCTCATAAATCTCTGGCATTGTCCCATGCGCCACTTGGTTTAATCCTGGCTCCCGATTGGTGGCGAAGAACTAAAATGGTGGCTGCAGTTTAAGCTCAAGCAGTCCCAAACAGTGTTCCCCATGGATCAAGTTCTGGTGCAGCCAGGGGCAACATTAATTTAATTTACTTTCCCCACTATCTTGCAGCCCCATCAGTCTTCTGTCTAGCAAGTCCACTATTAAATAAATAGACAGCTTCCTTAAGGAGTCGCTGCTCCCATTACACACTACTGCTAGATACACACAGCATCTCATGAATATTCATAAAGGGCACTCTAGTCTGTATCCTTTGCCCTCTGACATTTGCCCCTTAACTGGTTGGTGCCCTGGAGGCAGCGCTTGTGACGTCTACCAATTTATTTAATTTAAAAACACTTTCTGCTTCTTGTTTGTGTTCCCAGTGCTTTTTTAACTTAACTTGGCAGTGGGAACTGGGGAAGGCAAACTTTCGGCTTTTGACCACAACGAGCGGTCAGATGCACAAGGCATCCCTCTCGATCATGCAAGCAGCAGGCTGCAACATGCTTCATGCTCACAAGTTGGATCCACGAGCCCCGCAGGGCTCAATCAAACATGGGGCACTGGGAGGAAATGGCAAAGTGCCATGGAAGACGGGCGGATGCCAGGGAGGCAGTGAGAGACACCTGGAGGCATTACAGGTAAGCCCCCCAAATGGGGGGGGGGGCATTACATATACAGATCAAAGCTGTCAGCAAAAATGTATGTATACAGATCAAAGCTGTCAGCAGAAAGTGCAATTATAATTGGTAATGTTATAACCCAACAAGATAAAGTGCATAAACACGGCCGACCTCCCTTTTTTGCTGCCAGTTAATATTTAGCTGGCAATAGCACAGACATCGCAGTGTCCTTTACACAAACTCTCTAAACAGGATCTTTACATATTAACTTTCCATTTTTTCACTACAATAATATATCTGTCAGCAGGAGCGGACCCCTGACAGCAATAGATATATTATTGTAGTTAAACCATGGAAAAGGAATGGGTAAAGATCCTGTTTAGAGAGTTTGTGTAAAGGGCACTGTGATGTATGTGTTAATGCCAGCTTAATAGGCCACATAAAAAAACAGAGACAACTGGTGGTATAGGGCACAGAACTCTGGCAAGCAATCAGACTTCCAGGAATACAGAAAACTACGGAATGACGGCACCTGGACCATCCGCTCTGCCAAAAGTAAACATTTTAGGGAAGCATTACAAACATCATGGGGAAACAACAAGTCTTTTTGGAATAATCTAAAAGATGTAACAAGGAAAGTCAAGAAAGAGGCTCCACAAATGCTCAACATCAATGGTGCCCCTACCCTTGACCCCCTAACTATTGCCAACACATTTAACAAAGCATTTACTGACCTTAACAGTGTACTTCCGACAAATTTTTTTGAAGAAACCAACCCAAGCTCAAGCCAAATGTAACCCCTAGATGGCGCTATCCCAGGGGCTACTACCCCTGCCTGATTTGCCACTAACAGGTTGAGGGGCCTGGATCCAATGGCGGGTGCCTCCACCCAGAGGTCAGGGTTTGCAATAGTTAAACTTACTTGGTCACAGCCCTCTGGGACACTGCAACCCCCTTTCTTCCCACTAGTGGCCCACACAATATAGCAGAATTACCTTCACAGTATACACTTACCCCAAGGCTGGTTCAGGCACCGGGACATCCTGTAAAATAAGATACAGTGCAACAATCACAGTACAGTACTTTAACATAGACAAATACCAGGCAGTATAACTTTGTTGAAACAAACAGCTCTGATTTATTTAGGGATATAACAAGGACAGGGGGAAATCAGGTTAATTAGCTTATCACTTTACTATCTACTTTATGGCTCTGTGTACAGGCCTATCCCTACCAGTTACTGTCCCTGGGTACCCAGGCCCTAGTGGCTAGTCCAAACCGTGGCAGCTGGTAGGGGCCCTTTCACACAGAGAAAAGGAAAATTAAACAGTCAGCAGTACAGTAATTCCATTTGGATTTAATGTGGCAATTCAACAGGGAGCGACTCCGAATTAGTACTCACGACCTCCAAAGAAGATATGGTCCTTCAATGTCAGCAGGGCTACTTTTGATCTCCAAGAGACTCCTCACACATTTATATGGTAAAAAAAAGAAAGCACTATACCAGGCAGGCTGCATCTGTATCCCAATCGCAATTACTGCACAATAACCAGGAGAACACACAGCAGATTCAGTTCCTGACAGACCGAGTGTAATTCAACAATTTCTTCAGTCTTCTACAGGGTGAGCCTGGTTTCTACTCTTCAGAGATCCTTTGATTCTTTTCACAGGACGGATTCAGTCCTAACAAGCAGTTACACAAGTTGTAGACCGGAACTCTGGGCCTTGCACACGTTTTTGACTAAAACTGTGCACTGAAGGAGCACAGGGTTTCTTTCCCTTCACTTTCAGATCTCAAACTGAAACTCCCAACAGACAAACTGGCTCTTCCTTTGAGTTCCTCCCAGTTCTTGACTGATTGGCTGTCACTCACAATAGACTGCTGCTGTTGGTCCAAAAAGGCACCAAGTCTAAACTACATCTCCCAGAGTCACTGCCCATACAATCCTCTTGTGGCTGGCTCAGATTATGAGTCCCAAGTTCTGATTCGTCCAAGGCATCATTTTAGAGCTGCTTTATCCCACACTGATTGGTCCAGTTCAGCAGTTCAAAACCAGAATGGGAACTAGGCAGACAGTTCTGACTGCAAAGAAAGCAGGTTAGACAAACTGTAATTTTATTATTACTGTAAATGATTTCTGGCAATCAGTTACATCTTTCAGACAGGTTCCCTTTGCACTCCTAGTGACTGCAAAAATGGGGTGAATTGCAGCAGCTTGAGTGGTACTCAATCAAAGAAACACACAGTCCCCCATAAACTAATTATGTCTGCAAGCAGACAGCTCTTAAAGAGACAGTACCAGAGGTTCTAAAAACACTCACTGATAAATGGCTTAAACGCCAAACACCATTCAGGCTTGGAGCATTCAAGCAAGCTCCTGGAAGTCTTTTGGGAACCCCCATTTGCAGGGGGGTTACACAAAGCCTAGAGCCCACTCAAACATCCCCCCCCCCTTCTATTTTAAATCTGTCAGCTACAACCAAGCAAAAAAGTACATTCGTAAGGTACTTGGAAAGTCCAGGAAAAGCGGCAACACACTCAACCTCAAATTTATTTCCCTTGCACTTGATGAAATCCTAGCTCCCATTACTAAACTACTGAACTTATCCCTGCAGCTGGCTCAATTCCCCCAAGCTTGGAAGTCAGCCCTGGTAACTCCGGTGCACAAGACCGGGTGACCGGGCAGTGCATGCCAATTACAGACCTATTTCTATCCTTCCACCACTGTCAAAAGTGCTAGAGCGCATAGTCTCAGACCAGCTGGTTGAATACCTTAATAAATACAACAGTCATTGTCCAGAACAACATGGATTTCGGAAAGGACACAGTACTTCCACAGCTCTTCTGGAGTTCACCAGCTGCATACACAGTTCACTGGACCAGGGTAACCTTGTTGGCGCTGCCTTTATTGATCTAACAAAGGCCTTTGACATGGTCAGTCACTCCCTACTACTTCAACAACTCACCTCGATAAGCTCTCTAACCACGCTACTAACTGGTTCAAAAGCTATCTAGCTGATCGTTACCAACAGGTAAAGATTGGAAACATCACATCTGGGCCCCTGCCAGTTCATTGTGGGGTCCCCCAAGGGTCAATCCTAGGACCCCTCCTTTTCAGCATCTTTCTAAATAGCCTACCTCGATCGTGTGACCAACTGATACATCTCTATGCAGATGATGCTGTTATTTTTACTTCTCAACATGACCCTCACACCCTAAACTATCAGCTACAACATGCTTTTAAACAAACTGAAGATTGGTTCAGAGCCCACAAGATGGTTCTGAACTGTAAAAAGACAAAAGTAATGCTTTTTAGTGGTGCTAGAAGCAAACACAAAGCAGCATCCCTTAACATCACTAACTCCACAGGGGTTTCACTTGAACAAGTGGAGCAATTCAAATACCTGGGGGCTATACTTGACTGTTCCCTCTCCTATGCAGAACACATTTAGAATGTGGCCAAAACAGTCAACATAAGAATTGGGCTCCTGCACAGGCACAAGAAATGCCTAACACCTGAAGCACTTCAAACCGCAATCCATAGCACAGTTGTCTCCGTCATCGACTATGGATTGGTCATATACAGCTCAGCCACTCCCACCTCACTATGTAGGATAGCAGTAGCCCTAAACAAAGCCTGCAAACTGCTCACCAATTCCCCCCCGATTAATGCACACGTGACCTTTATGAGCAAGCTGGGTGGCTACAACTTGAAAACAGGAATCAATGCCAAACCTGCCTCTTAGTAAAAAATCACTACCTGGACTTCAGCCTCCTGGAGTCACAAGCCTATTAAGCTTATTCACAGGCCCACACCTCACCAGGAACTCTGGCCATCAGGTTCTCACCAGCCCTCACTGCAGAACCTCCCAGGGGCAGAGGTCATATGCCTACCGGGCACCACTTTGGCTCAATAACCTCTGCACTGAATATAACGCCACGCAGAGATTGGGGCTTTTCAAGACCAAGCTAAGACAACACCTACTGAAGAAAAGCTCCTGTGACTGTACTTTCTAATTACTCACACACACCCACTTCTGACCCGGTCTTATTCACCTTTCAGGTTATTACCATCTCCTCGCTACTCCTACTTTGTCCTTCTACCCTGAATTGTCCCCATTTTTGCCCTGCAATACCCTGCACTCTCCTCTCCCACCTCCCCAAATAGTCATCACCCCCTTCCCCAACTCAGTACCCCCACTCTCCTTTCTGGATAGCAGCTTACTGTCTTTTACCTGACAATACCACCTAGGCTGCTACTGTTACCTAAATTATCCTAGCGTTAAAACCATCTCTGTTTCCTATTTACAATGTATTTTTGTCTATGTTTACTCACCTAGCTAGATGCTCCTAAACCCACAATGTATGTATACCCACCCTGTACCACGTGGAACTCTTTGTAAAAGAGCGGTCTCCGCCAAAGGTATTTAATCCAAGATTGAATAAATAAATATAAATATTCACAGACACACAGGAAGTTAATGAAAGCACCATATTGCATCCTGCTCAACAGAAGGAAAGCACTTTTCCATCTGGGTTCAGCCATAGAGCTGCTTGACTGCAGCTTATCCCAGGAAAAGCAGTTCTTTCTTTTTATTTTTTTTAATTTTGCATCTATGTTTTGTAATCTAGGCCAACACTGACGTGATTTCCATGATATGGCAACTTTGACAAACAGCTGACCATGTACAAAAACCGCCAGTTGGAATTTCTCTTCACAAAAAAAAACAAGCATTTGTCAATGCCGAACGTTCGCTTGCAGGTATTTGCAGTGGTGTTTGGCATGTATGGTGCTTTACCCTAATGCCCTGTGCGATTGCTGGTATTTGCACAATAAATTTTCAGCATGACCTTTTTGTTACCCCCATTGTGCGCTACATAGGCGGAAACACGTTTTGGGCAGGATGTGAAAAATGACAGCTGTACTGCTCATAAGGAAGTGTGGTAAATGGCAATGTTGAAAATCTGGAGTGGAAATATTGAAATTGCAAACCCACGATGCATGGGAACCGTGTGCAACGCATCAGAAACAGTCATTGTTAGGAATTTTTCACCAAATTTTCAACATTGGCATTTTAAAACCTCTGCTAATGAACAGTGTCACTGTGATTGTCTTACTGTGTCCCATACATTGATTTTGGCGCACCAACTGTCGATTGTGCGCTACATGGGCGGAAACACGCTTTGGGCAAGATGTGAAAAATGACAGCTGCACTGCTCATAAGGAGGTGTGGTAAAATGGCAATGTTGAAAATCTGGAGTGAAAATATTGAAAATTCGTAAACTTATGAGCGTGCATAGGAACTGCGCAATGAACACTCGTAAAACAGTCATTTTTAGGAATTTTGTCACCAAATTTTCAACACAGCCATTTTAAGACCTCTGCTCATGAACAGTGTCACTGTGATTTTCTTAATGTGTCCCATACATTGATTTTGCACACCGACTGCGCCATTGTGCGCTACATGGGCGGAAACACGTTTTGGGCAGGATGTGAAAAATGACAGCTGTACTGCTCATAAGGAGGTGTGGTAAAATGGCAATGTTGAAAATGTGGAGTGAAAATATTGAAAATTACAAACTTCACGAGCTGCATAGGAGCCAGAATGAACACTCGTGAAAAAGTCATTTTTAGGAATTTTTTCACCAAATTGTCAAAACAGCCATTTTAAGACCTCTGCTCATGAACAGTGTCACTGTGATTTTCTTAATGTGTCCCATACATTGAGTTCGCACACCGACTGCGCCATTGTGCGCTACATGGGCGGAAGCATGTTTTGGGCAGGATGTGAAAAATGACAGCTGTACTGCTCATGAGGAGGTGTGGTAAAATGGCAATGTTGAAAATCTGGAGTGCAAATATTGAAAATTCGCAAACGTACGAGCGTAGCGTAGGAACTGCGCAACGCACGCTCGTAAAACAGTCATTTTTAGGAATTTTTTCACCAAATTTTCAACATAGCCATTTTAAGACCTCTGCTCATGAACAGTATCACTGTGATTTTCTTAATGTGTCCCATACATTGATTTCAAGACAATCGACCGCCATTGTGCGCCATATGGGCGGAAACACATTTTGGGCAGGATGTGAAAATGACAGCTGCACTGCTCATAAGGAGGTGTGGTAAAATGGCAATTTTGAAAATCTGGAGTAAAAATATTGAAAATTAGCGACTTGAGCCTGTGTGGGAACTGCATAGCTTATGCCTTCGTAAAACAGTCACTTTTGAATTTTGCACAAATTTTCAACATGGGGTTTGGGACCCCTTCTCATGAATGATGTCACTGTCATGGCGTTATTCAGGCCGAAGGGTGATTTCACACAGTGACTGCGCGCTGACTGCGAAATCACCTTTCGGCCCGAATAACACCATTACAGTGACATCATTCATGAGAAGGGGTCCCAAAAACCCCATGTTGAAAATTTGGTGCAAAAATTCAAAAATGCCTGAGCTATGCAATAAAGTTGAAACCCCATCTAGCCCATTATACAGCTTACCGGCATTTCCTCAGTTCGCGGTCGGCTTTGAAGAGTGCAGACGTGTTCCCAGTCCAGTGAAGATCGTCGCCAAGCTCCGGAGGTAAGTATGGGGTGAGGGGGTGGTGAGAGGCAGGTGCGCAGGGTGGGTGCGGTTGTGGGAGGGGGGAGACTGCGTGGGCGGGTTTTAATTTACAGGTTTTTTTTTTACAATTGACGACGCGATGTTTGCCACGCTGGGTGGGCTCCCAGCATGGCAGAAGATGGCTGGGGGGGCCGTGGAGCCGACGGGGATTGGGCACCCCTGCCGCTGACAACGCTGGACGCTTGCCACGCTGGGGTGGGCTCCCAGCGTGGCAGAAGATGGCTGGGGGCCGAGGAGCCGACTGGTGATTGGGCTCCCCGTTGGCTGACAACGCGAGGACATTTGCCATGCTGGGGTGGCTCCCCAGCGGCAGAAGATGGCTGGGGGGCCGACGGGATTGGGCACTCTCCGGCAAACAACGCGGGACGCTTGCCACGCTGGGGTGGGCTCCAGCATGGCAGAAGATGGCTGGGGGGCCATGGAGCCGACTGAGATTGGGCTCTCCGCTGACAACGCAGGACGTTTGCCAAAGCTTTGGGCGGCGTAACGCGGTGCTTGTATGACAGCGGTGGTTTTCTTTGAAGCGAAGACCACCACTGTCATACACAGCTCCCGCACCCATTGGTGCAGGACAGCCACACCTGCTCAACTGAGCAGTGGATTGCAAGGGAGAGGCACACCTCCAAAGTGTGCTACTCTCCCAAAACGTTCCTTGAGCATGCGCGCAAGTGAACGTAAAAAAAGGAGGTCTGTTTTTAGCATATGTTTGGTTAAAGTATTACAAACCGGCAGATTTTATGATGTAGCTCTGGGCAAGTTAGGTGTCTCTTTTCCACAGGTGTGATGTCTCCTGTGCATTGGGAGGTGGGGGAAGGGGTGAACAAATTTAACTGTATTATTTCTATACTTGTCCTTTCAGTTGTTCAGTATGCTATTTTCAGTATCAGTAATTCAGTTCTGACCGTGAGTAGTTCAGGGGAATCACGGCATCCAGACGAGTTATTAGATCAGCACTGAAAAAAAGCGTCATCTCAAGATGATCATTTTCAGTTTGGGAGTCAAGGCTTTGAATCCATGCTCATGCCAGATTCACAAGACCTCTCCTCCTCAAATTGTGCAGTACATTACCCATTGGCATATGCACAGAAAATGTACAAATCCTTTACTGAAGAAGGTGGAGTATGGACATCAAAACAGACAACCACCAATGAGTGCTACCTGGGTGTGCTATGTTATATAATACAGAAGCATGATTTTATATGTAATGTCTAACGATTACCTTGCATAACGCTTGGCATATTCATAGGATCATCAGTGTACGTCTGGCAGCGGCATTAGATTCACACTTGGTTAAGGAGGTCATGGCCCAAAATTCGTTAACTGCAACCTTAACAACTTTTTTTTGTACTGAACTGCATCAAAATTGGTTGATCAGGAATTGGTGTGGCCAGAGCTGGGGAGTGCTGCTGACGGCAGTGCAAACCAGCTGAACATGGGAGACAGCAGTTGCCCCAGTGGACTAGGGGCCTGCTCCCTCACAAAAGGGTAGCAATTGGACCCAGAGCATGCAGTATCAGTTGAGGCTAACACCAACACCAGGCCAGCCAATGTTGCTGGGTGGCGGTAAAAACTCTGCTTATCTTCATTATAGATCAGTGGAGCACTCTCAACCAATCAAAACACTCCTTTCCCTGCACATGACACTCCTATTCTGTAAAAAGTGTCTCACTGCATTGTAAACAAGCATGTCTGGTGGAGTTTCTTTTTCATTTTTCATATATTGTTACTCAACCTCAATCAATAATGAATTAATACAGCAGTGAAAGCCACTCTTACAGTAAAAAGAGTGCTTTCACTTACATTCTTAGGGTATCAGAACCACTCACATTCAGATCACGGCTTTCATACATTCAGGATGTATGTGAAACCAGCTCTATTGCGCTGAGTGATGTAGGATTGCTCTGATATAATGACAGCTTGGGGTCGCACTCTGAGCTGAGCAGAGGCCAGCAGGAAGGATTCAGGCATCCGCTGGATGCTGTCTTCCTGGGAGTTGGGTGTTCGCCACACTGCTCTAGCAGCAGCTCCTGGTGCTAATGGAATGGAGGTACCATTGATGGTGTGGGTAGCCACACCTTGTTGGGCACCCTCCCCAGGCCAGTGGTAAGCATGCACGAGGCAGAGAGGGGAGGCAGGGAAAAAAGTACCAGAAATGCTGCACTAGTGCACTGGATAATTGCTTACATGGTCCACCCATGCTAACAGACCCTCAAATGCACCACCGAAAGGCCCCTCCAACCAGCATTGGCAAGGTAAAAAATGCATTTCCTCCTCTAGGCTAAGGAACGGCCCTGACAGGGACAAGCTAACCAGTGCGGTTAAAAGTACAGCAGAGATGCCCTCCTCCACTAGGTAAGAGAAAGCCCACAACAGGGGCAAGCAAAACCCAGGATGACATTGGGGTACTGGAAGTCTGGACAGAACTTTGGTGGCAGCAAATGGTAAATCTGGTGGGCAGAAGGGTCTGTTGTAGGGCCTGATGGAGATGGGTGCTGGTAGGCATGTGCAGGAGACTAAAAAAAAGAATGTGCTTGAGCCCACTTTTACAATGAGAAGAGCTGTCTCAGTGGTTCCAGTAACATACAATGAGGAAAGAAAGGGATACGAATGAAGTTTCAAGAATAGTAAATAGCCACACAACTATTAAAAGGAAACTGCATGAATTTTAAAAAGCCTATTTGATTGCCTTGGGCGGGTGGGGGTTTCCCACAATAAGGAATGAGTTAAGTCAATCTAAATTACTGGAACTCCTTTCTTCACAGACAGACTTTCTGCTTGTTGCACTTCCTGGAGCTGGAGCGCTAGCAATGCTTCTGGTATTCAAGGGTGGAATGCAGATCCCTTCCGACAAGGAAGCTATGCACAAGAGCTAAAACAACCTATATAGACTTTTTTATGCTGTCAATAGCTGACTTTCTCAAAACAAAAGAAAGCTTGACTAGCACACGAGGATGTTACCCAAGCCAAAGATGGAATTATATTTACCAGAGTTGTTACATTCAGCTGGTTTAGGCACACTACAGGATCACCTGAAGTCAAACTCAGGCTGGTGGACTCTACTGTGCCATCAACTTGCAAGTTCCACTATAAGCTGTGCTCCCCTCTACTGTAAAATGTTGTGATTTCCAACTTCATCTTCAATCCCAGCTCTGTCCTTTAGATGAGACATTAAATTGAGATTTTGTCTGTCCATCTTTGCTGGCTGCCTGGATGGAAATAAAAGACACCATGGACACTTTTCAAATAAGAAACAGAAACACAGAAACATAGAAGTTGACAGCAGATAAGGACTGCAAGGCCCATGCAGTCTGCCCATTTTTTCTACCTTATGAATGTGCCATGGGCCTGTACTCTGTCAATGGCCTATCTATTCATACTCATCTGTATTGCTCCCTTATGCCTATCCCATGCCTGTTTGAAGCCCTGCACGGTATTCGTATCCACCACTTCCTGAGGTAGGCCATTCCGTGCATCCACCACTCTTTCTGTAAAAAAGAACTTCCTCACATTACCCCTTCATCGGCCTCCCTCTGATCTCATGCTGTGTCCTCTTGTCCTGCTGTTTTTCTTATATTGAAACATGTTAGACTCTTTCACCTTGTTAATGCCCTTAAGATGTTTGAATGTTTCGATCATATCACCTCTCTCCCTCCTTTGGTCTATGGTATACATATTGAGCTCTGTTAATCTGTCCTCATATGTTTTCTGATGCAGTCCCTTCACCATTTTGGTTGCCCTTCTCTGGACTGCCTCCATTTTGTTAATGTCCTTGTGCAGGCGTGGCCTCCAGTACAGCACGCAGTACTCTACAAGGAGCCTAACCAGTGTCTTGTAAAGAGAGATTATTACCTCCCTCTTACGACTTGTGATACCCCTACTAATACACCCCAACATCCCTCTAGCCTTACCTACTGCTTTAGTGGTCTGCTTGGATGATTTCAGGTCATCTGTGATGATGATGCCCAAGTCTCTTTCTTCCCTTGTGACTGCCAGCAACTCCCCTCCTAACCTATAGGTGGCTTCAGGGTTTATCTTCCCTATGTGCATGATCTTGCACTTCTTTGCATTAAACCCCAGTTGCCACTCTTCTGACCATTTTGCCAGTTTATCCAGATCTCTTCTCATTCTTCCCATCCTATCTGGATCATCTACTCTGTTACAGATCTTGGTGTCATCTGCAAAGAGACAAACCTTACCCTCCAGTCCATCTGCAGTGTCACTGATGAAGATATTGAAGAGGGTGGGCTCCAGGACTGATCCCTGAGGTACTCCACTTGTGACTTGCATCTCTTCTGACTGTATACCGTTTACCACCACGCTCTGTTTTCTGCCCTACAACCAGTTTGCCACCCAGCTGACCAACTTCTGACCCACCCTGAGCCTACCTAGCTTATTAATCAATCTTCTATGTGTAACAGTATGGAAAGCTTTGCTGAAGTCAAGGTAGGCGACATCAACTGCACCCCCTTGGTCCACCACTCTGGTTACCCAGAAGAGGAATTATCTCATATCCTGAGCAACAATCCCCTCTCTCAGTAAAGCAGGTGAATACAGTACAGCAGTGCATGTATATTATTGTACCTAATGACTGCTGCGCATACCGCATGCAGTCCCTACACTAGCAGGATCTAACTTATTGCTTTGTAAAACTTCTTGAAATACAGTGTGAATGAAAGGTGTTATAAAACAAAATTCTATTCTAGTCTATTAAAAGTCAAAACCAGGAAATTACAAAGTGTTTGAACTTAATTCATAGACTTTCGCAACTGAATTTGGAATATTATAAAGTCATCCACATGTGAGATGTCGCTTTTGATATCCAAGGGCTGCCCTGTGACTGAGGAGAAGTATGTTTTTTTCATGTGAGTGACCCAGATTAAGGACTGGGCCTGAATAGCTGCATTTGTGTGGCGGTGACCACTGGTAACATGTCGCAGTCCGTCAGTAAAGGATGAAGCCACAGCCAGGACTTCCGTGATGTCAGCAGTCTAATGGCAGCCTGATCCACCAGCTCAACTCGCCTCCCAAAGAAATTAGCAGACATCTGCCAATCAAAAGTATGAATTCACCAGCTAAAAGCACTAGATCGAAGGCTTTACTATCAAGAAACCCACAGACACCAAAACAAAAGTTAAAAGAGTTGATAACTCAATAATAACTTGGTGCTGTCACCGAGGCGGCAGACCCTGAAGGCTGCATGGTAAGTATGCAGCCAACTGATGAAGAATGCTCTGGACTGATCGCCTCTATTCTCAAAACAGCAAGACAGTCACAAAATAGATCAGATATTAACTGACCTGAGATCCGACATTGGGAGGATTGAGCACAGGACCGACCAGCTGGAACTTGGACTTACCAGGGTGTCGAGCAGGCCGACCATCACGACAGACTGGTTCTGTATTTGATGGTCCGAGACAGAGAGCTCACGCATCATCTTGATGATTTGGAGGGGTGCAGTCGCCGGCAAAATATTTGAGTTTATGGGATTCCAGAAGGGACAGAATCGGAGGCCCCAGATGTCATCTCCTTCTTGCAGTCAGTATTGCAGGAAAACCTTCAACTCCCACACAACTTCAACCTGGCAATGGACTGCGCCCTTTGCTCACAGCTCCAAAACCAGTAATGCTAAAGCACAGCCATGCTCATTTGTGGCAAAACAAACCTCATACAACACCCAAGAGGAACTCTTAAAGCGAGCCCGGAGAAGCAGGAATCTTACTTATAAGGATCATTGTATATCCTTGGACAACGACTACACTACATTGGTGCAAGAAAACCACCGCATCTTATGGCCGATCCTCAAGCAGCTGCAAGCCAAAGATTACAAAGTGCAAATACTTTACCTGGTCACGCTTTGGGTTGAGATGGACAGAGGTATGCGCACCTTCGAGGACTTGCTGGCTGCATCCATCTTCCTGAGGATTGGAATACCTGTCCTCCATCTAACCAAAGAGCACTTAGAGAAGGAGTTGCTGAAATTGTCCTGGTCGGTTGCCTGCAAGGGCCTGCACAAGAGCAACACCACTTGGAAGAACCGTCAGACCAACCTACGATCGGACCTCTGTGCTATGTTGAAAACTTATGGATCTCCATTGCAGATTGATAGCTTAAATTCTGGTGAACAAGGTCAGACGTCTGAACCCTCCAGCTCAATGGACATGGACAGTTCCCAAATGGATATCTGAACCGTCATGGAAGGAACTGTTCCGGATGAGATCACTTCCTTATTGTTTTTTACTTCTGATTAGGCCCCAGTGCCCCTTGTTACCTATACTGCCAGTCCACAACGCAATCTAGGACATTCCTGAGCATTTGGACAAGTTTATTTAATTAACAGTAGAATGAACTGTACCTGGCCACTCGTGTCAGCTGTTTAACCTGGACTGATGCAGTGAGTAGAACCCGGTACACAGAATGGAACATCATAAACTGTGGGAGTGCAATGGGATATTATCTATCACACCTTCTAACAGCACTCCGAGTCTCAACACATGGGTTATAAGTGCTCTTCTCATAGGCTGATACACAAAGGAATCCCAAATTGAATCCGATCCTTCTCCTCCTTGTAACTCCCAGAATCCCCAGTTCTTTATGTGCATCTTCCCAGGCTGGTCACGTTTTTCTGGCTCTGTGCCAAGCTAACTAAGGTAAGAACAAAAACTCCTTTTATCTACTACAATGTAGACGTTAGCCCCAGAAAGCTAACTTGTAACAATTCAAATCAACAAATGTTTTTGCTTAGTAGGGGTTACAGCCCCTCAAACTAACATAAATACAGCAGGTTTAACCTCTATAGTGCAAGTACATCTATCTATGCTTACTACAGTCTAGTCTATGTTTGGTATCAGGGCTTAGCATAGGGTGTTGTGAACAATGAAATTTAGATTCCTACTGAATTGCTGCTCATTAAAACCCCCCTCGGCTTACCTTGTTCAACCGAGGAGGGGGAGGAAGGCCAACACCCAGGGCCATGTCTGTTGGAACTTCTCAACCCCCTCTCAGCTTATCTTATTCAGCTGAGAAGGAGGTGACTCTAACAGGAGCGCCTGCCCATTTCACACCGATTGTGCTTTTGATCCTGGGGGTCGGGGTTTATCTTGCTCAGCTGCGACCACCACAGGACCACCCCACCAATTGACTTAAAATGCACTACTGTAACGCCTACTTTTGAGTAAAGAAATGCAGGGGAGAAAGTCTTTCTCCAGAGCCCCTACCTGCAGAACTATGTGCCTCCTAGCAGCCGAGCAGATAAGCACCCACAGTTGCCTTTTTCACCTCTGCCAGCACAGGAAATGTCCCTCCTTGTAGCAACTCATTTCTGAGTCCCTCCTTTGTCCAGTCCATGCACACTTCTCTCATGGGGCTCTCAACCACGAGGAGCCCTACTAGTCTATCGGTTGCCATCTTGCCTTGCGCTTAGCATCGCATGATAGTACCAGCCGAGATCTCGCTGGGGCCTCACCAGAAACTGGGCTGGGATACCTCTTGCAAGATGGAGACCACAATACACTGGATCCTCTCCCAAATGGCTCAGCAACCACGCTGCCTACCTAAAGGAACTCTACCCAGTTTAAAGGGCAGATCACCTCCCTTTCTGATTTAAGTGCCCACTAGCTACATCGTGCTCTTATGCCCATGGCACAATAATATAGACTTGTTTTTACAGTAATGTCGACAGCTTTCTAAAGGAAGTTATTTATCCTGTGTATGCCTGGCAAGAGGTTGGGGCATGGTAAAGAAATATGAAGCCTATTGTATTTGCCTGGCTAGAGCTTGGTGCATGATTAAAAATACAAAGCCTGATGTACATCCTCAGTGCTTTATTTTTGCCAGTCAGTGCCTGACACTATGACCGCATCTAGTAGATTATGCAAACTGTATATTAGGGCCCTATGTAATCCACCCTCTGCCTCAGTTTACCTCAATCTGCCGAGGGAAGGGAACTGGAGCAGGATCAGTTAGTCTGGATTAGTATGTAACTAGCTACCAGTGCCTTGCTCTACTCCCCAGTTTACCTTGTTCAGCCGGGGGTAATGAGACAGATACAGCGTATGTACCTGGCTGAAGCGACCAGTGCCTTGCTCTACTCCCCAGTTTACCTTGCTCAACCGGGGGTAGTGAGCTAGATACAGCATATGTCCCCGGTGGAATGACCAGTGCCTTACTCTACTCCCCAGTTTACCTTGTTCAACCGGGGTAGTGAGCTAGATACAGCGTATGTCCCCAGCTGAAGCGACCAGTGCCTTGCTCTACTCCCCAGTTTACCTTGTTCAACCGGGGGTAGTGAGACAGATACAGCGTATGTACCTGGCTGAAGCGACCAGTGCCTTGCTCTACTCCCCAGTTTACCTTGTTCAACCGGGGTAGTGAGCTAGATACAGCATATGTCCCCAGCTGAAGCGACCAGTGCCTTGCTCTACTCCCCAGTTTACCTTGTTCAACCGGGGGTAGTGAGACAGATACAGCGTATGTACCTGGCTGAAGTGACCAGTGCCTTGCTCTACTCCCCAGTTTACCTTGTTCAACTGGGGTAGTGAGCTAGATGCAGCATATGTTCCCAGCTAATCGCCTTGCGAGTCACCCTGTCCAACCGCGAAGGCGAGCCTACTGTTGGGGATTGAATCCTCCCTCCCTTCTGCCCATGACTTGGGAGACCTACCTGCATCATGCAGGACTCTGGAACCAGGATTACGAGTTCTCCCTCCCCCCCCCACGACCGGAGAATACATCTGGTGTCCAGGGACACCTCGCCTGAGCGCCTGAGGCTCCCGAGGTGGGTAGGAACATCCTCATCTCCCACACTAGAATCTCCATGCACTGTGGTATGCCTGGCCTTTGCATTTCATGCCGCGAGGTGCATCTATTGGGATGACACCAACTTCCTTGGGAGCTCGGTTATTAAGATAAGGATGACTTTGCAGTCATACCTCAAGGGCTATTAATTTTTAATTGCATTCAAATCCTGTTGCAGTAATAAGCCAGTTTTTTCTAATACGGAAGTCTGATACATATCCTCAGGGCCTCATTTTGATGTAGCAACTGCTACAGTACCATTTTCACCCAGTAAGTCACAACCGGACTTAGACAATGTCCAAGGCTGCTTACTTGCTGTTCAGAAAATAACAATGACATATAGAAGCAGTACATGTTGGCTGCTTAAAAGTCCCTCTGGGGGTCATATTTTCCTTAGCATGCTATGCCCATGTGAAAGGGCCATCCTATCACGCTTATTTGTAATGCTAATGACACAGAATTTACTGGCACCCCAAGAACCAGCTAGGATCAGCTCATGGTAATTCCACCCCTTGCTGATGTAGTTTCACCTTGAACACTAAATGTTAAGGCTGGGCAGCTGTCCTCCCCAGCACACATGTGGCCATTGTATTCTAGCCATCTTATACCTAGGTGGGGCTATTCCACCCTGTGACTGCCCTAGCAGCTGACATCCCTCACAGACTACAACAACAAGGGGGTGGGACCCAAGATTGCCCTTGGAGAGGGGGACTCTCTGAAGCAGGAGCCTCTAAAATCTCTGGTCACTATTTAGAGCCAGTGAGTTTCAAGTCAGTTGGTAGGCCGAAGAAGGACAGCAGAAAACAAGAGGAAATCATATGTGAACCACGGACTCAGGGGGCTCAGTGGATGTGTTTTGGCCTTACAAGCATAGGGTGAGAAGTTCAGAACTTAGAAGTCCTACGAGGGGAGACACAACATCCCCTCATATTATCATTATGGTGTACAGCATCAGTTATGACAAAAGATCAGACATTGGAATGACTGTCCTCGGGAACTTATTAAGTACCAGTTTCGCTGTATGAACCTAGTGTCAAGAAACTGAAGACTTAAGCATTACTCCAATGGCTCAGCTGGTGTAAGCTTAAACACTTGGCTTAGCATAAATGAGTACCATCTATTAGTGAGACAGACTGGGTCCTCTATCCCTCACCCAGTATATCAGCATTACAGTTTTCTCTGTTAACTGTTTTCCTCATAAACACACACACTACTGTAATGACAAATATTGTTCATTGTTGGTGCCCAGCACAACTCTTTCACACTTCAGTCATGTTCCACTCTGACTGGAAGCAGTGTCAATGCCCAAACAGCCCCCACTCAGCAGCTGCACCCAGAGCACTTACAGAATGTTCACTTGCTCCAAATACTTAGCCTGCCATCCAAATGTCTCAGCAGGAATTCTGACACTGGCAGTCTGGACTTGGTGTTTCACCAGCCTCAACCCCTCTTCGAGAGGTTACCTTCTATGGGCTCATCCATTTCTCATTACAAGTACAAAGCTAAGTAACTCCTAGTGTGCTGGCAAGTTTTCTAAGCTTCATATAATGGGTCCTCCTATGACCAGAACCATATAGATAGTACAGAACTATACAGTCAATGATCTGGATGTATATAATGTAGGAGCAAGGTATGTAATGGGACTAAGGCAGGGCAAAGCATCACATGCTGTGCATGTACCATTCAGCCAGACGTGTCCGTAAGGGACTAAAAGGGGCACATGTACAATACATTGCAACAGCACTCTACCAACACATCCATGGCGCATGTACAATACATTGCAACAGCACTCTACCAACACATCCATGGCGCATGTACAATACATTGCAACAGCACTCTAGCAACACATCCATGGCGCATGTACAATACATTGCAACAGCACTCTAGCAACACATCCATGGCGCGTATACTACATTGCAACAGCACTCTAGCAACACATCCATGGCTTATTATGTAACAATACATTGCAACAGCACTCTACCAACACATCCATGGCGCATGTACAATACATTGCAATAGCACTCTACCAACACATCCATGTCGCATGCAGCATATGAGCGCAATCACACTCCTCAAACGAGCAGGCCACAGTGCGGAAAACTATAAGGGGGTGAAAACTCATCAGCTAGCTGTATTTTGCCCATGTCAGCTAAAACGCATTACCCAGAAACTGTTGTTAACAGTTCCTTTGCAGCCACCTCAGCATCACAACCAAACGGTTGGGGAAAGCAAGGACTTGAAGTGTTTTATTACTGTATAGGTCTCCTAATGTAGAAGGTGCTAAATTTCGATTTCATGGACCAACAGACAATCTCAAGAAAGGTGGGTGGTATTCAACCTCTATTGGCTTGCCATATGTGCTAGTAAGATAGACTCCTACCCATGCATGCATTCCATATTTATAGGTAAAGACCCCTCCCATATATAGATCAGTCGCTCTATCTATCAGTCTACCAACATGCATAGCCTTACTGATGGGAACCATCACACCCACCTGTTACACCTGGGTACATTGCTGGGTCCAGAAGGTCATCCGGTAAATCATGTGACGCACATACACACACACTAATGGCGAACACACTAAGTATGTACTTGTAGTACTTTCAGCAGGGTGATCCACTGGTAAACCTAAAGTTGGTCATGGCTGAGACCCCTTGCAGCCCCAGCTGCAGTGGCTCCTGACACCAACCGCTTCTCCACATCACTTAATTAATCCAAACCATGGAGAAAGGGACAGAGGACCTCAAAACATTAAACCCAGGTATGACATGCAGACTAAGTACAGCATATCTCATAATCTCATATCCCTTTTTCCCTGCTTATGTTTATCATAATGTATGCACAGTAGTGGTCAAGAAACTATAATTCTTCAGGTATGACATGCAGGCCCAGTACAGCTACTCATAATCACACATCCTGGTACTTCCCGCTTATGGTTTTCACAGTGTCTACAAAGCAGTGGTCACGACAACTATAATACAACATCTGCCCACGGCTTAGTGTCGGTCTACAGGTCGTTTCCTAGTGGGCAGGGATCACCAGCGATGATCCTGGCAGGGACTTAATCTTCTAACTCATGAAACGTTATTGCATTTTAAAGAGACATCTCTACCATATACACCTTAAGTCAGACCCTATTACAGCGACTACACTAATACAGTCGTACTTGGCCAGAGGCTACAGTCACTTAATCTTATGCATTTCAGGGTGGTTCAGTATGTTTCTCAGTTCAGCCCCTTTTGTAGTGCCTACACTGATTATATAGACACTCTCACCAGTGACCACAGGTCAATACTGTTCTGCAGACAACACCTATCAAGACCTCTAGGGGCAGACCTTGCACGTAGATCCCTGATCACTGAAACTGCCAGCATAGCCATTCAGAAGGCTACACTGTTGAACTTAGGGGTATCCAGTAAGGTGACGGACACACTGATCCAAGCCAGTAGGGAGTTCACTAACAGAACTTATAACAACACGCGTATTACGGTGTTGGATACCACACTAACAGGAAACAGAGTTTGGTTGCAAGGTTCTCCAGACAGCTTTGAGTCATTCCTCCTCCCTCCCAAGACAAGTCCAATACTGCTGTATAATCACCTATGTGTTGAGACTGGAGTGCTGTAAGAAGGTGCGATAGATAATGGTAGTTTACTCACCTGGTAAAGGTGATTATAAGAGCACCTTTCACAGCACTGTATCCCACCCATTGAGGAGGAAATACACAAGCAAAGAAATGGGATAATAGAATAAGAGATTGTATGTTAAAGAGTGTATGTGCAATACTGATCAGTAAATATATAGTAGCGGACATTCAGTCCTACACTGCCAGTAACAGTGGAACATGTTGCCACGTTGGTGGGAATACAATGGAAAGTAAATAATTGTCTCTTGCATAGCATCAGATTCTGTTGTGTTTTTCTACCCACCAGCTAACCTACGGGGCCGGCTGAGGGTCCTGTATGGTTGGATTCTTATATTATGTTTTCAGAGAGTATAAGCTCTGGAAGATTTCATACTGGGGATTCTGGGAGTTACAAGGAGGAGAAGGATCGATATCTAATTTGGGATTCCTTTGTGCATCAGCCTATGAGAAGAGCGCTTATAACCCATGTGTTGAGACGCGGAGTGCTGTAAGAAGGTGCTCTTATAATCACCTTTACCAGGTGAGTAAACTACCATTCTTACATTTGCCACTTACTAATGACATCACCCATTAAATGTACTGTAAGTGAAAATGATTCCCACCAGCAAGTGCTTGACTTTTACTCACCAATATAAGTATCACGCTACAGACTGCCCCTGAGATAACTGACAAACTAGCTTTTTGCCACGAATTGTGGCCCTTGGACTCTGACCCCAACCATCTTCTCGACCCGAAGCACATCTGGTCAGAGAAATTGGGAACCGCCATCAATTAAAATTTCTACAGTGGCGAGGGATTGAAACAGCCAAGGGGGGGGCATCATTATCTCTCTGCTCAGTAAATGTATATAGTTAAAGTGATTGATGTATGTGTGGGGAGAGGATCTGATAGCTGGGGGAGGGGGGCTAGAGACAGGAACGAAGGCATTGATTTAAGACACCGTACAGTTAATAGACATTGGCCCTCTATAATAGGCAGATAAAATTGATGGGGGAGGAGGGGAATTCCTTCTTCTCTGGTAATGAGGGCTCGGGGTGGGAGGTACAGGCACCTGGAATGTTTATGATTTGTAACAGTGTTCCTGAAATTGCTGCTGACATTGGTTCTGCCAGCTGGCAGGAATAGCTCCTCTCCTCAGCCTGACTATCCGGCTTTTTCTTTGCCTCAACCAGGAATGTGGTGTCACAGGTGTGACACACCCCAGTGCACGGACCTACCACTGGACTGACCTAGGAAGCCTTATGTGGAACTGGGTGGAGACCATGAACGGTCTCCCCTGTTCCGTAACGCAGGCCACACACATAGTGGCTGCTTTCTTCTTTAGTTCTGCACAGAACCTTCAGGAGGGTTTACTGAACCAACAACTGATCACTGAAACAGTCCGGGAACAGACAATAGCAGCCCTCCTAGGTCTGAGCTCTAAGTTGTTTAATGTTATCAGAGTTAATGTTCTGCTTAAAGAGTACCTATAGTTTCAGTGTGTTGAAACCCAGCAGACCACAAGGTTAATAGTGCCATCTAGTGGCAAAGGTTATTATGTGTTTCAGCAAAGTATGTTATCTTGGTTCTTAGTTATGTATGGTGTTGCTAATGTTTATACTTGTTCTAACTTGACCTTCACTTTAATTGGGCACTCGTATGCTTTTGGTACTCAGGTATCACTCGCTCTTACTACCTACAGTATAACAATAGATGCAGATCAGAAGGCATTACCTCAGTATTTTTACCACGGCTCATAATAGCACACTTGTTATGTTATATAATATCAATGGAATTAATCACCCGATAAAAAGGAAACAAATCTTAAAATACCTCAAAATCCAACGCTGTGATATCAGTTTTCTACAGGAAACCCATTTAATCCCATTTGAAGCGATGAAGCTCAAATCCACAGCTTATCCATTGGTATGTTTAACCTCAGGGAAGTGTCCGTACCGGACACCCAGAGGCACTTGGCTGGCCTCTCCCAGCACTCCAGCCCTGGCCCAGATAACCTTGAATCAAAGCTCTCAAACTTGGTGCTGTACACCTTGCCACCCAGTAGCCCACATCTTTAACCTATCCCTTGGAAGCGTACTTTCCCAATATCTGGAAAGAGGCCAGGATTGTTCCTGTACTGAAACAAGGCAATCCTAAACTACCAGAAAATTATCGCCCATTGCCATCCTCTCATCCCTCAGTAAGCTCCTAGAAAGGTAGTGGCCAACAGATTTCGGAGTACATCCAGACCCAGGAGTTGCTGTCCCCGCCCAGCACGGGTTTCGCAAGGGTCACAGCACCACTACCGCCTGATCTCAGTCACATCCAGAATAAGATCAGCCATGATCAGGGCAAACTCTCCGAGCCATATTTATTGACCTGTCAAAGCCTTTGATCTTGTTGACCACACGTTGCTTGGCTCAAAACTGGGGTCACTCGGTCTCTCCCACTCGCCATGAACTGGCTTATGGGCTACCTGCATGGTAGAATGCAGCGGACCAGTTTCAATAAAGTCCTCTCAGAGTCCCTTCCAGTGTCCTCCGTGTCCCTCAGGGTTCGGTACTGGGCCCTCTCTTTTCCTCTTTATCAACCAGCTACCTGTGGTGACCTCCACCTGTAGTGCCACCCTCTATGCTGACGACCTGGTGATCCTGGCACACGATCGGATGTCACTACTCTCAACAAGGCTATGTCCAAGACTTTAACAAAGTCCAAACCTGGATCACTGAAAACAAGCTGGTCCTGAACCTGAAAAACTCAGGCCATGCTCTTGGCTCAACAGCCATCAAAACCCCGCCGGCCTTGTTAAAGATTACCTGTCCCGACGGATCATCTCCGTGAGTGAACTCTGCCAAATACCGGAGTCACCCCACCCCAACTCCCGACATGGGTAGCCACATCCTAAACATCTGTAGGGCAGTTAACTGCAAGCTGGGCCTGGCCTACAGGGCCAAGTTCAACTTACACCAGCGGCCAGACTAGCCCTCATGAAAGGTGTTTCTTCTTCCCTCTCAGCTACGGGCTGCACCCTATTCGCCGCTCTCCCAGACTCATCTTACCGGCACATGACATATAATAACATCTGTCACTTTGCCCTTGCTGTCCCCCGTCTCACCCACTGCTGCGTGTTATACGATAAACTTCGATGGCTCTCCCCAGCTAGGTACCTGGACTTCGGGGTGGGTTGTCTCACGGACAAAGTGGTCAGAACAGGCACCCCCCCCAGAGCTGGCTCTGCTCCTGCCGCAAACTGACACCACTATCTACCACCTTAGGTCCCATGCCCCAGGGATGCTCAAGGTCCCCTCCACCCATACCCTCATGGGTGACAGGGACTTCACCGCATATGCGCCCAGACTCTGGAACTCCCTTCCTGTGTATACCCGCTTGTCCTCCTCCCACTTGTGCCTGCATTCCCCTCTGGGGTTTCCTGAAACTTGCCTCAGCATGCAACTGCCCTAAGCCTCCCTAGAGAACTTCTCAACACAGTTGTTCTTCCGGGTTCAAAGTCTTACCTCCCTCAGATGCTACCCGTCTCTACCAATTTAAACAGGGTACTCGACCTAGGGCACGCTGCCCATGCCAAGGTTCCCTGGACATTTTGCTGTTCTATATTGTCTCTAATGGGTAAATTGTGTATATGGCTTTTGTTGGAATCTGTTGGTGTCCTACTCACCCCGGGGGTACTTTAACCTAAATAGTTATAAGTTGTATTATGACCGTCCATACCCCCCGGACTATGTTACTATTTTCCATATGTGGTCATTGTACTTACTCTCTACTGAAAAAAAAAAAATGTCTGTATCCCTATGTTGTATGTTGTACTCTCCGGTCGCTCCTGAAAATAGGCATACACTTGTCTATAGTGTACCATCGGTAACCAAAAAGCTAAAATAAAAAATAAAATATATCATGCCTCACTGGAGAGGGGTAAGAAGAGGAAGTGGAGAGTCTCCTCTCGCCTGCCCTTCCCTTTGAGGAGGGAGAGGTTGTAGTGATCTGGGCCCAGTATGTCCTGGTTGTGGGCAGAATACAGGATACTACGGTCACCCTGTTGAACGTGTATGCCTCCCCAGGCTCCCCCATTGGCTTTTACTCGGACCTGGTCCAACTGATAGTGAAGAAAGCCAAGGGGCTAGTGATAATGGGAGGGGACTGGAACCTGACCCTTAACAGGACTCTGGACTCCACATCCCAGATCCCAAACCCCACTAACAGGACGCCTATCTCTTTACAAAGCCGATTGCAGACATGGGATTGGTGGACATCTGGTGGGTAAAATACCCTCTGGCCAAAGATTTTATCTGCTATTCCCCAAGGTATAAGACCTTCTTCAGTCTAGATATGTTTTTTAACCTACACCAGAGATATGATGTCATTTAATTCAATGTGGGGAGGAAACGCTACCTACTCAGATCACCAACCTATTTTCTAGAAGTGGACTTATTACTCCCAAAGAAAATACCCACTGAACGGAATGTCTCCTTATTAAGGGATAAGGAGTATGGTTGGTACCCTGCTGCTTCAATATTTATTTGTACATTGCGTTGCTCTTATATTTCATGGTATAGTTCACAGTATGTAGTTTTGAATCTTTTATTTTCTATATTGATGCATCTCTGTTCTCTTTCACCCAGGGTGCAACAGGAAATTGGGAAGCTAAATGTCTACTGCACTATTTTTATTGGGCTGTATGCATCAAAGAGCATAAGGTATGTACCAAAGGTGCATATCCCACCCACGCAGCTCCACACCCATGACAGGTACGCACCAACCGTATTCACTATCATCAGACACCTCTCCGTGGCTCCACTTCCCCAGAACACAGCACGCATTGCCGGTTGGGGGATGCACGAGGCATATGAGATGCAGGCAGGCATCCAATCAGATACCCACCCTGGGTCACTGAGAGTGGATCCCTTACATGCCCATGCAAGGATGCATGGGAAGGTGCGGATTCCCACTGACTAAATGGGGCACCGGCAGCACCCGGCAGGTACACAGGGACACACATGGCTGTGTTGCCCTGTATTGCAGAGTGCAGTAGTGCACCTCCGTATGTGTGTAGGGCACCACCCTGAGAATGTTCTGCACTCTGTGGGAGACGGCAAATGCCATGCCATACTGGAGGTACCTCAGTGGCACCGGGCAGCATACCTCGCAGCTCTCCCTGCGTGTCAGGGACATGCCTGTTAGTGCAGCCGCCATAAGTGGGATGGTGTGCTCACCCCATGCACTACACACTGCCTTATGCCATCCACCCTCAGGACTGTCAGTCACCCACCCAAATAGTGCCCTATGCGCCTGTAGAAGGCCCAATCTACTATCCCCTACCCTGAATATGGAAGTAGTCCTGAGTACATTACAGTGCATAGCTGCTGCTGTGCCCCAAAATGTATCACCCCACCACCCTTCCTATCCCGATCCCTGTAGTGTACTATACATGTCTTCCCTGGTGACTAGTGGACCCCACCTGTGCAGCCTGTGGTGTGACAGCACCCTCACACAACACTACCCTACCCATGCCCAGGGACTGCGTGCCTGGGAGAATCATCAGTGGGGATGCGTAATATATGGTCATGGTAGGGTCCTCGCCATAACTCACACACCCAATGTGCGCACTATGCAAACTTCCACACCTTGTGAACTGTGCGGGTGTTGGCACAGCCCTGATATACACCCTGGACCACCCATCGTACATTGCTTTCCGCATGGCCAAGGGATCCCCTGTGTAACTGGCCGGCACACATTTTGTGAATGCCACCTGGGATCCGCAGGACCCCTGCTGTGCAGCATTCTTACATATGGTTGCCTACACACTCGAGATACGTGGTGCATAGGCTTGATGCATAGAGCCCATTGTGCACCAAATAAAATCATTTGTTAGGCAAGACTATCTTGTGCTCTGGCTTTTTGTGATCCCTGGTGCGTGGTACGGAAATGGCGGCACACCTGGGTCCAGTGTGCCGCAACATGTTTTCGCACCTAGAAATGAGTCATTTTCAGCTCAGTGTGCCCCCCAGCCAAATATTTTAAATTACATTTTCTGGGGGTCCAGTAATTGTAGTGGTAGTGTCTGGGTCCTCCACGCACACAGATATCCCTCCCCCACACCAGCTGGCCTGTGCCCATACTGAACATAGCATGCTAGTCAGGCCCCACCACCTCTTCCAGCATCATGAGTAACTCATCTTGATCACACCAGGGAAACAGAGTAACCACAACCTCTACTAATATGGCTGGTCATGTAGCTGGCTTTAGGCAACCCATCACAGACATAACAACCATGAAGACCGGTTCCAGTACTGACTTTGGTCACTCTCTCATTGAAGTGAGTGCTGTTAACCACCATCCTCTGTTACCCATCCATTAACCAGTTCCTCACCCAATTCACTACTTTGTATCCCACCCATAGCTGCTCAAGTTCTTTATTAGTCTCCTGTGAGGCAGAGTGTCAAAGGCCTTGCTAAAGTCCAGATAGGCCACATCTGTGTCCAGTGCCCTCCCCTGATCTATTTCCATGGTCACTCAGTCGAGGAAATCAATCTGGTTATTCTGGCATGACTTCCTCCTCCACCCCCACACCCCTTCCCAGGGAATCCTTGCTGCCTTTGATCTTGTAGCCCACTGGATTCAAGATACTCTACCAAGATTTTCTTTAGCAGGGCTTCCATTACAATTATCATCTGGGTGGTCACTTTGTATCAGGTAAAGCAATGGATGGTTCAGACTTCATATGGAGCTATTGGAGATAATGAGTAACTTTCCACCACTGATGGGAGACGGACTACAGTTGTTAGCCTCCTCCCTGCTGCTGCTCTTATTGAGCAGGACCACATCTGCCCTCCTCCAGAACCATGTCTGTTTCCAGTGATATCTTGAATAAGGGCATCAGTGGGGCAGCTAGCACTTCCCTGAGTTCCTTTAGCACCCTTGGGTGTAGTCTGTCAGGTCCCATAGCCTTCCCCAGTTTCAGAGCTGCAAGTCCCTTCAAGACTCTTTCTTCTGAAAATGGATTTGAATCCACCTCCTCTACCCCTTTGTTCCTGCTGCTCCCTGGTGGTCTGTCCCCCGCTTTCTCCACTGTGAATATTGAGCATAAGTTCCTGTTCAGGATGTCTGCTTTTCTTGGTCCTCTTCTGCAGTCTCCCCCAGCTGCCATTCTTATCCTCACTTATCCCTCCCTTGTTTTCCTCTTCTAACTTTGGTACCTGAAGAAACTCATATCCCTTTAGCTACCCTTTGGCTATCCTTTCCTCTGTCTGCACTTTTGCTCCCCTTACTGCCTTCCCACTTCCTTCTGTTTTACCTGGTACACCTCCCTGTCTTCCTCCCTCTGCATTTCTTATACCTCCTGAATGCCACCCTTTCTCCCCCTCACCACCTTTCCCTCTTCCTTAGAGAACAATAACAGTCCCTTTTTAAGGCTGCCTGATATAGTCTGGACAGTCTAGTGATTACTGTAAGGACTGGACTCTCTCAGAATCCAGATGACGTGGTTTACCCATGTTCGTACTGCAATTACTCTGATGTGACCTCACAGTGACCAGGGCAGCAACATGGATTCATCTGCCCAAAGCAGCATCTGCTACCATGGCCGGCTATCTGTCACTTTAGTTTGCACAGACACACACACACGCAACTGCCGACAGTGCTGCAGTTCTTGTGTGCCACAGCACCCCCCCAACGCATACCCAATGAACCACAATTGATGGTAACTCCTCCAGCTCCTTAGATAGAGGGAGAATGCGCACACCACCTGTGATTGGCTCTCAGGTTCCTCTCGCCAGTCATGGTCAGTGGCAGCTCCAGTCCCTTCATATCAATCTCAACTTTTATTTTTAAAAGCGCAAATCAAATACCTAAGCGCTTTGTTCAAAAATAAAAGATGCAGCATAAAACTTCATATTACAGTCCAGACAGTTTAAAACAAAGAACAACAGAAATCATTAGCAATCTGTCATCCATATTCAGGGAAGGTGAGCCTGAATAAGTAGGTTTTCAGAGCCGACTTAAAGCTCCCCACAATCAGGCACTCCCTTACCGAACAAGGTAGAGAATTCCACAGGGTCGGGCCGCAAATGCAAATCCCCTAGCACCTGATGTCTTAAGTCAAACCCTGGGAATTTCCAGCAGCCCCTCATCAGTGGTGGAAAGTAGGTGGAGGGGGCGATAAGGACACAGGAGTTCTTGCAGATAGCGTGGACCCTGTCCATATAGGGCATTAGAGGTCAGCAAACTGACCTTGAAGGTGATTCGCCACTGAACAGATAGCCAGTGCAGTCCACGGAGAAAAGGTGTGACATGGCAAGATCGAGGTAAGCCAGTCACAACCTAGCTGCCGCATTCTGCACCAGCTGCAAGTGGTGAATATCAACCCCAGAAGCCCTAGGGTGTATGGAGCTACAGTAATCAGGCAAGGTCACAAAGGCGAGAGCAAAGCTGGAAGGTCATCAGGTGGGACCAAGTGTTTTGTCTGGGCAATATTCCTCAGATAGTAAAAGAGGATTTGATGACAGCTGACACCTGCTATTTAAGTGTCAACCCTTCGTCATAAATAATGCCCAGATTACGTACCTGATCTGAGGTCAGCAGCTGGCTGCCCTGAGCGAGGTTGGCCAGGCAGTTGCCCTCAACTCAACATCCTGGGTCCACCACCAGCACCTCAGTCTTGTCCAGATTCAGCTTCAACTAACTGGCACTCATCCAGTCCTGGATCTCGCGAGGTAATTGTCAAATACCAAGACGGAATCATCCTGCCCGGGCACAAGGACATGTAGAGCTGAGTATCATCGGCATAGCAGTGAAAACTCAGCCCATACCACCTCACAATGCCCCCAACGGCAGCATGTATACTGCAAACAACATGGGTGACAATACAGAGCCCTGAGGGACCCACACAGCCGGGAGCCCGGTCAGAGGAATAACCCCTGACACCACTCTCTGAAACCTGCCAGTGAGGTATGAATGGAACAATCTAAGGACCATACCTGATAGTCAACCGATGACCCTTAAATGCTCTAGAAGCACACCATGGTCCACAGAGTCAAATGCTGCAGAGAGATCAAGGAGAACCAAGATGGAACAGGTCCTCTGATCTCTCGCTATCAAGAGATCATTTAGTACCCAAACAAGCGCTGTCTCGGTACTATGCCTTTTCCTGAATCCCAGCTGGAGAGGATCGTAGATCTCATGGATGGTAAGATGATACTCTAGCTGCAGTGTGACCACCTTCTCTATAACTTTTCCTACAAACTGAAGGTTAGAAACAGGCCTGTAGTTGGTGGGACAGTCGGGGTCAAGAGAGGATTTCTTAAGGAGGAGTGTCACCACTGCCTCCTTCAGGGTGTCCAGAAACACACCTGTCTCTAAAGAGCACCCAAGACCTCAACACATCCCATAAGGAGGCAAGTTGGACAGGATCCAAACCACAGCAGGTCGGTCACAAACTCTGGATGATCTTCACGACATCCGCGATCGCCAACTGATCAAAATCTGACCAAACAAACCAGGGAGCCGCAACCTCCCACCAATCACTGCAATCCCCATTAGAGTGAGCTGCATAGATTTCCACTCTGATGCTGGCAACCTTATCTGCAAAGAACCAATCAAACTCATCACACTTCTTTTGAGACAACGCTCTCCATGACTGGAGATAGGATGGATTGCACAGTCTGTCCACAGTACGAAAGAGCTGAGCTGGTTGATTCTGTGCAGCAGTTATTTCCCTGGACAGGAATTCTGCCTTCTTATGGGAGATAACTGAACGACCACTCTTTACAATGAGACATCAGACTAAGTTTGTCAGCCTCCAAACCAGACTTCTACCAACATCGCTTCAACTTTTATCCCACTCACCTCAACTCCCATCAAACCAAGTGGACCAAGGGCAAAGAATGAGAGGGTGAACACGAACAGGAGCAATGGAATACAGAGCTTCTACCACAGTGAGCCCTATTATAAGCTTGTAGCAGGTTCTCCGGATCTATGCTTACACTCGGCAAGCACGATAGGTCCAGAACTGCAATCAGCAGCAACTCTGTGAGAAGGACATGCTTCGTAGCAGCTGTGATCATGGAGCTTATGTGGTCTTGTGTGCCTTACATATCTTTACTATTTTTGGCGATCATCAGCAGCTCCTGCACAAGACAACAATGGTACACAGTACAGGAGGGCCTGCAGTTCTGATGCCTGACTGCCTGAAATCAAATAAGGGATTAATAATTTTAACAGAAACTTAGAAGCTGTCCTTGCACTCCGAGTCAGAACTAACCCTCCCGTTCACCAATTTTTAGTTTTCAAAAACAAATTAAAAAAGTGTTATCAGTTACTACACCAAAGCAGCACTGGCACAATATGATTTGAATTCCATGCTGTGAACATGATAATTTGTCACCTAGCACTGTCCACTGCTCCATACAGACCTACATTTCATAGATCTTGCTATTGTGATCACACCAGTGTAACCCCTAGATGGCGCTATCCCAAGGGCTACTACCCCTGCCTGCTTGGCTAGTAGCAGGTTAAGGGGCCTGGGTACTGAAATGGGTGCTTCCAACTGGAGGTTAGGGTTGTTAGTGGTCAAGCTAACCTGGGAACAGCCCTCTGGGACACTATAACCCCCCCCTTTCCCTTCTAGTGGCCAGAACAATACACAATAATCACTTTCACAGTACCCTTGTACACCACACAAGTACCCACAATGTTTGCACTTACCACCAGGGCTGGTTCCTCTGGTCGACCTCTGGGGACCCCCTGTAAAACAAGGTTATGCACAGCAAATAATAACAGTATAGTACTCTTAGCACAAACTGGAACCACAGTCAGGTTAAATGCAAAAGAGTTAGATCTGATTTATTCAGGGACTTGAACAAGAAGGGTATAATCAGGTTGATTTGCTTAAAGGCCATATCAATCAGACAATTATGCATGCACTTCAGAATCCCTCCACAGTCACACACTCTGGGTACCCAGGTAGGCAGACGGTGGGCTAGCCAGAACATTGCCCAGGTAGGACGGTGTTGCAGCTGGTTGGGGCCCTGTGATGGAAGAAAGCAACATGCACAGCACACACTATTTGTAATCCGGAGCCAGAGGGCTCAGTTCATGACAGAAAAGACAACAAAGCAATCAGATGAGAACACTTTAGATTTAGCTGTTGTTGCAGGAGCTACCCTGATGTTTACTCATGATACCCAATACAGGGCACAGGTAGGATGAAATCGAGACAGCAGGTTATTGAACTGGAGTGCCAGGAGAAGTATGGCCCACACGAATCACCGAGGCGCCATTCCTGTACAAAGTGTTGAGCAGGTGGCTGACCCCAGGCAGGTCTTTCGTCGATGACTTTCCCTGTGTAGCAGGTATTCTGGCTGGGCCAGTGTGGCAAAGCCCAGGCCCAATGGAGATAAATACGGATTCAGTCCATGGGAGCTGGATGCAGCCTCCAGCAAGCAGAACACAGTTCAGCACACAGTGGGGAACCAAATCACGACCTGCTAACAGCACACAGCACATTTACATGTAAGAGATTCTACTGTACCAGGCAGATTGCTATTTGGTAGCAATTACAGAGTCTCTGCACAAACTGGGAGTTCAGAGGTGGCTGGAAATCCTGACAGGCCGATCGCATTCAGCAAATCTTCGGTCTTCTTCAGGTTAAAGCCTGGTCACAGTCCAGTGGCTTAAATCATCCTCACAATTCAGATCGAGTCCGAATAAACTTAAATTTCCCTCTCAGGGACAACAGGCAGGCCAAAACTCAGCCCTTTCATAGTTGTCCTGTGTGAATTACACAGGGGCTGCTGCTTGAATACTCAAGCTGTTACCACTTTCACTTCCCTATTCAGACTGACTCTAGCTGCAAACAGCCTGGGACTTTCTCCAGGATCCAAAAGGTTCGGTTGGCTGATCTATCTGTCAGTCAGTTCAAGGGCTCCCCCTCCAGGTTCATTTAGGCGCCAAAAGCCCAAAACTACAATTCCTACAGAATTTTGCTCCCACAAAGCACCTGGGGACAGGCTCCATTTTAGAGTCCCCAAAGGTACTGATTGGCCCATATCAGCAGTCCAGGACCAAGATTAATTATGACTGCAACCCAGGCAGCTCTTAAAGAGACAGTACGCAGAGGCTATACAGGCACTCTCTGGCAATACATTTTAAACTGTAAAACGCAGGACACCAGCCTGGCAGTGAGCATTTAAGAAAGCTCGAGGAAGACTTTTCGGGAACCCCCATTTGTAGGGGGGTTACACCAGTATGATTTGTAAGGTCACACAGAGCTCTCTAGAGCCCTAGTCAAACATTTATACGAGCTGTTAGTTGAGCACAGAGGCAGGGTATATTTCAAGGGAGTGGCAGCTTTGTGCAAGAACCAAGCAACTGTGCCTTTTTTACCAAAAAAAGCTTTTAGAGGAAAAGAAAAAGATCACTTGTGTTCCACAACTGGTGTCCCCTGGGAGGCCAGAACTGAGTATAACTTCAATCAAATGCTGACTTGTCCTGCAGCAGCTCCATAGAAAACCCATTATCTCACAATGAGTGAACTAGCTAACTGCCTGCTTTAGTGGATACACTTGACTCCACAACTGGATTCTGGGACAGAAACATAGAAACATATTAAACTGCCCAAAGACTTACAACATTTAGAGCTGGTGAACTATGAATCCCTGACACAGATCTTTGAACAGGATCCAAGTCAGTGGACTTCCCTACATTTTCCTCTTTCTTCCCCACATTAAAGCCATTTGTATGAACATTCTCCCGTAGGTACTATATTTGTTCCCAATACGTCCCATCATGCCTGTCCCCTTTTGAGAACTGTGGCACTGTGGCTCAACCCCAGATACAATTCTCCTTGAAAACATATTGAATTTATATTACATGACCTTTTTGATGTGGGAAGGATTTTATTTGCGCCCTTGACTGACCTCCCCAGTTTACACCTTTTTGGCTATGGCACCGTGAATATACTTTGCACTTGGTTCCAGATTCAGATGCTTCCCAAACTCTTCACAGTATTTTACTTTACCCATTTATTATCTGCAGACGCAAAGTTTTTACCTGCCATATAGATCATACCTTTAGTAAGTGGCATCAGATGGGCTCATCCTATATTTTTCAATTTTTGGACACCCAGGGGTTCTTCTTTTGCCCAGCTGCAAGCTGCTTTCCCACTGATGAACCGGGAGCACTTCTGTTATTTGAAGTGCAAACTTTTCTTCTACATAAAGACCCTGAGAAGAGCTGACTCCCTAATCCTTTGCCACTACTATTAAAACTAATAATTGACTCAGTGAAAGGGACAACCTTGCACCATTTGACAGGGTATGCATATAAAGCCCTCAGTGAATCTGCTGAAGATTCTTCTGAATAGATATTACAGGCCTGGAATAAGGAACTATCATTAAAAATAACTTGCATGACTTGGCTTAAGTATACCCTTCCCTCTATGAGAGTCTCCTTAGTTCCATATTGGAAGGAGTTTACCTGGAAATGCCGTTCAAGGTTTTTCAACACACCCTCTCGATTAGTTAAATTTCTCCCACCCCAATTCAGACTTGCTGGAGGGGCTGCAGGGAACCCAGAACCACTCATACACACATTTTCACAGAATGACAGAAATGTACAAATCAGGAGTCAGTGGCCATTAGAACTCATCTAGTTGACATTACCCTGTATAGGCATATTTTCTGTTTTCCATATACTCGTCCAAGGATGTCTGTGGTAGGGTTGGACACTACACTATTCAGAAGCCTGTTCCAAGCAGTGACCACTCTTTGAATAAACCACTGCCCTCTTAAATTTGGCCTGTAATGTTCCCCTTGTAGTTGATATTGGTGGAATCTGCTGTCTCTTTCTATGTGTTTTATCAAGGCCAATGGTTTTCTTTTAGGTCTTCATTTGTATGTGCTTTGTATGTCAAGCACATATCTCTCTTATCTACAGTATTCCATCAACTGTACAGACCAAGGTGTCTCATTCTGTCAGTGTATGGAACATCTCTTGGTGTTAATTTTCTTAGTTGCTCTTCTCTGTACCTTCTCAGTTGATTTAATGTCCTCAATCTTGTGTGGTGCCCAAAACTGGACACATTATTCAAATGTGGTCACACCAGAGCTGTGTACAATGGCACATGACTCTCCTCTCTTTACTTTTGATATTTGCCTCAATACATCCCAGCATCCTATTTGCCTTACTGACTGCAGTATTACATTGTTCAGTGGGTGATACAACTGTTTATTTATTTATTTATTTGTTTGTTTAAATCTAGGATTACAAAGACCTTTGAACAAAAGTTTAGTTTATAATACCATCCTCCAGGTCTCTTTCTGTTTCTGGAATCATTTTCCCATAAAGATAATATGAGACCTTGGAATTATTGCTCCCTATATGCATCATTTTACACTTTTCTATATTAAGGGTCAGTTGTTGGTTCTGGATCACCCATTTACCCACTTGGTTTATTTCTAACATACTAACATACTAAAATGCCAGCAGAATAGGCCTAATGGTCTTTTGTGTCTGCTTGTTTGGTCAGCCCCCACCCTGGGAACTGATCTTGCTGCCCCCCTTTCCCTCTCTGGCTTCTCCCTTCCCAGTCCCAGATACTCTCGCTGCACTGGTTTTTGCTTCCAGAACCCTTGTACCTGTACCACCTCCTCTTGAACCCCTCCACAGTTTCTCCTCCACCAGCCCCCTGGGCAGCGCATTCCATGGCTCTACCACCCTCTCAGTGAAGTAGCACCTCCTCCTTTCCCCCCTGAATCTCCGCCCAGAGCTTCCACCATGCCCTCTAGTTGCCCCTCTTCCTTCTGAGCACCCTGACTGCTCCCTATTTATCCCCTTCATGTACCTGAAGACCTCTATCATGTCCCCTGGTCCCTCTCTCTCTCCAATGTGTAATATTTAGCTCTTCAGAGCCTCCCCATAGGTCCTATCCCCAAGCCCCAAATCATTTTGGTTGCCTCCTCTGGACACTCTCCAGGAGTTCAATGTCCTCTTTAAATGTGGCCTTCAAACTGCACACAGTACTCGAGGTGCGGCCTCACCAAGCAGTTATACAGTGGGGTATCACTTCCTCCTTCTGGAGGTGAGCCCCCTAGCGATGCATCCAAGCATCCTGTTGGCCTTTGCCGCTGCCCTCCTACAAGTCTATGAGTTGTTCATCTTGACTTCCACCACCACCCCCAGGTCCCTCTCTGCCATCGAGACTTGTAGCACCCCCCCCCCCAGAGTGTACACTTGGCCTGGGTTTCTGGCTCCCAGGTGCAGTACCTTGCATTTCCCTGCATTGAACCTCAGATTCTGCTTTCTAGACCACCTTTCCAGAGCCTCCAGGTTCTCCGTAGGGCCACCCTCCCCTCCTCCCCATCCACCATTGTCTCCAGCTTTGAATCATCCGCAGAGAGACTCATCTCACTCTTGATACCCTTCCTTATGTCAGAGACATAGGCATTGAACAGGAGAGGACCAAGAACCAATCCCTGAGGGACTCCACTAATGACCCTCCTTGGGGATGAGACTAGCCTGCCAACCACGACCCTCTGGGTCTGGTTCTGGAGCCAATTGCCTATCCATCTGATCATCTGGTTCCCCACCCCCATTTCTCCCAGATTATCCAACAGGCCCCCGTGAGGAACAGAGTCAAATGCCTTGCTGAACTCAAGAAAGAGGAAGTCCACTTGTCTACCCAGGTCCAAGGCACTCGTCACCCAGTCATAGAACTCCACAAGGTTTGTCTGACATGATTTCCCCGGGACGAATCCATGCTGTCTATCGTCCAGGCACCCCAACTTTTCCAGGTCCCCCCCCCCCGCAGTCTCTCCTTGACAATGCCTCCATCACCTTGCCCACCACCACATGTCAGGCTGACGGGGCCAGTAGTTCCCTGCCACCTCCCTTGATCCTCCCTTGTGGATAGGCACTATATGCACCACCTTCCAGTCCTGGGGCACCCACCCTGTCCTCAGGGAGATGCTGAAGAGCTCCACCAGGGGTTTCGCCAGGACATCCACCAGTTCCTTCAGCACTCTGGGATGTAATTTATCCAGCCCTGGTGCTTTCTCCATCTTAAGGGACCGGAGGGCTTCCCTCACTCTCTCTGCCATGATTTCCACCTCCGCTACCTTGTCCCCCTGCTTTGCCTCCCCCACCTGCCAGTGATGCCCCCCCTCCCCAGACCCGCAGAGTCGTAAGTGGTCCCCCCAAGTTCCACCGCCTCCTCCCATATATGATGCAGCCCTTCCTATTTTCCTTGGTGAAACTGAGGCGAGGTACTCATTTTGTAGCTCAGCCTGCTCCCCCGGTCTTGTGCTCCCCTGTTTTAATCCTGCTAATCTGCCCCTTCACCCTTTGTTTTTCCCCAGTGTATCTAAAAAATCCCTTGTTCCCTCTCCTAATTTCCCTGGCCAGGTTCTGCTCCTTCCTTGCCTTAGCCGTTCTCACCACCCTAGCGGCCCTTCTTGCCATCAGCTCATACTCCCCTCGGACCCTTTCACTCCTTGAGCACTTGAATTGCCTATAGGCCGCCTTCTTTCCCCTCACCACCTCCTGAACCTCCCTGGTCCACCAGCAGGGTTTTCGGGCCCTACTGCATTTTCGTCTTACTCTTGCGCAGGTGCTGGTAGCATCCTGCACCCCTCTCCTGATGATTTCCCACCTATTGTCAGCGTCCATGTCTGGCCCAATCCCATCCAAGTGCTCCTTTAGGATTATTCCCATTTCCTTGAAATCTGCCCCCCTGAAGTCAATTACCTCCGTCTTTGTGCAGCCTTCTACCCTTTCTAGATTCAGGCAGAACCAGACCGTGGCATGGTCGCTCCCCGCCAACGGATCCCTTACCTCCAGGCCCCCAATCTGGTCACTGTCTGCCAGGACCACATCCAGTATCCGCTTTTCCCTGGTCGGTTCCCCCACCTACTGAGTTAGGAATGTGTCCCGAATGACATCCAACAACCTCTGTTCCCTGGCCACCGAGGATGTCATAGTCTCCCAGTCTGTTCCTGGCATGTTTAAGTCCCCCAACACCACCACCCTTCCCCTTCAACTTCTTAATCTGCAGTGTCTCCCAACATCTGCCACCAGACTCTCCTCCAGCTCCTCCACCACCGCAGGGGGTCTCTACACCACCTTATTTTTACTGTCTTGCGCCCCCCTTGTTATCAAGGTGACCCAAATCGCCTCCACAGTTTCTTCTGCCTCCTCCACTCCTACTATGGCAATGCAGTTTTTGACTGTTACTGCTACCCCTCCTCCCCTTCCCTCCCCCCTGTCCTTCCTAAACATGGTGTAACTCTCCGGGTTCAGGTCCCAGTCATGCCTTGCGGTGGCCCAGGTCTCAGTGACCACTGCCACATCCACCTCTCCCTCAGTTAGCATCACCTGGAGCTCAGGCATTTTATTGCTCAAGCTCCTGGCATTTAGCAGGACTACCTTCCACCCTTTCCCTATACTTCCATTTCCCCTGCTCATGTTCCCATGGGGATTCGGTCTTCCCCTGGTCCGCACCTTACCAGTCGGCCTTTTCATGCATTCCTCCAGCTCCCCAGGGGGGTGGAGACAGAGTTCCTCCTTTATCTGACTCCCCCCAACAGCCTTTTCTCCCATCCCTCCCCCTTCACAAGTTTAAACCCCACCTTTCACCAATGAACCCCTCTATTTTCAACTTAAGGATTTTCTTCCCCTCCGAATCGAAATGGAGCCTATCTCTAGCGTACAGCCCTTTATCCTCCCAGGTCTCCTCAGTCCCCATCAACCCATACCTCTGGCCCCACACCACCCTGAGCCACTGGTTTATCACCCTAATCTTCCTCTTGTGTTCCCCACTAGCCCTTGGCACCGGCAGGATTTCCAAGAAGGAAATTGTGCATCCTATATCATGACAGACCCTGGCAAGCTCCCTGAACCTTGCCTGTATCTCTAGCTCACTATTTCCCTCAATGTCATTGGTACCCAGGTGGACCAGTATGTCTGGGGAACCTCCACAATCCTTTGCCAGCTGATATATCTCATGCTTGGCCCTGTGCACCATTAGTCCAGGAAGCATTTGATTCTAACCAGGCAGGCTTCTCCTCCCTATCCCATTTGATCCCCCTGATCATGGAATCACCCAACAGAGCACTCTGGCCATTGCTTTTCCTCCATTCCCCCTTCCATGTTCCTCATCCTTTCTACCGGCCCTCCCCCAGCCGCTCCTTGCTCCTCCCCTATCTATGTGCCACCTGCCATCCCTCCTATTTACCCTGGCCACCCTCCCTCCGATCCTATGCCTCTCAATCTCCTGAGTATCCTCCTGTACCTCGCTACCCCCACTGTTATTGCTCACGACTGGTCCTTCCCCCCATCTGCTAAACTAGCCTGGCTCGTCCTCTCTTCCTTCCCGTCTTTGTTCAGACCCTCCTTGCTTGTCGTTCTCCCCTGGCCTAATCCCTCAGCTCCCTTTACTGTATCCTCCTTGTACTTCTGGTCCTTCTCTATGCCCTTTCCTCCCAACTGGTCCTTTTCCTTGTGCTTTTCTCCCTCTACACCCTCATCCTCCTGCTCTGAGCCCCTGCTCCCCCTGTTTTCCCGCATTCCAAGTTCCCCCCTGCTCCTCCTGCTATCCAGCCCCCGCCTCCTGCCCCTACTCCCTTTCCATCTCTAACTGCCCCTGTCATGGCTACATCACCCCCGTCATCCTCAAGCAGAAGAAGAGAATTGAAGGAGTTACTGAGCTTAAGGTCCGATCCACCTCCCCCCATTGCTTCCTTCTGTCCATCCCCAGCCATCTGCCTACTTCCCTGAGAATGTCCTCCCTTTGGCCCCCGTCTGTGAGGGTCCCCAGTTACCTGCCTGCTTCCTTCGTAGTATCCTCCTATTGGGCCCCATCTGCCAGGGTCCCTATGCGACCCCAGAGTACTCGCCTGCACTCCTTTCCCTGTGCCCCCACACTTAGTATTTGGTGCAACCCCGTGGGAGAGATCCTGCCCTATTTCTGACTGACATTTTCGTATAGATTGGTTATCATTCACTAGACTTCCTATTTTAACATTGTCTGCAAATTTAGCAATCCAACAACAAGATGATGCTTGTAAAGGTGTTTTATTTATATATAGGGGGTGGGATATTCAAAAGGGTTGCGCCATGCGATATTCAGCAGGAGGCAGTTGCACACTGAAAACAGGCTGAGCAACAGCAGCAATGCAAATGAATGCATGCTCAACTGGAAGGAGGAACTATGCAGAAACTGCACAGCCCGATATTCAGCCGGGCTGTGCAGAGTTGTGCAGTGCAACCCCAACCTGCGCCTGCAGGACTTTGAGCCAAAAGAAAAGGCTTAAGTCGAGGCCACCCACAGGTGCAATGAATGATTCATTACAAATCTAGACTGTCATGTACGGTATGGGCTGCTGCATGGCTCTTGCTCTGCATAATGGGCATGCAGCCCTACAGGCTGATCCAGTCGGCCAGGCAGCCAGGGCGGCAGGTGGGTGGGATGTGCCCCACGCCCTGCCGGGGGAGCGGTGGTGGGGCTTCGGGTGGGGTGGGGGGACATAGCCACCAGGGCTATGTCTGGGGGTGGTTTTATTACACATACCGCCCACGATCGGGCATTTCTGGTCCACTGGACCACCAGGATATGTATGGAGGTGGGTTTGATTTACCGCCTCAGTATCGGGCATTTCGTCCACTGGACCACCAGGGATATGTAGGGAGGGGGTGGTTTATTACACATACCGCCCACGATCGGGCATTTCGGTCCACTGGACCACCAGGGATACGTTCAGAGGAGGGGGTCCACATTGTTGCCCGCGATTGGGCTGGTGGGGAGTACACTATGCCCGCGATCGGGCTGTGGCGTCTGTCCTCGACGGCTGCTGCCTGGCAGGACGCCAGCGCAAGTCCTCGGGATCAGCGCACCACATGCTAATGGCATGCAAATGGGGATATAATCACATGCAAATGGCCCCCGCGCCTTGCATGAATTATAGCCCCATTTGCATGTCACCTTTTGAATATGATGATTTTTGCGTAGGCGCGGTACTAAGCCACTGCAAGTTGACTGCTCCACTCATCGGCTTGCGGTGGGCGCAGGTTCCACTGCGCCATGCACAGTGGCTGTGGCTGTGATATTCAAAGAGCTGCTCAATCAGCGCAACTCCTTTGAATATTGCCCCGACACACCCCTGCGCAACTATTTTGCGCAGCTCAAGGGCTTGCGCCTATGAATGGCGTAGTTTGAATATCCCACCCACTGTATATATATCTATATATATATAGATATATATATATATATATATATATATATATATATCTATATATATATAGATATATATATATATATCTATATAGATATAGATATAGATATATACTGTATATATATGTAGTAGAATTGGGCCCAAGACTGGTCCTTGTGGGACTCCACTTGTAACATCCGCCCAGGGTGAATAATGGCCTGCTAAACATACTCTCTGTTTTCTCCCTATTAACCAATATTTAAGCCACCTTTCAATGTTTATATCTAGCCCTTTATCTATCAGCCCTTTGTGTGGGAGCGTATCAAAAGCCTTTGAAAAGTCTGGATACAGGACATTGACTGGTAATCTTTTGTCCAGTGGAATACTCACTGGATTAAAAAAATACAATACGTTCGATTGACAAGACCACCCACTCTGGAATCTGTGTTGGCTAATATCCATGGTTCCCACATTTGTTATATGTTCGCATATCAGATCTTTTACTATGCCTTCTACTATCTTACTGATAATCGATGTTAAACTGATCGGCCAGAAGTTTTTACACTCGTTTTTAGGTCCTTTTTTGTGTATCAGGGTTACATTGACCTCCTCTCATGACTGAATAGTTGCACCCTCTTCAAGTGAGCAATTTATAATGTTGGTTAATTTTCCTGCCAAGGCAGTAGATAGATTTTTAACATGGCCGGGTATAAGTTATCTGGACCAGGCGACCTGTGTATATTCAGATTGTTTAGTCTCGCTTATTTCCTCCTCAGTAATTGTGTATTGGTTATTAGGCAGTGTCTCAGACAGTCTGTTCCATTCTTCAAAATTCACTCCCAGGTCTGTAAATACTTGTGAAGTAGTTATTAAATATTGTTGCCTTTTCTTCTTCCCCTTTTATTGTTTGGTTTTCTACTACTAGGGGCTCAACTGCAGTATTTCCTTTGCTTCTGCTGTTTACATAACCAAAAACATTTTTTTTATTGTTTTTTAAAATGGTAGCTAACTTTAACTCGTATTCACTTTTTGCCTCCTAATAGCTGTCTTACAAGTTGTACATTTTCTTCTGTATTCCTCTTCATTTTTTGTAGACAGATTTTTCTTTTATTTGTAATGAGCTTTTCTTCCTTGATTAATTCATTTTTGTATTTTGTTGTTAAACCATACGGGTATTTTTCCTTTTTCATTGTACTTTGGCTTGACAGAAATATATTTGCTGGCACGTTGTTCTAATTTATCTATTAGCTTCTTCCATTTTCCTTCCAGGGTCTGGTCACTGAATTCTGCTTCCAGTTCCCGACCTTCTAGGAGTGTACGACAGTTAACATAATCAGCCTTACCGTAACATCTCACATTAGTGTCACCCCTGAGTGGTTTCCAGTTAGTGTGGATTTTTAGCTGGACTCTATTGTGGTCACTTGTGCACAGTGGTTCCCTTACTATGCATTCTATGTCATATATGTCTGTATTGGTCATTGCTATATCCAGTATATTCTGACCTCTTGTAGCATCTTTAACTACTTGCTGCATGTTGCTTATTGTTGTAAATTCTAGCAACCGGTTCCCACTATGGGTAGTAGCTGAGTTCTGTGTCCAATTTATATCAGGGAGATTTAGGTTGCCCATAATTAGTGTATTAGTGCCTGGCTCTATATTTTCAAGTTTCTCAAAAAAGCACAGTTTTCTTCTGCAGTTAAGCATGGTGCTCTGTATCCTATGCTCACAAATAGTTTCTTACTATTTTGTGGATAAACTGTTACCCAGACTTGTTCCACTGAGTCAGAGTTTGAGTTATTGTTTTTTACCTCATTTGATTCCAGATTTTCTGTGACATACAGCGCCACACCTCCGCCATGTTGGTTTTGTCTATTTACATAATACACTTTGTATCCTGGTATGTCTATACTCCAATTATCTTGTCCCCACCACATTTCTGTTACTCCACATAACTGGATCTGCTCAGACTGCAGAAGATACTGTAACTCATCTTTTTTCTGGTTTTGGCTTATCGCATTTATTAGTAAAATGTTTAGGTCACGATTCGTTTTTCTGGACCTGTCCGGTTATCTCTCCCTTTTGGGCACAGGTTGCTGAAGTTTTGGCTTGGGTGGTGGGAGCAGTAGCACGTCAGTATAGCAAACCAAACTGAGCAACTCAGAAATGACTGCTTCAGTTTGGTCACTTTCAGGATCATCGATGAGGAGTGGAGAGCGAGGGGATGGAATGTGAGGGAGGTTGGGAAAAATGGCGAGGGGAGAGAATAGCGATGGAAGGGAGAGGAAGAGGGATGGGCTAAATAGGGACGTGGAGCATGCCGCTCAGCTACCTGCCTAGCGTAGTGGGTAGGGACACTGTCTGCAGTGCTAGTGGTCCTGGGTTCAGGACTGCATACAGGTACATTTTTTTTGTCTTTTGTAGGCGTTTTTGTTTTTAAACTTGTTGCCATCATTGGTCCCTCTCCTTTCTCCAGTGTCCTTCCCGAGATGGTTATATAAGTTTTGGGGTGTGGGGGCGGAGTCTGGAGGCATAGCCCTCGCATTAAACAGTATTTTATATGTTCCTCAACTTGGTGTTTGGCGTTTTCTTGATGTGCGAATTGGTTTTGGCAGAATGTAGTCACTGTTTTGCAAGTCAGCAAAAATATTCACTGTTATGACATGGAACCGTGGAGCAGAGGCAGTCCTCACCCCAGAGTTAGTTCTTTTGTCTATTCCCACAGGATTTTTGGCTCAATCCAAGAGCTATGCTATATACATATATAATAATTGCTAAGAAGGCCATCACCTGGAGGTGGTACTAGTGCTGCCCCGACTTGCTCCTTTGGTACTCAATCATGAATGACATGCATTATTTCAACATCTCATTGTCTGTTGTAGCAGGGAGACACAGTTTGAATTACGGTGGAGACCATGGGTCTTTTATATAGCAGAGCAGGAAGACTTCTTTGTTCCTTGATGGGGGTGAGGCTGGATCGAGGGATTATTTAATAGTGTTGGCCAGTAAGCCAAGGGATATGGGCAGCCTGGACCCTTTCAGCTGATCAGTTTTTACCAATGTATAGGACCGTTTGCTTATAGTATAGAATTATACTGATTTTTATCATCTGTCTCACTTAACTATCTTGATGCTGGGATGAGTGAAGTTATTTTGATGGAGTACTACTGGCTCTTGATTACTTTTAATTTTATATAGATATTCTTTATTTTTTAAATAGCCGGTTTGGCAATTGCTGTATAATTTATATTGCTATTTCATTTACTGTCATTTTTCCTGAGAAGTTAAATAAAGAGTTTAAAAAAAAGAAACATAGAATTTGACAGCAGATAAGGACCACTTGATTCATCCAATCTGCCCATGTCCCCCTACCTACACTATTACAGCAGACCGTGTCTGACCTACAGATCTTTCTCCCTCCCCCTTCCTTTCCACTATGATTCCCCTGTGCTTATTCCATGCATTCTTGAACCCCACCACTGTTATCACCCCAGTCGCCTCCACTGGAAGGCTATTCCAGGAATCCATCACTCTTTCTGTGAAGAAGTACTTCCTCACATCTCTCCTGAATCTTCCCCATTCCAGCTTCATAGCATGTCCCTTTGTTCTTGAGCACCTTTTTATCTGAAAAATACTTCCCTCCTGCAGTCTACTCACCCCTGTGAGGTATTTAAAGGTTTTCATCATATTCCCCCCTCCTCCTTTGTTCCAGGGTGTACATATTGAGGTCCTTTGGTCTCTCCTCATAGGACTTTAGTTGCAGACCCACCACCATTCTAGTTTCTGCCTGAGGGTCTGCTCACTGAGGACATTTCAGCTTCCCATGCTTCCACAACTGCCCCAAACTAATACGCTAAGGTTGAACACCATAACTGGCATGCTTTTCGGCCCTTCTGCCAGGACATTTCTTCTGTAACCAGCCCATACAAAGGGGGAAGCTCTGTGGGATGTTGTTACATTTCACTTGATTCAGATCTTTAAGCTCAGATTTGGGACAAAAACAGTTGCTTCAACAGGCTAAAAAGATTTTGCTGGGCAAGTGTTTCAGGCTCAAATACTGTGCTCTGCTAAGCTGAGTACAGCCATGGTAGAAAACAAACATTTGTCAATGCGGAATGTTTGCTTGCTGGCATTGGCATTGTAGTGTAGGAGTTACAGAGCTGCGTAATAGGAATGGCAGTGAAATATTGAACTGAAGCCAACCCACTACCACCCCAGAGAGTGACAGGCACTGGGTGTGCCTTTGGGTCATCAGGCATAACGGCCACGCCATTTCACCACACCCTACCCTGCAGACACTGAAAGTGTCACGGTGTGCCTTAGGTCTTTGGTTCTATGCGCATCCTCATTCCATCAGGGAAATACGTGAGATGGGTGCTGTATAGGAGAATGGGGTGAACTTTGGGGGTCAAGAGTCCAAGGCACACCTCGATGCCTCTCACTGGCTGCAGGGTGTGGATGGGGGTGGAATGGTATAGGCATTACAGGCGACAATCCCAAGTCCACACCCCTGATGCCTGTCAGTCTCTACAGGGTGGGGGCTATGTTCGAAACCAACGCCAGGCATTCGCTGGTATTTTCACTCCAAATTTTCAACATGTTTTTTTTTGTGACCCCCATCTCATGAACAGTGGCAATATCGTTCATTAGTCAAAGCTGATTTTGCACAGTGACTACGCCATTTGGTAACCACAGGTGCGAAACATTTCGAACAGGATGTGAAAAATGACAGCTGTACTCTTCATGGGGAGGTGTAAAAAAATGGCAATGTTGAAAATCTGCAGTGAAAATATTTAAAAAACTGGTGAAGTCATGAATGTGCATAGAATCTATGCAACGCACACCCGTAATGTAATTAGTTTGGGGATTTTTTTACAGCTGATTGTCAAAACAGGCATTTTGGGACCTCTGCTCATGAACAGTGTCACTGTGATTTTCTGAATCTGTCCGAATAGTGATTTCCCACAGCGACCACGCATTTCTGCTCTGGAAGTGCGAAAACACATTTCAGCCATGGTGTGAAAAATGACAGCTGTACTGTTCATAAGGAAGTGTGGAAAAATGCCAGTGGTGAAAATCTGGACTGAAAATATTACAAATTTATGAACTTATGAGGGTGCATGGAAACTGCGCAATGCTCGCTCGTAACACAGTCATTTTATGAACTTTTTTCACCAAATTTTTAACATAGCCATTTTAAGACCTCTGCTCATGAACAGTGTCACTGTGATTTTCTTAATCTGTCCCGAACATTGATTTAGCACCCTCGCTACCTCAAAGAACTATATTTGTCGTTTACGTAAATCAGTCCTGAAAGGTGGTTCCCGCAGTGAATCTGCAAAATCACCTTTCGGGCGATACGCCATGACAGTGCCAGAATTATGAGGAGGGTCCCAAAACCCCATGTTGAAACTTTGTGCCAAAATTCCAAAATGCCTGAGATATGCATCAAAGTTGGAAAAAACCTATTTATTCCATTATACAGCTTACCGGCATTTCTTCAGTTCACGGTCGACTTTGAAGAGTGCAGACGTGTTCCCGGTCCACCGAAGATCGTCGCGCCAGCCTCCGGAGGTAAGTGTGGGGTGAGGTGGGGGTGTGGAGAGGTGGATGCACAGAGAGTGGGCGCAGGTTGGGAGGCAAGACAATCAACAAGGGACCATTTTTTTCTTTTCAGGTGTTTTTTTTTTTTCAGGAAGATGACAGGGACATGCACGCTGGGTGGGCTCCCAGCATGGCAGCTGTAAGATTTTTGGGGGTCAGTGGAGCTGGACGGAGATTGAGCACCCCCGTCAGGCATACAGACATGTACCACGCTGGGGTGGGCTCCCAACATGGCAACTGGAAGTCTGTTTCTTTTTGGAGAGGTTTAATTGAGCCGACGGGGGATTGGGCACCCCCGCCACCATTCTCACTTATGCCATGCTGGGGTGGGCTCCCAGCGTGGCACCTAGAACTCTGGTGGGAGAGCGCAGAGCCGACGGGGGATTGGGCACCCCCGACAACCATACTGTGTGCAGCAGGCAGGAGGGAGCGTAATTCAGAGACACTCAGAGGGTTGGGGAATATTATTACAATACTGATCAGGTGTGCCAACAGACGAAAACTACGTCTACCGTATCAGTCTCTTTAGGGTTCTGTTTTCCTGCTTTTGTCAATGCCACTCCTACCCTGAACTCTGACTCAACATTCCAAGGATGGCAATTAGATCTTTTTTGGAAACATTCCAAGGATGTCATTTTAGTCACTTGCCTCCTCCCGGAAAGAATCCTAGGAAAAGTTCACTTCAAACTGAATTTATGTTCCAGGAAGAGAAAGCAGAGACGTATACAAGCAGGATTGCCAGCAATATGCTAATCAACACTATCTTATCGCTGCTCACTGAAGTGGTCTCTCCCTTTCAACTGTACGCCACTGCACTTTTAACTGTTGTCATAGACAGCTGCAGCATTCATTGGTGAACTGTGGCGCTCGCAAACACTGACTGAATTGGAAAGACAGGGTGCCACACCTACAAAAACTCAGATGATGGCACTATGTTTCTTGCACATGTGTGCAAGTTAACATAACAAGCATTTGTCAATGCCGAATGTTTGCTTGCTGGCATTGGCAGTGGTAGTGTAGAAGTTAGCTGCGTAATAGTAATGGCAGTGAAGTATTGAACTGAAGCTAACCCACCACCACCCCCTGCAGAGTGACAGGCATTGGGTGTGCCTTTGGGTCATCAGGCATAGCAGGTCACGCCATTTCCAGTACACCCACCCTGCAGACACTGGCAAGTGTCACGGTGTTCCTTGGGTCTTTGGTCTCATGCGCACCCCATTCCATTGGGAAATGTGAGATGGGTGCAATATAGGAGAATGGGGTGAACTCAGGGGCCGAAGAGTCCAAGGCATACCTCAATGCTTCTCACTGGCTGCAGGGTGTGGAATGGTATGAGCATTACAGGCAAGAATCCCAAGTCACACCCCTGATGCCTGTCATTCTCTACAGGGTTGGGCATTATGGTTGGAAACCCTAATACCTCAGGCATTCGTTGGTATTTTCACTCCAAATGTTCAACATGGTTTTTTGGTGACCCCACCTCATGAACAGGGGAATATCAGTTTCTTAGCCGAAAGCTGCTTATGCACAGTGACTACGGCATTTAGCACTCACAGGTGCAAAAACATTCCGAACAGGATGTAAAAAATGACAGCTGTACTGTTCATGGGAGGTGTAAAATGGCAATGTTGCAAATCTGCAGTAAAAATATTTAAAAATGGTGAAGTCACGAAGCGATATAGAAACTGTGCAACGACACACCTGATATAATTAGGTTGGGGATTTTTACAGCAGATTGTCAACTCAGGCATTTTGGTGCCTCCGATCATGAACAGTGTCACTGTGATTTTCTTTATCTGTCCCGAACAACAATTTCCCACAGTGACCACGCATCTCTGCGCTGAAAGTGTGAAACACACTTCGCCATGTTGTGAAAATGACAGCTGTACTGTAAATAAGGCAGTGTGGAAAAATGCCACTGGTGAAAATCTGGACTGAAAATATTACAAAGTCATGAACTATCGAGGGTGCGTGGAAACTGCGATGCTCACTCATAAACAGTCATTTTATGGACTTTTGTCACCAAATTTTCAACATAGCCATTTAAGACCTCTGCTCATGAACAGTGTAACTGTGATTTTCTTAATCTGTCCCAAACATTGCTTTCGCACACCAACAGCACCATTGTGCGCTACATGTGCGAAAACACATTTTGGGCGGCATATGAAAAATGGCAGCTGTACTGTTCATAAGGAAGTGTAATAAAATGGCAATGTTGAAAATCTGGAGTGAAAATATTAAATTTGCAAACTTATGAGCATGCATAGGAACTGCGCAACACACGCTCGTAAAACAGTAATTTTTAAGAATTTTTTCACCAAATTTTCAACATAGCCATTTTAAGACCTCTGCTCATGAACAGTGTCACTGTGATTTTCTTAATGTGTCCCATACATTGATTTCGCATCAACTGCGCTTATGTGCTACATGAGCGGAAACACATTTTGGGCAAGATGTGAAAATGACAGCTGTACTGCTCATATGAGGTGTGGTAAAATGGCTATGTTGATAATCTGGAGGTAAATATTGAAAATTTATGAATCCTTACCAGCTCGCACGTCAGAATAAGTCGTTTTTTGAGTCGTTAACAATTTTCAAAATAGGCTTCTTGAGAGCCCACCTTATGAACACTGGCAGTCATTTGGTTCACATTTCAGGTCTGAAAGGTGATTTCGCATAGTGACTGCAAAATCACCTTCTCGGCCCGAATATAGCCATGACAGTGACATCATTCATGAGAAGGGGTCCCAAAAACCCCATGTTGAAAATTTGGTGCAAAAATTCCAAAAAATGCCTGAGATATGCAACAAAGTTGAAAACCCCCTATCTAGCTCATTATACAACTTACCGGCATTTCCTCAGTTCGCAGTCGGCTTTGAAGAGTGCAGACGTGTTCCCGGTCCACCGAAGATCGTCGCGACGAGGTCCAGAGGTAAGTATGGGGTGAGGGGGGGTGGGGAGGCAGGGTGCGAGTGGGTGGGTGCGGTTGTGGGAGGGGGCCAGGAGACTACGTGGGACCGCTTTTTCTTTACAGGTGTTCTTTTGTTTACAATGACGACGTTGGGACGCTTTGCCACACTGGGGTGGGCCCAGCATGGCACAAGGATGGTTGGGAGGGCGTCAGCTGACGGGATTGGGCACCTCGTGGTCCAGACGATTGCCACGCTGGGGTGTGCTCCAGCGTGGCAACCAGTACCGGGGATGAGGACAGTGGAGCCGACAGACGATTGGGCACCCCATCGGCTATATCATGAGTTGCCACGCTGGGTGGGCACCCAGCATGGCATTTGGAAGAACTTTGGGGCGGGGGCTCAGCACAGCCGATGGGGATTGGGCACCCCGTCGGCTATACAGTGTGTGTGTGCAGCTATGGGGCGACGCCTGCATGTGCTTGTGTGTGTGGGGGGCTGCATGAGCAAGCTGCTATCTTATCGCTGCTCACTGAAGCATAGCTCTCCTTTGAACTGTATGCCACTGCATTTTGGAGCTTGTCATAGACAGCTCCAGCATGCATTGACTTACAGGGCCGTGCTCACAACACACTGACTGAACTGGAAGAGGGGTGACACACCTCCAAATCTCGGATGATGGCACTATGTTTCTTGCACGCATGCATGCAAGCAAACATAACAAACATAATAAATGTATCTTAATTTTGAAGACCAGGTTTGTTTTTTTTGTGCATATGACATATGAATGAGGAATCCACTCACTGTAGATCAAGGGAGGATGTGAAATGGTGCAGGTACATGGGGGTGAACAAAGTGGTAGACAATAAGCCTTTCCAGAGCTTCAGGCTGATGTAGCACAGCGATACATGGGGGTGAACAAAGTGGTAGACAGTAAGCCCTACCAGAGCTTCAGGCTGATGTGGCACAGCTGGACTAAGGCAAGGAGGATGTGAAGTGGTAGAGGGTACACGGGGGTGAACAAAGTGGTAGACGTAGTCTCTACCTGAGCTTCAGGCTGATGTTGCACAGTTGGACTAAGGCACAAGTACCCACGGCATGTTCTTATAGTCCCCATTTATATGTCAGTTTATGTTCTTACAGCGTTGATTGCCTAACTGAGCCAAGATGTAAAACAGATACTAAAATGTCAAGTTTATTTCAGGTGACTATGTTCTTATAGTACCCATTTATATGTCCGTTTATGTTCTTACAGCGTTGATTGCCTAACTGAGCCAAGGTGTAAAACAGATACTAAAATGTCAGGTTTATTTCAGGTGACCAGGATCGTAGGGAGAGGGGGCAAGTGAACAATGTCCTGAGAATGTGCTTGAACTTATTAACCGTTGCTGTGCCACTGGAGTGATAACACTGGTCCAGAACTCTATGTTCAAATTCTGTTTGCAGCCTAAAGGTGCTTAGGTGGATTAGCATTTACATTACTCAGCGGCAAATCTTTTCATACTTTTTGTGATCATCGGTTAAGATATAACCACTAACTGATGACAGACACTTGGGGCATGAAACTGTGCTACCAGCAAAGTTGCATTTGCAAAGCCTGAATATTTATCTGTTGGTAATGAAATGAAAACTGTCAGCTGATAACATTCAGCCACTGTCCATTGCACAGAATAGACATCTCACTGATAGATCTGGAGCAAAGGGACATGCACTTGCCAATAACACCACTACAGCTCCAGACACTGAAGAAAGAAGTTCATACATTTTCATGGCTGTTAACTTTTTCAGCATTTTAAAACAGTTACTTAGCATCTGCACTAAGATGTTACTCGTCTGAACTGAATTGTGACACCAGAATCCTCGAGATCAACATTTGTCAGCAAAAGTGAATTAAAAAATCAATAGATGTATAAAATGGTAAGTGACATGAGTCAATAACAACATATCTGCACGTAATACTTGGCTTAAAATTTGAGCACCACCATATTCCGCACCACAGCGTCAAACAGGGATGCCATTTATAATTCAGCTAATGTCAAGCAGTTTTCGAGCCATAAAAAGAATTACTGTATCAGTACGGTGGCAGCAACAGGATCAGGAAATTATGAAATAAAATGCAACAGCACCCCTGTCGGCCATATGTTGTGCGGGTGGAGGGAGTGCATGAGCACCCAGGGGTGGGCTGTAAGGTGGCTTCAGATTCGCCGGAGAAAAGGATGGATTCGATTGTGAGCTACGGTTGAATTTGTGTTTTCTTTTTCTATACCTAGTTTTCGCTATTTTGTTATGGCACATGTCCAACCCTAAGATGTTTAGGGTCACAAGGTGATGTGACTTCATTGAGCATCTGATTTGAGAAAGAGCTGTGTGATTCTATCCAAATGCCAGCTCATGGCATTTCAGAGAACAAAAAAATATTTTGAAGCTGCATTACCAGACTAAGTGTGCAGTTTAGTGAATTACCACACAGGGGTGTGTATATGACAGCACTAAAAGGCGCATTAAAGTGCTTCAGTTATGAAAACCTCCCCCACTGGCTGCTGCTGAAATGCATAGCAGTATGTTCTCCTTTGTGCATTCTGTCTGTTCTTTGCTTCAGCTGCAGGTAGTACAGTATGCTCAAGTTCGTTTGCATAGGTTTTAGCAGCAGGGAGTTCACATTGACAGAGTCTAGTAAGAGAAAACGCTTGGAATTACACATACAACGAAGTCTGAGTTTTCACATCAAATGCTGAGGTATTTTTTTCTGGAGGATTAGAACCCATGGAGTCCATGATGGGTGCTTTGAGAGCTGCGTGTGTAAGGACTGTTAGGCACCCACACATTTTGGTGGTCCTGCTGTGGCAGGGAACAGTTTATCAAAGTAATGATGTGTGGCTTGTCTCTCTAAGCTAGACAAGACTACACCATCCTATTAGTTAACCAGCACAGTTGATCTGTGTGTGTGTGGGGCGGGGGGAGGAGCTGCTCACTGAAACGTAGCTCTCCCTTTCAACTGTATGCCTCTGCATTTTCAACTGCTGTCATAGACAGCTCCAGCAGTGATTGGAGAACTGTGACCATGCCTGCAAATACACTGACTGAATTGGAAGATGCTGACACACTTCTGAAAAACTCAGATCATGGCACTATGTTTCTTGCACATGCATGCAAGCAAACATAAAAATGTTCTGTACCCTGAGGCAGCACAGGAAGTACTTGATAAACTACCATTTGCAAAGGCCAGTCGTCTGATGATGATTTCACTAAATGAGTATAAACACTGTTTGCACTGTCTGGAAACAATTCTCAAAGCTCCCAGCAGGGCACAAGGAGTGTGCACCACAGAGATGGCGCAAAGAGCCCCTTGCACCAAAAGATGCGCCGGGAGCAATTCACAAAGGCAGACTGCATTGCCCGCAGGCTGCCTGCCCCAAACTGGGCTTGCACCACCCATGTGCCACAAAAGTGGCTGCAGCTTGGCACAAGAGGGTATGTGGCAGACACAAGCTGCCACAGCCCCCAAAATGGAATTCACTAAGCTTGCACAGAGGACAAATTTCTAAGTACCCTTAGAATATAAGGGTACTTAGAGCAGTGTCCTATGGTGAAGATTAGCAATGTGCAGTGATGTGCAAGGCTACACATACACATACATGCACACACGCTGTTGCGTGCGCGCGCACACACACACACACACACACACACACACACTGCCCAAATGCCTGTACATGAAACAGTTACCTACAATATAACCTGGTGATCTAGTGGTTCCCCCCTTCCCGATCCCTGATGCTGCCTGTATTATTTATTTATTTATTTTTATCTTTGTAGCGCCTCATGGCTCCACGGGATATGAGGTACATCCTCTGGCCAGAGCCCCAGCTTGTCTGCCCCCGAGATTCCCCATCTACTTCCTCCATGGCAGGGCCAGGTGGATGGTGTGCGGCAGTCCCCACCACCCAGTATGGCAAATCTGGTGGCAGGGGCGGACTTAACTGGAGCGGTTTGGCCTATCAGTCTATGGAGCCCAGCCTTTTCCATTTTCTCCTCCCTCCCTCCCTCCAATGTAAGAACGTCAGCTTCTGAGCCTCCCAACTCGCATTGCCCTCCAACCACCGCTGGAGGGCAGTCAGCAGGTGGGACAATTAGTCCCCTTTCCCGGAGAGAAGAAAGCAGTCCTCTGGATGCTCAGTCCTCCCTCCCCCTGCCGACTCCCAGCGGCCCAGGCTCGTTACTGAACCCGGTCACCGGCGTGATGCAAGGTGTGGTGTCCAGCACCTCAACCCTCATTGCCACTGGGCTGACAGCTGCCCGTATTATTTAATTCATAAAATGTCCCCACCCCGATCTCCGATGCTGCCCATATTATTAATTCACAAAATGTCCCCACCCCCGATGCTGCCATATTCTTTAACTAACAAAATACCCCTGCTCCTCAATCCCTGATGCTGCCCATATTATTTAAATAATAAAATGCCCCCCAACCCGATCCCCACTAATATTTAATAACATGTCTCCCCTCATGGTGATATAGTACCCCCAGTAGGTAGTGTCCACTACCCCCCCCTCCATCCTGAATCAGGAGCGGTGACGGCACAGCTACCTCTCCTCCACATCTGGCTACTGACTGAATTGTCAATGAGTGTACTGTAATGTGTATGCACTCAACATTACAGTACACTTATTGACAGTTCAGTCAGTGACCAAATGTGGAGGTGAGAGGTGGGCTGTGCCTGTCGCCGGCTCTGATTCAGGATGGGGGGAGTGGAGTGATGGGCACTACCTGCTGGGCTGGGGGGCCACTATACCACCATGAGGGGGTAAATGTTATTAATTATTAATAGGGGCAGCATCAGAAATCGGGGAGAGGGGGCATTTTATTAATTAATAATACGGGCAGCATCAGGGAGGGGGGGGACACTAGACCACTAGGGAAGGGGGTTTATTTACTGTACTTGGGGATTGGGGATGGAGGGGGACTGCTTGCGTTTGCTGCAAGGGGCCTGCGGCAGACCCTTCCCATTTGCCAGGTGTTTGCTACATGGGAGGAGTTGCTGCAAGTGTGGGGACCTAGGTGCTGGGACCCCTCCTGTACCAGAATCTGGTGCAGGGTCCCACAAGCACGCACGAACATCGGCACAAGCTGCTGTTTTGCCTTGTGTGCCGATCCTAGCCCTTTTGAGAACTGGGCCCTCTGCTTCTACATCTTTCTGATTAGATATTTGCTCTAGAAGGCTTTGACTACTGAATGGTTATTGTATTCTAGTAATTATTATTCCCAGTTAGCTGCCACTTGTGTTTTATAAAATGGAAAGAAAAATCCTGTGTCCTGATTGGCTGCTACCTGTGCATTAGATCTGTCTATTGCACAGGTAAAAACAAGTCAGACAATCTGGACTCAGCTATAAAAACACATATAAATGCACATTTAGAATGTTTAGGAATGATAAGAACGTTAGGGCCACCATTCTTTTCCCCACCATAGCGAGACATTTTCCCACATCATACCATCCTATTTCTGCCACAGGCTAAACCAAACACAATATTGACAGCAGCAGCATCAAGAAATTCCCAATTTCCTTTGTACATGTTCTTTCACTTCTCTCTTCATTCTCCTCAGCACATATCCCCCTCCTCGAGAGATGGCTAATGCACTCACTGAAGTATACCAAGCCCTCCCACCACTAACTCCCTTCCTTTCGTCAGCAGTCATACCTGTAACAAACATAATTCTTTAAAGCCCTGCACACTCCAGCCAAATCTCTTCCCTCACCTTCTGTGCTCTTCAGTTAACAGTTTCTCTTACATGCCGCCAGATGCTGTACTGCTCTGTTGCTCTTTCACAGCCATAACTGCCTGAAGTCTAATGGCAACGCTTATCCCTATGGCAACAACTCAAGATTGCTTCACATATTCATTCAAAGAACAGCTGGCAAAGGCAACCCAACACAGCAAAAAAAGTAACTAAATTTGAACATGGACTGAATAAATCATTTGCCAGCAATCTTTTTTTTTATATTTTAAAAATAAAAGGAAACGGTTATGCTCACGCCAGCGATAAAGCACTCCCAAACAGCCCAGCAGTCATTAACCTTCCATGACAGCCCTTATATTAAATAACACAATAAATAACTTGCAGTACTGTGTTCTGCTTGTGCATCTATGTGTGTGTTGGGGAGGGATACACACATGCTGAACAACACACAAAAAGGAGTTAAAAAAACAAACTATAATTACAGAAGCCATAGTAGGACAAACATCCTAAATTAAAAAAAAATGCATTCAGCCTGTGTAGGTGGAGGGACTATTTTATACCAAATTTAGACAAAGAAATTACTTTTTTTGTTATTTAATTATGTCAGTTAAATTTTAATTTTTATGCCAGTTACAGAGTCCCATTTTATAAGCACAATAAGACACTCCAGGGGTGTGCATTAGACATTTCTAAAGCATGGCCAGGGGCTGAAGGCACGAGGCCGAAACGCCCCTGACCATGCATTGGAAATGTCTAATGCACACCCTTTTGTGTCTTATGCCTTACATATTTTGTAGCCTCTTTAGCGGACTATGTGGCTTAGTCAGTAGTAAGTGTTGGCTATCAGGCTGTTTATTGCTGTATTATAGGGCTGGAATGCTATTTTCTTATATTGCTTGCTGTGATGTGCTTGATTTTTATGGCTATAGCTCTTGTTATGTACGCCCACCCCACACACGATATGACAGACAATTCCTAAGAAGAAAGGTGGGGGTAAATATTGTAGGGATTGGGCTACACTTCTTTGAAAGAAAATACAAAATCACACATGCCCCCACAATGCAAAGCATCATGGGCTGCATATGCAAATCACCACAGAATGTTATGCTGGTCCAACTTTAAGCAGAATTGCATGGTGCCGAAAGGCCTCTCACACAGTTTGCAAAGGGTGCTTGAGTCTGGCATCAATCCACATACAAAATTATAATGCCTCCACAGTAGATAGTACAGGTAGCAGGACTTGTGCCTCTCAACTGCTATGAATTCTGCATAGCACTAAGAGGTATGCAAAATCAATAGCAGTTGAGAGCACTATGATTTTTACATTCAGATTTACCCTTGTTCTGCCAAAGTTTACTGATGTTCCTTATAATGTTAGAGCTATTTCTGGGCACACAAACTATTGAAACATTGAACTAGCCTGATAGAAACATTCCTTAACACTAAACTTATGGGGCGCACTAGTCTTAGACATAATATTCTTTAAGAAACTGTTCCACATTCTGGCCATTTGCTCTGAATTTTGAAGGCTAGTGCTATGCATTTTAATGCTCAAAGGTTGAGAGGTATGGCAGGAGTGGCTGACAAACCAAACAATGAAATGAACTTTCTTTTTGTGGTGAGAGTGTTATATTCTACATCACTCTGAGCTGGACTATGCTTTTGTGATCACTTGGACTGCAGTGTAATGTGTCTTCTGCATTAATTGTACTGTAAAGACTGTATAGTCTGTATCTCTAGTTGTTCTGCTCTCTTATTTTTTTGTTACATGGCTAAGATTGCTGTGTATCATTGTTTGTGTCACAGTAGCTTGCACGTTCCCCTTCTGGGGCTAGGAGATCAGAAGGTCCTGAGTTCTAATCCCACGCCAGGAACTTAGGTTAACCCCCAATAATGACACTGTACTGTGGCACTGCGAGGTGCTGCACTGTTGAGATGCCATCCTTCGAATGATAAGATGTTAAACTGCGGTCCCTTCTGTTTTTATCTCTGGTGGCTGTTCAGGTGGAAATTAAAGAATGTATGGCACTTCTTGTAGGAAAGGGAGCATTTTCCACAATATCCTGGCCAATATTCCCTTTGTCAATACAGCAGGTCTCTGTAATCCCCCAGTGCATCTGGAAACAGCGGGCACAGCTCAGTATACGTTTCCTGGCCCATAAAACTACAAATAAATAAATATGCTGTATGTCAAACTCTAATAAACAAACATTTAAAAAGGTATAAAAACAGAGCTTTTTGCTAGGAAATACTGCAATTTATGAACATACGAAATTGCCGGCAGAAAAAGGCCCACAGGTCTGTCAAGTCTGACCAATTGTGCAGCTCTTAGTTTCACATCACTACAACTGCCCCTCCCCCACCCAAACCCCCTCCCTTCCTCCTCTTTCCCGGTCCTTCCCCCTTTGTGTTCTTGTCTGTACTAACCCTGCCCTTGACTCAATCCCAACCCCGCTTAAGGCTATCCACTGTCCTCAGTTCGATTAAATCCTCTGGCAGTGCATTCCAACCTGCCACCACTCTCTCTGTGAAGTAGTGCCTCCTTATCTCCCTCCTAAACTTTCCCCCTTCCAACTTCAGACTGTGCCCCCTAGTGACCCTTCCCCCCTCCTTAAGTGGAACAATCATCCCTCTCTGACTTTGTTTATGCCTTTCAAGTATTTAAAGGTCTCTATCATGTCCCCTCTTTCCCTTCTCTCTTCCAGCGAGTACATGTTGAGCTCCTTCAATCTTTCCTCATACGGCAACTCCCCTAGTCCCATGATCATTTTTGTAGCCCTACACTGCACCCCCTCCAGTAATCTCCCATCCTTTTTGAGGTATGGGCACCAGTACTGTACACAGTACTCTAAGTGTGGCCTCACCAGTGAACTATACAATGACAGGATGACCTCCCCCTTTCTATAGGTGATCCTTCTGGCAATGCACCCCAGCATCCTATTTGCCCTTGCTGCTGCCCACATACAGTGTGCTGATACCTTCATGTCCTCTGTAGCTATTACCCCCAGGTCCCGTTCCTCCTCTGAAGCTGTTACCTGTACTCCCCCCAGCCAGTAGCTGTTCCTGGGATTTCTTGCTCTGATGTGCATGGCCTTGCACTTCTTAGCATTAAACCCCAACTGCCAGTCACTAGACCAGTGTTCAAGTTTAGCTAGATCCTCTCTGAGTGCCTGCCTTCCTTCCTTATTGTTCACTTTTGCACAGATCTTACTGTTGTCAGCAAACAGGCTGATCTTACTCTTGACCCCCTCTGCAATGTCTCCATTTAAGACATTGAACAAAACAGGACCCAGTACTGAACCCTGCAGTACCCCACTTGTTACTGGCCTTGGCTTGGATGTCTCCCCCCTAACAGCTACCATCTGTTGTCTGCCTGTAGCCAGCTCTCCACCCATCCCACCAGTTTTTCCCCCACCCCCATGTCCCTCAGTTTGTTCATTAACCTCCTGTGTGGTACCAAGTTGAAAGCCTTGCTGAAGTCCAGATGCAGGACATCCACATCATGGCCTTCGTCAACCGCCCTAGTGACCCAGTCGAATAAGTTGATCAGGTTAGTTTGGCAAGATCTTTCCATGACAAACCCATGCTATCTCCCATCCTGCAGACCATTGCTATCGAGAAAGGTTATCAGTCTCTCCTTCAGAATGGTCTCCATCAACTTCCCCAATATGGAAGTCAAGCTCACCGGTCTGTAGTTGCCCCAACTTGCCCGGTTGGTCCCTTGGTCCACTCTTGTTCATACTACTAAGGTTCATACTAAGGTAGGTGCAAGAGCAAGAAGGCGGAAGCCCATAGTGCTCTGATACAAATCCATTGTATAGTAGGAAAGATCATATCCACTGGCTATCAAATTGTCAAGGTGATATTTAAAAATACTTTTGGTTTCACTAATAATGACTTGAAGTGATAATCTGTTCCATGGACCAATGGCTCTAAGGGTAAAAAAATATTTGAGACTGGAACATGAAAATTATTTTCTAACAAGTTGCATTGGATGTCCCCTGGTGTTATGATTATAGTTTTAAATTCTTGAATAATGTCATATAATAACATGAGATCACCACGAAGACGATGTATGGATAAAGGCATAAGATTTAAAGCATCTAACCTTCCCTCATATGGGACATTATATGGCCCAGTTTTTTTTGTAAATTTCCTCTGAACTGTTTCTTGTGAAGGGGCACCACGTGAGCCATCCTCCAGTCCCTGAGTACATTCCCCTGCCTCCAAGGAGGTGTTGAACAGGTCTGTCAGAGGGCCTGCCAACACCTCTGCCAGTTCCTTCAGGGCCCTTGGGTGTACACCGTCCGGTCCTGGCGCCCTGTCAGCCCGCAAGGCTTTATAGTCCTTAAGAACTCTATCCTCTTAGATTACCTATCTGTTATCTCTGCCCCTCCACCCTTGCCCTTTCCCTTCAGTACTGGGCCATCCCTTTCTTTCGTGAACACCGAGCAGAAATACTCATTGAGTGCCTCTGCCTGATCTTCCCCTTGTTTTGCCCATCCCCTCTCTTGAGGTCTAATAATATCATCCCTACAACTCCTCTTCTCCTTATGTATTTAAAGAACCCCTTTTCCCCCTCTCTGATCCCCTGAGCCAACTTCAGTTCCTTTTCTACCTTGGCTGCCCTGACTGACCTGGTCACCTCTTTAGATGCCATTGTGAATGCCTCACTATCCTCCCCACATGCAGATTATTTGAACTTAATGAAGTCCAATCTTTTTTCCTTCACCTTCTCCTCCACTTCCTTGCTAAGCCAGCTATTTTTTTTTTTTTTTTTACCTGGGCTGCTTACTCAGATTTGGCACACGTGTTCGTGGACTCATTCAGCTCCTTCCTAATAACTGACCATCAGTCCCTTCCTAATGATTGCCCAATTTGGGTTTGGATCACTGTCAACAGCCAGCTATGTACTGTCACTCACCTTCTATGCTAGTCACCCTGTCAATCACCTCCTATGCTAGTCACCGGCTGCCCCCATCAGGACTTCTAATGCTTTGCAAGGCCGTATAGCAGTACAAGTCCTGGGCCAAATGTTTTCTATGTCCACTTCAGAGTTTGTAAATACACACCTGCAATGTACTTACACCAATAAATAAGCACCTCAGATGAATTTGCCCCAAGTTTCTTGGAAGGCTACCAGACCACCCCACCTCATGACCATGTAACGTATGATAGGTAACTCCCACCCCAAATGGGTGCTCCCTCAGTACCCATTTGAGTGGCTGTCACCAGACACCAGTTATGTGGTCATGACGTGTGATGGTCCAATAATAGTCCATAAAGTTTGAGGTAAATTGGCCTGGAGTGCCCCTCCACCCCGTGCATCCTGTTCCTCACATTGAGTTCCCACAACTGAAGGGGTAGGAGGATGGCATAGGCAGAGCTAGGACCCACCTTCTTATTTATTTATTTATTTGTTTGTTTGTTTGTTACCACACAAGACATGGGTGCACATTTCACAGGTAATGAGACCCCCTTAAAAAATTTATCTCCGAAACAATATACAAAACTCAACAAAAAATATAGATATGTCTTATCAATTACATAACAAGTACAGCTTTATACATCAAGATAAATCAAAAGCAGCCATTGCTGGCTGTAGTCAACTCTTATTAAATTTGCTTGTGCATGCGTAAAGTGAACATGTTGTGATCACTCAGGAAAGTAGGGGCTGCGGATGTGTGACAGTGCAGCATCCAATGCAGGTCAGGCTGCAGGAGGCTCATCGCTCACAGCTCAAGCAGGAACAGGCTGATCATGACGGTGTTCAGCCTGGCTGATGGGCGGAAACTTTATGTTTTTGAAAGGATGCCACGACAGCTATCAGAGTGTGGCTGAATGCTTTTATCTACAGTATGTCACCCAGCAGCCAGCTGAGCAGCAACATGATCAGACTGCTGCTCATCATCCCTCCAACCCGACTGTCTCCCTGGTCCCAGTCTCTAAATAGAATCCCCACTCATTGCCATTGTCTGCCCACCTCCCAATTGCTTCCACAGCCTTGGTCTGAAAATTGAATGCCACCCCATGCAATAGCCTGCCCAATCCCTGATTACTTCCCTGATCCTGGTCTGTTATATAGAATCCCACCCACTGCCATAGCCTGCCCACTCCCAATTATTTTCCCAATCGCAGACTGTAAATATAATTCCACCCACTGCTTTAGCCCGCCCACCTCTAAGTTGCTTCCCTGGTCCCACTCTGTGAAAACAATCCCACCCATTGCACCAGCCTGCTCACTTTCCCAGTTCCATCCCTCAACCTATAAACAAGAAAATGGTCCAGCAATGACTTCTGTCCCCCTCCCCACACCCCACAGCAATCATGCCCGCACTGAAATTCTGCAACATTTACTCATAATTTTGCTATTTTTCCAGATTTTGACCCCAGATTTTCAACAAAGCCTTTTGTTTATCCAACCTCATGAGCAAGGCAAGTGTAATTTTTTAGTCCCCTTTGAAACATGTTTTCCCAGTCGCTCCACAAACTCACCTTTTGGACAGGACTTAAAACATTTCACCTGTGTTGATCATAAAGTGGAGTAATGAGAAGACTATGATAAAAATTTGGGGTCAAAATCTCAAAATATGACAAAGTTATGATGAAACATTAAAATTCTTCAATGTTTACTCCTACCTTTACTATTTTTACCAGATTTGGACCCAGCATTTTCAACATAGTCATTCTCTGTACCCCACCTAATGGACATGACGCATCATTTTTTTCAAATCCTAATCATAATGTTGCAGTACTTTTACTTTGTGAACCCACATTTTCAACATACTCATATTTTTTACCCCATCAAATGAACATGGCAAGTGTCATTATCTCCCCACCAATCCTGTTTTCATGGTCATGCCACAAAACAACATAGTGTACGATTAGCCCCAACTGTGTATGGATTTCCATACGCTCAAAAATGCTGTTACAGTGCTGTTCAAAGGTCATGAAAAGTTGTTGTAGTATCGTTCTGATATCACAACAATACCACAACATATTTTCAGCCTTGATGTACCATTTGATTGGCTGAAGATGCAGCTTCAATGAAAAAACTTGGGGAAACACGGCAGCACCATTCAACAAGTGCCAAATGAGTGACCGAGACTGTCTGAATACAGTCATAGACGACTCCGTGTTACCAAACTGTTCTTCTTTATCTTTTTATTTTTTTTAAATTAACACTGTGCCCATGGATGGATGATCAGTAGTGGGAGTGAGGGATTCTCAGGAGTGAAATGGTCAGAAACACAGTGAGGTGCCTGAGCGAGTGGGAGTAATTATTCAAGGTACTGATGACAAACCGACAAACTGACCGGGGTACAGCATCCCACAAGAGACAGGGCTATCCTAGATCTAGTACTGACTAACAAAGAAGGGATCACAGATCCAGGTAGAAGGTCACCTGGGGGCCAGTGACCATCACATGGTATGGTTCAATTTGGCTGCTACATCTAAATCATCCCATTCCAAGGCAAAATATGGGACTTCAGAGGAGCTGACTTTGATAAGATGGCCAACAGAGTTAAGCTAGCCCTGGCAAAAAGAAACACAGGTGAGGGGGTACAGGCAAAGTGGGCAAGCATTAAGGATGCAATACTTGAAGCAACATCCCATTGTGTTAGACAGAAAAGGAAGTGCAAAAGAAGAAGGAAACCACTTTGGTTCTCAAATACAGTAGCAGAAAAGGTCAGAGCCAAAAGGCTGGCCTTCAGGAAATATAAGGGAACACAGCGGGATGAAGATAGGGAGGCATACCAAACTGCTCTAAGGGAAGCAGGTAAGGCAGTAAGGCAGGCAAAGTCCCAAACTGAGGAAACACTAGCACGAACAGTAAAAGAAGGTGACAAGACTTTCTATAGATACATTAGTGAAAGGAGAAAGTCCAGAGGGGGTATTGCTAAGCTTAATGGAGAAAAGGGAGCATGTGAGGAGGAGGACCCTGTAAAGGCATCTATCCTAAATAGATACTTTTGCTCAGTATTTACTGAAGAGAAGGTAGGGCAGGGCCCACAGCTCAGCATCATGGACACAGGGGAGGGAGGTGAGCACTACTCCTCACAAAAGAAAGGGTCCTCACCTAGCCATAGCTAGGTGGATAAGGCAATGGGACCTGATGGCATACATCCCAGGGTACTTAAGGAGCTAAAGGAGGAACTAACAGAGCCATTAGCAGAATTGTTTAGTGAGTCTCTGAGCACAGGAGAGGTCCCAGAAGACTGGAGAAGGCTTTATGTGATCCCGCTCCACAAGAGTGGTAGCAGGGAGGAGGCGGGGAACTACAGACAGGTCAGTCTTACCTCAGTAGTGGGCAAGATTATGGAGGCACTCCTCACAAAAGGATAGTGCAACACCTGGAATCCACAGGCAAAGGATCCAAGACAGCATGGGTTTACAAAGGAAGGTCCTGTCAAACTAATCTCATAGATTTCTTTGACTGGGTAACCAGAGTGGTGGACCAAAGGGGAGCAGTTGATGTCGCTTACCTTGACTTCAGCAAAGCTTTTGACACTGTTCCACATAGAAGATTGATAAATAAGCTGGGTAGGCCGGGTGGTCAGAAGTTGGTCAACTGGGTGGCAAACTGGTTGACGGGCAGAAACAGAGAGTGGTGGTAAATGGTATACAGTCAGAAGAGATGCAAGTCACAAGTGGGGTACCTCAGGGATCAGTCCTGGGGCCAGTCCTTCAACATCTTCATTAGTGACCTTGCAGATGAACTAGAGGGTAAGGCTTGTCTGTTTGCAGATGACACCAAGATCTGCAAAAGAGTAGATGATCCAGATGGGGTGGGCAGAATGAGAAGAGATCTGGATAAACTAGCAGAATGGTCAGAAGAGTGGCAACTGGGATTTAATGCAAAGAAGTGCAAAATCATGCACATAGGAAGAGAAACCTGAAACCACCTATAGGCTGGGAGGGAGTTGCTAGCAGTCACAAAGGAAGAAAGAGACTTGGCATCATCATCACTGATGACCTAAAATCATCCAAGCAGACCTCTAAAGCAGTAGGTAAGGCTAGGGGATGTTAGGGTGTATTAGTAGGGGTATCACAAGTCGTAAGAGGGAGGTAATAATCCCTCTGTACAAGACACTGGTTAGGCCCCATCTGGAGTACTGCGTGCAGTATTGGAGGCCACACCTTCACAAGGACATTAACCAAATTGAGGCAGTCCAGAGAAGGGCAACCAAAATGGTGCAGGGACTGCATCAGAAGACATATAAGGACAGATTAACGGAGCTCAATATGTATACCCTTGAGCAAAGGAGGGAGAGAGGTGATATGATCGAGGCATTCAAACACCTTAAGGGCATAAACAAGGTGAAAGAGTCTAACATGTTTAAATATAAGAAAAATAGCAGGACAAGAGGACACAGCATGAGATTAGAGGGAGGCCGATTAAGGGGGAATGTGAGGAAATTCTTTTCACAGAAAGGGTGGTGGATGCATGGAATGGCTTACCACAAGAAGTGGTGGCTATGAATACAGTGCAGAGCTTCAAACAGGCATGGATAGGCATAAGGCAGCAATACAAATGACTTTGAATAGATAGGCCACTGACAGAGCAAAGGCCAATGGCACATTTATAAGGTAGAAAAGAAATGGGCAGACTGGATGGGCCTTATGTCCTTATCTGCCAACTTCTATGTTTCTATGTTTCTATGTTTCTATGGGTTCAACTATTACGGAAAAAGCATACACTATATAAAACAGTGTATGGGTGCCACACACGACTAAGGCTATGTTGTTATCTCGGCATGTGCTGACATCATGGAAACCTCTCAAGCTATGCTCTCAAGGTCTCAGTGATGTCATCACATGCTATCGATACAGAAAAAACTACAGCACACTGAATCAGTAATTTGAGCCTGTCACCAAGCTGCAACACACTGAATCAGTAATTTGAGCCTGCCACCTGCCACCAGCTCTCTAGTGCCTCCCCCACCCCCAACCCCTAGTTCACTGAAAGGAAGTGGAGTGACAGAAATGGGCAAGGATGCCCATACACTGTAAAATCCTGTTATCATCTCACGTTTTCTATGGCAACCAGTGAACCTCTCGAGCTTCTCTCTTGAGGTGCCTGGTTGCCATAGAAACCTTTCAGTGTAGACACAGGCTTATTGTGTATGGCTGTCCATACATTATCCCCTATGTTTCAGGTCACATTTAATAAATGACACCTGTCATGTTCATATGCTGGGGTAATAAAAACTAGTATTTTGAAAATTCAAGGCCACAGCCTAAGAAAATAACAATGTTATGTGTGAACCTCTTCATTTCCAAATCATGACAATTTCACTATTAAAACTTGTGTTAGTCATTTGTTAATTTTAGCCTCTGCACTAACAATGCCCAACTCCTACACAGCAAATACAAGCAGGAAAACATTCATCATTGACAAATACTTGTTTACAAAGTGACGTGTAAAGAAAAATTACTAGATCAGACTACATTTAAAAGGCTTGAAAAAGTGGCATTATGAAGCCACAAAACACTGGTGTACCTTTCCTAAAGGTGGAATTAACTAAAAAAAAATGAACACATATTTTATAAAACACAGGAATCAAGCTCACTTTTGCACATCGTTATTAGTTAGGGTTGAGTAGGCATTTCTGTGGTAAGCCACAGACTGTGCACGTTAATAGCTTCACAACTGTGTTTAACGGATTTGCACAAAATTTTGCATGCGCGGTCTTGGGGACAAGATCTCTTGATGTGCTGAGCTTCATTTCAGTTGGAAGTGTGGATTCTGAGATCTGATAGTGAAAAAGTGAAATAAATCGGGGGTGCTGGGGTGTTTTTGGTCATTGCTTAGCGCCCAGATGGTTTGGAATTTTGCTCTGACATTTTCAGGGTGGAAAGGGCATGGGCCACAGCGGTGTCTTTCGCTGGTTTGGTGAAAAAATATTAATCCATTCCAAAGTTATAAGAATTTGAAAATTCAGTTCCAAGCATGCTCACTATGTTTTTTTGGATCGCTGCTTGGAATGAAAAAAGTATTTGGTCCATACGAAAAAAGATCCTTTTTCGTATTGGGGAGGGGGATCTTTTTTCATGAGAAAAATGTATTTTTCCGTATAAAATTTTTTTTGGAAACCCATAAAAGTCAGATCCTACAGAGATACCAATACACGAATCTTGCTAATCGGGCACTCGTTATGTGGATTCTGGAGTTACTTTTTGGAAAAATAACCCGAAATTTGTTTTATACATTTTAAATCTTTTTGTGACTCAAATTTCTTTTCATATGACCATACAAAAAAGGACTTGAGCTATACGAAAAAGATCCCTTCATGTGAAATAAGAATGTGGACTTTGTTTTTTTTTCACATTTTTTTTTTGTATGAAGGCATACATCTTCATATGAATGACACAACCTCATAAAAAAGGATCCCTTTACACGAAAAAAGTATTTGGATTTTTTTTTTTTACGTTACATTGTTTTTCCTCCTAGGGCCCCAGGTGGCCCACGTTCTTACCGCCCCCCAGCTCCGCCCCCCCCACCATGGCACAGTTTCTCCCTTACTTCCCCCATGGTTTACCCTCCATGGCAGGGGGCGGTGGCAACTCACCATAAGGAACCAGTTTCTGTGAGGCCTGCTACTGTGGAAGAGGTCCGTCATCATCCAACATGCCCAGTCCCTAATTTTCCTCCTGATTGGTCCCCAGGATGGAGTGTGCAATGTCAGCAATGGCTGAGCTATGCGCACTTCTACCCACAGCATGCCAGCTGGTGGCTCCACCGCTCCCAACTTGCATCAGGGATCCAGATGTGCCAACACCCAGCCTCCACTAGGTATCAGGCAAACACCAGCCCTCCCTGGGAGAGGAGAGCTGTCCTCTGGACACTCAGACCTCTCCCTCCCCGGCCAACACCTGGTGGCCTGCTCGCACCGTGAACATGGGTCGCCAGCATGGCAAGAGGTAAGGCACGGAAGCCTCAGCCCTCCACACCACTGGGCCGGCCTAAAAGCATTTGAACTTAGTTTTTTTCATATTCTTTTTATGATGGGATCTTTTTTCATGAGGTTGTCTTATCCACATGAAAAAAAGATCCCATCGTACAAAAAAATAATTTGGACTTAGTTTATTTTCCACATTTCAACTTCAACGAGCCATAATTCCCTCCATATTTGAGCTTAAGAGACAATTATATGTCAAAACAAAGTGTAACCCCCCTCCCAAGTCGGGAGCTTACCTGAGCTCCTACTGCCTTCTACAGCTCCAGCAGCTGCTGTTCTTCACTTCCCCAGCCCAATCCTGGACTGCCAAAGGGCTCAGGAGCGCTCTAACCTAGTTCTCGCACCTCCTGCACCTTTTCTTCATGGCCGGTGAGCTGCGTGGTGTCTCTCACTCCCCCGGCTCCCCCGAACTGCAAAAGGGTCCAGGGAGCAGAAAAAATCAGTTCCAGCACCTCAAATAGAAGCAGCCAGTGTGCCGCGACAGACAGTTGCTCCCTGCCCCGAACTACCACACAGCGAGGCGGGAGCACAGGAACAAGGTCGCATTGTTGGCCTAGCACCTCCAGCACTCACACGGTGGCAGAAGCACCGCAGTGAGGGGATTCATCTCCCCAGCCCTACCGGACTGTCTAAGGGACTGGGGGGGACAAGAAAGCAGAAAAAATAAACTTTTAAAGAACTCCCCGACCCTGCCAATGCCACCAGTGGGTCGGTGAGTAAGGGAAAAGTTGGCAACTGCAAGGGACTACACGTCCCAGAAAGCTTAGTGGCCAAGGACAGTCATTTAGAGACATTGCTCCTCCTGGGGAGCCCATAAAATGGAGCTAGCAACTCGGCTCCTGTCCCCAAAATGTATCCCCTGACCCTAGTGACCCTCAGAAGGGACCAGGAGGGTGCTAGCCATGCAGCCAAATGCTGCTAACAATGGACCATAATTATTTTCAGTTTAGGGAAAGTGACTAAACTTAGAGAACTGTTCAATGGCTGCCATCTTTGCCAAGGTTGCTGGAGAACTGCGTAGGATCCGATTGGTAGCTGCAGGACCGTCAATCAGAATGAAGAGTTCATGAGTTGTGTCGACCAATGAGAGACTGAGTTTTAAACCCAAGGATTCTGAAGTTTACAGTTTGCCAGTGTGTCTTTCAATGAGAGTTTGAAGTGAGAAGTGTTTTTGGGCAGCTTCTGCTGCTGTCAGACAGAAAAGCTTGCATTGTGTGCCTTCTGCACAAAGAAAGAGCCAGAGTGAGACTTGCCAGTGAAAGTTAATTGAGAAGGTGTATTTTTTGTCAGCTCCTGCTGCTGTCAGATAGAAGATTCTGACATTTTGTGCCTTCTGCACAGGTCAAGAACTGGTGACTGAAGATCCTGGTGAACCCACAGAACTGGAATTTGCCTCAGCTGAATGAACTGGGATATTTGGTGCCACAAATATCCAAAGCCTACTGAAGGAATTATTTGTCTGCTGTGAGAGTGAGATAACCAAAGCAACTGCCTCATATCCTTACCAGTTCAGAGACTGAGTTTCCTGTCTGAACCTATGCATCTGAGTTTCTGCCTGATTGTTTGATCTGCTGCTGCCTACCTACTGCTAAGGTGGGTGAAGAAAAGTCCTTCTGTGGGGTGAAGATTGCCCTGCAATCGAAGTGGGTGAAGACAAGTTCCTCTGTGGGATGAAGATTGCCTACCTACAGTCGAGGTGGGTGAAGAAATGTCCCTCTGTGGGGTGAAGATTGCCTAGCTACAGTCGAGGTGGGTGAAGACAAGTCCCTCTGTGGGGTGAAGAGGATCATCGCCTGCATCCAAACCTTTCCTGCCTGTTCTTCCAAGTTGCCTGAAAGGGGGAGATGTCCCCCAACAGCCTGCATCTGTTCATCAAAGTTCGTGAGTACTGGGTTTTTACCCAAACAAATACTTTTCTAACTGTTCAGCTAGCTAGCTTGTCATTTTACATCTGGGCTTCTCATGGACCTTAGCAACGCCCTTAGTAACTAGTACAGCCAGGAATAAAACTGTTTCACTGCACCTCCTAGTGTGGTTGGTACTGTACACTGTAGCACCTCAGCATTTCACCTGTGCTGCACCCAACTTTTCCACATCACAGACCTGCAACTGCTCAGTGTGTGCACACCAAAACTGAGAGCTCTCACAGGGACTGTGGGGTCAACTGGTGCACCAGTGGGGGGGAGTAGCACTGGGGCTCATAATCCTGGAATGCATAGTACTATTTAAGAATGCCACTGTTTTGTCATTTTGTTGATTTGCATAGAGTTTAGAATCTGGTATTTGAATGTTTTCAATCCCTTTGCATCCACTGCCCCTACCTCCTTATCCACCCCAAATTAAACCCCTGTTGTTTATATTCTGAAAACTGTTGCAGTCATTGCATTATTGTGTAGTGTGATATTTCATGCTTAGAGCTGTGAGTGGGGAAGGGACCGTATATTGTTTTACCTGTTTCCAAGGGAGAGGGGCTGAATTTCATTTCCTGTGGGGAAGCACCCTGGCAGTACGCTGTTAGAAGGATCCCCATAGGCGGAGGCACTGCGCCACTCACCCAGCCAATTATAACCACGAACCCAGGCGCCAACCTGTATTCCCTGAGGCAACACCACCTGTGGGTCGGTGTGCAGGTAGAAGGGAAGGGGTGGTTACAAAAGTCTTAATGAGTACTACAAGAATAACACATAATACCCACAAACAAATGTAGGGGCCATATAAAAAGCCATGACAATAAAAAAATTAAAATTTCCATAGGATAACATTGGAAGTTTAACAAGCCATACAACCATGCAAATAAATTGCTTTTAGGAGAAATGGAAGCGAGAGCCTGAAGGGCTCTGTGCTTCCTCACCAACTGGATGTATGCATCTATGGAGGAATGGAAGCGCAGGGCCTGCAGAGCCCTGTGTTTCCACAGGCAGTCAGATAGGTTCACGAGATCCCAAGGGACCTGTGTGAATGAGTGATATGGTAATACTGTCTCAAAAGTTAAGGAAATTTTGCAAAAACTTCATTAATACACCAGTTAGGGTTCAGATTAAATCGACAAAGTAGGGAGATGTGGTGTTAGGGGTTCCAACCCTAACACCCCACCCTGCATGTAGCAAAGGAAGCACCATTATGTTTCACCTCTCCTGAGTCTTCTCAAATCATGCCTGGGGTATTCCTTGAGGTTGTCAACCCTAATGCTTACCCCATTCTCATATACAGCAGACTCCTAATTTTACAAATGTGCTGGGGGACATGAAGTCCATTATTTACTAATTTATTCAGAAAAGAAACGTAAATCTTCATGAATGCACTACATTCCAGTTATTGTAGCTGAATACTAAAGCACTCTAATGCTTAAAAAAGTATTTGATGCTTAGTTGCTTCTTGCTTCCATTACTTTTCTTTACCATTTTCAGTCTCAGTGGCTGCAGTAGCAGCGTATGTAAGTAGTCATTGTTGGGCTGGCTTTCAAACCAGGAAAGGAAGGTTTCGAATGTGTCAGCAGCTTTGGCAGCAGTCAGTACCTTGACCTCCTCACTATCATCATCATCGGCAGGTCGGGGTTGACTCATCCTGTATGGTTACCTTGTTCACCGCTATGGCTCATCACTATGTCATCATCTGTGAGGTGGTCTCCATAGCCCTCATCCTTGTCATCACATGCCATCCAATCCTCCAGCATCATATGAGGAATATCCAGAGAGCAACGTGCTCATGAATGAACTGGCTAACCTCTTGGCTCTTCCTGCTGTGGGACGGTGGGGTTGCCACTGTTTACGGATGTGGTAATCAAAACTGCAGATTTTTCCCAGCATCGTGCTATGGTGTTCTGACACACTGTATGACAGACCATACCTTAGCCATTATGTAGCAGGCATCTTTTATAGCAAGTTTTTACATTAAATCTTGGAGGGAAAGTTCACTGCTCTCAGCCAGCACAGTTGAAAGTAACTTGCTTCAGTAAATGTGCTTTAGAGTGGCTAGGATGTCTCGGTTCATAGACTGTAGTTTTGCTGTTGTATTGGCGGGTAGAAAGACGCACCATATTGCAGAATCTCTGTTTTTTAAAACATCACAGTCCAGGTGGGCACCAGCATTATCGAGTAGTAAAATTGCTCTAGGTTGTAGCTTAAGGAAACGAATGCGCATTCTGATTGGTGGCACAAAGTCCTGGATGAACCAGTTTTTAAAAATTGTTGAAGTTATCCATGCACTGCTCTGTACCCTGTATGCTACTGGTAGTTGCTCCAAACTGATACGCTTAAAGCACTGGGGTTTCAATGATTTGCCAGTGATTAGCAATTTCAGTTTATGACTCCCCATGCCATTACTGCACCCCAACACAGTCAAGTGCTCTTTTTTTTTAAAAGCCCAGAGCACACTTCTCAGTGTTGATAGTCAGTGTTTTCTCAGGCAAAAGCTTCCAATAAATGCCCGTTTCATCTACATTGTAAATTTGTGAGGCTGACAGCCCTCCAGTGCCAATGATCTCCGTTATCTTAGTGCAGAATGGAACAATTGTTTCATGGGCTGAAGAGAAGCAGCCCACTGGCAACTGACAGTTGCCTTACCCTGTGCTGCTGTTTAAAACCATTCAACCAGCCTCACTAGCTGTGAATCCATCATTCTCCCATTTAGATTCCAAAGAAACTGCAGGGTTTTTCTTTAAAATCAGTCCTGTGAGTGGTGTTCCACGGGCACGTTCTGAACGAACCACATGTAGGGCTCTGTCTAGCTGGTCATCCTGACATGCCTGCATTGTTTTCCTTTTGTTTGGAGAGTCACTGCAGTCAAGAGCAGCTGCAAAGTCCCTTATTTTTTCTTTAGCTTTCCTAATGTCACATACTGTTGAGTAACCAATGCTAAATTTACGTGTGACTTCTACAGATTTCACCCCATTCTCTAGACACTCCAGGATCTGCAGCTTCTGAGAGATTTAGACAGCATTGTGCTTTTGTTTTGCTATGGTTTCTAACAAGTGTTTGCTGGCTGGGGCGGGTATTTATTCTGGACTGTCTGACATTTTGGTGAGCAGCAGTTGGTACAGTAATCTGCTAAGCAGCTCTGAAATTAACAATGAGTTTTGACTGAAATCACTGTGAAAACACCATGTAACCCGTGAGGGACATGAAGCGAATTCGGATTATTTGGAGTTCCGGATAATCGGGAGTTTGTAAAATCAGGGTTATGCTGTAGTCTGCACATCTCAGTTTATTTAGTGATGGAATGGGGTGAGTGTTAGGGTTGACAACCGCAATGAACACCACATGCCTGATCTACGAAGACTCAGGAGAGGTGAAACCGTAATGATTTTTCCTTTTACTGCTTTTGTGGGGGTGGGATATTAGGGTTGAAAATCCAATACCACAATTCCCTACTTTGTTAGTTTCAGTCTGAACCTTCACTTGTGTATTAACAAAGTTTTTGCAAAGAATATAGATTATATAAATATATATATATATATATATTCTTTGCAAAAAAGCTACATTGACCCAAAGCAGTATGGTTTTACTGGAGGGAGGTTGTGCCAGACTAACCTCATTGAATTCTTCGACTGGGTGTCGAGGGAGGTGGATCGGGAGGGGGCAGTGTATGTTGGCCTACCTGGACGTCAGCAAGGCCTTTGTCACTGTACCACATAGAAGACCGGTGAGCAAGCTGAGGAATATGGGAGTGGGTGAGAAAGTGGTGAAGTGGGTGGAAAATTGGCTAGATAGCAGTACACAGAGGGTGGTGGTAAATGGTTGCCATTCCTCAGAGGGAAAGGTGACTAGTAGGGTTCCAAAGGGATCAGTCCTCTTCAATATCTTTATCAGTGACATTGCAGAGGACCTAGAAGGGAAAATAGGCCTGTTCAGTAATGACACAAAGCTCTGCAATAGGGTGGACACGCCAGAGGGTGTGAATAAAATGAGAAGAGATCTGCATAGGCTTGAGGGCTGGTCAAGGAATTGGCGGTTGAGATTTAATGCTAAAAAGGATAAAATAATGAACATGGGCCACAAAAACCCAGGAAAAACAGATCAGCTTGTGGGGGTTATAGAAAGCTCAAAGCAGGAAAGGGACCTAGGGGTTGTCATCTCCAAGGACCTCAAGGTGGGGAGTCAGTGTGATAAGGCAGCTGGAAAACCAAACAGAAAGCTGGGATGCATAGGCAAGGGTATATCCAGCAGAAAAAGGAGGTCATAATTCCACTATACAAGACATTGGTGTGGCCACACCTCAAGTACAGTGTCCAGTTCTGGAGGCCTCACCTACGTAAGGACATAGATAGGGTGGAGGCAGTCTAGAGGAGGGCAACCAAGATAGTGAAAGGATTACATCACAAACCCTATGCGGACAGGCTGAAAGACTTAAATATGTACTCCCTAGAAAAGAGGAGGGGATATGATTGGAACATTTAAAAACCTCATGGGGAAAAACAAGGTGCAGAAAAACACAATTTTCCAAAGAAAAAGATGCTCCAGAACTAGGAGATATGGGATGAAACTGGAGGGAGAGAGGTTCAGAGGGACCATGAGGAGGTATTTCTTCACAGAAAGGGTGGTAGACAAATGGAACTGCCTGCCAGAAGAGGTGGTGGGGGGCAGAAATGATTACAGGATTTAAGGAGTCATGGAATAGGCATAAGGGGATTCTGATAGTCGGGGGAAGGGGGCAACCTATTTCCAGGGTAGCATAAAGAAGCACAGTACGTGCGTTCATGGGCAGACTAGGTGGGCCGAAGGCCCTTATCTGCCGACAACATATATGTATCTATGATAATGCACTAGTTATTCTTCAACATAACCCCATAGAGGTAGGGAAATGTGATGTTAGGGTTTCCAACCCTAACTCTCCCCCCCTCCAAAGAAGTAAAAGGACAAGATTACACAAGCAACCACAGACAACCATCATCGGGTAAGACAAACAACATGCAAATGTTTCCAGATGACACAACTACAGTAGCAGTGATGTGCTACCTTCTTGGATTTGTATCTTCAGCTGCAGATACACAGGGCTATCTGGGCCCTCCACCAAGGGAAGATTCTGTCCATGGCCCTATACTTACATGCAGTAACGGATATCAAGAATTCATGGGGCTGTCTGGTGGGCTGCCAGAAGCATAGTACCCTCAGGGGCCTGAGACAGAAAAGCGTTTCAGCAAATCACCTTTATTGATAACAGAAGAGAAATGTTCACTATCCCTTTTCAGTTGCCCAAGGATTAAACAGCTTGTGGGGGCTTGACAGGAAGATAAACTTTCTATTCCTTCCGGCAAAATAATTAACTGTTGCATGCATGAAGTCCTGCCTTTCTGCCCTAGAAACTCAATCTATCTTTGCTTCAGATGTTTCTGCAGTGTTCTGAGCCAATATTTCCCTGTTTAAAGAATGATGATATGTTCCACAGTGAGGGACAGAGTGCCACACTTTGAGTGCCATGCACCCCACATTTCAACAGCAAAAGGTTGAGAGGCATGTTTTTGAGTTAGGTAAACAATGTAGCAGGGCAGATGAAATACTTTAATAAATAAATGAGACTTTTTTGTTGTAGTCCTGGCTGAAAGGCAACGTCTGCACTATTTGTTGTTGAGATTGTGGATGACGAAGATAACCTTTTAGATAAATAAATAAATAGAACAAATAGCAGGAGAAAACTATCATGTAGAAGGTATTTTGCTTCCAGTGCAGTGCCCTGCATCATGTTTTTAACTGATATTGATATGTGCATTTTACAGATCGAATTGAAGCCGACTGTCAGGAACTGAGATCAACCAAGTATATTTGGACGGACGGTGTATGAGTATAAAGCCGGTCAAGGAACTGATGTGTGCTGGTGAGGGCCTCCCAGCACAGCTCCTCCTGAACTGGATTGGGCATTGTGCAAAAAAAAAAAGTTCTGGGGCAGGAGGAGCAGCCAGGAGTGGCACTGTGTGTCTAACAAGACTTGCACCAAATTCATCCAACTACAGTGTCAGGATGGGAGCACAAGGTCCTAAGAGATTATGGTGCTCACCTCCTGCAGGTGCAAGAAATACACCCAGAAGTACAATGAGTCCAGCCACAACTTCGAGGAGGAGTCCACTGTCAAGCCCCCAACCCCCCCATCCACCACAACAAACAGAAGAAGAGATCAGGCAGTATAGGCAAGCACAAATATAGAACACAACACAGGGGTGACCATGCACCACGGAGCGAGTGGGTGCTAATCTGAGGTAGAAAATCAAAATAGGAGCACAAGGAAAAAATCACTTTGCCAGTACAGGGGCTCCCTGACAAAATGTTCCGGAGAGGACACAAAGAGCTGGGTAGTGTGCTGCGGGTTCCGCTTTGCTCCCAACTTTTGACTCTGTGGCTTTATTTATTTTATTCATTATGTTTGCTTGCACGCATGTGCAAGAAACATAGTGCCATCATCTGAGTTTTCGGAGGTGAGGCAGCCCTCTTCCAATTCAGTCAGCGTGTTTGCAGGCGCAGCCGCAGTTCTACAATGCCTGCTGGAGCTGTCTATGACAGCAGTCCAAAATGCAGTGGCGTACAGTTGAAGGGGAGCTACACTTCAGTGAGCAGTGATAAGATATCGCCTGCTCGCGCACGCTCCCTACACACACACACACACACGCGCATACTGTGTGCCGCCCCCACACACACTGTGTAGCCGGCGGTGCCCAATCCCCCCGCCGACTGTGCTGCGCCCCAAAAACAGAGTTCCATATGCCACGCTGGGTGCCCACCCAGCATTGCTACACATCATAGCCCGACGGGGTGCCCAATCCCGTCGGCTCCCACTGGCCCCCCCGCAGAGTACAGAGTGCCACGCTGGGAGCCCACCCAGTATGGCAACAGATGCTATGCGAGGGGTGCCCAATCCCCTCGGCTCCATGCCCCCCACCAGCCTTCCTTGTGCCATGCTGGGTGCCCACCCCAGCATGGCGTCCAACGTCATTAAAAAAAAAAAAACCTGAAAATGAAGCGGTCCCTCGCTGTCTCACTCCCCACATACCACTGCACACTCCGCCTCCCACCGCCCCACCCATGCCTCCGGACTCCGGCGCGGCGATCTTGATGGACGGGAACACGTCTGCACTCTTCAAAGCCGACCACGAACTGAGGAAATGCTGGTAAGCTGTATAATGGGATAGATAGGGTTTTCAACTTTGCTGCATATCTCAGGCATTTTTGGAATTTTTCACAAATTTTCAACATGGGGTTTTGGGACCCTTCACATGAATGCTGTCACTGTCATGGCGTTCGCCGGGCGAAAGGTGATTTCGCAGTCACTCGCGGAAATCACCTTCGGGACCGAGTAATGAAACGACACTGCCACTGCTCATAAGGTGGGCTCTCAAAAAGCCTATGTTGAAAATTTGGTGGAAAAATTCCTAAAAGTGACTGCTTTACAAGCATGCGTCGCGCAGTTCCTATGCACGCTAGTAAGTTCACGAATTTTCAATATTTTCACTCCAGATTTTCAACATTGCCATTTTACCACACCTCCTTATGAGCAGTACAGCTGTCATTTTTCACATCTTGCCCAAAACGTGTTTCCGCTTAAATGGCGCACAATGGGCGCAGTCAGTGTCATGAAATCAACATATATGGACATTAAGAAAATCACAGTGGCACTGTTAATGAGCAGAGGTCTTAAAATGGCTATGTTGAAAATTTGGTGAAAAAATTTCTAAAATGACTGTTTCAGCACACATTCTTGCGGTTCTCATGCCTTTCGTAAGTTGCGAATTTTCAATATTTTCCTCCAGATTTTCAACATTGCCATTTATTACACTTCCTTATGAGCAGTACAGCTGTAATTTTTCACATCTTGCCCAAACGTGTTCGCCCATGTAGCGCACAATGGCGCTTGATGGTTATCGAAATCAACATATGGGACACATTAAGAAAATCACAGTGGCACTGTTAATGAGCAGAGGTCTTAAAATGGCTATGTTGAAATAGGTGAAAAATTCCTAAAATGACTGTTTCTGGCGCACATTGCGCAGTTCCTCTATGCGCTTTCGTAAGTTTGCGAATTTTCAATATTTTCCTCCAGATTTTCAACATTGCCATTTTATTATACTTCCTTATAAGCAGTACAGCTGTAATTTTTCACATCTTGCCCAAAGCGTGGTTTCGCTGATGTAGCGCACAATGGCGCAGTCGTTGTCTTGAAATCAATGTTCGGAAAACATTAAGAAAATCACAGTGGCACTGTTCATGAGCAGAGGTCTTAAAATGTCTATGTTGAAAATTTGGTGAAAAATCCTAAAATGACTGTTCTACTGAGCGTGGATGCGCAGTTCCTCACGCACGCTCGTAAGTTTGCAAATTTTCTATATTTTCACTCCAGATTTTCCAAACTGCCATTTTATTACACTTCCTTGTGAACAGTACAGCTGCCATTTTTCACGTCGCCCCAAATGTGTTTCCGCACATGTAGCGCACAATGGTGCAGTCAGTGTGCGAAAGCAATGTTTGGGACAGATTAAGAAAATCACAGTTACACTGTTCATGAGCAGAGGTCTTAAAATGGCTATGTTGAAAATTTGGTGACAAAAGTCCATAAAATTACTGTGTTACGAGTGAGCATTGCGCAGTTTCCACGCACCCTCATAAGTTCATGAATTTGTAATATTTTCAGTCAGATTTTCACCAGTGGCATTTTCCACACTTCCTTATGAACAGTACAGCTGTCATTTTCACAACATGGCGAAATGTGTTTTCACACTTTCAGCGCAGAATGCGTAGTCGCTGTGGGAAATCATTGTTCGGGACAGAGCAAGAAAATCACAGTGACACTGCTCATAATCAGAGGTCCCAAAATGCCTGTGTTGACAATCTGCTGTAAAAAATCCCCAAACCGATTACATTACGGGTGTGCGTTGCACAGTTTCTATGCACGCTCGTGACTTCACCAGTTTTTTTAATATTTTTACTGCAGATTTGCAACATTGCCATTTTGTACACCTCCCCATGAACAGTACAACTGTCATTTTTCACATCCTGTTCGAATGTGTTTTTGCACCTGTGGTGCTAAATGCTGTAGTCGCTGTGCATAAGCAACTTCGACTAACAAACTGATATTGCCACTGTTCATGAGGTGGGGTCACAAAAAAAATGTTGAAAATCTGGAGTGAAAATACCAACGAATGCCTGAGGTGTTAGGGTTTCTAACCATCACCCACCCTGAAGAGAATGACAGGCATCAGGGGTGTGACCTGGATTCTTGCCTGTAATGCTCATACCATTCCACACCTGCAGCCAGTGAGAGGCATCGGGGTATGCTTGAACTCTTGACCCCAAAGTTCACCCCATTCTCTATACACACCCATCTCACCGTGTTTCCTGATGGAGCAGAGGTGCGCATAAGGGTCACAGACCTCAAGGCACACCGTGACACTTGTCAGTGTCTGCAGGGTAGGGTGTGGTGAAATGGTGTAGCCGTTATGCCTGACGATCCAAAGGCACACCCCAATGCCTGTCACTCTCTGCAGGGTGGTGGTGGGGTTGGCTTCATTTCAATACTTCACTGCCATTCCTATTATGCAGCTTGTAACTTCTACACTACCAATGCCAATGCCAGCAAGCAAACATTCGGCATTGACAAATACTTGTTTTTGTACTGGCAGAATGCTTTTCTCCTTGTGCTCCTGTTTCAAGCACCAATATAACTGGGGACCTAATCAACTGGAAGTGAAAAACTGAACGTTGACATCAGGACAGTAACTGACACAATTTTTTTCCAGATCTTATTTTCATTTCTTTGATTCTTAACTAGTAGTTGTTGTGTTCTAGCTTGTGATTTGGTTCTGAAAATGAGAGTTTCACAGTCCAGGATAGATGCAGTTTGAGTAGGGTCTGTGTTGGCACAGTCGCAGGGAAAACTGGGCAGACTAGGTGGACCAAGAGGTCCTTATCTGCCAACAACTCTTGTTCTGTGTTTCTAGTTTCTATGCATTTGGGGTTAATTCCAAAAGAACAGAAAATGAATGTATTCTCTTGAAAATCATAAAATCAAAAGAAGTCCACTCAGTTTCTTTGCTAACAGAATCACTGGGGAGCAGCAGACCAAGGGAGCTGTTTCAGGGAAGTGTTTTTCTTTCTGTTTAATTTTGATATTGGAATATTTAGTGCTGTGAGCAGATAAGGTGGTCAGGAATTTCATCAGTGCTGTGGGTTACATCTGTTACTGAGTGAAATTCTGGGCTGTGAAATTGAATCGGTGCTGTCTGAATTATGGGAGCTGTTGCTGTATGAGATTCTCTCAGGTGTGGGGCTGAGATAGGAAGCTACAGATCTGCTTGGCCCTGTGAGTGGGGAAGGGGGAACTAGCAGGAACCATCTTTGCTAACAGAATCACTGGGGAGCAGCAGACTAAGGGAACTGTTTCATGGAAGTGCTGTTTTTTTCTGTTAATTTTTTCTGTTTATTTATGTCTAGGATTATAAATACCTTTGAGCAATGAGCTCTTTTACAAAGGTTCCATGTCAAACATGTACACTTCAATTAAGCATCAAAATACAGGGTTACAGTACTCATTATCAATGAGCATATCGTAAAATGTGTAGCACAGTTAACCAGAAGAACAGTGCAGATACAGATACTTACGGTGAGAGTTTTACTTAATAAAGTGTCACAACACAGATAACAATAGTATTAAAACAGGCAACAATTTTGTACAAAAAGAATACCGCATAGTAGAAAAAGGGAAGCAGCCAGGTAGGCCTTGTCAGACATGTAAGAAAGAGCAGTTTGCAGCGGGGGATGGGAATAATAAGAAGAGGGGAGAGAGAGATACGAGATTAGAAGGTGGGGGTGAGGGGAAGAGTAGGAGGTGGTTGGGGTGACAAGTGCGTGCAAGACAATAGTAGTGGGGCAAGCTGAGAGTGGCAAGGGTGATGGTTGTACAGGAGAGGGGCACATGTTAGAGGAAGCAGTCACAGCTCCTTTCAGATCAAGTTTAAAGCAGAGGTCACTGAGAGAGCTGCAGGACAGAGTTCTTGATTTTTAAAAGAGGCATATTGTTCTGGTAGTTTTTGCATGAGACAGTTGATTGCTTTTCGAGGGTACCAGCAGCACAGTACACGCCCATCCTCCCACCCCTTGACCCGCTCACCCCGGGCTCATTCTCCTTTTATAGAGGGGGTCCCTTGTTGCACTACACCGTTCTACCACCATACAGGAAGTGCCTAACAGTGCAAAGGGGCAGCAGAGAGGTGACTCTAGAGGGCGAAGATAAAGCCTGTGGAAAGGGAAAGCAGTAGGCCAGTTTAAATAGTATTATAAGAGGGGATACCAGTCAGAGTAAACAAAGATGATGCAGGGAGTTATGCAGTGCATTGGGTGGGGAGCAGCAGTATTCAGGAGGACATTCTTTGTGCTGCGATGATGCCCCATATGCAGGCAATTCCTCTGGGTATAGCAGAGGTGGCCAGTTTCGGGCTGAGCGCTGGCAGGATTACTGGGCATCTTTGCGCCCACCAAGAGGTCATCGAAGTCACCAGCCACTGCCACAGTGGCTGCCCAGGCAGATGGCAGGATGGTCCAAGGTGGGCTCGGGGAGATTCGGGGAGGGCGGAAGAGACGCATTCAACCACCCAGTCAAGCTTAAGAACTCCTACCAAGTCTTGGAGGAGAGGGAAACTCCTGCAAGGGAACCCGAGGCTGTGACTGGAGAGGATGTGAGGGTTCTCCAGAGGGGAGGCCCAGTGGGTGGTAGAAGAGGAACTCAAGGGAAGAAGAAAGTACTCCTGATGGGTGACTTGATTACTCATGGTACGGATCTAGGCAAGGGGGCTGGAATGGGGGAAGGGATGGAACAGTGAAAGGTGATGATGCTGAGAGCAGGGAGAAGGACAGAGGGAATGCAGAGAACAAAGAGGAAGAAGGAGGGGAGGCAGACAGCATAAAGGAGGATGGGTCAAGGAAGGCACAGGGGGAGAAGGGAGGCAGGAATGGGGAGCAAGGAAACGATATGGGAGAGAGGAAGCATAGGGTGGATGGGCACACAAGTGAAGATGGAAATGGGGAAAGTCAAGGGACATAAATATGGGGCAGAGGGGAGGGAGGAATCAGCAAACGATCTGGAGAAGGAGATGGATAAGGAGGGAAAATGGGACCAAGGAGGGAAATGGGATGCCAGGAAAGGGGTGTAAGCTAAAGAATCAAAAGTACAAGCAGAAGGAAGGGAGGGAGTAGCAGGGTCATGCTCATAGGGGACCCAATACTAAAGGAAATCAGATGGGGGAGAAATGGAGGCAGGAGCAGCACTATTTGGGCTAAAAGTATTCCAGGAATGATGGCGCTAAAAGTGAGGCACATTATAACCTCATGGGGCACATGTACCATGTTTTTTCTGTATTGTAACCTCCCAGGTCGCACCTGAAAATAGGTACTTGTTGTCTAGTGTGCTTATCTGGTTAACAAAAACAAATAAGCAGCATGATGAGAGGTCACACTTGGTATTCCACCTAGGCACCAATGATATGGAGGGAGTAGTCTAATGGAGGTAAAAGCTAGTTCAGGGGAGCTTGCTAGGTTCTGCAGTAGTGTGGGGTTCCGTTTGATTGCTTTCTTGGAGGTACTGCCTGTGCCAAGAGCAAGCACATCAAGGAAGCAGAGGATTGAAGAATCAATCAGTGGCTGGAGGCTTGGTGCAGGCAGAGGGGTTTGGGTTAGTGGGGAACTGGGGAACAACATGGAGGACAAGAGCCTATTTGCCCAAGACAGGTTTCACCTGAGCAGGGAGGGACAAGCAGTGCTAAAGAGAAAGTTAGGGACTTCTTCAAAGAAAATATAATTGAAACTGATTTTGGGGGCAAGAAGGGGCACCTAAAGTGGCAGGAGTGATGGGATGCTATCAGCCTCCCCCCAGGATGGAGATAAAATACTAGTAGGAAGCAAGAACAAGCAAGGGTTACTAGGGGACAGCAGTGAGGGGAGGGGGTCCTGATGGAAAGGATTATCAGCCAACACCAGAAGTTTGGGGAACAAAATGGTGGGCTTGGGGGCCATCATGGTGTATGAGGGACTGGACATAATAGCAGTAAGTGAGATATGGTGTACAGAACATCATGCCTGGGAGACAGTTATCCCGGGTTACAGACTGTTTAGGAAGGACAGGGATGGTAAGGGGGTGGGATGGCATTATACGTAAAAGACGACATTAGGGAAACGGAAGGGCAAGAGGAGGTAGGGGATACAGAGCTTATGTGGGTCACGCTTGATAAACAGACTGGGGAATCACTGAGGATAGGGGTGGTCTACAGACCTCCAATGCGGGGAGAGGAAGGGCATAGACAGCTGATACAGGCAGTTACAAAGATGGCTTTCAAGGTGGAGCTTCTGGTAATGGGGGACCTAAACCTCCCCGACATGGACTGGGGGATTCCAGCTGCAGTATCAGCTAGGAGCAGGGGGATCCTAAAGGCACTACAAGAGGTATTCATGTAGCAGCTTGTCAGGGAACCCACTAGGGGAGATAACCTGCTGAACGTGGTCCTCACAAATGGAGAAACATAGAAACATAGAATTTGACGGCAGATAAGGACCGCTTGGACCACCTAGTCTGCCCGTTTCCCTACCTAATGGATAAGCTGCAGATTCTAGTTAACCAACAGCTCTTCCTCCTACCCCAACTAGAATTGCTTTATGTCTGTCCCATGCATTCTTGAATTCTCCCCTGCAGTGTGGAAGAACGTGGTGGTGGGTGACAGACTAGGTACTAGTGATCACAGGACTGTGAGGTTCAGGGTAAAATGGAAGGGAAACAAATCAGACTAAAACAAGGCTGATGGACTTCAGAAAGGTGGACTTTAACAGAATGAGAGATATTTGAGAAAAAATGGCAGGAAGGGAATATAGGGAATGCTGAGGAGCTATGGGGAGCTATCAAAGGAGAGGTGTTGAAGTCCACTGAAATTTGCATTAAGAAGGTGAGGAGAACAAAAAGGAGACCGTTCTGGTTTAGAAGGAGGTGGCAGGGGCAGTTAGGGAAAGGAAAGGAAAAGGAAAAGAGCTTTCAAGGAATATAGAAGACACAAAAGGGGGAGGACAGGGAGGCTTATAGAGAGAAGAGGAGGGTGGCAGGGCAGAAGATAAGGAGGGCTAAAGCAGATACTGAGGAGAAACTAGCTAAGTGGGCCAAAAGGGGGGATAAAACGTTTTTTAGGTATGTGAGGAAAGAAGGAAGGAGAGGCAGGGGACAGTACAGTTGCGGGGGGAGGGAGGAATACAACTGGAAGGGGACTTAGAGAAAGCAAAAGTGTTACATAATTCTGTACAGTCTTCATGGAGGAAGGGGATAGGAGGGGACCAGAGCTGGGGGCAAGGGCAGGGAAGGCAAAAAGGTGGATCCTAGTATGTTCAACATGGACAGGGTAAGGGAGGAACTGGGCAGGTTAAAGGTGGACAAGGCAATGGGGCCAGACTGCTTGCTCCCGAGGGTACTCCAGGAACGGAGGGAGGAGCTGGCAGCCCCATTGACGAGACTGTTTAACTTGTTCATGGAGACAGGAAGTGTGCCAAGGGACAGGAGGAGGGCAGATGTGGTGGCACTGCACAAGGGGGGGCAGTAAGTAGGCGGTGGAAAATTATCGCTCAGTTAACCTCACCTCGGTGGTGGTCAAGGTGATGGAGGCACTTATAAAAGAAAGGGTGGTGGAGTACCTGGTGGACAGTGGACTGCAGAACAAAAGGCAGCATGGATTCACGAATGAGAGGTCCTGCCAGGTGAACCTGATAAGAGTTCTTCAACTGAGTAATGCAGGTGGTTGACCCGGCGGGGGGGTGGACGTGGCCTATCTGGACTTCAGTAAGGCCTTCGACACTGTCCCTCACAGAAGATTAGTAAATAAGCCAGAAAGCTTAGGGGTGGGAGAGAAAATAACTCGGTGGGTGGAAAACTGGTTGGTGGTCAGAAGTCAGAGAGTGGTGGTAAATGGGGTGCATTCCATGGTGAGGGGGTAACGAGTGGGGTGCCCCGGAGTTAGTGTTGGGACCCCTCCTTTTTAATATATGCATCAGTAATATAGCAGAAGGTCTGGAGAGAAGAGTGTGCCTATTCGCGGATGATACGAAAATCTACAATAGCGTGGACACCTCAAGGGGGTAGAGGCCATGAAGGGCGACCTGAGGACTCTGAAGGGTGGTCAGAAACTTGCAACTAAAATTCAGTGGCAAAACATGTGCTGTGATGCATCTGGGGCACAAAACCACGAACAGTTTACACTCTAGGAGGAGGAAACAAAAAACAGAGCAAGAAAGGGATTATAGTTTCAAACAACCTTAAGGTGGGTAGCCAGTGTAGCAAGGTGGTGGGAAGGCAAATGGAATGTTGGCCTGCATTGGGAGGGTATAACTAGCAGAAGGAGGAGGTGCTGATGCCTCTTTGCAAGGCCATGGTGAGACTGCACCTGGAGTACGGGGCCAGTTCTGGAGACCACACCTATGCAAGGACACTGATGGGATGAAAAGGGTTCAGAGAAGAGCAACCAAAATGGTGCACAGTATGCAGGGGAAGCCATTCGAACAAAGGTGTATGGAAATGGATCTGTACCCATTGGAGACTAGAAGGGAGAGGGGGGACATGACTAAAACTTTTAAATATGTGAAGGGGATCACTAAGGTGAAGGAGGGGAGCTTGTTCAGAAGGAAGGAGGAAGGGAGCTAAAACTAGAGGGCATAGCCTAAGATTGGAAGGTGGAAGATATAGAGGCAAAGTCAGGGGTGATTCTTCATGGAGAGAGGGTGGGCCTGGACTAAACTACCAGAGGAGGTGGTGGAGGCCAAAACAGTGGAAGGATTAGAGGGCATGGGACAGACATATGGGATTGGGAAGTGAGGGAAGGAGGGACCATAAGAGTGGAGAGGAGTAGGGAAGGGGAAGGGCAGACTCAGTGGGCCATTGAGGTCCTTTTCTGCCATCAGACTTCTGTGATTCAGTTTCTTGGGTTTACATAGGCAGCATTTTCTGCTTTGCAAATCTAAATGATAAGGATAACTGGTGATACAATTTCTTAAATTGTAATGAAGTTTTTAATTGGTCTAGAATTTGGAAGAATCACAAAGCTCCTACATTAACAGATAGTTACAAAGTTATTCAAGATAAGACTGTGTATGAGCTGCATGTCACACCTGACAAACTATGCTAAAAGATTTGTTTTATAATCCTCTGTATGTCAGAAATTAAACTTTCTAGTTGTACACTCACTGTTTTATTCTGGGATTGCTCTTTATTGTTTCAGTTTGGAACTCTATAAAGTCTTGTCAATCTCTTGATTAATCTTTCTACTAAATTTACTATTGAAAACTGCCCTTTTGGATTCCAAGATGGCAGTGGTGTGTCACGACAGGTGCCTCGTCTTTGGTGGCTGAACTTTTTTTCAACATTGCTCCTGCCCCAGGCAACTAGAGTTTCATTCATGTGTATAGAACGATGTGTATATATAGAATACATTTTCAGTTTATGGAATTGAAAACACTTTTATAGCATTACGTACTCCATTTTAAAAACTGACTGAAGCAGATAAGCAAAAGTAAGTGGCCCTTCTCAAGAGACAGAAAGGAAAACTGGTACTGTTGTACTATATCATGTGCACAGTTTCAGAGCGCTGTGTACCTGTGATACTGTACCTCTGCTGTAAATCTGGGCTTAACTAGTTGTCTTTAGTGATGGTGGGGTAATAATGGTAATCACAGATGCACTTCTTAGAGTTCATTACAAAATTTGGGCATAAATATTTTTGGTAATTTTTTACCTCCAAATATATATTATAGGGATGTGGCAGCACCCCTATAGTTAGGGCTGAGTAGGGTGTTTAATGGTAAACCCCAATTTTTGCACTTTAATAACTTTCATGGTGATTAACAAAACAAGCATTTGTCAATGCCGAATGTTTGCTTGTTGGCATTGGCATTGGTAGTGTAGAAGTTACAGAGCTGCATAACAGGAATGGCAGTTAAGTATTGAACTGAAGCCAACCCCACCACCACCCTGCAGAGAGTGACAGGCATTGGGGTGTGCCTTTGGGTCATCAGGCATGATGACCACGCCATTTCACCACACCCTACCCTGCAGACACTGACAAGTGTCACAGTGTGCCTTGGGGTCTTGGGCCCTTATGCGCACCCCATTCCATTAGGAAATACGGTGAGATGGGTGCGATATAGGAGAATGGGTGAACTTTGGGGCCGAAGAGTCCAAGGCATACCTCGATGCCTCTCACTGGCTGCAGGGGTGTGGAATGGTATGAGCATTACAGGCAAGAATCCCAAGTCACACCCTGATGCCTGTCATTCTCTACAGGGTGAGGCGTTATGGTTGGAAACCTAACACTTCAGGCATTAGTTGGTATTTTCACTCCAAATTTTCAACATGGTTTTTTGTGACCCCCACCTCATGAACAGTGGCAATATCAGTTTGTTAGCCGAAAGCTGCTTATGCACAGCGACTACTGCATTTAGCATCACAGGTGCAAAAACACATTCCGAACAGGATGTGAAAAATGACAGCTGTACTGTTCATGGGGAGGTGTAAAAAATGGCAATGTTGCAAATCTGCAGCAACAAGCATTTGTCAATGCTGAATGTTGCTTGCTTCTATGTGCTGTTTAGGTATTTGAAGTCATTGGAGTGCAAATATTGAAAATTTGCGAACTTACAGCGCATGTAGGAACTGCACAATGCACGTAAAGAAACAGTCATTTTAGGAATTCTTTCACCAAATTTTCAACATTGCCATTTTAAGATCTCTGCTCATGAACAGTGTCACTGTGATTTTCTTAATATGTCCCATACATTGAGTTGCACACCGACTGCGCCATTGTGCGCTACATGACGGAAACATGTTTTGGGCAGGATGTGAAAATGACAGCTGTACTGCTCATAAGGAGGTGTGGTAAAATGGCAATGTTGAAAATCTGGGTGAAAATATTGAAAATTCGCAAACTTACAAGCGCAGCGAGGAACTGTGCAACGACACTGGTAAAACAGTCATTTTAGGATTTTTTCACCAAATTTTCAACACTGGCATTTTAAGACCTCTGCTCATGATCAGTGTCACTATGATTTTCTTAATGTGTCCCATACATTGAGTTCGCACACCGACAGCGCCATTGTGCCCTACATGGGTGGAAACATGTTTTGGGCAGGATGTGAAAAATGACAGCTGTACTGCTCATGAGGAGGTGTGATAAAATGCCACTGTTGAAAATCTGGAGTGAAAATATTGAAAATTCGCAAACTTACGAGCGTGCGTAGGAACTGCGCAACGCACGCTCGTAAAACAGTCATTTTTAGGAATTTTTTCACCAAATTTTCAACATAGCCATTTTAAGACCTCTGCTCATGAACAGTGTCACTGTGATTTTCTTAATTTGTCCCGTACATTGATTTACTACCGACTCGCCATTCTGCTACATGGCAGAAACACATTTTGGGTGAGATGTGAAAAATGACAGCTGTACTACTCATAAGAAGGTGTGGTAAAATGATAATGTTGAAAATATGGAGTGAAAATATTGAAATTCGGCGAACTTACGAGCCTGCATAGGAACTGCATAGCGCTGCGCTCGTGAAACAGTCATTTAAGAATTTTTCCACCAAATTCTCAACATAGGCTTTTTGAGAGCCCACCTTATGAACAGTGGCAGTGTCATTTCATTACTCGGTCCCGAAAGGTGATTTCACGCAGTGACTGCGAAATCACCCTTCAGGCCTGATTAACGCCATGACAGTGAGAGCATTCATGAGAAGGGGTCCCAAAAACCCCATGTTGAAAATTTGGTGCAAAAATTCCAAAAAATGCCTGAGATATGCAGCAAAGTTGAAAAACCCTATCTGTCCTAATATACAGCTTACCGGCATTTCCTCGGTTCAGCGTCGGCTTTGAAGAGTGCAGGCGTGTTCCCGGTCCACTGAAGATCGCTGCGGGAGTCCGGAGGTAAGTATGGGGGGGTGGGGAGTAGGGTGCAGTGGGTGGCGCGGTGGGGGCAGAGACAGCGAGGGACCGTTTTGTGTTTCAGGGTTTGTTTGTTTTTTTAAAAGGACGACGATGAGGACATTTGCCACACTGGGGTGGGCTCCCAGCGTGGCACAAGGGCAGCTGTTTTGGGGCTTAGAGCTGAGGGGAGTTGGGCACCCCGTGGCGACTAAGCATCTTTGCCACGCTGGGGTGGGCTCTCAGCATGGAACCCTGTACCTCTGGGAATAGGAGCCGACGGGGATTGGGCACCCCATCGCTATACGATGTGTAGCCACGCTGGGTGGGCCCAGTGGCATGTGGAACTCTGTTTGGGAATAGTGGAGCCAACGGGATTGGGCACCCCATCGGGTTATACGATGTGGTAGCCACGCTGGGGTGGGTACCCAGTGGCATGTGAAAGTCTGTTTGGGGAGCGCAGCACAGCAGATAGGGGATTGGGCACCCCATTGGCTATACAGTGTGTGCGTGGGGGGGCCAGCATGCAGTATGTGTGTGTGTGTGTGGGGAGCGTGCATGAGCAGGCGATATTCACCGCTGCTCACTGAAGCGTAGCTCCCCCTTTCAACTGTACTCCACTGCATTTTCGACTGCTGTCATAGACAGCTCCAGCAGCCATTGGAGAACTGCGGCCGCGCCTGCAAACACACTGACTGAATTGGAAGAGGGCTGCCACATCTCCGAAAACTCGGTTGATGGCACTATGTTTCTTGCACATGCGTGCAAGCAAACATAATAACCCAAAATTTGGCATGTGCGGTCTGAGTCTTTCCATGATGGCATCTTGTGTGGTTTTTGAGAAACAGAATGCCAAAAAGGAAAAAAAAGTTTGGGGGTTTTCTTGCACTTAGCATGCAGGTTTTTATTTGTTTATTTATTTTTTTGCTCTTACATATAGCTTAGACGGCGTGGAATATTTTTACGAAACTTTCAGGGTAGAAGCGGTCCGTACCAAGTTTGTGCCTTTTGAAGGGTTCATGAAAAAATGTATGGTTCCAGAGTTATACGGATTTAAATAGAATTTTTTGGATAACCTTCTGACGTGAACAGAAAAAAAATACTGACCATGAGGGCTTATTTTTCATGATTTACTTATTGCAGAAATTATTTACTCATCGTGAGAAAAAAAATTCTGACTGTGATGGCTGCCATCTTGTTTTTTCCAACTAAAAAACACTGAAAATACATTCAAATGATGTTTTTTTCCAAAAACTAACACCTGAACCTAAGTAAATGGGACCTGTTTAGCTAGATTCTAGTGTTTCATTTAAGAAACGCACATTTGTCAATGCCGAATGTTTGCTTGCTGGCATTAGCATTGGAAGTGCAGGAGTCAGACAGATGCAGAATTGGAATGGCAGTGAAATATTGAAGTGATGCCAACCCAACCCCCACCCTGCAGAGATGGACAGGCATTGGGGTGTGCTTTTGGTTGTCGCCTATAATGCTCACGCCATTTCACCTCACCCTACCCTGCAACCATCGACAAGTGTTGAGGAGTGCCTTGGGGTGTTCGGGCTTTACACTCACCCCATTCCATAAGGAAATATGCTGAAATGGGTGTAGTATAGGAGAATAGGGTGAACTTTGGGACCGGAGAGTCCAAGGCACACCTCGCTGCCTGTCGCTGGCTGCAGGGTGGGGGTGGGGTGGAATGACATGAGCATTATCGTCGACAATCCCAAGTCACACCCCTGACGCCTGTCAGTCACCCGTAACACACTGGGCATTTCTTGGTATTGTCACTAAAAGTTTTCAACATGGGCATTTTGCGACCCCACCGCATGAACAGTGACACTCAGTTTGTAAGCCGAAAGGTGATTTTGCACAGTGACTGTGCCATTTGGTGCCACAAGTGTGAAAACATAGTTCAAACAAGATGTGAAAAATGACAGCTGTACTGTTCATGAGGAGGTGTAAAACAATGGTAATGTTGAAAATCTGGAGGAAACTATAACAAAATTGGTGAAGTCACGAGCGTGCGTAGAAACTGCGCAATGCACACTCATGATACAATTATTTTGTGGATTTTCAACATAGGCATTTTGGGACCTCCGCTCATGAACAGTGGCACTGTGATTTTCTTAATCTGTCCCGAACGTCGATTTCGCACAGGAACTGCACCCATTGTGTGCCAGGTGTGAAAAACATGTTTTGGGCAAGATGGGAAAATGACAGCTGTACTGTTCATCAAGCAGTGTGCAAAAATGACAGTGTTGAAAATCTGGAGTAAAAATATAAAAAATTGGCGGTTACGAGCGCAGGAACAAACTGCGTAATGCACGCTGGTAACACAGTCATTTCTGGGAATTGTTTCACCAAATTTGCAACATGGGCTTTTGAGGACCTCTCCTTGCTGATTTTATATTTATGTTGTTCAGCGCCTTGATTTTTGAAAGGCGATATATTAAATAAAATTAATATTATTATTATTATGAACACTGTCACTGTGATTTTCTTACTCTGTCCCAAACATTGATTTTGCACAGTGACTGCGCCACTGTGCACCACATGTGTGAGTTAAAATATAAAAAATTGCGAAGTTACGCGCGTACATACAAACTGCGCGAAGCACGCTGGTAACACAGTCATTTTTGGGAATTGTTTCACCAGATTTGCAACATGGGCTTTTTGGGACCTCTCCTTGCAGATTTTGTATTTATGTTGTTCAGTGCCTTGATTTTTGAAAAGCGCTATATTAAATAAAATTATCATTATTATTATTATGAACACTGTCACTGTGATTTTCTTAATCTGTCCCGAACATTGATTTCGCATAGCGACCGCACCACTGTGTGCCACATGTGTGAAAACACATTTTAGGCTGGATGTGAAAAATGGCAGCTGTTCCGTTCATAAGGAGGTGTGGAAAAATGTCAATGTTGAAAATCTGGAGTGAAAATATTAAGAAGTCTCGAAGTTACGAGTGTGAGTGGGAACTGCGAAATGCACGCTCATAACACAGTCATTTTGGGAATTTTTTTCACTAATTTGGTAACATAGGCTTTTTGGGGAGCTTCCATCTCATGAACAGTGACACTGTTGTTTTCGTTAATTGGTCCCAGAAGGTGATTCCGCACAGTGACCGCGAAATCACCTTCGGGACTGAATAACAACATGACGGTGACTGAGTTCATGAGGTGGGGTCCCAAGAACCCCATGTTGAAAATTTTATTCTAAAAGTCACAAAAATGGCCGAGATATCCACCTAAGTTGAAACCCCTCCATTTATGCTATTATACAGCTTACCGGCATTTCCTCAGTTCGCGGTTGGCTTTGAAGAGTGCAGACGTGTTCCCGCTCCACTGAAGATCGTCATGCCGGGCTCTGGAGGTAAGTATGGGGTGAGGGGGTGTGGGTGCGCAGAGGGCAGGTGCAGGTTGGGGAAAGGGGGCACCACAGACAACGAGGGACCGTTTTCTTGTTTGCAGGTTTAAAAAAAAAAACTTTGCGGTAAGGTTTTCTTGTTTTACAGGTACATTTGACATGCTGAGGTGGGCTCCCAGCATGCCACCTGTATTTTTGGGGTGGGAGGACTGGAGCCAACAGGGATTGGGCAACTCTGTCGGCAAAGAAAAAGGGTCTTTGTTTAGGGCATGATGAGGGGATTGGCCCCTTGGCAGACAAATTATGGTAGGGACATTATGCCAACGGGATTGGCTCCCCATTGGCAAATGAACTGGGGAGGGGCTATGCCAACAGGGGATTGGGCACTCCCCATGTCGGCTTTCCTGAGACTGTGAGAGGCGGACGGCGACAGCCACTGCCATGTTTATTGAAATGTAACACCAGGCAAGGCATGCCCTGCAATGAGGGGGTGCTCCCTCATTGCAGCAGTGAAATCATTTCAAGCTGGCGTCACGCTTCTGAGCTGCTGTCATAGACAACATGCTCATTTAGTGGTGCCACAGACACAAGCCCCCAAAAGCAGTGGCGGTATTGGCCACAACATGACCACACCTCCACAACCTGCTTTTCCAGCAAGCTGTCATAACATGTTTCTTGCGCATGCGAGCAAGCAAACATAAAAATGGCCAGAAATGCCTTTTCTGGGCACCCCAAAATCCAGCTTGCCTAGCTTAGCAAGAGTAGCTGTTCACCTGCGTTCTCAGTTTGAGAACAGTGGAACATTCTTTACATCTGCAGCCTCAGATGGAGGTGTGCTGCTGGGTTGTGTGCTGTCGGTGAGCCAGCGATCTTGAGCTCTCTCTGTCTCTCTCTGTTCCCCCCTTATCTGTCTATCTGTCTGTCTCCCTCCCTCCTTCTCTCTCTCTCTCTCTCTCTCTTTCTCTCTCTCTCTATCTACCTATCAGTCGCTGCAGAAACCTATCCTGTCAGAGCATGGCACTGTGAACCTGGAGATCAAATGATATTAACACGAGCACCACCTGCACTTCACCTTGCAGTCTGACCTCCTTATGCAAGCCATTCACCCTCATTTAACCTTATCTCTGTGCAATCCTATCGTGCTCTTGTTTCTGAAATCTGGACACATCACCTGAAAATATTGGAATAACAATGGCCCACAGAATGCTAAACACATAATCAGAAATGGAGAAACAAGTTCAGAACATAGTTAAAACAATGTTTTTTGTGCAGTTAACATCATTTTTACTCTAAACAACATTAACATTAAAAGACGAGGGAGAACACCCAGCAGTCACCCACAAAAACAAAAACTAAAAAGAAAGCACAGAAGAGAGGAAAGGAACTCATTCATCTCCCAATGAATTTTCACCAATACAGGTTATTTAGACTGCTTCTTGCTTTGAGAAAACTTGAGCCTCGGGTCAGGAGCAGTGTGGATCCTGTTTGCTGTGATTCTCACACCTCACTAACCTTGGGGGCAGCTGCACAATACTTCATGCCCCAGATGCTGACCTAGGTAGCTCCAAAGTGTTCCACTCAATAAACATAGAAACAGACAATGATGGCAGACAAAAAAACAAAACAGTCCATCCAGTCTGCCCACAACACCCTGTCATATCTCAAGACCTTTTTTTACTGAAACGACAGTCAAGGAGACTTTTAAATCACAGGAGCTGTGTTTGAGCTTATTAAAAACAAGCATTTGTCAATGCCGAATGTTTGCTTGCTGGCATTGGCACTGGTAGTGTAGAAGTTACAGAGCTGCGTAATAGGAATGGCAGTGAAGTATTGAACTGAAGCCAACCCCACCACCACCCTGCAGAGAGTGACAGGCATTGGGGTGTGCCTTTGGGTCATCAGGCATAACAGCCACGCCATTTCACCACACCCTACCCTGCAGACACTGACAAGTGTCACAGTGTGCCTTGGGGTCTTGGGCCCTTATGCACACCCCATTCCATCAGGAAATACAGTGAGATGGGTATGGTATAGGAGAATGGGGTGAACTGTGGGGCCAAAGAGTCCAAGGCATACCTCAATGCCTCTCACTGGCTGCAGGGTGTGGAATGGTATGAGCATTACAGGCAAGAATCCCAAGTCACACCCCTGATGCCTGTCATTCTCTACAGGGTGGGGCGTTATGGTTGGAAACCCTAACACCTCAGGCATTCGTTGGTATTTTCACTCCAAATTTTCAACATGGTTTTTTGTGACCCCCACCTCATGAACAGTGGCAATATCAGTTTGTTAGCCGAAAGCTGCTTATGCACAGCGACTACGGCATTTAGCACCACAGGTGCAAAAACACATTCCGAACAGGATGTGAAAAATGACAGCTGTACTGTTCATGGGGAGGTGTAAAAAATGGCAATGTTGCAAATCTGCAGTAAAAATATTAAAAAAACTGGTGAAGTCCTGTAGCAGCATAGAAATGTCAACGACACCAGAATAATTAGTTTGGGATTTTTAGCAGATTGTCAACACAGGCATTTTGGGACCTCCGATCATGAACAGTGTCACTATGATTTTCTTTATCTGTCCCAAACAATGATTTCCCACAGCAACCACGTATCTCTGCACTGAAAGTGTGAAAACACATTTCAGCCATGTTGTGAAAAATGACAGCTGTACTGTTCATAAGGAAGTGTGGAAAAATGCCACTGGTGAAAATCTAGACTGAAAATATTACAAAGACATGAACTTACGAGGGTGCGTGGAAACTGCGCAATGTTCACTCGTAACACAGTCAATTTATGGACTTTTGTCACCAAATTTTCAACATAGTCATTTTAAGACCTCTGCTCATGAACAGTGTAACTGTGATTTTCTTAATCTGTCCCAAACATTGCTTTCGCACACCGACTGCACCATTGTGCGCTGCATGTGCGGAAACACATTTTGGGCGACATGTGAAAAATGGCAGCTGTACTGCTCATAAGGAAGTGTAATAAAATGGCAATGTTGAAAAACTGGAGTGAAAATTAGAATCTCACAGCCGCAAGGAACTGCGCAACGCACGCCGTAAAATATCATTTTAGGAATTTTTTCACCAAATTTTCAACATAGCCATTTTAAAACCTCTGCTCATGAACAGTGTCACTTTTATTTTCTTAATGTGTTCCATACATTGATTTCGCATACGAACTGCGCCATTGTGCACTACATGGGCGGAAACATGTTTTGGGCAAGATGTGAAAAATGACAGCTGTACTGCTCATAAGGAGGTGTGGTAAAATGGCAATGTTGAACATCTAGAGTGAAAATATTGAAAATTCGTGAACTTACGAGCATGCGTAGGAACTGCACAACGCACGCTCGTAAAACAGTCATTTTAAGGAATTTTTCCACCATATTTTCAACATAGGCTTTTTGAGAGCCCACCTTATGAACAGTGGTAGTGTCGTTTCGTTACTCAGTCCCGAAAGGTGATTTCACACAGTGACTGCGAAAACACCCTTTGGGCCCGATTAACGCTATGACAGTGAGCGCATTCATGAGAAGGGTCCCAAAAACTCCATGTTGAAAATTTGGTGCAAAAATTCCAAAAAATGCCTGAGATATGCAGCAAAGTTGAAAAAACCCTGTCTATCCCATTATACAGCTTACCGGCATTTCCTCAGTTCACGGTCGGCTTTGAAGAGTGCAGACGGTTCCAGGTCCACCGAAGATCGCTATACCGGAGTCCAGAGGTAAGTATGGGGTGGGGGTGTGGGAGGCAGGGTGCGAGTGGGTGGGCGCGGTTGAATGGGTGAACACTGAGGAATGTTTTCTTGTTTACAGGTTTGTTTGTTTTTAACAGGAAGACGATGCGGGGCGTTTGCCACGCTGGGGTGGGCTCCCAGCATGGCAGCTAGAAGGCTATTTGGGGGCTGGAGCCGACGGGGATTGGGACCCCTATCGCCATAAGACACTTGTGCCACGATGGGGTGGGCACCTAGCTGCGTGGCATCTGGAAACTCTGTTTAGGGGGAGCACAGCTGATGGGGATTGAGCACCCTGTTGGCTATACAGTGTGCGTGGGGGCGAAAATACAAAGGCGTAAGCGCAGTGTGTGTGTAAGGGGGAGCATGCATGAGTAAGCGATATCTTATCGCTGCTCACTGAAGCGTAGCTCCCTCTTTCAACTGTATGCCACTGCATTTTCAACTGCTGTTATAGACAGCTCCAGCAGTGATTGGAGAACTGCAACCGTGCCTGCAAACACACTGACTGAATTGTAAGACGCTGACACACATCCCAAAAACTCAGATGATGGCACTATGTTTCTTGCGCATGTGTGCAAGCAAACATAAAAACTCATTGGCTGTCGTGATTTAACCTGCTTTAGAGTAACAGACCTATAAGACAGATATAGCTGTCCATGTTTAGCAAAATGAAGACTGGTCAGGAGAGTCACTGCCCAACATAAAGCCCAGTGCATTATCGCCCGACTGTTGTTTACTGTATTTATAAAGAATCAGATATGGAGGGTATTATTGCTATTTTACATCAACCACAGAATTTTTTATTTAAAATGAGTATAACACATATTTTCATTTAAAAATGGTTGTAGAGCTGAGAAGGTACACTTTGCCCTGTGTTCTAGTTATACTAACTGTCCATTAGGGGATAGACCCCCACCCCATCCCCCAGGAAACCAATCAGAATGCGAGATTATGCACCCAACTTTCCTTGAGGTTTATAATACTGTACTTCATTTGAAACAGGATGAGAAAAAGTGCCCCATACCCATACAGGATGTAGCAATGTGAAAACTAGAATAGCTGAAGTGCAAGGTCTGCTAACACAATGGTAAAATTACTTTAAGAAAGTTGATCTTTAAACAGCAGCTGATGCGTCAGGGAAATCTTTTAGGTCATACGGCATTTCCTTTTTTGTTTTCATTTATTCTTTATTACTAAGGACATTTTTCTGTGAACACGATATTTTTCCTTGAACTTCATCATTTGCTGCAGGTCTACATATTGCACGGTAAGCATCCCTGCATGGTACATAATTATTTCCACAGCAACAAGGTATGACGTGACAAGGCTAAGATTATGATTTCAGGTGTAGCCAGTCAGCAGATGCATAGAAGCCATTGGGAGAGAACTTGCTTTCATGGAAATTCACCCCCCCCCCAACACACACACACGCGCACAGAAAAGGAATGAGAGATTGAGAGATGCTGAAAACATCAAATATAAGCGGAATTATATATAGCAGTATAATTCACAGACTTTACCTGAAGTGTCCATATCTACTCGATTTTCTGCTCTAAGGACCAGTTCTCAAACTATAAGATCAGAATTAGAGCAACTCGTACGAGAGGAAGCTCGATGGCTCCCCTGTTCTTGCAGAATACTGATCTGAGTCTATCGTACAACTTTGATAAACTGTAGATATGCCTTTGGAGACCATTTACAGGGAATGCAACACTGAAGTAACCTGCCTTGATAACAGACACCCATGCAACAAACCTGATTTTGAGTAACAAACCTAAAATTAATTTAAAAAAATGTAATTTCTTCTGTGTAGCAATGTGAAAACTACAAGCCACATTTTTTTGTTCACATGTATCCCCATAAGACCAGACTGTGTGAAACGGCATGTGGACCAACATGGTGACATAAATAAAAAACATAAGCTTGTAATACATTTAGAAGCATTCTCCTGTATTCAATCACAAATGTCACTACAGAAATAGATTATTACATTGACGTGCTTATTAAATCTATATTGAACAAGGCTATACCCTATTCTCTGAGTAGCTTATCTTCACGGGAGCATGGTTTGTACAGCGCTGAATGGCTGATGCAAACAGATTATGAGCTAAATTATAATTAATTAGGTAACTCACTGTTCATAGGAAAAGGCTCAACGACTCAACAGTCAGTCCACTGTGTTTTTTTCATGGTCTGTGATCTTCAGAAGGACAAAAACCTAAATTTTGTCTCAAAACATTATTTCCCTGAAACCAAGACACTAACCGAGCTCAACACTAAATAAATGTGAAATGACGGAACTCTTAACATAAATGAAACAATCTCAAATCCACTTAATAAATATATGGGTAATATTTTTAAATGTCTTAATAATAACAGCATATTTTAAAACAGCATACTTCATACCAACTTATGAAGTATGCGTGTGTGCGCGCGCTCGCGCAGAGCCCCCCCACCTTAAATGACTCTCATATAAAGTCTGTTACATTATTTGAAAAGAATACTGAATGACTTGTGTTCACTGACACATATATGTATATGCGTGCGCATGTGTGTGTGTGTAAGAGGGGAGCACACATGAGCAGGCGATATCTTATCGCTGCTCACTGAAGCGTAGCTCCCTCTTTCAACTGTATGCCACTGCATTTTCAACTGCTGTCATAGACAGCTCCAGCAGTGATTGGAGAACTGTGACCCCGCCTGAAAACACACTGACTGAATTGGAAGAGGCTGACACACCTCCGAAAAACTCGGATGATGGCACTATGTTTCTTGCACATGCGTGGAAGCAAACATAAAAAACAGTGTGCTTATGAGAAGAATTGAGTGGCTGAAGAAGGAGTTGCAGGATTCTAAAAGAGCTTATAATGTGGTAACAATTATTGTGGTTAAGTCACAAACCAAATTATTCATGGTGAGTTACTTGCAGCTACTACTATGAGAAACTCAGTTGTGATCTGTTGAAAAACAGAAACTCTAGAGAATGCTATGTGCTGTAAAATAGGGAAGCAAAGAAGGTGATTAGGGAGGTAAAAGCAGACACAGAGCTGCAATTAGCCAAAGGGAACGAGTGCAGAAAAAAAATGTTCTGCTATATAAGTGAAAAACAAAGGAGGGGTTGGGGGAGTAGTTAGGCTATTAGATGGGGACAGGGTGATAGAGGAGGATGAACAGAAGGCTACGGTCCTGAATGACTACTTTTGCTCCATCTTCACCAGGGAAGATAGCTGACCCTGCCTGAGAGTGGCATCAAAGTGGTCATGAAAAGAATTCCAGAGATGGAGAAACCAACATTTACTAGGGATAGGTTACTGAAAGGTCTGGCATCCCTCAAAAACAGACAAGGCCCTGAGCCCAGATGGGATACATCCAAGGAAGCTCAGAGAATTAGCAGATAAACTAACTGAACCTCTGGCAAGCCTATTCAATAACTTACTTCAAACGGGGGTCAATCCAAGGGATTGGAGGGTGGCAGGCATGGTCCCCCTTTATAAAGGTGGGAACAAGGAATAGGCAGGAAACTACAGATCTGTCAGCCTTACCTCTATTGTAGGGAAGCTGATGGAGTTGCTGATCAAAGCAGACCTCATGGGCTATCTGGGGAGTAACAGCCTCCAGTATAGTAAACAGCATGGCTTTGTGTCAGGGAAGACCTCTCAGACAAACCTAAAAGTCTTCTTCAATTGGGTAACAAGGGAACTGGATATAGGCCATGCCGTGGATCCACTCTACTTCGACTTCAGCAAGGCTTTCGACTCTGTGCCTCACAGATGCCTGCTGAAGAAGTTGGAGGACCTACGAGTGGCTGGGGATATAGTTAGATGGGTAGAAAACTGGCTAAAAGGGAGACAGCAGTGAGTAGTAGTAAACAGAGTTAAATCAAAGTAGAGGAACGTCACGAGTGGGGTACCACAGGGGTCTGTCTTGGGCCTGGTCCTTTCCAACATGTTCATCAGTGACACTGGAGAACGGATTTGGGGTAGGTTAAGTCTCTTCACAGATGACACTAAGCACTGCAGAAGGATGGATAACACCAAGGGAATTAGAAAACTACAATCTTTGTTACAAAGGCTAGAGAAGTGCTCAGATGTCTGGCAGGTAAAATTCAATGCCAAGAAGTGCAAGGTAATGCACCTAGGAAAACAGAACCCCAGGACAGAATACTGGATGGGTGGAGTAAAACTCTGTACTACAGTCAAAGAGCATGACCAGTAACTTATCATTAGCAACACCCTTAAGCAGGTTAGCCAATGTGACAAGGCTTGTAGGGAGGCAGACAAGATGCCAGGGTATCAGGAGGGGTATTGATAGTAGGAAGATATACTTCCCCTCTGCAGATCCTTGGCTGTGCCACACCTGGAGTTCTGTGTCCAGTTCTGGAGAGCTCACCTTAGAAAGAACAAAGATAGGCTGGAGGCAGTACAGCGTAGGAAGTGAAAATGATTTAGGGAAGACTAGGTTTGCTGGCAAAGGCACCTAGCTTCACCTGAGCTCTCTTCTTACAGGTTTGCTTGTAAGGACAGAGCAAGGAACATTATCAGAGCAAGGAAAAAGATTAAGGCTTCTTTTTGCTAGGCAGATTTACTGTGTGTTACTATTTTCTTTAGTGCTCACAAGGTTTGATACTGTTTTTTGTTTCCATTTTACTGTAATCTTCTCTGATTCAAATTGCTGTGGCAGGGTATACCTTCTGCTGCATTATTACAGGGTGTGCCTACAGGGCTGTTACTGCTTTGTGCTTATAGATTACTGTTGTAATCTTCTCTGATTCAGATTACTTTTTTGCAAGGTATAACTTCTGTTACTGCTTTATTTTTCTCTGTAGCAAAGTGTTTTTGCAGGGTATATCTTCTGTGAAATTGTTACATATGGTGCTTACAGGGTTTACAGTTTTATCTATCATTAGGCTAAGCTTTCAGGGCTACTGCATTTGTTGTTGGTTCATTGTTTCTGCTCTTACCTCCCTGTTTTTTTTCATTTGTGGTTCTTCTTTTTCGGCAGGAGAAGGGTCCACCAGCCACTCCCATCCCCAACCACCCCATGCTACACTCCTTTCATAGAATTGCACAGTCGTGACATTTCCTGTAGCTAAGCAGGAAGGGGAGGATCAGAGGGGTATCCACACAGTGACCTCACTTACAGGGGCACAAGTATTTGTTTATTTTGTTTATTTAGATCTAGGATTACAATTACCTTTCAGCCAAGGCTCTTTTACAAAGGTTCCACGTCAGGAGGGTACATGCATGTTAAACATGTTAAACAAGGGCATACATTAAAGAGAGCATACAACCATGTTCATCAGTTCAGGTACGGCATCACAGTAAATTGGGTACATGAATAACACATACAAGGAATACTTTCAGAAACCTAGAAGAAATCAAGGAGATAGGGTGAGAGGATGGGGGGGGGGTGACAGCCAAAAAAGAGACTAGAGCAGCTCACGGCATTGTCAAAGAATATTAGAGGGGGTGGTTGATCTCAATGGGGAAGGGGGAAGTTAGGGGTGGCAGTCACATGAGCGGGAGGCCGTGAGATGATGACAGAGGCTTGATTTGAATATGCCCAGTGAGGAGGTGGAGGTGATGTGAGTGCTTAGGGCATTCATCCAGCTGGGTGCACAGTGTATAAAGAATCTTTGGCCCAGAGTGGTGCGGCATCAGGGGACCTGTAGAAGCTGACGTTCAGACCCTCTGGTATTACAAGAATTAGTGTTTGGGTGCAGGAGGGCTTGGACACTAGGTGGAGTAAGGCCCAAAGTAGTTTTTTTCGCCATCAAGCAGGTAAGGCACTTAATGCAGTTAGCGAGTTGAAGCCACCCCGTCTGAGCGTAAAGCTCACATGTATGTGTGTGTCGGTGGGATCTAGTAAGCAGCCGACAGGCCTTGTTTAGGGAGGTCATTATGCACCTGAGGGCAGTAGTAGAGGCAGAGCCATAGATCATGAGGCTGTAGTCTATGATGGAGACCACAGAGCTCTGAATAGCAATCTTCAGTGCTGGCTGGGTAAGATGCTGTCTATTTCGGTAGAGAATTCCAATGCGTGAGTTTACCACTCTAGCAACACTATCAATGTGAGTCCCATAAAATATGCAAGGGTCAAGTGAGATTCCAAGGTATTTAAAAGATGACACTTGTTCAAGGGTATTACCAGTGCTTGTATTGATATCAAGGGGGTATCGCCTGTGTTTGTTTTGCGAGCTGTAGAAAAGCATAGATTTAGTCTTTTTGTGGTTTAGAACTAGTTTATGTTTTACAAACCAGTTTTCAACAGTGGAGAAAGCAAGCTGTAGGTTGTGAAGCAAGGGTTGTGGGTCCTTATGGAGGGGTGAGAAGCACAGCATCATCGGCGTAGAGGATAATTTGTTCTGGGCAGGATAGTGGAAGGGAGTTCAGGAAAAGGCTGAAAAGTAGTGGGCCCAGTATGGATCCCTGAGGGACGCCTGAGTGAACAGGTTTGGAGTCAGAGAGTACTCCTGAGATTTTTACTGTTTGTGAGCGTTAGTCCAGGTAGCTATTAAACCATGCAGTGGAGTCCTGGGAGAGCCCAGCATTCAGCAGCTGTTTGGTAAGCAGGCCATGGTGAACAGTGTCAAATGCCTTAGTCAAGTCGATGGATACGGCTCCAGTTAGATAGCCTTTGTCCAACAAGTTGTGAAGGACTCCAGTGAATTCCAGGAGGGCTGTTGATGTGCTGTGCCCTTGCCTGAACCCGTGTTGCTGTGCACATAGGATGTTATATTTGTCCAGGTAGTCTGTAAGCTGGTCAGCAACAATGCGCTCAAGGGCCTTGGGGGGGGGTAATATAGAGATCGGCCAGCAGTTCCCCTGTATGGACTTGTTGCTGTTTTTAAAGACCAGAGTGACAATAGCAGATTTGCATTTGCTTGGGAACTGACTGAGGCTGAAGGAGAGGTTAAAGATTCTGGTAAGCGGGCGTTATACCTCTTCAAGGGTGAGGGATAGCAGTTTAAGGTCCAGTGAATCACCACTGGCTCTGGACTTGGAGATACCCTTTGTTATGTATTTGTGGACATCATTCTCCTTGACTTTTTTGAAGTGGAATGGCGGATGATTTGAGGTGGTAGGTAGGGAATTTGGAGCAGGGGACTCAGTTTAGGAGAAAAAGTCTGGGGTGAGAACAGCACTAAGATCGGTGAAGGCTGCATTGAAAGTATTGGCAATGGCCTTCGGGTCAAGGGTGGTGGCTCTGTCAACCACCAGTGGGTTAAGGAGGATTTGGACTGCTTCCCTGTGACTTCCCTAATATTGTCCCAAAAAGCTCTCCCATCTCCCCAGGTGTTGGTGAGGGCTTCCTTGTAGTATGTACTCTTGGTCAGTCATATTTGTTTTGTGCAGTTGATGCAAGTCTGTTTGTAGTTTTGACTGTCCAGTTGAGCACCTGTGGCCCTAGCTATTGCCCAGAGGTGGTCCCTTGATTTTAACTGAGCCAGTAGCTCAGCCGTGAGCCAGGGATTGGAGAGTGCCTTGACTTTGCGCTTTTTTACTGGGGCGTAAGAGTCGCAGGCAGCATTGAATGTGGTGATGAAATAATCAAGGGCCGAGTCAACATCCAGTGCACTGTATATGGGAGACCAGTCTTGCCAACTAAGACAGGAAAGCGGCAACTACACTTAGAGGTGACCTCTCACTACTATCTCCCCCTCTATCATCCTAGTTGCCCCATCTTTCTTCACTTCAGCTCTCTCACCCTTACCAATTATGCATGTGCACCTCCTGCCCACCTGCCTCTCTCTTCTCCTCCTCCTCCTTTTGCCTTCCACCAACCCTATTGTCCCTGTTAACCCTCAGCCTCACTACTCCAGTGCTCCTACCTACCCTCCCTTCCTCCTATACCACTGCTCCTCCCCCCCTCCCTCCTCCTCCACACACCCCATATGCTCCTCTCCACCTCACCCCCATCCAGACATTACCTTTCCTCCCCGCGCTCCCTTGGGCATCTGATCCATCAAGTCTTCTCTGCCTGTGCTGCCCTACCCACCCCTGTGCTACTGAAACCCCTTTCTCTTCCTATCGCTCCCGTAAACTCTCCTTCTGCCACCCTCTGACCAGAGCAGCTCTCTCTTCTGCTCCTGACAGGAACATACATCCCAACCCAGGCCCTGCCCTCCCACCCACCTACCGGCCCACTGGTCTCCAAATAGCCTCCATGAACATATGCAGCCTGCTGAAAAAATTTGACGCCCTACAGTGCTGGGCCATGGCTCATCAACCAGACATCATAGCCCTGGTTGAAACCTGGCTGTCCAAATCCACCCCTGACTCATTTGTCTCCCTCCCAGGCTATACCTTATACCGGGAGGACCGAGTAGGCAAGCGAGGGGGAGGCTGTGCAATCTACACTAGGGACACAATACTTGGACAGGCACTCCCCACCCCTGCCCTTGTAAATGGGGCCCAGGCTCTTACCCTCAAACTCACCCCGGACCCTCTAGGGCCCTCTTATCTCACCACTGCCCACCTCGTTCCCCAAAGAACCAGCACCCGCCCTGGTATCTTTAACTGACTATCTGGCCTCCCTCCACCATAAGAGGAACAAATCCTAGTTGGGGACCTTAACGTAAATTGGCTCAGCACCTCCTCTTCACGATCAGAGACTCATTTGCCGCCCAAGACCTGGACGCAACTCGTCACCCAGCCCACTAGAATAAACCCTAAGAGAGGAACCAGCACCCTTCTGGATGTTACTATCACCAACCGACCCCAAAAAATCCAAAACATCCAGGTCCTACCAGATTCCCTAAGTGACCACTCCCCTATCCTATTTCATTGGGCAGTCCCCAGTCCCAAACCCAAAGCCCAGACCACCCTCTGCAGATGCCTCCGCCCTGGTGGGCTGCAAAAACTTAAACTATTCCTCACCCAGATAAACTGGTCCCCCATTCATCGTGCAACCGACATTGACACTGTCCTCGCCTTCTTCACACACACCTTCAACATGGCCTGTGATCTCTTTGCACCCTTCACCAAAATCCGGTCCAAAAAGCAGAATGCACCCTGGGTTAGCCCTGCCCTTCTACAATTACTAAGAAATCGGGATAACCTCTGGCACCTTGCCACTGAAACAGGTCGGCTGTCTGATAGGGAGGCTTACAATGCAGCCCGGAATAAGTGCTCTTGGGCCGTCCGGAAAGCCAAGACCGACCATTACCAGGCCACCCTTAACTCCTCCTGGGGCTCGGCCCAGACTTTCTGGGATAATATTAAACAACTAAATGGAAAATCACGCTCCCCTGCCCCATCCCAGCTCACTAGCAATGGCACTACCGCCACCGAGCCTGCCACCATAGCTAACTGGCTCAACACCGCTTTCACTGACCTTAGCTCAGTCCTCCCTAGTAATTTCTTTGACCCTCTCCCCAACCAACCTCCCCCTGTCCTCCAGCACCCCAGCTTCCACCTGCGCAAGATTTCTGCCCGGGAAGCCAGACCCATCCTAATCAAAGCTTTGAATAGCAACAGTCCCGGCAGTGACTCACTGGACCCCAGTATCCTCAGGCTGGTGCTAGATGAAGTCCTTGCCCCACTCACCAGCCTAATTAACCGATCGCTCTGCCTGGGACAATTTCCCACGGCTTGGAAAACAGCCATAATCACACCCATTCATAAAGGGGGCGACAGGTCGTCGGCCAACAACTACCGGCCAATCTCCATCCCCCCCCCCAAAGCCCTGGAGAAAGTGGTGGCCATTCAAATCACTGATTATCTGGCTAAGCATAGCATCTTATGCCCAGAGCAACATGGCTTCCGTGCTGGTCACAGTACCAGCACTGCACTAATTGAATTCTCCAACTTCCTACACTCCTCCCTGGATACCAGCTCCCTAGCTGGTGCAGTGTTCATCGACCTCTCAAAGGCTTTCAACACCGTCTCCCACCCTCTTCTGCTGAATGCTCTCTGCCACACTGGTCTCTTGGCTGGCCCCCTAGCATGATGCACAAGCTATCTAGCCGCTCGATCACAGTGTGTTAAAATCAATGGGATACTCTCTGATACCCGTCCCATTCACTCTGGGGTCCCCCAAGGCTCCATCCTGGGCCCCCTTCTCTTCTCACTCTATCTGAACACCCTGACCAGTGCATGCCCTGGCAAAATTCTCCTGTATGCAGATGACGCAGTCCTTTTTGCCACCCACCGTAATCCCGTCTCCCTTCAGGACACCCTACAGCAGTCTTTCAATAATGCCGAAGCCTGGTTTAAGGAGCGTAGACTCATCATCAATCTTAAAAAAACCAAAGCTATACTCTTTCCCCACCCCCAAAACAAAGCTAGCAACAACCCACTCTATATCCTTCCTAGTACCAAACAGCCACTGGAACAAGTCTGCTCCTACAAATACCTTGGGGTTACCTTCGACTCAGCTCTTACATTTCACAACCACATTGATGCCCTAACATCCGCCACTAACACACGGCTTGGCATCCTCTTCCACCATAGAACCTGCCTTCCCCCAAATGCGCTCCGGCTCGCTGTTACGTCTTCCGTATTGTCCCTTGTAGACTATGGTCTACCAGTCTATGGTGCTGCCGACCGACTGCACTCATAAAATTCACTTAACCTGAATAAAGCCTGCAGATTGTATTACTGGTGCCCCCAGGCTCACACACCTGTCAGCTGTATGACGAGGCTAAACTCTCACCCTGGATGAACGTTCGATATCAAACCTGCCTCCTCACAAAAAACCCTACTCGGCTCTCCCTCCTGGGATGATGGCATCCATCCACCAGATCCCACCCACTATTGCAACACGGTCATCCAACAAGACCACTCTAATGGTCCCTAGATCAAGAACCAGCCGTGGCCAGAGGTCCTTCTGCTACAGAGCCCCATCCTGGTTTAACTCTCTCCCTGCCCCATCACCAATGCCACCACCATCTCCAAGTTCAAAACCACCCTTCGAAACCAACTCTTCAACACTCTTAGCTGCTCCTGTCTCTGAAGGCAGCCTCCACCTCGACTTCTCATGACACGCCACCGAGGCGCTCTCCACCAGCCCTCCCACCACCTCTTCCGCGTACACCGTACCTATGTCTAACCTGGCCAGTGCCAGCTGTTTAAGGTATACCTATTAGATTGCTCAATTTTTGATACTAACTTGTGTAACACCTGTTCTCAATTACTTGTACCCTGTAACCTAAATGTATTTTGTCTGACCTCAGTGTGACGTGGCACCTCTGATGAACGCCTATTTTTAACAAACCTATGCTATGTAACCTAAAACTCTATGTATGTCTTTAATGTGATGAGGTACCTTTGGAAACGAGCCTCTGGCTCAAAGGTTGTAAACTGATTTCACAAATAAATAAATAAATAAAAATTTGAGATGGGTCAGTTGGCTACGGGGAAGGACTCTGCTGGAAATGGTTTTAGGAGGAGGCTTACGAAACTTATTTGACCAGTTGCAGATGACAGGGGAATGGTCGCTGAGGGAATCCAGGAGGACAGTGGTGTTGTTGATACGGGTTGGATGACTGGCAAGAACCCAGTCCAGGTGAGTGCTGGTACCTGACTTGTAGTTCTTCCTTGTGGGGGAATCGACTATCTGCGTTAGGTTAGCTGAAGAGATAGCATCCTTGTGGGTTCCGACATCAGGTGCAAGCCAGTTGATATTAAAATCACCCAGGAGGAGGATCTCAGATCTGGAAGGCTGGGATCTTACAAAGCCCAGGACTGCACAGAGACCAATCCCTTGGTCTTTTGGTGGGATGTAGACTGAGACTACAGTGAGCACTTTATTTTAGGCCCCAAGGAGTAGTTTGATAGGTAGGAATTGCACAGAAGAGTCATGGGGGTAGTGGAGATGGGGTGACAGGTGATGTTGTCTTTGATGTAAATTGCACATCCCCCCCCTCCCCTTTTGTCCTCCTATCAAGTCTGAAAACATTATAGCCTTGTAGCGCAACAGCATGGTCAGGAGTATTGGGAGTAAGTAATTTAACTTGTTATAACAAGTCATACAAAAAAAAAATCTAACTTTTGCTTTCATTTTCCTCCATCTAATTATTCAGACCAGGTTATAAATTCGGCAACTCAAGTGGAAAATTAACTGCAGTAACTGTGGGACACTTTTCAAAAGGGCAGTTATACAGGATTTAGGACACTGTCCTACATGCTAGACCTTTGGAGATCTAAGGGCTCAGCTCCAGGCAGCATGGGCAGAGATCACACGCCTCAAATCGCATATTCAGGAAGAAATGTAAGAACTGCCTGCCATTTCCCCAACATCCAACTGAAGCACCTCGACCGCAGAGGGTAGTTGGTCCGGGAGATTGGCAGGTGGTTAGGAGGGACAAATCAAGTGCCCCATCACTCATTGCTCTCCAACGTATCACCTCCACAAACCATATAAAAACTACAAACAGATATCTGCCTCTATCTCCAAAATCAAACAAAGGGGAAGAGGACACTGCAGAGCAGAACACTGCAGCACAGGAGCTAGCACAACAAAACTCACCCAAAACAGGGACCAAAACAAAAAAAACCAAAAACACTTCTGATCATAGGAGACTCCATGATTCGGGGAGTTGATGCCTACCTTCAGCTGGAGGTAATGGTCAGATGTCTCCCAGATACATCAGTGTGGAGAGACACTGACCACATTGCTAAAATAATGCAGGAAGCAGGAGAAAACATCGATGTCCTGGTACACATAGGGACTAATGATCTCTCCAGCCAGTCAGTTGTAGAGACCAAGGAACACCTGACCAGACTAGGAGACAAACTGTCATCCATTTCATCCGGCATCTCCTTATCTGAGATCCTGCTGGTCTGGGAGAGGGGGCAGATGGACGGAAGAGCAGAGAAGGGGAGACAGGGGAGCTAAACATGTGGCTCAAGGGCTGGTGCCAGGAAAAAGGTAACTGGCAACAGTTTTGTGGGCGATAGTTCTTTAAATTTGATGGACTGCATCTGACTAAGGAGGGAGTCAGTGCATTGGAGCAGGAGTTTTACATCTTTGCATAATATTTAAACTAGCCAATGGGGACTGGGGTGCAGCATCTGATACATCGAATGGGAAGAACACCCCTTCCCCTCAGCTAGTGATCAAACAGGAGTTCAGCATGTTTGCAGTTCATTTGCATCATCAGGTAAGGAAAAAGGTCTGGCTCCTCATACGATGCACAGGGGAAATGCCGGACCTCACCCAACAACTAACGCACCAAATTCTGGCCAATGGAAAATCATGTACACAAATGCCCATAGTCTGGGAAAGAAGATTCCAGACCTGCAGGCAACAATGACAGAGGCTAAACTGGACATTGTAGCCATTAGTGAGACATAGTTCACGAGTAAACACACTTGGGAGACTTCAGTACCTGGCTATGTACTGTTCAGAAGAGACCAGGGTGCAAAAAAAGGGGGGGGAGTAGTCCTTTATGTCAATGAAAATATCAAAGCTACAGAAATTCAGAATACACATAAGGAGCCAGAAGAACTGTGGGTCACCCTGGAAACAGGAAATGGGACAGCCATACGAACTGGCATTGTCTACAGGCCTCCTGACCAGGGAGAGGACATAGACACATTACTGTCAGAAGATATACAAATCGTGACAACTAAAGGGGAGGTTCTGATAATGGGAGACTTCAACATGCCAAATACAGATTGGCCAATACCAGCAGGAACATCCACCAGAACTAGACACATAGTGGATTCCCTGCTGGGGGAGGGCCTCAAACAACTGTTACAACAACCCACAAGAGACAGGGCTATCCTACATCTAGTAATGGCTAATGGGGAAAGGATCACAGAACTCCAGGTAGAAGGTCACCTGGAAGCCAGTGACCATCACATATATGGTTCCATTTAGCCACTAGAACTAAATCATCCCATTCCAATGCAAAAATATGGGACTTCAGAGGAGCTGACTTTGATAAGATGGCCAACAGAGTTAAGCTAGCCCTGGCAAGACGAAATACAGGTGAGTGGGTACAGGCAAAGTGGGCAAGCATTAAGGATGCAATACTTGAAGCAACATCCCATTGAGTTAGGAAAAGCAGAGCAAAAGAAGGAGGAAACCACTTTGGTTCTCAAAAACAGTAGCAGAAAAGGTCAGAGCCAAAAGACTGGCCATCAGGAAATAATAAGGGAATGCAGCGAGACGAAGATAGGGAGGCATATCAAACTTCCCTAAGGGAAGCAGAGAAGGTAGTAAGGCAGGCAAAGGCCCAAACTGAGGAAACACTAGCACGAACAGTAAAAGAAGGGGACAAGACTTTCTATAGATGCATTAGAGAAAGAAGAAAGTCCAGAGAGGGTATTGCTAAGATCAAAGGGGATAATCAGCACCATGGACATGGGGGTTGGGGGAGAGAGGTTTGCATAAGTCCCTTCACAAAAGAAAGGGTCCTACAAGAGTTTGCTAAGTTCAGGGTAGACAAGGCAATGGGACCGGATGGCATACATCCCGGGGTACTAAAGGAGCTAAGGGTGGAACTAGCAGAGCCATTATCAGAACTGTTTAGTGAGTCTCTGAGCACTGGAGAGGTCCCAGAATACTGGAGAAGGGTGCATGTGATCCCACTCCACAAGAGTGGCAGCAGGGAGGAGGCAGGGAACTACAGACCAGTTAGTCTTACCTCAGTAGTGGGCAAGATTATGGAGGCACTCCTTAAGGAAAGGATAGTGCAACACCTGGAATCCATAGGAGCACAGGATCCAAGACAGCATGGGTTTACAACAGGAAGGTCTTGTCAAACTAATCTCATAGATTTCTTTGACTGGGTAACCAGAGTGGTGGACTAAGGGGGTGCACTTGATGTTGCCTACCTTGACTTCAGCAAAACTTTTGATATTGTTCCACATAGAAGATTGATAAATAAGATGGGTAGGCTTGGGGTGGGTCAGAAGTTGGTCAACTGGTTGGCGGGCAGAAAACAGAAAGTGGTGGTAAATGGTATACAGTCAGAAGAGATGCAAGTCACAAGTGTGGTACCTCAGGGATCAGTCCTAGAGCCATTCCTCTTCAATATCTTCATCAGTGACATTGCAGATGGACCAGAGGGTAAGGTTTGTCTGTTTGCAGAAGACACCAAGATCTTCAACAGAGTAGGTAATCCAGATGGGGTGGACAGAATCAGAAGAGATCTAGATAAACTGGCAAAATAATCGGAAGAGTGGCAACTGGGGTTTAACGCAAAGAAGTGCAAGATCATGCACGTAGGGAAGAGAAACCCTGAAGCCACCTATAGGTTGGGAGGAGAGTTGCTGGCAATTGCAAGGGAAGAAAGAGACTTGGGCGTCATCACCACAGATGACCTGAAATCATCCAAGCAGACCACTAAAGCAGTAGGTAAGGCTAGGGGGATGTTGGGATGTTGGGGTGCATTAGTAGGGGTATCACAAGTCGTAAGAGGGAGGTAATAATCCCTCTTTACAAGACACTGGTTAGGCCCCATCTGGAGTACTACGTGCAGTACTGAAGGCAGCACCTTCACAAGGACATTAATAAAATGGAGGCAGTCCAAAGAAGGGCTACCAAAATGGTGCAGGGACTGCATCAGAAAACATATGAGGACAGATTATCGGAGCTCAATATGTATACCCTAGAGAAAAGGAGAGAGAGAGAGAGAGAGGTGATATGATCGAAAAATTCAAACATCTTAAGGGCATTAACAAGGTGAAAGAGTCTAACATGTTTCAATATAAGAAAAATAGCAGGACAAGAGGACACAGCATGAGATTAGAGGGAGGCTGATTAAGGGGTAATGTGAGGACATTCTTTTTCACAGAAAGGGTGGTGGATGCATGGAACGGCCTACCTCAGAAGTGGTAGATATGAATACAGTGCAGGGCTTCAAACAGGCATGGGATAGGCATAAGGGAGCAATACAGATGAGTATGAATAGATAGTCCATTGATAGAGTAATGGCCTTGGCACATTCATAAGGTAGAAAAAATGGGCAGACTGGATGGGCCTTGCGGTCCTTATCTGCCTTCAACGTCTATGTTTCTACGTTTCAACAAGGGAATTCCAATGAGGAATAATAATAAATAAACATTTTATTTTTAAGACGCCTTTTCAATTCCAAGGCACCTAACAATTTAAAAACAAGTAATATAAAATCCAATAACAAAACAATACACCTAAAAATCATAAACAATCAGATAAATACTTCAATTAATTAAAAATGCTTTATTCCACAGAAAGGTTTTTAAGCCATTCTTAAATTCCTCCACAGATGTGCATTCCCGGAACCGACTGGGTAGAGAATTCCAAATTCCAAAGAGAATATCTTAGGGTACTAAACATGTATTCATTGTAGACCAGAAGGGAGAAGGAGGATATGACAGAAATATTCAAATTCCTGAAAGGAATAAACAAAGTGAGGCATGAGGAATTATTTAGCAGGAACACCAGTTTGACAACTCATGGGCACAGCTGACAGATGGAAGGTTCTGAAGAGATGAGAAGAATTATTACTTTATGGAAAGGGTAGTGAAACCATGGAACTGCCTGCCAGTCAAAGTGGTGGCAGCTGAAACCGTGGGGGCTTCCAACAAGCTTGGGCCAGAATGAAAGGAATAGTGATCATTACTAGTGACAAGGAAAGGGAATGGAACTGGAAAACTGATGGAGAGGGTTAAAACCCAGCATCGACATTAGATTGCGGGGTTCTATAGAGACTCATGGGCAGACTGGATTGACCTTTGATCTTTTTTTGCCATCACATTCTGTGTTTCTAAAATCTGAGTTATTTTGATATCCCTTACCATCTAGACTCTGAAAGAGAGTAGAAAATGATGAGGAGATCAACAGCATAAAAAGGAGTGGAAAGCTGGAGCAGTTGTTCAGAATATTCGCACATGGCGTTCTCTGAAGTTTCTGTTTTTCAATGTATCACATTTGAATTTCTGATGGTATTAGTGACAAACGCCTCACCAGGAAGAATCAGTGACTCCATATATGCTGTCTTTTTGTTTCTTGACACTGCACTTTCCTTGATCGATCAGCACTGGAATTATATGTTTTAATTATTCCTGTAGCATATACTGGCACATAGGAGTCCCCCATGGCTTAGCCCATCAGTCACATCATTAGAGGGCCGGCTCCGGGGGAATTTGGGAACACATTGGCCAGCAGGGGGTATAGCAGAATCAACCAGTTAAAAATAAGTATGGTATAAAGGGAAGGTTATAATAATAATAATAATAAAATTTATTTAATTAAGCTCCTTTCAAATTTTTCAAGGCGTTGTACATAAAAACATGAAAACACAAGCATAATCAATACATACAATAGAACTACACAAAACGAATATTACAAAGCTAAAATAACCAATTACAACATAGCAGGAAATGTCTTCTCCCATAAAAAAGTCTTTATGGCCTTTTTAAAACTCCCGACTGTCGTACTCTCACGGAGCTGATGGGGCAGAGAATTCCAGAGGGTAGGAGCTGCAAAACCAAATGCACGGGCTCCAGAGGACTTCAGATTTACCCTTGGAATCTCCAGCAACCCCTCGTCAGCCGAGTGGAGCTGTCTCAGAGGGGTGTAGGGCACCAGAAGCTCTTTCAAATAGTCGGGACCTAGACCGTGCAGGGCTTTGTAGGTCAAAAGACCTACTTTAAAGGTGATCCGCCACTGTATTGGCAGCCAGTGCACAGTGCGCAGCACCAGAGTAATAAGGGACCTTCTTGAAACCCCAGTCAACAAACGTGCTGCCGCATTCTGCACTAGCTGCAAGTGGTGGATATCAACCCCAGAAAGTCCTAGGTAAAGGGAGTTACAGTAATCAAGACGAGATGTCACGAAGGCGTGGACCAGAACTGGCAGGTCGCAAGTTGGAACCAGGTGCCTAATCCTGGCGATGTTTCTAAGATGAAAAAATGCAGTCTTGACAACTGCAGACACCTGATAACGAAGGGTCAGACCAGTGTCAAGCTCCACACCCAGGTTATGCACCCGTTCGGAGGTGAGGATCTGGTCTGCCCCCAGAATTAATCCAGAGGGGGACCTCGCCCTTACACCCTCAACCCCGCGACCCGGGTCCACCACCATAACCTCGGTCTTTCCCGGATTCAACTTCAAACCACTGGTATTCATCCTGTCTTGGATATCAGCAAGGCAGTTATTCAGCACCGAGTTAGCACTAACCTGGTCAGGTGCAAAAGACAGGTAGAGCTGGGTATCATCAGCGTAGCAGTGAAACCTCAGCTCAAACTGTCTTACAATGTCTCCGAGGGATAGCATATATACTGCGAATAACATGGGGGAAAGCACCGAGCCCTGAGGTACCCAGCAAGGCAGAGAGAAAGCTCCAGATGAATGCAAACCCGAGACCACTCTCTGCATTCTCCCCTCGAGGTAGGATGAAAACCATCTGAGGACCACACCCGATAGTCCACAAATGGACCTCAGGCATTCGGCAGAACCCCATGATCCACAGTATCAAAAGCTGACAGATCAAGAAAACCAGAATAGAGCGCTCTCTGATTCTCGCCATCAGGAGATCATTGAGCACCCGAACCAGAGCAGTCTCGGTGCTATGCCTCTTACGAAAACCAGACTGGAGAGGTTCGTATAAACTATGGATGGTCAAATGGTTATCCAATTGAGCATACAACTTCTCAATAACCTTCCCCACAAAAGGGAGGTTAGAGATTGGTCGGTAATTTGCTAGGTCATCTGGGTCTAAAGAAGCTTTCTTCAGAAGGGGAGTCACCACCCCTTCCTTCAGAGAGCTAGGGAAAACTCCCGTCTCTAAAGAACACCGGATAATCCGAGCAAGGACCAGGCCGATAGTCTCACTACAACCCATAATCAGGGAGGTAGGGCCCGGATCCAAACTACAACATGTTGGGCGCATCTCACAGACAGTCCTCATAATGTCTACAAGATCCGGTAGGTTAAAGGAACTCCAGGAAACTCTGGGCTCTGCGACAAGACACTGACCAACTGCAACAACCTTAGAGTGAGGTCGGGGCCACTGCCTCCGAATGTCTTTCACCTTATTCGCAAAGAATCGAGCGATCTCCTCGCAATCAGTTTGCGTAAAAGCTTGATGGATCTGCCAACAGACTGGGTTGCACAGTCTGTCAACAGTTCTGAAGAGCTGAGCCGGTCGATTCCGGGCGACAGAAATTTCCCTGGACAGGAATTCTGCCTTCTTATGGGAAATTGCTGTTTGGTAGAGCTTATAATGCTCTTAACAAAATAAGATGGTCGGCATCAGAGGCAGTCTTCCTCCAACGACACTCCAACCTTCGCCCCAACCTCCACAGCCCTCTCAACGCCGCATCAAACCATGGTGCAACGGGACAGCATGGGAGGGGGCGAACATGGGCTGGTGCGATCTGCTCAAGTGCAGCCGATATGGCCCCATTATAGGCCACTACCAGCTGCTCAGGATCAGTGCATGACTCGTCAAACAATGAGAGGTCAATAACCGCCATCAGGTCTTCAGGGACAACGTCCCGCAATGGGCGGTACCTGACCAACTCCACAGGGGCCGACCTGCCCAGGGGGGCCTCAAAATTGAACCCAACTGAGTAATGTTCAGACCAACCGACTGGTTCCACCACCATGTCGGAAGCCTCGATCCCCAGGAGGAAAACCAGGTCAAGAGAGTGACGTCCTTTGTGTGTAGCTGCAGAAACAACCTGTGCAAAGCCCAGAGATGTCATCACCTGGAGGAAATGTTGACCAAAAAGCGAAGATTCGTTGTCAACCCACACATTGAAGTCGCCCAGCACCATCAATCTGGGTGACTCCAAGGCCATGTCGGCTGCAAAATCTGCTATTTCCTGCAGGAAAAGCTTCTCATCCCCTGGTGGACAGTAAATGAGAGCAATCCTGCACCCCACACCAGCTACCATAGTACACTCAAATGACCTAGCCTCCTCAACTGGTACACCAGTAAGGCCCAATTCGGTCTTAAAACAGACCGCCACCCCCCCCCGCGATCCAGTCTCGGGCGGTGTATAACTGAGTACCCGGCGGGAAGAGCAGCCTCTAAAAGAGAGCTGCATTCCCATCCAACCAGGTCTCGGTAATGCAAGCCAGATCTGCCCTTGCAACAAAGTCTGCAATAAGACCAGTCTTGTTGCAGACAGATCTGGCATTGCACAACAGCGCCTGAGTTGGACGAGGATGACGAGTTGTCCCAACCACTTGCCCTCCAAAACAGGAGGTGCCCTTGGGTATGGGAACCAGAACGGAACTACCACGCTCCAGAAGCCATTTCGCCCCAGTGCGTCTTCTAGGCCTAACCACCCCTATGGGAGAGCACCGCTCACTCCGCTGTCCACAGCCTCCTATGCCCCCCCAATTCCCCTCCCCTTCGCACAATCCCTAGTGCCCGACACCGATGATAAACATGAACGGGCAAGGGAGGCAAGAAGAAGGGGTGGAGGGCATGCAAAGTGGTGGCCAAATAACGTAGGACAGGTGGAGCCAGCCGGCACATCAAGCTGCTCAAAGGTTAAAACAATAAATAAAGTAAATAAAACAACACCAAAATCAACCTAACACTAAAAACAAACAAAAAATTAAAATTAAACTTAACCAACACTCTAATACAAAATCTATTAAATTATTTTTATCCACAAGCCCTCTCACGGCCTGGGGACATTAAAGAAATAATAAAACTAAAAACTAATAACAAAATAATGAATAGAGGGAATAATTTAAGAACCACCCTCCGGGACTCTCTCACCGAACTGGAAAAGGTGGAATATCACTGCATAAATTGTCCCTCAAATAAAGTAACTACAAACAATACACATCCTATATATAACAGAATACAAGATAAAATAACATCAACAAATAAAATTCAATTTCCAGAGGACCGTCATTCACCATCCACATCAATTTGGCTTAAATAAGGATCACAGCGGCCGCAGGAACTGCCAGCCCAAAAAGATCGGTGACCCACTACTTCCACTCCGGGAGAGGACAACCCGGCTGGCCGCCCCAGGAGTATAGAGAGGAGGGAGAAATTAAGGACAGGCCCTCTAGCCTACCCCACTCCCTCCACTGTGAACACCAAACCCAGGGCCACCAGAACACTGCAAGCTCCAACTAATAGGCCAAATGGAAGTCAGTTGCTCCAAGAACGTTATACAGTCACAATGTCAATAAACAAATCCAAAGTCACTTATCTTGCAGGATCTCTTCGGGACCGCTCCTTCAAGACACCGATCCCCGCAGTCCAACTAGCCAAAAATGGGTCCAGAAATAAACCAAAATGCACCACCACATAAAATCCAGGGGTTTTAGTCAGAATAAGGCTTAGAATAGGCCAAACAATCGCAAGACAAACAGTCCTCTTCATAGGTGGAAAAGTCGTTCAAGCCACACCGGAGGACATGATCCAAATCCTCAGAAAAACAATGACTCCCAAGCACCAATCGAATAAACAAGGATCCACTCTGAACTCCCCGAAACACACCATAGGACTCAGGTCTTCACCACAGAGCCAGAAAGTCAATATCTTTAAAGTGAAATCCAGCTCATAACAATAATGCTCAGGACGCACCGGGTCTCCCAAAGTCTGCAGCGCCAAACACCATAATACAACCGGACTTCCAGAATCCAACCCTGAGCAGGTACCGACCCGAAACCGTGGCTGTAACGCGTAAACAAGTCAGAACTGAGAATGTGGAGCAAAGCGGCACGTTCCCAAAACAAACTGGTCAAAAAATAAAATAACGCCACAACATAATTTAAAATCCAAAAGAGCAGCAAAAATTCGAGCACATGAAATGGGTTAGGCAAAGGTAGAACAAACAAACGAGAGGAAACAGAACAGCACAAGAATGGCTAGCCCAGCATGGCTGCCATCTTCCTCCCTTTATCTTGTTTTGTTAAACAGGTTAGGGTCATGGGTGGAGTGGCGCCCCCTCGGAAGACTTAACCGCCAAGACGCTACGGGGCTTTGCCTGTGTAGCCTGAGCTTCTAATAAATCTCACTGCATTTGCTGATAAATGAAAGGTTTGCCTGTAGTTTGCTGGCCAAGCAGCCAGCCACTCTCTCTTCTTGAGCTATATAAGCAGTTCCTCTAAGCCTCACTGTGAAGCATTTTTTCTTTACAGCCGCAGGCTATGTTGGTTTGTCCTCTGAGCTGGCTGGGGCCTACCCCACCCCCCACCTGCTGTTTCTGTGTGTCTCTACTGGACTCAGTGTTTGTTTTCCTGCTTCTGGTTTGTATCTTTCCTCTGGCTGTGTGCTTCCCTGTGTTTTGTGTTTCTTATTTTTGGGCCTTTCCCTGTTTTCTTTTGTGCTGTGGTTTGGTTTTGTCTTTTTTGGGGGGCTTTGTTTCTAAGCTCCTAGCATACTGCTACTGTGGAGCTTATACTGCTTGCTTTACTTACTCACAACTCTCAAATTATTTGCACAGCAACTCCTAGCATTCTGCTACTCAGAACTCATGCTACTGCTTTCTGCTACCTACAACTACAGTCACTGCTGCTGTCTATTTACTTTGATTACTATTGAACCTAGTGCCTGTGTTTTACACTGTGCTCACCGTGCTCAAACTACTGCAATGCAACTGCAATTATTATCTGTGTGTTTCAGCTCAGCCATAGCTGCTCCATGTTGCATACTCAATTCCTTTCACCTGACACAGTTTACTGACTTTAGCTGTGCTGCTCATTGCTGCTCTCATTCTCTTACAGCTTCATTGCACTGCCTGGCTACACCTGCTTTCAAGCATTGTCTCCTGTTTTATTGCACTTACAGTACAACTCTGAGGTCAGCCAACTAAGCTCCTGCTGTGGCTGTTAATATAGTTTTGTTATTAAAATTGCCTCACTACCAAAAATCCTCAGAGTGTTTGTCACCTTGATTTGGCTATTCCTGTTTGGCTGGCTTGCCCCCAATTCAATGCTGTTTAATTGCTATACCATATGTTATGCAGGTTCTCCTATCACTACTACTGCTTACTGACCTATCAGGTCCACACTTGCTTACGTAACCGTTGCTCCTTGCTTACGCAAACCATTGCTTCATGCCTACTGTCATCCCCTCGGCTACAGCCTGGAATTCTGCTGCACTCAATCTGCAATCAACCTTGCAAGGTCTCAGCACTCAATGCTCATTACGATCTCAGCATGCCGTGCTCATTCAGCTCACCAGCTTTTCAGCTGTCAATCAATTTCTGGGGCATGCCAGCCATTCTATTCTGGCGCAGGGTCCCTGCAGCCTACGGTCTCTCTCTGCATTTAGTCCGCATCTCGAGTGTGCCCAACTTGGGGCAGGATCTTTCTCACCTGGCCCATAGCTGGGAATGTCCTCGCCCCGGGCTTGGCTTTAGCTGTCTGCTATACGACAACAGCTCCTGGTGAAGAATTTAAGACTAGTGGTGAAGGGTGGTTACGACAATCTCCTTTGGCTCCAGTGCTCCACTATATAGTGTTTCCTAGTGAGGCACCTTCACCACATCCTTCCTATGACTGCCTCTGATTCACCTGATTTGATTTAGGGTGGGTAGGCCAGGTGAGTGCCTCAGCAGTTGTTGCTCTCCTCCTGTGCCTTGGATGCATGTATTGTTGCAGAGTCTTCTCGCAACCTTCCACAGCATTCCCACTAGAGGGTTTGAGTGAGAGCCTTCCTCCAAATTGGATTAGTTTCCACCTCCCTTTGATTTGGCTTTCCAAATTGCAGCTGCAGAGCCGTCATTAAATAAACTATCCCAAGCCTGGAGGGAAGGCAACCTAGGCCTTGGATCCCCAGAGATTTCCTCCTCATAGGGTTTTTTTTCCTCTCCTCCGTTGCCTCAGGTCATAACACTTAGTTAGCTTAGTTGTTTCCCCTCGTTTCTTTAGATAGGTTCCGTTGTTGGATGGAGGTGGAGGATGTCCTGCCATTCCCTCTCTCCATAGGGGATCCCCTACTCTCTCAAAGCAAACCATCAGTATTATGCTACACAGACCTGGGCTGTCATTATGACAACTGAGCATCTCATTGCATTATCAAACTGCCTATACTTCTCTACTACTACATTACAGTTATTACTGCTATGTCTCAGTTACTGCTTGCTCATATGCTTGATGTTGCCTCCTTTCTGGGGATGATACTACATTTTTTGGGGGGGGTTCCTAAGGTACCTTTAGCCACGGGAACCATCCCGTTGCACCTCTAGGGGTGGAACCCTCTCTGAGGGTTCTTTGCCTTCATACCCCTACAGGGTGGTAATTCCTCTGGAATAAAGAGCGCGAATGGCCAAAACCAAACTAATACAGTTGCACAAGCATAACACTATACTGGCTGCTTAGGCTAGTGAGATGAAAGGCTTGCCTGTAATTTGCTGGCCAAGCAGCCAGCCACTCCCACTTCCTGAGCTATATAAGCAGTTCCTCTAAGCCTTACTGTGAAGCATTTTTCTTTGCCCCACCATCCTCCCCCTTCCCTCCTCCAGCAGCAGCACTCTCTCCTTAGAGGGATTCCTAAGGTACCTTTAGCCACGGGAACTGTCCCATTGCACCTCTAGGAGTGGAACCCTCTCCGAGGGTTCCTTGCCTTCGTACCCCTACAGGGTGGTAATTCCTCTGGAATAGAGAGTGCGAATGGCCAAAACCAAATTAATACAGTTGCACAAGCATAACACTATACTGGCTGCATGGCCAGTGAATCTTCATGTGAGTTTCAAACATTTTTTCTACCTTGAGGGCTATCATTCTGGACTTGGAGGATATTGCAGGATCAACAAGATAAAAATAAGTATGATATAAAGGGAAGGTTAGAGTCTTGGGTGGAGTGAATGGAAAGGATAGGAGCAGCAGAGTCCATGGCTTAAGCTGTGGATCCTGCAAAATGAGCAGATTAGACAGACTAAACTGCCTTATTCCACTGGCTTCTTTGTATGCTTGTATGTTTGTATGTAAGGATTCCAGCTTTATAAGTTATTTAAAAAAGTTGAATAGTTTGCAGTTTTCCTAATCAGGATCTAAAGATCCTGCATTTTGCTCCTAGGGAGCTGACAGTTCCTTTTTAAACCTCAGTGTCAAGAAATGAGAATATAGCATAAATGAAATCATTGTAGAGCATTCACAAGCAGACAGTGATCTAGGGTTTATAATAAACTGCAGTTTGAAATCATTTTCTAAATGCAGGACTGCATGTGGGATAGCCAATAGGATGCTGAGATGATCAGGCAGGTTTCATTAATAGCAGCAAAGAGGTGATATGGTCTCTGTACAGGTCATAGGTTAGGCCATACCTGGAGTCCTGCATGCCATTTTGGAATCCTCTTCTGAAAAAAGACAAAGAGAGGTTAGAAACTGTTAAGCAGAGGGCAACAAAAAAATTACAAAATAAACCCAGGGGTTAATAGACACGGTCCATACATTATTAAAAAAAGTATAATTGGGCAGCAAAGTAGGACCTAACAGTATAAACATGTACTGACTAGAAGACAGGAGACTGGGAGTGGGGATGGGTTGGGGGAGCATGATAGAAACCTAGAAATACACACAGATACATAACAGAGTGGACTTCATTGAGTTATTTAACTTAAGAAACAACAAGACCAACAGGGGGCACATCCTCAATCTAGCGAGCGAAACGTTCAGAAAGACATAAGGAAGTATTTACTTACAGAGAGGGTGGTGGATAGGTAGAGCAAACTACCCAGTAATACTAGAACTTTTTTGGGGTTCCAACCCCAATGGGTTATTTACAAGGGATAATGAGAAAGAAAAGGGAGGCCAGGAGCTCTGGGAGCCATTATAGGAATGAGGAGATATTCTAGGTAGGCACAACAGGGCATACTTGGTTTGCTTTTCATCTGGCCAATAAAATATATGTATCAATATATGTAGTATGGATGGATGGGAGGACCCGCTCTGACACCCCCCCCCCCCAAGACCAGTTAGCCTCAACTAAACTCTGGAAATTAGAGTCTTTTGTGACTTGATCCTGATTTGACCCAGTCAGTCTATTAATCAGTTTGGATCTGCCAGTGACCCGGTTCTGGTACTTTAAGTGGACATGGAGCTTTATTCCTGTTCAATATGAGAAGTGGGTGGAAAACAAAATATAAAATAACTATTTACTTTAAATGACATAAAGAAAAAGGTCATTAAGGGGAGTAGGGCAACCAGATTAAATCATTCAACATGGTCTGGATCTACCTCTGACACTGTGCTGGCCCAGTCTGGAAAACGTACTTGTTTTGGCAAACCAGAATAAATCAGAGTATATTAAAACCTTTTGGGGTCGCATGCCAGATGCCTAAGAATATGGACACTTAGGCATGATCAGGAGCAAACCACTGCTTTAAATCCAACAAATTGCCCTATTTTATCCGCTGACAACTCAAACTAAAGTAACCAGATGGTAACAGGACATCTTCTGTACAACTGGAGAAATTTTTTGAAGAGGAATACTAGAGTTAGCAGATTTGGGGTCCTAGTAAGTATTTCCAGTTAACAGGCAGCTCACAGGAATGGACACTGTGATGCTGGCATCAAGTTGAGCTGGGCCAGCTGAGCACTTGCAGCATTTGGGGGGGTGGGTACCTACTACAGTAACGGATCCCCATAACAATGACTTAGCCTCAATTTGTGCCATGCTTCATAATATCATTGTTAGCCAGTCAGATATAAAACAAGATATTACAGGACTGAAAAATGTGGTGAACGTTATCAAAGTTAACTCAGATATCAGAAAGGATTATGGAGGCTGAAGTGAGGGTGGCAGCTGTGGAGGAATCAGTGGTAAAACTAGAGGATGATTCTGTTTTCATGCACCAACAGTTTAAACTTTTATGGCGGAAGGTGGACAACCTCGAGAATAAGGGTCAGAGGAATAATTTAAGGATTTTAGGGATACCTGAAGGAGTCGAAGGTTCAAATATGTCTGCTTTCCTGCAAGAAATGTTACCAGATGTTTTACAGTATAACTGGGGTTGGCCATTAGAAACTCAACAGGCACATATGTCCTTGGCTCGAACCAGGTTCTCCCCCCACTCCCTGACCAACTGTGGCATATTTCCTGTGATTCTCTATAAAATATATTGTGAGAATGGTAAGGGAGAAAAATCACTATTCTGGAATGGGATTTGTATATCTTTCTTCCAAGATTATTCTTCAGAGGTGGTCTCTCAGAGGAAGGCATACACAGTTATAAGAAATGTTTTAAGGCAGTGTGGAGTACCATACCAAATAAACTACCCTGCAACATTGATTCTAACTTTTAATGGGGTGTCACATACTCTCAAATCACCTGAGGAGGCCTGTTTTTATTATTGATGCCAGAATCCGTTAAGCACAATGGTCTACAGCAGTTTGAATCATCACAACATTCCAAAACTCTCCAACCATGATATGCTGTGCATGAGACACTCTTAGAACCTAGGCCACAGCAGAACTCTAAGCTAGTGGACAGCCCTAAGTTTAGAATGAATCTCCCTGAGTTCTCACAAAGAAAAGACCAGCAGACAATCGATAGAAAATGTAAAGGCCTCACCAGGGGCCGTCAGAAGTCCACGGTGTTTACCCCAAAAGGTGCTGCAGGGAAAAAGTACTTCTGTTCTCTCCAAAGTAATTGCTATGCAAGCTAGCTAACGATATGAAATACTTCCAGGAAGAGGTGTTTGTAGAACGTCAGCCAATCGGTGGGATTTATGTTAAGGACCAAGCCGAAACCTCTTCCCTTACATGTGCCAGTCCCAGAATGCTCCTCTGCTTCCCAGACACCGATCGCCAATGGTGGTGAATGATTTTACTAGTGATCTATTCAAAAGTTTAAAAACATATCTTTTTGAACTTCTTGTCATTACATACGCATAGTTTGTGCATGAAGTTCTCTGTGGTTTATTCTACTCATCATTCAACCACGGAAGAGGCTGACAACACAGTTTATGGTAAGCTGGTTTTAAGGGGGAAGAAGATCTTGTTTGGCAGAGTTTCCGTGGAACTTTAACAGTATTCATTGACCAAACTGTCACTGCCTTTTCATTCTGGTTGCCATTGCTAGTTCTGCATAACTGAGTGCTGTTACAAGACTTGTTACCTGATCAGTATATGCTTTATTAACTCTAGTACTGCTGGATCTATACAAGGGGGATTTGTGTTTTATACTTCTTTTACTGTAAGTCATCACAACATGTATAAAGCAGCTGGTGAAAGGTCATTTTATTACTAACCAAATCAGTCTGTGGTGTCTTCTGGCACCCCACCCTTACCCTGTCTGCCCCATGTTATACTGTTTTGGGATGTATTTTATGTTCGATTGTTTACTTGTATGAGTCATAACGCCTTAATCATAAGATTGTGATGCTCAACTGATAACTGCTGCAATGGGGAACGTATGATGGCTGCTATCCTCGCCCTGTGTTTACACCCCTGTATGTTAACTCATCCCCCCCAAAAACAGTTTTTTTTAACCCCACATCTTAACTCTTCTGAAATTCACCCTCTTGGTCTCCAATATATATTGCTTTTATTTTCCAATCTCTTATACTTTGAAATGCCTCTGTATATTGCACAATGCTGTTGTTCACTCTGCAATCTACAATCAAGATGGTACATGTGTCTCGTTGACTGGTGGATACTACGAGCTGATAAGTTTCAGGAGTCTTTGGGTAAAAGAAAAAAAATTACCACATATGCTTATAATGCTGAATGTTGTGGTTCTGTACATCTTGCAGCCTTATGGACATCCAGCACTTTGGGTAATGTGGTGGTCTGTGTACATATATTTATGTCTCTGTACTCTCCTGAGTGCTACCCAATGAATCTGCAAGCAATTTTATGACAGGCTTTGGGATGGCCTAGGTATATAACAGCATGCAATGCGTTCTCTTTTGTGACTCTTGTTCAATATAACCACTACCTTAACTTCTTCTTACCCCCATTTTTTTTTGCTTCTCTACCTTCATCTGCCCCCCCCCCCAAATTTATCCTCAAACCAATCCTGATGTTCCTGCCTTTCTTTTTATGGGGTTATGTATGTGGTCTTTTTAATTTTGTATTTATTCTAGGATTACAAATACTTTTGAGCCAAGGATCTTTTACAAAGGTTCCACGTCAACTACAGTACAACACAGAGAGAAAAAAGAAAAAATATGGCTATAACATATTACAACTAGGAGAAATACAATGCTGTGGTTAGGATAAGCTATACTATAGTGGGATAACATAGGGGAAGACAGAGTGGAAGGTGCAAGGGGACACAATGGGGAGGGTGGATACAGTGGGAGGAGAGACCAGCTGGAGGCATTGTCGACATCACAGTGGGGGAGTAGAAGGCGACATACGCAGAACAGAATGGGGGGAAGTGCTAGTGTAGTGAAGGGGAGGTGGGGGAAAAGAAGGGATGGGGAAAGGGAAGTAGGAGAAAGGGGGTGGAGTATATGTGCTTGGAGAAGAATAGGGTGATGACAGGTGGGGCTGGTTACATGTAGGAGTCCCAGTGGGATAAGTGCATAGTGCAGATTTGTAGACGATTGATGGGGCTGGTTATATGTAGCAATCACAGGAGCTGGTGGCAATGAGATGAAGGCAAAGCTTGGATTTGAAAGGTCCAAGCTTTGTCGTAGAGGAAATGTCAGGACTGAGACCGTTTAGCCATCTAGGTCCCCTATAGGCAAGGGATCTTTGGCCCTGGGAGGTGTGGCAACGGGGAACCTGGAGGAGTTGAGTTTCAGATCCCATGGTGTTATGAGTATTCAGGCATTGCCGCAGTAGGGCTTGGACACTGGGAGGTGCAAGGCCCATAGTAACTTTCTTAGCCATTGTGCGGGTTGGATACCTAATGCGGTTGGAGAGTTGGAGCCATCCTGTTTGTGCATAAAGGTCATACGTGTGAGTCAGACGGTGGGCACCAGAGATGAGCCAACAAGCCTTGTTAAGAGATGTCGATATTTGAGCGCAGTGGATGACGCAGAACCGTAGATGATTATTCTGTAATCAGTGATGGAGACCACTGAGCTCTGGACAATGATCCTCAAGGCTTCTGGTGTAAGATGTTGTCCGTGGCTGTATAGCAGGCCTAGTCGTGTATTTGCAGATTTGGCAACACAGTCAATGTGGGAGTGATACGAGATGTTTGGGTTCCGAGATATTCCAAGATATTTAAATGACTGCACCTGCTCAAGGATGTTTCTGAGGCTAGTTGTAATGGTGAGGAGGTGATGCCTGTGCTTGTCATGAGGGCTGTTGAAAAGCATAACCTTGGTTTTTTTATGGTTTAGGACCAGCTTGTGCCTACTAAACCAGTTTTCAACAGCAGCAAAACCTTGCTGAAGATTGTGTTGAAGTGGTTCAGGGTCCTTGTGAAAGGTGAAAATTACTGCGTCGTCAGCATATAGGATGAGTTTCTCAGGACAGGATTGGGGAAGGGTGTTCAGAAAGAGGCAGAATAGTAGTGGGCCCAGTATAGACCCCTGGGGTACGCCGGAGTGGACTGGTCTGGTATCAGAGAGTACCCCAGCGATTTTTACTCTGTGACCGATTTTCTAGGTAGCTATTGAACCAGGCTGTAGTGTCAGGGGAGATTCCAGAAGACTGGAGCTGTTCAACCAGCAGACAATGGTGGACAGTGTCAAATGCTTTTGTCGGATCGATAAAAATAGCCCTGGTTAGATGACCTTTATCCAGTGTGGTGTGTAGCTCCCAGTGAATTCCAGTAAGGCAGATGACGTACTGTGGCCTTTTCTAAAACCATGTTGTTGAGTACATAGAATGTTATATTTTTCCAGGAAATCCATAAGTTGGTCGGCCACTATGTGTTCCAGTGCCTTTGAGAGAGGAGGGAGTATAGAGATCGGACGACAGTTTCCATGGTTGGTCTTATCCCCGTTTTTGTGGACTGGTGTAACTGTAGCAGCTTTCCATATGTCTGGGAACTGGCTGAGACTAAGGGAGAGGTTGAAGATTCGAGTTAATGGACCTAGGACCTCATCAAGGGTGAGAGATAGTAGTTTGAGGTCCAGCGAGTCCCCACTAGTTCTTGACTTGGATATTGCTTTGGTGATATATTTGCAGGCTTCATGCTTCTTGATAGTTTTGAAATGGAATGGCGGGTGATTGGATGGAGTGGGATAGCTACATGGGGGCTGATTGGGAGGAGTGGGATAGCTACACAGAGTAGCGGAGTCTGAAGCCAGGAAAAAGTCCATGGGGAGAACACTACTTAGGTCAGTGAATGCATCATTGAAAGTGTTAACAATGACCAGTGGATCAAGAGTGACTGACCCATCAACATTTAGCATCACTGGTGAGGATTTGGGCTGCTTTCCCGTGACTTCTCTGATGTTCTTCCAAAACTCACTCCCATTTCCCCAGGCATTAGAGAGAGCTTCTCTGTAGTGCATGCTTTTCTTAAGTGTGATGGATTTCGTGCAGTTGTTTTGGGCACATTTGTAATTCTGAATGTCGGATTGAGGCCCTAGCCAGAGCCTAGATGTGGTCCCTTGATTTCAGCTGTGCCAGAAGCTCACCAGTTAGTCAGGGTTGTTTAGTGCCTTCACTTTTTGCTTTTTGAGCAGGGTGTAGGAGTCGCAGGCAGCATTGAAGGAGGAAACAAAGTAGCTGAGGGCTGAGTCGTCATCTGTGGCTGTGTAGATGGGGGACCAATCAAACTGACTGAGGCAGGATTTAAGGTGATTCAGCCAACCACGAGGGAGAACTCTGCTGGTGATGACTTTAGGTGGGGGGCTTGCAGAATTTGTTTGACCATTCACAGATAACAGGGGAATAGTCGCTAAAAGAGTCAGGGAGCATAGAGGTTTTGGAGATACGGGAAGAATGACTGGTCAGGGCCCAGTCCAGCAGGGTACTAGTGCCAGTTTTGTAGTTTTTTCCTGTGAAGGACAGAACCATTTGTTAGAGGTTTGCTGCTGAGATGGCATCCCTATAACCATCTGCATCGGACACATGCCAGTTTATATTAAAGTCACGTAGGATGACTGTCTCAGAGCCTATTGGTAGGGTTCTGATAAAATTCAGAGTGGTATTGAGGTTTTTCCCTTGGCCATTTGGAGGGATGTATACAGAGACAATGGTGAGGGCTTTGTTGTGTGCCCCTAAGAGAATTTTAATCGGAAGAATCTGGGCTACGGAGTCATGGAGGGGGGTAGAGATGGGGCACCCCATTAGATAGTCTTTGATGTAGTTAGCACAACCCCCTCCTCTTTTGGACACACGATCTAGTCTGTGCACATTGTACCCTGGTAGTTCAATTGCCACATCTGGAATTTTGGGCGTTAGCCAAGTTTCAACAACTGAAAGGATATCAGGTTTGTGTTGGTTAGCAAAGATTCATACAGTATCAAGCTTGGGGATTAGGCTGCAGACGTTAATGGTTGCGAGAATCAAGCCCCCAGATGGTTTAGCATGGCAGGCTGGGCTGGCGGGGGTAGGGCCTGGATTTGGGTGCACGTTTCCCGACATCAGCAGGAGGAGCAGGAGCTTCAAGGTGCATAAACGGAGTTTCTTGTAGGATAAATTATGTGGCCTTTGCTTGTCGGGACATAGACAGGGCTGTAGGTGTTTGTCCCAGAGTGTTGTCATATATGATATAAGGGATAGGTGGGGCCAGTGCCCGACTCTGGAGGAACTCAGGACCAGCCAATCAGGAGCCAGGGAGGCCCATGTGTGGGAGCAGGGTTTGTAGTGGAGTGTGCCTGGGTGGCGATATGGGTTATTTAGTTGGTATGCAGGGGGGAGGGGGTAGCAGCACCCAGGAAGATAGGAGAGGTGCAGTAGGGAGGTGAGGATAGAGAGGTGTATGAACACACTGGAGGAGGAGTACACTGTCAATCAAAAGGTGAAGGAGGCAGTGCCAGGGCACTGGTAGAGTGATAACAGAGTAGGTGGTGTGGCAGAGAGGGAGGATCAGTAGAGTGTATGGACAAGGAAAAAGAGAGGAAAACAAGAAAGAAACTGGAGTGGGAAGGAGGAAACCTAGGAAGGGACCCAATAGGGCTGAAGCAAGGCAAGTCTGAGAACAGGTGGACGGTGCTTAGGTCTATTTAATACAGGTGGGGGGGGCCCAAATTTTAGGCACTTTCTGTGCCCGAAATGAGCACAGAAGCCCAGAAAAGCATCAAGAGGTGCAGAGGAAAGAAGGGCCAATCATGAGCAGAGGCGAAAAATGTGAGTCCAATCGGGAGAAAGCGCTGAGCAGGAGCCAATCGCAGCTGCTCACAGCTTCCCCAGCCCAGGCTGTAGGCTTACACAGCGTAGCTGGATACTCTGTGGGTCCTGGAATGGTAGGATAAGGTGGCTAGCTTGGGGAGCCGCGGCCGCACCAGCAGCGAGCCTGATCAAGGGCTGGATCTAAGTGGGGAAATCACAGACAGGTTAAACTTAGGGAGGAGTCTGTTGTATGAGTGATTATCATGTGTTTGTGTTGTCAGGAGTCATACCCCTTGGAATGCCAGGTTCTGCCACAGCAGAAGAGTTCTTATCTAGCTGAGCTGAGCGACAAAAATCTGAGCGCCAGTGTCATTGGGGATTCCCTGACTGTTTGGATCACAGACTGTGGTGAACATTTTTCTTGGTTTTAAAACAAACAATGTTACTCATTCGTAATAGTATTAGTTCTATTTTAAGGTTTTTTATAATATGTTCAGTAATGATAATTACCTCCAATAAGAATAATAGATTTCACTTTAACAAGTGTGTTTTGTTATGTTTTAGAGTTCTGATGTTATACAATACTGTACATAGGTATAGGTGAGGTTATGGTGATATATACCTCATATTTTCTCCTACATTGGGTACAATACATAGGTTTACTGTGTTGTTTGCAAGAATCTTTGTGTTTCTATGGCTTATTTTATGAGTAATAGCCACATCCAAATATAGGTTACTGGTACTAAGAATACAGGAGTCTGAGTTGACACATCTTCCTCCTATTGGTTTTCTCTACCTTAGATATGGTAGACAGGGGGCTTTACTCCCGAAGGAAGTACGGAGGCTCATCGGGATGGGTCAAAATAACATGCCGATTGTCGCTCCATGCATAGTAGATTGTAATACGGATGACACAGTTACTGTAAAATGTATTTCCTGGAATGTCAAGGGACTAGGATCACCAATTAAAAGGCAAAAAAGTTCTAACCTATCTTCACAAACTTAGGGATGATATAGTACTGTTGTAGAAAACTCACTTGCTAAGTGATGAGGTTATAAAACTATAAAGGTCATGGGTTGGGGAGGTATTTCATAATTCAGTTAGCAAAAAAAGAAGGGCTTGGCTATACTTATTAGGAAAACTCTTAATTTTTCCATAATATCTCACCGGGTAGACCCAAACGGTAGATGGAAAATATTGGAAGGGTTAGTAGACGATGTAGAAATTACCATATGTGATATCTACGCCCCTAATAGGGAGTCCAGTGCATTCTTCTCTGAACTCTTTGATGAGGTGAGCAAAATGTCAAGTAAAAATCTTATGATGGGTGGGGATTTTAATGTTGTTTCGGACCACTGGATGGACAGAAGTAACCCTAGAGGCTCCCAAAACAATAGTAGGGCTAGTAAAGTCATTGGAGACAGAATAAAAGATTTAGGCTTGTCCAATGCATGGCGAGTCATGTATCCTGATTAAAAAAAATTACTCTTTCTATTCAAATAGACATGGCACATACATAAGAAGTGAGGCTCCGCTTAGATAAACAGAAGAAACACTGGCAAACAGGTGGCATGGGCCTCCTTAACTTTAAACAATACCAACAAGCGTTTTTGTTTAGACAAACATGCCAATGGTTCCTTCCAGATAGCAGTATTCCCATATGGGTCAAGTATGAACAAGCTAGTGTTTTTCTTCACTTACTCCAACACACCCTGTATACTCTTAGGTGTTTACCCAAATTCTATGAGATCACGTCGGTTTTTAAAGAATTCTGCTAAATCTGCAACCTATTTTGCTAAGCACTTATCCTCCCCATTGATACCCTCAAAATATATTCCCATATGGAGGAACATAGAAACATAGAATTTGATGGCAGATAAGGACCGCTTGGCCCACCTAGTCTGCCCATTTCTCTACCTAATGGGTAGGCTGCAGATCCTAGTTAACCAACAGCCTGCTTCCTCCTACCCTCCCCACTAGAATTGTCTTATGTCTGTCCCATGCATTCTTGAATTCCCCCACTGTTTTTGACTCCACTACCTCCTCAGTAAGGCTGTTCCATGTATCCACGACCCTCTCCATAAAAAAATACTTCCTCACATTACCTCTGAGCCGTCCCCCTCAATATTTAAATTGTGCCCCCTGGTTCTTGCACATCTCTTTTTCTGAAAGATGCTACCCTCTTAGACTCTATTGCTTCACTTGATGTACTTGAAAGTTTCTATCATGTCCCCCCTCTCCCTCCTCTCCTCGAGGGTATACATACTAAGCTTCTTTAATCTCTCTTTGTATGTCTTCTGGTGCAGACCCTGGATCATTTTAGTTGCCCTCCTCTGTACAGCCTATATCCTGTCTATGTTCTTGTGGAGATGGGATCTCCAGAACTGGACGCAGTACTCCAGATGGGGTCTCACAACTGTCTGTACAGAGGGATAACAACTTCCTGTTTCTACCTGTGATGCCTCTCCCCATGCATCCCAGTATCCCACCAGCCCTCCTTACTACCTTCTCACATTGCTTGCCCATCTTAAGGTCATCTGATATGACTACCCCCAGGTCCCTTTCCATTTTTGTTGTTATTATCTCACCCCCCCCCCCCATTGTGTACTCTTCTCCTAGGTTTTTGTTTCCCAGGTGCATTAGTTTGCACTTGTTTGCACTGAATCTAAGATGCCATACATTTGACCATTCCTCCAACCTTGCCAAGTCCCTTTGCATCCTTCCCCCCCACCTTCTGTATCAAACCTGTTGCAGATCTTTGTGTCATCTGCAAAGAGAAATCCTTTTCCTTCCAGTCCCTCTGCAATGTCACTTATAAAGACATTAAAGACGACTGGTCCCAGTTAGGGTTACTACATGTCCTGACTTTTCAGTGGAAAAAATATTTTTTTCCACTAAATCTTGTAGAAAACTATAGTACCTTAACTAAAAGACATTAAAATTCGATGAAACCATAGAAGCAACCAAGAAAGCACAATACTTAGCCTTGATTCTGATTATATAGAGAAAACAAGTCTGTTGCACTGGTCAAGGTTACATACTGTTCTGCGACAAATCATGTTTCAGTAAGAAATGTCCCACTTTGGGCTTCTTAAAAGGTGGTAACCCTAGTCCCAGTACTGAACCCTGTGGTACCCTACTAGTAGCCCCCCCCCCTTTCTTCAGAGTGAACTCCGTTTACTATTACCCTCTGTATCCTGTTGTCCAGGTAGTTTTTTACCCAGGCTACCACTTTGGGACCCACTCCAAGGCTGGCTAACTTGTATATTAATCTTTTGTGTGGGACTGTGTCAAATGCCTTGCTAAAGTCTAGGTAGGTCCTGTCCACAGCCCCTCCCTGGTCTACTACATTGGTCACCCAGTCAAAGAAATCTATTTGATTTATCTGACATGACCTTCCTACTGTGAATCCATGCTGCTTTGGGTCCTGTGCCCCATTGGCCTCTAGGAACTCAATAATTCTTTCCTTTAGAAGTGATTCCATCATTTTCCCTACCACTGAGGTCAAACTAACAGGTCTGTAGTTTCCTGCCTTTGTCTTGCTCCCACCTTTGTGAAGGGGAATCACGTCTACCCTCCTCCAGTCCTCCGGTACCACACCATCCTCCTATGATTTGTTAAAAAGGATAGCATTACATGTAATGGTAGAATGTTGACTAACCGACCCTGGGAAAAGAAAGGGATACATATATTGGGTGATATTATTGATCCCCTCACAGGAGTCCTTAGGTCCTTTCTGGAGCTGAAAGGGATTTATGGGTTACTATACACTCAGTTTTACTCCTTTTCACTGATGAGAGATGCCCTACAAAATATAGATAGCACTCAAGTTATTTCAGTGTCTAAGGAATTTGAGGTTTTAAATACAGTCACTAACAGTAAAGGTAGGGCTGGGAAATTATATCAACTCACCATCAAAGTAGACCCTGATTTAATGAGTGTGACCAAGGCCTACATGGGACAAGTGGCTAGGAGATAGCACATGTGGCATAATGCATGCAGATTTAGTATGGACTTGCAAGGGTGTCTGACCTAGTTTAATGTACTCCATAACTGGTACTATACACCTGACAAAATGCATAAGTTGGGCCTTTCCCTAAATAACTGTTGGAGATGCAGCCATGTGGGTGCTGATCTCTTACATATGATGTGGAGTTATCCCTTGCTCACTTCTGCTTGAGTAGTGATCTGGGAAGCTTGTAAATGTGTCATCCAGGTTAGCTTCACCTTTGACCCTGGCATTTTTATATTGGGAAGCGCTAACTCACTAGCATAACTATCCGCGTCAGAAAAGAGATGGTTCATGGTGGCCTCCTTATGCTTTAAACATTTAATTTTAAGCGATTGGAAGAACACATATCCGCCAGACTTAGATGAATGGGTCAGGTCCTCATCTAAGGAAGACATCAATGAATACATCAGTCACTGCAATGCTAGGACTCTTCATAAATATGATGCAGCCTGGGACCTCTTTTTCTCTTGGTAAAAATCTACTTAGGACAGTTTTCTGTTCCTTTAAATACTCGTAGCATTTAATACTCACCATTGTTAATTAATCACATGTTAATGTTTACCTGTCTTGACCTAGATATTCTTACAGTTAGTGCTACATGTTCTCATTTACTATTTATTTTGTTATACTTACCAGGTTTAGCTTTCTCCTATAGGGAAACCCATGGCATAATTTGCCATTATAAAGGCATGTTTATAACAGCAATTACAAGCTGGGTTTCCCTGGCTCTATGCATGCGCAAGTCACGAGTCTTCCGGGTTTTCTATGCTCACCACTCTGCCTCCTCACCTGCCTGAAACCGCATCGCCACTTGACTACTCGGCAGTAAGTTACTTAAATAAAATAATAAGCCCTCTCCAGAAAAGCAGGGGCCAGACAGAGCAAAATAAAAAAAAAAAATGTAAATTGCCACAACATGACAGTGGACCACTCTAAGAGCAAACCGGACACGGCAGCACCAGAACATCATTTATTTTATATAATTGCTGTGACTAGAAAACTAAACCCAACAATTATATAAAATAAAATATGGGGTGGTATGTAAACTAGAATTCTACACACACCCCTTGGGGTTGGATGCTTAAATAAACCCCTTGAACTTCGCTCCCGGTATTATGCGGCATCCAACCCCTCGGGTGTGTGTAAAATTCTCGTTACACACACCACCCAATACTTTATTCTATTTGTAGTTATCATGCTTATTTATACTTTTACTGCATGGTTTTATAATCCGCATTGCATATTCTGAATGTTTCTTATTATAATGCAATACAAATTGTTGTAACCCCCCCCCCCTTACAAATGGGGGGTTCCTGAAAAGTCTTCCTTGAGCTTGCCTAAATGCTCACTTCCAGGTTGGTGTCCTGCATTTTAGCAGTTTAAACGTTATTGCTAGAGAGTGCCTGTGTGGCCTCTGTGTATTGACTCTTTAAGAGCTGCCTATATCACAGTGATAATTAATCTGGGAGGGGGGCTGAGTGTTTCCTTGCTTGAGTCCTGCCCGGGCTGCCAGATAATTGCTTCATTTCTGCCATCGCTATTAGCGTAGAGAGAGCTCTGTCAGAAGATGTGCTTGTTTGTTGGTTATCTATCAGAGTGGTAAAGATATTGTAATTTGTCTAACCTGCCTTCTTTGCAGCACAGACTGTTTGTTTATTTCCATCATCTTGGTCCTGGACTGCTGAAATGGGCCAATCAGTACCTTTGGGGACTTTAAAATGAAGCTTGTCCCCAGGGGTCTTGTGGGAGCAAAATTCTGTAGGAACTGTAGTTTTTGCATTTTGATGCCAAAACAGACCTGGAAGGGGAGCCCTTGCTTTGACAGACAGATGGATCAACCAATTGAACTTTCTGGATCGAAGGAAAATCCCCAACCTGCCTGCAGCAGAGAGGCAGAAGTGAGTTAGAGCTGTAAGAGTGAGCAGCTCCAGTTCAAGGAGCTGCTGCCCTGCAGGGTAGCGTGAGGACTTGGCAGAAAGGCCAAGTCTAGCCTGCCTTCCTTCAGCTCTCCTGCATGGAGAGATTAGAGAAGCATTATATCGGACTGCATCTCCGAACCATTTCGTTGTGCCCCGATTTATGGGCACAGCGAGCAGAAAGCAGATCTGAGTTGGGAAGTGAAGAAGTTACAGCTCAAGAGATTCGAGCAGCAATCCTGTGTGGGTTCACGTGGGAGAACAGTGAAAGGGCCAAGTTTTGGCCTGCCTGCCTGCTGTCCCTGAGAGGGAGATTGAAGTTTATTCGGACTGAATCCAAATTGCGAAGAGCAAGATAAGCCACTGAACCGTGACCAGGCTGTTAACCTGAAGAAGACTGAAGATTTGCTGAATGCGATCAGCCTGTCAGGACTTCCAGTCACCTCTGAACTCCCGGATTGTGCAGAGACCCTGTGATTGCAACCAGAGAGCCATTTGCCTGGTACAGTGGAATTTCCTTACATGTAAATGTGCTGTGTGCTGATAATGGGTTGTGATTTGGTTCCCCACTGTGTGTCTGAACTGTGTTTTGCTTGCTGGAGGCTGCATCCAGCTCCACGGACTGAATCCATATTCATCTCCATTCAGCCTGGGCCTTGCCACACTGGTCCTGCCAGAATACCCACTACACAGAGAAAGTCATCAATGAGAGACCTGCCTGGGGATCAGCCCCTGCTAAATGCCTTGAACAGGAACAATGCCTCGGTGATTCGTGTGGGCCCTGCTTCTCCTAGCACTTCAGCTCAACAACCCTCAGTCTCAGTTTTGTCCTGCCTGTGTCCTGTATTGGTATCGTGAGTAACCATCAGGGTAGCTCCTTGCAACAACATCATCTCAATCTAAAGTGTTGTCATCTGATTGCCTTGTTGTCTTTTCTTTCATGAGCTGAGCCCTCCTGCTCAGGATTACAAATAGTGTGTGCTGTGCACATTGCTTTCTTCCATCACAGGGCCCCAACCAGCTGCAACGCCAGCCTACCCCGAGCAATGTTCCTGGCTAGCCCACCTTTTTTCTACGTGGGTACCCAGAGTATGTGACTGTGTAGGGACTCTGAATTGCGTGCATAACTGTCTGATTGATTTAGCCTGTAAGCCAATCAACCTGATTATGCCCCTCCCTTGTTCAAGTCCCCTGAATAAATCAGATGTAACTCTTTTTGCATTTAATCTGACTGTGGTTCCAGTTTGTGCCAAGAGTACTGTACTGTTGCTAATTGCTGTGCATAACCTTGTTTTACAGGGGATCCCCAGGGTCGAGCTAGAGGAAGCAGCCCTGGTGGTAAGTGCAAACAGTGTGGGTAATTGCATGGTGAATAAGGGGCATTGTGAAAGTGATTACTATATATTGTTCTGGCCACTAAAAGGGACAGAGGGGGGTTACAGTGTCCCAGAGGGCTGTGCCCAGGTTAGCTTGACCACTAAAAACCCTGACCTCCAGGTGGAGGCACCCGTATCAGCACCCAGGCCCCTTAACCTGTAACTAGCCACGCAGGCAGGGGTAGTAGCCCTTGAGATAGCACCACCTAGGGGTTACATTGTTAAAAAAAAAAAAACTTTTGGAAAAAGATTAGTGTCAGAATCAGAACTGGGACACAGTCAACACTCCCTTCCCTAGTTCTAGACTCCCACTCTGAGACTCCAAAGGATTGACTGAAATATATACAGTAGTTTTGAAAATGCCCTTAATCATCCTGCTTCTGATTTACCTTTAACAAAAGCATGCTGAGTTCCAAAAAGGAAAATAAATGAAAACATAATGGCAGAACCATTTTAGAATCTACCAACTGAAATGGGAAAAACTACTGATCGAACCAGAAACACAAAAAAAGTATGAATATGTGTTGTCTTACATTCAACATAGATTGAGACTTGTTGCTTAGAATAGCTAGACTGCGTGGCGTGATTCCATACAAAACTGCAATTACACATACACTCCTGGTGTTTGTTATGCCACACAACAAAAGAAAAAGATGTGTGTGGCTTTCTGTACCGATCTGCGTTAGCTGGGGGCTAGATGTTCAGTTATGGAGCATGCTAATTTCAATGTGATTGTTCTGCGTAAAACGTTTCTTTTTTGAATCCAACCAGCAAGAAGCATTTATTAAGAACCATCATAAAAGCTCTAACTGCCACAAGACATCTTCTTCATCTTAGTCCAGACAAACAGAGAGGGATGCTGAGGACACCAAAGCACGATGCAGAATTATGCAATTATCACTAAACAGCCAGCCATTGCCTGGAACTAAGAACTGGGCATGGAGATAGTGGCCCAAAGCAGAGCTAAGGGCCACCCCCTCCAGTTAGTTGGTAGTCCCAGGAAATGACCAGCTGTGAGGTTGTTATTGCAATTATACTATTAGTCTAATTGCAATAGAGGTCTCACCTCTATCCCCCCTACTCAAGCCTTGCCCCCACAGCCTCTGGTCCTCCAGCAGCCCTCTCCTACAGGTTGCCACTTGCATGGGTCATAGTGCCTTCTCTTGACTGCCCCAAATCACTGGAGCAGACTACCAGCTCCCCCATGGTCCTTAGGATCTCATCTCCTTTCAAATCGCACTATCACGGCCTCCCTCTCAGCCATAACTAACTGAATTGCTCTCCCCTGACTCTTAACCCTAGTACCATTGCTGTCATCCCTAGATGAGTCAAGCTGCTCTGTAAATTCTGTAACTGTTTACACTGTCCTTACTTATTACCTATGTGTTCCCTTATGTCCCAATGTCTGATTCTTTTATACTGCGTCCGATGTCTGAATCAAAAATTGTATTGCAACAGTCTGTGTCTAAATTGCATTGTAACACTCTGTGTGTTTGATCATTTACATACTGTTACCTTGTTTGTGCCATCTTGGCCCAATGGCAAGTACTATTGGTGATGCTAGGAAAGGAGGGCAGGATGGGAGGAGGGGAAAAGGGTGGAAGGTGGTTACCCTTAATGCTAGGAGCCTTGGGAGGAAAACTGCAGAGTTGCAGGTTCTCATGGCAGAGGGAGAGGTGGACATTGCAGCCATCACGGAAACATGGGCCACCCAATATAATGACTGGGACCTGTCTGTACCAGGGTACAGGTTATTTCGTAGGGACAGGGTGACTGGGAAAGGAGGGGGGGTGGCACTATATGTGAAGGAAGGACTGAAGTGTGTAAGGGAGGAAGGGGAGGAGGGCAGTACAGAGTCACTTTGGGTGCAAATCCAGGATTCCAAGAATAGGAGTCTTAGAATGGGAGTGGTGTACAGGCCACCATCTCAGATGGAGGAGTTAGACAGGAACTAGCGGGACAGATCAGGAGGACCTCCTGAGAAGGGTAGTGTGGTGATTGTGGGGACTTCAACATGCCAGAAGTGGACTGGAGCACCCCAACAACCAGGAACAGAAGGGAGCAGGTACTGCTGGATGCCTTCCAGGACAGCTTCCTGCTGCAATGGTCAGTGAACCAACCAGGTTAGGGAATACCCTTGACCTTGTGCTGGCAAATGGGGACTTTGTGAGAGAACTTACAGTGGAGGAACCGCTGTCAGGAGTGACCACCACTCAGTATGGCTCACATTGGATATGGGCAAGGAAGGTGGAATCTGGCACAAGAGTGCTGGACTTCAGGAGGGCTGACTTTGGGAGGATGGGGAAGTGGTAAAAGGGTACCTGGCCAGAATTCAATCTAGTATGGATACTAACCAGAGATGGGAGCTCATAAAGTTGGGGATAGTGAGGCAAACAAAACCTGCTGCAAAGCCCAGAGCAAGAAGGCTAGAGCTAAGAAACCGAGCTGGTTGAGCAAGGAGGTCATGGAAAGGTAAGGAGGAAAAGAGCTGCCTTTAGGAAATACAAGAAAACAGGAGGGGAGGACAGAGAGTACTTGACAGAATGAAGGAGGTGACAAGGGCAGTAAGGGCCGAAGCATCTGGAACTCAGGCTGGCACCAGGCATTAAGAAGGGGAGAAGGACTGCTTTAAGCACATCAGGAGAAAAGGAGCTGTAAGGACCACATAGTAAGGATTAGGAAGGAGGGGGTTGGGTGGAAGCAGGTATGATACATGGAAGCACTAAATGAGTACTTCTGCTCAGTATTTACTAAAGAGAAGAGGGGTGACACCCAAGATGGGTGAAATGGCAGACGAGGGGGAAGTGGTGACAGATGGGAAATCATGGAGGACAGAGTTCGAGAGGGTTTGAAGGCACTGAGGGTGGGCAAGGCACCAGGCCCAGATGGCATCCACCCCAGGGTACTGAAGGAGCTGGCAGAGGTCCTTGCAGGACCTTTGGCAGACCTATTTAATGCCTCACTACATTCGGGGTGTGTACCTCAGGACTGGAGGATGGCTCATGTGGTGCCCCTCCACAAGAGTGGCCCCAAGGATGAACCGGGAAACTACAGACCAGTGAGCCTCACATCCATCGTGGGTAAGCTAATGGAGACTATCCTGAAGGAGAGGCTGGTGGCCCTCTTAGAGGCCAAAGGACTACAGGACAGCAGACAGCATGGCTTCATACGTGGCCGATCCTGCCAAACCAACCTGGTGGGTTCTATGACTGGGTAACTAGGCAACTGGGCAGGGGGACATGCAGTGGATGTCCTGTATCTGGACTTCAGTAAGGCATTCGACTCAGTGCCACATGGAAGGCTGGGAAGGAAGTTAGTAGGCACAGGGCAGGTGCAATGCTGGTGAGATGGGTAGGAAACTGGCTGCAGGGAAGGCAACAGAGGGTGGTGGTGGGTGGGAGCTCTCACACCCAAGGGCAGTGACAGTGGTGTCCCACAGGGCTCGGTGTTGGGACCAGTGTTGTTTGGGATATTCATTGCAGACATATCATGGGACATCAAGAGCAAGATCAGTCTGTTTGCTGATGATACCAAGGTTGGCGCGGTGGTGGATGACCTAGGGGATGGCAGGGTTGCAGGATGATCTGGCAAAGCTTGAAACCTGGTCAGACACCTGGCAACTGGCTTTAATGCCAAAAGTGCAAGGTGATGCATTTTGGGATGAAGAACCAAGGAGGACTTACCAGCTAGGGAGTGCAGCTAGCCCAGACAGAGGAGGAGAAGGATCTGGGTGTGCTCATCACAGGGTCAATGAACAACTTCGGCACAGTGTAGGAAGGCAGCTGCAAGGCCAACAAAATGCTGGGTTGTATTGCAAGGTATATCCTCAAGGAGGGAGGAGGTGATTCTGCCACTGTATAGGTCATTAGTTAGACCACACCTGGAGTACTCGTGCAGTTCTCGCGTGCCCTTATCTGAAAGGGACATTAAGTTACTGAGGAGTGCAGCGCAGGGCGACAAAGATGATCAAGGGTCTGGGGACTTATCATATGAGAGGAGGTTGAAGGAGTTGAACATGTACTCACTAGAGGAGAGGAGAGACAGGGGGAACATGATTGAAACCTTTAAATACATGAAAGGAATAAACAAGACAGGTACAGAGTGGCTGTTCAAAGTAAGGGAAGGGAGGGCCACCAGGGGCCATGATATGAGACTGGAGCGAGGAAGGTTGAGGAGGGAGATGAGGAGACACTTTTTTACAGAGAGGGTGGTGGCTGGGTGGAATGCGTTACCTGCAGAAGTGGTATGCAGTAGAACAGTGGACTGCTTCAAACGAGGATGGGACAGGACAAGGGGGAGGGTTATTGAAGGGGAAGGGTGGAAGGGAGGGGCAGCTGCAGAATAAGGGGTGCTAGCTGCACATTCGAGCAGACTTGATAGACCTCTAGGCCTTTATCTGCTGGCAAATTTCGTATGTTCGTATGTTCGTAAGTCGTGCATGAAAATGGGCCCTGGGATCATGTAGCCATCCAGTTAACAAATAAATAAATAATCTGGGAAATGACCAGCTGTGAGAGTATTGCAAGCATACTGTAAGTCTAATTGCGGTTTAGTTTATTTATTTAAAATTTTGATAACTGGGGAAGGCACGCTGAGTCGAAGTTCGTTTCCAGGTGCAACCCAGGGGAGACAGGAGTGGGAGTAAAGCCTACACACATTGAAAACATCAGAAAAGCAATAGGAGCAAGGTGCAATTATACAGAACAATATAAAACAGCACATTTATAAAGAATGAAAATTAGCTAAGAAGCTCACACTATACATGGTTAAGCTGTACAAAAACTTGTGAGTGTGCTTGGTCGAGCAGTAACAAAACTGCATTAATAGGAAACTTTTTACTTACTTTGTTAATGTTGAGTACTGGGATACGAGTGGTGTGGCATGCGAATGTCTCACGTTTTTGCATTGCATGGTGTGGAACATGTAATTGGCAGCTGTGCTGGTCATTTTCTAAAAGATAACGACTGGCACAGAAGCCTTTCAGGAGCTGACTTTAGCTCATGGACATACAATAAGACTAACAATCTTAGACGCTTACTGAGACAATTTGATTTTGCAAGACTGAAGATACTGGAGAGCCACTGTAATTTAACTGCTTATTTTTCTTCCCTTCTTACTGTCACAGAGCCCTGCTGTTGATTGTTGCTTGTCTATGAACCAGGAACACTTTCTGATTGTCAGTGGATGTAACTACCTATCCCTAATTCTCATTGGGTTCCACAATATTTCTTGCTCTTGGGGGATGTGTACTTGTTAGGGGGTTTTCTTCGGGTACAGGGCCCCACCTTACACTGCCACCAGGCTGACATAGGTAGTTTGGTGGCTCCTGGGTCCTTGGTGTAACTGCCTGTGGGGAAGGGTTGCATCCTGAAAAAACATCTTGTGTGGTGCTCTGCCCAGAGAGATTTGGCTGGAGGTTTGCTGACAACCTGGTACAATCCCCTGGGTGGCTGTACTTCCCTAACATAATAAATGTCTCCCATCAATCCCACTTGAAACAACAGTATGACCCATCCCATGATGCTGTGCACTGTATAGGTACAGGCAATATGGATAATGAGATGCTGTAGCTCAAACACAGGTTTATTAACACACCAACACCTGCAAGAGGAAACACAGGTTAATTCAAACACTCCCTTATGGATGCACACTGGTTAGATGCTCACTTAGGCAGGGTACCCACTAATCCTACGCCAGTGGTTAGTGGGGTCCTTTCAGCTTAGTGGTTGCAAATACACACTTCTTGCAATTAACAAGGCTCAGCTAGGCACAGCTCTTACACTGGTATAGCTAACTTGCACATGCCTGGTGAACCCACCTTCAGTTAAGCATGTTATCCTACACAGTCCAACTTATAATGTGTGGAAGTTGGAGACAAACCCTGGCCCTGGACCAGCATGCCAGGAAATTAAAGAGAGTCCACAAAAATGCAAGAAGCTTAGCTAAACAAGCATTTGTCAATCCCGAATGTTGATTACGTTGGTCCGTTGAGCTTGCTCACTGCCCCTCTGTCACTCGCTCGTTCTGTTTCTCCCGGTGCTGCAGGCTGTTCTTTTGTACTGGGCTCCTGCCTGCGTGGCACCTTTTTCTGCCCACAAAGAAACCTGCAGCTGTCCCGACAGAGCTCTGTTGCAGTGGCTCACTCCCCCTCTCTCACGCTCTCATTCTGTTTCTCCTGGTGCCGCAGGCTGCCCTTTTGTACTGGGCTCCTGCCTCTGTTGGCAGCTTTTTCTGCCCACAAAGAAATCTGCAGCATTCCTGACACAGGTCCGTTGAGCTTGCTCACTCCCCCCCCAACTCGCTCGTTCCGTTTCTACCGGCACTGCAGGCTGGCCATTTGTACTGGGCTCCTGCCTGCATTGCCGCCTTTTTCTGCCCACAAAGAAATCTGCAACAGTCATGATAGAGCTCCGTTGAGCTCACTCACTCCCCCTCTTTCACTCGCTCGTTGTGTTTCTCCCCAGCGCTGCAGGCTGCCCTTTTGTACTGGGCTCCTGCCTGCATTGGCACCTTTTGCTGTCCACATAGAAATCCGCAGCTGTCCCGACAGAGTTCCTTTGAGGTCGCTCACTCCCCCATCTCACTTGCTCATTCTGTTTCTCCTGGTGCTGCAGGCCGCCCTTTTGTACTGGGCTCCTGCCTCTGTTGGCGGCTTTTTCTGCCCACAAAGAAATCTGCAGCAGTCCCAACAGAGCTCCATTGAGCTCGCTCACTCCCCCCTCTCTCACTCGCTTGTTCCATTTCTGCCGTGCTGCAGGCTGGCCTTTGTACTGGCTCCTGCCTGCATTGCCACCTTTCTGCCCACAAAGAAATCTGTAGCAGTCATGATGAGAGCTCCGTTGAGCTCCTCAATCCCCTCTCACTCTCATTCTGGTTCTCCGCAGCTGCAGGCTGCCCTTTGTACTGGGCCCTGTGTGCATTGCTGCCTTTTTCTGCCTACAAAGAACCACAGTCCCAACACAGCTTCGTTGAGCTCATTCACTCCCCCTCCCTTACTCACTTGTTCTGTGTCTCCCGGCACTGCAGGTTGCCCTGTTGTACTGGGCTCCTGCCTGCGTTAACACCTTTTTATGCCCACAAAGAAATCTGCAGCTGTCCCGACAGAGCTCCGTTGAGGTCGCTCACCACCCCCATCTCACTCGCTTATTCTGTTTCTCCTGGCGCTGCAAGCTACCCTTTTGTACTGGGCTCCTGCCTCTGTTGGCACCTTTTTCTGCCCACAAAGAAATCTGCAGCAGTCCTGACAGAGCTCCGTTGACCTTGCTCACTCCCCCTCTCTCATTCGCTCATTCCGTTTCTGCCGGTGCTGCAGGCTGCCCTTTTGTACTGGGCTCCTGCCTGCATTGCCACCCTTTTCTGCCCACAAAGAAATCCGCAACAGTCACAATAGAGATCCGTTGAGCTTGCTCACTCTCCCCCCCATACTCACTCACTCATTCTGTTTCTCCCGCCGCTGCAGGCTGCCTTTTTGTACTGGGCTCCTGCATGCATTACTGCCTTTTTCTGCCCACAAAGAAATCTGCAGCAGTCCCAACAGAGCTCCGTTGAGCTCACTCACTCCCCCTCCCACTCACTCGTTCTGTGTCTCCCGAGGCTGTAGGCTGCCCTTTTGTACTGGGCTCCTGCCTGCGTTGGTGCCTTTTCCTGCCCACAAAGAAATCTGCAGCAGTCCCGACAGAGCTCAGTTGAGCTTGGTCACTCTCTCTCTCTCTCACTTGCTCGATCCTAATCTGTCCCAAACACTGATTTCCAACAGCGACTGCAGTATTCTACACTGGATGTGTGAAAACACATTTCGGACAAGATGTGAAAAATGACAGCTGTACTGTTCACAAGGAGGTGTGAAAAAATGCCAGTGTTGAAAATCTGGCATGAAAATATTACTAATTTGCGACGTTACAAGGGTGCGTGGGAACTGCACAACGCATGCTCATAACACAGTCATTTTATGGAGTTTCATCACATAATTTTCAACATAGGCATTTTAGAAGCTCTGCTCCTGAACAGTGTCACTATGATTTTCTTAATGCGTCCTGAACACTGATTTCCCACAGCACCTGCACTATTCTGTGGCAGAAGTGCGAAAACACATTTCGGCCAGGATGTGAAAAATAACAGTTGCATTGTTCATAAGGAGGTGCAGAAAAATGGCAATGTTGAAAATCTGGTGTGAAAACATTTCAAAGTTGCGAAGTTACGAGCGTGCGTGGAACCTGCGCAACACACTCTCGTAACACACTCATTTTATGGACTTCCATCACAAAATTTTCAACATAGGTATTTTAGGACCTCTGCTCATGAACACTGTCACTGTCATTTTCTTAATGTGTCCTGAACACTGATTTCCCACAGCAACCGTGCTATTCTATACCGGAACTGTGAAAACACATTTTGGCCAGGTTGTGAAAAATGACAGCTGTACTGTTAAGTAAGGAGGTGTGGACAAATGTCAGTGTTGAAAATCTGGAGTGAAAATATTGTAAATTAGCGAGATTCTGATACATAGCAACTGCGCAACGCACGCTTGTAAAACAGTCATTTTTTGGATTTTTCCCAACAAATTTGCAACATAGACTTTTTGAGAGTCCACCTCATGAACACTGGCACTGTCATTTCAGTACTCTGTCCTGAAAGGTGATTCCACGCAGTGATCGTGAAATCACCTTTCAGACTGATTAACGCCATGACAGTGCCTGAATTCATGAGGAGGGGGCCCAATAACCCCATGCTGAAAATTTGGTGCCAAAATTCCAAAAAATGCCTGCGATATGCTAAAAAGTTGAAAAAGCCCTATTTATGCCATTATACAGCTTACCAGCATTTCCTCAGTTCACGATCGGCTTTGAAGAGTGCGGACGTGTTCCCGGTCCACCGAAGATGGTCGCGCCAGACTCCGCAGGCCAGTATGGGGTGAGGGGGGTGTGAGGAGGCAGGGTAGAGGTGGGCACGGATTGTGGGAGGGTGCAGGAGACGGCGAGGGACCATTTTCTTTTTTTACAGGTTAATCAAAAAAAATTACAGGACTTTTTTTGTTTTACAGGCCATTTGAAACTTGGAGGTGGGACGTAATGCCGATGGGGAGTGGGCTCCCCCGTCGGCAACATGAACATACATGGCCACTGAAGCCGACGGGGATTGGGGCCCCCTTTGGCAAACAGAAACTGTGCTGGGGGGAGCATGCTGCCGAGGGGGATTGGGCACCCCCTCAGCAGTGGGGGTTAATTAATATTGTTTGTGAACATGGCGGCAAACCGCCCGTGTTTCTAAACAACAATACACTATGGCAACGCTCTACCCAGCAATGATGGGTCGCTCCCTCATTGCAGTGGAGTGCTGACACTGCAATGACAAGGTGGCCCCTGATTGCATCAGCTGAAACATTTCAAGGTGATGGCATGCTGGCTGAACTAGTGTCAGCAGCAGTGTGCCACAGCATTGGGGAAAGCGGGCCAAGCCTTTAAAGGCCGTGGGGGCATTGGCCACAACAGTGCTGCACCTCCACAACCTGCTTCTCGCAAGCTGCCACAATATGTTTGTTGCACATGCGCGCAATCAACATAAAAAAATGCCTAATGTCAAAGTGGTTTAGAAGGAAGACTGGGACATTGTAGGTCTAACAGAACCCTGGCTAACCAAAAATGATTCAGGCAAAGAAATCCACCTGGATGCCTACAATTAAGTCAGTCTGGACAGACCCAAAAGAGATGGGGGGGGGGGGTGATGCTCAATCTAAAGGATGATCTTAACAACATGAAAACTTTGGCTGAAGAATGCAGCCTGGGAGTTATCATCAGTCACACCCTTAAGCAATTGAGCCAGTACAAGTCCAATGGTAAGGCAAGTAGGATGCTGGGGTGTATAGGGAGAGGTACTGATAGCAGGAGGAAAGAGGTAATAGTACCCCTTTATCGACCTTTAGTGAGGCCACACCTAGAGTCCTGTGCCCAGTTGTGGAGGCCTCACCTCAGGAAGGATAGGGACAGACTGGAAATGGTGCAGCACATGGTGATAAAAATGATCCAGGGCCAACAGGGCAGATCCTATGAGGAGTGCCTCAAGGCACTGAACATGTACTCACTGGAGGCCAGAAGAGAGACAGGAGATACGATGGAGACCTTGAAGTTCCTAAAGGGAATAAATAAGGTAAACTGCAAGGAAATTTTTAGCATGAATGCTAGTTCGAGGTCACAGGCCCATGAATGGAAACTGACAATAGGGAGGTTCAGGAGGGACATGAGGAAGTATTATTTTACAGAAAGGGTAATGGCACCATAGAACAGTCTACTAGTCAAGATGGTGGGTGCTAATACAGGTTGCAAACATGGTTGGGACAGAGTGAAGGGTACAGTGGTCGCCCGGGGCAACAGACTCAGGAAGGAGAATGGGGGGTGGAGGTCAAGGGCTAGGACCCTGGATGAACAGTAGGCAATAGGGTTAGATAGGGAACTCGGGCTGACTGGATGGACCATTGGTCATTTTCTGCCATCATTGTCTATGTTTCTAATTTACTCTGGCACTCTAGAAGGGAAAGAACGCCTTGTTGTAGCTATAAACTCCTTACAACTAAATATAGGGGTTGTTCATTCATCACCAAAAGTAAAGCCGCTTCACTTCGACTTTCTGGCCCAGACTCCACAAGAAACCATTAAAGGTGGTGAGCTGGTCCACATCGGGGACTTCAGTGTGGCCTGGCGTAGTCTGAGGGGACAAAAACTAACAGAAAGCATGGCAGCCCCCTGGGTGTGCTCCAACTGGCTGACTCCCTGACAAGGAGAAGCTTGGAATGTTCTGTATTTGATGTTCATCACCTCACCTTTAAAAGTTCTAAGTCACAGGGCACTAAATCTCAGCCTACAAAACCACAGTCCAGTGACGTGCAGCCTCAAGAGAACAACTATAAAATCAACTAACCGAAATTACAAAACAAGTACATGCTACAGAAACTTCAGGGAGGAAAGCTTTAACCTCAGCATGTCAAATGAAAAGACTGGACAGGTTACACCTCATTCGAGATGTAAACATAGCCATTGAGGAATTCACCCATTCGTTCTGCAACAAGCATGCCCCATTAAAAACTATTACGGTTAGGAAAAAAGCAAGTGCCCTGGGTAACAGACCACTTAAAAACACAAATTAAGATCAAAGACAAGGCATGGTGAGGGGCTAACAGAACAACCAAAGGAAACGATTGGGACAGGTTCAACAGCTAAGGAATGACTGCAAAAGAGGCAAATCAAAAGGGCAAAGGCCAAATATTTTAAGTACAAAACCGAAACCATGACCAGTCCCTCCATGTACTGGAAAATGATAAAAAGTTTTGAGGGATCCAAAGTAAGTCAAATTCACAAAGGAAGACAACACAGCCCAAGACCAAAAAACTGTTGCAAACCAACTAAACCAGTACTTCTGCACACTCCCTGATGTAAAACGTCCACCTATACAGCTATCAACTGACTGTGATGAGGTGAATGGGGGCCAAATGCAGAAGCCACTGACACAAACAAACCTAGCTTCCATTTTAAAATAACAAAACACTATTAAGTATGAAAGAACTAAGCAAACCAAATGCAAACAAGCCTCCGGGACTGGACAATGAAGATATTAAGTCCCTAAAAAAAGCAGCAGGCCATATATACCCAATGCTGACACTTTTCAACAGAAGCCTAATAGAAGGATCCTTCCCTGAGACCTGGAAAAATACAAAAGTGGTCCCAATCTACAAGGGGGGTTCCAAATGACCCCTCCCACTGCAGACCTATAAGCCGTGATACCCATATCAAAGTTACTTGAACAAGCATTTGTCAATGCCAAGTGTTGTTGCTCTGGGATTGGCTTTGGTAGTGCAGTGCGGGAAAACATTTTGGGCAGGATGTGAAAAATGACAGCTATACGTTTCATAAGGAGGTGTAAAAAAAATGCCAGTGTTGAAAATGTGGCATGTAAATATAGCAAATGTGCGAAGTTACAAGGGTGCGTGGGAAATGTGCAACGCACACTCTGGAACACAGTCATTTTTAGGCTTGGCACCAAATTTTCAACATAGGCATTTTAGCACCTCGCTCATGTACGGTTTCACTGTTATTTCCTCAAACTGTCCCAAAAAGTGATTTCGCACAGCGACCGTGCTATTCTGCGCCAGAAGTGCAAAAACATTTTGGGCAGGATATGAAATGACAGCTGTACTGTTCATCAAGAGGTGTGGAAAAATGACAATGGTGAAAATCCAGAGTGAAAATATTACAAATGCATGACGGTACAAGCGTGCGTGCAATCTGCCAACGCGCGCTCGTAACACAGTCATTTTATGGAGTATCATCACCAAATTTTCAACATAGGCATTTTAGGACCTCTACTCATGAACTGTGTCACTGTCATTTTTATAATCTGGCCCAACACTGATTTCCCACAGCGACCGCGCTATTGTGCGCTGGAAGTACTGAAACACATTTTGGGCAGGATGTGGAAAATGACAACTGCACTGTTCACAGGAGATGTACAAAATGACAATATTGAAAATCTGGCGTGAAAATATTGCAAATTCACGAAGTTACGAGCCTGCATAGCAACTGCACGCAGCCAAGGAAATAAAACAGTCATTTTTTGGATTTTTTCCACCAAATTTGCAACATAGGCTTTTTGAGAGGCCACCTCATGAACACTGGCACTTCATGTTTCAGTTAATCGGTCCCAAAAGGTGATTCCGCACAGTGACTGCGAAATCACCTTTCGAGGCCGATTAACGCCATGACAGTGATAGAATTCATGAGGAAGGGTCCCAAAAATCCCCTTGTTGAAAATTTGGTGCCAAAATTCCAAAAAATGTCCGAGATATGCAGCACAGTTGAAAAAACCCTTTTCATTCCATTATACAGCTTACCAGCATTTCCTCAGTTCGTGGTGGGCTCTGAAGAGTGTAGACATGTTCCCGGTCCACCGAAGATCGTCGCGCCAAACTCCAGAGGTAAGTATGGGGTGAGGGGGGGTGTGGGGAGGCAGGGTGCGCAGTGGGTGGGAGCGGGCTGTGGGAGGGGGGCCTGGGAGAGCTCCGAGGGACCATTTTCTTCTTTACAGGGGAAAAAAAAATAAAAGACATCGGGGGACCATTTTCATTTTTAATAGGTGCTTTGGCACACTGGGGTGGGCTCCCAGCATGCCACCTGTGTGTGGGTGGGTGGGTTCTTTAGCCGACGGGGGATTGGGCACCCCCTTGGCTATCAAAACGGAAGGAGAACCACATTATGTCAATGGGGAGTGGGCTCCCCCACCGGCAAAGAGAAACTGTTGGGGGGGTGGCGCATGATGCCGAGGGGCATTGGGCACCCCCTTGGTAATCAAAAAAGGGTGGGGTGTTACATGATGCTGACGGGGATTGGGCACCCCCGTCGGCACACAATAAAGGAAGGGGGGTTGACAGGCAACAGGGGCAGTCACTGCCACCATGTTGCCTGCACATAGGGAGAGGTGTGCTGTGGTCACGCTGCATGAGAGCTTCGCTCTCATTGCAGAGGACCTTTTGATAGATCTCTTCGCCTCATTAGCCAGGCAGGGTGTCGGCCCCTGCTGCTGGCTGATTGGGGAATGTGGGACACACCTCCTGGTGCATGCCCTGCATTCACCCAACAGCGACCACGCCTCCAAATCTCCACTACTGCAACATGTTGGCTGCGCAAGCACACCAACATAAAAATTGCCTGCAAGTGTAATCCCCTAGGTGGCACTATCCTATGGGCTACTACCCCTGCCTGTGGGAATAGGCACAGGTTGAGGGGCCTGAGTTCTATGAACGGGTGCTTCCACCTGGGGGAATGGTATTGGGGTAGCTTGACTGCTTTGGTATAGCCCTCGGGGATGCTATAACCACTCACCAACCCTTCTAGTGGCCTAAACAGTAATACCATAGAGCACTTTGCATACACTGGGTAACAATAAGAATATGTTCACACCCCTTGCACTTATCACCAGGGCTGGATCTGCTGCAGTTGCCCTGGAGACCCCCTGGAAAATAAGATCAGTGATACACAATGCAAAACCTTTCAATATGACCCAACTAAGAATATGTACACTGGCCAGGTTAAACATGAAACAACTGATCAGGTTTATTCATGGGGAAGTAAACAAGGGAGGGGCATGGATTTAATCAAATGATTGGCACTCTGATTTACTTTAGGCTGATTCAGCATGTACTGTAAGTCCCTGATAGTTAGTTTTACAGCCCTGGGTACCCAGATCTTAAACAGGCTAGCCTAAAGCGTTGCCCGGGGTGGCCAGCGTTGCAGCTGTTGTTGGGGCCCTTTAGAAAGAAAAAACAGTTAGCATGTGCACAACCCAAATATTTGTAATCCCAAGCTGAATGGCTCAATCCATTAGCAATAACCCAAACCAGATCAATCAGTTGACACACAATGATTTGTAGCTGTTGTTGCAGGGAGCTACCCTGATGTATACTCACACAACCCAGACCAGGTTGTAGAACAGACTAGATAAAAACCTCATGGTGTTGCTGCGTGATGCTGGGGGAAGCAGGGCCTACATGACTCACCTCCTGGTGGTCGCTACCTGTTCGATGGTGTTGAGCAGGGGGCTGAATCTCCAAGCCAGTCTTTCGCCGAGATGATCTCTGGATTGCAGGCAAGGGCTTGAGCCAAGATGGCAAGGCCTAAGCAGGAGGAACAGTCCTGAGAAAAGTTTGTGATCTTTTGCTGGAAAGCCTTCAGCTGGTATAACAGGATTCACCATGGGTAAACAAACTGTGACCCACAAAACACATTCAGCACACTTAAATCAGTTATTTCTCTAAGCCGCAAATCAGATATGGTCCGTTTTCTAATTACAGCTTCACTGCGCAAGCCTTTCAACCCACGGCTGTCTTCTCTCATTCAGGCAGGCCGATCGCTTCTGGAGCAAGACTTTGGTCCCTCTTTCAAGTAGTACTGACATACGTTCTTTCCACTGCTGCAGGTCTAAGCCGGCAATCGGAACAGTCAGACCTCTGCTATATAGACAATCTCTGTAAGCCAGAGAACGTGGCAGGTAGGCCAATGGAGCCTTCCCAACGATTCTCCAACGCTCATCCTAGGAGTCACTGCTCGACCACTCGAGCTGTTCACTCTCCAACTTCCACTCTTGACTAACACACTGCTTCAGGCAGTTCTGGGCATTTCTCAATAATCCACAAGGTTCAGTTGACTGAGGGAACTATCAGTATCCTGTGATAATCGTGATGCAAATATAGGGACTAAATTATCGTGAACGAAGAATGGCGAAAACAACTTCAGCGACCATGAAATAAGTGTGAATCAATGTTACTAGTGACTAACATTGCAATAATAGCGCCAGTTTTAAATTCCTTTTCAGCAATGCAAGAAAAATGTTGGAAGCACTCTGAACTTCCATTTCCTGCTGTACAGCCTTGATTTCCCCTTGATTTGTGCCACCGAGTGATGTTGTGACAAAGTTTGAAGAATTGAAAGAAATGAATTATAAAGTTGCTATATTAACATGGAACCCTCCCTTAGCAGTACTTCAGCTCAGGCATCAGTTACAAATGATTGGCTCCTTGCCATGGACAACAAACAAATCACAGGAACTGTCTTCCTGGATCTCAGCAAAGCATTTGACACAGTTGATCATGATTTATTCCTCGATATGCTACATTGGCACAGTATCTCTAGCCTGGCGCTGGCATGGTTCAACAGTTACTTGTCAGCTGGACTTCAACAGGTGAAGTCAGACAGCTCCCTCTTTCCATTTCTTCCACTCAGGAGAGGGGTACCTCAAGGCTCAGTCCTTGGACCTCTTCTACTTATGCTATATATCAACACCATTGGAAATAGTGCCAGCAAAGCAAAAACACACCTGTTCGTGGAAGACACAGTGATATACATATCCAGACCCTCAGTTGATGAAGTCCGCAAGGAGCTCCAGGCTGAGTTTGATCTCCTCCAGCACAACCTTGCATCAACAAAACTGCTCTTAAATGCAAAATAGACAAAAGTAATGTTTTTCTATTCCAACCACTTGTCTACCACCCCCAACGCGCTAGCTTCCCTGCCCCCTATCAAGACCCTCCTAGGCGATGATCTCGAGTTAGTCAGCAAATTCAAATACCTAGGCTGTGAGCTAGATAAACACCTACATTTTGCAGCTCCCTTGCAAAGAAATTACATCAAAGAATTGGCTTCTTTTATAAGAATAAATCTCTGTTCAACTCTGAAGACAGACTGCTTCTGGTCCAAACAACTTTTATACTACTTATCGACTATGCTGACATTATATATGGAATATGCTCAAACTCCCTGCTACGTCAATTGGATACTCTCTATCACAGGGCAATACATTTACTCTCTAATGCTCACCATCGTACACATCACTGCAACCTTCATGCCTCCCTGGGTTGGACCTCCCTTACCACCAGACGACTCATCCACTTGACTCTACAAAGCCCTGCTGTCCAAACTCTCCCTCTATATTTCCAACCTCTTTCATTGATCTGCCTGCCCTTACCCCTTGCACAGTAACTCTTTCATTATGCTAGAGGTTCCAAGCTCCCACTCCCAGTTCAGAGTCATGGCTATAAGCAGTGCCCTCCTGGCTGCCTGGAACAATGTCCAATCTACACTCAAACTTCAAAGCCTGATCCCTCTGAAAAGCTTGAAAAGACTTGACTGCAACACCTATGGGACTTCTGCGACTGCAGCTAATTAAGGGTCTTTTGTCCCACCCAGCAAACCCAGTACGTATCAGCAATCACTCTTGTCTCCAGTCTCCTCCCCCTCCATCACCTTCCTCTGTCTACCCTTATCTCCCCTTCCTTCTCTCCTCTTCCCCTTCCCTTCACTGCTACTTACTCTCATTATCCCACATACCCCTTGATTGTTTTCTTACTCTATCACTCTTCCTCCAGTTCCTACCTCTACCTGGGCTAGCTATCTGAGCCATCCCAATTACCTCATTTCTCTCTCCTCCTTCTTCCCCCTTGTCATCTGCCCCTACTATCCCCATCCCCTCTTCTCATATGCCCCTCCTATCCTCTAACCACATCTCAAACTATGTCTACACCCCCTCTGTACTCTATGTCTTTGCTGCTCCTAGAGTTCCTCTGTTAGTACAAGGTGCTGCCTATTTACCCAGTGCGTACCATGTATTGTCTCCAAACTCTGTGTGCCTTTGTATATATGATGTAAATAATATAGCTCTTCTTTCAATTATTATGTATTCCTCCGTATACTGTTTTTGTATTTATGAACATTGTCTGAAAATACTGTATTGTTGTATATCAGGACCTCCTTGCATATGAGCTTGCTCAACAGAGTTACTTCCTGCCAATAAACTTGAATGGAATTGAATTGAATTGAACTGAATTGTAAAGCGAGGGGGATCTGCTCAAGAAGTAGTGAGGTGATCCTTCCCTTGTACAGGTCACTGGTCAGGCCAGACTGGAATACTGCGTGCGGTACTAGCGCCCATTCCTGAAGAAGGACATCAGACTGTTGGAGGGGGTGCAGCACAGAGCAGCTAAGATGATCCAGGGTTTGGAGTGGAAATCCTATGAAGAAAGGGTAAACAGGCTTAACATGTGTTCCATTCAGGAGAGGAGGGATAGGGGAGACATGGTCGAGACCTTTAAGTATATGAAGGGGATAAACAAGACTAATACAGGAGAGATATTCCAGATCAGAAGGAGGAGGAATACCTGAGGGCATCAACTGAGGCTGGAGAGGGTGAAAATTCAGGAGAGAAATCAGGAGACACTATTTCAAAGAAAGGGTGGTAGACAGGTGGAACACTCTACCTAAAGGAGGTGGTTTCCTGTAGGACGGTGGGCTGCTTCAAGAGGGGTTGGGACAGAGTGAGGGGGAATGACTGTGGGAGGGGAGGGAGGGGGGGCAGCTGCAGGTTGAGGAGCTAGCTGCACAATTGAGCAGACTCGATAGACCCAGACCGTGTTGCCGGTTTCTGCTGGCATTTCATATGTTCATATCTCTCTGTCTATCTATCTATCTATCTATCTATCTATCTATCTATCTATCTAGGAATTTTTAATTGCGATTTGCATATACTTTACATGATGCTTTGTATTATTGGGTATGTGTAATTCTGTATTTCTTTAAAACCTGGTTTAATTGCCAATGCCCTTCCTGGGTAACCCTTGCCTCACTGATTTTGTGTGGCTCTTGTCTTTTACATCACTTTCTTATTTTGGGCTCACCATGACCCAAACCAGTAAGACCATCAAAGGGTTGGTTCCTCCTTTCCCTGGACTGAGATACAGATGAGGCACACTGATCAGTCCAGAAAAGGATGAAACACATGTCTATGTCTTTTTTTCCAGCCTTTTATTTTTTATTTATTTATTTAATAACATTCGGAATTACAACCCTTTGAGTCATAGACTCCTTTACAAAGGCTCCACGTCAAACAACAATAAGGACTTTGATATAGTATTAAGCAGTACAGTGTTCAGGTAAGAGAAACAAGAGAGGAAACAAGGAATGGAATTATGCGTACAATATTATAAATACAGTGATCAAGGAAGAAAGACAATACACAAAACCATAAAGACAGGGGATATAGAACAATAGTCTTTGGGAGAGGAGCCTTACAGATTGTGTGAGAGCTACTTGTCACCATACACCCCTGCTCAAAGCAGAACCAGTCTAAATTCTCATGGTGATTTGAACATACGTCCCATAATTAGATGCTTTGCATTATAGGGCTATGTGTAATTTTGTCTTTTTCTTTCTTTCTTTCTTAAAAAAGTAGATCAAACTCTGAATGCTTTGGTAAGATGTAGTAGAAAATATGAGATAATGTAGTTTGTGCATCCATTAAGGTTTGTGATGTCAAAGGCCGTACTCAGGTTTTATTTGCAGCAGAAGCATAGTGGCATTTTGCTAACAATGAGATCAAGGCCCCCCCCCCCCATGCTACCCCAACCCTCAGGGCAGCCATTGGAGCATTCACCTGATTAAATTGTACTTTTTTTTTTCACCGTTCTTTTTCGCTCCTGTCATGGCCTGCGGAGCCCCTCTCGGGCATCCTGCCTGTTTCTGCCCGATCTGAGGTCCTCTCAACCCTATGCCTCCTCTCTCCCACCGCCCCACAGCCAGTACACCCAGCTTAACCCCTCCGGGGTGGGGCTGCCCCTCCTCTTTGGATGCTCTTCATAGTCAGACCCCGGCTGTGGGTGAGGGCCTGGGTGGAGGAAGTAAGAGGCCGAGCGAGATGGATCCGGCAGTGGGCATGGGGGTCAGGTGCCGGTGCCTACCCCACAGAGCCGGGTTTTTCCATTTTCTGGTGTCTTCCCCCCAACCTTGTGTGGGCACCCCTGACGCAATGCGCATGGCAACCTTGCCAGTGTCAGCCACACTACTTGTGCTGTCTGCGTACTGCAGCACTCCTGATCTCCACCGGGAGCCACTGGTACGCCGGAGTGTCCCCAACCATCCCCCAGGGAGAGGAAAGCTGTCCGTTTGATGCTCAAGCCTCTCCCTCCCCTGCCAACCCCTGTCACCCCGGGCTCACTCCCAAACCCGGGTCATCGCGTGGCGTGATGTGTGGGATCCAGTGCCTCAACCCTCAGCGCCACCAGGGCAGACTAAATTGTACATTTGGGATGTGTGGTGTCCCACAATCCTCTGTTCCACATGGAACAGGGGATCAACTTTGTGGCCAGGTCAGGCATCCGATTGGATGCCTATCAGTCTTGGGTCCCTGTTTGTTCCAGGCTTTTATTTCAGATCTCACCACAAACTGCATATCATTATCTATCAAATATGAAGATAATGTAAAAATCAGTGGCCCATGCACTAACCCAGATCAGGTTGAAACAATATAACGAGACCTAAACCATGTTTCGGAATGGGTCTCAAGATGGGGTATGAGACTAAACCCCGATAAATGTAAAGTTATGCATCTGGGCGTTAGTAACCCAAAGACCACTTTCACTCTTGCAAATAATATCTTAAATACTGCAACTGATGAAAGAGATCTGGGTATTACCATATCAAATGATTTAGGGCATTCAGAACACAAAAACTGAGTTGTTAGTAGAACTAATAAGGTTATCTGGTCCATAAGACGCAATATAAAGTCTCGGGACCCTAATATTATGCTCCATCTATATCGGGCGTATGCTAGACCCCACCTGGAATATGCATCCCAATTGTGGTGTCCATTTAAAACAAGCATTTGTCAATGCCGAATGTTGTCTCACTGGCATTGGCATTGGTAATGCCGGAGCTAGAGATGCATAATAAGAATGGCAGTGAAGTATTGAAGTGACGCCAACCCCAACCCCACCCTGTAGAGAGCGACAGGCATTGGGGTATGCGTTTGGATCATCAGCTATAACAGTCATGCCATTGTACCTCACCCTACCCTGTAGACACTGACAAGTATTGTGGTGTGCTTTGGGGTCTTTGGACGTTATACTTATGCCATTCCATAAGGAAATTCGCTGAGGTAGGTGCAGTATAGGAGAATGGGGTGAACTCTATGGCTGAACAGTGCGAGGCACACCACGATGCCTTTCACTGGCTGCAGGGTGGGGGGGGTGGAATGGCATAAGCATTACAGCCGATGATCCCAAGTCACACCCCTGACGCCTGTTGGTCTGTACAGGGTGGAGTGCTACAGTTGGAAACCCTAACACCGTAGGCGTGTGTTGGTATTTTCATTCCAAATTTTCAACATGGGCTGTTTGTGAGGCCACCTCATGAAAAGTGGCACAATCAGTTTGTTAGCTGAAAGGTGATTTTGCACAGTGGCTATGCCATTTGGCGACACAGGGACGAAAACACAGTTTGGGCAGGATGTGGAAAATGACAACTGTATTGTTCATGAGGAGGCGTAAAAAATGGTAATGTTGAAAATCTGGGGTGAAAATATGACAAATTGGTAAAGTCATGAGCATGCATAGAAACTGCGCAACACACGTTTGTAACCCAATTATTTTTGGGAGTTTGTTAGCCACATTTTCAACATAGGCATTTTGGGACCTCCCCTCATGAACAGTGGCGCTGTGATTTTCTTAATCTGTCCCAAAAGTTGATTTCCCACAGCAACCACGCCATTGTGCGCCACATGTGCAGGAACACATTTTGGGCAGGATATGAAAAATGACAGTTGTACTGTTCATAAGGAGGTGTGAAAAAATGCCAGTGTTGAAAGTCTGGCATGAAAATATTGCAAATCTGTGAAGTTACAATGGTGCGTGGAAACTGCGCAATGCATGCTTGTAACACAGTCATTTTATAGACCTTCAGCACCAAATTTTCGATATAGGCATTTTAGGACCTCTGCTCATGAACAGTGTCACCGTCATTTCCTCAAACTGTCCCGAAAACTGATTTCGCACAGCGATCACACTATTCTGCGCCAGACGTGTGAAAACACAATTCAGTCAGGATATGTAAAATGGCAACTGTACTGTTCATAAGGATGTGTGGAAAAATGCCAATTTTGAAAATCTGGAGTGAAAATATTACAAATTCACAAAGTTATGCCTGTGCATGGAAACTGCGCAACGCATGCTCATAAAACAGCCATTTTGGAATTTTTCCCATCAAATTTGCAACATAGGCTTTTTGAGAGCCCCCCTCATGAACAGTGGCACTGCCGTTTTGTTAATCGGTCCTGAAAGGTGATTCCGTGCAATGACCACGAAATCACCTTTCAGGACCGAATAACACCATCACAGTGCCTGAATTCATGAGGAGGGGTCACAATAACCCCATTTTGAAAACTTGGTGCCAAAATTCCCAAAAATGGCTGAGATATGCAACAAAGTTGAAAACCCCCTATTTATGCCATTATACAGCTTACCGGCATTTCTTCAGTTCGCGGTCAGCTTTGAAGAGTGCAGATGTGTTCCCGGTCCACCGAAGATCGTCGTGCCGGACTCCAGAGGTAAGTATGGGGTGAGGGGTGAATGTGGGGAGGCAGGGTGCGCAGAGGGTGGGCGTGGGAGACCGCAAGGGACCTTTTCTTTTTTACAGGTTTAAAACAGAAAAAACAACATCACGGACATTTTTTTTTTTGCAGTTTGGCATGCTGGGGTGGGTTCCCAGCGTGCCACCTAAATATTTTGGGGGATTCAGTAGCAAACGAAGTTGGGCACCTTGGCACATACTGAGAGGGGAGACACGAGCCAGGGGATTGAAGGCACCCCCCGCAGGCAAACAAAAGCGGAGGGGGAGACATTATGCCGATGGGGATTGGGCCCCCCATCGGCAAAGAAAAACTGTTGGGGGGGCCGCATGATGCCGAGGGGGATTGGGCACCCCCTCGACATACATTTTAAATGGGAGGGGGTTCAGTATGCTGATGAGGAGTGGGCTCCCCCATCGGCATTGTGACAGGCGCCATGTTGCCTGAATGTCGGGAGGCGTGTTGTGGTCATGCTGCATGAGAGCTTCACTCTCATTGCAGCAGACCTTTTCTTTGTTCTGGTGGCCACATTAGGGATGCGTGAGGTCAGCACCTGCTGCTGGCTGATTGGGAAATGAGGGACGCACCTTCTGATGTGTGCCCTGCAATCACCCAACAGTGACCACGCCTCCAAATCTGCTACTACTGCAAGATGTTGGCTGCGCAAGCGTGAGCCAACTTAAAAACTAACTGTTCACTGCTGGAAAGGGTACAACAAAATTATACAAAGCAGATACAGGGACTATCCTTAATCTTATGTCACTTGAGACCCATTGTCTTAGGGGTGATTTATTGTTCCTTTTTGATATTATCAACGATCCATACCTTATGACAGAATTAGGTCTAGAATTCAAAGCCTGCCCCTATGATACCAGAGGGCATCCCTTACAACCAGCTAGAAGAAAGTTTCATTATAAATCCGGGAAATATTTTTATACTCATAGAACATAGAAACATAGAATTTGATGGCAGATAAGGACCGCTTGGCCCACCTAGTCTACCCATTTCCCTACCTAACGTATAAGCTGCAGATCCTAGTTAACCAACAGCCTACTTCCTCCTACCCCTCATTAGAATTGCCTTATGTCTGTCCCATGCATTCTTGAATTCCTCCGATGTTTTTGACTCTATGACCTCCTCAGAAAGGCCGTTCCATGCATCTACAACCCTCTCTGTGAAGAAATACTTCCTCACATTACCTCTGAGCCATCCCCCCCATCTTCAAATGGTGCCCCCTTGTTCTTGCACATCTCTTTTTCTGAAAGATGCTACCCTCTTGGATTTTGTTGATTCCCTTGAGATATTTGAAAGTTTCTATCATGTCCCCCCTCACCCTCCCTTACTGAAGGCTATGCATCTTAAGATCCTTTAGTCTTTCTTCATATGTCTTCTGGTGCAGACCCCGCACCATTTTGGTTACCCTCCTCTGGACAGCCTCCACCCTGCCTATGTCTTTGCGGAGATGGGGTCTCCAGAACTGTACACAGTACTCCAGATACTCTTAGGATAATCCAACCCTGGAACAAATTACCTTTAAATATAGTGATAAGTAAAACAAGCATTCGTCAATGCTGAATGTTGCTTGCTTGTATGTGCTGTTTAGGTATTTGGAAGTGATAGTTCCATGCCTTCCTCCCAAGACATCCACTGTGTCTTTCCATTCAGTATTCAGAGAAGAGTGGGAGGGGCAAGGGCCACAGCAGTACAGCAGTTGCCAATGGGCTGAAGAGGTGGACAGTAGTCCATTCGAAGGCAAAAGAGTCCTTCAGGAGCTCATTAAATTGAAGGTGGACAAAGCGATGGAACCAGATGGCATACGCCCAAGGATATTATTAAAAGGGTCTGAGAAATGGAGTTTTCTGATTGTCTGCAAACATGCTAACAGCCTTATGTTAATCTTTTATTAACATACATGTAGAGCTTAGCCATATGCTGAACAAGGTTTAACACTGTTTAAAAACATTTTTATTATAATAGCAATAAGGCACTCCCAGGAGATTATGTTAATGGTCAGTTAATCACCCTCTAGGGGCATGTGGCACTCGGCTACACCTCGTGCCACAGTACACCCCTAGAAGGTGATTAACAGACCATTAACATAACCCTTGGTCATGCCTTATTGCTTAATTAACAGAACTGCGAAGGGAGATAGTAGTACCTCTGGCAGCCATGTTCACTGAGTCATTCAACATGAGTGAATTGGAGGAGGGCACATGTGGTCCCTCTACACAAGTCCGGCAGAAAGGAGGAGGCAGGGAACAATAGGCCGTTCAGCCTCACCTCAGTAGTGGGGAAGATCATGGAGACATTGCTTAAAGAAAGGATAGTGGGCGTCTAGATGCCATCGGAGCCCAGGACCATAGGCAACATGGATTCACAGTGGGGACATCATGTCAGATAAATCTGGTTGATTTCTTTGACTGGGTGACAAAGGAAGTGAATCAGGGTGGGGCAGTGGACAACGCTTACCTTGATTTCAGCAAAGCCTTTGACACCATCCCATATAGGAGGCTAATAAACTAGCTGGGTAGGCTGGGCATGGGGGAAAGGGTGGTAAACTGGATTAGAAACTGGCTAACAGACAGGAGGCAGAGAGTGGTGGTAAATGGTGTGCAGTCTAGGGAGAGGGGGCGACCAGTGGGGTGCTGCAGGGATTGGTCCTGGGGCCAATTCTGTTCAGTGTCTTCATTAGTAATATTGCAGAACGTCTGAAGAGAATTTTTTCACCAAATTTTCAACATAGCCATTTTAAGATCTCTGCTCATGAACAGTGTCACTGATTTTCTTAATCTGTTCCAAACATTGATTGCACACACCGAATGCGCCATTGTGCACTACATGCACGGAAAAGCATTTTGGGCGACATGTTAAAAATGACAGCTGTACTGCTCATAAGGAGGTGTGATAAAATGGCAATGTTGAAAATCTGGAGTGCAAATATTAAAAATTTGCGAACTTACGGAATGCATAGGAACTGCGCAACTACACGCAAGTAAACAGTCATTTTAGGAATTTTTTCACCAAATTTTCAACATAGCCATTTTAAGACCTCTGCTCATGAACAGTGTCACTGTGATTTTCTTAATGTGTCCCATACATTGATTGTGCACACTGACTGCACCATTGTGCGCTACATGCGCGGAAACACATTTTGGGAGAAATGTGAAAAATGACAGCTGTACTGCTCATAAGGAGGTGTGGTAAAATGGCAGTGTTGAAAATCTGGAGTGAAAATATTGAAAATTCGCGAACTTACGAGCGTGCGTAGGAACTGCGCAACGCAAGCTCGTAAAACAGTAATTTTTAGGAATTTTTTCACCAAATTTTCAACATAGACTTTTTGAGAGCCCACCTTATGAACACTGGCAGTGTCATTTCATTAATCAGTCCCGAAAGGTGTGTACGTATAGTGACATCCTGTTGCTATATTTGCTGACCCCCCCCATCCAGCCGCCCTACATGGAGACATGCTCCAGGGATTGGGTCGCCGTTATTGTAGGTGCCCAATCCCCAGTGCTCATATCTCATGCTACTGTCTATCAGTACCAGGAGCCTGAGGAATAAGAGGGATGACCTACAGGCTATGGTGACAGGGGACTGAGAAGATCTGGTGGTGGTCACTGAGACCTGGACAACCCTGACCCATAACTGGGATCTCTCTGTTCTGAGATTCACCCTCTATAGGAAGGACAGAACATGGGGAAAGGGTGAGAGGTAGTGCTTTACATTAATGAAGGGAGAAAATGAAATAATCCGGCACACACCACTCGCAATGTACAGAATACGCAGCTCTAAACATGTAAAGTGGTTTATTTAATGATCACTAAAAACATCCAGCACTGGTAACACCTGATGCATTTCAGAAATGTATTCCTTTCTCAAAAGGTGCCCAATGAGTGTGACATCTCCCTTATATACACAAAATTATGCCATCACCCAGAGACAGTATAAGACTAACACATGTAATAATAAAACCCAGTGCAAAATTAGAAAAAGTACGTGAAAACACAAAAATCACCAGACAAAAATAAGAACATATAATGCATACACATATGACGATATGTACAGACTCTAAAAACATAAATTATTTTGCATTTCTTTGTGCTGTCAAACATGGAACTTACATTTATGAATGCTCAAACATCCCAGCTACTATATAAGGTGCAGTTCTACCAAGCCACATCGACAGGAAATTTGTCAATCAGCATTACAGCAATGGCACGATGCTGACAGTTGGCATTATGCCGTCAGTAGAAGAAAGTGTTTTTTGCAGGGGGCGGGCTCTGACCCCCACACCCCTTGCATTTTTAGATTATCAACTTTGAGTCTGAGTTGTTTTGGGGAGGGGCAAAATCACTAGAGAAAGCAGTGTCGGAAATAATGTGGACCATTACAGCGAACTGCCAGTTTTGTCGCTGTAATAGTCTTTGCACTATTTCCGTTGCTGTTTCAACGGTATACAATAAGATGCTACTGAGTCCCATGGAAATGATGCCAGTTCATGTATTACTCAGTCCTGAAGACTCAACATTGCGGCACCAAGAAGAAGGGATCTCAGAAAATACTCAGTGCTGCATACTAGTCCAGAGTCCTCTTTTGTGGAGCTCTGACTAAATTAATAAAGGGATTCTGGCCACGAGGGATGACATGGGGGGAGAGGGCACTGAGTCAGTCTGGTGCAGATCCAAACAGGGTCAGAGAGATCAATAAAGGTGGGAGTGGTGTATCAGCCACCAAATCAAAGTGATACCCAGACCAGGAGTTGGGTGACAAGATCAGGAAGGTTACAGAGAATGGAGAGGCAGTGACAGTCTGCTCAACATGGATTGAAGTATCCCACATGCAAACACCAGCAGGGGCCAAATGCTGCGGGATACAATTCTGAAATGGGTTCTTAACCCAAGGGGTGATGGAGCGGGCTAGGGATGGGGCCATTTAATACTGACAAACTGCAATCATGTCAGAGGCATCAGCATAGCTGAGCCACTGGGGAATGGTCAGCACCAGTCAGTATGGTTTCATCTCGAAAAAGGGCAGATTAAACTAAAATGGGGGTAAGTCTAGGAGAGTGCCTGACAAAACTCATGGTGGACATGAGACTGTGTCCAGGAAGTCACTGAACCCTGTCTAAAGCAGAAGAGGGACAGTACAAGCACAGGAATCCACTCTAGTTCACAGGGGAGGTTGTTAGTGCAGTGAAAGAGAAAAATATAAAAGGATCCAGTGGGAAAAGGACAGGGTTGACTATCTAGAAAAGCTAAAAACAGGTGGCAGGGAGGTAAGAAAAGGCCAAAGCAGGGACTGAGTTAAGGAGATGGGGGGGGGGGTCAAGGAAGGAGACAAGATCTTGTTTTAAGACAAAGAACCTCTGTGTGCAAGCACTGAGGCAATGGTTACCCCCAAAGGGCACTGGCCAGGAAGCCAAGTTTCAAAGAAAATAAAATCACACATGCCTCTATAATGCATAGGATCATGGGCTGCATATGCAAATCACCACAGAATATTATGCTGGTTCAACTTTAAGCAGAAATGCATGGTGCTGAAAGGCCTCTCACACAGTTTGCAAAGGGTGCCAACAGCAAACATAGACACGTGTTTCATCCTACCAGGACTCATCAGTATGCCTCATCTGTTTGACATCCCAGTAGAATGAACCGGCTACCCTAAGATGGTCTATCTCAGTTATGTTGTGGTGAACCCAATTAAAACAAAAAACAAGTTAAAAGACAAAGAACCTCTGTGTGCAAGCACTGAGGCAATGGTTACCCCCAAAGGGCACTGGCCGGGAAGCCAAGTTTCAAATAAAATACAAAATCACATATGCCCCCATAATGCAAAGCATTACGGGCTGCATATGCAAATCACCACAGAATATTTTGCTGGTTCAACTTTAAGCAGAAATGCATGGTGCTGAAAGACGAAGCATACTGATGAGTCCTGGTAGGATGAAACACGTGTCTATGTCTTCTGTTGGCACCCTTTGCAAACTGTTTGAGAGGCTTTTCCGCACCATGCATTTCTGCTTAAAGTTGAACCAGCATACTATTCTGTGGTGATTTGCATATGCAGCCCATGATCCTTTGCATTATGGGGGCATGTGTGATTTTGTATTTTCTTTGATTTTGTAAGATCTTGTTTTAGAACATCCTGGAAAAAAGAATAACAAATGAAGGTATTGTTGAACTGAGAAGGAGGCCTGAGTGTGTGGAGGACAACAGAGGAAAGGCAGAGGTGTTAAATGAATATGTCTGTCAGTATTTATGAAAGAAAATGATGAACCAGTTCCACATAGAAGGATGGGGACCAGTATAGGTAGGGGGAGAGGAGGTGATTACAGAGGACAGGGTTCTCAAATGGCTGAAGGCCCTCCAAGTGGATAAATCCCCAGGGTGGTGAAAGAACTGGCAGCAATTCTTGCAGCCCCCCTGGCTGACCTGTTCAACTGCTCCCTGGATACAGGTGTGCTGCCAAGAGAGTGGAGGATGGCTGAAGTAGTACCCCTGCACAAGAGCGGGGCAAGGGATGAATCGAACTACGGACCAATCAGCTTGACATCGATAGCTGACAAGGTGATGGAAACCATTCTCAAGGAATGGTCGGTCAAGTTCCTTGAAGTGAATAGGCTTCAGGATGATAGGTAACATGGGTTTATGTTGAGAAGGTCACAGCAAACAAATTTGATGAATTTCTTTTACTGAATTGCAGAGATGGCTGACAAGGGCCAGGCAGTAGACACATTGTATATGACTTCAGCAAGGTCCTGCACAAGAGACTGATCAAGGAGTTGGAGGACCTGGGGACAGGCGAAAAGTTGACTAGGTGGGTGGCAAACTGGATGGGGGAAGACCCAAGGGGTGGTGGGGGAAGCATTCAGGGATGAGGGAGGTCACCTGCAGGGATCCACAGAGGTCAGTGGTCAGTCTGGTGGTGTTCAACATGTTGTAAACAACACTGCAGACAGTATAGCGGGCAAAACCTGCCTCTCTCCAGATGACACCAAGCTCTGTGGCAGAGTGGAAATGGAGGATTAAGGGATCTAAGGGAGGAACTGGCAAAGTTAGAAAGATGGTCTGGAATCTGGCAGCTGGGGTTTCCCTCAAAAAAGTGCAAGGTCATGCACTTAGGGAGCAAGTACCCCAGAGCCAAGTACAGACTAGGTGGTATAGCTGTCATGGTGTTTGAGGAAGAGAAAGACCTGGGGATTGCAATCTGAAACCCTCTGCACAATACAAACAGCAGCAAGGGCAAACAGGAAACATAGAAATATAGACAATGACAGCAGAAAAAGACCGGAGGTCCATCCAGTCTGCTCAAATTCCCTATAATCCTTGGAACCTACTGTTCCTCCAGGGTACTAACCCTCCTCGTCCTCTCTCTGTTCTCTCCCTTGGTCCCGTCACCCCCAGTAACCACTACTCCCTGCATTATGTCCTAACCCTGCTTGAATCCCCTGTCTGTTTCCAAACCCACCACTTCAGCCGGCAGACTGTTCCAAGGTTCCACCACCAGTTCTGCAAAGTAGTACTTCCTCACATCTCTCCTGAACCTACCTCCTGTTAATTTACATTCATGTCCACGTGACCGCAAATTGATATTCAGGCTAAATAGTTCCCCGCACTCTCCCTTCTGGTATCCAGTGAGAACATATTTAGTGTCTTAAGGTGCTCCTCATTGGATCTGCCCTGCTGGTCCTGAATCATTTTTGCTACTCTGCACTGCCCTGTCTCCAACCTATCCTTACCCTTTCTGAGGTGAGGACTCCAGAACTAAGCAAAGTACTCCAGGTGAGGCCTCACCAGGGATCTGTAGAGGGGAAGTATTACCTCTTTTCTTCTGCTATCAGTACCCCTCCCCATACATCCCAGCATCCTGTTAGCCTTGCTGTAGGCCTTGTTGCACTGACTCGATGCTGAGGTGCATAACAAAGGGGTTCACCAGCAGAACGAAAGAGGTCATACTGCTGCTATACAGATCTATGGTGCGACTGCACCTGGAGTACTGTGCACAGTACTGTAGTCCCTACCACAAGAAGGCCATCTACCAGCTGGAGGCATTACAGAGAACAGCCACAAAGATTATTCTGGCTCAACTGGTACTCTTGTATTTATAAAGGCTGGAGAACCTTAACGTGCTCATTCAAGGAAAAGAGACTGAAGAGACATGATAGGATTCAAGTACCTTAAAGGTGGTGGTGGGGGGGGGTTGTGAGCCTACCATGGAACTGAGATTTGGCATAGATGGGAACCTTGGTGATCAGGGAGCAGTGGGAATGCTAGACACCAGAGAGGGCTATATTTATTTTAATACAGGGACAATACGGGGAAGGGGACCACTAGACACCAGGGAGGGCTATATTTCATGTATTTTAATATAGGGACAATCAGGGTTGGGGGGTCCACTAGACACGAGGGAAGTTGCTTACAAAGGATGACAGCAGTGAACGGGGTACACTACATGTCAGGAAAGTATTACCGCTACACCCATGCAAATGGGCCCATAATGGGCATACAGATAGCCCCTCAGCACCTTGCATGCCCAGTGAGCTCATCTGCATGCCTGGGCTGAATATGGCCCACAGGAGCCCTGGCCCTATCCCACTGCAGGCAGTCCTATCTTCTGAAGGTCATATGCAGCCTTGGGCTATGTTGACATAGCACATATCCACTTAGCGCAGTGCCAGCATGGCCCGACATACAATCAATTAGTGCAGTCTGTTAGTATATGCTAAGTGGCTCAATATTGCTCTGAGCCGACCATGTGCTAGTTTTGGCATAACGCTACAGGCTGCACACCAACGGCTCTCTGAATATGGGGGCCGTTGGGTAATATTTAAAAAACTGTACTCGTCATGAGATGATCTCATAAAATTGTTCTTAAATTCTGAAGTGTCACTTTGATGTATTATTATTGTAAAACTATTACTGTTTTTATAAAGTCTATAAAAACAAAGTATAAACTGACCTTCTCTGTCTGTCTGCCTATCTGTCTGTCTGTCTATCTCTCTCTCTCTCTCTCTCTCTTTCTTTCTATCACAAGTGTGTTTATGAATTACTAGGGCCTTCAAGGGGTGTCTCTTATGGTATAAGAAGACGCTAAGCATGAGGTTTGGGTGAGAGGACTGCAAAGTAAAGTTGAGAGGTTCTGATTGTTTAAACTTTACAAAAGGAGTCTTTTATACCATAAGAAAACCCTACATTGGCCCTATTATAAGTTTATAGATCTCATTGGAGGGCCTCTTATGGATATGAATATCATCTTGCACATTCTTAGAGCAAGAGAACTGTGAATTTGAAAGTAAGCAGTTCTAGCATCCTAAGGATGTAAATGGCAACACTCATATCCATAAAAGGTCCTTCCACCAAGCCCATAAAATGATTATAGATTTGTTTCAGGCATATTGCTGTAGGCACCCCAGTCCCATCCACCACATCTCCCACCGTTACACCGACAGGGATCTACATGGGGTGGGACCCGGGGCTGCCAGCGCCGTCATCCTTGGTGGCTGGTGTAGATGCAGTTTCCTTCCTCCAGTTTGTGCTTGGGCTGTGTCGTGTGCGCATGCTGATGCACATGCACATTACAGGGGTCTGCGTCAGGTCCCCTTCCCCTGGCACTCACCTGGTGCACCATCCAGCCTCCGCTAGGTGGTGTCAGTTCAGCAAGATGCACTATCCCCTCTCCCCAAAGGAGGAGAAAAGCTGTCTGTGGGATGCTCAATCCTCCTTCCTCTGGTCAGCCCCTGAGCAACTCTGGCCTGTTCCCAAACCCAGACTGCCGGCATGATGGTAGGTGAGAAGTCAGCGCCCCAGCCCTCCACACCACTGAGCCGGCTCTGTATTTTCAAAATTGGAATAGACAAGTAGCCAGCAAGAAAGTCTGTTACTGCAGTGCAGTATATGAGACACTTATGCAAATAAGAGTGTCTCACATGCAAATGAAGGAAGCGCTGTGATTGGTCAGGAGCATTACATGCTGCTCCCACAGTCTTTAATAACTTGTTATAAATCACCAGCTAGTTACGGTGAGTTCTAATAAGTTTTAAACAGTTTTTTTTTATTTTGAAATTTAATGAAGCCACCATATCAGCATCTCAAGTGGCATGCTACATTTCCTGCATAAGAACTCGCTGAACGCAGGAAACATAAAAACACAGACAATGACAGCAGAAAAAAAAGGTCCATCTGGTCTGCCCTGAATTCCATATTTTGAGAAGAGACACTGTGTTTCTGTGTGCTAATTTGCTGAAATCATGTAAGTATCGTGCCTGCTAAATATGACCTATGAACTCTGTGCTGACTGTGTTTATATGTTTATGACCTACAAGGCCTCCCAAAGCTTTACCGATCTCCTTGCCTACAGGACCATCAGAAACATTTGCAAAAAAGCCATTCGCTCCGCTAAAAGCGAATACTGCCAATCCGCCCTGCTCTCCTCAGCCGTTAACCCGAGGAATTTCTGGCAAAACATCAAAAGCGCTGTTGGTGGGTCTGCAAGAGTGCAAGTCACTGACCTACTTATTGGCGGGGTCAGCTGTAACAACCCCCTCACCATCTCTAATACCTTTAACTCCCTGTTCTCCGAACCTCCGGCCCCTCTCCCCTGTGCTCTGCCCGAATGCCCCCGACCCCCCACCTCCTGTTTCTAACTCCCGTCCTCCACTCTTCCTCCAACAAGTGACTGCTTGCGAGATCCAGAAGCTCCTCGCCAGCCTATCCTCCCACAGTGGGGCAGGTCATGACGGCCTCGAGCCTAAACTGCTCAGGCTAGGGGCCCATCTTCTTGCTAGGCCTCTCACACACATTTTCAGTTCCTCCCTCAGCTCTGGGCTAATCCCGGATCTCTGGAAGGTGGCAAAGGTGGTCCCAGTCCTAAAACAAGGCAACCCCAAGGACCCCCAGAACTATCGTCCTATTGCGATATTGTCAGCCGCCTCCAAGATCCTTGAGAAAATCGTGGCCTCCCAGCTATCCCTCTACATTCAGGACCATAACCTTCTCTCACGGCTCAACACAGTTTTAGAAAAGGGCACAGCACGTCCACTGCCCTCGCTGTTGCCACCTCAACTATCAGAACTGCTGCTGACCAGGGGAACCTCACTGGTGCCATATTTGTGGATCTCTCCAAAGCGTTTGACAGGGTTGACCACTCCCTCCTCTGCTACACCCTCCAATCCCTCAGTTTCTCTCCCACTGCCCACGCATGGTTCCTCAACTACCTCTCTGGCCGACAGCAGTACACCAACTTCAATCGTACCCACTCCTCCCCCTCTCCTGTCCACTCTGGGGTCCCCCAGGGCTCCGTCCTTGGTCCCACCCTCTTCTCCCTATTTATCAATGATCTTCCGTCCTCCGCTATCCATGGGCATACCACTCTGTATGCAGATGACCTGGTTATATTGACCTGTGCCGTGACATTGCCACCATTAAGTCCCAGCTGAGCGCAGACTCCGCCATTCAGTCCTGGCTAGTGGATCACAGGCTCACCATCAACCTCAAGAAAACCCAAGCTATGCTGTTTGGCTCACAGAACAAGATAAAGTCCTGCCTCTCCCCCCTCCAAATTCTTGATATCGATGGCTCTCCCCTACAGACAGCTGCCTCAATCAAGTACCTGGGTGTCACTCTGGACCCGCAGCTCAATCTCACCCTGCATATTCGTAGCCTGCAGGGCTACAAATTATAAGCTCGGCCTTGCCTACAGAGCTAAAAACTGCCTAACCCCTGCAGCTCATTTGGCGCTAGCCAGAGGGGTCCTCCTCCCTACTCTCTGCTATGGGCTGGTTACCTTTGCCCCCATACCCCCATCCAGCCTCCAGAAATGGGACTCCGCCTACAATAACATCTGCCGCTTCGCCTTTCGCTCCAACCTTGACCTCAAGCACCCACTCCCGACTGGAGTGGTTCCTCCTTGAAAAGCACGCACCTTAGTGCTTGGTAATTTCATTGACAACATTATAAGATCGGCCACTCCTCTGCCCTCACCCCTTCCCTTAACCCTGCCCCCCCATCAGCTAAGGTCAAGAGAGGCCCTCGATCGGCTTGTCCCTAGAACTCGCTCCCTCATGGGGGACCGGGCCTTCTCCTCCTTCGCCCCAAAAATCTGGAACTCATTCCCAATCCTTACTCGGTCCACCCCCTCACATTCCCGCTTCAAAACCTCGCTCTGGCACTACCTGAAACCCTCCTCCCCCTGCCCCTTTACCTCTTAGTATTTCCCTTCCTACTCAAGTACCATGAGCTCCCAGGGCCCCACTGCACCATACCCCTCCGATACACAATTCTGACTTTACACCCTCCTCCATCCTCTCCTCACTCCTCCCTCCCTAATTGGCCACCCCTTCCACCCAGTCCCTCCCCCACCCCCACCCACTCCACCCAGTCCCTCGCCCCATCCCCATCCGTTTTCCCTCATATGCACTTACTTCTGTTAGCACTAATTTACCTCATAAATTGTAACTAAATTCGTCTTGTTTTACCTGAATTCGCTTAGCTTAACTCCATAATTGCATGCACCTGTGTCTCCCAACCTCAATTCTAACTATGCCTTCCTTTCTCTTTCTTTCAGGTATTGTCTGTTGTTTTCTTGTATGCTAAATTTGTACTTTACTGTTGGCCGCCTATTCATTTTCTGTTAATCCTGTTGATCTGTATGTAACTGACTCCTGAATGCCTCTACCTTTGTAACCCTCCCGGGTCACACCTGAAAATAGGCACTTGGCTGTCTAGTGTGCCCTACCCGGTTAACAAAAACAAATAAATAAATAAATGTTGTCTATCTGTGTAACTGGGATCCTTGGGTAGTTATCCTCTTTCACAAGAAGGCCACTCAAGGTTCATCTGTACTGTATTGTACAAACAGCAGTACTCATGATCCCACTCATTGACAGTCATACAGCGGCCGGCTAAGGAAGTGAGTGGAGGGCTGCGCTGGTCACCATCGCTTGACATAAAACCAGAGACCTGGGTGAAAGGGGGGTGTTTAGTGGGTACAGTGATAGCAGTCATTTGGGGGGGTCCGATACACACAGGGAAAAAGGGGATATTATTGTAACATGGGTAACTGTGGGGTAGAGGGAACTCTAAACACCAGGAATACACAAACTGACAGCATGAGCAATGGAGGGCACAGCTAGTGCGCCCAGGTAAGGACAGGGTTTTAGCAGCGGTAAACAGCACTGGGATGGTGGCTGTTTAGTGCAGCCAAAATCTAGGAATACACTGCTGCACCCTTTATCCATGAGTGATCCCTCATTTCTATGGGCGCAGCAGTATATATTGTGCAGTTGCACTGCCGGGTTAGTGCGGCGCTCCAGGGGCCTCAGAATATGGCCCCATATGGAAAATTCCAGCATCCTTCTTAAGTCTAGATGCTGAAAAGGCATTTGATATGTTGTCATGGCCCTTTCTCTGGGATACTCTATCAGCATATCACTTTCCAAACTCCATGCTGATATGGCTTAAACATCTTTGTACATCCCCGAAAGCATATGTTTGAATCAATGGCGGATTATCGTCCCCTTTCCCATTACATCAAGGAACCTGTCAGGGATGCCCACTGTTCCGTCTCCTTTTCGCACTACACATAGAGCCCATAGCAGTAGCTTTAATGGGGAATAACAAAATTGAGGGTATACCAGTCCATCAGACAGAATATAGAGCCAGCCTTTTTGCGGATGATCTTCTTTTAACTTTATTAACCTCAACACAATCTATCCCAGAGGCTTGGAGTGTCTTTAAGAGCCACGAAATATTAGCAGGATTTAAATTAAACATAACAAAAACAAAAGTCCTCATTTAATTATACTCCCCCCCCTCCTGGTATTAAACAGACTTACCATCTAAAATGGAGATCCACTAAGATGAAATATTTAGGAATCTCTATCCCTTTAAACCTGGAGGTTATGGAGCTGGTTAATTATGAACCTCTATCTAACACCATTCAGTACGATCTAGACAAATGGGGGAACTCCCCTTGACATTTTTCCAAAGAATAGAAAGAATCAGAATGAATATTCTTCCTTGATTACTATATTTATTCCAGAATGTTCCTTTCTTCCCGTCCAAATACTATTTTAAATCATGGGACAACATTATATCCCGATTTGTTTGGGGAAATGGCCGTCCTAGGATTAGACTAAAAATTTTAAAATTGGCCCTGTCCCAAGGAGGAGTTAATCTCCTGGACCTGAAATTATATGCTGAGACAGCATTCTCTTGTATCTATTTACTGTGGTTATGCTGGACTTACCATGCCCCATGGAAGACCTTAGAGTTTCACATGAATGATCTCCATGATATTCAAAAATCTTATTCTCCTCCCCTAACATATCTATACCTTTGAAAGATTTTTTTTAAATGTAACCCCTAGGTGGCACTATCCAAAGGGCTACTACCCCTGCCTGCTTGGCTAGTAGCAGATTAAGGGGCCTGGGTACTGAAACGGGTGCCTCCACCCAGAGGTCAGGGTTGTTAGTGGTCAAGCTAACCTGGGCACAGCCCTCCGGGACACTGTAACCCCCCCTCTGTCCCTTCTAGTGACCAGAACAATACACAGTAAGCACTTTTGCAATGCCCCTTATTCACCATGCAAGTACCCACACTGTTTGCACTTACCACCAGGGCTGGTTCCACCAGTTCGACCCTGGAGACCCCTGTAAAACAAGGTTATGCACAGCAAACAACAACAGTACAGTGCTTTCAATACAAACTGGAACCACGGTCAGGTTAAATGCAAAAAGAGTTAGATCTGATTTATTCAGGGGACTTGAACAAGGAAGGGGCATGATCAGGTTGATTGACTTAAAGGCTACATCAGTCAGACAGTTATACAAGCACTTCAGAGTCCCTACAAAGTCACACACTCTGGGTACCCAGGTAGGAAAACGTTGGGCTAGCCAGGAACATTGCCCGGGGTAGGCCGGCATTGCAACTGGTTGGAGCCCTGTGATGGAAGAAAACAACATGCACAACACACACTATTTGTAATCTGGAGCTGGAGGGCTCAGTTTGTGAAAGAAAAGACAACAAGGCAATCAGATGACAACACTTTAGATTTAGCTGTTGTAGCAGGGAGCTACCCTGATGTTTACTCATGATGTCCAATACAAGACACAGGTAGGATGAAATCGAGACTGCAGGTTGTTGAAGTGCCAGGAGAAGCAGGGCCCACACGAATCTCCGAGGCGTTGTTCCTGTTCAAGGCGTTGAGCAGGGGGCTGATCCCCAGGCAGGTCTCTCATCGATAACTTTCTCTGTGTAGCAGGTATTTTGGCAGGGTCAGTGTGGCAAGGCCCAGGCCAAACGGAGATGAATATGGATTCAGTCTGTGGGGCTGGATGCAGCCTCCAGCAAGCAAAACACAGTTCAGACACACAGTGGAGAACCAAATCACAACCCAATATCAGCACACAGCACATTTACATGTAAGGAAATTCCACTGTACCAGGCAAATGGCTCTCCGGTCGCAATCACAGGGTCTCTGCACAATCCGGGAGTTCAGAGGTGGCTGGAAGTCCTAGCAGGCCGATGGCATTCATCAAATCTTCGGTCTTCTTCAGGTTAACAGCCTGGTCACAATTCAGTGGCTTATCTTGCTCTTCATAATTCAGATTCAGTCCGAATAAACTTCAGTCTCCCTCTCAGGGACAGCAGGCAGACAGGCAGGCCAAAACTCAGCCCTTTCACAGTTCTCCCGCGCGAATCTACGCAGGACTGCTGCTCAACTATCTCGAGCTGTTCCCTCTTTCACTTCCCAACTCAGAACTGACTGAAGCTGCAAGCAGCCTGGGACTTTCCCCAGGATCCAAAAGGTTCAGTTGGCCAATCTGTCTGTGAGTCACAATGAGGGCTCCCCCTCCAGGTTCATTTAGGCACCAAAGCCCAAAACTACAATTCCTATTGAATTTTGCTCCCACAAGACCCCTGGGGACGGGCTCCATTTTAAAGTCTCCAAAGGTACTGATTGGCCCATTTCGACAGTCCAGGACCAAGATGGTGGAAATAAACAGAACTGTCCATACTGCAAAGAAGGCAGGTTACAACAAACTACAATATCGTTACCACTCTAATAGATAATCAGCAAACAAGAACATCTTCCAACAGAGTTCCCTCTGCGCAAATAGCGATGGCAGAAACGGAGCAATTATCCGGCAGCCCAGGCGGGACTCGAGCATAGAAACACTCAGCCCTCATCTCAGATTAACTATAGCTGTGATATAGGCAGGTCTTAAAGAGACAATACACAGAGGCTATACAGGCACTCTCAGGCAATAACATTTAAACTGCTAAAATGCAGGACACCAGCCTAGCAGTGAGCATTTAGGCAAGTTCAAGGAAGACTTTTTGGGAACACCCGTTTATAGGCGGGGTTTACACACTTCCCTGCCTGGAGAAAACTTGATGTCCGTGTCAAGTCTATACCATCACAATTTTGAAAATGCAATATAAAGAAGACATCTATACTATTAGCATGCTACGCAAATAACATCTGATGCATCAGTTAACATAAACTTATACCTTTACTATACATATTCACTACACTTCACAATACTATATCTATAATGACAATACTTATGCATGTTTCATACATGTGATACTGATTCCACTATGATCAACATACTTTAAACATTACAGTACTGATTCATGTTATCACTTCTTGCACATTAAACAATGTAGGAGGTGGCCCTTCCCTATCAGCTAACTTGGGGCTGGATGGAGCAGGGGCACCATACTGAGAAGGAAGAACAATCAACCTGGAATTGGCCATTAAGCTCAGTTTGGGTAGTGAGCTCTGAGAAATATAAACACCTTTATGTTTAAAGGAACCAGAACCTGGCAATCTCTTCTCTTAAAGATTATCTCACCACCCTCCCCCACAAAGCAGAACAAGTCCTTGTTGGGGACCTCAATGTCAATTGGCTTAGTCCCTCCACCTCCCAAACAAGGGATACCTTCACTGCCCTTGATCTGACCCAGCTAGTCTCCCACCCCACTAGACTCAATCCCTCTAGTGGAACCAGCACCCTTCTGGATGTCATAGTCACCAACCGCCCCCACAAAATCCAGGACATACAAATCCTCCCTGACTCTTTAAGTAACCACTCCCCTGTCCTATTCCTGTGGTCCACCTCTACCCCCAAACGAGTAGCCCAAACCACCCTCCGCAGGCGCCTCCGCCCGGGTGGCCTGAATAAACTCAAGCAATTCCTCGCCCAGATCGACTGGTCTCCCATCAACCAGTCACCCAGTATTGACTCCACCCTTGACCTTTTCACACAGGCTTTTGACAAAGCTTGTGATCTCTACGCGCCACTTACCAGACTCTGCACCAAAAAAGCAAAATGCACAATGGGTCACCCATGCCATACTCCAAAAACTCAGGGAAAGGAATAACCTCTGGCACCTAGCCACTGAGTCTGGCTGGACAGCAGACAGACAAGCCTACAATGCTGCACAGAATAGATGCACGAGGGCCATCCATAAGGCCAAGGCTACTCACTGCCAGGCCACCCTCACCTCTTCATGGGGGTCTGCCCTGGCCTTTTGGGACAATATTAGAGAACTGAATAGGAAATCTCGCTCCCCTTCCCCGTTCCAGCTTACTATTGACGATTCTATTACCACTGACCCCCCCTAACATAGCTAACTGCCTTAACACCTCCTTCACGGACCTTAGCTCTGTCCTTCCCAGTAATTTCTTTGACCCAGCTCCCGATTCGTAGCCGCCTGTCCTTCAACATCCCCGGTTCTACTTGCACAAAATATCTACCCATGAAGCCAGACCATTCCTTCTAAAAGCATTAGGCAGCTACAGCCCAAGCAATGACTCCTTGGATCCCAAAATACTACGACTGGTCCTAGATGACATCCTAGTCCCACTTACAAGCTTACTAAACCGATCCTTCTGCCTGGATCAATTTCTCAATGCTTGGAAAACAGCTGTTGTCACACCTATTCATAAAGGTGGGGACAGGTCCACCCCAGCAACTATCGGCCAATTTCCATCCCCCCCCAAAGCTATAGAAAAAGTGGTGGCTACACAGCTCACTGAGTATCTGACTAAATATGCTACATTGTGCCCACAGCAGCATGGTTTCTGTGCAAGCCATAACACTTGTACAGCCCTACTGGAATTCTCCAACTTTCTGCACTCCTCTCTTGACTCTGGCAACCTTGCTGGAGCAGTGTTCATTGACCTCTCAAAGGCCTTTGACACTGTCTGCCATCCCCTCCTACTTGCTCTCCTCTACCATATCGGTTTCTCTACTGGTCCCCTCACCTGGTACTCTAGCTACCTATCAGCCCGTTCCCAGTGCATCAGAATCAATGGAACACTCTCAGAGACCCGCCCTGTCTGGTCTGGGGTCCCCCCAGGGCTCCATCCTGGGCCCCTTACTTTTTAGTCTCTACCTAAACACCCTGCCCAATGCCTGCTCTGGCAAAACTCTTCTGTACGCAGATGATGCCGTTCTTTCTGCCTCTCACTGAAATTCTGCCTCCCTCCGGGACTCTCTTCAACACACCTTCAACCAAGCAGAAAGCTGGTTCAAGGAGCACAGACTTATCATTAATCTCAAAAAGACTAAGTCAGTGCTCTTCTCTTACCATCAAAACAAAGCAAGAAATAGCCCCCTCCTGATCCTCCTGAGCACTCAACACCCGCTCGAGCAAGTGCACACCTACAAATATCTTGGGATTACTTTCAACACTGCCTTCACTTTTCACGCCCACATTAATGCCCTCGCATCTGCCACCAACACCCGGATTGGCCTCATATACTGCCACAGGGGCTGCCTTCCACCTGATGCTCTCCGACTGGCCATCACATCCTCAGTACTGTCCCTAATGGATTATGGCCTACCAGTATATGGAGCCACTGATTACATGGTACTCAATAAGCTCCGACTCACTCTGAACAAGGCCTGTAGACTACTGACCAGTGCTCCCAGGCTCACCCACACCTGTCATCTCTATTCCACTGCTAATTTCCTCAACCTGGAAGAATGTCTCCACTACCAAACCTGCCTTCTAGCCAAGAAAATTGTACTCGGGCTCTCCCCCCCGGGGTATCTGCCTCTCTCCAATATACCTCCACCACAGTCTCCACCCGTAGCTCGGACAAGGCCACTCTACTGGTAACCAGAACTAGGACCTCCCTAGCTCAGAGATCCTTTTGCTGCAGGGCCCCTTCCTGGTTTAACACCCTCCCTGTAACCATAACTAACACTCCCCAAATTGCCTCCTTCAAAACTGTTCTTTGGAACCACTGGTTCAACACCCACTGCTGTTCCTGTCACTAAAAGGCTGCCCGCATATCACTAAGTGCACTTCAACAAAGTCCTCCGCTCCCCCCCACCTGGTTTCTTTCATTCCCCCCTGCCAGATATTTGTATTTATGTAACTACTGTCCTATGAATTGTACAAAATACATGTAACAATGTCTGTATACTACTGTGTAAATCTATGTAAATCTGTATGTCAACCTACTGTAAAATTGTAACACTATTGTCCTCTCTGTGATGAGGTACCTTTGTAAACGAGCCTCTGGCTCAAAGGTTGTAAATCCAATTGTACAAATAAACTTTGTGTACCACATTTAGAGGCAAATCCACTGGCCTCCCAGATGAATCATAACTGAAGCTCAATACTGGCTTGACAGTTCGGCCAGTCTTTCTGGGGGAACAGACGCAGTCTCTGTACTTTCAGCACTAACTTTGGAGCTTTCATCATTCATGAGGGGTGCCTCTGCATGGATGGGAATGTCCAAACTGGGGGCACTGTCAGCTCCTTGCTCTGTAGGCTCTGGTTCCGCAACACTTTGCTCATTATTATCTTCTGACAAGGGCCCAGCTGGCTCATTTTGAGAAGGTTCAGGCACAACTGGGCTTTGTGGCACTGAAAGGGGGCTGTCAGCACTCTCATACTGTTCTTCAAGTTCTGCTGTGTCACCAGAGAGACTCAGACCATCAGCCCCTTCTTCAGGCAAGTCACACAGTTCCACAAAACACAGGGAGTCCACAGCCTCAGACATGATACTTTGCACTTCACTTTCAGGGAACATTGGCTCCAAGGACGAAGCGGGTGGGGTTAGGCAGTCCAGAAGGCCCAGCTTCATCCCAATGATTCAGCATAGGATTGCCTCAAAACAACTGACTCAGTTCATATGAGGGATAATAGGCATTACCATAGTCACTTTCATCAGAGGTGGATTAACAGTCACTATCATTAGAGGCCTGCCAGGGAGAGGGCTCAGAATCTTTAACAGCAGAAGCAGATGGACTCTGTCTCCTCCTTGCGGTAGCATGAGTCACCGGCCCAGGGAAATCAATTTCTGATGGTTCAGCCTCAAATATAACTAGGCCAATAGGTAGCAAGTGGTTACAGTGCATGGCCTTGACCGCTTTGGAGTTATTCTCTGGGCGCACCTTGTATACTGGTAAATCATCCAACTTTCCAACTACTACATGGGGAAGATGGTGCCACTTATCAGCAATTTTGTGCTTGCTATGCGGTCTCAAATTGCGTAGCAACACACGGTCTCCGGGCCGTAGCTCTTGAGCCTTTACTTTCTTATCATGCCTCCCTGTGTTGGTGAGATTTCTCTTGGCTGCCATTGTCTGGGCCAGTTGATAGGCATGGTTCAGTTGAGCTATCAGTTTCTGTACATACTGCAGGTAGTTTTCAGCGCGGACCCCATCTGGAGAGACCCCAAAGCAGACATCAGTTGGCAGTCGAGCCTCCATCCCGAACATGAGGTGGTAGGGGGAGAACCCAGTAGCACCATTTTTGATGCAATTGTATGCGTGTACCAAGGTGCTAATCTGCTGGCTTCACTTATGCTTGTCTTTTGGATGGAAGGTGCCCAGCATGTCTAGAAGGGTGCGGTTAAAACGTTCTGGTTGAGGGTCCCTCTGCGGGTGATAGGGGGTGGTTCTTGACTTCCGCACCCCCCATAGAGAGAGCATTTCTTTGATTAGCCAACTTTCAAAGTCTCTGCCTTGGTTAGAGTGGATCCACTGGAGGGGGGGCACCATAGTGGATGAAGAAATTTTCCACTAGCACCTTGGCCACGGTAGAAGCCTTTTGATCTTTAGTTGGAAAAGCTTGTGCATACCGTGTGAAATGATCAGTAACCACTAACATATTGCCAATATTCCGCTGATCAGGTTCTAAACACAGAAAGTCTATGCAGACCAGTTCCATGGGTGTGCTGGTAGGAATATTGACAAGGGGGGCAGCCCTCTGAGGCAGGGTCTTACTTTGGCGGCAACGACTGCAGGTCTTTACATGGTGCTCAACATCGGCCCCCATCTTGGGCCAGTAGAATCGAGATCGTACCAGGTCGAGAGTCCTGTCAATACCAAGGTGCCCCATGTGATTGTGGAGGGACCTCAGTACCAAATGTTTAAAGGCCATGGGCAGGACCAATTGTTGCTTGTCTACTTGACCACTATGATCCACTGTCTCTCTGTACAACTGATTGAGTAACCTGGGGCTTTCTTTAAACAATAGGGCAGTTCGCAAGTCAGGGGAACGCAACTTCAGACACATATTTCCCCGCACGCAAGGCATCAATTGCTGGCTGAATCACAGGATCTTGGGATTGAGCCCACAGAATGCTGTCATTGTCAAACTGAGGTAGTGCACTAATACATAGAGCAGAGAAATGGCAGCAGGCAGCCGGTGTGCAGGTATCAGGAGGGCCCAAGCAATCTACTAAACAGTCCACTGTGTCCGCAGACATCTGTTCATCTCTGTCAGACTTTTGGCACGGCGCTCAGATGTCAGGTTCAGACAGCCTGACCCAATCACTCTTGGAACCGGGCCTTCGTGACAGGGCGTCAGCATCAATATGGTTCAGTCCCAGTCTGTATTCAACAGCATAATCATAGGTTGATAAGGCAGAAAGCCACCAGTGCCCAGTGGCGTCCAACTTAGCTGAAGTCTGTACATAGGTTAACGGGTTATTGTCGGTCTTCACCAATATTTTTGCCCCATAGAAGTACTCTTGAAACTGGTCAATGATTGCCCATTTTAGGGCAAGGAACCCCAGCTTGTGCACAGGGTAGTTTCGCTCTGACGGGCTCAAGCTCCTACTGGCAAAAGCCACTGGTTTCAAGCCATCCTCATGGTCTTGATACAGCACAGCTCCTAGGCTCTGCAGACTAGAGTCTATATGCAGCACATAGGGCTTGGTGGGGTCAGCATAGGTGAGGATGGAGGTGTGGGTGAGCTGGTGCATGACTTTGTAGAAGGCTGCTTCACATTCGGGTGTCCAGCAGGGCCCAAGAGGTTCACCTGTTCAGAAGTATACTTTCTTGAGTTCTTTGACAGCCCCTTTTTTGTATTTAGAGTTGGTAGGGGGGTAACCCTGGGTAAGATTCAGAAGCGGTCAAATAACATTTGAATAGACTTTGATAAACCTGCGATAGTAGCCACAGAACCCCAGGAAATGTTGTAGTTATTTTAAGTTATGGGGCTGGGGCCAAGTAGTCAGTGATTCAACCTTACTGGGATCGGTTTCTATACCTTCTGCAGATATTATGTGCCCCACATACTTCACGGAGGTTTGAAAAAAACTGGCACTTGTCAATAGACAGCTTGAGGCCAAAGTCTTCCAGTTGGTCTAGGACTTTAAACAGTCGGGTCTCATGCTCCTCTAATGTACGTCCAAACACAATGACATGGTCTAATTACACTAGACATTCCAGCAAGTTCATATCTCCCACTGCACGTTCCATCAGTCTCTGAAAGGTGGCCGGGGCACCCGAAATCCCCTGTGGCATTCTCAGAAATTCGTAGAACCCCAAAGGACAGATGAAGGCTGTTTTCTCATGGTCCTCCTGGGCCATCAGAATCTGGTAATACCCGTTGTGAAGATCCAATACCGAGAACCATTTGCTCCCATTCAAGCAATCCAGGGCGTCTTGTATACGGGGAATGTTGTATTGATCTGGGACGGTCTGCTGGTTCAGGGTTCAATAATCAGCACACATCCTCACAGACCCATTCTTCTTATGCACAACCATAATGGAAGAGGCATATGGGCTCCTTGATTCTTGTATCACGCCAGCAGCGAGCATTTCCTGCAAGTGTCTCCTAACAGCATCTATGTCCGCTGGGGCGAGGCATCAGGATCTCTCCCGACATGGCCAGTCATCATGTAGGCATATGTGATGCTCTGCACCCTGGACACACCCCAAGTCCCATTCTTGTAACGAGAACACTTGGTCTCTCTGGGCTAGTCTCTTGCTAATTCGAGCCTTCCATTCAGCTGGCAATGGGGAATCACCAAAGTCAAATAAGTCCGGGGTCACTCCCTCCTTCTCATCAGAGCACTTGTTACTGGACAATACTGTAGTGTCTGTGTAGTGTACTGTAGCTAGAGTGCACCCTCTGTTCACCCAGACCTCCCGATCTGACACATTCCAAATCTGGACCATCACTCATCATGCATAGGCGTGGGCACAGGCAGGCAAGATGCTGGGCTTAACCAATAATCCTTCTGGCAACTTTCCATTGCCTGGTGTATCCAACATTAATATTTTGTTCTTTACATCTTTCCGGAGGTGCACTTCCCCGTGAATGGTACACTGGGCATTGGGTGCCAGTACCAGAGAGTCAGGATCCTTCTTCCACAAGATCCCCACAGGTTCATCCTGGTTTACTTCCTCAGGTTTCCGCTGCAAGTCATGGGCCCTTTTGATTAGAGCCTGAATTCTTAGGACCCACCCAGTCTGTTGCCCTTGCTTCTCATGACAGAGTTGTGCCAGTCTCCCAAACATATGGGCATTGGTCCCAATTAGTAGAGGAACCCCATCATACAGTCCGGTGGGGGGACACACTAAGGCAAGTGTCTCAACTTGTTCATCTACTCCAGCAATGGAGGTAGGGGAAAGACAGCCAGATTCGAATATACCCCGAGTACGGATAAGACTTCTCGCTTAACCCCCACACATGTAAGCCTTCCAAGGGTTGTAGGGGCACGTCCGGCAGATGCTTTTGATACCAGTCTTGGAACACTATGGTCACTTGAGACCCACTGTCAAGCATGGCCCTGGTGGACACACCGTTCACCATCACTGTAATTTCCATTGAAGGGCCCACCACCTCGGACCATTCAGGTGACGCAGACTTGGATGTCGACTTGGCAGCGGCCTTTGATGAATAACTTTTTCAAGCAGCTCCACCTGGCATCCAGTTATTGTTCCGTCAAAGCCAGGCTAGTAGCCTAACAGTAACCTTTCTCAAGTTCTCCAGTGAGCGACAGGTGAACCGGGTGTACCCATCCTCCCCACAGTGGTAACAAAAATTGGGTTCTTTAGAGCCTCTGAGTGGTTGCAGGCCGTCTCCCTGCTTGGGCACATCAGGGGCACCTCGGGTCCTTCTTTGACTTGTGACTTGCGACTTGCCCTCTTGGTCCTCTGGACTTCCAGCAAGGTTAGTGGTTTGTGTGGCTCATAGTAGGTCCCCCACCAGGGCTCTCAATTTTCGTACTTCTTTTAGTAAGTTACCCTCAGTCCAGGTTTCTGAAGAGATGACATGCATCCCCACCCCACTAGGTAGGGATTCGTTCTTTAACTCAGGAGGTGCCTGGTAGAGGTTAGTATCTCTGGCCACCTCAGCGGCTTGTTGACTTGCCCTCAACTCTGTCAATTCTTTAATTAGTTCTCTCATCTGCTGCACCTCAGTCTCGTCACTTCTCTCAGGGGTCTGGCAGGTATAGGCAACCCCAGCATAGGGCCCCCAACCCTCTTCATCATTCTCTGCTTCATGAGATGACAGTACTCAGGAGGGTTAGCCATCCTATCTTGTAACTTAAGTTTTAGCATCATCACACTAGAGTACCTGCCTGACTTGAGAATATGGTATAACCTGACCCAATTCAGTTCACTAGCAGGCATCCCTCCTTTTCTGTTAGCCTTCTGCAGAGCCCTCTCAATTCTGGTAACAAACATAGACAACTTCTCATTCTTCCATTGCTTGGTGGATTTGAATTTCCACAGTAAATCGTCCTGACTCAGTGCTTCCAAAAACCCCTTCCAAGGCAGAGAGGAATTCAGCCACAGTAGCTTCTGGGCTAGTGGCCCATAGGAAATGAATGGCTTCCAGTGCAGGGCCCCTCAAACTTTCCATGAGTCTTTTTCTTTTCTCCCCCTTAGAGCACTGCCATTCCTGGACTGGGGGGGTAGCACTGGGACTGTGCCCGAAAAAAGTCTAAGTCTACGGTAAGAATCCAGGTGCACAAATGGAATTACTATGGGGGATGACCACGGGGGAGACTCCAGGGGAGGCAGGAGACGCTGTTGGGGACTGCAGTGGTGTGGGTTCTTCAGAAAGGTCTAACACCTTCACTAACTCTTGGGTGCTTTGCCCCTCAGAAACTAACAACTTAAGCAGCTTGTCCTTGAACCCCTCTATGCTGGGGGACCCCCCAAGGTAACTGGATCACTGTGCAAATGGATGACTCTCCATCCCTTCTGGGCCCCTTCAGACAGAATAGTGGGGGTACTTTTCTCTGAATCTATGGGAGAGCTGCAGGAGAGTAGAACCACCATGGTCTGGTCAAACACTCCAACCTTCCCCAAACACTTAACGTGCTCCACAGCTTCTACAATAACAGCATTAGTGGTCCCTAATGGGACATCCATTAACAAGAGGGCCTGTCAGGGGTTTACCCCTCAGCCTTACTCCACCCCATCATTCGGTGTACTAACAGCTTATGGGGGGCAATCTGGAGCTTAGGCGTAGCAAGCTCCTCTATTTTACCACCAATTCTAACCATCAAATCAAATCAGTCTTTATTTCTACAGCACCTTTCAAAACCAAGGCACTGTACATATTATAAATACAATAAAATACAATAAAAATGGACAATATAAAAATATTAAAAATTAAATCATTATAATCCAAATCCAATTATAATTAAACATAATCGGGTAACTCCCACCTCTGGCCACTAGAGGACGCTAATCCCAGCAGTGCCTCCAAGATGTAACACCTAGGTGGCACTATCCCAAGGGCTACTACCCCTGCCTGCTTGGCTAGTAGCAGGTTAAGGGGCCTGGGTACTGAAACGGGTGCCTCCACCCAGAGGTCAGGTTTGTTAGTGGTCAAGCTAACCTGGGCACAGCCCTCTGGGACACTGTAACCCCCCTCTGTCCCTTCTACTGGCCAAACAATATGCAGTAAGCAGTTTTGCAATGCCCCTTATTCACCATGCAAGTACCCACACTGTCTGCACTTACCACGAGGGCTGGTTCCACCAGTTCGACCCTGGAGACCGCCTGTAAAACAAGATTATACACAGCAAAAAACAACAGTACCATGCTTTCAATACAAACTGGAACCACAGTCAGGTTAAATGCAAAATGAGTTAGATCTGATTTATTCAGGGGACTTGAACAAGGAAAGGGCATGATCAGGTAGATTGGCTTAAAGGCTAAATCAATCAGACAGTTATGCAAGCACTTCAGAGTCCCTACACAGTCACACACTCTGTGTACTCAGGTAGGAAACGGTGCGCTAGCCAGGAACATTTCCCTGGATAGGCCGGCGTCACAGCTGGTTGGGGCCCTGTGATGGAAGAAAGCAACATGCACAACACACACTATTTGTAATCCGTAGCCAGAGGGCTCAGTTCATGAAAGAAAAGACAACAAGGCAATCAGATGACAACACTTTAGATTTAGCTGTTGTTGCAGGGAGCTACCCTGATGTTTACTCACAATACCCAATACAGGACACAGGTAGGACAAAATCGAGACTGCAGGTTGTTGAGCTGGAGTGCCAGGAGAAGCAGGGCCCACATGAATCACTGAGGCGTCATTCTGTTAAAGGCGTTGAGCAGGGGGCTGATCCCCAGGCAGGTCTCTCATCGATGACTTTCCCTGTGTAGTGGGTATTCTGGCCGGGCCAATGTGGCAAGGCCCAGGCCAAATGGAGATGAATACGGATTCAGTCCATGGAGCTGGATGCAGCCTCCAGTGAACAAAACACAGTTCAGACATACAGTGGGGAACCAAATCACAACCCAATATCAGCACACAGCACATTTACATGTAAGGAAATTCCACTGTACCAGGCAAATGGCTCTCTGGTTGCAGTCACAGGGTCTCTGCACAATCCAGGAGTTCAGAGGTGGCTGGAAGTCCTGACAGGCCGATCACATTCATCAAATCTTCGTTCTTCTTCAGGTTAACAGCCTGGTCACAATTCAGTGGCTTATCTCACTCTTCACAATTCAGATTTAGTCCGAATAAACTTCAGTCTCCCTCTCAGGGACAGCAGGCAGACAGGCAGGCCAAAACTCAGCCCTTTCACAGTTCTCCCATGTGAATCTATGCAGGACTGCTGCTCGACTATCTTGAGCTGCTACCTCTTTCACTTCACAACTCAGAACTGACTGAAGCTGCAAGCAGCCTAGGATTTTCCCTAGGATCCAAAAGGTTCGGTTGGCTGATCTGTCTGTCAGTCACAACGAGGGCTCCCCCTCCAGGTTCATTTAGGCACCAAAGCCCAAAACTACAATTCCTACAAAATTTTGCTTCCACAAGATCCCTGGGGACAGGCTCCATTCTAAAGTCCCCAAAGGTACTGATTGGCCCATTTCGGCAGTCCAGGACCAAGATGGTGGAAATAAACAGAACTGTCCATGCTGCAAAGAAGGCAGGTTATAACAAACTACAATATCGTTACCACTCTAATAGATAATCAGCAAACAAGAACATCTTCCAACAGAGCTCCCTCTGCGCAAATAGCGATGGCAGAAATGGAGCGATTATCTGACAGCCCAGGTGGGACTCTAGCACTGAAACACTCAGCTCCCCTCTCAGATTAACTATAACTGCGATATAGGCAGGTCTTAAAGAGACAATACACAGAGGCTATACAGGCACTCTCAGGCAATAACATTTAAACTGCTAAAACACAGGACACCAGCCTGGCAGTGAGCATTTAGGCAAGCTCAAGAAAGAATTTTTGGGAACTCCCGTTTGTAGGGGGTTTACACCCTTCCCTGCCTGGAGAAAACTTGGCGTCCGCGTCAAGTCTATACCATCACAATATTGAAAATGCAATATAAAGAAGACATCTCTACAATTAGCATGCTACGTAAATAATATCTGATGCATCAGTTAACATAAACTTACGCCTTTACTATACATATTCACTACACTTCACAATACTATATCCATAATGACAATACTTATGCATGTTTCATACATGTGATACTGATTCCACTATGATTAACATACTTTAAACACTGGACACAGCTGGGCAGTGAGCATTTAGGCAAGCTCAAGGAAGACTTTTCAGTAACCCCCATTTGTCGGGGGGTTACATAAACATAACATCACAAGTATTAAAAATATGGGTGCTTTAGTCAAGCCATATTTCTCTAGGCACCCAGAACAGTGAGGTACCATGAAGATATCCCTTCCAGCATTTAAGCGCTTCACACATACTCGTACTGGATATCCAGGAATCACCACATGAGGAGACAGCCGTCCCCCGTAGTAACATCTCTCAATATCTCTCAACTTGTTAACTTCTTCTACTATCATAGCCCGGGCATGATCAAGGTAGCGGGCTGATCCCGAAGCAATGACTGCAGAGAAAACAAACAAACACTCACTGTTATTTCAAGTCCCACTCTTTTGGAAAAAACTTTTACAAAATGGCTCCCTTGCTGCTATGTTTACATTACTACCCCACCCTGTAATGGCAGCGGCAGCACTCCTGCGCATCAACGTTCTGTTTATGACTCAAGCCACTGCACATCCGATTTACACACTCCACTGATAAAGTTCACTCAAACTGTTAAATTGCACTGGTTGCTCTCCTAGCACATTTATATGATTTTACTGGACTTTTCATTCGCTTTTTAAATCACTGTTCTAGCTTAAAGTCCCCTAAAGCCACAGTATTTCATCGCACAGGATTGCCTGTAATTATCGTTGCATCTCTCATACAACTCAGGGTCTGTAACATGACTTTGAAAATTATATTGTTGCTGAACCTATAATTTTGTTCACAGTCTAATGCTCAGAATTCTAGCTTTTAGTTGATTAAACTTGACACAGTACTTCTTTGCAAAACGATCACACTGCTGCACACAGATTCAGCAAGCTTTTTCGTAATATCACACAGTTTGAGCTGTTTTTTATGATGGTACTCACTTAATCAGTGGCTTGTATTTGCGATGTTAAACGCGGCCTACAGCAGATCTTGGAGGCCTCTGGAATAAAGCGGGTTGGCAGTCCTACCGATTGTCCCTCTGAACACCTCGCTCTCTTCTCAGACGAATCGAAATGCGGGTTGAGCCCAATTTTAAACAGAAAAGTCCGATTTAACTATTTTTACAACATTTTCAGTCACCGCAACGCTGCTCCTTGCAAACCTGCTCACACACTCCTCTCTCTCTCCCTCTCGAACGCTGTGCAGTCACTCTAGAGCTGGCTTGGGGGCAGGACCGATTGCAGTCTCACCAATCACTTGACGCCATGCAAATGAGCCTCTCTCTTCTTGTGCTCTGCTTCTCCACAGCGATCATCATGCAGGCAAATTTAAACTGCAAACCACACTTTTTTTCAACTATAGCTCCTTGGTGGGAGCATCATTTCAACCATTTTTCATGGCATTTTACTCAGCGACTCTCTTAGTCCATACCACAAGCATTTCCAATGTCTAGGGCACAAATCTGCCTTTGTTTCCCACAGTTTTCCATACTTTTTTCTGTCACACAACACTTAAAAGCTGGCAAACATTGTAATTTGATGCAGAACAAGAGCATACACACTCGGGCTTTACTGCTCCTTGGTAAACAGTTGGCACAATTACAGCAGCACATAGACAGCAGCACACAGCTGCACATTTAGTTGGCAATGCTTCTACTTTTTGGGCTACCTACTGCCAGACAGCCAAAACACTAGCCACTATCCGAGGAACCTTTCTTGCATTTTCTCCCAAAATTTCAACCAAATCCCAGTGGTAGCCTCCAATTTGTGACCAGCCTGGCATAGGGTTGATGTTATTTTTTTTTTATTAGCGCTGTGCGGCGCCTCCATTATGTAACCCACTACCTGGCTGCCTGGGTTCGGGGAGAAAACTGGATCTCGCCATTTTGGCTAGGTTTGATTTCTAGTCAGGGGCACACAAGTAACACCAGACACAGGAAGCAATAACTGTAATGTCCAAACCAGGAGAGGGATTCTAGAGTGTGACTTTTATTCACAACAACAGCAGAATAATAAAGCATAGATGGACTCCTACGGGGCTACACTCCCTGGTAATGCAGACAAAAGGAGACCAGAACATATCTTCTTACACACTGTAACCCTCAGGTTCTGAAGCACACTGGGCTCTCAGCCCGAACTTGTACTCTCCTCTGGATTTCTCTGGCATGGCACATCCGGCCAGCACTTGGACTACTTTCCATATGGCATGGACATTTATTGGTGGCTCCCTCTACCACCCATGAGCACATACTGGCTCCATAAAGGGAAAATATTCCATCTAATCCCACATCTGGGTACTTTCTGTGAACACCAGCCAAGTGCCGGGAGAAAGCAATAGGTGCCCAAACTGAACCTGTAGAGGTAAATCTGGTTACTCCAGATGGGGGGTCCCCCACCTCTTGCTCCCAAATCTATACCCGGCCATTCATTTGGAATCAACACCTTTCCATTTGAACCTCTCTGGTTGTAGATTGCTGTCTCGAAATGTATATCACACTTAACAATCTACAGTCTCTGAAAAATAGTGTCCTGACTTGTAATGTTCTCTAAGTGGCTATGTCCATCCCTGTAGACCCCCACTGATTAGAGGCATTTCAAGCCATACACAACTTAAGTACTGTACTTGGCTTTCCTTTCCTGACCCACAGTAGCAGGTACTTAACACAACAGTCTTGGTAAAACATAGGCTCACTGGCAGAGCTGACTCACCCTGATTTGCAGGTGCCCACAGGCTTCTCACAGGAAACGCAAACATACTTCTTGGTGCCTCAGCACAAATCTTCTTAGGCAGCTTCTCTTTTTCCAGCAGGACCAGGGGATTGCCCCTGAAGAGCTGGTCTGGTTGCCCCCCCACCATCCCTCTCAGGGACGCGGCCCTGGAACAACTGGGAGACGGTCTCAACCACTTTACAAGTGTTCTTCTGTGTCCTTCTCTAGGGCGAGAACAAACACCCACTACAACTGGTAGCTCTGATCAGAGCTGAGAGCTCTGAGGGACTGCACACTGCAGTGTACCTCCTCCCTCCACTACAGACTGCACAACACTGACTGAATTCAAACCTCCCAACATTCTAACTCCCTACTGCAACATTCCAAAGTGGCTTATGCTGCTGCGAAAATTCTATATGATGTCATTCTTCCAGCTCAGCAGAGACTGAGGACAGAGTGAGACAGTGTGAAATCCATTTAGCTGGTGTTTCACAAGCTGCCTTTCCCTGCCTGCCACTAGATCTAAATGGGATTCTTGTAACCCCGGGTGACGGGGGGGTTACATATACTAAGAAATAGAATAATTACAGCCAAAATCCCATATCCGACCCCTCCCCTCCTTAAACTATTTATTGACCATATACAAGGAAATCACTGGGGTCACCTTATAGGGACTCTATACAAAATACTCAGAGATTTGACTTTGGAAACGACCAGCTCCATACTTCAGAGCTGGAACAAAGACCTAGACCGGATGGTTCCGTACGAACACTGGTCAGCAGCAGCTTTAGCTGAGGTAAAGATCACCTTCTCAAACTCCTGGAGAGAATTCTCTAGGAAGTGTCAATATAGATACTTCTGCTCCCCAGCAAAACTTACCAAATATCTACCAGAAAGATACGGAAAGTGCTGGAGGGATTATGGATATTGGCTAGCGGACCTGGCACACATTATGTGGCAGTGCCCACTTTTAATGCCATTGTGGATTTCACTGCAGATAGAGATCTCAAGGAGTATAGGAGAGACAACAGAGATAACAGAGGAAATGTTCCTGCTAGACATATATCCGGACCACTCTGCCTCTTGGACCAGTACTCTTCTGCCTGTATACTTGCTTGCAGCAAAGAAAACCGTAACAAGAAGATTTATGTAAACCAAAAACCCAGAATTACGAGACTGAAGGATAATAATGACGCACATATATCATATGGAAGCTATGTTGGCCAAGATGGCAGACAAAGCACAGGTATTTTGAACAAAGTGGCAGAGGTGGATCACCTACCTTATGGAGGTTGACCCAGAATTTTGCCCATAATCAGAACTCGGGGGGGGGGGGGAGAACAGACTAATTAGGAAAAGAAGATAGTTCTAGATAACCCTATGTCATAACTGTAAGAAATGTTCCTTGACAATGCCTACAGAAATGTAATAACCTTGTCGAAATGTGTCTTAAATGTATGTTTAATATCATCAAGAAAACTTGAGAGAATAAATATTTAAAAAAAAATGATAATATGGCCCCATCTGAAGTACTGGCATTATTCATATAGATACGTAGATACTGTCAGCAGGCAAGGGCCTGTGGCCCACCCAGTCTGCCCATTTGAGCTTGTAAGATCACTTTAAGTTTTTCTAGAAGTCTGTTGCCCCTTACCCCTGATCTCCAGGATTCCCTTATGTCTATCCCATGCATTCTTAAATCCCGTGATTGTCTCAACCCCCACCACTTCCTCAGGCAGGATGTTCCAGTTGTCCACCACCCTTTCTATGAAGAAATTCTTCCTCACGTTTCCTCTGAATCACCCTCCTTCCAACTTCATCCCATGCCCTCTAGTCCTGGAACATCTTTTTCACTGGAAAATAGTGTTTTCCTGTGCCCTGTTCCTCTCTGTAAGCTACTTGTACATCTCTATCATATCCCCCCTCTCCCTTTTCTCCTCCAGGGAGTACATATTCAAGACCTTCACCCTGTCCTCATAGGACCTGTGATGCAATCCCTGTACCATGTTTGTTACCTCCTCTGAACCCTCTGCACCCTGTCTGTGTCTATGCATGGTAAATGCAGAGCTAACCTGGTTAGTGCCACCTGAAATTGCCTTGCATTAATTTACAAGTCAGTGGCCGGCCCAATGGCGTTGAGGTGCTGGATGCCACACCTTGCGCCACGCCGGCAACCCAGGTTCAGGAGTGATCCCAAACCACTGGGGGTCAGCGGGGGGGGGGGAGAGAGAGGATTGAGCATCCAGAGGACTGCTCTCCTCTTTCGAGGAGGGATCTAGAGGTAGCACGGTGTAGCAGCAGCCACCGGTGGAGACCAGCAGCACTGTGATGCACAGGGGCTTGCATGGGATGGGGAAGATGTCGGGCACCTGCCTTCTGGACATGGGTGGAAGCATCCACATCGTGGGTTAGGCAGCATTGCACGCCCCACGTCTGGGGCGTAACGCAAGAAAATCCCCTCCAGCTTGGATATGCGGCCCCCACACACCTGACACCGCACCTCCGCCCCCTTTGATCTCCTCGCGGGCCCTGGCCGGAGAGGGTCTGCAGAGGAGAAAGTAATACCCTTGAGGAGGTGGGATCATGGTGGGTGGTAGAAGCAGCTGGTAGCTGGGCAGCCCGAGAGAGTTCCAGGGGTCTGGAGTGCCACAAACAGAGTTGTAAAAAAAAAAATTTACAAGTCAGTAAATCAGTGGTCTGCCCCTTACTTGTTCAAATATCTGCTGGTTCTGACACATCAGTATATTCTGAGTGACATTCAGCACTGTTCTCTGCTTCTGCCTATATATTTTACCCATTATGAGAAAGACTTTGTCTCATTTAAAGCCTCTTTTTTTTGGAAACATTTAGACCCCTGGCTCAGAAATTGATCAAGTTCACCTTTTAAAATCACAATCATCCTGAATTTGTTTTGGTGCTTAATCTATTGGTCTTGATTTTTATTTTTTATGTGACTCATTTCTGTGATTTGTGGATCTTTCTGTCAGTTGTATAGTTCATAGTTGTAAATTTATGCTATGACTTGAAACGTTCTACAAGCAAGATAACATTCTCATTTAACCTAGCCTGTAAAACTGCAACTTTTAATACATAAACTAAGCAAAGGGGAGGGTACATGGCTTGCTGAACATCACACAGTCAGCATTTGACTCTGGTGGTGTTTGAACCTGTGGACTACTGGTTCCCAGACCAGTGCTCTGCCCTGTCCACTACTGTTATCTGGTTTTAGCTCCAGTCTCTGTCCTTAGGTTAGATAGATATTCTTTAGATAGGCCCATCTTGCTGGCCACCCAAACAGAACCCTTTTCACATCATTGTAACATTCACTGCTCTCAGCTTAATGCAGGGCCATGGGAAAGGTCCCCATGTATTTTAAGTTAATAAGGCCTCTGAGGGATGTCTCTTATGGTATAAGAGACTCCAAGCATGAGGTTTGGCGAGAGACTGCGAAGTGAAGCTTAGCAATTCTGAGTCTCCAAACCTCATGAGACGAGCCACTTACATGACATGAGACATCCATTGGAGGTCTTATTATCTTATTGTAAATCACTCGAGCTTAGCTTTAGTGGTTTATAATTAGTCTTAGTTTGCTGTCCCCCCAGAGCTGAAATACAACGCCCCCTCCTACCACACCTGCACAAGAGTGCACTATACACAGAATAAGAGGTACAAAGGCTCTGTGTGCTGACCGGCTGATATCACCACAGTGATTTATAATACAGTATATATTTATTTAGTTTTTGTTGAACAAGAAAGCAGGGAGGAGGGCGATGCAGATGCAAACTGGCATATTGAATCAGGTTGGGGAGCTGCTGAGCTGTTGAGGTGCTGTCTGTTGGATGAGATGTTAAACTCAGGTCCCTTCTGCCCATTTCTGGTGACTGTCCAGGCTGAAGTAAAAGATTCCATGGCACTTATCAATGAAGAGTCGGGGGGATAACTGGTGTCGTGACCAACATTCCCCATCAAGAAAAACTGGTCCAAGTAGCCTACTCCCCAGGACATGCCTGCAAAGAAGCTGTCACAGCTTTGTGTGGCTTTTCTTGTCAAACATTACAAATAAAACAAATAAAGTAAGCCTTTGGTGGTATTTTTAGTGAATGGGGAAATTTTGCACACTGTGGCACTTGGCAAATTCCTCTACTGTTGCGATGAGAGGTGCCCCTTTTTTTGTATAACTTTTATTCTGTATTCTAGGGGTTGTGTTTTGAGCTTTGTGAATTTGTTTTCTTGCTGCTTAATTTTTATTTTCATTTTTATTTTCTTATTTAGATTGATGCTCTTTTGTAAGCAATTGTTTCTCTTTTTTCCTGGACTACTGTTTCAGTTATGTTTGCTTGTACGTTTTTGTTTTTTCAATAAAAATTCCCCTACCCTTTCTGAGAAGAGCCATGGGATCTTTAACATCCACATGAACAACCACAGGAACGGGCAAATGGGACCTTGGTTTAATGTATGATTATATATTTACTGTTTATCTGTACTCTCCCGGGTCAGGCCTGAAAATAGGCAGGTCTTTTGCCTAATGCACTTACCCGGTAACCAAAAGCAAATAAATAAATATAAATAGATAAATGTCTCATCTGAAAGACGGCACCTCACCTTCATACCAAAAAGATACTGGGAATATACCAGGGCAGATGGACCACGTATCATGAAAGCACACTGCGTATATGCTTCTCTGCTTGTAAATGCTTTCTCTGGCAGGCTAAGTGTGCTTTCATTACACAACAAAAACAATACACCAGGTGTGGTGGCGGAGATGGTAGCAAGGATAATACATAATCTGTACATTGTCGAAGGAAATAGTATTAGTCCAGGACAGTTTGCTTTATATACTGGAATACTTGTAAATGGCTCAGTTTACCCCTGCAACAGAAACTATTTGATAATGATAAGAGGAAGGGGTCTCTATATGTCAGCTGACTTCCATTCTGGATTTTGTTCCATGATTTGTATACTGTATTGTTTATATCAGCAGTGTATTAGATATTACATTATAGTGTATTGTTTCTGATGCAAAAGTTTTACTTGTAGCATAAACACTGCCTGTTTCTTTTGATTTTAATAGCATTTCCCCTACTCTTTTTGAGAAGTTCCATGGGATCTTTAGTGTCCACCTGAACAACCACACTGGACATTGGTTTAATGTTTCATCCAAAAGACAACACCCCAGGAGTGCAGCTCCCCCTTCATTTCAGTACTGGGATTGATCCCAAATTTCCAGTGTGGGCCTGGAACCAAACCCACAACCTTCTAATCTTCGAGCCTCTGAGATGAATATGCAACTTGCTGAGCCACTGACACTTTATGCACTGACCTGAAGGAGAAGGACTCACAGGCACAGCACAAGCCCTGTTACCCTACTTGATTAAACACTTTTCCTCTTTTCCACTTGAAGTAACTGCAGCTGCTTCTCAAACATCTCTCTCTCCTCCTCCTCCCTCCCTCTCTCTCTCTCTCTCTCTCTGTCTCTCGCTGACTACCTCCCTTGATCTGGAGGGTTACAACTTTCAAGACTCCTCTGGGACCTCACTAGCAAAAGTCTTCACCATAACCCTTTGGCTGGTTATGGGTACCTCCAGGCTTAAAACTGTACAGCCTCCTCAACTGAGGCAGGGACTCCTGCTCTGTCTGGACTCTGCCATACTTCTCTGTCTAATCTATGCAACCAGCTTCACATCCTTCCTCTTCTCACTCTACCAAGTAGTAGCACACTGCCATCTTGAGGGGAAACCATGAAACGTATGCCAGCCCTTGAATTTATTTCTCTTATTTATTTACAATTGGTAACTGTCAAAGGTACACTTAGCTGCATACCTCTCAACTGTACCACATTACAAGGAACGTTCCTCATTTTACTTCACTAAAGCTCCCTGTTCCACATTGTGAGGACTTGTTCCACATTCAGTATTAACATTTTAAAGCAAAAATCTACAGTAAATGATGCAAAAAATATATTATTCAATTAATAACAGACTTTCTGAAAGATAAATGCAAACCATTTAACAGTGTTCTGAGCCTCCTAGGTAAAGATTTGATCAAGTGTTCCACATTTTGCTCATTTGTTCCACATTTTGAGAGGCAATGTTCCACATTTGGGGGACAAAAGGTTGAGAGGTATGCTTAGCTGAGGCTCTTTTTCAGGCGTGACCTTGGGGAAAGAATACATGTTGTAAAAATACACACAGCAGAAACTAGTACAGACAAAATACTGCATATTAAAGGTCAATCCCACTGCTACGTTTACATTTGGCACTAAATATGTAAAAAAAAATAATCAGAATCATAACTTAATATGTGTATTGGTAAAAATAATACTAATGCTAAGTCATGATTTTGATCAGTTTGTTAAAAACATACAACAAAAATCTGTAAATGACAACGGGTACATAGTTATTAGCAGTGTAGAAAGCAGCCTAGCTATCACTCCTATGATGTCATTACATCTCCCATCTGAGAGCCATTTCATAGAGTAGATAGACTAGGAGTTTTGAAAGGAGAGGGCTGTTGTTTACATTTTTCAAATGTTACAAAAATGCATTTATGTGTAACCTCCACGCCACTTTTGGCAAGTTGACCCCCCCAACCCCATTAAAAGAACTAGTACCCACATATGGCCCACCATTTACTTTTATTTTTATTTATTTAATTCTAGGATTACAAGTACCTTTGAGCAAAGGCTCTTTTACAAAGGTTCCACTTCAGTTTGAGACAATATACAGTACATTACAAGGTAAATGCAGTTTCAGACAGAATATGCAGAACAGACACAATATAAAGTGAGCATACAAAATTTCTAAGCTAAAAAAGGTAGGGTGGGGAGGGAGTGCAGGGGGTAATGAGAGGGACAGAGGGGGTATGAGCAGATAGAGGCGGTTGTCAAACATAGAGAAGTGCTGAATAGTGGGGCTGGGGGGGGAGGAGGAGGTGAGGGAGAGGAGAGGAGAAGGTAAGTGTTGAGCTTGATATTGCAGGACTAAATGAAGTGGAATGGGAAAGCTGGCTAGGAATGGCAGTTTAGCAGAAACACTCAGATTGGTTCCACCCCTAGCTTTAGAGTGTAACAGGCTCATTATCTAAAGGAAGGGGTTGGGGGTACAATTACCAAAATGAACCTTTTAAATACAACTAGGTCCAGGGGAGAGGACGCTAGGCGTATGCTAGACCTAACTGCTGAGGAGAACCCAATAACTCCACACAGAAAACAATGATCATAATGTCCAATGCAGCAGCTGGGATTGTGCAGTATGACTTTATTCACAGATGTTGTTAAAGCACAAGTGGACCCCCCAGTGGTTGGTCATGGCAAAACAAGTACACTCTTTTTCTAGAAACTCTTTGCTAGGCAGTACAGTTTTGCACAGAAACATCTCTATTTTTTCTCAAGTGCTCATGGCCTTAACCACATTCTTGAGCTACTTTCAAACATATTTCCATTTCCCAAATTGGATGCTCGTGGCCTAAACCACATTTTTGAGCCATTTCTAAAACACATTTCACAGTGTAAACTCGTGATCTGAGCCACATATTTAAGTTTCATCCTGGGTATTGGCCTCTACCCAGGGGACCTTGGCACCCATCAACGAACCAGTTAGTCATGTCTTGTAGACTCCAGATGGCTGTCCTCCCACCCTTTGCCCCAACTGACAGTCTTTGCCATTCCTTCAGGGTTACACCAAAAGAAGCATTCAATTACCACTGAACTGCTAAAGACTCCCAACTCTAAACTTTTAATTTGACAACGAAGTGTATGAGGGTTCCTGACAGGTGTGATCTAGCCTTATCTTGGGCACACACGCTTCAGCCAACTCCCTAATGAGAACAGTTTCTGCATCTGTACTTGCATATCTGTTGCTCCTTCCTTAAAGCATGGAGAACAAACCAGACAACACCCTTTTTCTTCATGGTTAGCTTTGTCAGAATTTCTCACACAATGTCCTTCTCAAAGGCAGCTGTAAACACTCTGGGACCTTCAGGGGATTGTCCCTTGGATCCACTGAACTGGCAATTCCTCTCACTCTCCTGGAATGAAATCAAGGATTCCTGCCGAAAAAGGTCTCCACCACTTCACTGGCAACTGTAGTTTTAATCCAAACTAGGATGAGAAACAGGGCTCCCTGTGACAGAGCCCCAACTGGCAGACCTCCTGCCACTCTGACTCTCCAACTTAGAATACTGAACATTCTAAACTTCCCCTCAGCAGCTGACTCAAAAATGGTTATGCTGCTGCAAGACTTCTAAATGACATAGTCATCCTCACTCAGGCTAGCTTATTTTATTTATTTTTTATTATGATCTCAGATTAAACACCTTTGAGCAAAAGCTCATTTCATAGGTGCCACGTCAGAGGAATTAACAAAGGTTATAAACACAGAACAAGGGATTTACAGCAAGACATGTCTTACAGGTAAAAAATACAGTTTTGTATTAAAATCTGATATTGTACAATGTATGCCAAACAGCAGATTCAGTCATTGAAATTCTAAGCACACAAAAAAAAGAGTAGAGAGTAGAGCAGCCAGGAGCTTTGTCAATTGATAGCAGAAAGGCTGAGGTTGGGGAAGGAAGGAAGTAAGGGGAGAGCAAGGTAAGGTAGCCGAGGGGCCTTGTCAAGTTGAAAGGAGGGGGTCAGGGGGCAGCAGACAGGGGAGATGGAAAATTACAGGTGTTGGAAGGTGACAGACGGGGAGAGAGGAGGGTGGGGATAGGAAGGAGAGGGAAGTGGTTGCGAGGGGGTGAAGAGCAGTGAGGGTGAGAGGAGGAGGACAAGTGACAAGTGAGAGGGGAGGTGGTGGGGGAGGTATAAGCAGAGTGAAAGGGGATGGAGCAACAAGTGCTAGCACAGAGGGATGGGGAGTAAGTGCAAATGCATGTAGGAACAGTGTAGACGTGAGGAGTACAGTGAGGTAGGCACCGTTCAGTGGTAGCAGTCACAGTTGTTGTGCGAAGTTAGGTATTGACGGAGTTTGAATCTAAAAGAGCATAGTTTTGAGGCAGAAGAGCTGTCATGATGAAGGGAATTTAGCCAAAGCAGGGCACAGTAGGAAAAGGATATTTGTCCCTGAGTTGTGTGGCAGCAGGGTGCCTGGGTAGCTGAGTAAACAATGATGTCATTATGTAGAAAGTCCCTAATGAGCTCCCTACCAGCTGCCTTTTCTACCTGCCTAAGATTAGTACTAAAAGGATTTTAGTAACCCCATGGGACTGGGTGGTTACACTCACTGCAACCAGACCACTGGCTGTCCACAGCCAGATTACGGTCCAGTACCAGTCCATCCTACCTCTGTGTTCCCTGTGGAGAGGATTGATCAGGTCCTCCCCTACTATGTGCTAGGCACAGGCAGGTGACACTAAAGGAGAGAGGCCTACTGAAGAAACTTCAGCTACTACCCTATTACTGTACTATCTATGGATTTTAGTGGCTCCAAGAAACTTCCTGAAGCATGTCCTAATAGATCAGCACTGAAGGCCCCTACCATGGATTAGGACCTTCAGCTTGTCTCCCCGCCCCAGCCCTCTAGGGAAAACTATCTGACCTATGCTACCTACATTTCCTAAATCCAAGTGTAACCCCTAGATGGCGCTATCCCAGGGGCTACTACCCCTGCCTGATTTGCCACTAACAGGTTGAGGGGCCTGGATCCAATGGCGGGTGCCTCCACCCAGAGGTCAGGGTTTGCAATAGTTAAACTAACTTGGTCACAGCCCTCTGGGACACTGCAACCCCCCTTTCTTCCCACTAGTGGCCCACACAATATATCAGAATTACCTTCACAGTATACACTTACCCCCAGGTCTGGTTCCGCACTGGGACCTCCTGTGAAATGAGATACAGTGCAACAATCACAGTACAGTACTTTAACATAGACAAATACCTCAGGCAGTATAACTTTGCTGAAACAAGCAGCTCTGATTTATTTGGGGATATAACAAGGACAGGGAAATCAGGTTAATTAGCTTATCACTCTAATAATCTACCTATGGCTCTGTGCAGGCCTATCCCTATCAGTTACTGTCCCTGGGTACCCAAGCCCTAGTGGCTAGTCCAAACCGTGGCAGCTGGTAGGGGCCCTTTCACACAGAGAAAGGAGAATTAAACAGTCAGCAGTACAGTAATTCCATTTGGATTTAATGTGGCAATTCAACAGGGAGGCGACCCTGAATTAGTACTCACGACCTCCAAATAAGATAGGGTCCTTCAATGTCAGCAGGGCTCACTTGAGGTGCACAAACCTCTTCACACATCCATATAAAAGAAAGCACTATACCAGGCAGGCTGCATCTGTATCCGATCGCAATTACTGCACAATACCGGAGAACACACAGCAGATTCAGTTCCTGACAGACCCGAGTGTAACTTTCAGCAATTCCTCCAGTCTTCTACAGGGTGAGCCTGGTTTCTACTCTTCAGAGATCCTTTGATTCTTTTCACAGGACAGATTCAGTCCTAACAAGTTGCAGCCGGAACTCTGGGCCTTACACCGTTTTTGACTAAAACTGCACACTGAAAAGCACAGGGCTCCTTCCTTCTTCACTGCCAAAGCTCAACTGACTCTCCAACTGACAAACCGGGCACTTCCCTTTGAGTTACTCCCAGTTCTTGACTGGATTGGCTGTCACTCACAATAGACTGCTGCTGTTGGTCCAAAAGGCACTGAAGTCTAAACTACATCTCCCAGAGTCACTGCCATATAATCCTCTTGTGGCTGGCTCAGACTATGAGTCCAAGTTCTGATTCGTCAAGGCACCATTTTAGAGCTAGCTTACCCCACACTGATTGGTCCAGTTCAGCAGTTCAAAACTAGAATGGGAACTAGCAGACACAGTTCTGACTGCAAGAAAGCAGGTTAGACAAACTGTAATTTCATTATTACTCTAAATAATTTCTGGCAAACAGTTACATCTTTCAGATAGGTTCCTTTGCACCCTAGTGACTGCAAAATGAAGTGAATTGGCAGCAGCTCGAGGTGGTACTCAATCAAAGAAACACACAGTCCCCATACAAACTAATTATGTCTGCAAGCAGACAGCTCTTAAGAGACAGTACCAGAGGTTCTAAAACACTCACTGATAAATGGCTTAAATGCCAAACACCATTCAGGCTTGGAGCATTCAAGCAAGCTCCTGGAAGTCTTTGGGAACCCCCATTTGCAGGGGTTACACCCTTCCTGGCCTGGGAAAGCTTGACGTCCGCGTCAAGCAAGTACCCCCATAAGTTTCAACTGCAACCATATACATTTGCACTAGGCGCGCACATGCAATCATCAGTCAACACATCATTCCACCAAGAACACATTTCTGAAACATTGCAGTACGTCACTCTTTACACAGTATTACATACACATTGTACCATAACTCAAGTTATTACCTCTTGTACATGAAACCTGAAGAGAGGGAGCCCTTCCCTATCAGTTACCTTGGGGCTGGATGGGGCAAGGGCACCATATAGAGGGCAACACAAGTAACTTGGAGTTAGCACTGATGCTCAGTTTGGGCAATGAGCTCGGGGACACATACACTCCTTTATGGACAACATTGAGAGGCAAGTCCACAGGCCTCCCAAGTGAATCATAACTGAGGTGCACCACAGGCTTTACAGCTCGACCAGTCTTTCTAGGGGAACTGTTATAGTCTCTGCACTCTGAGCCTCATTTTCAGCATTGTCCTCACTTGTCAGGGAGTCTCCATGGGGTAGGAGGCTGGGACAGGGCACTTTCAGCTCCAGGGTTACAGTTTCTGAGTCACAACATTTGGCTCGCATGGAGAGCTTTCGGACACTGGCAGTGGACTGTCAGGGCACTCAAAATACTCTTCTTGTTGATTATCACCAGTCTGCCCCAATCTATCATTTTCCTCCCTGAAAGCTCAAACAGTTCAACCATGCACAATGATTCCATTTCATCTGATCTGATGCTTTGCACTTCACTTTCTGGGAGCATTGGCTCCAGGGATGAAGCTGGGGGCTTAGACAGTCCAGAAGACCCAGCTTTGTCTCCACTATTGACTAGGGATTGCCCGAAACAATTGACTCAGTTCGTAGAAGGATAGTATTCAAAGTCACTCTCACTTTCTTCCGATGTGGACTGACAGTCATGCTCAACTGGGACTTGTGGAGGAACACTTTAACTTTGCTTCTGTAGGTGCAGACTTTCTTGATCTTTTCTTAGCAGCAGCTCTAGTCACTGGTCCAGAGGGGCATCTTCTAGGGGCTCAGACTCAATTAAGATTTGTCCAATGGGCAGTAAATGATTTCTATGCATTGTTTTTACATCTTTTGAATTATTCTCAGGCCTTACTTTGTACACTGGCAGATCATCTAGTTTGCCCACTACAATGAGGGAGATGGTGCCATCTGTCAGCAATCTTGTGCTTGCCATGCAGTCCCAGATTTCTTGCAATACCCGTCCTCCCTCCTGGAGTTCCTGTGCTTTCACCTTTTATCATACCTTTCTTTGTTGGCCAGATTTCTTTTGGCAGCCATGGTTTGAGCCAGTTAGTACGCATGAGTTAGCTGGGCCTTTAACTTTGCACATACTGTAAATAGTTGTCAGCTTGAACCCCATCAGGAGAGACCCCAAAACACACATCTACTGGTAGTGAGCTTCTCTTCCAAACATCAGGCGGTGGGGAGAATCCAGTGGCATCACTTTTGGTGCAGTTATAAGCATGTACCAGGGTGCTAATTTGTTGGCTCCATCTAGGCTTGTCCTTTGGGTGCAGGGTGCCTAGCATATCTAGCAAAGTCACGGTTGAAGCGTTCAGGCTGTGGGTCCCCTGGGGTGGTAAGGAGTGGTTCTGGACTTTCGCACTCCCCACAGAGAAAGCATCTCTTTGATCAGGCGACTCTCAAAGTCTCTCCCTTGATCAGAATGGATTCTTTGTGGAGCCCATAGTGAACAAAAAGTTTTCTACAAGTACTTTGGCCACAGTGGATGCTTTCTGGTCTTTGGTGGGGAAAGCTTGGGCATATCTCGTGAAATGGTCAGTGACCACCAGCACATTACTGATATTTCTTTGATCTGACTCCAAACTCAGAAAATCAATACAGACCAGCTCCATGGGTGCACTGGTGGTGATGTTAACAAGGGGCAGCCCTCTGGGGCAAAGCTTTCCTCTGTAACTAGCGACTACAAGTTAGAATGTGTTGCTCCACATCAGCCCCATCTTAGGCCAATAGAATCTGGATCTCACCAAGTCAAGTGTTCTGTCTATACCAAGGTGCCCATGTGGTTGTGCAAGGACCTCAGTACTGAGTCTCGAAGGCAGTGGGCAGCACTAGTTGTTGTTTGTCTACTTGTCCCCTCTGTCTACTGTTTCTCTGTATAACAGTTTATTGATCAGTTTCAACTTAGGACCTTCTTTGTATAACAGTGCAGTTCTCAAATCAGTGGAGCGTAATTTGGACACATCTTTTCCTGCATAAGGGCTTCTAAAGCTGCTTTGATCATGGGATCGCGGATTGAGCCGCGAATACTGTCATTGTCCAGCTGGGCAGTGCACCAATGTCTATTGCAGAAAAGTGGCAATAAGCAGCAGGTATGCAATTCTCAGAGGCTCCCAAGCAATCCACCATGCAGTCCACTGCGTCCGTGGACATTGTTCCTCCCTGTCAAACTTCGGCAGAGTGCCGAATGTCAGTTCTGCCAATCGGACCCAATCATTCTGGGGAACAGGCCTCGGGAGAGAGCATCAGCATCTATGTGGTTCAGACCTGCTCGATGATGAGCATAGTCATATGTAGATAATGCAGAAAGCCACCTATGGCCAGTGGCATCCAACTTAGCTGAGGGTCTGCACATAGGTCAGAGGATTATTGTCAGTTTTTACTAGTATTTTAGCCCCATACAAGTACTCATGGAATTGGTCAACAATAGCCCACTTCAAAGCTAGGAACTCTAACTTATGTACAGGATAGTTCTTTTCGGATGGGGTCAGGCTTCTACTGGCAAAGGCCACTGGTCTCAGGCCATTCTCGTGCTCTTGGTGCTAACAGCCCCCAACCCTTGCAAGCTAGCATCAGTGTGCAGGACGTAAGGTTTTCTTGGATCGGCATAGGCCAGCACTGGAGCATGGTAAGTTGATATATGATCTCATGAAAACAGTCTACAATCAGGAGTCCAGTGGACCCCAAATACTTCACTCGGATGAAAATACACTCTTTCAGTCTTGAGGGCGCTGACTTTGGTATTTTTTGTGGGTTGGGGATACCCTTGAGTAAGAGTTAAGTAAAGGCGGATCACTCTTGAATAGTCCTTGATGAGCGCCGATAATAACACAGAATCCAGGAATCTTTGCAGTTCTTTTAGATTTTTGGGCTGTGGCCAGGTGGTCAAGGCCTCAACTTTACTTGGGTGGGTCTCTATTCCTCGGTGGATACTATGTGTCACCTACTTTACTGATGTTTGAAAGAATTGACACTTATCAATGGACAGTTTAAGGCCAAAGTCCTCCAGTCGGTCCAATACCTTAAATAATCTGCTCTCATGTTCCTCCAGTGAGCTGCCAAACACAATAACATCATCTAGGTATACCAGGCACTCTAGTAAGTTCATGTCCCCCACTGCACGCTCCATCAATCGTTGAAAGTGGCTGGGGCACCTGCAATCCCTTGAGGCATCCTCATGAATTCATAGAAGTGGCCCAGTCGAGATAAGGCCGTCTTCTCACGGTCCTCTGGGGCCATCGGGATCTGGTAGTACCCACTCGGAGATCCAGCACAGAGAACCACCTGCTCCCGTTAGGCAGTCCAAAGCATCCTGAATCGGGGCATTGTACTGATCAGGGATAGTCCGCCGGTTTTGAGTCGATAATCCACACATCCTTACTGTTCCATTCTTTTTCCTCACTACCACAATGGGGAAGCATAAGGGCTTCTGGATTCTTGTATTACACCAGCAGCTAACATCTCTTTGCAGATGCCGTCTCACATCATCTATGTCAGCAGGTGCCAGGCGTCGAGACCTCTCACGAAATGGTCTTTCGTCATGCAGCGGATATTGTGCTCAGCTCCTGCACGCATCCTACATCCCATTCCTTTAAAGAAAACACCTGGTCTCTCTGGGCAAGCTTCTCACTGATCCTCACTTTCCATTCAGCTGGCAGCGGGGAGTCGCCGAAATCAAACAAGTCAGGCGTTACTCTGTCATTCTTCCTTGAACTCTTGCTGCTGGGTAGCACTGCAGTGTCTGCACAATGCACATTAGCCAGGATGCAACCTCTGTTTACTCGAATGTCTCTTTCAGACACATTATGAACTTGGACCATTACCCTTCTGGCATAAGCATGGGGCTCTAGCGGGCAAAATACTAGGCTTGACCAGCAGTCCCTCTGGCAATTTTCCATCGCCTGGTGCATCCAACATTAATATTTTATTCTTAACATCCTTTCTGATACGGACCTCTCCCTGTAAGGTACACTGGGCATTTGGCCAGGATCAGAGACTCAGGATCCTTCTTCCATACAATTCCGACCGGTTCCTCTGGTTCTGTTTTTTCAGCATCTCTCTGTGCCTCATAGGCCTTCTTAATTAAAGCCGGAACTCTTAAAGCTCTACTAGTCTTTGACCCCTGTTTTTCATAACACAACTGTGCCAGCCTTCCGAACATATGAGCATTTGTTCCAATCAACAAAGGGACACCATCATACAGTCCAGTGGGGGACACACTAAGGCTAGGGTCTCTACTTGTTGGCCACTCCAGCCACGGAGTGGGGAAAGACAGCCAAATTCGGATATACCGGAATAGGGTAGGCCTTCTCACTTAACCCCCATACATGCAGTCCTTCTAATGGTTGTAAGTACGTCTGACAAATGCTTCTGATACCAATCCTGGAACATAATTGTCACTTGGGAGCCACTGTCTAATACAGCTCTTGTAGACACTCCATTCACCTTTACAGTGGTCTCCATGGAGGGACCCACTATTCTGGACCAGTCTGGAGAGGCGGTAGTGGGGGCCTGGACAACTGACCTTGCCACAAAAGGACGTGAATTAGCATTTTTGGTGCCCTCACTGGGATCATGTCGTGCACCTCTTAACCACTGATTTCTTCTCCGAAGCTCTCCTTGTAGCCTATATGCAACTTTGTCAGTGTCTTTTGGGGACTTGCATTCCCTTTTCATGTGCCCATCTTTCCCACAATTATAGCAAAACATACTTTCTGGAGTTTGAGCTGGCCGAGGCGCCACACTGGGAGCCAGGGGCGGGGTATTACTAACTGGAAACCTGGGTGCCATCTCTGTCTGCTGCGTGATAAGCATTTGGAGACATCTCGTCAGTTTCTCCACTTCCATGTTCAGAATTGAGTTTGGAGCTGTTATCAGCAGGAGATACATGGTGGTACCCCCACCCCATAGCAGATGCAGTCGGATATAGGTCAGGGCCCGTACTTGCAGGCGTGGCCTTCATAAAGGGACTGTTTTGAATTCCGGATCTCTCTCTCAACAGTTCGCCCCATTGTGGCATATCTTTTCCTTGTCAGAGCACTCATTGACTGTCAACCTCTGCCCTGAACTTCACTTGATGGGTCACCCTCAGTCACTTTCGGTCGTAAGCCACAGCTGTTGGTGCAGGTACCTCCCGAGTCGCCTTTTCTCAACTCCTCGAATTCTCTCATTAACTCATCATAGAGGGTGGGGATTCCAGTCGATTTGCCAGGCGTAACTGAAGCAACAGCAGTTCTGAGAAGGGGCAGACTTAAGGATTCTGTCCAGTCTGGTTCGGTCCAGTTCAATCGCTGGCAAACTACCCTTTCTGAGGCATTCTTGCAACAATTTTTCCAGCAGAGACACACACAGACAACAACTCCCTTGGTACTGTTGTGCATTTCTTACTCTCCACCATAGGTCCTCATCAGAATCTGGCTCCCATACACATTCTCCAAGGCCTCAAGATAGGCCTGTGCAGTCGCTTCAGGGTTACTGGCCGTTTAGCACGGATGGTAGCCAGGGCAGGACCTCGGGGCTCTCACTAACCCTCTTTAGCTTTTTAGCCTTCCGAGGCATTGCCATTCTAGCACTTGGGGGCAACATAGTCTATCCAGGTCTCCCAGTCATCCTCCCTTGGGGTGGGGAGGTGCCAGAGAAGATCCTCAACCTTCGGTGAAGTCGTGACTAATGGCAGGTGCAGAAATAGGAGTCTGCATTGGTTCAGCCACCATTACGGGCACTGGAGCAGAGAGGGTGTTGGGGAGGAACACCCCAGGTGGCAAGAATAGTTTCTTCAAGTCCTCCACAGTTTCCCTCTCCCAGCAACCATTCAGCAATTTCTCCTCAAAAGTTTCAGATAGTGGTGGGGCTGATTCCCCGGGTCTTTACTGTCCTTAGTTATCACTCTCCAAGCAGTGAGGCTCCCTCTGGGGTAATGGTCTGTGGCACTTTGGAGCTATCTATGGGATCCTTAAACTCTACTAGGGCCAGGAAAGTGTGGGTGAGCAGATTAGCATGCCGACCCACCACCACAGGGTTTTGTAAACCTTCCACCTTGGAAAGTACTCCCTGCACAGTGTCCGTATTGATACCCAGGGGATGTCCAGGATAAGCATAGCATTTTGGGGTCGATCTCCTCCCAGTACACCACTCCACCAGCCGGTGCACAGCCACTCTGTCGGGTACCCATTTTTCTTAACAGTGGTTAGTAAATATGGCCACTAGAGGACACACAATCCCAGCGGTGAGCCTCCAAGATGTAACCCTAGATGGCGCTATCCCAGGGGCTACTACCCTGCCTGATTTGCCACTAACAGGTTGAGGGGCCTGGATCCAATGGGGGTGCCTCCACCCAGAGGTCAGGGTTTGCAATAGTTAAACTAACTTGGGTCACAGCCCTCTGGGACACTGCAACCCCTTTCTTCCCACTAGTGGCCACACAATATATCAGAATTACCTTCACAGTATACACTTACCCCAGGTCTGGTTCGCACTGGGACCTCCTGTGAAATGAGATACAGTGCAACAATCACAGTACAGTACTTTAACATAGACAAATACCTCAGGCAGTATAACTTTGCTGAAACAAGCAGCTCTGATTTATTTAGGGGATATAACAAGGACAGGGAAATCAGGTTAATTAGCTTATCACTCTAATAATCTACCTTATGGCTCTGTGCACAGGCCTATCCCTATCAGTTACTGTCCCTGGGTACCGCCCTAGTGGCTAGTCCAAACCGTGGCAGCTGGTAGGGCCCTTTTACACAGAGAAAAGGAGAATTAAACAGTCAGCAGTACAGTAATTCCATTTGGATTTAATGTGGCAATTCAACAGGGAGCGACCCTGAATTAGTACTCACGACCTCCAAATAAGATAGGGTCCTTCAATGTCAGCAGGGCTCACTTGAGGTGCACAAACCTCTTCACACATCCATATAAGAAAGCACTATACCAGGCAGGCTGCATCTGTATCCGATCGCAATTACTGCACAATACCGGGAGAACACACAGCAGATTCAGTTCCTGACAGACCGAGTGTAATTTTCAGCAATTCCTCCAGTCTTCTACAGGGTGAGCCTGGTTTCTACTCTTCAGAGATCCTTTGATTCTTTTCACAGGACAGTTCAGTCCTAACAAGTTGCAGACGGAACTCTGGGCCTTACACGTTTTTGACTAAAACTGCACACTGAAAAGCACAGGGCTCCTTCCTTCTTCACTGCCAAAGCTCAACTGACTCTCCAACTGACAAAACCGGCACTTCCTTTGAGTTACTCCCAGTTCTTGACTGGATTGGCTGTCACTCACAATAGACTGCTGCTGTTGGTCCAAAAGGCACTGAAGTCTAAACTACATCTCCCAGAGTCACTGCCCATACAATCCTCTTGTGGCTGGCTCAGACTATGAGTCCAAGTTCTGATTCGTCCAAGGCACCATTTTAGAGCTAGCTACCCCACACTGATTGGTCCAGTTCAGCAGTTCAAAACTAGAATGGGGAACTAGCAGACACAGTTCTGACTGCAAAGAAAGCAGGTTAGACAAACTGTAATTTCATTATTACTCTAAATAATTTCTGGCAAACAGTTACATCTTTCAGATAGGTTCCCTTTGCACTCCTAGTGACTGCAAAAATGAAGTGAATTGGCAGCAGCTCGAGTGGTACTCAATCAAAGAAACACACAGTCCCCCATACAAACTAATTATGTCTGCAAGCAGACAGCTCTTAAAGAGACAGTACCAGAGGTTCTAAAAACACTCACTGATAAATGGCTTAAATGCCAAACACCATTCAGGCTTGGAGCATTCAAGCAAGCTCCTGGAAGTCTTTTGGGAACCCCCATTTGCAGGGGGGTTACACAAGAACTACAAAAACTCTACACATGCAAAGTAGAAAAAATGGTTAGCATTGTACTACACAGTTATATAAAGCCTAGCAACTTTAAAAAGGAGGACTCCGAAGAGCCCTAAGAATACTCCTCTTCTCTTCTTTCAGGAACAGCTACAAAAGAAAACATTGCAAAACACAGTCTGCAAACAAACACAACCTGTAAACCACACAGTGACCAAACCTCCCACTGCAGATACTACACAATCCCAAAAAGTTAATTTCATAAAGGATTTTTTTCTATAAAAGTACAAAAATAGAAAATATAAAAGCATTTACAAAAGCATTTTGGGGGAAGGGAAGCTCTACAATGTTTGATGTTCTAAGGAGAAATGTCCAGAGTGCCAAGGCACTATACATAGAGCCTCTCCTAGGCCAAAGCCTGCTGAAACACATTTCTTGGACAGGCATGAGGCCTGCTAGCACTGCAGTCCAGTTCAGGAGTGTCTGTTGGTGAATCAGAGTTCCTGGGACATCCTCAACTGTAGGTAAAACAGTCAAATTAAAATGTAAATGTAACACCCCCTACAAATGGGGGTTCCCGAAAAGTCTCCATTGAGCTTGCCTAAATGCTCACTGTCAGGCTGATGTCCTGCGTTTTAGCAGTTTAAATGTGATTGCCAGAGAGTGCCTGTATAGCCTCTGTGCACTGCCTCTTTAAGAGCTGCCTGGATTACAGTCATAAGTAATCTGAGAGGGAGCTCTGTTGAAAGATGTAACTATTTACTGAAAATCGTTTAGAGTGATAATGATAATGTAATTTGTCTAACCTGCCTTCTTTGCAGTAAGGACTGTTTTGTTTATCTCCACTATCTTGGTCCTGGATTGCCAAATTGCACCAATCAGTTCTGGTGGAACCTAAAATGAAGCTGGACTACAGGAGCTGTCTGGAGTCAAAATCTGTAGGAATTGTAGTTCTGGGCTTTTTACGCCTTTCTGCACCTGAAGGGGGAACCTTTGTTGTGACTGACAGCAGGATCAGCCAACCAAACCTTTTGGATCTTGGTGAATTTCCCAGGCTGCTGCAGCTAGTTTCAGTTTTGAGCTGAGAAATGAAGAAGTAACAGCTCAAATGATTTTCGAGCAGCAATTCTGCGTAGTTTTGCATGGGAGAACCATGAAAGGGCAGAGTTTGGCCTGCCTGCTGTCCCTGAGAGGGAAAATTGAGTTTATTCTGACTGAATCCGAGTTGTGAGGACTATTTAAGCCACTGGACTGTGACCAGGCTTTAACCTGAAGAAGACCGAAGATTTGTTGAATGCAATCAGCCTGTCAGGATTTCCAGCTGCTTTTGAATCCCCAGTTTGTGCAGAGACTTTGAGATCGTGACCAGAGAGCGGTTTGCCTGGTACAGTAGAATTTTCTTACATATAAACGTGATGTGTATTGAAAGTGTTTCATGATTTGGTTCCCCACTGTGTGAACTGTGTTCTGCTTGCTGTAAGCTTTATCCAGCCAAATCGGACTGAATCTGCGTTCATCTCCATTCGGCCTGGGCCATGCCTCGCTGGCCCTACCAGACTACTCCACTGCACAGAGAGAGCCACTGATGAGAGACCTGCCTGGAGATCAGCCCCCTGCTCCATGCTTGAACAGGAATGACGCCTCGGCGAATCGTGTGGGCCCTGCTTCTCCTGGCACTCCAGATTAACCACCTGCTGTCTCGATTTTCATGCAGCCTGTGTCCAGTCTTGGGTATCGTGAGTAATCATCAGGGTAGCTCCCTGCAACAACAGCCTAATCTAAAAGTGTGTCATCTGATTGTCTTGTTGTTTTCTTTTCACGAACCGAGCCCTCCGGCTCCAGATTACAAATAGTGCGTGTTGTGCATGTTGTTTTTTTCCATCACAGGGCCCCCAACGAGCTGCAATGTTCCTGGTTAGCCCGCCATTCTCCATCTGGGTACCCAGAGTGTGTGACTGTTTATGGACCCTGAAGTGCATACATAACTGATTGATAGAGCCTTTAAGCAAATTAACCTGATTACGCCCCTCCCTTGTTCAAGCCCCTTAAATAAATCAGATCTAACCCTTTTTTGCATTTACCCTGACTGTGGTTCCAGTTTGTGCAAGAGTACTGTACTGCTGTTATTTGCTGTGTATAACCTTCTTTTACAGGGGTTCCCCAGGGCCGGGCCAGAGGAAAGCCCTGCTGGTAAGTACAAACAGTGTGGGTACTTGTGTGGTGTATCAGGGGTATTGTGAAAGTGATTACTGTGTATTGTTCCAGCCACTAGTAAGGAAACGGGGGTTACAGTGTCCCGGGGGGTTGTGCCCAGGTTAGCTTGACCACTACCAACCCTGACCTCTGCGTGGAGGCATCCGGTTCAGAACTCGGGCCCCTTAACCTGCTACTAGCCAAGCAGGCAGGGGTAGTAGCCCTTGGGATAGCGCCCACCTAGGAGTTACATCATAAAAAAGGATAAAGTACATCTTATCACATTCTAGGCGACAGATGGATGTCAGCATCACCTCTCTGAACCTGTAGCCTGATGATCTTCTGTTGCTGGACAGACGAAATCTTCAGATCAGATTCTTCTATGACCTCCTGCTAGACCTGGATGGGACATTTTCTCCTCCTGCTGGGCTGACAAGCCTGGATGCTGCTGCAAATGAACCTGCAAGCTGCTACAGATGACCCTGGATGCTGCTGCTGCAGACGAACCTGGAACACCAGAAGAACAGCACCTCCTCCCTCGGTTGCTGCCACTTCCGTGGCAGATTGCTGCTCAGACCTTGCTGCATTCAACTTGGCATGCAGGCACATTTACTGATGAGTGGCACAATTCATGAGTAGTACCACTCGGGATCTGGAGCAAAGACTGTCTCTCCATCAGGATGAACCACAGAAACATTGTAAAATGTCTCTTGGCCAGCCTTGTCCACGATTCACACTGAATCAATTAGCAAAGTTTTGTCATGCTTCGAAAACTGAAGTCTCTCATTGCATACTTTTATTCTCACAAATTTGTTCACATTTGGGTGCAGTTTGGCACTAGCTTCCTCCCACAACCAGGCATGCCTGTTCTCCTCTATTTCCTCCCAAATTTTTCGAGGGAAGAAAGGGTATGTCTGTCCATATTTGGACATAGCCTGTCTTTAAATTATTCATTCTTCCTTGCTGCTTTTGATTAGGTCCAACCCAGAGCCATGGCTTGGGGTTGGCCATTCCTGGCTGAGCCAGCTTCAAACACTCAGTGCAGAGTAAAAGCAGTCCACCTCTGCACTCGATGGCATGTTTCTAGAGCCTTTCTCCACTTCTGTCTCAGGCGGCTCCACTTAAACCAATGCTAGTGGCAACTCCCTTTGCCCCACCATAGCTATTGCAACTTCTTCCTGTTCTACAAGCTGTGCCCAAGAGCTGACAGTTGCGCCAGCTCCTGAAATTGTCCATTCCTTGCTGCACACGAAGGCATTAGCCTCCCAACACAGAGCTTCATTCACCTCATCTTAGCCTACTAGGCTTGGGCCTTCGACCCAGGGATCCACAGAACCCGCAGCTGCAGCATCCACATCCACCCTCTGCAGCATGGAAAACTCCATTCTCTCCTGCCATTGCAGATCATCCTCACAAGCTGTCTCAGAAAATTCTGTGACAACCTCAGTGGACTCCCCCTGACTGCAACCAGCCTGCTGCTGTTCTGATCCGGCAAGATCCCCTGCCAGTCTCCATGCTGGGGCTAAGTGGATGTTTTTTGCTTTTGCTGCTATGTACCACCTGCTTGACCCATCCCAAATTGCTTGCAATTGTCTGTGCAATGGGGGGATTAGCAGAACATCCCTCCCTGGCTTCAAACAAACAATGCACACATTGACCAGAAAGTTTGGTAAAGCCACATAAGATGGTGCTGATTCGCAATTGTACAGTTGTTCAAAGTGAGATAACTCTTTTTCTTGTTGGGCAACCCATGCCCTGGCATGGAGTGAAACATAGAAACATAGACTTTGACGGCAGATAAGGACCGCTTGGCCCACCTAGTCTGCCCTTTTCCCTACCTACAGTATAAGCTGCAGATCCTGGTTAGCCAACAGCCTATTTCTTCCTATCCCCCACAAGAATTGCCTTATGTCTGTCCCATGCATTCTTGAATTCTACCACAGTTTTAGAATCACATCTGCTTTCCTCCAATCCTCAGGTACCACACCATCCTCCCATGATTTGTTAAAAAGGGTAGTCAGTGGTGTCACTAGTTCTCCCCTTAATTCTTTTAGAATTCTGGGGTGAATTCTGTCAGGCCCTATTGCTTTATCCAGCTTTAGTTTTAGGAGTTCTTTCAGAACCCTTTCTTCTGTGAAAGGACTGGGATCGACCTCTCTATCCAGAGTGCTTCTGTTAATTGGGTTAGGCACTTCCCCCTCCTCCTTTTTTGTGAATACTGAGCAGAAGTATTCGTTCAGTATCCCTGCTTTTTCACTGTCCCTCTCTGCCCACCCACTGTCCATTCTATTCAGCCTCACTATCCTTCCCTTTGTCTTTCTATGCTCCCTGATGTACCTATAAATGGTTTTATCCCCCTTCTTAACCGAGTTGGCTATCTTTTCCTCAGTTTGGGCCTTTGCTATTCTGACTTCCTTCCCTGCTTTCTTCCACCTTAACTGGTACAGTTCTCTGTCCTGCTCCTTCTGTGTTTCCTTATACTTCCTGAATGCCATCTTTTTCTCCTTGACTTTTCCTGCCACCTACTTTGAGAACCATAGCGGATTTTTCATTCGTTATGATTTGTTTATTTGCTTCACACAAAGGCTTGTTGCCTCTGTGATGGCAATTTTGATGTTTCCCCATTGTTGCTCCACCCCTCCTTCTAGCCTGTTTGCTAGTGCTTTTCTAAGGCACTCTCCCATCTTGCCAAAGTCAGCCCTCCTGAAGTCCAGTACCCTCACTTTTGTATGGCTTGACTCTGTAGCCGAGTTTATCATGAACCACACTGTTTGGTGGTCACTTGTTCCCAGATGGCTGCCCACTTCTAGATCTGAGATCCTTTCACTGTCCCCATTTGAGAGTACGAGGTATAAGATTGCTCCCTCACAAGTGGGTTCCAAAACTAGCTGTCTGAGGCATGCCACCTGTAGAGCATCGAGAATGGCCCTGCTCTTGGTTGTGTGGCTGCAGCAAAGGTGCTCTAGTTAGCATCTAGCATATTCAGGTCCCCCATCAACAGTATCTCCCCTTTCTCTGCCATCCTAAGGATGCCTTCTATCATATCCTTGTCCATTCCCTCCCCCTGATATGGGGGTCTGTACACAACCCCTGTGCAGATTGTGGTGCCATTTCCAGTCTCTAAGATGACCCACTGTGCCTCCTCTCCTCCCTGTTTACTTTTTTGTTCCATTGCTTTTATCTCTTCCCTTTTAGAGAGCTACTCCTCCCCCTCTTCTCCCCTCTCTGTCTCTCCTGTAGGATATGTACCCTGGTATGTTAACATCCCAGTCATGGTTCTCTGTGTACCATGTTTCTGTGACTGCTACGATATCCAGGCATCCCTCTTTCATTAAGGCAACCAGTTCAAGGAGCTTGTTGCCCAGACTGCAGGCATTGGTACTTATTACCCTCCATTTCTTAATGGCCTTACCCCCTTTTTGCCCCATCCCTGTCCTTATTGCCTTTGTAATTTTCTCCATTTACCCCTGCCCTTCTCCCTATCAGCATCTCTATCTTGGTGTTTACCTCACTTACTACTCTGATTTTTTGGAGGGGGCTAGGATTTCCCTGCTCCTTTCCAGTGCCTCCCTCCTTGGCTAGTTTAAATGCTTGCCAATGAAGCATTTAAACCTATTGTCTAGGATTCTGGTTCCCCTCCTGGACAGAAGCAGACAGACCATCATGCCAGGATAGGTCTGTATCACTCCAGGTGGACCCCCAGTCATCAATGAAGCCAAATCCCTGAGCTCTGCAACAGTTTTTCAACCACTGATTGCATCCCATGGTGTGGAGCACCCTAGCCTCACCCATGCCATAGACAGGCAGCACCTCCGAGAAGGTTACCATGCATGCTACTTGCCTAAGGCCCCTCCCCAACTTCACAAACTCTCCCTGCACTGCTCTGATCCCTTTCTCAGCCAGGTCATTTGTTCCTAGGTGGACAATGACATCCAGCTCCCACCTCGTGCAGCTGCTCCGGCAATCCTGAGGATTATCTCCCTGTCCCTCCAAGCCATGGCCCCAGACATGCACCTTACCTCCCTCTCCCCTTCCTCCCCAGTTCTACCCCAACAATGGAGTCCCCCACCAGGAGTTGTTTCCTTCCCCTGTGGGGTCCCATGCCACCCTACTGTTGGTCTCCTTTGTGGAGGTTCCCAGCATCCTCCTTGGTCTCCACTGTGGGTGGTTCCACAGAGAAACCTCACTTTGCCAGAATGGCATATGAATTGTGGAGAGGTACAACTGGAGGGATGCACCTCTGTTCCACCACCCTCACCCTCCCTGAGCCCACTGTGGTCCAACCACTCATCTTTCTTGGCAACCCCTGAGTCAACGGCAGTGGCCCTGGTGGTCCCTGGCTGGGAGAGGAGGTCCCCCAAATCCTGGCCAACTCAGCCTGGAGATGAGCAACCTCCTCCCTCAGCCCAAAGAGGTGCCTGCAGATGGGACAACACTGCATCCTCCAGAATGTCTCCCAGAAGACTGCTGCTCCACAGCCACTGCACTGCACCACTCCCATCATGTCTTATTTCTGGACCCTTAACTGTTGTTTGGAATATTTACTCTTTCCTCTGTTTATTTTTTAATTTTTTCTCCCTACTTACTGCTGCTGTGCCCTTTAAGCTCCTGATCTTCCTGTTGTGAAACAAGAAGTTCCTATATTTCTTAGTAGTCTCCTTACCTGCTCAGAGTCAGACCTCCAGCAGCTGGGGAACTACTCTTTTCCTTCTAGGATGGTGAGTCTTTGTGGTTTCAGGATCACTCACTTCCTGTTCCCAAACAGGAAGTTCTTGTTGTCAGTCAAATTCTGTGCCTATAAAAGTAGAACTGGCTTAGGCTGGAGGGGAGGGAAGGAGGGCAATATAGTCCCAGTACAGAAGTATAGTTATAACAGCAGCTTCTTCTTCTTGGTGTTCTCTGCCTGTTCTCTGGCAGAAGCTGGGTAGTGGGGGAACTCCAATGCCATTTTTCTGTAAATAAACACACAAGTCCCAAGTTACTATTCTGTAATTTGACTGAGATTTGGCTTTAAACACACTGCAACAGTTCTTGAACAGGCTGTCTGACTTGCGTTTTTACATATTTAGCACAACCACTTGAAACTTCACTAATCCAAGATGGCACTGTCTGCTTTGTTTACATTTGCTGACCACACCCCTAAGTGACGGCTGTAACGTTTCTCCATCACACACACAGTTCAAAATTGCTAAAACACTTGTCCGAGCTTGCATTTAACTGTTTTACTTAAGGCACAACTTCAATTTCACTTGTAACACAATTCAACACATTCATACTGTCTCTGCATTTCTCTGGACCTGTTGGATCAGTACTACCCTGGAGCCCTCTCTTGAAACAGTCACTACACACATAATCCATTTTTAAATGCTCACAAATTCTTTCTCTGTAGTTTGCTGCATTGCTTTACAGTTCTCCAACTTTTCTGCAGCACAGTTCATTTTGCTCTACTTGGTACTTACTCAGGGAGTAGCTGACTCCCTCCGCTGATAGTAAACAGCCTGTTGCCAGTTTGTAGGGCCTTTCTGATGATCGAGCTGGCAAACCCATGGATAGGTCACAAAAAACACTGCGATCACTACCACTTGCGGTCAGCAAACGGGTTGAGCCTGGGTTTTACTATGAAAGTTCAGAAAGCTATTTTTTGAAATGCTTCTCTGCTCTTGGTGATTCTTCCTGCTGGTACTCTGGCTAGCACACTGCTCCCCTCCTTGAATACTCCACAACACTGAGATCCAGGCAAAGGGCGGAGCTTTGTTCCACTGGACCAATCACACACTGTCATGCAAATGAGCTCTCTCTCAGGTACACTTTTTCACGGCAATCGTCAAGCAGGGCAAATTTCAAATGCAAACTGTCACTTTTTTTTTCCCTCGGCTGGCAATTTCAGTGGGGCAAAATGCTTTCAAGGCATGTTAACACAGTTCTTGGTACATTTTCCTTAGCGAATCATCCAGTTTTCACAGTACATACTTGAAACTTTCTGGGCACCTAGAAATTGTTGTTATTTATAATATTTCACTTTAGTTGCTTCTTACCAGATTGCTGGTTTTAGAAATCACTGGACACCATAAGTAACTTCTAACAGCTCTGAGGTTTATTCAACAAACATACATGATTAGCTAGATCAGCAGTCCTCAGCAGAACTGTTACTACTACAATCTACTTGTGCACTTTCTAAAAACCCAATCTCCACCCAAGATGTAACATTAACCCAAAACAGCAGGGGGATGTGGACTAAACCATTCTATACCATTACTAGGGTAAGTTCCCATATACTACATCTCCCCTTCTAGTAAAATAAAGCAATTACCTTGATTTTGGTTTGCATATCAATGAAAAATAATTACCAAGCACTATTAACATAATGGTTGAGTCTTACTTTGTGATGAGTTAGGGTCTAAAGTCACTGGTACAGAGCTGTGTTGAAATAAGTCTTTACCATTGACTTAAGTCATAACAAAATATCTGAACCTCTCAGGAACGTTAAGCAGACACCCCCTTCTGGTCATTCAAGTAGACTGCACACTGGGTACAGCCTAAGGACTTTCTGGCAAAGGGTCATTGAAAACAACAGGTTCCATATCAGGTTGCTCATATTCTTGACAAATGTCCTGTTCCTGGCTTTTGTCCCTAGATTCCACTGTTTGTGACAATACAGATTCAGTTGACTCATCTGCCTGTTGCTGTTTAGCCTCCAAAGCAACTGTTCGGACTCTACTCAAGTGTCTTCTGTTCCTGCGGTATCGCTGTCCTGTAGGTGTAATCACACTATAGGATCTTGGCTCGTCACAGATTCTTTTCACTGTAGCAGGTTGCCACCCACTACAAGTCTCCATACATACCCTTTCCCTTTCTCTGAATACAGTAAGTGGAGCTGCATTCCTGTCATAATGTTTCTGTCTTTTCTGTAGTCTTTTAAGATGTTTATGTGCATCCTTTGGTATTTCAGGTCGCAGTGCCCTTGCATTTGCAGGTAATGTTGTCCTCAACATTCTGCCCATTAACAGCTGAGACAGTTCTAAGACTGAGCAATGCGAGATGTGGATCTGTCTGATCTTGCATAGACTTCAGAAAAATTTTTGTTACTGTCTGGATCATTCTTTCAGCTAAACCATTAGAGTGTGGGTATCCTGGGTTGGAATGAGTTATTCTGAATTCGCACAACTTTGCAAATTGCTTCATTTCATGACTTGCAAATGGTACATGATCTGCTACCAGTTCTTTTGGAATTCCATGTCTTGCAACTGCAGCTTTCAATTTTGCAATAACTGCTGCTGCTGTCTTGTCAGGCATTCTGAGAACCTCAGGGTATTTTGAAAAATACTCCACTACTATTAAGTAGGAGTGTCCCCTGAAGTCAAAAATATCTGCACCAAGCTTTAACCATGGCATGTCAGGTATTTCATGTGGACACATTGGCTCTTAATGGTTGCTAGGTAAGAGTTCCTGACAAGGTCCACATGCTTCAGCCATCATTTCTACTTCTCAGTTCATGCCTGGCCAATACATCACAGCTCTGGCTTGTGCCTTCAACCTTTGTATTCCTTGATGTGCTGCGTGAAGTCTTCATAGCATATCTGTTCTCAGCTCTTTGGGTGTGATGATTCTTTTACCCACCATTATGAGTTCATTTTCTATGTATATATTGTGTCTCTTGGGCCAATAGTGCTGAAGTTTGATGCTGACTTGTTTTTTCCTGTTAGGCCATCCTTTGAGGTGCATTTCTTTAAGCAATTGTAGATCACTGTCCCTCTGTGTGGCCTGTTTTAGCCTCTCTAACATGCTGTCAGGCAGTGTCTCTGTTGCTTGGATTCAGTATATGACTTTTTCACTGCTTAGATCAATGTCTCCCTCTGCTGGTTTTCTTGGTACTGCCCTGGATAAAGTGTTTGCAATCAGAACCTCTTTTCCTGGAGTATATATTACCTGTATGTCATATTTCTGTATCTGTAACAGCATCTGCTGCAGTTTTGCTGGAGCCTTTCAGTTGGTTTGTTCAGTATGGATTGTAGTGGCGTGTGATCTGATTGTACTTTCACTGACCTTCTGGAAACATACTGATGAAATTTCTGTAGAGAGAACACAATCGCTAGCAACTCTTTTTCTATCTGTGCATAGTTTCTTTCAGCACTGGACAATGACCTAGCTGCATAAGCTATTGGTCTGTTTCTTTCTAGTAGGCAAGCACGTAGTCTGTCCCTAGATGCATCTACTTGGATTTCAATGTCCTCTTTTGGATCAAAGAATTTTAATACTGGTGCAGAAGAAATAGTCCCTTTAAGCTTTTGTAAGGCTTCTTCCTGTGCTGGTTGCCACTGCCACATGACAACTTTTTTGAGTAGCTGCCTTAGTGGTGCAGTGAGGCTTGCTTGATTCGGAATGTACTGCGCCAAGTATCAAGTCATTCCTAACAGTCTCTGTAGTGCTTTTTTATCTTCGGGAGGGGGCATCTCGGCTATTGCTTCTACTTTGGCTTCATCAGGCCATAGGCCATTTTCGGTTATGATATGCCCCATGTATTTCATCTCACTCACCAAATACTGTATTTTGTCACTATTGAACTTAATATTGAGTTCCACTGCTCTGTCCATCACTTTCCTCAGAATATTGTCATGCTCTTCCTTGGTAGATGTGGCTATAAGCATGTCATCAGCTATCCCAAAAACACCTGGCATTTCCCCGAAGTGTTCAGCATTTCTCTGCTGGAATACTTCACTTACAGACCTTATACCAAAAGGAAGTCTGTGAAATGTGTACCTTCCCCATGGACTGCTGAATGTACATAGGTCTGCATATTCATCATCTAATTTGATCTGCCAATGCCCATCTTTTTCATCTTTTTCATCTAGAACTGCAAAAAAACCTTTTACCTGCAAGCTTACTCCGAATATCCTCCAGTGTGGGAATAGAGAAAGTGATGTCTTCTGGTAGCTTTATTTAAGTCTCTAGGGTCCAAACACACCCTGATCTCACCATTTTTCTTTTCAGTAATTACAAGGCTATTTACCCATGTTGTAGGTTTTCTTACCTAGCTAATCACCCCAATTTGCTCCATGTTTCAGTGTCTGTTTTAGTCTGTCCGTGATTGCATATGGGACTTTCCTGTACCTATGTATCACAGGAGTAACATTTGGGTCAGTATGTATGTGGTAAACTCCTGGGAATTCTCCTAGGCCTTCAAACACTGTTTTATATTGTGCAATAAGTTCCTCTTTTGTGCTTGGTGGCTTGGTTTTAAGCACCTTTACTTTGCAAATCAGATCCAGGATGACACACGCCTGTTGACCCAGTAGGGAAGCTCCCAATGTGTTAATGACATAAAACTGCAGATTGGCTCTCTGTTTTGTGTCTTACACTTTAACATCACTTCCCCTTCAGGATTAATTTGTGCTCCTCCATATGCCATTAGGATAGTACTGGTCGGCTTGATTTGTACCTTGCATGGAAACTGCACAATCACTTCTTTAGTCAGTATATTGGCTTCAGCCCCTGTGTCCAACTTGAACTTAACTGGTTGTCCCATAATCTTCAAGGTAGTGTACCAGCCTTCATCTGGTACTTGTGTCTGCACCATTTCTTGTTTTCTTTTTATAGCACCTACAAATAGTGCTTTTACTCCTCTGGTCATTTTCTTGTGAGGTTTGTTGGACTTTTTGGACCTGCACATCTTTGCATAATGGTTGAGGCTACCAAGTTTCTGACATTCTTGTCCATATGCTGGACAAGCCTTTGGCACATGTCCCTTGCCACACCTCCCACACGTTTGATTTTTGTGCACAAGTCTCACGTGTTGGTAGCTGGCGGTCTGGTTTTCAGCTTGTTTTACCGTCCTGTCTCGATTTATGTTCTGCAGCATGGAGGAACTTATCAGCAGTCCCTTGTGACATTGCTCTTGCCTGTGCCCTTGTTACCTCTTTGGCTCTGCATATGTTCACTGCTTTGGCCATCGTGAGGACTGGGGATTCCAGTAGCTTTTCTCTGAGCCTGTCGTCAGTGATGCTGAAGACAATTTTATCCCAAATCATTAAGTTCTCAGTCTCTTTAAACTCACAATTCTGAGTTTTTTGCCTGAGCTCTGTGACAAACTTGTCCATGCATGAGTGCTCATCGAATGGATGGACCCAATACTGATGCCTCTCAAACACCAAGTATTTTCTTGGTTCACAATAATTCCTAAATGCTTCCATGACCTCAGCTGCTTTTTTAGCTTGTGGGTCAGCATATGTTATATTGAGGGTATTGTACACCTCGAGGGCCTCATCCCCGATCATGTGCAGCAGGACTGCAATTTTCATTTCCTCTGACTTGTCATCTAACCCCGTGGCTGTGAAGTGCATACTTAATCTCTGTGCCCACCTTCTCCAGTTTTCTGCAAGATTTCTGGTCAACAAGAGTGTTGGAGGTGGCTTAAATTGATCCATACTGCCAAACATATTTTGTTACACAGTGTTTTAGTAAGGTTTGGGTACTCACAAATACTGTCTTTTGTTTATTTTCTTGGCAGCACAAACTTTCCTTCTTGCTTGCAACTGCAGCACTACAAATTCACTTCTAACACCATATATTTCACTTTAGTTGCTTCTTACCAGATGGCTGGTTTTAGGAATGATTGGACACCATAAGTAACTTCTAAAAGCTCTGAGGTTTATTCAGCATACAAACATTAGATAGATCAGCAGGCCTCAGCAGAACTGCTACTTCTACAATCTGCTCACAGAGAGGGTAGTGGATGCATGGAACAACCTTTCTGAGGAGGTTGTAGGGTCTAAAACTGTGGGAGAATTCAAGAATGCATGGGACAGACATAAGGCAATTCTTGTGGGGGGGTAGGAAGAAATAGGCTGTTGGTTAACTAGGATCTGCGGCCTATCCTGTAGGTAGGCAAATGGGAAGACTAGATGGACCAAGCGGTCCTTATCTGCCGTCAAAGTCTATGTTTCTATGTTTCTATGTTCTATGTGTACTTTCTAAAAACCCAGTCTCCACCCAAGACGTACCATTAGCCCTAAACGGCAGGGGGATGTGGACTAAACACTGTTATTAGGGTGAGTTACCATATACTACATTATTAAAGTTCAAAAACAACACTTTTTTTTGGAATTTGCAACTTTTAAATAGTTTCTCACGCACTTAAAAAGGCAAGGTAAGGGCAATCATTGCTCAACTCAATAGTTCATTTTTCCAGTTTAAACGCACAAGCAGCACATTTTTTCACTTTCTTTCACAGAACCACAGGCAGAAAAATATTCTCATATGGCATTTTCCTTGGCACAGACTTTGATTTTCTTGCAACAGTCTTCTGTTTGGGTGCACTGCCACCAGATAGGAAGATCCTTGATATACCCTCAGCATTTTACCTCTCACCCAAAAACATATCCCATAGACAAACCCCAACATTTTTGTAACCCCATGCCATTTTTGTCAAGTTGGCACCCCCCATTAAAAGAATTTGTACCCACATATGGCTTGCCATTTACTTTTAGCAAAAGTACTCAGATGGTACCACCCTAGCTTTAGAGTGTACACCAGGCTCATTATCTAAAGGAAAATGGGGGGGGGTACAATTACCAAAATGAACATTTGTAAATACAACCAGGTTGAAGGGAGAGGATGCTAGGCATATGCTAAACCTAATTGCTGGGAAGGCCCCAATAACTCCACACAGAAAGCAATGATCAGAATGTCCAGTGCAGCAGCTGGGGTTGTGCAATATGGTTTTATTCACAGATGTCACTAAACCACAAGTGGACCCCCAATGGCTGGTCATGGCAAAACAAAAACACTCTTTTTCCAGAAATCTTTTGCTAGGCAGTACAGTTTTCCACAGAAACTTCTCTATCCATTTTTTTCCCAAGTGCTCATGGCCTGAACCACATACTTGAGCTACTTTCAAACACATTTCTATTTCCCAAATTGGATGCTCATGGCCTGAACCCCATTCTTGAGCCATTTTTATGTATTTATTTATTTATTCAGAATTACAAACCTTTAAGTCAGTGACTTATCTCCAAAGGCTCCACATCAGATTACATACAGATTCATGGATTTAGAAATACTGGGTGCAGTAAGACATATTAGGCAGAGTACATGGGTATAGGGAGGAAACAGAAGGGTAATGGTGTAAGGATACAGTCTTAGCAGGTGGCAGTACAAAACAATACAGAAAAAACATGCACATATTACAGACCTTAGTTATACAGCAGTTACAATAATAGTGAGGAGGTCCTATACAGGATAGTAGCTAAATTCGGTTCAAAATTAAGGCAGTCAGCCACATATTTAAGTTTCATCCTTGCCATTGGCCTCTACCCAGGGGACCTTGGTGCTTATCAATAAACCAGTTAGCCCTGCATTGTAGACTCCAGAAGATATTCCTTCCACCCTTTGCCCCAACCAACAGTCTGCCATTCCTTCAGGGTTACACCAAAAGAAACCTTCGGTCCCCACTGAATTGCTAAAGACTCTGAACTCTGAACTTTACATTTGACACCGAAGTGTATGAGGGGTCCTGACAGGTATGATCTAGCCTTAATTTGGGCACACAAACCTCAGCCAACTCCCTAATGAGAACAGTTTCTGCATCTGTACTCACATATCTGTTGCTCCTTCCTTAAGTCATGGAGAACAAACCAGAAAACATCCTTTTTCTTCACGGTGGCTTTGTCAGAATTTATCACACAATGTCCTTCTCAAAGGCAGCTGTAAACACTGTAGGACCTTTAGGGGGATTGCCCCTTGGATCCACTGAACTGGCAGTCCCTCTCACTCCCCCTAGAATGAAGTAAATGATTCCTGCTGCAAAAGGTCTCCACCATTTCACTGGCAACTATAGTTTTAATCCCAACTAGGGTGAGAAACACAGGGCTCACTGTGACAGAGCCCCAACTGGCAGACCTCCTACCACTCTGGTTCTCCAACTTAGACTAACTGAACATTCTAAACTTCCCCGAGCAGCTGACTCAAAAATGGTTATGCTGCTGTGAGAGTTCTAAATGACATAATCATCCTCACTCAGGCTAGCTGAGTAAACAATTATGTTATTATGTAGAAAGCCCCTAATGAGCTCCCTACCAGCTGCCTTTTCTATCTGCCTAAGATTAGTACTAATAGGATTCTAGTAACCCCAGGGGACTGGGTGGTTACAAATGTTAATTACATTAATACAGTTTTTGCATCAATGTAAACAGCAGCTCTTCCTCAGTGTAAACAGCAGCTCTTCCTTTACCTCTCTATGATGCCATTCTTTTGGAATGGTTTAAGGTAAAAATAAGGGCTTAAGCTTTCTTTAAATAGCCCCTGGCAGCATTAGGAAAACATTAAAAAAAAAGTAATATTTATATTCAACTCCATCCTATTTTATTACTTAATATATTTTCATTAATTAATTCCCCATTGTATTTATTACTGAAAACAGTTGCATGAAAACTAGATCCCTGTCCCCTAGAGTATATCTGCTTTGGCTGCTTCTCTACACGTGACAACACAGTCCCCTGTTTATGACATCATATTTATCTCCATAGCAACATATTTTGATGTCATAAACAAAATTATGATGTCAGGTGCAGGCAGGCAGCCAGAGCTCAAAGGAAAGAGATACTGCATTCATGCAAATACCCTTAGTAATAAGGAAATAAGAGTGAGAATTGCAGAATAAAATAGGAAATACAAGCTACATTTTTGCCTGTATGTTAAATTTTTTTGAAGTTGTCTCATCTGTGTCAGGAGCTCTTTAAAATACAGCACTGTGCAGGAGAACAGTGTGAGACTGTTAAAACAAGAAAGAAAGTATAGCTGAAACAATTGATAAAATCATGGGGGATAAATAAGAAAATACAACGCAGGCAGTGGGATGGAAAATGATACTGTAGTAAACACTGATTTTGGTTACTATTAGGGCAACACAAAGCACTTGGGGAAGCAAAGTATGTAATCCTCAGGTAAGGGAGGTGTGCCAAAAGGTCTAACCAGGAACAGGAGGGAACAAAATTAAGTTTTATTACGTGTTTGAGGGAGAAGTAAGAAAGGCACATTTAGAGCTGGGGAGATAGGCTTTTTTCTGTGAAGGCCAGGAGAAGGCTGTTTACCCAGTGTAAGATTTGCAAAGGGGACAAAAAAGGGATGTGAGTCTATAGAACAGAGGGAGGGAGTGTGGGAATGAGGGAGGGAGGGAGAAGAACCAGTATTTGGAGTAATCTGTTTATTATAATGGAGACATCTTCTATTTTAAACAAAACATTGTTAGTCAGCTAGCCGGCTCAGCAGTTAGATTTCCACTTGCAATGCCAGCAACCCGGGTTTGGGAACGGACCCGGGTCATCGGAGGGCTGGACAGGGGGGAGAATTTCAAGGATTGAGCATCCGATGACTGCTTCCCTTCTCCAGGGGGAACGGAGTTATAGTGTTCAGTGCAATGCAGACACCTAGCAGTGGCTGGGTGTACCACACACGCCAGCACCACAAGTAGGCTTAGGGGCGGGGTGGACACTGGCCGTAATTGCATGTCCCCACCCCTGCATAACCAGGAAGAAAATAATGCCACTGGCCATCCTAGATGAAGCCTGCCCTTGGTTTCAATTAGCCTCCAGGATGGCCCCTTCAACCTATCCCATCGTTGCAGCACCTTGAAGGAGGGGTGCTGCACCCCACCCTGGGAGGGGCAAGCCAGGGGTATCGATGGGGCACATCCAATGTGGAGGTGGGAGCGAGGGTCCATGACTGGGCAGATGTTCCAGGCAGCTGGTGGCAACAAAAAGCATAATAAACTTTAAATAAACAAAGACATTGTTTACAGCGAACAAAAATAAATTAACAGTTCTGACTGGCAGATAATGATATGATGATGTATAATACTTGAAGTTGTTCTTGTTTCTCCCTTCCTAGTTTTCCAGTGTATTTATCCAGGACAGCCCAACTAAGCTACAACACTAGAAGCTATATGCACAGTCGCAGTTACTATGTGGCACAAACTGGGAAAAATGTCAGTGCTACCTACCATTCTTATTTACTCCCCTTTGCAACCTACACAAATTGGTTGTAAGCCTTTCCCTGTACTGCCACAGTGGCCATTGCAGCAGCACAAGAAAAGGGCCAGGGGTCAGTGTGCTAATGATGCACTTTAGCCATGCTCAGATGCATGCAAGCCACTACACAGACTGGTCACATGCCGCAGCAGCACCAGCCAAAAAGAACTGCTAAGTAGCTTTTCATTGTGGAGGGCCTGCAACAGGACAACTGAGGAACATTGGGGAGCGAGATTAACTGAGAGACGTATTCTAAAAAGCAGTCATGGGGGAATAGAGTCAGTAAGGGGGAGTGCCACAGAACAACAGGGATAGCTACTAGTCGGAGGGCCACTGAACACCCAAGAGAACTTAGATTCATAAGAGCAGTTGGAGGGTCACTGGACCACCAGGAATAGTTTAACTTTACGATAGTGGTCAGACAGCCACTGCACACCGGGGATAGCCTTGTCCTCTAACCAACTTACCCATCAGTGCCAGCTATACTCTGGGTTAAAAGGGTTATCTCCCACTTCTCACTGTTCCTTTGCTTTAGGCACCCTTACAGACAATATTCTCAGGACTAATATGCCCTCATCTTTAGCTGCACTGTTGCACCCCCCCAACCTGACTTACCCCTTTAGCCTAGTGACTTGTCTCTACTAACTGTTCCTATGTGTACCACCAATATGCGGGGCACAGGTCTTCACCCTCTTTGTTCCCAAAATATTGGAACTCCCTTCCAGTTGCCCTCTGGAACACCCCATCCCATGCCAGTTTCAAAACATAGTTACACTGCTATCTAAAGGTTTCTGACATTTGCACCTGTACGTAACTCACCTGTTTATACGTTGTGCCTAGATTTATTATACAGTGCTTATGTTTTTCTGACCTCTCATACTTATTATTTGTTACCTACTTTCCCCTCATCCCTAGGTGATTTTAACTGCCCTTGTGTATTGTCTCCATTCTGCAGTCTGCTGGATTGTTAAATTGCTTTCCTGTTTTGTAACTTCAAGATGATTGGTGTTTAGAATTTGATGGCATACATACTGTATGTACAGTAATTGTATTACAGAATGTTTATGCAGAGACTCTAATCAGGTAAACTGCTTATGTGCTACATGTTATACTTACTCCCACTGCCTCTATCTAGTTTTATAGCACATGCTCGGTACCCTAGTTCTGAACTGTACTGAGTTGCTTTGCATTTGCTGCGCCATATTCATTGTAACTGTACTCCAATGTGCTTGCAACTGTGCTGCCCTGGGTTGTGAATGAAACTAGGAATACAATTCTCCAGTGTACTTGCCCTTTTATCAAAAACCAAACAAATAAAATAAATAAATTTACAGGAGCAATCACAGAGCCACAGGACACCATGGATAACTTGCATTATGGGAGCAGCCAGAGGGCAACTGGGCACCAGGGATACAGGAGCCTTTGGAGGGACACTGGACCACCAGGAATAGCTGAAATTTATGAGAGTGGTTGGACAGCCACTGGACACCACGGTTGACTAGTAAGAAACATGAAAATTCAGAAGCTTCACAGCCCACAAGTAGGCCAAAAGGTATGTTCTGTGTGGGGGAAGGGAGACAACTAAAGCAGCATTGCCTCCTGCCATGACCTCTAAGCATGGCATTGCACCATGCAGCTGGCTCAGCGCCATACCCCGACAGCCATGGTGGTTGCGGTGTACGTGTTTATAGTCAGAAGCCCCATTTCCAGCTACAAACCTCTGGCAGCCATCATTTGCATTGCAACTTAGCCACCGGGTGAGATTCCTCTTCCAGCCACCAAGTCAGGACTTTTTGTATGGCACTTTCAGGCATTTTGTAGAACAGAGTAGTAGTAGTAAATTTGATTTATATCAACGCCCTTCCACTAAGGCTCAGAGCACCTTACAGTACAGTAATTCATAATTAAAACAAACAAATAAATGAATACCATAAATACCAGTAAAATCTCAGTTGGGATATAATAGATAGTTTTTGCAGTCATCACCTCTTCAAGGTCTCCACTGAGGGAGCTTCTCTAAAGGCCCTCAGAAGCGGATTCCAATATACCAGACCCACCACCTCAAAGGCCCGCTCTCCCATGGTTTTCAAGCTGGCCCTTGGCACAGACAAGAGGCCCACTTCAGTGAAGCAGAGAGGGCAAGATGATGAGTAAGGGTGCAGAAGCTCTGACAGGTAACCTGGTCCTAACCGTGTAGGCCTTACAAGTCAGCAAACTGACTTTGAAGGAGATACGCCACTTTATCAGCAGCCACTGCAGATCATGCAGCACAGGGGAGACATGACACAATCTCGGGAGGACAGTCAGCATCCTGACTGCTGCGTTCTGCACTATCTGCAGGTGGTGTAGCTTGATTATGTGCATACTGAATTTGGGTCACCCCAACTGTGTATCAGGCCCCAGATTTTTAATGGGACCCTTCCTGATGTTAAACAATACAGGGGTTTCTGCAACTTTGCAGCTGCTAATATTCCTATTTCCTGAAATTATGTTTGTTTTTTTCGTATTTCTTTTTTTTAGGGGATAGGTGATAGAGGATGGTGGTAAACAGAGTTCACTCGGAGGAAGGGAGGGTGACCAGCAGGGTGCCACAGGGATCGGTGCTGGGACCAGTCCTTTTTAATGTCTTTATAAGTGACACTGCAGAGGAGCTGGAAGAGAAGGTCTACCTCTTTGCAGGGGACACCAAAATATGTAATAGGATGGACACTGTGGGGGTGGGAGGGGAGGATGAGCAGAGACCACAGAAAACTGCTGGCGTGGTCAAGGGTATGGCAGCTGGGTTTCAATGCTAAAAAGTGCAAATTAATGCACTTAGACACAGAAACCCAGGAGCAGAGTACAAAATGAGTGGAGTGGTATTGATGACCACCAAGCAGGAATGAGACCTGAGGGTAATCATATCAGATTTCCTAAAGGTGGCCAAGCAGTGCAACAAGGCAGTAGGGAGAACTAGTGAGATGCTGTGGTGCAAAGAGGGAGGTGGTGTTGCTTCTGTATAGATCACTGGTAAGACGTGAACCACACAAGGTGGGGGCCCTGGACTTCAGGAGGGCCAGTTATACAATGATGAGAGAATGCCTCAGGGATGCCCTGGGAGGGTGGGAGTACTTGCGTGGAGTGGAGGAACAGTGGGCGAAACTAAAAGTGAGTATTGCAAAGACAACAAACCTCTGTGTCAGGCAGGTAAGCAAAAGCAAGATGAAAAAGAGACCGTTATGATTCTCAGAAGAGGTGGCTGGGAAGGTTAGGACAAAAAAGTTCAGGAGGTATAAGAAGACACAGAGGGAGGAGGGCAGGGAGGTGTATCAAGAGAAGCAGAGAGAAGCATAAAAAGCAGTCAGGAGACAAAGGCGTAAATGGAGGAGAATAGAGCACATGCAGTAAGGAAAGGGGACAAGTCATTTTTCAGGTATGTTAGCAAAAGAAGAAAGATCAGGGTAGGGATAGTAAGGCTAAGGAGAGGGTGGCTGGAAGGATACAAGGAAAAAGCAGACATCCTGAACAAGTTTTCACAAATGAAAGGGAAGGTGAAGGACCACAGATAAGTGGCAGGGGCATCGAAGGAAGGGACGTGAGCACTAGTCCATTTACAGAGGAGAGAGTCCTGAAAGAACTTGAAAATCTTAATGTGGGCAAGGCAATGGGGCCAGATGGGATACATCCAAGGTTATTGAGGGAGCTCAGAGAGATGCTAGACCCACCTCTGATGGTTCTGTTCAACCACTCACTGGAAATGGGAGTGGTCCCAGGGAACTAGAGGAGGGAAGATGTAGTACCATTCCACAAAAGTGGGAGCAGGGAGGATGCTGGCAATTACAGGCCAGTCAGCCTGACTTTAGTGGTGAGGAAATTAATGGAATCACTACTGAAAGAAAGGATTGGGGAATATCGTGAACCCAGTAGCTTACAAGATCCAAGGCAGCATGGATTCACTAGGGAGAGGTCATGTCAAACTAATCTTATAAATTTCTTTAACTGGGTGACCAGGGAAGTAGATCAGGGTGAAGCAATGGATTTGGCCTACCTAGATTTCAGTAAGGCCTTCAACACTATTCCACACAGGAGACTCATAAACAAGCTGTGCAGCCTAGGAGTGGGACCAACATTGGTAGACTGGGTAAATAATTGGTCGGAGGAGAGGTGTCAGAACATGGTGGTAAACAGAGTTCACTCTGAGAAAGGGAAGGTGACTAGCAGGGTGCCGCAAGGATCAGTACTGGGACCAGTCCTCTTTAATATCTTCATAAGCAACATTACAGAGGGACTAGAAGGGAAGGTATGTCTTTTTGCAGATTACACTAAAATCTGCAATAGAGTGGACACTCGGGGGGGTGGAAACAATGAATAGAGATCTAAGTAAGCTTGAGGTGGAGCGGTCTAGAAAATGGCAACTAAATTTCAATGAGAAAAAGTGCAAGATTGCAAGATCATGCACTTGGAGCGTAGAAACTCATGGTCGGAGTACAGAATGGGGGGAGTGGTACTGGCAACCACCAGACAGGAAAGAGACCTGGGTGTTACCATATCTGATGACCTAAAGGTGGCCAGACAGTGTGACAAAGCAGTGGGGAGGGCCAGTGGGATGCTGGGGTGCATAGGGAGAGGGATCACCAGCAGAAAGAGGGAGGTGGTGAGATATGTGTGTGTATATTTATATATATATATATATATATATATATATATATATGGTGAGACCTCACCTGGAGTACTGTGTCCAGTTCTGGAGTCCTCATCTCCAGAAGGACATACTGTAGACAGAGTAGAGGCAGTTCAGAGGAGGGCAACTAAAATGGTGCAGAATCTGCATGAAAAGCCCTATGAGGAGAGACTAAAGGCCCTCAATATGTATACTCCGGTGGAAAGGGAGGGGGGATAGAATAGAGACTTTCAAATACTTCAAGAGTACAAATAAGGTCCAAGAGGGCAGCCTTTTTCAGAGAAAAAGATCTTCAAGAACAAGGGGTCATGCTATGAAACTGGAGGAGGTAGACTTAGGGGAAATGTTAAGAAGCACTTCTTCACAGAAAGGGTGGTGGATGCCTGAAACAGCGTCCCTGATGAGGCGGTAGGAGCAAAAACTGCAAAAGGATAGGTATAATGGAAACTTAGAGGTAAGGGGGGTAATGAGGAAGATCAAGTAGGGTCTGCCGTGTGACTGTAGGTAGGGAAAATGGGCAGACTGGGTGGGCCAAGAAGTCCTTATATGCTGTCAGATTCTGTGTTTCTGTGTGACCCCACCTAGAGAACTGTGCCCAGTTCTGGAGACCAGATCTCCAGAAGGACATAGGCAGAGTGGAGGCAGTCCAGAAGAGGGCAACTAAAATGGTGCAGGGTCTGCATCAAAAGCCCTATGAGGCGAGACTAAAGGGCCTCAATATGTACACCCTGGAACAGAGGACAGAGTGGGAGATATGATACCTCACAGGAATAAATAAGGTACAGGATGGAAGTATTTTTCCGAATAAAAGATGTTCAAGAATAAGAGGACATGATGTGAAGCTGGCAGGGGATAGATTCAAGAGAGATGTGAGGAAGTACTTCCTCACAGAAAGAGTGGTGGATGAATTGAATAGCCTTGCAATGCAGGTGGTGGGGTTCAAGAATGTATGGGATAAGTACAAGTGAATCATAGTGGAAAGAAAGGTGGGGAAAGGAGAAAGAGTTGTAGATCGGGCAAGGTCTGTGGTAATAATGTAGATAGGGAGAAAAGGGTGGACTGGATGGGCCATGCGGCCCTTATCTGCCATCAGATTCTTTCTTTCTTTCTTTCTTTCTTGGCTGGGTGAAACACCCAGTTTCAGCCACACCTGGCTAGCTGGTAGAAAGTTAATAAAACAAATAAATACAGATAGAAACAAACTTGGTTTAGAGATGGTTACAAATACAATGTAATCTATGAATATATGTTGCTTGTACCAAGATGTCAAGAAATATCAGGTCACATCAAAACATTCAACCTCCCTCCCCAACAAAAAAAATCCACATGAAACTACACTTGAATAACAGTTGCTGTAAAAACTTTTAACGTTGACGTGTATACGAAGAAGCCAGTAGAAGAAGGCCATTTGGTCTATCAAGTCTGCTCGTATTGCAGGGTCCACAGCTTGAGCTAATGTCCCTACCCTCCCTCCCCACTCCTCCCATCCTCCCTACCCATGATCCTTCCCTTCCCTCTATGCCTATCCCAGCCTCTCTTAAAGCTGCCCACTGTCTCCAATGAGATGACTTCTTCTGGCAGCGCATTCCAAGCATCTACCACCCTCTCCGTGAAGTGTATCATTTTATTTTTATGGATAACACCCAATAGTTGTCTCCTCTATATCGAAAGGTGACGGCAGAAGAAGACCAAAGGTCCATCAGGTCAGATTACCAGGATTTTGGAGTTTTGTCTATGTTTGTATAGAACTCTGACCATAAATTGTTGATTTATCAGAACACGGTTTAGAGTTCTGAACTGTTAGGTTTACATGCACCCAAACTCGATTACCTGGTAATCAATGCCTAGTTTTGGACTGTAATCCAATTGTGTTTACATGCACCACAGAATTTGATTACTGAGGGCTCAAATAATCAGTAACCAAGTTATCTGGTGCATGTAAACAGCACTGAATTTTTTTTCAATTAACAAACAAATATGCTAGTATTCTGCATGCCTGAAAGATCAATGCAGTGCACCGATCCCTTTTACAACTACCAAAAACTAGGGGATTAGTGCACTTGTATCAATGCACTCCCAGTTGGATTCCAGTTTGGTTTCTGGAGCATCAGTATTAGGCCCTGGACACACTGGGGAACTTAAAATGGTTTAAGTGCCTTAAGACAGTTTAAATCCCCCTAGCACTGTTTGCAGACAGACTACAAGCCCCTTAAAATGTTTTTACAGAAGTGTTTTTAAACTCTGCTAGTTACCTAGTCTTACAACCATTTTTAAAAATGTTTTGGAGCTAGCATTGTTTTACTTACAGGTCTGTCCAGGAGTAAAAGTGTTTTAAGCTGTAATAGTTTAACTAAAACAGTTCTAGGTGCAGTGTGTCCCGGCAAGCACAGTTCTCTGTGTTGGACTTGACACAAAACAGTTACAAGGAGAACAGGTTTAACACTAGCAGTATGGCCACACTAAACCGTTATCAGAAATGGTTCCTGAGTAGTGTGGCTGCACTGAAAGGTTTAGCTAAACTGGTTTTAAAAACGGTTTTCAAAAACAGTTCTGTAGTGTGTCCAGGGCCTTAGTGTTTACATACGCTGAATACTTGATTATTGAGTAACTGATTAGTCAGTGTGATCCAACAGCTCTGTCAAGACAGGGCTACCAACCCCAGGGAAACCTTTTTCTGCTTGCCCCAAAGCAGGATGGCTGCTCACTGGCCTAGCTCAGCTGATGATACAACGGGGGGTAGCCCCACAACTTATACCTGCTCGCTCTGGATCCATAGCGTAATCACACTGTGACTCAGGGTCTCACTTCTGGCATGGGAGTACACATGCCTCTGTTTGACTCTTAGCTTTCTCTCTGCAGCTAGCCTTCAGGCTTTCATGCAAAGGAAAAAGCGCCCAGATACCTGGTTCTGACGCCAAGGCCCCCATGGGAAGCCCCCCTCTCATGAGGATATCCCAGTGGCCAACCAACCACCAAAATGGCAGCTGTTCTCCTATCTTTATACCCCTAAGTTCATCCTCCTGAGGAGCTTTGCTATCTTAACCCTTTGGTAATGGTCTACTCTAAGATCTACAGCCCAGAAGATAATAATGACCCTCCTCCCACTAGTGGAAGGGAGGGAGGGAGCGTTACATGAATCCATGCAGAGATATAGTGAAAATTCCAAATTCCTGGTTACAGGAAGAGAACAGTACAGAGTATTGTCCATAAAAAGAAAAACTAATACAAAATAAGTTTTTCACATCAATGTATATTCAGGTAAAGTTAAATTTAGAGCTTCTGAGGGTATGAATATCATTTCTGAAAATAAGAACATTATAAACAGCGGCCATTATACAAACATTTGCTATTACCTTTAAGCTGGAAGTCAAAATCCAGAAAGAATTTTGGAAAATCACCACTATACTTTTCTAGCCAAATAACAAAACTCACAGCCATTCCTTAAAACCACAAAAGGAAAGCTCAGTTAGCAGCATGTGGAACTGCAGTACATACATACATATGAACTTACGAAGAAGCCAGCAGCAGAAGGCCATTTGGTCTATCTCATCTTCTCATATGGCAGGGTCCACAGTTTGAGCTACTGTCCCTGCCCCCCTCCTCCCACTTCCCATCCTCCCTACCCATGATCCTTACCTTCCCCTATGGATATCCCAGCCTCTCTCTCTTGAACCGCCCACTGTCTTCAAAGAGCCCACCTCTTCTGGCAGCACATCCCAAGTGTCCACCACCCTCTCTGCGAAGAAGTGCTTCCTGACCTCCCTCCTAAACCTCCCCCCTCCTGCTTAAGACAGTGCCCCCTCATGTTATGGCTGCCACTCAGCTTAAAGAGGCCCTCCTTATCAACCTTATTTATTCCTTTCAAGTACTTGTAGGGCCTGACCATGTCCCCTCTCTGTCTCCTTTCCTCCAAGGAATACATGTTCAGTGCCCTCAACCTCTCCTCATATGCCTTACCTTGCTGACCCACTATCATCTTTGTAGCCCTCTTCTGGACCTTCTCCAGCAGGTTAATGTCCTTTTTGAGGTTTGGACACCAGTACTGTACTCCATACTCTAGATGTGGCCTAACCAGTGACCTGTGCAAGGGTAGTATAACCTCCTCTCTCCTTCTACTGATCCCCTTAGCTATGCATCCCAGCATCTTGTTTGCCCTTGCTGCAACTTTCTTGCACTACATGGAGTTCTTTAGGTCACTAGTGAGCATCACTCCCAGGTCCTTCTCCTCCTCTGATGCAGATACCTGGACTCCCCCCAGGTAGTACTCTGTCCTGGGATTCTTGGCTCCAGTGTGCATAACTTTGCATTGCTTGGCACTGAAGCCAAGCTACCAGATCCTGGACCACCACCCCAGCTTTTCCAGATTACCTGTAGGTCCTGTATCTCTTCAGCTGAGCTTGGTGACATCCACAAATAGGCACATTTTGCCCTTAATGCCATCCCCAGTGTCACTGATGAAGACATTGAACAACACCAGCCCTGAACACCAAGCCCTGCGGGACCCCACTGGTGACTTCTCTGGTGCCAGCTAACTCTCCATTTGGGTTCTGTCCCTCAGCCAGTTTTCCACCCATCTGGACATCTTATCCCCAACCCCGAGATCCACCAACTTCCTGATCAACCTTTTGTGTGGCACAGAGTCAAAGGCCTTGTGAAATCCAGATAGGGGATGTCTACCACTTGGCCCCAGTCTACTGCCTTTGTGACCCAGTCAAAGAAGTCAATCAGATTCATTTGACATGTTCTCCCCTCCCATAAACCTGTGCTGCCTCACATCCTGGAGATAATCTCCTCTAGACATTCTACCAACCTTTCCTTAAGTATGGTCTCCATGAACTTGCACGCGATTGAGGTCAGACTGACTGGTCAGTAGCAATATTTCTTGTTTTTTAATTATTAATTAATGTATCTACATATTTATTCATTTTAAATTGGGTGGCCCAGACAGGCACCTTGAGCCAGAGCTTGTTTCCGGGAGTGTAACAGCTAACAAATAAAGTAACAGCTATGGGTACATAGACAATAAATACTACGTACAAGAAATAAATTACAGAAAAAGAACAAAACATTGTAGAAAATACAGAGTACATCAGTTATGGGGGTAGCAAGTATGGTCCTCCATGTCCTCCAAGGCAGGACAGTCTAGCATTAGATCAGGCAGGGTTTGGCAAACAAGTTCTTATTTCTAGGAATACTTGTATGGGCAACATGGATGGAGCCCTGATCTTTATCTTCCAGCACTGTCTATGTTTCTATGTTGCAGGCAACACAGAACAAGGAGTAGGAGAACCATCAGAAACAAATGTTTAGTACTGCTACAAAGATCCCATGGTTTAGAACTTGGGAGCACTATAAACTGTGTGACAGTATAAGTTTACTCATGTGGTAAAGGTGGTTATATTGTCACACATCTTAGTGTGCCACAGTCCAACCTAAGGGAACTCGGTGCGGAACTTCCATAAAGAGATGTTTCACTTAAAAGTTATTGTGCTATAAAGACAGAGAATATACAGTACATATGTAACAGACAGGGCGTCCTAGCCATTATATAAAACATGCACCTGTCATTGGAGTAGTTTGGAATTATGGGCTCCACTAAAAGGAATACTGGAGAGCCGTACAGAGTACTTTCAGCATCTTTTGTAACACTGCATGATCTGTACAAGTGTTTATTAATAAAAGCATATTGTTAGGAAGGAATACAGTTGTCTTGGGTACATTTTTGTCACAGATCAGCTTTGTAAGTATACCTGAAGAGCAGGAGCTACAGCAGGAGAGGGCACAAGATAGGACTCAGATGTCAGTTGGGGAATGCATCTAGCCTAAAGGATGGACTGTTAAATTAAATAATTGCTCCAGTAAAATTAAACACTGTTATTTTTAGGCAAACGCAAACATATTTTACAAAACACTATTTGCTAAAGGCCTATACCCAATTTTGCAGCTGGGCAGGACCAAACCACAGGAGGTTAATTGACTTGCTTAGGGTAAAACGGTGAGCTGGTAGTGCTGGTGGGATTAAAACCTGGGATCTGCATGGCTCACAATATTGTGCTTCACCCTCACTGGAGTACACTAGATAATGCCCTAACTTTGCAGTCATCATCAGTTTTGTTGATAATTGTTAACTTCCAAAACTAAACATAACTCACAAATGTGCCTTAATTTTTTTTTGTTTTCCTCGTATAGGTATAGCATTTTTCTTCCCGGGGCCATCCACTCAGTCCTGTTGCCCCAGCAATCTCCCAGCCCTGACTGCTGCTACCCATTTAGGATCAAACCTGTGGGGATTCCACGCGACATGCAGCCAGAGAGTGCTGACAGACTTTGTCTAGATGACCTAGTGCCACTTTCTTCTCTTCTTCTCCCAGTGCTATTTGATCCTGCCACCACCTGTGCAATGCCAAGCAATACAACTGTTGGCCTCGTGCATGCACATCAAACCCACACGCAGGAGAAAGCTCACAGTCATTTCCTTCTGTTTAATGGCAGATCTACAAGCTGGCATTCCAAGATACCTTTGGGATTATTCACGTGTAGAAATTGTAATACAGTATCTATAGGCTAGCTATGCCAGGCAACACTTTCAAAACAGGGCCATATTAACAGAAGGGCAAACAGGGCAATTTCCCCAGGGCCCTGAGCTCTGGGGGACCCCTCACCTTCCCATCCTCCTCCAGGGTTTGAAATTGTATTGCTGTATGCCAGCCTAACCACTGAACACCTTGCCATTTTTTATTTTTAGCCTTCTGCCTAAGGTAATTAGTGCAGTTTTGGACTCGCCACTAGGTGTGGCTGTGGGGCCACTGGCCAATGGAAATTGCCAAATGCATCTCCCTCAGCTTCAAATGCTCCGGAAGAAGTCCTCACAGCTCACACCCTGGACAGGCATGATGGTGGTATCACACTGGTGATGACAGCAAGTCGGCAGGGAGAAATATGCTCACTCTCACTTTGCAGTGTACCACTGAGCATGCTTGCATGACGATCTGAGATGTGAGTTGGGTGAGTGCTTTCCCGCCTGTCCCAGCTTGAGCAGCTTGTCATCACAAGGCCAGATGGAGTAAACTGGAAAAAAACACCAACTCAAATCTTCCTTGCCTGCTGGCCACCATCAGGAGCTCTCGAGTGTCGGATGGACGGTTCAACTTAGTTGAGCCACAGCAGATCAACTACTACCTGCATCATCTCTGCTCTAAAACAAAGACAGAAGGGAGGACAACTAAGGTAAGAGACCTGCCTTGCCTGTCCTACCGATAAGACTAATTACTTGACTGACCAACCTGGCTGAACTGTTCCTCTTATAGTCTGATCTCTTCCTATTGGCACATGAGTTTACCCACTTGAGCTGAAATGTTACAAGTTACTACTTACTTCGATCTCCTGGTGATGGCTGACGCTGACTGCACATGAGTTTACCCCTCGAGCTGAAATGTTACAAGTTACTACTTACTTCGATCTCCTGGTGATGGCTGACGCTGACTGCACATGAGTTTACCCCCTCGAGCTGAAATGTTACAAGTTACTACTTATTTCGATCTCCTGGTAATGGCTGACACTGACTGCACATGAGTTTACCCACTCGAGCTGAAATGTTACAAGTTACTACTTACTTCGATCTCCTGGTGATGGCTGACACTGACTGCACATGAGTTTACCCACTCGAGCTGAAATGTTACAAGTTACTACTTATTTCGATCTCCTGGTAATGGCTGACACTGACTGCACATGAGTTAACCTTAGCCCCTCATGCCAAGCTGAAATTCAGCCTGACATGACAGGGTAAGGTAAATACAGGAACAAACTGTTAGATTTACTTAGACCAGGTGACATTTGGGATACCTACGTATCCTAAGCTATACATTGATAATAGCTCTGCTTGACTAGAGCTATCCATTGTGAGTGTCAGTGGGTCAGCAGGTTGCACACTTGCCTCTGAGGCTGACAGATCAGAGTGCTGTGGGTTCTGTCCCCACACCCGGCACTTGTGCTGAATCCCGATACTAACACTGTGGTGCAGCATGAGGGGGGTGCTGCACTCCTGAGGTGCCATCTTTCAGATGAGATGTTAAACCGAGGTCCCATCTGCCTGTTCTGGTGATAGTTCAGGTGGATGTTAAAGATCCCATGGCACTTCTCAAAAAGAGTAGGGGGACTTTTTTTATTAGAACGCAGAAATAACAGAAATTCTGTTTAAATCACCTAATCAACACAGGGATGCAAAAATCATTAGTCAACAAACAAAACAGCCATATTACTTCATACAAAAGCTTAAAAATAGTGCTATCATGCACACTTGCTAATAAACCTGTAAGTGAAAAATCAAATTTGTGCAATCCTTCCCATGTATATATGCTAATAACTCACCCGTGACTTATCAAAGTGTTTTATCCCATCACCAGCAAACAAGAGCCTAATTATAGGAAACACCTCTCAGGGCAGATGCCATGGAAGTGTCTCTACAAAGTTTCTATAACTCTGCAAGGTAGTCATCCATGTTCTTTACAGAATATTTGATAGATTTCTTTATCTATCAACTCAATCAGGCCTGCAACGGGGATCAGCTTTTGTTGCAAAATAAATTGGCACCATATCTGCCAAATGGCCCATTTTATACATGCTAAAATTACTCACAGTGTCCCAGGATGAAAGCCTTTCCACTCGTCTGAAAAACTCCATAAATAAGAATATCCGTCATTACGCCAAATTGTGGGAGCTGTCATTTTTTGCAAACAATGGCCAAAGCCTTTTAATAAATGTACAAGTAGAAAATAGATGTTCCATGGTTTCACTTTACATTCCACACAGCGGACATTAACAGTGCCTTTCTTCCAACTTTTTATGATGATGGTTCCCCCAAACATTAAGTCTGTTATGGCAACAGAACCAGACTGCATCCCATATTAAATATAGAAACAGAAACAAAGAATTTGATGGCAGATAAGGACCACTTGGCCCACCTAGTCTGCCCATTTCCCTACCTAACGGATAAGCTGCAGATCCTAGTTAACCAACAGCCTACTTCCTCCTACCCCCACTAGAATTGCCTTATGTCTGCCCCATGCATTCTTGAATTCCCCCAATTTTGACTCTACGAACTCCTCAGGAAGGCTGTTCCATGCATCTATAACCCTCTATGTGAAGAAATACTTCCTCACATTACCTCTGAGCCACCTCCCCCCTCTTCAGATTGTGCTCCCTTGTTCTTGCACATCTCTTTTTCAGAAAGATGCTACTCTCTTGGACTTTGTTGATTCCCTTGAGGTATTTGAAAGTTTCTATCATGTACCCCCTCTCCCTCCTTTCCTCAAGGCTATACATCTTAAGCTCCTTTAGTTTTTCTTCATATGTCTTCTGGTGCAGACCCTGCACCATTTTGGTTAACCTTCTCTGGATAGCCTGCACCCTGTCTATGTCTTTGCGGAGATGGGGTCTCCAGAACTGTATACAGTACTCCAGATGTGGTCTTACCAACTGTCTGTACAGAGGGCCAACAACTTCCTGTTTTCTACTGGTGATGCCTCTCCCTATGCATCCCAGTATCCCCCAGCCCTCCTTACTGCATTCTCACATTGCTGGCCCACCTTTAGGTCATCTGATATGACTACCCCAGGTCCCTTTCCATTTTTTGCTGTTGTCAGTATCTCACCCCTCATTGTGTACTCTTCCCCTGGGTTTCCCAGCTGCATTACTTTGTACTTCTTTTCATTGAATCTAAGCTACCATACATTTGATAATTCCTCCAACCTTGCCTAGTCCCTTTTCATCCTTTCCACCCCACCTTGCATATCAACCCTGTTGCAGATCTTTGTGTCATCTGCAAAGAGACATACTTTCCCTTCCAGTCCATCTGCAATGTCACTTATAAAGACATTAAAAAGGTCCAGTCCCAGTACTGAACCCTGCAGTACCCCACTAGTAACCCTCCTTTCTTCACTGTGGACTCCATTTACTATTACCCGCTGTGTCCTGTTGTCCAGCCAGTGTTTTACCCAGGTTACCACCCTGTGACCCACTCCCAGACTGGCTAATTTGTTTATCTTTTGTCCGGGACTGTGTCAGATGCCTTGCTAAAGGCTAGGTAGGCCATGTCCACAGCCCCTCCCTGGTCTACTTTGGTCACCCAGTCAAATAAATAATCTCAATTTGTCTGACACGACCTTCCTGCTGTGAATCCATGCTGCCTTGGGTCCTATGCCCCACTGGCCTCTAGGTACTCAACAATTCTTTCCTTCAGAAGTGATTCCGTCATTTTCCCTACCACTGAGGTCAAAATGACAGGTCTGTAGTTTCCTGCCTCTGTCTTGCTCCCACTTTTGTGAAGGGGAATCACATCTGTCCTCCTCCAGTCCTCAGGTGCCACACCATTCTCCCATGATTTATTAAAAAGGGTAGTCAGTGGTGTTACTAGTTCTTCCCTTAGTTCTTTTAGAATACTGGGGCAAATCCCATCAGGACCCATTGCTTTATCCACCCTCAGTTTTAAGAGTTCTTTCAGATACCTTTCTTCTGTGAAAGGACTAATATTGAACCCCCTATCCAGAGTGCTTCTATTGACTGGATTAGGTTTCTCCCCCTGCTTTTCCATTGTGAATACTGAGCAGAAGTATTCGTTCAATATCTCTGCTTTTTCACTGTCGCTCTCTAACCAGCCACCTTCCTCTTTATTCAGCGTCAGTATCCCTGCCTTAGTCTTTCTTTGCTCCCTAATGTACCTATAAAATGTTTTATCCCCCTTCTTAACCAAGTTGGCTATCTTCCTCAGTTTGGGCCTTTGCTATTTTCAGTGGTATTCTCTTTTCTATGAATTGGTTAGTCAAAGAAGCCTTCGGGATATTACTCGGGCACTGAAACCCACGTATTATACAAATTTTGGTATTCAAAATATAATAATAGAATTATTTTCTTGTTCTATGTAGGACATCAGTTGTATGACTCTCCCATTGCTCTAATTTTCTAAAATATATTAGTAGATTTCCAGCCATAAGTATATGCTAAACATAGAATTTGACGGCAGATAAGGACCACTTGGCCCACCCAGTCTGCCCATTTCCCTACCTACTGGATAAGCTGCAGATCCTAGTTACCCAGCAGCCTACTTCTTCCTACCCCCAACCCCTAGAGTTGCCTTATGACTGTTCCATGCATGCTTGAATTCCACCGTTTTTGACTCCACAACCTCCTCTGGAAGGCCATTCCATGCATCCACAACCCTCTCTGTGAAAAATACTTCCTTAAATTACCTCTGAGCTGCCCTCCATCTTCAAATTGTGCCCCCTTGTTCTTGCACACCTCTTTTTTTGAAAGATGCTACCCTCTTGGACTTTGTTGATTCCCTTGAGGTACTTGAAAGTTTCTATCATGTCCCCCCTCTCCCTCCTTTCCTCGAGGCTATACATATTAAGCTCCTTAAGTCTCTCTTCATATGTCTTCCGGTGCAGACCCTGCACCATTTTAGTTGCCCTCCTCTGGACAACTTCCATCCTGTCTATGTTTTGTGGAGATTGAGTTCCAGAACTGCACGCAGTACTCAGATGGGGTCTCACCAGCTGTCTGTACAGAGGATAAAACTTCCTGTTTTCTACTGGTGATGCCTCTCCCTATGCATCCCAGTATCCCCCAGCCCTCCTTGCTGCCCTCTCACATTGCCTGCCCACCTTTAGGTCATCTGATATGACTACCCCCAGGTCTCTTTCCATTTTTGTTGTTGTTAGTATCTCACCCCCATTGTGTACTCTTCCCCTGGGTTTTTGTTTCCCAGGTGCATTACCTTGCACTTCTTAGCATTGAATCTAAGCTGCCATACATCTGACCATTCCTCTAACCTTGCCAAGTCCTTCTCATCCTTTCCACCCCACCTTGTTACATCAACTCTGTTGCAGATCTTTGTGTCATCTGCAAAGAGACATGCCTTTCCTTCCAGTCCCTCTGCAATGTCGCTAATAAAGACATTGAAGAGGACTGGTCCTTATATTGAACCCCTGCAGTACCCCACTAGTAACCCCTTTCTTCAGAGTGGACTCCATTTACTATTACCTCTGTGTCCTATTCTCAGCCAATTCTTTACCCAGGCTGTCATCTTGGGACCCACTCCCAGGCTGGCTAACTTGTATATTAATCTTTTGTGGGACTGTGTCAAATGCCTTGCTAAAGTTCAGGTAGGCTATGTCCACAGCCCCTCCCTGATCTATTACTTTGGTCACCCAGTCAAAGAAATCTATCAGATTCTGTCTGGCATGACCTTCCCGCTAGAATCCATGCTGCCTTGGGTCCTGTGCCCTCTGGCCTCTAGATACTTGACAATTCTTTCCTTCAGAAGTGATTTCATCATTTTCCTACCACTGAGGGTCAAAATGACAGGTCTGTAGTTTCCTGCCTCTGTCTTGCTCCCACTTTTGTGAAGGGGAATCACATCTGCCCTCCTCCAGTCCTCGGGCACCACCCCATCCTCCCATGATTTGTTAAAGAGGGTAGTCAGTGGTGTCACTAGTTCTACCCTTAGTTCTTTTAGAATTCTGGGATGAATCCCATCAGGCCCCATTGCTTTGTCCACCTTCAGTTTTAAGAGTTGTTTCATAACCCTTTCTTCTGTAAATGGGCTGGTAACAACTTCTGTATCCAGAGTGTTTCTACTGTTTGTTTTAGGTACCTCCCTCTTCATTTGTAAATACTGAGCAAAATATTTGTTTAGTATCTCTGCCTTTTCACAGTCACCCTCTGCCCACCCTCCTCCCTTTATTAAGCCTCACTATCCCTCCTTGGTCTTCCTTCGCTCCTGATGTACCTATAAAAGGTTTTATCCCCTTCTTAACTGAGTTGGCTATCTTTTCCATAGTTTGGGCCTTTGCTGTTCTGACTGCCTTCCCAGCTTCCTTTTGTTTAACTGATACAGTTCTCTGTCCTGCTCCTTCTGTGATTCCTTGTACTTCCTGAATGCTTTCTTTTTCTCTTGAACCTTCACTGCCACTTCCTTTGAGAACCATAGTGGTTTCTTACATCGTTTTGTTTTGTTTATTTGCTTCACACAAAGGCTTGTTACCACTGTGATGGCAGTTTTTATTATTCTCCATTGTTCTTCCACCCCTCCTTCCTGCCCATTTGCTAGTGCATTCCTTAGGCACTCACCCATTTTGGCAAAGTCAGCCCTTCTAAAGTCCAGTACTTTTGCCTTTGTATGGCTTGACTCTGTTGCTGTGTTTATTGTGAACCATACTGTTCGATGGTCGCTAGTTCCCAGATGGCTACCCACTTCTACATCTGTGATCCTCTCTCCATCTCCATTTGAGAGAACCAGGTCTAAGATTGCTCCCTCTCGAGTGGGCTCCAATACTAGTTGTCTAAGGCATGCCCCCTGTAGGGCATCTAGAATAACTCCACTCTTCAAAGTGGCTGCTTCAACTGCATTCCAGTTAACATCTGGCATATTCAGATCACCCATCAGCAATATATGCTGCCTTTGGAATACTTCCCATTCCCTGGACATCCATTTGGAAATTAAATATTGACTGTGGGATTGCAGGAGGGGAACCCACGCATTCTCTTGACTTTGTAAAACGTATAAAATTTGCATAAAAATAAATGCAAAAAAAAAAAAAAATCACTGGATTAATCATATTTAATCCTCCTTGTTTTATAGGCTGACAGGTAATATCCCATTTCACTGGATTAAGTCTACTCCCCCACAATAATCTAAAAAAGATACTATACACTCTGGGTTATAGTTGGATGGGGAAAGGATACATATAACTGACATATAATAGTAATGGTACAATAAATGTTTTTAATAGATACCTCCTTTTCTGTTTTTTTCATTGGGCAGCTTTTCCATCTCTCCATTTTGATTTCTGCTTCTTACATAGCTTCCATCCAGTTGTCCAGCTTCGGATTAAATCCTCCAAAACTGATTCCCCAAAATTTTACAGGGCCTCCCCCATCTTAATCCCTGCTATTTCTTCTACTGCTGCTCCTTGTCCCCCATTCAGTACCATTCCTTTACTTTTTTCTTTATTGAGTGTCATCCCAGATACATCAGAAACTCTTGTATCACATTAAATGCAGTATTACCCGACTGTATGTCAGCAAACATTAAACATATATCATCTGCATAAGCCATGCTCTTGGGAAATTCCATCCCCTGTGGTCCCATTATATGCCCAATCTGTGGGTGTTGTTCTATTTTATGTATTAAAGGGTCTATACTAAAAACGTACAGTAATGGACTAAGGGGGCACCCTTGTCGTACCCTTTGACGTATGCTGACCGGTGCCCCCGGCAAGCCATTCACCACTGGTCTGGTGGTAGCTATGTTGTATAAATGCTGTACCCACGTTATAAACTTTTCAGGTATTCCATATGTGTGCAATACAGTGAGCAAAAAGTCATGTACTACCATATCATAAGCTTTCACTTGATCTAAACTAATAATATAACCCTTGTTTCCTGTTTCCTCACAAACTTTGCTTAGCAAAAACACATTTTCCTGTGCCTTCCCATTGAAACTACACATTTGAGTAGGTGCTATCAAAGTTCGAGCTGCATCCAACAATCTTATAGTTAATATTTTACTAAGGAGTTTCCAATCCGTGTTTAATAAATCGATAGGCCTCCAATTATGGAGATCTGTCTTGTTCCATTTCTTAAGTAAGTATATTAGAAAGCTTTCTGACAGGACTTGTGGAATATTTTGAGAGCTATTTAAAAGGTCATTAAAAAGAATCACTAAATGATTTACCATGATCTCAATCACTGTTTTATATAATTCTGCAGGCAGGCCATCCGGGCCAGGTACTGTGCCCCCCTTCATGGATGATAATGCAAAACAAATTCCTCCCATTTTAATTGGAGCAATCAGTGACTTTTTCATGTCTCGAGAGAGCTCAGAAACTTCAATATCTTGGAGAAACCCAGTTGCAGACCTCAAGGCTAACCCCTGGGACTCAAACAATAGTGATGTATGTTCATGTACCAATTGTGCCATCTCTAAATTATGGGAGGCTAAAGACTCGTCTGGGTGTTTAATCTGTGCCATGTATTAAGTCTCTCTCCAATCTTTGCAACAATCATATGGCTTAACCTCACTGCTTTTTCCTTGTGTCCCATACCTTTGAACTCCCAGTAGGGAAGCTGCCATATCGTACTGTACAGTGAACATACTCCAACTTAGGTTCAACTACTCGTTTGACTGTATCCTGGACAGCGCCATTAGGCATGGTGCTGCCTCCCTGTACACATCTCTCCTTAAGATACCAGCACCTGTGAGAAGCTTGCATCCATCCTCAGTCCCCCCCCCAGAAATCACAAATGTTTCCTTGGCTATGGGTGGTAAAGCGTTATCTGTTGCTGCTCCCACTCTGTGGAATAGCCTCCCTGCACCTGTCCACTCCCTGGACACTCATGCCATTTTCAAGACCCACCTCAAATCCTGGCTGATTGACAAGACAAAGTGCTGCTGCTCCCTTGGTTAACCCTCCCCCCTCCTCCTCCCCAATCGACCCTCCAAATAAGTTAGTGTAAACTCACTAGTCAGCACCTCTGTATGCTGTCTTGTATGCATTAAATCCCAGTGTCAGTTATCCTGCTGTAAATAATGTGCAGCTTAATCGTTTTCTAAGTTACCCTAATGAAATGCTTGTTGTACTAAATATACTGCATAGTCTCTTCTAGCTTCTACTTCTCTTATTATGCAATGTATTCCTTTTTTCCTTACTCAACAGTGGTCTGCAATTGCACTATTTTTGTAATTTATGCATCAGTGCTGCCTATATGTTTCCCCTTTGTATGTGTGCCTTGCCACCATGTTGTCTGCTGTCCTCTCACAAGTGTGCTCAACTGCATTGTATGCTCTCTCTTTCTATGTAATGCCAGCTGCTGTGGCTCAGGTCGTGCCTGAAAATGGTCCCTCGGATCAGTGCACTTACCTGGTGGCCAAAAACTTAAACAAACCTTTATTTTTTAATGTTGGCAATTTATGTTGAATAATTGTAACCAGTTTCATGCATTCTAGATAATAATGTATGCAACTGTTTCCATCCAAATATTGTACATATCTTGCTGTATGACAGTGTTCTGCACACCTTCTAAACAATTTATTAAGATCATGGCTAATTCTTCCTGATGCCACAATTGCTTCTTATACTTAAAATTACTGTGTTTTGTTTTTTGTTTTGTTTTGAAAGGGATGTTACGGTCCGGATCTTAGTGATGTTACTATATTCAACCTAATGCTCTTAAATTACTGATTAATTCATTTGTTTTCTTAAAGGTTTTAAAAACATTTAGCATTTCATATAGTATCATTTTAAAGCTGTTAAATAGGTTTAGCATCAAATTCTGTATAGTCTTGTGTAAGGCCCCGGACCCCTGCCTTTTTGCAAAATGACAGGTGGCATGCTGTTGAAGCTGACAGCAGTACCTGGTGGGGACTGGGTTCGAGGAGGACTAGGTTACTCGGCACAGGGGTCCTAGGTTTGGCTACTCTGCACAGGGGCACCCAAGTAAATCCGAACACAGGAAGCAATAACTAATGTCCAAAACCAGGAATGGGATTCTACAGTGTGGCTTTTATTCACATCCAAACTGAACAAACAAAGCATAGACAGACCCCCAGGGGGCTACATTCCTGGTCATGCAGATTAGAGATAACAAAACACTTCTTCACGATTCCAGCCCTCAGGCTCTGAACCCACCAGGCACACAGCCCAGACCTGCACGCAGCTTTGGGTACACAGCCCGACTTGTACACTACTTGGGTTTTTCCCATGGCCCGGCTCCCCCGCCTGCCACTCGATCCGCAGTCCATATGGGAATGAACCAGTTTTCCTGTTGGTGGCTCCCCAAGCCACCTTAGAGCCTTCGACTCCTAAAGGGAAATTTCCTTCCAATCCCACATCTAGGTACTTCCTTCATCACTGGCCGAGTGCATGAGGCAAAGTAGAAATCCACAGAGCAAATCCATAGAGGTGGACCTGGTTACTAAAGATGGTGGGTCTTCCACCTCCAGCTCCCACAATCCATACCCGGCCATTTGTCTGGAAACTAAACAACTCTTTTTGAAAGCTTGGCAATGTAGATTACTGGGCAGACATATATCACATCTCCTCTACATGTCTTGACTTTCCCCTTGTGCTGGACTTGAACATACTTTTACTTTTGGCTAAGCCTATTACTCTAGGCCTCCCACTACTTCAGCAGTCCAATCCCTACTTTAACACAGTTCAGGATGAAACATGCCCTTTAGAAAGAGTAGAACTCATCCTTCGGTTGCAGGTGCACCACAGGCGAATCTCGAAATCTTCTTGTAACCCACACTCTTGGACAAAATAAGGCAGCTTCTTTCTCCAGCAGAAGCTAAGGGGTTGCCCCTGGAATAGCAGGCAAACCTTTCTGCCCCATCCCCTGAGGGATGGGGCACAGAGACCTGAATCAGCGGTCTCCACCACTTTAAAAAACAGCTTACTGTGTCTCTCTTTAGGTGGAAACACACATCTTTTCCCTAAATGTAGCCCTATTTCAGGGCTGAGGCTCCAAGAGCCTGAGAACAGAGCTGCTGTGCTCCTCTCACAACAATCTCCAACTCCAACTGAACACTGACTGTTCAAACCTCCCAACATTCTACTCTAACTCCCTTCTGCAGATTCCATTGTGGCTCATGCAGCTGCGATAGTTCTATGGTGATGTCATCCCTCAGTCTTAGCTGAGACTGAGAACAGAGTGAGACAGTGTGAAATCTATTTAAGTGGAGTTTCACAAGCTGCCTTCCCTGCCTACCATTAGGTCTTACTGGGATTCTAGTAACCCCGGGTAACGGGGAGGTTACACTTGCCCTTCACCAGGAAAATGACTGTCCGCAGTCATTGTTTCCCCGGCCTAGGCCATCCCACCCTATGTGCTACCTGCGGAGGTGGGTGATCAGGCCCCCCACCATGTGCCAGCACAGACAGGCAGTCACCAAGGGCCTAGAGGCCTTTAGCTGACATATCAGCCTCTACTCTACCCACTTACTATGGGCGCCTAGTGGCTATGGTAGAACTGTCCAGAGCATAGCCCTAATAGCTCAGCACTGCAGTCCCTATGGCCGTTCAGGACCACAGCCTGCCTATCCCCCAGCCCTCTAGGGAAAATCTGTCTGCCTCTAACTTAATACCCCCAAAACAACCCGGGGACCTCCCCGACCTTGGGCACCCTGCAGCCACACACCAAGAAACTAATACCATACTATTACCTTACATTACTGCCTCCCTACCTCCACAACCACACCTGTGGAAGGAAAGGGTTAATACAGTAATAACAACAATAACAACCACAGTACTTTAAATTACTGCACACTAAAGTACTAGTGAGGAACTTCGATGAGCCCCTCCTCCTCTTCTTGTCTTCTCTTCTATCTTCTTCAGGAACACTTGCAATAAAAAGAAAGACAACACACACTCATAATCTCCATACATAGTCTACCTAAACCCCTACCATCAAAACACTGGAGAATCCCAAAAAGATTTTTTTTAGAAAAGGTAGAAAAACAGTATATACACTAGAAAACAGTAGAAAAATAATGACATTATTTACAAAACACATTTGGGGGGATGGAGTGTCCTAAAAGTTCCAACTAGTGACCACAGTGCCCGAAGGCTAGTCCATTAAAGAGTCTTTCCTGGGCTGGAGCCCGGTGAAGCACAGTTCTAGCAGGCCAAAGTCCTGAAGGGGAGAGTCTTTGAAGACAGTTCACACATTCTGGAGTCTGCTAGTGTAGGGTGTGTACCGCAATGTCATAAGGATAAAAAAAGTTCGGACTTACTAGCCCCTTGTGAAACGAAAAATCTGCACCAACCTGCTCCTCAGCTGAAGACTCTCCCTGGCAGCATTTCTTCTGATACAGCTGGGCGGACATCTTCCGGGAACCACAGAAGGGCACATCTGGGAACTGCTGGGCTGATGTCATCTCTAGAGATGGAACCTTAGAACAGGAACAAAAAGGAAAATAGCTGGTCTGACGTCATCTAATTACCAGGCGATGAAGCAGGATACAGCTGGGCTGGTGTCTCCTCTGGATCTGAAGTCATCTGGAGGGCCAGTCAATGAATTCTGGAAAGGCCAGTACACTGTGGAACTGATGAATGTGGGGCACCTGTGTCCTGGGTGTCCATACTGGCGGATCAACAAAGGCACTACAAAGGCTGGTGTGGCATTATTGACTACCACTGTTTGGCTTTCCATTTAGTAGGCACGGGCACATTTGCTGGGAGGTCCTTGCATTGAGGCCAATAGTACTGGGGGTCAGGAGCTTGAATTATTACCCTGTCTGGGCATACTTAATTCACACAGTGGAAGGTTTCACGTCCCCTCTCCATCCACTATTCGCACTCTGTCCATAAACAGTGTCCTGCCTCTCTCTTCCACTGGGTATATTTCTCATGAAACAGTCTGTTTCTGACATGCTTGTTTGCACCAGGATGTACACATTTCATTGCTTCGTCCCAGATCCAGGATTTCCTGCTGTTCTCAATCTCCTCCCAGACTCTCCGAGGAAAGGTAGGGAAGGTCATTCCATAGATATCATTCGCCTTCCTACGAACCAGTCTCTCCTCTTTACTAGCTTTGGTCAACCTGAGACTGCTGGCCTGGCTTGGGGGCAGCCAGTTCTGGTTCTGCCAGCTACGCATCCTCAACGAGATTAAAAATGGATCCCTGACTTCTTCTTCTTGCATAGCCAGGGCAGTGGCATCACTCTTCAATGCATTCTTCCGAGGCAAGAGCTTGAGGCTGTGTACCTGTTCCTTTTTCACAAGGCCACATAGGTTCCCCCTCATCTTCTTCCTCACTGAGGATCTGAGCCCAGGAGTGAGCAGTCGTCCTCACTCCTAAGACTATCCAGTCATCACTAGGCGTGGAGGTCGACACCTTCCATTCAAAGGCCTCCCGCATCCCATCATCTCCTATGAGACTTGGGCTAGCCCCCCCCAGGGGTCTACTGATGCTTTATCTGAACTTTCCTTTTGAGATCCAGCATCCGAAACTTTAACATCTGGTTCTGTCTCTAAATCTGCACCCTCTAGCTTTGTGCCACATTCCCCCAAGGGGTCTTCTTCAACAGGCTCCGCCTGCTGCTGTGTGCTGCCAATGGGAGCCAAACAAATCTGGGGCACTTTATACAAGCCATATTTCTCTTGGCACCCAGCACAGTGAGGTATCATGAAGACGTCCCTTCCAGCGTTTAAGCAAATTTGACACACATGCACTGGATATCCAGGAATCACCACATGAGGAGGCAGTTGTCCTCCATAATAACACCTTTCAATCTCCCTTAATCTATTTACTACTGCTGTTACTGCAGCCCGGGCATGATCCGGGTATCAAGCTGGTCCTGAGGCCATAGCTGCAGGAAAAACAAACAAAAGCTCACTGTTACTGAGAGTCCCACTTTACTGAACACCTTCTTTATTTTTAAAATGGCTCCTCTGCTGCTGTGTTTACTTTACTACACCACCCTGTAATGGCGGCGGCAGCACTCCTGTTCATCAACATTCAGAAATCGGGTCAAGCCAACTGCGCATCTGATTTACACACACACTACTGATAACATTTGCTCAAACTGCACAAACTTGCTCTGTTCTTTTTCTAACACATTTACATGATTTTCCACGGACTTTTCACTTGCTGGAAACATTTCTTTAACTCACAGTCCCTTAAAGCCTCAGGATTTTAAGCACAGGATTGCCTGTAAACTAGTGCTGCACATTTGGCTGCAACTCAGTCTCTCTCTGGTTCTAAAACTTTAAACTGATGCTGAACTCATAACTATGCACGCAGTCAATGGCTTAACAGACTTGCACTTGCTAGTAGAACTTGACACAGTTGTTACTTGCAAAGCGACTACACTGCTGCACACATATTCAGCTGGCTTTTGGCAGAAAATCACTGTTTGAGCAACTTTTAATGTTGGTATTCACTGTCATCAGTAGCTGTTAGCTGCGATGGAAAAACGGCCTGCAGCCAGTCTTAGAGGCCTCAGAAAGAAAAAGGGTGGGCAGTCCTGCCGATTGTCTCCCCAATCACCACACTCGCAATTCAGACGCTCAAGATGCGGGTGGAGCCCGATTTTGAACAGAAAAGTCTATCTTTAACAGTTTTATAGCGCTTTTTAATCACCGCGACGCTCCTCCACTAGCCAGTACACGCACTCCACTCACACTCCCTCTCGAACGCTGGGCAGTCACTGTAGAGCTGGCTGGGGGCGGGACTGATTGCAGCCTCACCAATCACACGACGCCATGCAAATTAGCCTTTACTTCCTCACGAGTGCTCTTCTCCTCACGGCAATCGTCGAACAGGCAAATTTAAACTGCAGAAACCACTTTTTTTTTTTCAACTGACTCCACGGCGGGAGCCCATTTCAGCTATTTAGCATGGCCATTCACACTGCAAGTTTTTCAGTTCACTCGAAAGCATTTCCAACGTCCAGGGCACAATTTTCCTGTTGCTAGCCCTAGTCTTCCACACTTTTCTTAATCACACAGTTCTTTAAAAAGCAGGCAAAAACACTGTAAACATTTGATGCAGGACAAGGGCACACTCTTTTAGCTTTACTGCTCCTTGGTAAACAGCTGGCATTATAACAGCAGCATAAGAGCCACAGCACACAGTGACACGCTAGTTAACTTGCTTCAGCTTTTTGGGCTACCCACTGCCAGATAACAAAAATGCTAGCCCCTTGCCCAAGCACCCTTCCTCCCAAAATTAAATCCAAAGTGGTGCCTCCATTTTGTAAGGCCCCAGACCCCTGCCTTTTTGCAAAACGACAGGTGGCATGCTGTCGAAGCTGACAGCAGTACCTGGTGGGACTGGGTTCGGGGAGGACTAGGTTACTCAGCACATGGGGCCTAGGTTTGGCTACTCTGCCCAGGGGCACCCAAGTAAATCCGAACACAGGAAGCAATAACTGTAATGTCCAAAACCAGGAATGGGATTCTACAGTATGGCTTTTATTCATATCCAAACTGAACAAACAAAGCACAGACGGACCCCCACGGGGCTACATTCCTGGTAATGCAGATTAGAGATAACAAAACACTTCTTCACTATTCCAGCCCTCAGGTTCTGAACCCACCAGGCACACAGCCCGGACCTGCACGCAGCTTTAGGTACACAGCCTGACTTGTACACTACTTGGGTTTTTCCCATGGCCCAGCTTCCCCACCGGCCACTTGATCCGCGGTCCATATGGGAATGAACCAGTTTTCCTGTTGGTGGCTCCCCAAGCCACCTTAGAGCCTTTGACTCCTAAAGGGAAATTTCCTTCCAATCCCACATCTGGGTACTTCCCTCATCACTGGCCAAGTGCATGAGGCAAAGAAATCCACAGAGCAAATCCATAGAGGTGGACCTGGTTACTAAAGATGGGGGGTCTCCCACCTCCAGCTCCCACAATCCATACCCGGCCATTTGTCTGGAAACTAAACAACTATTTTTGAAAGCATGGCAATGTAGATACCTGGGTAGACATATATCACATCTCATCTACATGTCTTGACTTTCCCCTTGTGCTGGACTTGAACATACTTTTACTTTTGGCTAAGCCTATTACTCTAGGCCTCCCACTACTTCAGCAGTCCAATCCCCACTTTAACACAGTTCAGGATGAAACATGGGCCCTTTAGAAAGAGCAGAACTCACCCTTCAGTTGCAGGTGCCTCACAGGTGAATCTCAAAATCTTCTTGTACCCCACACTCGTGGACAAAATAAGGCAGCTTCTTTCTCCAGCAGAAGCCAGGGGGTTGCTCCTGGAATAGTAAGCAAACCTTCCTGCCCCATCCCCTGAGGGATGGTGCACAGAGACCTGAATCAGCAGCCTCCACCACTTTAAAAACAGCTTACTGTTTCTCTCTTTAGGCTGAAACACACATCTTTTCCCTAAATGTAGCCCTATTTCAGGGCTGAGGCTCCAAGAGCCTGAGCACAGAGCTGCTGTGCTCCTCTCACAACAATCTCCAACTCCAACTGAACACATACTGTTTAAACCTCCCAACATTCTACTCTAACTCCCTTCTGCAGATTCCATTGTGGCTCATGCAGCTGCGATAGTTCTATGGTGATGTCATCCCTCAGTCTCAGCTGCGACTGAGAACAGAGTGAGACAGCGTGAAATCCATTTAAGTGGAGTTTCACAAGCTGCCTTCCCTGCCTACCACTAGGTCTTACTGGAATTCTAGTAACCCCGGGTAACAGGGAGGTTACACTTGTAGCCTCCTTCCAGACTCAGTGGCAACAAGACCACCTTTTCAACTGCAAATTCATTTTCATTCCTTATCCCCTGGCCATTTCTACCCCTTTGTTATGTTAATCTGTAAGCCCATATAACTCATACCGCCTCCTGTTCTTCTGTCTCTGCTGTTGTGTCCTACACCTACCCAGAGTTCTCTAGCTCCTATTTAATTTCTTGCTTATCTCTTTCCCCCTCAGTGCAGGCCCAAATTGGGTGCTGCCTCCAGCACAGATCCTATCTCTGCTGCCTCCTGAAGCCTTGCCCGGTGCAGTCAGCCCTAAGCCTCCACCTGAGCTACTCAGCTGGTCTGCCTGGAAAAAAAGTTCCTCTACCCTGCAAAGGTACGATAGGACTCAGCCATCAGGTTCAATTTTTGGTGCATTTCACAGGCACATCCTGACTGGACACTGCCCTCTGTTGCTGCATCTTGAGTGGCTTTTCCCCTGGGTAATCCTTCCTGATGCCACAATTGCTCCTTATACTTAAAATTACTGTTTTTTTGTGGCCTGTTTTCCATTAGCAGGTTACACAGGTCTGCCACTAGAGGGATCTTGTTCTTTCATTTAAGAAAGTCTACCCTCTAAAAGTCACAGTGGCTTTACTTGCTATATACCTTCCTTGTACTGCCACCCTACTAAATCCTATTTTACCTCACTTGGCTCCTTTCGTGTCCAATGGCATCACAAGGTGTGAAACTATTTCTGGTGCTTTTCTGCACTCTTTGGGTCCCACTCTCATTTGGATGGCACCCCACATCTCATACCCCTGTTCTCCCTACCACAGAGCTTCCTCTTATCACACCTGGCATGGTTACCAGTGTCAGTGTAACATACTATACCCCTTTCTTCTCATGGAAGCTGCACCACAGCAGGCTGCACAAGAAACATGGAAGCTGTCTGCCCTCTATTGACCTCACTGTTCTTGTGCTACTTAAAAGCCTCTCTGTTCCTACGGGCCCTGTTAAAGTACGTCTAAACAGGAAATCTCATCCCCTTACACTCTATTTACTAAAACAACTCCTGAAACGCCTCATTCTTCTTCTTCTCCTCATCTCTGGGAGTGTAAATCCTAATCCAGGCCCTCTTTCATATGGAGTCAATTGCAACAAAAAGCAGGGTACCCTTGTCCTGGCCAGTATGAACATCTGCAGTCTTAAAAAAATGTGATGCCCTCACTGCCTGGGTTGTAGTACATGATCCTGACAGCCTGACAGTCGTCGAAACATGGCTGTCACCATCTACCCCTGACCCGGCCATCATCCTACCAGGCTACTCTATTTTCAGACAGGACAGACTATCTAGAAGAGGAGGTGGCTGTGCCATATACCCAAAGGAGTCATTGTTGGCCTATCCACTTTTTCTCCCTGAACCAGCTATGGATATTCAGATCCTTGCTGTTAAGGTTATGCTCGGTGCACACAACAAGGTCCTCAACATTAGCTCAGTCTATATTCCCCCAGCCTTTGCCGAACTGGACTTAAAACCCCTAATGAGCTGCGTCATGAGTCTAAAACAAGACACAGAAACTATCCTGTTAGGTGACTTCAGTGTCAACTGGCTCTCATCAGGTGCCAGAAGGCATAGGGTTGAGTTAACAGGCCTGAACTTTACTCAGTTAATAACAACTCTGACCAGGATAAACTATAAGATTGGGACTAGCACACTCCTGGACTGGGTCCTAATGAATCGTCCAACACATATCTCCCATTCTGAAGTATTGCCCAAAGCTATCGGTGATCACTCTTCTACCAAGTGTTATTGGTCTAACAAATTTATCAAACCCCCTGCCAGAACAATCACAAGTAGAGTGCTCTTCCATGGCCACCTGTAGCCACTAAAGTGTCTTCTCCGACAGCAAGACTGGTCTTACACTGAAACCACCCCTGATATTGACTCAGCTCTGCAATACTTCATTGAACGTTTTAATGAAGTCTGTGACATCCATGCCCCTTTTAGGACATGTAGGATCAAGGGACTTGATAAACCCTGGATCTCTTTTAGCCTTCTGGCTCAAAGGAAAGGTTGTGACCACCTCTGGCATAGGGCCAGGACCACTGGCAGTCAATCTGACATACAGGCCTATAAGATGGCCAGAAACACATGCACTAAGGCTATCCATGAGCACAAAGCACATTACTATAAGGACATACTTGCCAAGACCTGGGCAGACAGGAAAATATTCTGAGAAAACCTCTCGGAAATCACTGGGAAAACATCCAAACAGGCTCCAACTATGTTAAATGTTGATGGGTCTATCACCCATGACCCCATGTTAATTGCCAACACATTTAATTCATCCTTCACAGACCTTAGCCAAATTCTGCCCCCAAATTTCTTTGAACCGTCAGCACAGTTCCTACATCCACCAAACCAGAAGAGGCCTTTACCCTCTCATGTTTCTACTGCAAAACTATCTCGGAAAGCAAGTCCAAGACATACCTACGTAAAGTTATAGGAGGAACTAGGACAAGCAGTGATTCCCTTGACCTAGAACTTCTTACCCTAACTCTAGATGAAGTCCTATCCTCCCTCACCAAGCTTCTCAATTGTTCCCTCATACTTTCACAATTCCCCCAGATCTGGAAATCCGCTCTGGTTACACCAGTTTTTAAGAGTGGGGATAGATTACTACCTGGGAATTATAGGCCAATATCTATTCTTCCCCCGTTGTCCAAAGCACTTGAAAGGATTTTTGCTGACCAGTTTGTGGAGTACCTGGAAAAATAAAACCTACAATGAGTTCAACATGTTTTTCGGAAAGGGCACAGCACATCTATGGCCCTACTGGAATTCACAGGTTTCATTCACCATACTACTGATCAGAGTTAACTTGTTGGTCCAACCTTTATTGACCTATCTAAAGCATTTGACATGTTCAAGCACCATTTGCTGACACATCAGCTTGCTGGGATTGGTATATCTTCAGAAGCTCTAAAGTGGTTCACCAGCTATCTAACAAACAGCACACAACAGGTGAGACTAGGGTCTTCCCTTTCTGCTAATCTGCCTGTCTGCTCTGGGGTTCCTCAAGGATCGATACTGGGACTCTTCTATTTAGCACCTTCCTCGATAATCTTCCGGCATCCTGTTCCAGACCAGTACTCCTCTACAGGGATGATGCAGTCATTTTCTCAGAGCTTGCTGACCCTACCCTCCTTCAGGCCCAACTTCAGAAAAGTTTTACTGAAGCTGAGTCCTGGTTCATCTCTGATAAGTTGGTGCTTGATTGCAAAAAAAAAAAAGGTCATGCTCTTCCATGGTACCCACAGCAAGCACAAAGCCAAACAATTGGAGATTAAAAACAGTGCAGGTGCTGTCCTTGATCAGACTCAACCTTTTAAATACCTAGGGGTTACTCTGGATAGTACGTTCTCCTACTCCAACCATGTTGAGAATGTTGCCAAGGCAGTTAACATTTGCCTAGGCCTTCAACGCAGGCATAAACACTGCCTTACTACCGAAGCCCTCAGATTGGCTATTCAAAGTTCAGTTGTGTCTATCATTGAATACAGTTTGGTCATTTATGGTTCCACAACAGACACAGCCCTACGTCGGCTCACCACAGCTCTGAATAATGCATGCCGTCTACTAACTGGTGCAGCATATTGTACTCACACTTGTGACCATTACGAACAAGCAAACTGGCTTCAACACCAGGCTTGCATTGAATATCAAGCCTGCCTTCTGGCTAAGAAGGCAGTTCTTGGTCTCCTACCACCAGGTTCCCTTCAGCTTTTCAATCCCTTCCAGGGCAGTCAGAGCACATGAAGTTCTGTGAGCCAAACCTTTACTGTCCCTCGCTGTCGAACCTCGCTCCAACAGTGATCCATTGCAGTTAGAGCTGCTAATTTATTTAATTCCCTTGCTCCTGAGATTGTGACAACTGCAACCTTGGGACCATTTAAGTGGAAGCTGTGTCAGTTCCTAGTTTCCAGAGCATCTTGTGACTGCTATACATAATCTCTGCTGACAGCTAAATGCACTGGGACCTCCCTCATTTACCATTTGCCCCCTGTTTAGCCCTATCCTGTTGCTGAACTATTCCACTCACAGCACTTCCTCCCTTATTCCTTTCCTGCCCTCTTTCCATCCTACCTCATCCCCCCTTCCTTTACCCCTCCACTTCCACTTCCCCCCACTATTCTCTGTTTTCTCACCTGTTCTCTCCCTCTTCCCCTGCCCTGTGGTCACCCCCATGGTCTTTCCTGCTTAAGCTTCATTATGGAATCTCCCTCCTTGCTCTTATTTTGCTCCTTCCACCCCCCAGTTCACCCCGTGTACCTCTCTCCTTGTAATCCCTTTCACACACCTCTTCAGACAAGGCCACCAGCTACACTTGACACAATATTTATCTTGTTATATTATTCTTTTGTTTATGTAATTACTTTTCTCATGTTGTACTACTTATTGAAACCATCGTAATTTGCTATTCTTGTGACTTGACATGGAACCTCTGTAAAAGAGCCCTTGGCTCAAAGGTCTTTCTGATTTGTTAAATGAAATAAAATAAAAATAAAAAAATAAACCATATTTGGTGTCCACTCACCATACTACTATCATATATAATTAAAATACTGATTTCCTTGCATCTAATAACTCCTGTACCGCTAACCAAATATCCTGGTCTGCTAGAACTGAGATGTTTAATCTCCACATGTGGTGCGTTATTGGTTTATTTGTTGCAACTCCAGCTTGGATTGCCATTAACCTATGATCTGTGGTTTCTATAGGTGTAACTGTTTACCAAACTACCGGCACCCATTGCGGGAGAGAAAAAAATCAATCTGTGAAGACAAAATTATTTTATAAAAAGTATGTTCAGGTGGCTGCATTCCAAACTTGACTCCATCTATGAGCTGAGCTGTAGTAATTAGGGTATTTAAAAAGTTAGAATCACTGTACAATTTCTGTGTTTTCCCTGTTTTGTCTTGAAGGGACAAAATACAATTAAAATATCCTCTGAATATTATAGTTTTGGTAGCAAATAAGTATGGTTGTATAACTTTTAACAAGTCTGTATGCAGTACCTTAGTTTGGGGTGCGTAAATATTCATTCAATGTTGGTGAAATATGTAGTGCTCGGTGATACTGTAATGATTAGTAAATATTTTTATATTGAATTATGATGTGACTTTTCTCTATTCCCACCCTTGGTAGATGAGCTGGGTAGCTGTAGGGAATAGAGACCCTACCCAAGGGTGGACAGAGTGGCGGAGAAGAAGGAGGTTGATGGGGAGGATGGAGGGCAAGTTTCAGAATCCAAGCATGAAGTGCTGCAAGATGTGTATTTTTAAAGGGAAAGTAGGAAGAGCCTATTCCCTCACACTGAACCTCAGGCTTAAAGTCCTCCCATTCAATGTTGGTGAAATATGTAGTGCTTGGTGATACTGTAATGATTAGTAAATATTTTTATATTGAATTATGATGTGGCTTTTCTCTATTCCCACCCTTGGTAGATGAGCTGGGTAGTTGTAGGGAATAGAGGCCCAAAAAGAATTACCTCCTCCAACTCCGGAGAGTGTGATCAGGAGCACTCAGGAGAGGAAAAAACCCTTTGGGGAAAACCTCTGAGGACCCATGGCTACTGACCTGTTCGTCCTCTGAGCAAACTAAGAGGAGATAATAGAAAAAGCATTTTTGAGTTTGGACGTTGGATTGGGGATATATACTTCAAAAGCAGATGACTTCAATCTTTTGAGTCTTTTGATGATGTGAACAGGGGTATTATGAAGAGACACTAAAGTGGCTGCTCCTATTTGGAATGAATGACCTGAGTAGGAAAATAGATCAAGTCCAAGTCTCTGAAGGAGGGTTCTTGTATGGTCAATGAACCATTTTGAGGTCATGGGTATGCTGGCATCAGAAGTTAAAAGAGGGGAAGATGGATTGGAATCGGAGTGAAACTTCATGAGTTTTGATAGTATTATGACTGGACACCACTTGTTTGATGTAGATTAATAAGTTATGGAAGTCCCAGAATGAAGTCTGTTGGTTTTTGATGACGGTAGATTTAGAATGAATCTGTCGTTATGTTTTTCCAGGTTAGATACTCTGAGAAAAGCTGATGAGCGAGCTGATGATATGGTGAATTCTCCAGGAAGAAGGAATCCATAGAATGCAAGCATGATTGCTGAGGACATCATGATATCTGAATGATGCTCGAATGGATTTGAATCCAGTAGGTCCTGTAGATTCTGGAATAGCGGTCCTTCGATTGGAAGTCGACGAGGGGAACTTGAGTTGGATAATCATTGGAATCCCAATAATAGCAGTTTGATTGACTGATTGGAGAATAAAGATGGTGAAGATGGGGAATACTAAGAGAGAAAGAACTGGATTCCAGCTAGATACAATTGGATTGTACCATGGGCAAGGTATAAGGCCTGATGGCAAAATTTCAGAAAGGCCAGAACTCGATCCACTGAAATGATGGTTGGTTATGATGCTGAAGCACAAAATGATACATATTTATTTCAGGCTGTTGAATATGCAGCTCTGGTAGACAGAGCTAATGTTGACCACATGATGAGAGATGCTTGATGTCAATAATAACTTATGTCATTATTAGGTCGTAGTAGGATGGCGGCGGAGTCATGATAGGATCTGCTGAAGGACGGAGCTGAAAGAATTCCTGAAACTGAAATCAAGAAAGAGCATTAGCCGCTTGATTTTGAGCACCAGGAATGTAACAGCAAGTAATGGTGAAATCATGAATGAGGGAGAGCCAGGTTAACCTCCGCGTGAACAACATGATGGAAGGTGAGGATGACCGACCTTTGTTAACGATGGCTACTGTAGACTGATTATCAGAGTATACAGAAACTGACTGGTGGGACCATAGGTGCCCCATACAGCTGTGGCTGCTACGATGGGATATATTTCAAATAGCGGAGAAGTGGAAGTGAAATCTGTCGGTAATGAGACGTCTGGAGGCCAAGGGGCTGCAATCCATGCCTAAGAGAATATAGCTGTGTATCCACTGGTAGAAGATGCATCTGTGAATATATAAGGATGAGTCTGAGGTAATGGATCTTTTCGATACACAGAGCATCCATTCCATCTTGCAAGAAAGAGAGACCACATGGCTAGGTCTGATTTTGCAGATGCTGTAATTCTGACATGATGATGGAGCTCTAGGACGGATGATGATTGAATGAATGGGTAAGATATAAAGAAGCGACCCTAGGGAATGATTCTCATTGCAAAATTTAAGTACCCCAAAAGAGAGCAGTTTGCATTTGGTGCAGTCCATCCTGGTTGAAAATGAAGAGACCAGTACCTGAATCCGAGAAAGTTTATCCAGTGGGAGGCGAGCTTCCATGTGGTCGGAATCCAAGATGATGCCCAGAAATTCAAGAGAAGTTAAAGGTCCGGATGTTTTCTCGGCCGCAATGGAAACCGACAGGTCACTGAATAGGTGAACAAGTACAGAAATGCTAACAGCGGGGGCAGAGTGAGGAGGATCGATAAGGAAGACATCATCTGGCAGATGAATCACGGCCGGCGGTAGACACTGAGCAGGACCCAGCACAGAAATTCGGCAAATGTGTCAAATAGCTTAGGGCTGCTACGGCAGCCAAAGGCGAGGCGGACAGCAAAATACAAAGTTGAATCCCAAGAAATGCCATATAGGTGCCAGAGGGAAGGATGAATGGGCAGTAGCTTGAAGGCATCAAATATGTCGGTTTTGAACAGCCAGGAGCCATGGCCAGACCGCTTAATGATGTCAATGGCGTTGTCAATGCGGCATTTGCCAATGAAAAGTCATCGGCTGGAATGTGGGAATTGACACTCAGTGTGGAAGAATGGTGAGGAGCAGCGAGGTCTATAACAAGGAGCTTTTTACCAAACAACTTCTGAGTGGCAATGCCAATAGGATTGATCCTATAGATGGGGAAAGGAGGGTGCAGGAAAGGGCCCAAAACAAAGCCCTTATCAACTCCTGATTGAAGGAGGGAGCGAACCACATCGGGATCCTGGATGGCAGACTGCAGGTTAAGACAGACAAAGGAGGAAGTGGATAGAACAAAGACACCTGTGTAGAAGCCATGAGCAAAACCGGAGTGGAGAGAGCGGACAGTGTCCTGATCATGGTGAGTGGTCAGCAGGTGAGCCAGGGCACTGAGGTTCACAGGAGTAGAAGGATGAACCTGGCATCATCTGGATGGTCTCGGAGCCTTAGGGCAGATATAGTGAGCATGTGCATCACCGCAAATGCAGCACATGTGCAGGAATTGACAACGTGGGGTTGAACAACCACAATCATTAAAGTTATTGCAGATGGACCTGCTGCCAATGGTACAAATGGGACGACCGTGTCGGTCAATACAAGCATGATGGTCGGAGGCAGGATGAGCCAGGCTGGAATGAGGAGAAGACTCAGAAGGACAAGAAAGCCAGAGGTCAGAGGAAGAGGGTCGAGGAGGAGACACAGTCAGGGGGCAAAGGGGAGTGAAATGGTTAAAGGAACCACACAGTGAACAGAAGTAGGCACGTTGGCCAGCAAAATGGCAACAAAAGAGCTAGTTGTCCAAAACTGCCCAATTGAGCTTGACATTGTAGTGGTTCAATGCAGAGGTGGTTTTAGCAGAAAATGAGCGATGATGGTCATAGAAATGCGTCCCACCATACTGGATGCTGAGGCCGATGAGGAGATAAAGGTAGGTGTCCGGTTCTTCATGGCAATCCAGAAATGATGAACAAATAATGTCACAGTAGAGGCTGAAGGAGAGCACAAATTCGGCCATGGTAATTTTTCGAAGGAGACGAGAATCCTTGAACTTCAGGATGACAGAAACATCCCCGAAGGATACAATGTGATTATCCATGACGTCATGGGAAGATATAAGCAGCGAGACTAAGTTGACATCCTTACCGTCCAGGATGTCTTTGCGGAGGTGAACCGGCACAAGATGGATAGGAAAGCTGAATGGAGGATGATGAGAGAAAGACAAACCTGAAGGAAGTCGGGGAGGCAGGCATGGAGAAGGCACTACACCCAGAGTGAGACTGGAGTCCAGAGGGGAGATGAGACTTGTGGAAGGCAAACCCACTGGCAGGGTGGGAGCCAGTGGGAGGGGGGGCTGAGTAACTGCGGGGCCGGCTTCAAGCGAGGAAATGCGAGTCTGGAGGTCCGAAATAGAAGTGTTCATCTGAGTCATGAAATCCCAAATTTCCGAAAGGGGAGTAGAGTCAGGCTAAGGAGGAGGCTGGCTGGGGCCAGGAGTAGGTCCAGGCCGAGACAATGATGCCATGAGGAGGTTGTAGAGCACCTGCTTCCAAGCAGAATTAGAGTAGGATATGCCCTTTCTGGTTAACTCAGACGTGAGCCGAGGCACAGTCCAGTCCTTGATGGAGTGATGGGACTTAGAGGTGCGTTTGTGATGGAGAGGAGCTGAAGGTGGTGGAGTCATCGAAGGATCTTCGATGGAAGGATCATTGACGGATGACATGGTCAGGAAGGAAACCTAGGGAAGAGAGAGAAATGCAAGTAAGTGAAGCAACAGGAGAAAATGAAGAAGAGGGAAGGGAGATTATGATGATTAGGGCGGGGAACCATGAAGGCATCTAAGGAAAGGGAAAATGAGGAATAGATGGGCCTGGAACTCACCACGAAAGGCAGGACCCTGGTGTAGATGAGGCAGAAAGAAGGGAGCTCCAGGTAATGGCAGCAGGTGACAATGGCAGACGATCCTGAGGACAAGTACTACGGACCTGAAAGAAAGAATCAAGGCGTGACAGAGCAAGAAAGCAATGATCAATACAATATAGGTAAACTTCCACTGTTTTTATTTATTTACTTATTTTTTTTTAACATGTGCACATGATTCAGATGGATAGGCGAAAACAGCGCCAGAGAACATGCAGTGCAGACAGTGCATCCCGAGCAGAGAATGATGCATAGTGACTGCCAGGATGCAGCAAAGCTGCAACGCAGAACAAGGCAAGCCGCAGAGTGGGAATAAATGATGGTGAAAGCAGCAAAGGAGGGAGAGAGAGGCGATAGGATGGAAACAGCAAACAGCCCAAGGGCATCAATAAAGGGAAAGAGGCGAACGTGGCAATAAAAGAAAAATAGAAGGACAAGAGGACACAGTAGGAGATGAGAGGGAGGCTGAGTAAGGGGTAATGCGAGGAAGTTCTCATTTACAGAAAGGGTGGTGGATGTTCGGAACGGCCAACCCCCAGAAGCGGTGGACATGCGGACAGAGCAGACAGGGGAATAAAGGTACAGCAGCAGACAGAAGAACATGATTGCACAGCTGGTTTTATTAGGTTTGTTCTCTCTAGGTTCTCTAAAACTGATGCCGCATGCCTGTCGGCAAGACACATCCTAGCAAATGCAACTGCTTGGATGTGCTCAAACGACCATAGGATCCACCCCACTGAACACCCTGCATTAGACTGGCACAATAATGACCAATGGCGAGAACAAATGGAACAAAGACAGAGGCAGCCAAACCCATACAACAGTGTACAAGACACTGAGAAGAAAAATAAAACATGAAGTGGGGCGTAGATGGAATACTGTCAGGGCCACTGGAGAGCGATGCCGAGAAATGCCCAAACAGGGAGGAATCTGTACCAGAAAGATACGTGGAATGGTGGCAGCCGCAACAAGCAGCCCACCCCCAGCGGGAAAATTGAGAGGGGAAGTTGGTGGGAGGAGGAGGAGGAGGCAAATCCTCCAAGGAGCAATCAGCCTGTAACAGCAAGTCTCACCCCCACCTTCCGGCCACGGGGTACGTATCAGCATGATTAACTCCCCACTCTACCCGTAAAAGAAGAAACCTAATACAAGCAAAGGCGAGTACTACCAGTGCAGTGCACACGTCCTGGGGAGAGAAAAATAACACGGATGCACAGTCCAAAATAAAAGTCCCCAAAGAGGGAACGCTAGGCGAAACCAGCAGCAATCTGTAGTGATGTATGAGCAAAGATGCTTACCAGAGGATAGAACTGAGGGCAGAGAAGCAAGCCAAATGGCTGGACTGGCAGAATCCCGATGGGGGGGGGCACATGCCCCCCCGGCCGAAAGTCCAGGAGCACAGAGTGCTAGCTAGCAGAGAGGACAGCGCAATAGAGACAAAAAAAGAACGTAGCAATGCGTTAAACACTACGAAGGAAAAGATGCAAGCTGAGGATGAATCCAGGCACTATGCAAGAGCTCAGGGGAAACAGGCGGCTGTCGAATTTCAGAATCCAAACATGAAGTGCTGCGAGATGTGTATTTTTAAAGGGAAAGTAGGAGGAGTCTAGTCCCCCACATTGAACCTCGGGCTTAAAGCCCTCCTATTAGCCAAAGTTCTTGGTGACATGTATAGATGTCCAGCATTACATAGAAACATAGAAGTTGACAGCAGATAAGGACCGCAAGGCCCATACAGTCTGCCCATTTATTTTTCTACCTTATAAATGTGCCATTGGCTTGTGATCTGTCAGTGGCCTATCTATTCATACTCATCTGTATTGCTCCCTTATGCCTATCCCATGCCTGTTTGAAGCCCTGCACTGTATTCATAGCTACCACTTCCTGAGGTAGACCGTTCGATGCATCCACCACCCTGTCTGTGAAAAAGAATTTCCTCACATTCCCCCTTAATCGGCCTCCCTCTAATCTCATGCTGTGTCCTCTTGTCCTGCTATTTTTCTTATATTTAAACATGTTAGACTGTTTCACCTTGTTAATGCCCTTAAGGTGTTTGAATGTCTCAATCATATCACCTCTGCCCCTCCTTTGCTCAAGGGTATACTATTGAGCTCCATTAATCTGTCCTCATATGTCTTCTGATGCAGTCCCTGCACCATTTTGGTTGCCCTTTTCTGGACTGCCACAATTTGGTTAATGTCCTTGTGAAGGTGTGGCCTCCAGTACTGCCCGCAGTACTCCAGATGGGGCCTAACCAGTGTCTTGTAAAGAGGGATTATTACCTTCCTCTTACGACTTGTGATACCCCTACTAATACACCCTAACATCCCCTAGCCTTACCTACTGCTTTAGAGGTCTGCTTGGATGATTTCAGGTCATCGGTGATGATGATGCCCAAGTCTCTTTCTTCCTTTGTGACTGCCAGCAACTCCCCTCCCAGCCTATAGGTGGCTTCAGGGTTTCTCTTCTCTATGTGCATGATCTTGCACTTCTTTGCATTAAATCCCAGTTGTCACTCTTCTGACCATTTTGCTAGTTTATCCAGATCTCTTCTCATTCTGCCCACCCCATCTGGATCATCTACTCTGTTGCAGATCTTGGTGTCATCTTCAAACAGACAAGCCTTACCCTCTAGTCCATCTGCAATGTCACTAATGAAGATACTGAAGAGTACTGGCCCCAGGACTGATCCCAGAGGTACCGAACTTGTGACTTACATCTCTTCTGACTGTATACCATTTACCACCACTCTCTGTTTTCTGCCCGTCAACCAGTTTGCTACCCAGTTGACCAACTTCTGGCCCACCTCAAGCCTACCCAGCTTATTTATCAGTCTTCTATGTGGAACAGTGTCGAAAGCTTTGCTGAAGTCAAGGTAGGCGACATCAACTGCTCCCCCTTGGTCCACCACTCTGATTACCCAGTCAAAAAAATCTGTGAGATTAGTTTGACAGGACCTTCCTTTTGTAAACCCATGCCATCTTGGATCCTGTGCCCCTATGGATTCCAGGTGTTGCGCTATCCTTTCCTTAAGGAGTGCCTCCATAATCTTGCCCACTACTGAGGTAAGACTGACTGGTCTGTAGTTCCCTGCCTCCTCCTGCTACCACTCTTGTAGAGTGGGATCACATGAGCCCTTCTCCAGTCTTCTGGGACCTCTCCTGTGCTCAGAGACTCACTAAACAGTTCTGCTAATGGCTTTGCTAGTTCCACCCTTAGCTCCTTAAGTACCCTGGGATGTATGCCATCAGGTCCCATTGCCTTGTCCACCCTGAGCTTAGCGAGCTCTTGTAGGACCCTTTCTTTTGTGAAGGGAGTAGTGCTTATCTCCCTCCCCCCTGTTTCCATGGTGCTGAGCTGTGGGCCCTGCCCTACCTTCTCTTCAGTAAATACTGAGCAAAAGTATCTATTTAGGATAGATGCTTTTACAGGGTCCTCCTCCTCACATGCCCCCTTTTCTCCTTTGAGCTTAGCAATACCCCCTCTGGACTTTCTTCTTTCACTAATGTATCTATAGAAAGTCTTGTCACCTTCTTTTACTGTTCGTGCTAGTGTTTCCTCAGTTTGGGACTTTGCCTGCCTTACTGCCTTCCCTGCTTCCCTTAGGGCAGTTTGGTATACCTCCCTATAGATCATCCCGCTGTGTTCCCTTATATTTCCTGAAGGCCAGCCTTTTGGCTCTGACCTTTTCTGCTACTGTATTTGAGAACCAAAGTGGTTTCCTTCTTCTTTTGCACTTCCTTTTCTGTTTAACACAATGGGATGTTGCTTCAAGTATTGCATCCTTAATACTTGCCCACTTCTGTACCCCCTCACCTGTGTTTCTTTTTGCCAGAGGCTAGCTTAACTCTGTTGGCCATCTTATCAAAGTCAGCTCCTCTGAAGTCCCATATTTTGCCTTGGAATGGAATGATTTAGATGTAGTGGCCAAACTGAACCATACCATGTGATGGTCACTGGCCCCCAGGTGACCTTCTACCTGGAGATCTGTGACCCCTTCCCTGTTAGTCAGTACTAGATCTAGGATATCCCTGTCTCTTGTGGGTTGTTGTACCAGTTGTTTGAGGCCCTCCCCCTGTAGGGAATCCACCATGTGTCTAGTTCTGGCAGATGTTCCTGCTGGTATCGACCAATCTGTATCCGGCATGTTGAAGTCTCCCATTATCAGATCCTCCCCTTTAGCTGTCATGTTTTGTATATCTTCTGCCAGTAATGTGTCTGTGTCCTCCCCTTGGTCTGGGGGCCTGTAGACAACCCCAGTTCTTATGGCTGTCCCATTTCCTGTTTCCAGGGTGACCCACAGTTCTTCTGGCTCCTTACGTGTATTCTGAATTTCTGTAGCTTTGATATTTTCATTGACATACAGGGCCACTCCACCCCGGCTTTTTACACCTCAGTCTCTTCTGAACAGTACATAGCCAGGTACTGAAGTCTCCCAAGTGTGGTTACTGGTAAACCATGTCTCACTAATTGCTACTATGTCCAGTTTAGCCTCCTGACATTATTGCCTGTAGGTCTGGGATCTTATTTCCCAGGCTGTGAGCATTGTGTACATGATTTTCCATTGGCCAGATTCGGTGTGTTAGTTGTTGGGTGAGGTTTGGCATTTCCCCTGTGCATCATGGGAGACAGACCTTTTCTTACCTGGTAATGCAAATGAACTGCAAACATGCTGAATCCCTGTTTGACCTCTAGCTGAGGGGAGGGTGTTCTTCCCATTCGACATATGGGGTGCTACACCCCTCTCCCCATTTGCTAGTTTAAATATTCTGCAAAGACGTCAAACTTCTGCCCCAATGCACTGACTCCCTCCTTAGTCAGATGCAGTCCATCAAATTTAAAGAACTTTCGCCCCCAGAACCGTTGCCAATTCCCTGCAAATCTGTGTCCTTTTTCCTGGCACCAGGCCTTGAGCCACATGTTTAGCTCCCCTATCTCCCCTTCTCTGACCTTCCATCCATCTGCCCCCCTCTCCCAGACTGGCAGGATCTCAGAGAAGGAGATGGCGGACGAAATGGATAATAGTTTGTCACCCAGCCTGGTCAGGTGTTCCTTGGTCTCCATAACTGACCGGCTGGCGAGATCATTAGTCCCTGTGTGTACCAGGATGTCAATGTTTTCTCCTGCTTTGTGAACAGTTTTAGCAATGCGGTCAGTGTCTCTCCACGCTGATGTACCTGGGAGACATCTGACCATTGCCCCTGGATGGAGATGGGTATCAATTCCCAGGATCATGGAGTCTCCTTTGATCAGAAGTTTTTTGGATTTTCTTTTTGCTTTTTTTGTTTTGGTTCCTGATTTGGGTGAATTTTGTTGTGCTAGCTCCTGTGCTGCAGTGTCCTGCTCTGCAGTGTCCTCTGCCCCTTTGTTTGATTTCAGAGATAGAGGCAGATACCTGTTTGTAGTGTTTATATGTTTTTTGGAAGTAATATGTTGGAGAGCACAGAGTGATGGGGCACCCGATTTGCTCCTCCTAACCAACTGCCAACCTCCTGGACCAACTACCCTCTGCGTTCTAGGTTTTTCTGTTGGATGTTGCGGAAATGGCAGGTGGTTCTTGTAATGTATTTCCTATTGAATATGAAATTTGAGGTGCACAATCTCTGCCCATGCTGCCCGGAGCTGAGCCCGAAGATCTGCAATGGCCCAGCATGTGGGACAGTGTCCTAAATCCTGTAAGACTGTCCTTCTGAAAAGTGTTCCACAGTACCTGCAGTTAATGATATCCATTCCAGATAAGTTGCTGGGTTTATAACCTGGTCAGAGTAATTAGAAGGAAGAAAATGCAAGTAATGGTTTGATTTTGTGTTTTGTTTTCGTATAATTTGTTATAACAAGCTAAATTACTAGTGCCCCTATAAATGAGCTCACCTTGTGGATGCTCCACTGATCTGCCCCTTCCTGCTCTGCCACAGGAAATGTCACAACTGTGGTACCCTATAAAAGGAGTCCTGGGGCCAAGTCCAACAATCTATTAACTACAATCCTCCTGAGTATTAAGTAGAATCCCAACACCAGAACATGGGTCCTCTCCTAGTGACTAAAAAGAAGGACCACCAAATCAAACTGAGGTCTCATCCCCCCCTGTGTGCTATTATATAGACCCGTTAGCACCGCCCATTCCCATCCCTGATGAATCTCCTGCCTTCTCTTTCTTACTAAAACAATTTGTCACTGCCAGGGTTCCACCAAGGGAATCCTGCAACCAGCAGCTGGCAAGCTACCCTTGTTATCAAAATTCCCTCATTTACCCAACAACTGCAATTATGGCAGCCTCGTGGAAATTCCTCCTCCTGACTGCACTGTGTATCATACCCCTTACTGGCTTATTATCTGAAAAATTTGAGACTGGGGGTACACCACATCCTCATCCTGAAGACTGCTCACCCAGTCTGACTCTACACATCACATGTTATGCCAAGGCTCCTTGCCAACTGATCCAGGTGGACTACCTTCCTCAAAGAGCAACTATTGCAGGTTTGTCTACGCCGCCTTCCTTATCTCTAATTAATTCAAGTTGCTCCCACTGGCATTACATAGCCAGAGTATTAGCCTTGGTGTCCTTTAATTAAAAAATAAAGCTTGGCACCCCGGTTCCTCCTCCACGCCAAGCCAGAAAAAGCCTTGAGCTCATTGTGTTTCACTTGAATCCCTGAAAAAATGGCTACTACTCCTCTTACTCTGCTCTGGCAATGTCGAGCTTAATCCAGGGCCCATAAATAAACTTACCTCCCCTTCTGAGTCACTGTCTCTTAAAGGTATTAGTTTTAGGCACATTAACGTGTGCAGCCTGCTGAAAAAAATTCACCCATATCCAGGCTTGGACCGCCCATACAATGCCAGATGTGCTTGTTATCTCAGAATCCTGGCTTCGACCCTCTACGCCAAATAGCGTGATAGGCATACTACTTGTCTAGTGTACTTACCTGGTTACCAAAAGCTAAATAAATAAATAAAATAAATATACCTAACTACCAGATCTTTAGATGCGATAGGCAATCCAGAGGAGGTGGGGTCGCCACCTACATCAAAGATAGATTTGTGGCATCATCAATTAATTCTAACTCACTGGTAACAGGGTTTGAATGCCTGGACATGAAAATCGACCTATCTTCATCGTTAGCACTCTGAGTCATAGGATGCTATAGACCACCATCTGCCAGTACTCAGCTCTTGTCCTATTTTACAGCTATCTTGGACACTAGCCCCCTTGAAACAATTATCCTCGGGGATCTAAACTACGATTGGCTGTCAGAAGCCAGTCACCTGCTAAAATCTTTCTGCAGCTCCTTTGGTTTCACCCTACTAAACGAAGAGCCCACCCATATCAATAAAAAGAATACAGCCAAAAGTACCCTTCTGGATGTCCTGCTTGTGAATAAACCCCATTCCGTCTCCCACATTGGAACCTTTGATACGGATATTAGTGATCATTGCCTAATAGCTGGAGTTTGGGCAGCCAACAAAGTGCCAACTACGGCCATATTCTCCACCAAAAGGTCAACCAGGTCATTCGACCCAAAGGCATACCTACTTGACCTAAAAGACTCCTCCTTGTGGCAGAGTTTTTACCTTGCTAAAACAGTGGAAACTGAATATTCTATACTACATGAAATCATTACCTGCACCATGAATCTACATATGCCTCTGTCAAAAATACACATAAAGGATAGGAAATGCTGTTGGTTCACTCAAGATATCAAGGCTGCACTACTGTCCAGGGATAAACTCTGGAAAACTGCCCGCAAATCCCAAAAAGAGGAAGATTGGCACCTCTTTAGAACAGCCAGAAATTGCTGCACCAAACTGATTAGGGAAGCTAAAGCCTGCTATTACCAAGCAGAACTAGATACTGCAGCCAATTGTCCTCAAATTCTGGCCACAATCAAAGAACTGACAGAACCACGTCACAAAATATACTCCTAAAAATTACCTCTGACAATACAGTAATCAATGACAAAAAGAGATACTGCAGGCACTCAACACGCACTCCGCCACAGCAGGTTTAGCCTTAGATAACTCGCCTGCATGTAGCCTGCGCACTCAACTTGGCATGACCCCACCAAATGTTGGCTCCATTAGTCAACATTTCTCATTCTCATCGGTTTCCCTCAAGGAAGTGGAAGACTTGATTCTCCACCTGGATACTAAGAAAAGTGCCGGCGCAGATGCGCTTGAACCATACTTCCTAAAGATAGCATGTCACGTATTGGCAGTGCCTATTACTCATTTATTCAACCTGTCCCTAACACAAGGTATCCTCCCTCAAATAAGGAAGACTGCACACGTTATCCCACTATTCAAATCTGGAGACCCTTACGACCTTAATAACTATAGGCCAATTTCTCTCCTACCCACACTCTCAAAGCTACTGGAAAAAATAATAAATGGCCAACTAAGATCCTTCATCGACAGAAAAATTACTAAACCCCTTTCATTCCAGATTCAGAGCCAACCACAGTACAGTTTCGGCATTAGCTAAAGTAACTAATAACTGGCAACTGGAGTTGGAGCATAAAAAGTCAGTATGTGCTGTGTATCTTGACCTCAGCAACACATTCGACATAGTCGACCACGACCTGCTCCTTGACTCGCTAAAAACACTAGGATTGGATGCTACTGCTCTAAACTGGTTCTCTGAATATCTGACAGACAGATACCAGCAGGTGAAAGTGGATGGCGAACTATCTGCCCTAAAACTAATACAAAGAGGTGTCCCTCAGGGATCCATATTAGGTCCCCTCCTCTTCGCAGTGTATATCAACAACATTGATGAGGGAATCAAGGATGCAAATATTCACTTATTCACGGATGACACAGTGCTGTACCTGAGTCGTCCCACACCAAAAGCTTGTACTGACCTGAAAAGATTTCAACCTCCTGCAACTCCAACTAATCAATAAAAAACTGCTATTAAACGCTAAAAAAACTAAAGCCGTGTTATTTTCCCCCGCAAACTACACAAGCGCTACTGACTCCATCCCCCCAATAACCACGATGCTGGGGGAGTGCTTAGAGTATGTTCCGAAATTCAGATATCTTGGGGTCTGGATCGACTGTAAACTCTCCTTCACTGACCACCTGGAAGACTTGCTGAAAAAATTAAGGCAAAGACTTGGCCTTTTTTACAGGATAAGAAGACTTCTTACAGCAGGCACTTAAAATAGACTAGTCCAAGCCACATTCCTGTCCTTAATTGACTACGCAGACTTCATATACAACAGCTGTGTGGCTTCCTATCTTGGAAAATTGGATCTGCTCTACCACAGAGCTAAACGCTTCATCACTGACCTCCCCTTCTCTACCCGTCATTGCGCACTATATGCCACCACGGGCTGGACCTCACTTCACTATAGACGCAACTTTAATGCAGCACTCTGGACACTTAGAGCCCTCAGTGGCAAACTCCCTCAATACATTGTTGACTGTCTGTCTCCGATTCTGCCCAGGAATTATTCCCTTAGAAGCTGCTCACAACTCCTGCTAAATATACCCAGGGCACTCACATGAGTTGAGAGAGCCGGCTTTGGATTTGCACTCCCATCAATATGGAATAAAACCAAAAAAATACTTAAGCTGAAAACCCCAGTAAGTACCCTTTTGTTCAAAAGGCTTTACCGTGATGGCATTACAGAAATTTGCAACTGCTTTACTAGACACTAACTAACCGCCCTCCCTCAAATGGCGGCCCCCCAGCTGAAATGTGTGCCTCTGCCTCTAGCATGCCCACCAACAGATCCACAGGATTTATTGCCAAACTCCCATATCTTATTCTTTGACACTCTGAACAGCTGCAGCCTAATTCTAGCACATGCTACCGCACTTGGGGATAATTATCATCTTTCGTCCCAAAAAATATTCAGTCTCTCATCCATCCAACACCTCCCTCTGCCCCAACCTCCAGGACCCTCCCAGTTATGCCCCTGCTTCTATATTCCTCCTCTTGCACTTAGTACAATGGCAGCTTTTCTCCTCCATATGTCACTGCGTTTTGGGGCAAAAATCACTTTGTCGCCTTTTGTACGGTCCTCTGCCCTCCCTGTCCCTCACTCTGTTCTAACAATTGGGTCCTCTTCACTTGCACCCCTATTCCCCACCTCTCCCTACATTATGCGCTTGATATCTTCTATCTGGTATGCCTACCCTCTCCCTAACATTTCCCACTACAAAATGCACAGTTTTTTGGGTTGGATCCAGCACAAGTTCATTATTCACGACTCCTTGTAGTTCTATGTTCAATGTATATTACCTGTAAATGTGCATTTTTGCTATAATAGCAGGCTATTTTTACTGTTTGTACTATTGTAACTTGTTTTTCTGTATTATTACTGTAGGACCGAAGGTCCACCTTGTAAATGAGCTTGCTCAATGATGCCCGCCTGGATAAAGATATTGATTGATTGATGACAACTTCCCTCAAAGTGTGTAGGTAGGTATCCTGTAGAAAAATAATACGAAAAGGAAAGTCCCGCAAGATGGAAAATGTTGTTTGCCTCCATTTTATGTTCTTCATACTGTTCATATTTAACAGGGCAAAGATCAACTGGAAACACAGATTTCAAAAGTTAAGGCTAAATTTATTTATTGAAATCTTTGAAATACACCTTTGAACTGGAAGCTCATTTATAAAGGTTCCACGTCAAATGAATAAAAGACACATAACATACCATAAGCCATAAGGAAGCCAATTGAGAATTATTGGCTGTCAGCTTTAGCCGATTTTTTCATTTTGGCTTTCATTTTCTTTGTTTGTTTAGAGTCAGTAGACTTGAGATCTGTATCTGTTGTTAGGTCAGATACTGATGAGGCAATTGAGGATGTATCCAATTCTTTATCCAATCCACCCCATGTTTTCCTCTTTGCCAGAGCCGCAAATTTGTTTTCTAAAATGATGTTGTCTCAAGTTGGCAAATCTCTACAAGATCTATGTCGCATACTGTGCCTTGACAGTTTTTTGTCCTCACCATTTGGGGGCTTTCACCCTGCACTCACCACTGCTCTTTGTACTCTGTCCTCTTCCTTCCCCTCCCTAAAGGACTGTCACCTAACCCACTGTGCCTTTTTCATTTCCAAATTCTGGCTGGCATCTTTCCCCCTCCATCTCATCTCTTTACTTACCCCTTTGTCCTCCTCCTCCTCATACTCCTTCCATAACTCAGGCCACTGCTCTCTTGTGCTTCCCTCTCGGAAATCCCTTGCTGGTCAGGCTGCCTTCTCCTTCCGCTTATCTAAACTTTGGAATTCTCTCCCCCTAGCTATTCACTCCACTTCTTCCAAATGCTCTCTCTCCTTTCTACTCCAAGCATATACCACTCCCACCTGTAATTGCCATAGTCTGATCCCTGCCCTGCTCCCCTTTCCCCTCCTCTCATTCCCCCACTCCTTGCCCCTCCATTTCCTCCCCACCGCTCCTCTCTCTCCTCCCTCTCCCACTCACTTCCACACTAGTTCTCTACTGCCTTTGTTCCTCCACCTCTGTGTGCCTCCCCTCTGCACTCTATCCCCTACTGCCCTCCCATTTATTGATCTCTTCCTGTTGCTAGTGACATGCCTCCCACCCTGTTCTGATACTGATTTGCTATATATGCCAAATGAACTAAGCTTTGCACTGTTCATTTAACTCTCTGTAAAATGTTTTTGCTTTATTGTATAATTTTTCTGTGGTATTGTAAAAGGTTTTGTAAAATCTATTGTACTATTCTGTACTTATCCCGTTACCCTTTCCCCCAAGGACGCATCTGGAAATGAGCTGATTGTAGCTCAGTATGTCTTTCCTGGGGAAACTTTTGAAGTAAATAAATATATAAATGAGTAAATTCGTTTTCATCTCCATGCTGCCCCTCTCTCTCTCTCTCAATATTGGAGGGAAAAATGGATCCCGAGGGGTCATAGGATACAAACCCCACCATCTTCTGGTACTGTGATGACCCAGAGTTTATGAGAGACTGGGAGGAAGTCCTTAATAAATGTAGCAATGATTTAATTTTGCTTGTTATAAAAAAAAAAAATCTAAGAAAGAAAGTGAGAAGCTTAGAAACAAATAACTAAACTGGAAAACAAAAAGTAATATCGCTGCTGAGCAATTTACTGCTTTGAATCAAAAACTGGAAACACAGATTTCAAAAGTTAAGGCTAAATTTATTTATTGAAATTTTTGAAATACACCTTTGAACTGGAAGCTCATTTATAAAGGTTCCACGTCAAATGAATAAAAGACACATAACATACAATACAAGATTGGAACACTGGGAACAGTAAAAGTGCAGTGTTACAGGGCACCAGTGTCTGAACAGAGAATACAAGGACAACATACAATTAGATTGCAATGTAACAATGAATGAGGTATTTAAGCAGAAATAAATGTTTCTTTGTCAAGCTCAAGAGTTAAGCAGGATAAGCACTTCTTTGTCAGGTTCCATGAGAGAGGGGTTGGGTGAAGGGGTGGGGGGGAATAAGTGCAGAGGGCATAACAGGCAGAGGGGGTCAAGGACAAGAATCAGGGGCTAGCAATCACAAATACTAAGACAGGAGAGGTGTTGGTGGAGTTATCTCTTAAATTGACCAAGCTTGATTTCATTGATTATATTTGGGGGAGTTCGTTAAGCCATAGAGGGCCCAATAAGAGAAAGATCTTTGTGCTTGTGAGGTATGGAAAAATGGGACGTGGAGTAATTGTCTGACAGTGCTTCTTGTACAGTGGGGGTTGGGGCAGTGGAGAGGAGGTTCTGGATGTCAGGTGGAGGTAAGTGTACAACTCGTTATGAATTTGTTGTTAGGGGTTAGAGGCCTTATTGGCCCAGTGACAAATAATAGAGGAATGATCACTAAGTGAATCAGCTAGGACTGTGGTGTTGGAGATCCAGCCTGATTGATTTGTGATAATCCAATCAAGCAGGGTACAGGAGTCAGTGCGATAGTTGATCCTAGTGGGCGAGACAACCAATTTTGTGAAGTTAATGCAAGATAGGACATCTATATATTGGGCTGCATCGGGTGACATCCAGTTGATACTGAAGTCGCCTAGGACAACCACCTCCCAGTTAACAAAATACAAGCAAAGTAAATACATGAGAGATGATACTGATTATTAGGAGGGGTCAATTTACACCTGGCATGGTCCTTGTGGAAAATTCAGGTATGAGGACTTCGACCGGATCAGTAGAGCACAGGAGGGTGTGATATATCATCAGGTCTGGAAACTGTAACACAGATGTATCTGATAATGAAACTGGCAACAGACAACATGAAAATGAATGTTTTTTTACCACATGGAGTAGAGGGCAACAATTGCAATATGTGGGAACAAGGAAATGCAAACCGAGGAGGGGGGAAGTGGAGTATGAAGAGGAAGAAGGAACAGAGGAGGCAGAGGCAGGGGGAGGAATGGCCATGGCCAAGGACAATGGAATAGACACTCTCACCCCAGAAGAATATGAATTGGAGGGTGTGACTCTGACATTGTTTTAAACAGTGACCAAGTGGAACTATTAAGAAAATACTTCAGTTTTGGTCCCACCAATACTCTTAACTCCTTTAATAGGAAGGTGGACTTGTTCTGTTTTTTGCACCAGCTCCAGTTAAAATAATTTTTGGGTTCAGATATGGAACAAGGTAAAAATAATGCCCAGAAACAGCAGTTAAGTGACAGACTCAGAGAAACAACTAATTTAAGGCCAGGTGTCAGTTTTGCCCTACTACTAGTAATCCAGCACTCCAAACATACTATAAGCTGGTTGAAAGAGATGTGGAGCACATTTAAAAAAACATGTAATAGCAATCAGAGTCAAAACATTACAAACAAGATCTGGTCAGAGCCGACAGGTGAGCTCACTGAGCTCACCGCGGAACAGTCCGCTGAGCTCAAGATAGCCACCAGCGCACGCGCACTATGCTCTCTGGTGGCCATTTTGGGCACAGTGGGCTGTATCAGAAGTGACAAAAATATAAAGTAGTGCACCCGCAGAAGGGCTAAACAAATAAACATATATGAAGTGGAGTGTTCTAACTTGTGGAGTGATCATGATGCAACTCCAACTTTGTTGTTGGGTCAGATCTGGGCGCTCATTTTTTAGATGATCACAAGACAGCCGCAGGCTCCGCCCACTGCAGCCATAACAAAGCAGTCTGCCCATCACACAGTGATATCACTGCTGCTCAAGAGGCCAGTGACCTGTGTTCAGAAACTAGAGCGGGCTGTTGAAGAGATGGCTGGGGAAATCAGATCAAGCATCCAATAGGACTTTGTCCTCCTCTGGGGGAGGAGGGTTGCAGCCTCCACTACCATACTGATATATGGGTGATTACAGATGGTAGTGCAATGAAGGTGCTACAGAATAGAGGTTGCCAACCAGGCTCCGCATCATCCCACTTAATGTGTGCTCCTTGGTGTCCTAATAGGGTGGAAGGAATAGAGAAATGGAAAAACATACCAGCATGAGTTTCCCATTGCTTCTTTACATATTTACATGCACATCCCAAAGGGTTTAACTGGCCTGGAGGACCCCCCCTTCAGGAGAGGTTAGTCAAGGGTTAATGGGGGGGGGTAAGTATTAGACAAGTCAAGTACAGGGCTGGGCAGTTTCCCAGTCGATGATGCAGCAAAGACAGCATGGTGAATGTGGAGGCTAAAACTAAAATATAAAAAACACTTGATAAACAACCCAGCCTTTGAATCTGATTGCCGTCTCCACTCTGCAAAAGAAGGACTGACAGGTGACCTAGAACATCCATGCAAGGCAGGATACAAATGCCTGCTCTGCTCTGCAAACCTACAGGTATACACAAGGAAGATTAAGTGACTAGTTTGAAGTCACACAGTATGCAAGTGGCAGTTGTGGAATTCGAACCCTATCTAATAGGTCTGCATGTTCATAACGCTGTGCTCTAACCACTAGGCTATACTGCTTCTTACAGATGTGAGTAAGCTGAACACTACGGCTGAATATTCCATGGCACTGGTCTGGATCCACAGACTCTGCTAAAAATACATCCACCAGTCACCAGAAAATGATACACTAGGGCTGCAATAGGCAGCATTTTTTCTGCTTTATAGTTAAAGAGCTGGTGATACATTCAGGACAACTTTAACAAAACCTAATCATAGAATCTCACTGGCAGAAAAAGACCACCTGGCCCATCTAGTCTGCCTGAAAATAGCTCACCCCCTCTTACTTCCCACTTCTCTGCCCTCCCTCTCCCCCTCTGTTTAGCCTCATGTAGTTGTCCCATGCTCTTTTGAATTTACCTACTGTATCCACCCTCACAACCCTTTCCAGCAACCTGTTCCATGGTCCTACAACCCTCTCTGAGAAGTAATGCTGCTTACGTCCCCACAAAATCTACCCCCTTCCAGCTTGAATGCATGGTCTCTGGTGGTTTTGTTTTCATTCAGTCTTAAGAGTCTGCCTCCCCTTACTTTATTTATTCCCTCCAGGTATTTGAAGGTTTCCACCATATCTCCCCTTTCTCTTCTCACCTCCAGTGTATGCAGACCAAGCTCCTCCAGCCTCTCCCCGTATGGCCTCCCTTGCATCCCTTGGACCATCTTGGTTGCCCTTCTCTGGATCCTCTCCAGCCTATCCTTGTCACCCTGCAAGTGTGGCCTCCAGAATTCCACTCCATACTCCAGTTGTGGTTTGACCAGGGTTTTGTAGAGTGGCATGATCACCTCCCTCTTCCTACTTGTGAAGACCCTCCCTATGCACACCAACATTCTTGTTGCTTTGTCTGCCGCTTGATCACACTGATTCCTAACCTTTGAGGTATCAGAAATCCAAATTCCCAGGTCCTTTTCTGCTCCTTGACATGCAGTGCCTCCCCCCAAGCCAGTATGTTGCCCTGGGGTTATTACTGCCTATGTGCATTTTTTTTTACATTTTTTTGCATTGAATTGAAGTTGCTATCTTTCCACCCACTCCTCCAGCTTGACTAGATCCTGTCCCATTTTCTCCACACACACACACACACACACACACACACACACACACACACACACACACACAGACCCCAGATTGTCCACTCTGTTATAGACCTTTGTGTCATCTTCGAAACAGACACATCTTCCCAGCTAGACCCTCTGCTAAGTCTCCCACGTCTACGTTCCCTGGAGTGCTTCCCATTGACCACTACTCTCTGAGTCCTCCCCTCAGCCAATCTTCCACCCAATTTGTAAGCTTGATCCCACTCCTAAACGCTTAACTTGCTTACCAGCCTCCTGTGGGGGACGGAGTCAAACGCCTTCCTGAAATCCAGGTAGGCTACATCTACTGCTCTCCCCCAATCGTACACCTCTGTTACACCCTCGAAGAATTCAATCAGGTTGGTCTGACATGACCTGCCACCTGTGAACCCATACTGGCTGTCATCAATCAGTCCTTCCTCCTCTAGGTGTTGTACCAGTCTTTCTTTCATGAGAGCTTCCATCAATTTGCCTACCACAGAGGTGAGACTAACTGGGCAGTAGTTGCCTGGCTCATCTTTACACACACACACACACACACACACACACACACACACACCCTTGTACAGCGACACCACCTCTGCCTGCTTCCAGTCCCCCGGGACCCTCCCCACTGTGAGAGAGAGATTAAACAGCTTAGTAAGAGGCACCGCCAGTTCCTCCCTTAATTCCGTAAGTACCCTGGGATGGACTTGATCTGAGCCCATAGCTTTATCAGTTTTTATTTTCCCCAGCTCCTCCAGCACCCTAGCCACCATGAAGGGGCTTGTGTCCACCTCCTTAACCACCCTCCCCCTTCAGCTTAACACATGCCCTCTTCCTTCTTTCTTGACCGTGAATACTGATGCAAAGTATTCATTGAGTAGAGTCGCCTTCTCCTTATCCTCCTCAACTAGTGCACCCTTTCCCCTTAAGTCTTAGAATCCTTTGCCTGTTTCTCCTTGTCACACAACTTCCAAAATAATTTTTGTCTCACCTTTTTCCCTCCCTAGCTATTTTCTCTTTCATTAATGCTTTTGCCCTTCTAATTGTTTTCCCCGGTTCCTTGAGCTTTTCTTTATAGGCCGCTCTTTCCTCTAACCCCGGTGAAGTTTTGTAGGCTTTGAACACCTTCTTTTTCTCCCTGACTGCCTCCCTAACCTCTGTTGTGAACCACAGGGGTTTCCTCCCTCTTTTCTGTTTACTTATCCTCCAGACGCATTGCTCCGTGGCCTTCGGGATACCTCCATTATTGCCCCCCAAAGTTCCTCTACCTCCTCTAGATTTTGCTTCCCTTTGAGTTCCTTCCACAGAATTTCCTTCATCCTCCTAAAATTTGCCCTCCTGAAGTCCAGTACCTTGGTGGTTGACCCACCCAATTCCGACCCTGCCCGGAGGGAGAACCTGACCATCCAGAGGTCACTGTCTCCTAAATTTTCCCCCACCTCTACCTTCTCCTTGCTGACCCCATTAGTCAAAATTACATCCAGTGTTGCCTTCCCCCAAGTCAGTTCCCTTACTTGCTGGTGCAGGAATGCATCCTGCATGGATTCTAACAAGTCCCTGCTTTTTTCGGATGTGGCCAATGGGATTTGCCAGTCCACACTGGGTAGGTTCAGTTCTCCTACCGTCAGACTCTCCCCTTTGTTGGCCTTTCCCTGTGTGTTCCTAGCCATTTCCCTATCCACGTCCTCTCCCTGATGTGGTGGTCAGTAGGCCACTCCTATCCTTACTGTGTCCCCCCCTTCCTGCTTAAGGTGACCTAAACAATCTCGGCAGATCCCTTCTCCTCTTTACCTTCAACTGTTCTAATCCCAACCCTTACATACAGGGCTACCCCCCCTTTATTCCCTGCCTATCCCTCTTGAAAAGACTGTACCCCTGTAACTCCACCTCCCAACTGTGGCAATGAGTCCACCATGTTTCAGTTATTGCTATTAGGTCCAGGTCATCCATACCCACCACTGCCTCTAAGTCGTCCATTTTATTCCCTAGACTCCTGGCGTTAGCCAGTATTCCCTTCCATCTCACCCCACTCCCTCCTGCTGTCTCTTTTCACCCGCATTGGGAGAGTGCGAGCTAGGTTAGTTCCGCTAGGCCGAGATTCCCCTCCTTCCCTAGTGTCGCACTCTCCCCTGTCTAGTTTAAATTTAAGCCAACCCCCCCCATCTCTCATCTACGTACCCCTGCAGTTTTGCTCTTAATAATCTAGCCCCTGCATCACTTTTGTGCAGCCTGTCCCTAATACTTTTTTTAACTTTATATTTATTGCATTTATAGTAAAGCAATAATTTTACAGTTTACAGAGCTGAAAGATATCATATTAGTGTTCAGTCGGATGCATCCAATGTATACAGAATGGGTAGTCTACACAAACAGATGTAAGGATGCGGGGGGGGAACCATTAAAGAGAAAAAAACTAAATTATAGTCCAGAAAGGCTACAGCCTGCTAAGGCTTTTGGGGAACCAGTCCAAAATATAGTCTTTGCAAATGTTCGTTACTCAGCATCAAGTGCTAATATGACCCCAAATACTGTAGAAAAAAATGTACTCCTCGCATGTGTAGCACTGCTAAACAGTATGCAGATAAACACACAGAATATCTAAGCAAGAATAATCTATAACATCTTATTCATATTTTGAAAAGTGAGCCCTGGTAACATCATGAGAGTCAGGGGAACATCAGAATAACAAAAATACTCTAGTGTCTCTCCCGAGAGTTGGGTCCTCATATTTCAGGTTTCTGCCTCATCTTCAGATCCAGACTCGGAACCGGGCTGTGCTCCGGATGAGTTGAATTCTCGAGCGATGGCTTCGGCCTTCTTGCCTACCTCCATGGGGTCGCTGTATAGGTACTGTATGTACGCCCTCCATAATGGATTCTTAAGCACACCAGAATCAGTAACTAGTGGCTCACTCCCAGACTTCGGGGGCGGGCATGGACAGTGTCAAATTTCTTTTGCCTGGTCCTCATAGTGAAGGATAAGCCAGGAAATAAATGCATTGTAGCCCCATTAAATGAAAGTTCATCAGCAGCCTGGGCCGCTTGCAAGATGTGGTCACGAACGCTAGCACTAGTCGTAATAAGGAGCACCACTCTGGGGGCATCACCACGAGGCCCTGCTGCTCTAGGGGTTATTCGGATGGCTTTCAGCAGTTGGTCTCCGTTGGGTTCTTTGGGCAGATTTAAGGTGTCAGGTAACCAAGACTGCAGGAACACCAGTTAAGTCCATATCTTCGCTCCACTCTGGGAGCTGTATAATTCTAATGTGAGAAGCCCAACTTGCATTCTCCAATGCCTCGAGGCGCTATCTCAATTGGGTATTTTCCTGTACAATTTTTGCTGTAGCTGCCAATGCTTGGTTTGCTGTCTTTTCTGCCCTATCTGCTGTTTGCTATGCTACTGCCAGCTTTGCATCTTGTTCCGTAAAGCGCTGCAGGATCAATTCAACTTTTAGATCTATAGCCAGCATAGAGGCTTGCAAGATCTTCCACGGAGGGTCTGGTCCTGTAGTACTTCCAGTTAAGGACGTGGCCTGGTCAGAATTCGCCACAGTACTTTTAGGTTGCTAGTAGTCATTTTCTAATTGTGCCCCATGCTAGCTTGAGGCACCAATCGACGCAGAACGACCTTAGCTACACAGTGGTTACCGAGTTATATTGGAATTCTTGCTTAAAATTATGATTTTTTGGTAGTTTAAGCAGGAAAATCTGTAGAGCTAAAAAGCAATGCATCTTACCAGTAGGCTGCTCTCTAGCACCCCCTTCCCCTAATATTGAGACACAGTCCAGCTTATATTTCCCATTAGTGCTTATATTTCCCATTAGTGCTGTATTCCTCCTCCCCATTATTTATTACTGAGGTCATCTGTATGAAAACAGGATCTTTGCTCCTGAAGAGTTTGTCTATTCCTGCTGCTTTCTCCCTACCTGAAGTCACAGAGCACTGCTTGTGACCTCACAGTAACTCCCATGGCAACAGATTGTGATGTCACAACAGAGGATTATGACTTAAAGTAGGGAGTCAGCTATAGAGGCTGATGGACTATAAAGAAACTCTAAGGGATAAAGATCATATATACATGCAAATTTCTTTAGTAATACATAATGGGGAGGAGAAATACATAAAATATAAATGGAATGCAGGCAGAACTGTACCTAATTATCATGCTTTTTAAAGTTTTCTTTGAGGAGTCAGTAGCTCTTTAAAAACCGTGTACATAGCAGATACTCATGTGTGTAGCATGCCTCTTCGAGCCCTAAAGTACTGGAACTCTCTCACTGCATGTCTCTGCCAATCTGAGACTTCATCTCTCTTCAAATCCCAACTAAAAACATATCTTTCCTCCCTCACCAATGGGTCCTAACCTCTTTTCTGTACTACCACCCATTCTGTCTCAGTGCTGCCTTTTGTCTAATATCCAAATGAATTTCTGTACATTAGCACTGACATAGCTGTGTACTGTCAATTCAATTATTTATTTAGGTTTTTATTTATTGGCTGTCCTTCTAGGCTTCACCCTGCGGAATTTCAATTTCTTCCCCGTCCCTCACCCAGACATGACCACTTCATTCAGGTTCCTCTGTCGGAGGGCAGAGCCAAAACTGCAGTCAGGAAACAGACACAGAGGCATTGATATCAGAAAACGTCGGGCCACTGAGTTGCAGTCAAGAGCAGGGACCTATGGAGTGAGAGGGACAGCAGTGACAGATGGGGAGAGATGCTGCCTGGGGATTGGGATCTGACTCAAATTGTTAAAGTTGTGAGCGAGTAGATGAGCAACTTCATCTGTTACCATTTCAAGGAGGGCAGTTACCCCGAGTTTGAGCACTTTAGGGATACAATGGAAGTTGTGTAAACTGTTAACCCCGAGGGAGTGCCAATGGGCGGCGCATTTGCTTTGCAGTTTTCAAAACACTTTGGGTTTGTCTGGATATCCAACACAATCTTGGTGCTTCAGTATTGAAAATATAAAGTAGTGTGCTGCGGCGAAGGTGGGGGGGCAGCTAAACAAATGAACATCTATGGAGTGGAGTGCTCCAGCTTGTTGTTGAGTCGGAGCCATTCGCTCATTTTTTTAGGCAATCATAAGACGGCTGCAGGCTCCGCCCACTGCAGCCATAAAAATGAAAGAGTAGTGTTGAATCAACTTGCAAATATGCAAGAAATTGTAATTGGGGCAGTTGTTTGGTGCAGGGAGGATTAAATTAAAGAAGCAGAAAGACAGCTTAATGATTTTAATTTTTACATGCATTTGGATCTGACAAAGGAAATAAATAGAAGGGCTAAAAGTTAATATCAGTAACTCTGTTAAATAACTGGATTATGCAAAAGGAAGTAAAATATTTGAGAGTATAGCATCCTAGAAAACCAGCCCTATACCTCCTGCCCAAGTTTCATAAAAATAAGACCCCCATACCAGGGCACTCTATAGTATCTTCAATAGGGATGATTACTGAAGCACTTTCAAGACTTGAGGATGAATTTATAAAAAAAAAAATCAGTTCCAAATATCATTTCACACATTAAGGATATGAACCATATGGTGCAGATGTTGGATTCTGTTGAATTTGAGGAACAAAATATATTGGTATGCATTGATATTGGGAACTTGTATGCTAATGTTCCTTATGAGGGAGGACTGCAGTCATTACAAAAATCATTGAGAATGAAGAGCCAATCAATGCTGCCGCCTAATGAGTTTATTTTAGAAATGGCGAGATTTGTCTTGGAATCTATTTTATTTTCAGTCAAAAATACTATGCACAAATAAAGGGTACTTCAGTACTAGTTAGCCTATAATTACTGTATAGAGGTCATTGTTTTGGTTGCCTCAACTTGTCAGTCGAATCTGTTTTCATTGTATAGTATTTATTGTAATGTGTTGCTCTTGTTTGTTTATTTATTTATCACTTATCTGCATAGTTATACTATTGTATTAGTCCTCCTGTAACCCTTTCCCCTAGGTCACAGCTGGAAACGAGCCATGGCTCAGTGTGCTTTTCCCGGTTATTAACTTGAAATAAATAAATAAATAAATAACCTTTGCTCCCAATTTGGTAACACTATATGCAGCAGACTGGGAAGCAGAATTCATCTACAATGTGGAGCATAATAATTTTTGTGATGACATAAAGGTTTGGAAGCACTACCTCGACAATATATTTATGGTGCGACGGAAACAAAATGTTCACCTGGAACTGTTTGTGAAATATCCTCACTTAAAATTTACAGTTGAAAAAATATAGGTGAAGTTAACTTTTTGGATTTAACTATTTCTGAAGATGGGAACAAACTTAAAGGAAAACTACACCCACAACCTGAAAAAATATATGCTGTGCAGAGTGTTTTAATTTGTATGTGAAGTTCTAGTGTTTCCTTCCCTCTGACTGCTATTAGGAGTTTTTTCAAAATTAGCCTGCTAGCTTTAGGGTAGTTTTACGACCCCTGGAGGTCTCCATATCAAATAACTTAATTGTATTTCTTTGTCCTACAATGCACCTTGTTTCATGTGATGGTGATGTAGCAGAGCCCATAAATCCAGCAGAAAGCATTGCATTACAATCAGTTCACAACAATAGAGATGGCTATATTTTAAAATCTGTAGAATTCAGCTTGGTGACCACCCTCATCCTAAAGGTTTTACTGTCCTGAAAAACTTTGCTGCTGGTAATTTTTGTGCAGCTTATAGCTTCCAAGATATTTAGTTTGTTTGGCATCGTGTGCTGAATGTTGGGTCTCTCTTACATCACAGTCACATGAGACAAGATGCACTGTGGGAACAAGAAATACAATTACGCTATCAGGTATGAAGATCCCCAGGGGTCGTAAAACTAGCATAAAGCTAGCAGGCTAATTTGGGGAAAACTCCTAATACCAGTCAGAGGGAAGGAAACACTAGAAATTCACATACAAATTAAAACACTCTGCACAACATATATTATTTCAAGTTTTGGGTGTAGTTTTCCTTTAAAACCAAGATACAGTATATAGGAAACCAATTGCAAGGAGTATATTGTTGAGAGCTGATAGTTGCCACCTGAAACAATTAATTGAAAATATTCCAAAGGGCCAATTTTTAAGATTAAAACAGACCTGTTCTGATGAAAGGGATTTTGAAATAGGATGTGTAGACATGGCAAAAAGGTTTCAGCAAAGGCACTATACACAGGAAAGTACAAGTTCAGCATACAGCTATGCAAAAAAATAGAGAACTGGGGCCCGATTTTAGAAAGAGATGCAGTAGCGCAGAGCACTTGCAGCAAAGATGTTTGACGCAAGTTGATTTGCGGCACAACTTACATCAAACGAGATTTTCAAACACAGCTTGCGTCTGTGTCAGACAGCTGCATCCAAGCCCACCTGCGACAGGGTTACATCCAACAACCCTGGGCGCCAGGTCGCAAGTGGGCTTGCACCATGGTGCAGCTGGCACATCCCTTTATATGGGATTTTAGGAGCCCCACCATGGATGCAGGAGGAGCCGCCAGTTAGACCAGCCAGGAGGTGGTCTAATTGACTTGCGCCAATAGGCCGAGGTGGGACTGGTGCCTGTGGGGGTGCACCAGGAGCAGGGCATGTTGTTGGGGGCATGGATGGGAGCTGACAACCTGCCCCCAGCATGTGGCACCCAGCGTGATGACGCATAGGGTGGCATCCAACCCAGTGGGCACCCCTGTGCCCGAACAGTACAGCACTGAAACCACCTACCCCATCCCTGTTGGGTGCCCTGGACATTGCTGTTGTAGTGCCCCACCATGATCCCTGATCACTCCAACATCAATGACAATTTCCCCCCTGAGTGACAGCTACACCCACATCCACGATCACCCGGGATAAAACAATACAAAGTTAAAACACAGCACCAGTCATTCACCCTGGTTGTCTAGTAACCCCCCCCACCCTGTCAGGCAGGCCACCCACCCTGCTCCCCCCACCATCTCCAACCGCCTTCTGTGACTGGCAATACCCTCCGCACACCCCCATGGCCAGCCACAGAATGCGATTGCACAGATCGCATAACTGCATTGTACAGTTACATGGTTTGTGTGGTCACATTCTGCAGCTGGCCATGGTGGTGTGTGGAAGGTATTGCCAGTCACAGAAGCCAGTCGGAGACACTGAGGGGGAGCGGGATGGATGACACTGCCTGTCACAGTAGGGGGGGGGCCACTAGACTACCAGGGTGAATGACCAGTGCTGTGTTTTAATTTTGTATTGTTTTATTCCGGGTGATCGTGGATGGGAGGGTGCTGTCATTCAGGGGGGACATTGTCATTGTTCTTGGGGGTGATTGGGGATTGCGGGGAGGGTCACTATAGCACTGGGAATGTGGGGGGTTGGCAATAGCCTGCCATAGCTGACATTCAATACAAATAGCACAAATGTTCAGTGGGGGTAATGGGACAATGCCCTAGGGGTCAATACGCCCCATGCCACAGCCTGGCATCTGCTGCCCTGGTTCCAGACTTGCTGCTCCCTGGGGCACATGAAGTGCCCACTGGCACTAGTCCAGGGATGTGTCCTGGCCCTGCACGAAAAACTCTCACTGCGCCATTCGTCTTAGCATAGGGCCGCATGTTGCGGCTAGTCCAGAAGGTTTGCACCAAGTGGCAAATTGCGGCAAACCTTCTAAAATAGCTACTTTGGCCTTGCCACAGCTGCATCAGATGCAGCTCCCTTCAGTGCCGCAAGTTGCGTCCGACGCAGGCGGCTTTGAACATCGGGCCCCTGGTGTTAAGAGGGAACCAGCAACAAAGTACATCCATGGACTGGAAGCCCACATTTGTTATATAGTTTAACCCACAAGAAATAAACATTGGTAATGTAATATTAAAAGCACTGGCCATTAGTTGGAGTGGATCTGAGACTAAATGATTTGGCTGGGCAACCCCGAGAGTGACATTTCGTAGGAGACGTAATATAAAAGATATGATTGTACATACAGTATTGTCTCGGCCAGTGTCACAAACATGGTTACCCTCCCCCCCCCCATTGGCAACTATAAATGTGGTCATTGCAGTGTGTGCTCTGATACCTAAAATACAAATTCTTTTGTCCACCCGCAGTCAGGTTAGCGGTTTAAAATTAACCAGTTTATCAACTGCAATTCTGCTTGAGTAGCATATGTTTTAATTTGCCCATGTGGTAAGCGGAAATTAAAACTTTGCAATGGGTGAGAACAAACCAGCCATCAGGAACAACAATTTACAATATGCAATGGCAAGACATTTTTAAGAGGCATGTTGTGGATCAGCTGCTGCCTTAAAATTCAAAGGGATTGAAAATGTTGAAGTAGGGCCCCATGGGAGGGATATTGTGCAAATACTGTTACAAAAAGAAGCATACTGGACATTGGGACTGTGAAACCAAATGGACTTAATGATGAGTGTCTTTCCACTGGTACCATGTGATAAGAGCACTAGCATAACAGTGCCGACAACAACAGCTACTGCACATCGGCAAAAAGCAAAATGGCAATGTGCGCCATAGCGCCCATCACAAACAGTGAGACTACCACTCAGCTACTGAAAACAACAATGCTTCTCTAATTTTAATGCAGGGACTACACCCCCTGCACTCCTCATTGTGGGGGCTTTGCCCCCCACACCCATCAATCTTTAAATAGTCAGCTCCGGAGGTATGTCAATGGGAGAGTGGAAAACTTGGGCAAGGGCATACGTCAGGACAGATGTGGAAGGGAGAACATTGGGGTGAACCTATAGGCGGAGGGAACAAAGTCAGACAGTGCAGGAACTAAAGGAAAAAAAAACACAAGTACTAATTAGCAAACAAAATATTTACTGCAGTACAGCCAGTCCTGAACTCGGGTCGGCCGCCTCAAAGGCGGTCATGTTAGCCAGCACACCAGGTGGCTGGCTCGTAAATGACCTGAAAACCAAACCTACGCTCCAAAACAACTGAGGAATGTACAGTAGCAGCTCAAATTATGATGTGCTCTTAATAGCCATAGCTATTAAGTACACATCACCCAATTCACATTCGCTATTATGACTTCGCCCATCTTCAGTCGCTCATATGGAGTCACTGTATTCACGAGTTACCCTTTGCACTGTTATTTCTTAACTTTAAACGTTGGACTATTTATGCATTTTCTATGATGAACTGTATTGTTATTTGTGAAGCGTATTTATACATATGTGTTGCACAGTTGTTTATTAATCATTTTTTCCCTACAGGTTAAAGTACTGATTTTACATTGCCCTTATATTTTACAGTGTCCTTGTCTGTCCCTGTCATTTTTCTGTTTTTTGTGCATGTATTCTTTTGTGCGTTGGCACTTGAGCACTTTTTGGTTTGGAGCTACTAACATTGCAGTCACTTCTATGTAATTATAGTCTGAGCCTTTAAGTCGTTCACTTGTACGTGGGTTGTCTGATACATGTAACAGCCCCCAGGACTCACCTCGGCTGTTTCTGGGGTCATCAGGTCTTCCCTGGATGCACCTCAAGGGGGCAGGCCTAGGTTCTCTGGAGGACAAGTGGTACAGGAACAACAGCTGCGCATGGTGCCTCCACCTAGGGTCGTGATAGGGGATACCTGTGGATAAATTGCAGGTTACTGCCCACCCCAAGAAAATACAGTAACTGCCCCATCGTACCTTCCACACACAACAACATTTCCCCCTTCTTGCAATGACTCACAGCACCAAAATATAACATTAACAATTAATAGTTTTTATTTTGGGGGAAGGGGAAAGAAGGCGAAAAATAGTACAACGATATTAACAACTGTTGAAACACTTTACCCATCTCAACCCCCACCTCCCACCTATGGGTGCACCTGGCTTCCTAATGGCAGTTGCTTAAAATGTCTCTAAAATCCCTTGGGTGGGTACCAGACCACCATGTAGAAGACACTGGGGATCTTTCCTTGGGGCCCAAATAACTTTAAACAGTAGAAGCAGATACAAAACTTTAACCTTTCTGCCTGGGCGCAACTTTTAAAATTGGCACAGTCCTGCCCAGGACTTAATCCCCCCTTTTCTTTCTGACTAGCTAGCTAGCTAAATAAAGACTCCCCTGAACCACATCCCAGGGGTACTCACAGTTTGTAGATTCAACAGGGGTTGCAGAAGCTCGATTCCGCATTACCGTGCTGGTGTCTGGGGTTGTTGGTGCACCACAGCATTAGTTGGGTGATGAAATGAAGAACACTGGTCCTCACCTGCCAGGCCTTTCTAATCTTTGCCCTTGGGGCCTTTTTATGCAGTGTTCACCTGACAGGCCTGTCAACATCTTCCTGTCCGGTGGTCTCCTTTATGGTCTGGGGATGGGACAGACCAGATGTTCCCCAGACTGGTTGCTTGGCACACACTTTTTCCTCTGATACAACAAAGGAGTGGGACTTTGGCTCAGTCTCTAGCGCCAGCAAACACAGTCCTCTGGCTTGCAGCAAAAGCAGACTCTAACATACTCACTCCCACTAAGGGGAAACATAGGTTGCTAGTCCCTTTATTTTTTCAGCTGCAGACACTGGCGGGTTCAAGGCTGTGACCTTGCAGTCTCTTTTCTCAGGCTAAATACAGTACTCTAAACTCTCTCTTTAGGCTGGCAGTTTCTCTTTCCAGGCTGCAGAATGACCATCACTCCAATTTGCAGGCTGTAAAACATAAAACTCCACTAGCAGCCACAAGTTCATATCTCACCCTGGGAACCTTTCACACACTTCAGTTCTTTTCCCAGGGACTGCTTGTTTCTCCAGGCGCTCTGCAGCATGTCCAGTCCTGGGGACAGACACGACCTTTGGGCAAACAGGCAGTCCTTTAGGGCTAGCAAGCCCACAGCAGTCTCTCTCCTCCCCACACTCTCGGTCTGACCTCTCCCAACTCTCTCTCTCGCTGGTGGGCAAACAGCCCTTTAAATCCTTTTTCCATTCCTCTTTTCTGATTGACTGCAACCGATGTTTGTTTGTTTTGTTTTTTTAACCAGGAGAGACACACTAAGCTTTTCTTAATATCTCTCTTACGGTTGGCTGGATACAAGGCGGCCAGCAGCAGCCGCTCCTATGGCCACCGCCCGACACCACTCAGCAGCCCTTCCCGGAGCAAGGGCTTCGGGACTCGGATTGTTTCTCAGGGCTTGCACCTGAGAGCCACGCTGAATACAAGGCGGCCAGCAACAGCCGCTCCTACGGCCGCCACCCGACACCACTCAGCAGCCCTTACCGGAGCAAGGGCTTCGGGACTCGGATCGCTTCTCAGGGTTTGTGCCTGAGCGGCGCGCTGGATACAAGGTGGCCAGCAACAGCCGCTCCTACGGCCGCCACCCGACACCACTCAGCAGCCCTTACTGGAGCAAGGGCTTCAGGACTCAGATCGCTTCTCAGGGTTTGCGCCTGAGCGGCACGCTGGATACAAGGCGGCCAGCAACAGTCGCTCCTATGGCCGCCACCTGATACCACTCAGCAGCCCTTACCAGAACAAGGGCTTCAAACACCATGAAGTCTTGCTACATTAGGACTTATTGCAATTAGCCACTGCACTTGAACTGCCCCGGGGAGGAAAGAGTTAACTCCAGAGAATCTGGAGTTCTAAAGCGCGAAGGCGCTATACCAAAGCTCTATCTGGGCAGTTTCAAATGAAACTGTCAGATTCTTTACTCCGCTTCACTGAACAGTCGCTCCGGAGATCAGCTTCTTCAGGTCGGTTCATTTCTCGGTTCAGCTATTTCGGTTCATTTGAACCGGCAAAAAGTAATTATTTTACCGCATTTCGGTTAAAGCTCTATCTGGTAAACCGTAAGTACAAAATGTAAAGTCTGTGTGGAAATTTAGTTATCGGTTCGGTTTTGAACCAATTGGTTTGCTTATTTTAACGTTTTAAAGTTTTGGGCTTTTAGAGTGCGGTACCCGGTTCTTATTGGTTCTAAAAAACCTTGATTTTAAATAGGGTTTTTTCAAATACCCGTGAAACAGTTAGGAACTGATAAGGGTGTCTTGCCTGGCACGGCCATAAAAAGGCAAGTTTTTGGTTAGGCTGGCATTATGTCTGAGAAACCCAAAAGAAAACTGGCCCACTGGTTTCAACACTGTGATGCTGTGGGGAAGCCTTTGCCAAGGCTGACCCACACACCACTTGTGTTTATTGTCTGGGGGCTGACCACCTCCTGTCAGACTGCCAGGTGTTTAAAATTTCTGCAGCCACCCTGAAAAGAGATAGGGCGGCTCAGGGAACTATTGGCCAAAAGTCCGCTGACCGGATGGCCAGCCCGGTCCAGTACCCACTGGACCAGAGGAGTGCCCTCTGACCAGGGCTAGACTTCCTCGGCAAAAGGATGGTTCAGAGGAACCAGTATAAAAAAAAAAAATGAATATGACAGAGAAATCAGTAGGTTTGGAGTCCAAGATTGTCTCTCCAACTGCTGCAGAAGTAGTTAAGCCATACAGATTGTCCAGTCACTGTTTCTAGGTCCTGTCGAACCATCTACAGTTGGTAAAGGTGGCTCGTTCAGTTCCAGTGGTTCAGGTTTATGATGTTGAGGAATTGTTATGAACCACAGGAGTGGGAGGAGAAATTTGATCAATACATGTGTGGCTGGTAGGGTCTGGACGTGCCCACTTAGCGGACATTTTCTCCAGACAGACTTTAGAATCTCCTCCTTTTCTGTCTGAGTCCTTTTCTCAGTTTATGTTTTACAAAAAGCTAGCAGAATCCCCCAACTTCCTTTAGAGGAGGCTATGGATGAGTAAAGGGAGCCTGATTATGTAGGAATGATGGGCTAGGAGGTTGTCTTTCCTTTGCATAAGTCATTTAGGAAGTAAACAACAAAGATTTTATAAGATTCTCTTTCTGTCCCTCCTGTAAGATAAAAAATGGACAGAAGGTGTATTTAATCAGGCTCTGTTACAGACTTCCTCACTGAGCAGTGTAGTCATGTAGGTGTGGTACAAGCTGCAGCCTGTGTCAAGGCTAGTTCCCTGGCCTCACATCCTCCTGAATAGATTCCAGGAGGATTGATGCCATGACAAGAAAACAGTATATGGCAGCTTCTGTGGGACTCAGACAGGCAAGTTGTATGGCTTATGTGGCTAGATTTGAAATCTAGGTGGGACTGATATTGCAGTTAGCCAAGCAGGCCCATGGCCAGCTGGCTAGCGAGTTGGAACAGGTGGCTGCCAATGGCACTGAAGCCTCTAAGTTCAAGTTCATACTGCTGTTGGTGTTAATCTTGTTTTCTCTAGGGTCATGACCACTTCTGTAGCTCTCGTAGGTTGGCATGGCTCAGATGCACTAATCTGTCCCAAGATACTCTGTCAAAGTCTATGGATTTGTTTCTTGTTGTGGTAATTCTCTGTTTGAGGAACAAACAGAAAGCTATATGAAAACAGGGATGATTACCTACAAAAGTGCCCAGGTAGAGGCTCAGGCCTCCTCTGCTTTCGCCAGAGGGGTCTCTTCAGAGGCAGAGATAGACGGGGCACAAGTAAACCGTCCCCCTCCCCTTAGCCTAAGACTGTTGCCAAGCAGGCACCCTGATGGGGTGCCCAGGGCCGATTCTCCTATACCAGTGGGCAGGTTGGTTTTTATTTCAGCCAGAATTGGGTGTCCCTAACTCGGACAAGTGGGTTCTGGAAGTAATAGGTCTGGTTCTCAGCTTTCAAACAGTTTCCAAAGATGAGAGCCAGACAGGTCCACTGCAAATCCTTGGAATCCCTTGCTTTGGGAGCAGAGGTTTCTTCTCCTCTGAACTGCAAAGCAGTGGAAGGAGTCCCTCCTTGCCACCGGGCAGGGGCTGTACTCATGATACTTTCTTACCTATAGAAGGCAGGAGATTGCGGCCCATCTCAGATTTAAGGTACCTGAACAAGCATCTTTTGAAAACAAAGTTAAAAATGTTAACTCTGGCTGAGGCCAGGGGACTGGCTAGCTTTCCTGGACCTCAAGGATGCCTATTTTTTCATGTTTTGATCAGGCCTTCTCACCGAAAGTACCTCAGGTTACCCTCAGGTCACTACCAGTTCAGGGCAATGCCCTTGTTGCTTACCTCTGCACCAAGGGTATTGAAATTCTAGCTGTGGTAGTGGCTCTTTTAAGAAGGCAAGGATTGCTTTGTTTCCTTTCCTGGATGACTGGCTCTTAGTGGGTCAGTCTCCAGATCAAGTAAAATCCCACTTGCAAGTCACCCAGCAGCTTCTCACCTTTCTGGGATTCCTGCTGAATTTACCAAAGTCAGTTCTCGAACCAGTTCAGGTACTAACTTCATAGGGCAGAGTTTAACACAAAGTTAGCCAGGGCATTTCTCCCTCTGAAAGGGTAGGCAGTCTCTTTGCCCTGGCATCTTCCATTACTCTGGTCTCTTGACCAGCATAGCATTTGCTACAACTACTAGGGCACATGGCTGCTTCCACAGCTGTAGTGCAGGGAGCAAGATTCCAGATGAGGGACATTTAGTTCCATCTGAGGCCTATTGGTCCCAAAGGAGGATTCCTTTCCAAATTGGTTCTAGTGACCAATCCCTGATCCTGGCCTTACACTGGTGGCAGGATCAAAGCAATCTAAAACTAGGGGTCCTCCTCATTCCTTCACCACGGATGCTCCTGTGTTAGGGTGAGGAGCTCGCTAGGCGACCTGTCCACGAGGGAGTGTGGTCTCCTAGGAATCTCTGCTCCACATCAATTTTTGGAACTCAGAGCTGTCTTCTAGCTCTTAGGAGTTTTCAGCTTCTGTCCAGAACAATGTAGTTCAAGTCAGGACAGACAACACCACAATAATGTGGTACATCAACAGGCAGGGGCACTCGGTCATCAGCCTTGTGCACCGAAGCAATGAAGTAGTGGTCTCTGGCTTACTCCCCGGACACCTCCCTGATAGCAGTTCACCTCCCAGGGAAGGACAATGCCCTGGCAGATGCCCTCAGCAGGATTCTTAGGGCCATCACGATTGGGCTCTGAATCCTCAGGTGCTGGGTTCAGTCCTTGCCAGATGGGGCTCATTTTCAGATAGATCTTTTCGCAGCCCCAGATAACCACTAACTTTCTCTGTTTTGTTGAGGCCTCCAGTGCTGGGATCAGCCCCCCTGGACGCTTTTCACTTGGATTGGAAAGGGAAGTTTCTGTACACCTTTCTCCTTTTTCCCTTTCTTTCAGGGTACTAGTAAAAATCAGATCTCAGCCCTGCAAAGCGATTCTGATTGTTCCAAACTGGGCCAGACAGCCCTGGTACCCATTGTCTCTGTCCTTGACAGTCCACCCTACCCTGAGCTTGCCCAGAGTCCACGACTTACTGGCCTTTGCACAAGGGAGGTGTGGTATCCGAACCTCAAATTCCTCCTTCTCAAGGCAGCTCTTGAGAGTTAGAATTTGTTGATTTACACCTTTTTCAAGGTGTGCGGATATTTTAAAGGCTTCAAGGAAGCTTTTTCACTGGGGCCACTTACAATTCTAAGTGGAACAGGTTTTCAGTCTGGCGCTGAGAAGCAGATTATACCACAGTCTGCTTATCTGCCCATTTTCTGGACTTTTGGTCCATTTTAAATTCCTTAGGTCTTGGGCCAGCTACCTTAAGGGTTCCTCTGGCAGCTGTCTCTGTTTTTCTGCAAGCAGGAAGCCTGCTTCCTTTTCTTCTCAACCTGTGTTTTCCAAGTTTTTAAGGGGTTGCTTCACCAACCCTCCTTTTTGGGAACCAGCTCCTGCATGGAGCCTGAATGTTTGCATTGCTCAGTTAATGCAAACCCCTTGGACCTCTGTCCCCAGCAGAGCTCAAGCTTCTCACTTGGAAAATGTTTTTTCTGGTGGTTTCACTTCTGCCAGACGCAAAAGTGAACTACAGGCCCTGGCAGTGGAAGAAGATTTTTCTCTCCCCACAGGGATAAGACAGTCCCTAGGACTAACACAGGGTTTGTCCCTAAGTGGTTTCAGGTTTCCACCTGAACCAACCCATCTCTCTCCAGGATTTTCACTGAGCATTCTTCCTCAGGTGAGAGGAGACTGCACAGCTTGGATGTCAAAAGAGCCTTATGCTACTATTTGTAACGCACCAAGGGTCACAGGTTGAATCCTCCAACTCTTCCTTACCTAGGGCGAGGTTGGCAAGGAACCTGCCACTAAGAGGACAATTGCAAGGTGGATTGTCTCTTGTATCCATTTTTGTTATCAAAGACTAGGTAGGAGAGCCCCCCTCAGGACTGAGGGCTCACTCCACCAGCTGTACAGCTGCATATCTAGCGGCTGCTAGAGATATTCCCATTGTGGAAATCTGTCGAGCTGTTACTTGGAAGACAGTTCATACTTTTACCAAGTATTATTCCCCGGATTTCTGTCCAGGAGAGATGCTCGTTTTTGGCACAGCTGTGCTTCAGAGCCTATTTCCTAAGTAGGTTCTGACCCTCCTCCATGGAGGTACTGCTGTGTAATCTGCAATAAGTCCTAATATAGCAAGACTTCATGGTGTTTGAAGAAAAATTACTCACCTTAGTAATTGCTTTTCTTCTCATGGAGTCTTGCTATATTAGGACCACCCCAACCTGCCCCTCTCAGAACTTCTACTGGGGTGGGGGTGGCAAATTAGTGCAAGCACTGTGTCATGCCATTGTAGTTCTTCCCTTCACCCTCTTTTATTTAGGGTTAGGGAACTAGGGTTTTCTGTGTTGAGTGATTTGTTGGCCCCCTTCCTGGACTTGAGTCTTTGGGGGAAGGGGGGGTCCTAATAGTGCTTGTCAGGGAAAACTAATAATACCATTATTCATTCTTATTATTGTTATTGTTGTTCCTATTGTTGTTTATATTGTTGTTATTACTACTAGTAGGTAGCCATTTGGCTAGTGTAGAGCTTTCCACACAGACTTGTTGCTTAGTGTTAGCTTCGTAAAGATCTGACAGTTTCATTTGAAACTGCCCAGATAGAGCTTTGGTATAGCGCCCTCGCGCTTTAGAACTCCAGATTCTCTGGAGTTAACTCTTTCCTCTCCGGGGCAGTTCAAGTGCAGTGGCTAACTGCAATAAGTCCTAATATAGCAAGACTCCATGAGAAGAAAAGAAATTATTAAGGTGAGTAATTTTTTCTTCGGGACTCAGATCGCTTCTCAGGGTTTGCGCCTGAGTGGCGTGCTGGATACAAGGTGGCCAGCAACAGCTGCTCCTACCGCCGCCGCCCGACACCACTCAGCAGCCCTTACTGGAGCAAGGGCTTCGGGACTCGCATTGCTTCTCAGGGTTTGTGCCTGAGCGGCGCGCTGGATACAAGGTGGCCAGCAACAGCCGCTCCTACGGCCGCCGCCCGACACCACTCATCAGCCCTTACCGGAGCAAGGGCTTTGGGACTTGGATCGCTTCTCAGGGTTTGCGCCTGAGCGGTGCACTGGATACAAGGCAGCCAGCAACAGCTGCTCCTACGGCCGCCACCCGACACCACTCAGCAGCCCTTACCGGAGCAAGGGCTTCGGGACTCGGATCACTTCTCAGGTACTTCTGCAGAGTTTTTTCTGGGAGCCAGCATGCTAGTGCGATCACGACTGGTGCTGCGCTGACTTAGGGGGACAATGATTGGTCCGCCCGCTCGCCACCTTCGTTCTGATTGGTGCGCCCTCCCCATAGACCTTTACAGCATTCCTTGCACTGACTCTGTGCTGCTGCTAAGTTCTGAACTGAATTTTTCTCCCGCTCCCACCACCCCCTCCTAGGCCTTGTTTCAATACAGTTATGCTCCGCCCTTCCTAGCTCTTTTACTGCACCATTGGCTTATTCGTGTCTGCTGCCACTCAGACATTGGTAGCTGAGTGGGACCAATAAGCCTGATCCTTGTGCAAGCACCATCACAGCTTTTAGCCACCAATATTATTTAGTTTTTCCCTTTCTCCCCTTCTGATCGAAATCTCACTTTGGGATTTGAGAGCGTCGGTAGGTGGGTCTGTTACACGCACAGGAAAAGCACCATGCCATTACTAATTTACAGACCCCACTCCTTGGCATTATGGCTTTCCTCACTGCTTTACTATTGTTCCTAGTATACAGCGTGCCTTACAATACATTACACCATGAAGTATCACAGTATAATCCAGCCCTGGAATGCACTGTCTCAACACCCTATGTTGCAACGGCCTGCTGTACAACCATTGTTTCATCAACCTCCCCACTTCGGGCCTATTCCCCCCATTATGCCCCCCTTCCCCTTACTACTGCCTTCACCTATGACTATACGAGCACTCACAATGATCACTTTAAACTGTCACTTTAGCGGTACTTTCTCCTGTATCACACTTCATGGGCGGTCCCAAAGGAAAAAAGCTGTCGCCATCCTTAAAAGCTCCTTAAATAAAATGCTATTACTGCTCCTTCTCTGCTCAGGCAATGTGGAGCTAAACCCTGAACCCCCCACCCCTTCAACTTACCTCGCCTTAAGATGATGCAGGTCAATATTCTAAGCCTGACCAAAAAATTTGTACAATTGCAAGCTTAGGCTGCTCATACCAACCCGGACCTTATCATAATTATGGAGTCTTGGCTGAAAAAGGCTAATACTGACCAACAAATCTCCCTCCAGGGATACAAACAATTTAGGGTGGACAGGGCTTCTAGAGGTGGGGGTGTGGCCGTCTACGCCAAATCCAAGTACTCAGTCACTAACATCAGCTGCAAATCTTTAGCCAAGGAATTCGAGATTGTCTCAGTGAAGCTTCATCTCCCCTCTTCAGAATGCATTACTGTCATAGGTGGTTATAGGCCTCCGTCTGGAGGTGATGAAGTCCTTAATATACTGAAATCCCTATTCTCAGATGCAAAAACAGAAACAATATTTCTAGGGGATCTCAATATGGATTGGCTAACCCCAAAATCTCATAGCCTTAAATCCCTCTGCGATGAGCTAGGTCTAGTGCAAGTAGTCAATGAACCTACAAGGAACAATGTCCTAAACACTGCCAACAGCTCCATTTTAGATGTGATATTAACCACTCACCCACATAAAATTTCGCATTCAGCTGTGTTTTATAATGATATGAGTGATCATGGGATTGTTGTTTGCATAAGATCTCATATTAAGACCCGAACACACCCTATCTTTATAACAAAACGTTCCTTTCTCACGTTCAGTGCTGCAAACTTCCTTTCTGACCTGGGCAGGATCAGTTGGCAAGACCTTTACCTAGCCAAAGATGTCAACGAGGCAGTCTCCGCCCTTAATGTCAACCTTATTAGTTTGGTAAATAAGCATGCCCCCTTCATCAAAGTTAGGGTACTAAACAACTCTCACCCCTGGTTCACCCCAGACCTTAAGGCAGCCCTCACAGCCCGGGACAAGCTCTGGGCGAAAGCTAGACATTCCAAGAAACCCTCGGATTGGCAGGCTTTCAGAACTGCCAGGAATACCTGTGTGAAAAGCATTCATTCTGCCAAAGCTAACTTCTACATCTCTACCCTTGAACAAGCGCAAGGGAACCCACACAAAATATGGAGGACACTTAACTCTGTAGAAGGGCGGCCTACTGCCCCTTCCATTCCAGCAAAGATAGTCGCAAATGGCAGGGTAGTGGAAAATAAGTCCTTAATCCTCGAAGAACTTAACTCCCACTTTGTCACAGCTGGACTAGCTTTTGACTCTTCACCTTATGCTGGTAGTGCGATGAGCCAACTAAATCTCCTTCCAGTATCTAGCACCGCATCTTGCCCATCTCAACTGTGTGAGCTAAACTTTAAAGAAGTAGAAGATTCTCTTCTTAACCTAGATATCAAAAAAAGTGCAGGGGATGATGGCCTAGAACCCTTCTTCCTAAGGCTAGGATATGCCCATCTTGCTGCTCCCATTCTTCATATCTTCAGTCTCTCCATTACATCTGCTACTGTGCCGTCCTGTTGGAAATCCGCACATATCCTCCCTCTGTTCAAATCTGGTGACCCTTGCAATGTGAATAACTACAGACCTATCTCCATCTTGCCTATTCTCTCTAAAGTTTTTGAAAAATTGATCCACAATCAATTAAAAACTCACTTGGAAACTTTTTCTCTCATTAACTCAGCTCAATCTGGTTTCCGGGCAAATCACAGCACAATCTCTGCTTTAGCGAAAGTAACCAATGACTGGGTCTCTGCTATAGATGCTAAGAAGGTAACTGGAGCAGTCTTCTTGGATCTAAGTAGAGCTTTTGATACTGTTGATCACAACCTGCTAGTCAATTGTCTCACTAATTTGGGTGCCACGTACCATACTACCCAGTGGTTCTCTAGTTACCTAACAGGGAGATCCCAGAAAGTAAAAGCAGATGGCTTTTTTTCTGCCTCTTTGTCAGTTGTCAGAGGAGTCCCCCAAGGCTCATTCTAGGCCCTATCTTGTTTTCATTATACATTAATGACCTTGATTTCAATATATCACGTCCAATCTTTGCGGATGACACTGTGCTGTATACCTCTGGTTCAACGTTATCCGAAGTTAAGGGGGGTGCTTCAAGCGGACTTTGCACAACTTGAACATAATCTAATAAAGGCAAAGCTTCTGCTTAATGCAAAGAAAACCAAAGCTATGATATTCTCTCGTAGTACCACCACAGGTGCCTCTCATACCCAGCCTAAAGACTTTATTGTTACCATGTAAAACGAACCACTGGAAGTCGTCTCCAAATTCAAATATCTGGGTATCTGGATCGACAACAAGCTCTCTTTCAGTGACCATATCGAGGACTTATCCAGAAGGCTCAAAGCCAGACTAGGTTTCTTCTTCTTTAGAAATAGGCCTCTCTTCCCCCTCAAAACTCGAAATAGGCTTGTTCAGGCTACTTTTCTTCCCCTTCTTGACTATAGCGATGTAATTTACTCCTCCACTACTCTTGCAAACCTAAGTAAACTGGACATCCTTTACCACCGTGCATTACGGTTTATTACCAACTCCCCTTACCGTTCGCACTGTCACCTATACGCAGCTGTTGGATGGACATCTGTCACCACTAGACGCTTGCTCCATGCTGGTCTTTGGACCCTTAAGCTGCTCCTGCACAAATTACAGAGTTACCTATCATCTCTCATTTGTATTTCTCATAGTGCTTACTCTCTCAGAAAATCTGAATTCATTCTGCTGGACATACCTAGGACACGGTCCTCCTTTGGTAAACATGCTATTGAGCATGCCCTTCCCTCTATTTGGAACCAGCTCCAAACCGTGCTGAAACTAACTAGTACAGTTTCAATTAACTTCTACAAAGTGCTAAGTGCAGCTAAGATAAACGATATCTGCAACTGTTATTAAGCCCCTTCTCATCCCTATGTGTGCCATACACATTTATGTGTAAGACTTTTATTGCCCTTATGCATGCTAATTACTTATTGTTTGCACTATCATTTAACCAAAACACTATTACATTCTCCAGCTTCTGACTTTCTAGCTGTTACCTTTATTGCAACAATCCCACTCTTGCTCCCCTTCCCCGTCCAATTCTTGGCTCTGTCTACGTATATATTACTCCTCGCACTCTATCAAGCCTTGAATACCTCCTTTACCCTATATTCTCTGCCGCTGCTCAATTTTACTAAATTATATGTATTGCAAACACCAGTTACCATGCCTTGTATTGTTAGCATGCTGCTTTGAAGTGTTATCACTTTGTATCAGTTGTTTTCTCACTATCTATTGTCATCCGATGTTGTATTCTCTTATGTAATCTCATGCTTGTATTAAGTGTTCGCATGAATACATGTTATACTATTGTTTATCAAGTATTTTTATTTATGTATGTTCATTATCAGTGTACATGTCACAGGACCTCCTTGTGAATGAGCTTGCTCAATGGAGTTTTCCTGCAATAAACTTGAACTTGAAGCTGAAGCTTGTTTACATGTGTGACCTGGGAGCACAAGGAAGTTAAATGACTTGCTCAGAGTCACACAGTATGCAAGGGAGGGGCTGTGGGATTAAAACCCAGGTCTCCAGGTTTGCAGCTCAGAGCCTTAAACTACTGCGCCATACTGCTTCCTAAATGTCTAGTTGAGCAAATTTTTATTTATTTGGCTCACTTGACACCCTATTGGCTACTCTTTTTGGCACTAGGAATTGTCCTTGCCATTTCTTTCCAAAAAGTCATTTTGTAGTTCCATAAGTCCCTCTGCAACATTCTGCTTCTGACTGGCTGTGACTAGGGTTAAAAGGGAGGGAGCCAGATAGCAGGAAGAACAGAGCGGAACTTGGAATGCGGGAAAACAGGGGGAGCAAGGGATCAGAGCAGGAGGAGGGGGTAGAGAGGAGGAAAGCGCAAGGAGAAGGATCAGTTGGGAGGAAAGGGCGAGGAGAAGGACCAGAAGTACAAGGAAGATACAGTAAAGGGAGCTGAGGGTTTAGGCCAGGGAGCACGACAGGCAAGGAGGGCTGAACAGAGATGGGAAGGAAGGGAGGACGATCCAGGCTAGTTTAGCAAATGGGGGACCAGTTGCAAGCAGTGACGGGGGTAGCGGGTACAGAAGTATACCCGGGAGGAGGAGAGGCATAGGATCAGAGGGGAGGGGTGGCCAGGGTAAATAAGGAGAGGGCAGCAGGTGGCACCCAGATAGGGGGAGGAGCAAGGAGCCGGCTGGGGAGAGGGGCCAGTAGAAAGGATGAGGGACAGGGAAGGGGGGTAAATGGAGGAAAAGGAGCAGTCAGAGTGCTCCTGCTGGGGGATTCCATCATCAGGGGTATCAAATGGGATAGGGAGGGGGAAGCCTGCCCAGTTAGAACAAAATGCTTCCCTGGACTAATGGTGCACAGGGCCAAGCATGAGGTATATCAGTTGGCAAAGGATTGTGGGGGTTCCCCGGACATACTGGTCCACCTGGGTTCCAATGACATTGAGGGAAATACAAGCTAGAGATACAGGCAAGGTTCAGGGAGCTTGCCAGGGATTGTCATGACATAGGATGCGTGATTTCCTTCTCAGAAATCCTGCTGGTGCCAAAGGCTAGTGGGGAGCACAAAAGGAAGATTAGGAAGCTAAACCAGTGGCTCAGGGAGTGGTATGGGGCCAGAGGGTATGGGTTGATGGGGGATTGGGGGGAGTCCTGGGAGGACAAGGGGCTGTATGCTAGAGATAGGCTCCATCTCAATTTGGGGGGGAGGGAAATCCTTAAGTTGAAAATAGAAGGGTTCATTGGTGAAAGGTGGGGTTTAAACTTGTTAAGGGTGGAGGGATGGGAGAAAAGGCTGTCGAGGGAGGTCCGATAAAGGAGGGAGTCTGTCTCCACCCCGGTAGCTGGAGGAATGCAGAAAAAGACCGACTGGTCAGGTGCAGACCAGGGGAACATGGAATCCCCATGGGAATGCCAGCAGGGGAAATGGAAGTATAGGGAAAGGGTGAAAGGTAGTCCTGCTAAATGCCAGGAGCTTGGGCAATAAAATGCCTGAGCTCCAGGCAATGCTAACTGAGGGAGAGGTGGATGTGGCAGCGGTCACTGAGACCTGGGCCACTGCAGGGCATGACTGGGACCTGAACCTGGAGGGTTACACCATGTTCAGGAAGGACAGGGGGGAGGGAAGGGGAGGATGGGTTGCAATAATAGTCAAAAACTGCATTGGCATAGGAGGAGTAGAGGAGGTGGAGGGAACCATGGAGGCGATTTGGGTCACCTTGATAACAAGGGGGGGGCTAGAGAGTAAAAATAGGAGTGGTGTATAGGCCCCCTGCACTGGTGGAGGAGCTGGAGGAGAGTCTGGTGGCAGATGTTGGGAGACACTGCAGATTGGGCAGGAGAAGGGTGGTAGTGTTGGGGAACTTCCCAGGAACAGACTGGGAGACTATGACATCCTCGGTGGCCAAGGAACAGAGGTTGTTGGATGTCTTTCAGGATGTGTTCCTAACTCAGCAGGTGGGGGAACTGACCAGGGAGGCGCAGGTACTGGATGTGGTCCTGGCAGACAGTGACCAGACTGGGGGGCCTGGAGGTAAGGGACCCATTGGCGGGAGCGACCATGCCACAGTCTGGTTCTGCCTGGACCTAGGAGGGGTAGAAGGCTGCACAAAGACAGAGGTAACTGACTTCAGGGGCAGATTTCAAGAAATGGGAAGGATCTTAAGGAGCATTTGGATGGGATTGGGCCAGACATGGACGCTGACAGTAGGTGGGAAATCATTGGGGGGGGGGTGCAGAAGGCTTCCAGCACCTGTGCAAGAGTAAGACGAAAATGCAGTAGGGCTCGAAAACCTTGCTGGTGGACCAGGGAGGTTCAGGAGGTGGTGAGGGGAAAGAAGGTGGCCTATAGGCAATTCAAGTGCTTAAGGAGTGAAAGGGATCGAGGGGAGTATGAGCTGATGGCCAGAAGGGCCACTAGGGTGGCGAGGGCGGCTAAGGCAAGGAAGGAGCAGAACCTGGCCTGGAAAATTAGGAGAGGGAACAAGGGGTTCTTTAGCTACATTGGGGAAAAACAAAGGGTGAACAGGCAGATTAACAGGATTAAAACTGGGGAGGAATGGGCACAAGACCCGGGGGAGCAGGCCGAGGTACTAAATTAGTACTTCACTTCAGTTTTCACCAAGGAAAATGGGGGCTGCATCATACATAGTAGGAGATGGTGATACGGAGAAGGGGAGCCTTACCGATCGGTGGGTCTGGGGAGAGGGGCATCACTGGCAGGAGGGGAAGGCTAAGCAGGGGGACGAGGTAGCGGAGGTGGAAATCACGGCAGAGAGAGTGATGGAAGCCCTCAGGTCCCTTAATATGGAGAAAGCACCAGGGCCGGATAAATTACATCCCAGAGTGCTGAAGGAACTGGCAGATATCCTGGCGAACCCCCTGGTGGAGCTTTTCAGCATCTCTCTGAAGACAGGGTGGGTGCCCCAGGACTGGAAGGTGGTGCATATAGTGCCTCTCCACAAGGGGGTATCAAGGGAGGTGGCGTGGAACTACAGGCCTGTCAGCCTGACATCGGTGGTGGGCAAGGTGATGGAGGGCATTGTCAAGGAGAGGTTAGGGGGGACCTGGAAAAGTCGGGGTGCCTGGACGATAGACAGCATGGATTCGTCCTGGGGAAATCATGTCAGACAAACCTTGTGGAGTTCTATGACTGGGTGACGAGTGCCTTGGACCTGGGTAGACCGGTCGACGTCCTCTGTCTTGACTTCAGAAAAGCGTTTGACTCTGTTCCTCATGGGGGCCTGTTGGATAAGCTGGGAGAAATGGGGGTGGGGAACCAGATGATCAGATGGATAGGAAATTGGCTCCAGGACTGGACCCAGAGGGTCATGGTTGGTGGGATAGTCTCATCCCCAAGGAGGGTCATTAGTGGGGTCCTGCAGGGATCGGTCCTTGGGCCCCTCCTGTTCAACGCCTATGTCTCTGACATAAGGACGCATATCAGGAGTGAGATGAGTCTCTTTGCAGATGACTCAAAACTGGGGGCAGTGGTGGATGGGGAGGAGGGGAGGGTGGCCCTACAGGGGGACCTGGAGGCTCTGGAAAGGTGGTCTATAAAGTGGAAGCTGAGGTTCAATGCAGGGAAATGCAAGGTACTGCACCTGGAAGCCAGAAACCCGGGCCAAGTGTACACCCTGGGGGGGGGGATGTTACAAGTCTCGATGGCTGAGAGGGACCTGGGGGTGGTGGTGGATGTCAAGATGAACAACTTGGAGACTTGTAGGAGGGCAACGGCCAAGACCAACAGGATGCTGGGATGCATCGCTAGGGGGATCACCTCCAGAAAGAGGGAAGTGATACTCCCTCTGTATAACTGCTTGGTGAGGCCGCACCTCGAGTACTGCATGCAGTTTTGGAGGCCACACTTAAAGAGGGACATTGAACTCCTAGAGAGGGTCCAGAGGAGGGCAACCAAAATGATTTGGGGCTTGGGGGACAGGACCTATGGGGAGAGTCTCAAAGAGCTAAATATGTACACATTGGAAGAGAGAAGGGATCAGGGGGACATGATAGAGGTCTTCAGTACACTCACCCCCCAAAGCTAGCAGTGGAACCAGTGAACCAGAGGAGTGGCCATCTCTGCAAAGCAGTGTGCAGAAGATGGAGATTAGTGCCCAAGAGGTGGATAGGCAGAAAATGGGCAAAATTCAGCAGAAGGGCAGACAGCAAGGAGAACCAGGGATAAAGGACAACCAAGGAAGGGGCTGGAGTAGAACAGTGAAAAAGTCTAGGGAGGTCAAATCATGGAAAGCCATGTGTGCAAATGCCAGGAGCCTTAGCAACAAGATGGAAGATCTGGAGGCTGTCATGGTGCAGTCAGACCTGGACATTGTGGCCATCACTGAAACCTGGCGTAATGATAACCATGACTGGGCTTGACCATACCTGGCTACAGCATATTCAGAAGAGACAGAGCAGGCAGGAAGGGAGGAGGAGTGGCACTGTATGTGAAAAATGACATAAGGGCCACAGAGATCCAGGAGGAACAAAATGGGGGAGAGATACTGTGGGTTAAGCTGGAAAGGAAAATGGGAACAGCCATCCGCACAGGTGTGGTCTATAGACCACCAGCCCAGGAGGAAGAAACAGATAGGGAGCTGATGCTAGCCATCCAAAGAATGGCAGACAAGGGTGAGGTAGTACTGGTTGGAGACTTCAATATTCCAGACGTGGACTGGGGCATCCCAGCAGCAGCATCAACTAGGAGCAGATTTATCCTGGACTCCCTTCAGGGTGCCTTCCTCAAGCAACTGGTCATGGAACCAACTCGGCAGAAGGCAATACTGGACCTTGTGCTCACAAACAGGGACAGTGTGATGGGGTAACAGTGGGGGAGCACCTGGGGAACAGTGACCACCAGTCATTGTGGTTTGAAATCACAGAAAGAGCAGAACCAAACCACACAAAAACACATATCCTGGATTTTAGGGGGGCAGACTTTGGGAAAATGGGGAGATACTTGAAAGAGGCATTAAGGGGAATGGGACAGAAATCAGGGGTTGAGGAACAGTGGGCAGTATTTAAAATGGGGATTACAAGAACAACAGAATTATGCATTAAGCAGGTTAGCAAAAGGAAAAGGAAGAGGAGACCATTATGGTTTTCCAAAGAGGTAGCAAAAAGTGAAAGCCAAAAAGATTGCATTCAGGCAATACAAAAGACACAGGCAGAAGGGATAGGAGAAGTACCAGGAGAAGCAAAGGGAGGCAGGAGGTCAGTAAGGAAGCCAAAGCTCAGACAGAAGAACACATCGCAAAATCAGTGGGTAGGGGGACAAAACCTTTACAGGTGCAAAAAAAAAAAAGAAAGACAAAGGGAGGGATAGTGAGACTGAAGGGAGGATGGGGCCACATGGAGGATGACAACAGTAAAGCTGACATATTGAACAGGTATTTCTGCTCAGTCTTTACTGAGGAAGAGGAGGGTAATGGGTCTGAAGGGAGTACAAGGGTGAGAATGGTGCAGAAATGGACACAAGTCCCTTTACACAGAAAGGGTCCTGAAGGAACTGGAAGTAATAAGAGTTGATAAAGCAATGGGGCCAGATGGGGTGCACCCCAGGGTCCTTAAAGAACTAAGAGAGGTGGTGGCTGAACCTCTGGCTATCAAGTTTAGCTGATCACTGGAAACAGGGGAGGTACCCAAAGACTGGAGAACAGCAGATGTAGTCCTCTTATACAAAAGCGGGAACAAAGAGGAAGCAGGGAACTACAGACCAGTCAGCCTCACCTCGGTAGTGGGGAAGATCATGGAAGCACTACTGAAGGAGAGATTGGTGGAACATCTGGTTGTCAATGGACTACAGGACCCAAGGCAGCATGGAGTTCACCAGGGGAGGTCTGTCAGACCAACCTCGTTGAATTTTTTGACTGGGTGACTAGGGAGGTGGATCAGGGGAGGGCAGTGGACATGGCCTATCTGGACTTCAGCAAGACCTTTGACACTGTGCCACATAGAAGACTATTACACAGACTGGGGAATATGGGTGTGGGCAGGACAATAGTGTGGTGGGTAGGTAACTGGCTGAGTGGCAGGACACAGAGGGTGGTGGTAAATGGCTGTCACTCCACAAAGGGAAGAGTGACCAGTGGGGTACCACAGGGATCAGTGCTGAGACCGGTCCTATTCAACATCTTCATCAGTGACATTGCACAGGACCTAGAAGGCAGAATTTCACTGTTCGCTGATGACACAAAGCTCTGTAACAGAGTAGACACACCAGAGGGTGTAGACAGAATGAGAAGGGACCTGCAGAAACTTGAAGAATGGTCAGGGGTTTGGCAGTTGAAATTCAATGCAAAGAAGTGCAAGGTAATGCATATGGGGCACAGAAACCCTGGCACAATATATCAGTTGGGGGTGAGGATATAGCATGCACCAAGCAGGAAAGGGATCTTGGGGTTATCATCTCTGATGACCTCAAGGTAGGGAAACAGTGTGACAAGGCAGCAGGTAAAGCAAATAGGATGCTGGGATGTATAGGCAGAGGCATCACCAGCAGGAAAAGGGAGGTCATAATTCGCTATACAAGACACTAGTGAGGCCCCACCTGAGTACAGTGTACAGTTCTGGAGACCATACCCACGTAAGGGACATAGACATGGTAGAGAAGGTTCAGAGGAGGGCAACAAAGATGGTGCATGGATTGCATCACAAGTCCTATGAAGACGGGTTGAAGGAACTGAACATGTACTCCCTGGAGGAGAGGAGGGAGAGAGGGGATATGATAGAGACATACAAGTATCTCACAGGGAGGAACAGGGTGCAGGAATACACTATTTTTAAGCGAAAAAGATGTTCCAGAACTAGAGGGCATGGGATGAAGTTGGAGGGAGGACGATTCAGAGGAAACATGAAGAAGAATTTCTTCACAGAACAGGTGGTGGACAAGTGGAACACCCTGCCAGAGGAAGTGGTGGGGGCTGAAACAATCACGGGATTTAAGAATCCATGGGAAAGACATAAAGGAATTCTGGAGGTCAGGGGTAAGGGGCAACAGACTTCTAGGAAAACATAAACTGAACTTACAAGCTCAAATGGGCAGACTGGGTGGGCCATAGGCCCTTATCTGCTGACACCGTCTATGTATCTATGTATGTATCTATGAAGGGGGTAAATAGGGGAGGAGCAGTCAGGGTGCTTGCAAGGAAGGGGGCAACTAGATGGCATGGGTGGAAGCTGGAGGGGGGGATATTCAGGGGAGAAAGGAGGTGGTACTACTTCACTGAGAGGGTGGTGGAGCCATGGAATGCCCTGCCCAGGGGGCTGGTGGAAGCAGAGATGGTAGAGGGGTCCAAGAGGAGGTGGGACAGGTACAGGGGAAGGGTTCTGGAAGCAAAATCCAGTGCAGCGAGAATATCCTAGACTGGGAAGGGAGAAGCCAGAGAGGGCGAGGGGGGCAGCAAGGTCAGCTCCCAGGGTGGGGGGCTGACCAAACGAGCAGACACGAAAGACCATTAGGCCTATTCCGCTGGCAATTTAGTATGTTAGTAAAATTTGGCAACATGGCTTCTGAATGCACAGTTCAATATAGTCTTTATGCTGTCCCAAATGTAAATGTCTCTTTGCAGCCAGACAAAATGCCTGCAGACATTAACCCTTAGGCTGCCAAGAGAATTAGAACGTATAGGAATTCTGGACTGATAGAACAGTCCATGGCACAGCAAGGGTTAAGTGTCCCATATCCCATTAGCAGTCCCTCTGCCCTGTCTTTTGATTGCAAAATTATAATCTAATATATGTCCCCCTGCCTGTCGCTGCGCATGAAACACTGCCACCCCCCCAGGCAGCAGGCAGGCTCTGATCAATATTCATTTGTCCTATTAAATATTTATTAGTCGGCCTCAATAACACCCACTGTCACTCTTTAAATAATTAAAAAATTATATTGCACCTACCACAAGGCAAAAAAAAACCACAAAATGCATATCAGTTCATTCATTTAATGTGAAAAAATGTGCAGTACATCTCAATAAAATCAGAAGCGGACAAATCTCCACAGTTACACACCAGAAGCAAAAAGACAAACTGATGTTTCGCAAGGGTGACCCCTAGCTTCCTCAGAGTGAAGTGTCCATGCAAAATCACATATTTGTAGTGATACCTATTAAAACATTAAATAGGTTAACGCATGCTTAATTTAATTAAAAGCATACAAAATCAGACTTGGGTTTAATATCACCAGGCACAAACATTTCATTTGTTGCAAACCCAGGTGTTACCTAATCATGTCAGAGCGGCAACTTTACAACACTCATTTAGTGTAGGCAAGTAGTTAGGCATTTGGGCCCCCATTTTCAAAGGAGATGCATGGCGCATATCGGCTCAAAACGGAGATGCGTGGTACAACCCAAGAATTATGCGGAAGCGTGATATTCGAAAGGGAGGGATGCACTGTGCACCTCCAAATGTGCCACCACACAGAAATAATGTAAGCTGTGCAAATAAAGGGAGCAGCACCAGGAATACGCAGTGCACTGCAATATCCAGTCAAATTGTGCAGCACGTCTGCGGCGCATCCCAGAATTGAGCCACCCAAAATCAGGCACCGAAAAGGCATGCCTAAATCAGCCTGCCACCCACAGGCAGGCTGCGGAAGTGCAGACAGGTGCACAGCAGCCTGCCATCCCCCATAGTGTAGTGGTACCCCCTCCCATCCCCGTCCATATAATAAAAAATGCAGACCCCCTGCCAGCCCTGTTAGTCCAGTGGTACCCCCCATCCCCGATCGAAGTAGGAATGTTCCCCAACCCTGTTCCATAGAGTAGGGTCCCCCCATCCCTGATTGAATGACACATATAGCCCAATCCCATTTTCCATAGTGAAGTGGTACCCCCTTCCAGCCCCGATCTCGATGTCAAGGAGATAATGCATACTCCCCCAGTAGTTCCATAGTGTAGTGGCCCCCCCCACCCCAGTCCCAATCACAATGAAATGTAATAACATCCCCTGAAATCCCTGGTAGTCTAGTGGCCCCCTCTGCCCTGACCGTACACATAATAGAACATGCGATACCCCCGTAGTCTAGTGGCCCCCACACCCCGTCAGTATGAATGACCTGGCAGTTCAGGATATGAATAGGACAGCATATTCTGGCAATTCATCATGGCAATGGAAATTATGCTGTGGTTAAACATATTAAAAGAAGCCCGCATATGACACATAACATTAATTTTGTGGGCATAGAAAGAGTTGCCTTGGGGTTGGGGGTTGGACCTTGAGAAAAAAACTGGCCAAAGAGGGAGCTTTTGGATTTACTATCTAAGATCAAGAAGTGACATTGGGTTAAATGACTCGATTGATCTGCCTGCTTTTTTACATAAACTTTAAAATAAGGAAATCAAATGCCTAAGTGCTTGCCTACATTAAATGAGTGTTGTGAAGCTGCTGCTCTGACATGCTTGGTTAACGCCTGGATTTGTAACAGATGAAGTGTTTGTGCCTGGTGATATTAAACCCAAGTCTGATTTTGTATGCTTTAAATTTAAGCATGTGTTAACCTAGTTAATGTTTTAATAGGTATCACTATGTGATTTTGTAGTAACACTTCACTCTAAGGAAGCTAGGGGTCTCCCTTGCGAAACATCAGTCTGTCTTTTTGCTCCTGGTGTGTAACTGGTGGTTTGTCCGCTTCTGATTTTATCAAGATGTACTGCACATTTTTTCACATTAAATGAATGAACTGATATTCATTTTGTGGGTTTTTGTGCCTTGTGGTGGGTGCAGTATAATTTTTTACTTGTTGTATGGTCGGTATTATGCACCACCACTATATCCTGGTGCGTTTTTGTTTTTTTGTGTTATTCGCTCTTCAAGTAAATTATTTTGAGGCTTCTATTTCACCTCTCTCATGTCTCCAGTCCCCAGACAGCTGATCCAGGGGTCTGGAAGCATGGAAGGAGCCTTTGTTGCACCGCAGGATTGGCAAGAAAATGCACTTGTGCTACTGCACATGTGCGGACCGACGGCTGGCACATTCACAGTGTGGCAGCTCAGCAGTTTGGCAGCTTTACTCCTCCAGCCCCTTTCACAAGGAAAAGCACATTGGGAGCTGGACAGAGAGCCAGGGGCTAGTCAGAACCCAGGAATAGCAGCGGTTAAAAAAACTTGCCGTCCTTGACAAGTCATTAAAATTCGACATATTTTGACTTTAGGAACTTTTCTAGCTAGGCATTTCAGACATAACATCAGTTCCACCCATTTTCTTACTAGACACCTGGTTCCTGTCTAACAAGACATTTCACATGGTCATTCACATTAATACAGTCACAACAGCAGTTCCTAACTAGACATTAGGTAACTGACTAGATGACAATACACATAGGTAGGCACATGCAGTTTCCCACCCAGTCCATTTTACAGCTCATGGGGGGTATATTACTGGAACAATGTGCTTGTGGACCACTTGTAGGGGGATATCAGTGGAGGTACCAGGGTAGTCATAAGTTCATTTTAGGGGAGGCTTAACCACTCTACTAGACTTGGGGGAGGGGACTACTGCTTCTTCCAAAGGAATAGGGTGCACATTGCCTACTTCTGGCATCATGCCCAGCACAGGGGCTTGTTCTGCAATAACAGGGGTCCTATTAGTCTTTGTTGACCAGTGCTCCACTAAGGCCTCGACATCCATTTCTGCAAATAGTGCCTCTTGATTTGCAACTGGGGTATCACTTGCGGGAGTGGTTTACCATACAAGAAGTCTGTCTCTTCACTATTTGCTTGTGGCCAGTCCACAAGCATCACCATTTCTTTGTACAGTGCGTGCTCATTGAAGCCGAGTCGGCGGCCAGCCATGGAGGTGAGAGAAGAGCTGTGCGGGTTGCCGGCTGGGAATTGGGTTTGGGGCAGAGCAGGGTGCGGGACCAATTCCTCACAGGATGGGGGATGAGAGGTCCACTAGACCATCAGGAAATTGGGACACTTTCATGTTTCCAAGGGAGTGGGATGGGGAGACACTGGACACCAATGAATGTAATATATATTTATTGGGAGGGTGTTCGGATTGGGAGGAGAGACCACTGGACTACCAGGGAAAATATTATTTCATAACAGAATGGTGATCGGAGAATGAGGGAGGGACCACTAGACTACCAGGGATATTCTTTTTTTTACAACAGGGATGATGATCGGGGAGGGAGGGACAACTAGACTGCCAGAGATATTTAATAGGAATTAACTGGACAGGGATCAGCATCGGGGACAGGGAAGAGACCACTAGACCACCAGTGACTACGGCTGCAGTGGGCAGGGGCTGGGGGGGTGAACTATGACACCCACAGTCTATGTAAATGAGCCCATAATGGGCATGCAAGTGGTCAGCTAACACCTTTCTTGCCCCGTGGGCTCATTTGCATGACTTTTCTTGTGAATACCAAACAGTGCACTGGCGCTATTCATTGCATAGCCAGTGACAGGGATGCAGGTCAGGGCAGCACTAGTGGGGTTAGAGGTAGTGGTAATGGTGTTACTGCTGCTTCAACCTAGTCCTATTCACAGTCAGAAAGCACTGCATGCTATCCAACTGTGAATAGCATCTTTTTACACCTGGATAATTGCAAAGCGCAATGCAAAATTTTGCATTGCATTTCGCGATTTTTTGTGAATCTGTCCCATGGGATTTAATACAGATGGGCTATGCTGGAGATACGGTCAGCCCCATACTAACATGATGCACATTTTCTAGGACTGGTCTAATATAAAGAAATTTTGGTTAAGCATTATAGAATTTTGCACAACTGTAATTGGGTGGCATATCCTAAAGACCCTGGGGCTAGATTCACAAAAAATCGCAAAGCACAGGGCGAAATTTTGCGTTGCACTTTACATTTCCCCAGGTGACTAAGTTTGCTATTCACAGCCGGATAGCACACCATGCTATCCAACTGTGAATAGCGCTAGGACAAGTCAGCAGTAACCCAATTACTGCTACCTCTAACCCCACTAGCGCCACCGCAATATACAGCCAGTTGTATGGGGCCGCAATGAATAGCACAGGTGCGGTATTTGGAATTCACAAAAGCAGCCATGTAAATGAGCCCATTGGGCATACAAGGTGCTATGTGGCTATTTGCATGTTCATTATGGGCCAATTTACATAGGCCACACTGTAGTTTAGTGCCCCCACTCCACCGACCGCTGGACCAATCTTAAAACTATACATTTTCTCTGGTGCTAGTGGTCCCCCCACCAATCGCTGATCTGAGTAGAAATAAATAGGCTTCCCTGGTGCCTAGTGGTTCCCCTCCACTGATCGCCAGCCAGGTAGTACGTAAATCATTTCCTTGGTGCTAGTGGGCCCCTCCCCCACCAACTGCCAGACTGCTGTGCACACACATCTTTCCCTGGTGACCAGCAGTCCCTCCCCCCACCCGATCCCTCACCCAATACACATATCTGTTCTTCCATCATATCCAGTGGTCCCTCATCCCACCTGATCCCTTGCCCAGTGTCCAGAATACATATTTCCTGTTGGCCAGTGGTCCCTCCCCACCCAGTCCCTATCCCTGTAATAGTGCAAGCCATTCAGGTAAACCAATCCCACCCCACGATTGCCAGCCCGATGCGAAGATATACACTGTCCCCCCACACACACAAACACCGATCGCTGGCCCGACGTGAAGGAAGTAACCTTCTATGGGGTCTAGCGGACCCCTCCACCCCAGCAGGTACTGCCTTACCACCCCGCTTTCCCCTATCCCGACCCTGAGCGGCCAACTGACACAGCCCTCCACTCTCCACCACAGCCAGCCATTGTGACAGCTGCTGTCAATCAGTGAGCATATACTGTATACAGTACGCACTCATGGACAGCTCACTTGGTGGCTGGCTGTGGCAGAGAGTGTAGGGCTGTGCCAGTCGCCGGCTCAGGGTTAGGATGGGGAGGAGCAGGGTGGTGGGGCACTACCTGCTGGGGTAGGGGGTCCACTAGACACCAGGGAAAGTTACTTCCTTCACATCGGGCTGGTGATCAGCAGGGGGAAACAGTGTATGTCTTTACATCAGGCTGGAGATCGCATGGGGGAGGGTTGATCTACCTGAATGGCTTGCACCATTACAGGGATGGGGATTAGATGGGGGGGGTGGGACCACTGGACACCAGGGAGAATCATATTGTCTATCTCAGGTGTAGGATTGGGTGGGGGAAGGGACCACTAGACACCGGGGATAATGTCACTGTATGTCAGGCATGAGTGCAGGTGGGGGGAGGGTTCACTAGACACCAGGGACAATGTTTATCAGGTTGGGTGAGGGATCAGGTGGAGGGAGAAACCACTGGCAACCAGGAAATATGTACTGTATTCTGATATTGGGGAGGGATCAGGTGGGGGGAGGGACCACTGGACACCAGAGAAAGATGTGTGTGCACAGCAGTCCAACGATTGGCTGGGGGGATGCGACTACTAGCACCAGGGAAAATATATTTTTCATTTTGAGCTGGCGATCAATGGTGGGGGGGGGAGGTCTACCACTAGGGACCAGGGAAACTGATATACAACTATTGGGCCAGCGATCAGTGGGGGCACAGCAGTACCTCCACCTACCACTAGGGTTGTGTGGGATAACACAGAAACATAACACAGACTTTGACAGCAGATAAAGACCGCTTGGCCTACCCAGTCTGCACATTTCTCTACCTATTGGATAAGCTGCAGATCCTAGTTAACCAACAGCCTACTTCTTCTTAACCGCCACCAGAACTGCCTTATAGCTGCCACTTCGAAGAGTGCAGTTATTCTAGATGCCCTACAGGGGGCATGCCTTAGACAACTAGTACTGGAGCCCACTCGAGAGGGAGCAATATTAGACTTGATTCTCTCAAATGGAGATGGAGAGAGGATTACAGATGTAGAAGTGGGTAGCCATCTGCGAACTAGCAACCATCAAACAGTATGGTTCACAATAAACATAGCAATAGAGTCAAGCCATGCAAAGACAAAAGTACTGGACTTTAGGAGGGCTGACTTTGCCAAAATGGGTGAGTGCCTAAGGAATGCACTAGCAAATGGGCAGGAAGGAGGGGTGGAAGAACAATGGGGAATAATAAAAACTGCCATCACAGAGGTAACGAGCCTTTGTGTGAAGCAAATAAACAAAATAAGACGATGTAAGAAACCACTATGGTTCTCAAAGGAAGTGGCAGTGAAGATTCAAGAGAAAATGAAAGCATTCAGGAAGTACAAGGAATCGCAGAAGGAGCAGGACAGAGAACTGTATCAGTTAAAGCAAAAGGAAGCTGGGAAGGCAGTCAGAACAGCAAAGGCCCAAACCGAGGAAAAGATAGCCAACTCAGTTAAGAAGGGGATAAAACCTTTTATAGGTACATCAGGGAGCGAAGGAAGACCAAGGGAGGGATAGTGAGGCTTAATAAAGGGGTGGGAGGGTGGGCAGAGGGAGACTGTGAAAAGGCAGAGATACTAAACAAATATTTTTGCTCAGTATTTACAAAGGAAGAGGGGGAGGTACATAAAACAAACAGTAGTAACACGCTGGATACAGAAGTTGATACCGGCCCATTTACAGAAGAAAGGGTTCTGAAAGAACTCTTAAAACTGAAGGTGGACAAAGCAATGGGGCCTGATGGGATTCATCCCAGAATTCTAAAAGAACTAAGGGTAGAACTAGTGACACCGCTGACTACCCTTTTTAACAAATCATGGGAGGATGGGGTGGTGCCCGAGGACTGGAGGAGGGCAGATGTGATTCCCCTTCACAAAAGTGGAAGCAAGGCAGAAGCAGGAAACTATAGACCTGTTAGTTTAACCTCAGTAATAGGGAAAATGATGGAATCACTTCTAAAGGAAAGAATTGTCGAGTATCTAGAGGCCAGAGGGGCACAGGACCCTAGGCAGCATGGATTCACAGTGGGAAGATCATGCCAGACGAATCTGATAGATTTCTTTGACTGGGTGACCAAAGTAGTAGATCAGGGAGGGGCTGTGGACATGGCCTACCTAGACTTTAGCAAGGCATTTGACACAGTCCCACACAAAAGATTAATACACAAGTTAGCCAGCCTGGGTGTGGGTCCCAAGATGACAGCCTGGGTAAAGAATTGGCTGGAGAATAGGACACAGAGGTAATAGTAAATGGAGTCCACTCAGAAGAAAGGAGGGTTACTAGTGGGGTACCGCAGGAGGTTCAGTATGAGACCGGTCCTCTTCAATGTCTTTATGAGCGACATTGCAGAAGGACTGGAAGGAAAAAGTATGTCTCTTGCAGATGACACTAAGATCTGCAACAGAGTTGCTGCACAGGGTGGGGTGGAAAGGATGAGAAGGGACTTGGCAAGGTTAGAGGAATGGTCAAATGTATGGCAGCTTAGATTCAATGCTAAAAAGTGCAAGGTAATGCACTTGGGAAACAAAAACCCAGGGGAAGAGTACATAATGGGGGGTGAGATACTAACAACAACACAGATGGAGAGGGACCTGGGGGTAGTCATATCAGATGACCTAAAGATGGGCAAGCAATGTGAGAGGGCAGCAAGGAGGGCTGGGGGGATACTGGGATGCATAGGGAGAGGCATCACCAGTAGAAAACAGGAAGTTATTATCCCTCTGTACAGACAGCTGGTGAGACCCTATCTGGAGTACTGTGTGCAGTTCTGGAGACCTAATCTCTGCAAAGACATAGACAGGATGGAAGCTGTCCAGAGGAGGGCAACTAAAATGGTGCAGGGTCTGCACCGGAAGACATATGAAGAGAGACTTAAGGAGCTTAATATGTATAGCCTCGAGGAAAGGAGGGAGAGGGGGGACATGATAGAAACTTTCAAGTACCTCAAGGGAATCAACAAAGTCCAAGAGGGTAGCATCTTTCAAAAAAAGAGGTGTGCAAGAACAAGAGGGCACAATTTGAAGATAGAGGGGCGGCTCAGAGGTAATTTAAGGAAGTATTTTTTCACAGAGAGGGTTGTGGATGCATGGAACGGCCTTCCGGAGGAGGTTGTGGAGTCAAAATCAGTGGTGGAATTCAAGCATGCATGGGATAGTCATAAGGCAGTTCTGGGGGGTGGGGGTAGGAAGAAGTAGGCTGCTGGTTAACTAGGATCTGCAGCTTATCCAGTAGGTAGGGAAATGGGCAGACTGGGTGGGCCAAGCGGTCCTTATCTGCCGTCAAATTCTATGTTTCTATGCATTCTTGAATTCCCCCAGTGTTTTTGACCCCACGACCTCCTCAGGAAGGCCATTCCACTTGTCCACCACCCTCTCCATGAATAAATACTTCCTCACATTGCCCCTGAGCATAGAAACAAGGAAGGGTCTCAGTCTGCAGTATTTGCTCCACACAAGGGCACCGCACAAGGGGCCCTTGCACGGAGCAAATGCTTTGTGAATTGGACAGCACTGATATTCACATCCCCTCCCCCACATTTGCTTTGTGGCCCCACCACACATTGCTCCAGCGCAAACCTGGTTTGAGCACACAATCCGGGCTTTTGTGAATACCAACTCAGCGCAAAACCCGATTTGCTCACATAAAACCGGGTGTGTGCCGGGGAAAAGTTTTGTGAATCCTGGCCCAGTTCTCTTCATTTCAAACAACATGAAGTCTTGCTGTATTCTGACTATTGCAGTTAGGTCCTGCCTTTCAACTGCCCCGGAGAACAAAGGGTTAACTTTTCTATGCCTTGCATAGAACGTTCATCACGAGCTAGGTTGAAGCCCCTGTCTGTTGTTGTTCAAACTGCAACCATCAGATTCTTTACTCTGCCTCACTGAACAGTCGCTCCAGAGTTTTCTCCTGCTGCTCAGTTCAAAAGTCAGTTAAAGTATCGGTTTTCGGTTGGTTTCTACTGAATTGTTGTTTCCGCATAGTCGGTTCAAGTCTCTGTCTGTGATACCGTGAGTACTAGATAGGTTTTTGTTCTGTTTTCTGTGTGGAACTTGTAAACTGTGGATCAGTTCAGCTGAACCGATCATTTTGAGGTAAAACTTGTGCTTTACTTTAGTGTGTGGTTACCAGTCCATATCGGTTCTAAAAAAAAAATGGGGTTTAAGCACGTTTTTTTTCCAAGACCCGTGACACGGTCAGGAACCAACAAGGGAGTCTTGCCTGGCAGATTGCCGAAAAAAGGGTAAGTTTTGGTTAGGTTGGCCATGTCTGAGAAACCCAAGAAAAAAACTGGGCCCACTGGGTTCAACACTGCAGTGTGTATGTGTGAGGGGAGGCCTTTGCTAAGGCTGATCCCCACACCACCTGTGTTTATTGTCTGGGGTTTGACCACCTCGATTCAGACTGCCAAATATGCAAGAATATTCCCAAATCTACCCTGGAAAAAAGATTAGGTAGACTGAGGAAATGGGAGGCCGAGAAGTCCGCTGACCCAGATGGCCAGCCCAGTTTGGTTCCGACCGAACCAGAAGGAGTGCCCTCTGACCAGGGCAATACTTCTTCGGGCAAAAGGAGAGCCAATTCTGAGGAATTGGTTCTGACAAAAAGGAAAAGAAAAGACAAATCGACCGGTTTGGACCCAGAATCTCATACTCTGACCACCGATGAGATAGCCAAAGTGATTAGGATTATGGAATCGCTTCGATCGGTTCTGACCGAACCGGCACCATCTGGCAGGGGCTCGGTTCGGTCAGTTCCCCCAGTTCCGGATTATACCTTGGAAGAATTTTATGAACCGGAGTTTGAGGATGAGGGAGAGTATGAGGATGATTATGGTGATGGTGAAAGTCTGAATGTGCCTATTGACCCGGACATCTCCCCAGACAGACCTTCAGGTGTTTCTCCTCCTAGGCTTTCTGAGTCCCCTTCACACTACATGTTCTACAGAAAGGTGGCTTCCTGTGGAGGAGGCAGTAGAGGATCAGGAAGAGCCTGATTATATTGAAATGATGGACATCCCAGAGTCCAGAAGACTGACTGTCTATCCTCCTCCACAAATCTTTTGGGAAACAGACACAAAAGATTCTTAAGTCTCCTAATTCTATACCTCCTGTGGACAGAAGAATGGACATGAGGTATACTCTCTCAGGCTCAGACATGGAGTTCCTTTTTCAGCAATGCAGCCATGTTGGAGTTGTACAGGCTGCTGCCTGCGATAAGGCAAACATTCCCTTGGCATCACACCCCCCAGAAAAGGACTCCAGGAAGACTGATGCCATGGCAAAGACACAATACATGGCAGCATCTTTGGAACTCAAGCAGGCTAATTATATGGCCTATGCAGCCAGGTACCAGAAGTCCAGGTGGGACACTGTACTGGCACTAGCTAAACAGGCTCCCACCCAGCTTGCCAAGGAGCTGGAGCAGGTGGCTGCAGATGGGATTGAGGCATCGAAAGTACAGTTTCATGCTGCTGTGGACTCCAACAATGTATCATAAAGAGTCATGGCTACATCTGTGGCTCTTCGGAGAATGGCTCAGCTCGGATGTACTAGCCTCTCACAGGATACCCATGGATTTTCCTGTAGTTGGTAATTCTCTGTTTGGGGAGCAGACAGAGAATTACATGAAGAAAATGGACGAATACAGGACCACTTACAGGAGTGCTCAGGCCAAAGAAAGGCAAGCAACTCCTCAAAGGCAGCAGTCCAGGGGCAGGGGCATGCCTTTCCAAAGGCCTTTTTACCAAGCTCAGGCCTCCTCTTCTTTGTTTTCGCAGAGGGGGTTCTTTAGAGGGAGAGGCAGAAGGGGGATGAGCAGGCCTGCATCCACCCCTCAGCCTAAAGCCCCTGCCAAGCAGACACCCTGATGGGTCTGCCCGGGTCGATTCTCCTATACCAGTAGGGGGCAGGCTGGCTTACTTTGTCCAGGACTGGATGTCTCTTACATCAGACAAGTGGGTCCTGGAAGTAGTAAGCCAGGGACTGGTTCTCAGCTTCAAAAAATTTCCCAAGATGAGAGCCAGATCTTTTCCACCTGCAAATCTCTCAGAGACCCTTGCCCTAGAGGCAGAGGTTTCTTCTCTCCTAGCTCTCAGAGCTGTAGAGAGAGTTCCCACCCTACACAGGGGCAAAGGATTGTACTCCAGGTACTTCCTAACCCCGAAAAGACAGGAGAGTGGCGACCCATCCTGGACCTAAGATATCTGAACAAACATCTTTTAAAGCCAAAGTTCAAAATGGTAACTCTGGGAATTATCCTTCCCTCTCTAAGGCCAGGGGACTGGCTAGCCTCCCTGGACCTCAAAGATGCCTACTTTCACCCTCCCATCAGGTGCTCCCACAGAAAGTACCTCAGGTTCGAGTTGTCCTCAGGCCACTATCAGTTCAGAGCAATGCCCTTTGGCCTAACATCAGCCCCAAGGGTTTTTACAAAGTGCCTGGCAGTAGTAGTTGCCTTCCTGAGAAGACAAAAGATTTCCATTTTCCCATACTTGGATGACTGGTTCATAGTAGGTCAGTCTCCAGACCAAGTGAAGTCACATCTGCAAGTGATCCAGCAAGTGCTCACTTCTTTAGGATTCCTTTTCAACCTACCAAAGTCAGTTCTTGAACCAGTGCAGCTCCTCACCTTCATAGGTGCAGAACTGGATGCAGTAGAGGCAAGAGCCTTCCTTCCCCTGGAAAGGGCAAGGACCCTTATGGAACTGGCCTCTTCATTCAGCCTTCAGGTGTCTCGACCAACAAGGCATTTCCTTCAGCTACTGGGCCACATGGCAGCTTCCACAGCAGTGGTCCAGGGGGCAAGATTCCAAATGAGGGACATTCAGTTCCACTTAAGAGCTTTTTGGTCCCAAAGAAAGGATTCCCTTACCAAACTAATTCCAGTGACTCAAACCCTGATCCAAGCCTTGCAATGGTGGCAGGATCAGGACAGTTTGAGACAAGGGGTTCCATTTGTCACTCAGTCTCATTCAGTGATCCTCACCACAGATGCTTCCCTGCTGGGCTGGGGTGCACATTTGGGGGACCTTACCACCCAGGGACTGTGGTCGCCTCAGAAATCTCTGCTTCACATCAATCTCTTGGAACTCAGAGCAGTGTTTCTGGCACTGCAAGCTTTTTCCAAATCTGTACAGAACAAGGTGGTTCAGGTCAGAACAGACAACACCACCACCATGTGGTACATCAACAAGCAAGGAGGCACTCACTCTGTGGCCTTATGCAAAGAAGCAATGAAGTTGTGGTCCCTGGCCTATTCCCTGCAAACCTCTCTGATAGCAGTTCACCTCCCAGGGAAGGACAATGTCCTAGCAGATGCTCTGAGCAGAATATCCCAGGGCCATCACAAATGGGCCCTAGATCCTCTGGTGTTGAAAGTGATTTTCTCAAGATGGGGCACTCCAGAGATAGATCTTTTTGCAGCCCCAGACAATCACCAACTTTCTCTCTTTTGTTGCAGACCCCCAGTCTTGGGCTCAGTCCCCCTGGATGCTCTGATTCTGAACTGGGAGGGGAAATTTCTGTATGCTTTTCCCCCCTTCCCTCTCCTGTTCAGAGTGTCAGTCAAGTTAAGTTCACAACCATGCAAAGTGATTCTGATTGCTCCAGACTGGGCCAGACAGCCATGGTATCCCTTGTTGCTGTCCCTAACAGTCCATCTTCCCCTGTCTCTTCCCAGGAATTACAACCTGTTAACATCCTCCCAGGGGAGGATTTGGTACCCGAGTCTTCAGTCCTTCAATCTCAAGGCTTGGATCTTGAAAAGTTAGAGTTTGCAGATCTGCATCTTTCCCAAGGGGTTCTGGATATCCTTAAGGCTTCTCAAAAGCCTTCCACCAGAAAGACTTACAACTCCAAATGGAAAAGATTCAGCATTTGGTTTTCTAAGAAGAATATTTCTCCAGACTCTGCTGAATTGCCTACGGTTCTGGATTATATGGTCCATCTTAATGGCCTAGGTCTCAGACCAGCTGCCCTCAAGGTACACTTGACAGCTGTTTCTGCTTTCCTGTCTGTAGGCAAATCTTCCTCTCTGTCATCCCATCCTGTATTCTGTAAGTTTTTCAAGGGATTGCTTCACACCAGTCCCCCCTTTAGGGACCCTGCTCCTGCTTGGGACCTTAATGTTTGCATTGCTCAGCTTATGCAACCTCCTTTTGAGCCTTTGTCCCCAGCAGAGCTTAAGTACTTGACTTGGAAAACTGTGTTTTTGGTAGCCATCATTTCTGCCAGACGTATCAGTGAATTGCAAGCCCTGTCAGTGGAATCTGATTTCATCTCTTTTCACAGAGATAAAGTGGTCCTTAGAACTAACAGAAAGTTCTTGCCTAAAGTGGTTTCAGATTTCCACCTCAACCAGTCTGTATCTCTTCCTGTTTTCTTCACTGATCATTCCTCCTCGGGAGAGAGGAGGCTACACAGTTTGGATGTTAAAAGAGCCCTTAGCTACTACATAAAGCATACCAAGGGTCACAGGTTTGAATCCCTCCAGTTGTTCCTCACTTATGGAGAAGTTGGTATGGGCAAACCTGCCACTAAGAGATCTATTGCCAGGTGGATTGTTTCTTGTATACAATTCTGCTATGAAAAACTGGGTAGAACTCCATCCTCAGGCCCGAGGGCTCATTCCACAACAGGTACAGCTGCTTCCCTGGCTGCTGCCAGGGATATTCCTCTCTTAAAAATTTGTCAAGCAGCCACCTGAAAAACCGTCCATACTTTCACCAAGCATTACTTTCTGGATATCCAGGCTAGGAGTGATGCTCAGTTTGGCACAGCAGTACTTCAGAGCCTATTTCCAAAGTAGGTTCTGTCCCTCCTCCATGGAGGTACTACTTGGTAGTCTGCAATAGTCAGAATACAGCAAGACTTCATGTTGTTTGAAGAAAAAATTACTCACCTTAGTAATTATGTTTCTTCTAGTGGAGTCTTGCTGTATTCTGACCTCCTCCCTGCCTCCCTCTCAGAACCTAGTTTTTGGGATGTGGGTGGGCAGGAGTAGTGTTAGCACCCTAGGGTGTCCATTTTACACCCTCTTTTTTCTTTGGGTGTAATGTTGTTTTTTGGGTGTGTTTTTGTTTTTGGGTTTCCTGACTTGAGTCTTCCTTTGAGAACCAAAAACATTATATATATTTGCCAGTTGGCTAGTAAAAATTTTACAGTTTCCACGCAGAACACCTAGTGAATTTTTGCTCGTAAAGATCTGATGGTTGCAGTTTGAACAACAACAGACAGGGGCTTCAACCGAGCTCGTGATGAACATTCTATGCAAGGCATAGAAAAGTTAGCCCTTTGTTCTCCGGGGCAGTTGAAAGGCAGGACCTAACTGCAATAGTCAGAATACTGCAAGACTTCACTAGAAGAAACATAATTACTAAGGTGAGTAATTTTTCCTTTGGGCCTTTTTCCAGCAAACTGCTATGTAACTATTTTCCGAAATTGTGGCTTTTAGTAAGAACATTAGAAGCCAAAAGACTTATTCTGAGATATTGGAAAAAAGACACAGTACCGACATTAGCAGAATGGTTGGAATATACGAGTTCAACAGCTAACAATGAGAGACTCAGTAATTTAAGTTTGAAAACAGTCTTACGGCTACACTCCATCTATCTGATGGTCTTTTGTTGTGCTATGAGCTTTTGTTATTTTATTCTGCTCATGCTATGGGTATGCACCGGAAATATCTCTCTTGCCACATTCACTGCTGACTGAACCACTACCACCTTGGATTGTAATTTGTTCGGCGGATTTGAGGTCACGCAGTAGACTACAACCTACTGCTTTTTAAACTCTTGGACTGTTGTCAGGATCTAGACTCTAGTGGCATTCAGTTTACCATGCTAACGTATTTTCATGAAACTATATACTGCTGTGAAGTGTGTTACGATTATTGCAATACTCATTTTAAAAAAATTTGATCCTACGATTTAAATTTAGCATGTTCATACTACTCAGCATACATTAACTGTTTGTTAAAATTTGAAATAGTAGATCTGTTTGTTTTAAACTAGATATACACCAGTGTATTTTAGTTGATAGTAACTTAGAATTTTATAGCTGTTTATGTAGTTAGCCACTGTTGATAACTTTGTTTTTAAGTAACGATAGAGAGTATAAGGCTTTTGTTACTGGCACATCAGTTTTTTAGAGTTGGCATCGTAGGTATGCTCACCGACTATTAATAGATAAAGCTCTTTGTAGAACACTGCTGGTTCGAGCGTTTACAGATTAAAAAATTTTCACTTGATCATTGTTTTAATCTTTTTGCCACCTTGCTTTGAACAAACATATATCCTGACAAAAAGAGGTATTTGTTGTCTCAACTTCAGGTTATTTGACTTGATATCAAATTGCTAGGTCCTTTTTTCCCCTCATACACTTCTTTTTCTTTTCTCATTTTAAGATTCCTTTTGCAGTCATGGTAAATTACAAAATCATTTCCTGGAATGTTAAAGGGCTAGGGAACCCCATTAAAAGAAAAAAAAGTAGTAACATATCTGAATAAAAATAAGCCAGACACAGCCTTTATCCTGGAAACACATATATCACAAGATGAAGCAGAAAAACTTGAACATCATTGGGTATGTCAAGAGGAGCATAGCTGTTTCAACACTAAACAATGCAGAACATCCATTCTGATACAAAGGGGGTGAATAGGTGGACACAGCTGAAGGGATACAGGACCTACAGGAAGATCTGGAAAAGCTGGTGAGGTGGTCCAGGATCTGGCAGCTTGGCTTCAATGCCAAGAAATGCAAAGTTATGCATATTAGAGCCAAGAATCTCAGGACAGAGTACTACCTGGGTGGAGTCCAAGTATTTGCATCAGAGGAGGAGAAGAGCCTGGGAGTGATGACCACTAGTGACCTGAAGCACTCCACACAGTGCAAGAAAGCAGCAGCAAAGGCAAACAAGTGCTGGGATGCATATCTAGGGGGACCAGTAATAGGAGACAGGAGGTTATACTGCCGTTGTACAGGTCACTGGTAAGCCTCATCTAGAGTATGGAGTTCAGTACTAGTGCCCACACCTCAAAAAGGACATTAACCTGCTGGAGAAGGTCCAGAGGAGGGCTACAAAGATGACAGCAGGGTAAGGCATACGAGGAGAGGATGAGGGCACTGAACATGTACTCCCTGGAAGACAGGAAAGAGAGAGGGGACATGATTAGGACCTTCAGGTACCTGAAAGGGATAAATAAGGTTGATAAGGAGAGTCTCTTTAAGCTGAGTGGCAACCATAACATGATGGGGCACAGTCTTAAGCTGGAGTGTGGGAGGTTTAGGAGGGAGGTCAGGATGCACATCTTCACAGAGAGGGTGGTGGACACTTGGAATGCACTGCCATAAGAGGTCATTTTGTTGAAGACAGTGAACAACTTTAAGAGAAGCTGGAATAGGCATAGGGGGAAGTAAGGATAATGGGTAGGGAGAATGGGAGGAGTGGGGAGGGAGGGCAGAGACAGTAGCTTAAGCTGTGGACCCTGCAATATGAGTAGACTTGATAGACCAATTAGCCTTCTTTTGCTGGCTTCTTCTTATGTTCATATGAATTTTACTAAGCATTCACATATAGCGGATCAGAACGGAAGAGTCAGAATTTTGGCAGGTACTCTGGGTGGGTGGAAAGTGGTTTTATGTAATATCTATGCTCCTAATTGTGGTCAGGAAGTTTTCTTAAACCAAATGTGTATAGAACTCACCAAACTTCTGGATTATGATGTCATCTTTGGGGGAGATTTTAATCTGGTTATAGACCCAATCTTAGATCCTTGAACAAGACTGTGCAGTTAGAGACTAAAGCCAAGGTTTCCCTTAGGAAAACACTTCTCGATCTCTCCCTAACAGATAGTTGGCAACTAGTCCACCCCAAAGGTAGAGACTATACTATTTTCTCACATTAACATCAATCATACAGCAGGATAGATTATTTCCTCCTGTCAAACAAATGAATGAACTCTATCTTTGGGGCGGACATAGACAGCATATCCATTTCGGACCACGTCTTGACTAGTGTTGGTATTGATTGGGACAATAGGGGTGAGAAAACACACAGGTGGAGGATGAATACTCATTTACTAAAAGATAAGAAATTCATAGAACTTCTGGAATTTAAGACCAAAGATTATTTTAAAATTAATGACAATGATACTGTCTCCAAAGCTACTCTGTGGGAAGCATATAAGGCAGTTATTAGAGGGCAGATTATTACATACGCCTCACAGAAAAGAAAAGAAAGAGAGAGAATTAAACAACAAAGAAAATACACTTAAAAAGTCAGAAGCTCTTTCTAAAACAAACAAAATTCCTACGGGTGATCTACTACATATGACAGCCTGCATCAAATTCGATGTAAATTCAATACACACTGCAAAAAGCAGAATATGCGCTATTCAGAACAAAACAGTCTTACTGGGAAGCAGAGGAAAAACCTGGTAAACTACTGGCAATGAGACTAAAAAATGCAACAGCAGAATACAATACCAGGTATTCAGACTAAAACAGGAACAGTGGTGACCAGTAATGATGACATTAACAAGGAGTTCCTTTCCTTTTATCAATATATCTGTGCCCACGCAGGAAAGAAAGATCTAGACCAAATTGATTATTTTCTTAACACTTTAGCTCTCCCCTCCCTCCCTCACTAACCAAGATCAGCTGGACTTGGATAGAGGCATTACACAACAGGAAGCTGAATGGGCCTTTAACTCTCTCCCCACTGGTAAAACACATGGGCCAGATGGTCTGCCGGGTGAATTATATAAGAAACTATGCCCCACTTTAACTCCCATATTTCATTCTATTCTGTTAGGACTGTAGGAGGATGGATTACTTACTAATACTATTCAGGAAGCATTCATAACCCTTATACCCAAGGAGGGAAAAGATCCGCTTGAATGCTCCAGTTATAGGCCCATTTTCTTACTAAACTCTGACTATACAATTCTGATCAACTGATAGGCAAGGAACAGGTGTATTTCATTCAGCGCAGGTCAGGATCGGACAATATGTGAAAGCTTTTTAAGTTATTGTGATTAGCAAGCAAAAAAAGGACCCTTATGTGGTCTTTTCATTAGATATATTTAAAGAATGTGACGCTCTTCGCTGGGATTACGTGATTAGGATACGAGAAACATTCAGGTTCAGAGAAAAATTTCTTTCCTGGATTTCTATGCTCTACAAAAAAACTACTGCCCAAATTATTACTAATGGAATCCTCTCTTCTTTTAACCTACACAGTGGGTCACGACAAGGATGTCCTTTATCCCCCTATTTGTTTATTTTAGCCTTTGAACCACTTATTCAGGCCATCAATAAGGATCAACATATATTGGGTATTAGGGAAAAATTATCATAAAACTCTAGCTTTTGCTGATGACCTGTTGCTGACTATGACAAGGCTGGTAGACTCATGCAAAGCTCTGCATGACCTTTTAGAGGGGTTTCCTGAAATCTCAGGTTTGATAATAAACTGGGACAAAACACAAGTCTTGCATAGGCATCTCTCACCTCTTATTAAAGTTGACCTAGAAAAAATACTAGATACCAAACGGTTCAGAGATTCCATTGCCTGTCTGGGACATAATGTTTCTACCAACCTGGATTCCACTGTAGAACTAAATTATGCCCCTTTTTTGAAGGAAGTTGCTGTGAATTTGGCATGATAGTCCAAACTCAACCTATCACTATGGGGAAAGTCAATGCAGTTAAAATGATCATAGCCCCTAAACTGGTTTATTTCTTTCTAAATATCCCAATGTATCTTGGAAAATGGTTCTTTAAAACACATTTGTTTTCAAAAATGCCATATGGCGTCAGAACCATCCATTGCTAGATCGATCCAAAATGGCCAGCGGGAGCAAATGAGTTAAAGGCCTTGAGAGAAACATTAGAGAATTTCTATGGAACGGGTCCCCACCTAGACTGGGTGTTAACAAGCTGAGAGCACCCAACGAAATGGGAGGGCTTGCACTACCATGGTGGGAGAGGTACCATTTGACCTTTGTGCTAAAACAGACGCTACCTCACCTGGTCAATACTTCACAACAAACTTCAGATATACCTTTATGTTACAAATGGAGCAATTCTTGTTAGGATCCAACATCCTCATAGAATTTCTATTTTTAGCTAAACCAAATAGCTGGAAAGATAATCCATGTCTATCGTTTTCTACACATATTCTGAAACAGGTTAATAATATTAACCCAAACAAAAATCCTCTAGACTTTATGCCTCTCTGGTCTAATCCCCTACTGGCATATAATAGAAAAACTTTGAACAATGACAGATGGAAAAAAAGCAGGTATTAATAGGGTAAGAGATTTGGTGAACAAGGAAACTGGTGTTCTGCTCTACTTTGCAGAGATTTAGAATAAGTTTGGGATTCATAAGTCACATTTTTATCAGTATCTACAGTTGAGGGATTTACTTAGTAAAATAGGCCTGGTACAAAACTACCGATGGGGAAAAACATAGAATGGGACCATGTAGTTAGGTTAGGTACCAGCAAGAAGAATACAGGTTTTCTTTACAAACTCCAAACATCTATTGCATTTTCTCCAGCCTCCACCATTACAGAAAAGGAGTTTTGGAAAGCAGAGTTAGGTATATCCATCAGTACAGAAGAGTGGGAAGGCACCTGGAAACAGGCTTGCTGGAGTTACAAGGAACTTCAAGGTAGGTTAATTCAGTTTATGATACTGCATGACTTTTACCATTCACCGCTTAAACTGTATAATTTTGGCCTGGCTTCAAACTCTGTTTGTGCTGTAACCAAACAGATGCTGGACTCTCCCACGTCTTATGGGGTTGTACAGCTATTCAGGGCATTTGGATCACAGTACATGAAATCTGTAGTAACCTAGCTAGTGCCTCCTTTGCCCTATCTCCGACAATTTATTTATTAGGCTGCTTTCCCGATAGCTGTAATTTAGATACACATGAGCATGTATGGCTATGTCTGGCCTCATTAGCATTAAAAAGACTGTTGTTGAGGAATTGGAAATCTCAAAAAATTCCACTTTTAAAAGAAGGGTACGATAGTATGGCAGTACTAGTCAATAATGAATGCATTAGCTACAGCATTGTTGACAAACTAGAACTGTTCCATAGAATTTGGACACCCTTTTTAGTTGTAATATGTTAACGACTCCCCATTAGGGAATCAGTCTGAAACTCTAACTCTTCTAATATATTATTACTATTAACTTCTGTGAAAAACTGTCTATATCTTGATAGTCTGATATCCTGATATTTGTTAACATTTTAAGAAAATCTACGTGCTCATTTATTAATGTATAGTTTTCCTGCTTTGATGATTTACTGTATAACTGCATTGTGTCAACCATAATATTATTTTTTTAACCTTAAATGATACTGTACTTTGGTATTTTGGTGATTGTTAAATTACTGGAAAAACAATAAAAATTTATGATGGTAAAAAAAAAAGAAACTATAAAGCTTGTTATACAAATTACCCAACTTTGTGGTTTAGAACTTTAAAAATCCCTACATCAACCTATATGGAGTAACCCCAATATAATGTTAAATGAGAAAACACTAAATTTTAATTCACTTAGAGAGAAAGGTTTTCAGACTTAAAAGATTTATATTCTTCAGTACAAATCAGATTGTGGGCGGATATCACAGATATAATGGCTTTAGATAGAGAAGCACAGTTGAAAGTTTCCATTCTGCTTAACCATATTAGAAACTTGGAACTCAATGGGGCTATTGATCAGGAAGTGAATATCAATACCAAAAACCTCCTAGTTGTCTTGGTGATGAAAACCTCTGTATCTTCCTTTTATACATATTTAATAATGTCTGCCACTTCAGAAATCAATGAGTGTAAAAATAGATGGGCAGAAAAATTAGGAGTAGATGGAACTGGGTTAAAAATTTCAGTTTCGCTCTCAAGGCTTTTTTCAGTAGTGGATTACAAGCTTATACAATATAAAACACTACATAACCTTTACTGTACCCCCAGACACATGTTTAAAATGAAAGTCCAGCAGGATGATAAATGCCCAAAAATGCAGAATTCCTAACGTTGATCTGATACACATGTTTTAGACCTATACTAAAATACAGGTACTGTGGAACCGGATTAAAGATTTCCTAAGGGTTATCTCATTACCAGTTAATTCCATTAACATCTAGACATGTGTTCTGGTAACTTCTTTGGCATACAGAACATTACTCAAGAACGGGAATACACCTTAGCGTTAGTCTTAGTTGCTAAAAATAATACCCTGAAGCTGTGGGTGAAACGAGCTTCTACGTTAAATGAATGGAAAGTAGAACTGTTGGAAGCTCTCAGATAAGAAAGGCCCAAATCTTTTGAAAAAAAAAAAACAACTGGCAATCCTTATTTCACTTGCTTACAGGATAGGGTACGGATTGATCCATTATTCTCGGGTCTCTAGTTGTGGTTAGTATTTTCTTCTCTAGCTAACATACTTTTTTATATCTCTTTTTATTTGGCCTCATCTAGGCCTTTTACAACTACTCTGAGATACTCAAACACTGTTTAAATGATTTTTATTTTCCTTTTTGTTTTTAGTCGTAATAATAATTTTATTCCTGACAACATGAACTAGGTAAAAAATTCCCATTGAGCTTGCACTCGTTTATAAGGAATACCTTATTTCTAAAAAGCCTAGTAACAGTAGGGATACAATAACATCAAACCAATTGTATTATTGTTGCCTGTTAAATTTTAAATGAATTACTTCAGCAGTTCTGTGTGTGCATTGTTAATTTTAATGTTATTTTTCCTGCTTTTTCTGCTGTTTTCTCTCCTCAACAACTGCTCCTCAATCTTTCTTCTCTTTTCCCCTGATCTCGGCTCGGCCCCTAACTGCCACCTCCTGCTTAATTCCCCTCCTTCTCCCCTCCCCCTCTCTGCCCTCTGGGCTACCTGGCTACTTGTATTTATTTCCAGCTTGTAACCACTCTCTCCTCTTTCCTTCAGGGTCGTGAGGGCAACTGCTGTTAAGCCCTCCCCAACCCCATGCTGCATTGTAACAACATCCCACACTGCACTAGAATGACTGAGTGAAGGTACACGACAGGAACACAGACAAATTTGATTTTGGCGCCTTCTATTTTCTGAACTTTCACTTAAACCTGCTCTCAGTGCCTTAGGAGTTGCCGTCTGCCTGTTAAATTTTATCCTGCCCCCTTGCTCTATTAAATGCCCATACGCTCTTCTCCCCATCTCCTACACTGTTTAATATTCATTGTGGTAGGTGGTTCTACCTCTCACTCATGATCTTCCCCTTCTACCACACCGTCTAATATTCATTGTTGTAGGTGGTTCTGCCTCTCACTCCTGATCTTCTTTGGTCTTACCTAGTCATAAAAGCCCTGCCCTAATCACATCTGCTCTACTGCTGCCCTGACATTACAAAATGTCCCTCTTTCATTTTGCGCTGGTGTCTGCTCTGTCCTCAAAACAGACAAACTCAAATTTCAGTTCTAATCCTCGTTAATTGGCCTTTCCTGCTGTCCAACCCACTTTTCAAGTACTGCGCATAATGCCAATCCTCTGACTGCTGACACACCTTGGCTGTTTTCATCCTCAGTGGCAACTCCTTTCTCCAATTACTGACTCTCCTGGCTATGTTTGTCCTCAGCACCAAGAGAACTCTTCAATCCTTAGACTGTTTGTTTCCCTGCTTCGCTCTAGTATCTCTTTCTGACGCTCCATGCTTCCTTGTTTCCCTGTGCTATCTCCCACCATGTTGGCCTCCTCTAAACCCTTAGGCATGTTCATGGCTACAGCTGGTCTGCCACTTTCCCTTTTATATCTCTCCCACCTCTTCATTACCTTCCCAGCTTGTGATCCTGACTATCTTATGTACGATACACCCTCATTCATCTTCTCAAATCTCCTAATTCACAATTATCCACCTCTTACATATCACCGCCTACTGAAAGCCATTCACCCTGCCAAGCTGAGTTAATTCCTCATGACTCGCCCTCCCTTTGTGCATAAATGGTGCAGACGTCTGTCTTGGCTTTGCAGAAAGACATGGGTAACTTTCCTGTGCCTAGCCTTATCAGGGAACATTACTAAGGTTCATACTAAGGTGGTTAGGTGCAAGGTGGCTAAGAGGCCCATCACAGCACAAAAATCAATTATAATACCCCAAATTGGCTTTATTGATGGTAAATTTATCAAGGCGATTTTAAATGTTGCTTTATTTTCGCTAATGACAATTTCAAAAGGTAGACTAGTCCAAGGGTCGATAATTCTTTGGGTAAAATAATACTTCCATGATACATGATTGAGTTTAGCCCTACTAATCTGCAGTGGATGACCTCTAGTGTTATATTGTTTTTAAACATGAAACCCATTTGGGTAAACAGATATGAGTCATTTATGATATCAAACATATAGATTAAGTCACCTCGGAGAAGTCTAAGCGGTAATGGCATCAGATTAAAACTTTTTAAACGTTGTTCATATTGAACATTGAAGAGTCCTTTTATATTCTTAGTAAATTTCCTCTGGATTTTTTCTAGAGATGCCATCTCTCCCTTTTTATATGGACACCAAAGTTGTGATGAATATTCTAAGTGTGGCCTAACATAGGCTCTGTATAACGGTAACATAACTCTAGGATCTCTTGATTTACTGTTTCTTTTGATAGCCCATAATATTCTATTAGTCTTATTAATTAATTTATTTAAAATTGGTGAACGGGAAAGGCACGCTGAGCTGAAACTCATTTCCAGGTATGACCCAGATACAAGGTGTACACAGAAATATACAGACGTACATAAATTTTTTGGTTACAGATGGTAATAGCAGCAGCTATAGACAGTGGCCAGGATATTCAGAAGGGTTGCACATGGTGCAACACAGATGCACCATGCGCAACCCACTGATGCACCCCGGCATGATATTCAAAAGGGGAAAGTGCACGGCACAAATCCTGATGCGCTGGGATGCATCAGTAATGCAAGCATTGCAAGTAGGGGGGGCATGCCCATGCATACTCCGCACATCCCGATATTCAGCCCGGGATACACTGAGCAGATGCAGGCACAACCCCTACTTGCACTGCACACAGTTGAGCCTAAAAAAAAGGAGCAACTGCTGGCCACCCACAGGTGAGCTGCCATATTGCAGGGCAAAACACGGCAGCTGCCAGCTGTGGGTGGCCACCCGAGCTCCGACTGCACCATCCATTGGGTGGCGCCTCCCCAATGCCCGATCACAGGCATAGGTATATAATTGAAATGTTCAATATCCCTGGTGGTCCAGTGGACTGCTTGCAACCTGATTGTGGGCATTAGTACATTTAAAACATCCTGATTTATCCCTGGTGGTCCAGCGGTACCTCCCTCCACACCTGCCCACTGAGCCCCACCACCCTGCTCCCCCTCCGGTCAGTGGCAGGCGGCAGTTTCACCCACAAGCCACTGGGCCGCCCACCACGACTGACTGCGTGCGAATGCGGCTGTACACCCATTGGTGTTGACAGTGTGGGCCAGTAGGTCATGCAGACCATACCGTACTACACAGTCCCGATATGTGATGGATCCATTCACATATCGGGATATAATGCGGTATGTCTACACCCATTGGCCCTGTGGTGGGCGCACAACCGTACTGTACCAGTTAAGAAGCGGCTTATGCTGAGGTGAAGACTACCGCCCACCTGTTGACGGGGGCGGGTGGTGAGCCTCGGTGGGCAGAAGGGGAAGGTACCGCTGGGCCTGAGAACCGATCAGGATGTTTCAAATGCTAATGCTGCCAATTAAACTGGAAAGTTCACTGAACCACCAGGGATATTGGACGGTTTTTAATTATACACATGCCTGCAATCGGGCATTGGGGCACTTTGCCACATTGTGCAGGGGGCGGCGGTCCCTGACGGCTGCAGCCTGGCAGGATGCCAGGCGCACGTCACAAGGGATCAGCGCACCTGCATGCAAATGGGGCCATAATGACATGCTAATGGCCCCAGTTGCACCCTGCATGCATTATGGCCCCATTTGCATAGCCATCGCTGAATATCGCGGCTCCTGCGCCTAGCGCAACCACACTTGCACTGGCGCATCCCCCTGCTCCACTCTTTCCACTTGCACTGGGGCAGTGCCACTGCGCCATGTGCATTGCGGGAGGCCAGGTTGCAATATTCAGTGGTGCTGAGCCATGGCGCAGCTCCATTGAATATTGCCCAGTCGACACCTTGGCGCATCCCAGTTGCTCTGTGTCCTGCTTGGGCCCCTGCTAGGTACATTTCAGAATATCCCACCCAGTAAGTACAAACCTATAGAAATACAATGTAGATGTTTAACTTTACAGAAAGGTAATACACAGGCACTGTACTGAATCATATTTACAATTTGGTATAGATAAGCACAGGCATAGTACAGCAAGAAGCAGGATGGCCTCATTAATCTGTTTATTATACCCTAGATCAGTTGTTATGTATATGCCTAGATCCTTTTCATTGGTGGCAATTTCCAAAGGAATCCCGTTTAAAATGTTCATGGCTGAAGGGTTGTTAAAGCCAACATACATCACCTTACATTTTGAAGAATTCAAACGCATATCCCAGGTATCAACCCAATCTAATATCCTATTTATGTCTCGTTGTATTATGGAAATATTATCTTCACCATCACATGGCCCACCAAGTTTAACATCGTCGGCACATTTAATGGAAGTTTTTTTTTTTTTTTTTAATTTATTTCCCTCCGGTCGCAGCCCCATGGACCTCTCTCAGGCATCCAAGTCTGTCCTGCCCACCAGAGGTCCCCCCGAGCTGTACTTCCTCTCTCCCCTCCTCCCTGCAGCCAGTACCCCTGGTCTAACCCTCCCAGGGTGGGTCACCCTACTCCTCTTGGGCGCTCTTGCAGACAGACTCCAGCTGCAAGGTAGGATCGGCAGTGGAGGACCTGGAAGGTCAGTCAGGGTTGGCCCAGTGATGGGCATGGGGGACTGGCGCCATTGCCTATCCATGGTGACATTGTTTTCCCTTTTCTTGTGTGCCCTTAGAGCTTGGAAGTGTAATGATGTCCAGCTCAGCTGGTGCACGCTCCCGCACACCCCCAAATGATGTCTGCCGTAGCTCCAGTCCCCAGCAACTTGCAGCCATGCATTGTAGTGCCTCCAGCCTAAGCTAGAGGTCACCAGTGCAGTGGCAGGTGGATCCCCCCACTTCCCGGGGAAGGAGAGCAGTGCTAGGGATGCTTAATCCTATCCCCTCCCTGCCGACCCCCGACGACCTGGGCTCGTTCCCGAACCTGGGTCGCCAGCGTGGCGTGAAGTGTGGCGTCCAGCGCCTCAGCCCTCAGCACCACTGGGCCGGCTTATTTAAAGGAAGTTGACAAACAATTTTTAGTAAAGTCAGCTATGAATATTTGGAATAGGCAGGGGCCCAAGACAGACCCCTGAGGGACCTCACTAGTGACAGGCTGGGAGGCAGATAGATGGCCATTTATTAAGACCTTCTGTGATCTATGAGTTAGCCAATTTTTGATCCATATGATAATGTATTTATTTATTTTAGTATCTAATAATTTAGCTATTAGGGCATGATCAGCCATAACATCAAACGCTTTGCTAAAGTCAAGATAGATTATGTCCCAAGGGGTGCCATTAGCTATGTTTTTACTAACATTTTCATAAAAGCACATCAAGTTGCCTAGGCAACCCCTACCGTTTTTAAACCTATGCTGCTCTATATCAACTGTGTGAATTGTATCACTGACAAGATCTTCAATTAGACTTTCAAGTACTTTGCAGATTGCAGATGTTAAACTAATAGGTCAGTAATTTTCCCAATTAGAATGAGGACCTTTTTTATGAATTGGTATTACGTGGGTGGCCTTCCATTCTTTGGGCTCAAAATGATTCTGTAGGCAATATTCAAAAAGAAAACATAAATGGTGGGAGATATGATCAGCCAGTAGGTATAGCAGGTGACCACTGATGTCGTCTGGGCCTGGGGAGTATTTATTATTTAATGACTTAAGTTTCTCATGAACCACGCTGTCCGATAATTTGATATGTGGCTCATTTACTACAGCTATATTAACATCATTGTGATTGGTTTTGATGCTAAATACATCACAACATTTTTGATTTCAAATGTTAGCCATGTCTAGGGGGTCAAGACAAAGACTGGAGTTATGCAAAAGGGGTCCAACCTGACAGGTTTTTAAAAGAGTTGATATAAGAGTAGAATATATTTTCATTATCCTTACTGGCATTCTTGACAAGATTTAATTCCCAACATGTTTTAGCCTTTTTTATCAAAGACTTGCATTTCTTTTGAAATTTTTACATAGGCGGACCAATGTTCCTTAGTCTGGGATTTTAAATAAACCGAGTATCTTTTTGGTTTTTTGTCTTAATGCCCGCTGTATATTTTTGGACAGCCGTTTTGGCTTAATCTTCCTCTGGCCTTGCTTAACTATAAAGGGGATACATTTATCTCTTAACTGTAGTACCGTCTGTTTAAAGAAATTCCAACTACCGTCAGCATTCAAAGGGGACATATTATTATCCCAATTGATACCCCTGAGTGAGGCTGTAATGCTTGGTAAATCTGCTTTATTATATAGATACATTTTAGGTTTATTAATGTTTATGGAAACATACTGATCAAGGTAAAAATTAATTGAACTGTGGTCATTATTGCAAATGGGGATAGAATATTAACACCTTGTATATTAAGATGATTGCTATGAAACACAAGATCTAAGATATTTTATTTTTATTTATTTAGTTTTTGTTGACTGGATAAGTGCACTAGACAAATCCTGCCTATTTTCAGGCATGACCCGGGGGAGTGGAATACAAATGAATGCCAACTGACGTTGAACCAGATTAAGCTGTTGGTGGTATTTTTAGTGAATAAGGGAAATTTTGGCCAGGACACCGCAGAAATTCCCCTACTCTTTTCGATAAGTGCCATGGGATCTTTAACATCCACCTGAACTACCACCAATCCAGGCAGACGGGACCTCGGTTTAACGTCTCACACAGAAGACGGCACCTCAGAAGTGCAGCACCCCTCTCATGCTGCTCTACAGTGTCAGTACTGGGATATTAACCCAAGTACCCCCTAGTGGGTAATGAAATACATTGTTGGAGGTTGAGTTGTTGGGAGCAGGCTAACATTTTTTTTCCTGCAGTTGTAAGTGCAATACCAGTATCCCATGATATGACACCTAAGTTAAACTCTCCCATGCATACCATGGTGCCATGTTCGCAGGCGTTCTCAAATTCTATGATAATACCCTCAGTAAGGGTTATATCTGCACTTGGAGGTCTATTACAAACTCCCAGTATAATATTTTTGGGACCAAATAAGATTTTAACCCATACCTATTCAATGTTTACATGAGGGTTTTTAATTTCTGTAGAGATTTCGACTGAATCAAGGGCATCATTTACTAATAGGGCGACACCAAGACCTATTCTGTTGGGTCTGTTCAAATATATAGTGTTTAAAATCTGGTATTGTACAGTCCCAGGTTACTTTGTCGTCCCCCCATGTTTCAGTAATTGCAATAATATTAACTTTATTTTCAAGGGCACGTAGTTTAAGTTCATCTATTTTGTTTTTCAGACCTCTGGCATTAAAATAAAGAAATGTTATATGTTGAGCAGTACCCTGTATGGACAATGTATTGCTGGGTTTGACGTTAAGAGAGGCTGGAATACCACACCTCTCCACCAGAGATCTAGTTTAAATGTAGGTTTATACGATTCGTGAAATGCTTCCCCAAAAGCTGTACCACGCCCCCAAAAAATAATTCACAATGACCAGAAAATTCTTCCCAATGAGTAATACATAAAAGCTGTAGATATAAGCACCACTTCCTTAACCATTCATTATATTGTTTTATTTTCATATTTAATGATGGAGCAGCTCTGGGTATAGGGAGAATTTCAGACATTGTAATATCGCACCCCATCTTGGGTTAGTTAGGACCACTGTGTGCTGCTTAACAGTAAGCAAATTTTCTTTACCATTATTATTTGCCTCTGCCTGAATTACTACTGGATTCCCCCCCTTTCAGACAGTATATTGGGGAGCATGCTTGTGATGGCTTGTAATTTAGCCCCCCAAAAAGGAAGAGCAAGTCCAGTTTGCTTTGTCCGGGTTACAAATGGCTTTATCAAGATGTTTTATGACAGAGTCTCCAATAACAAAAGTTTGTCTTATGTCTTTAGTTATTAAGTTTGGAGCAACGGAATTTGTGAGAGCAGGGGAGGTCTCTATTAAATTAATAAGGTCACCCATAATGCTAGGGGGACCAGCAGTAGATACCAGGTGCATATGCTCAGTCAAGGGACCAATAGCCTTGTTATGGTCCAAGAAATTATTAGTATTACATGGGGAGGTAGTAGGGTAATTGGGGGCATCCTCCATTAAGTTTAATAGGGGTTCATATCTATTTTCCGTGCTTAAAGTGAAAGCATATGCTTTTCTGCCCTTTTTTAATGGATGCCTATTTTGAATCTCGTACTATCTGTCATCAGGTCCAACAGTATGGTCCTCTTCCCTCATCTGCTTTTTATTACCAGTGTCAAAAGTTAAGGGACCATCCAGGGGAGTATTTGTAGGGGTAGTAGGCTGAAGTAAGTTGCCAATTTCAAGAGGAACCACAGATTTAGAATCTGAGCTATCATTACTACTGGGAACAACCAAATTGCTGGTAGAGCCTATTTCTGGCGTTGTGCCATACTCTCTTGACTTTTTTCTAATTCCAGCAAATGAACATTAAAAAGGGAAATAGCATACAAAAGTTCTTTATTTTGTCTACATTTATTACAGGTAAACATTGCTAATGACTTAAGTGTACTCCCTACTACATACATTAGACATGTATTGCAGTGTACCCCTATTTTCCCATCTGTGGTACTAATTGTCAATGCCATAATATCTACAATAATAGCACAAAGATATGCCTATGACTGAGCACAGTTATGATATAGTCATAGGTGCCAGAACAGGGGGGCCACTAGGGCCATGGCCCTACTACTTTCATTAGTGGCCCTAGCACTTTTTGCTATCATGGTAATATATTTAATAGGGGAAAATTTACCTCTTACGTCCATGGCCCTACCACTTTTCAAACCGTTCCGTCACCATTGGATATAGTTACCTAAAAGCTCACATCGGGCCGTAATTCAAATAGTCCTACCCACACGCGGTCGTTGTAGCGAGCTATGGTGGAACGCCACTAACGCCAAACACACCAAATATGCCAAACATGCGCAGACACGTGTGTCTTTGCACATGACTTCACGCCCGCTGATGCGCATGTGCCCTGCTCGGCTTGCCCTGCTCACAGCAGGCTCCCCTTAAGTAGCGAGGGATGACCCAGAAGAGTTATTCCTGGGGTCACTCACTCGCACACAGCTTCCCTGAAGTAAACAATTGTTTATAGCCCTATAAGTGAGTACAGATACATGCAGGACCTTGGATCAAGCTCTGTAAACTTTAAACAAGCAGTTTGTACATAAAAACACTAGCAGAGAGTAAGACAAAGTAGCGCAGCCTACTCTCTCTGAGCAGAGTTCGTTCTGCCTTTCTACCTGTTCCTTCAAAGAGAAACAGATCTCAAACACAATTATTCAATCACTCACACAAAATAAAGTGCTTTTTGTATTTTTAAAAAGGCAAAATGCCTTGTTCAGATCAAGTGCAGCAGAGAATAGGTGTGTCCAACAGACCATACACCTCTTGAGCAACAGCGTGTGGTTTTCCAGTGAGGTTAACCCTGGCCCCTTCCCTTCCACAAGACCGATCAACAACCCTTCCTGGTCCTCCTCTAAGGGCTTGAAAATTGCCCATATGAATATCAGAAGCTTACCAGCCAATTTCTATGAGCTTGAAGCTTGGGTTGCTCTCTACTCCCCTGATATACTAGGGCTCACTGAAACAAGACTCAGGCCAGGCATCCCTGATGCACTATATGCCCTAAATGGCTACAACTTTATCAGATTTTATCAGCCCTCCTCTCGTAGGGGTGGTGGGGTTGCCTTTTACATTAAAACTCACTTCAATATCTCTGTTCAACTGTCTTGGCTAAGTGGCCCCTGTGAAACTCTTCACACTGTCCTGATTTTCGGTGATGTCAAGAAATTCAACCTTTTCTGTGCATATAACCCTCCACAGGGTGCTCTCTCTGGACTAAATGAACTTGTGGGCTATCTCTACACACTAAAAGGTAAACCTGAAATCATACTTATGGGTGACTTCAACCTGGACTGGTCTGGGAGTTGCTCAGGTACATGCTCCAAAGTCCTGGCTAGACTTCACCTCTCCCAGCTTATACCTGGTCTTACTAGATTCTCTACTAATAGTTAGCATCAGTCCCTGCTAGACTGAATTGCTACAAATAGATCCAGTAAGATCCACACTGCTGGCACGATCCCTGACTCCATTAGTGATCACCTCCCCACCTTCTGCGTTTGGAATGGGCACCTCCCAAAGAGTCTCCCCAGAGTTATTACATTTCGAGATATCTTGAAACTTCACCCTGTAGCATTACTTGCTGACCTGAAGAATAGCGACTGGTCTCCCATCTTTTCCACTAGTGATGTTAATAAAGCCCTTGTCTGATTACCTTATTTCAATCCTACTCACCCTCTAAGAGCGGCATGTTCCCCTAAGGAGCAGTCGAGTCAGGGGCTCTATTACTAGATGGCTCTATAAAGATCTCATGGCCTCCATGAAAAGCAGTGACAAGGCATAGATCACTGCTAAGAAATCACAGTGGCCTGAGGACTGGATTAGATACAGAACCCTGAAAAATTCCTGCCAAAAAGACATATGGAAAGCAAAACAGACCTACTGCAAAAACCTTCTCCAATCCTCCACAGGGGGGTTTCTGGAACCACATCAAACATTTTATGGGCCAATTGCACAAGCCTTCTGTAATCAAAATGACACTAGAGAGTGCCAACTGCAGTAACTTAACTACAATCACAAATGCATTCAACACCCATTTTTCTGATTTCTTTGCCTATTTAGATTACTCAGGCCGGACTCATACTAGCCCTCAACTCTCAGACAGGCCCTCTTAAACAGGTCTCTTCTGAGAAGATACTGCATCTCCTTAAAGCCATCTCTCCCCATGGATCTGCTGGACCGGATGGATTACTGCCCAGGTTCATTAGATCTGCATCCCCCGCTCTAGCTGTCCCTGTCTCTGGGATAGTCAGCCTATCCATCATAAGCCAAACTGTGCCAACTCCATGGAAAAAGCCTGAGTGGTTCCTGTGCAAAAAAAGGAGACACAAAATCCTTGAACAACTACTGTCCTATAGCCATTCTCCCTGTTCTCTCTAAAACACTTGAGAAGCTCGTGGCCTCCCAGGTCACTAAGTACCTACATCTCAACCACCTCATATCACCTGCTCAGCATGGTTTTTGAGCAGGGCATAGTACAACAACCACTCTTATTCAACTAACCAATGATATCCAGACTGCAATGGACAAGGGCTTGCTTACGGATGCCATTTTCATAGATCTCACAAAAGCCTTTGATCTTGTTAGCCACCCACTTCTACAATCTAAGCTGCCTCCCTGGGATTCTCTCAATCTGCTACTTCTTGACTTAACAGCTACCTTTCGGGCAGAAATCAGTTTGTCTAAATTGAGACTGTAACCTCAGATCTTGCCTCCACTAACCTCAGGGTTCCCCAGGGGTCTATACTTGGCCCCCTCCTTTCCTCTCTCTTTATTAGCAACTCGGCATCTATACCCTGCTACACTTCCATGATTCTTTAGGCTGACGACAAGGTGGTCTACTCAAGTGCCAAAGACCTGCTTTCTATAAACACCAAACTGACTTTTTTTTTTATTTATTATTTCTACTCTCACAGCTTGGCCTGCCTTAACGTCCAGCCAACATCCTCTCTCCATTCAGCCTGCAGGGTGACTCACATCCGGATGGCATGCAGCATGTCCGTGGAGGGGTCCCCACTCCCTCTTGCCAGGCCGGGATTCAAAACCAGAGTGTGATTCCCTGTTGGGCCCCCTGGGTGAAGAGGCATGGCCATCATGCTGCCCCAACCGACTGCCATTATCCTCCAGCTTTTTACACCCCTTGAAGTATGGATGTGCAATGATGTCCAGGCACTGCTTGCCGACATCTGCCGTACTTCACCCTTGAATGCACCGCTCCTGCAGTGCCCCCGATATCCATCGGGGGCTGCTGCAGAGCAATGGAAGCCACAAGCCCTGCCCAGGGAAAGGAGAGCAGTCTATCAGAGGCTCAATACTTTCCCTCCCCAGCCAACCCATCGATGGCCCGGGCGTATTCCCGGACCCGGGTCATCGGCATGGCGCAAGATGTGGCGTCCAGTGCCTCAACCCTCAGCACCACCGGGCCAGCATCTTCAAACTGACTTTGATGATCTACACACTTGGTTTCTACAAAACAAGTTGATACTTAACTCCAAAAAACATGGCCATGCACTTTGGCTCTTCCCCAGACTCAAATCCTGCATCTCTCTGCCCTCTCTATCCATGGTCCAGATGGCTCCCCGTTGGCAATGGTCTCTTTTTTTTGTAGACTCTGCTTTTGCTGTGTATCCTGGAACTCTCTCAGGCTGCTCTTGCTCATCGACTGTCACTCTACTGCTAACCTGAGACCCTGCCTCCTCAGAGGTAGCTGCCCTCCACAAGCCTCCTGCCAGAAGACCCCCCAGCTCTGACCCCCCGAGGTAACATAGAAACATAGAAGTTGACAACAGATAAGGACTGCAAGGCCCATCCAGTCTGCCCATTGTTTTCTACCTTATGAATGTGCCAAGGCCTTTACTCTATCAATGGCCTATCTATTCATACTCATCTTTATTGTTCCCTTATGCTTATCCCATACCTGTTTGATGTCCTGCACTGTATTCATATCCACCACTTCCTGAGGTAGGCCGTTCCATGCATCCACCACCCTTTCTGTGAAAAATAACTTCCTCACATTACCCCTTAATCGGCCTCTCTCTGATCTCATGTTGTGTCCTCTTGTCCTGCTTTTTTTCTTATATTGAAACATGTTAGACTCTTTCACCTTGTTAATGCCCTTAAGATGTTTGAATGTTTTGATCATATCACCTGTCTCCCTCCTTTGCTCCAAGGTATACATATTGAGCTCCGCTAATCTGTCCTCATACATTTTCTGATGCCATCCCTGCACCATTTTGGTTGCCCTTCTCTGGACTGCCTCCATTTTGTTAACCTTCTTGTCCAGGTGCAGCCTCCAGTACTGCATGCAGTACTCCAGATGGCGCCTAACCAGTGTCTTGTAAAGAGGGATTATTACCTCCCTCTTACGACTTGCAATACCTCTACTAATACACCCCAACATCCCTCTAGCCTTACCTACTGCTTTAGGGATCTGCTTGGATGATTTCAGGTCATCTGTGATGATGACACCCAAGTCTGTTTCTTTACTTGTGATTGCCTGCAACTCCCCCCCCCAACCTATAGGTGGCTTCAGGATTTCTCTTCCCTATGTGCATGATCTTGCACTTCTTTGCGTTAAACCCCAGTTGCCACTCTTCCGACCATTTTGCCAGTTTATCCAGATCTATTCTCATTTTGACCACCGCATCTGGATCTTCTACTCTGTTGCAGATCGTGGTGTCATCTGCAAACAGACAAACGCTGCCCTCCAGTCCATCTGCAATGTCACTAATGAACATATTGAAGAGGACTGGCCCCAGGACTGATCCCTGAGGTAGCGGACTTGTGACTTGTATCTCTTCTGACTGTATACCATTTACCGCCACTCACTATTTTCTGCCCGCCAACCAGTTTGCCACCCAGTTGGCCAACTTCTTACCTACCCTGAGCCTACCCTGCTTATTAATCAGTCTTCTATGTGGAACAATATTGAAAGCTTTGCTGAAATCAAGGTAGGCGACATCAACTGCTCCCCCTTGGTCCACCACTCTGGTTACCCAGTCAAAGAAAATCTAGGAGATTAGTTTGACAGGACCTTCCTGTTGTAAACCCATGCTGTCTTGGATCCTGTGCTCCTATGGATTCCAGGTGTTGCACTATCCTTTCCTTAACGCGTGCCTCCATAATCTTGCCCAGTACTGGGGTAAGACTGACTGGTCTGTAGCTCACTGCCTCCTCCCTGTTACCACTCTTGTGGAGCAGGATCACATGAGACCTTCTCCAGTCTTCTGGGACCTCTCCTGTGCTCAGAGACTCACTACACAGTTCTGATAATGGCTCTGCTAGTTCCACCCTTTGCTCCTTTAGTACCCTGGGATGTATGCCATCAGGTCCCATTGCCTTGTTCACCCTGAGCTTAGCGAGCTCTTATAGGACCCTTTCTTTTATGAAGGGACTAGTGCACACCTCCCTCCCCCGTGTGTCCATGGAGCTGAGCTGTGGGCCCTGCCCTACCTTCTCCTCAGTAAATACTGAGCAGAAGTATCTATTTAGGGTAGATGCCTTTCCTTGGTCCTTCTCCTTACACTCCCTCTTATCCCCTTTGATCTTAGCAATACCCCCTCTGGACTTTCTCCTTTCACTAATGTATCTATAAAAAGTCTTGTCACCTTCTTTTACTGTTTGTGCTCGTGTTTCCTCAGTTTGGGCCTTTGCCTGCCTTACTGCATTCCCTGCTTCCCTTAGGGAAGTTTGGTATGTCTCCCTATCTTCATCCCTCTACATTCCCTTATATTTCCTGAAGGCCAGCCTTTTGGTTCTGACCTTTTCTGCTACTGTTTTTGAGAACCAAAGTGGTTTCCTTCTTTTGCTCTTGCTTTTCCCTCTAACACAATGGGATGCTGCTTCAAGCATTGCATCCTTAATGTTTGCCCACTTTGCTGTACCCCTCACCTGTATTTCTTCTTGCCAGGGCTAGCTTAATTCTGTTGGCCATCTTATCAAAGTCAGCTCCTCCGAAGTCCCATATTTTTGCCTTGGAATGGGATGACTTAGTTCTAGTGGCCAAACTGAACCGTGCCATGTGATGGTCACTGGTCCCCGGGTGACCTTTTACCTGGAGATCTGTGATCCTTTTCCCGTTAGTCAGTACTAGATCTAGGATAGCCCTGTCTCTTGTGGGTTGTGGGCCTAAGACAAGTAGCACACACAATATCCTTCTCTGAGGTGCTGCCTGTCAATGGCATGAGTGAGGCGAGGGTACTTTGCACCATGCAGTTTAATGAATGGTTGAAAAAATGGTCTGGAGCACAGGGGTTTGGCTTCATTGGGGACTGGGGTTCCACCTGGAGGGACACCAGCCTATACTGGCAGGATGGTCTGCATCTGTCCAGGAAGGGAACAAGTCTTTTGAGCAATCGGTTTAAATGCTTCATTGGCAAGCTTTTAAACTAGTCAAGGGGAGAGGCACTGATAAGCAGCAGGAAAATCCCAGCCTCTCCCTACAAAACAGGGTACTAAATGAGAAAAAGACCGAGGTAGACAGGTCAGTGGGGGATGCTGCAAAAGAAGGTAAAGCCATCATAGAATGGAGAGCAATGAGTACCAATGCCTGTAGTTTGAGTAACAAGCTTCCTGAATTAGTGGCCTTGATGGAGGAGGAACATCTGGATATCGTGGCAGTCACAGAAACATGGTACACACAAAACCATGACTGGGACATAAACATACCAGGATACACTATCTACAGGAGGGACAGGGAGGGTAAAAGAGGAGGAGGAGTAGCTCTTTACATAAGGGAAGGAATCAAAGCAACAGAACAAATGGGAAAACAGGGAGGAGAAGAAGCACTGTGGGTAAATTTGGAGACCGGCAATGGCACCACAATCCGCACAGGGGTTGTATACAGACCCCCTTCTCAGGGGGAGGAAATGGACAAGGAAATGATAGAAAGAATACTTAGAATGGCAGAAAAAGGGGAGATATTGCTGATGGGTGATCTGAATATGCCAGATGTTAACTGGAATGCAGTTGCAGCAGCCACTTCAAAGAGTGGGGTTATTCTAGATGCCCTACAAGGGCATGCCTTGACACAACTAGTGTTGGAGCCCACTCGAGAGAGCAATCTTAGACCTGGTTCACTCAAATGGAGATGAAGAGGGATCACAGATGTAGAAGTGGGTAGCCATCTGGGAACTAGCGACCATCGAGCAGTATGGTTCACAATAAACACAACAATAGAGTCAAGCCATACAAAGGCAAAAGTACTGGACTTTAGGAGGCTGACTTTGCCAAAATGGGTGAGTACTAGGAATGCACTGCAAATGGGCAGGAAGGAGGGTGGAAGCACAATGGGAATAATAAAACTGCCATCACAGAGGTAACAAGCCTTTGTGTGAAGCAAATTAACAAAACGAACGATGTAAGAAACCACTATGGTTCTCAAAGGAAGTGGCAGTGAAGGTTCAAGACAAAAAAGAAAGCATTCAGGAAGTACAATGAATCACAGAAGGAGCAGGACAGAGAACTGTATCAGTTAAAGCAAAAGGAGGCTGGGAAGGCAGTCAGAACAGCAAAGGCCCAAACTGAGGAAAAGATAGCCAACTCGGTTAAGAAGGGGGATAAAACCTTTTATAGGAACATCAGGGAGCAAAGGAAGACCAAGGGAGGGCTGGTGAGGCTTAATAAAGAGGAGGGAGGGTGGGCAGAGGGTGACTGTGAAAAGGCAGAGATACTAAACAAATATTTTGCTCAATATTTACAAAGGAAGTGGGGAGGTACCTAAAACAAACAGTAGAAACACTCTGGATACAGAAGTTGATACCAGCCCATTTACAGAAGAAAGGCTCTGAAAGAACTCTTAAAACTGAAGGTGGACAAAGCAATGGGGCCTGATGGGATTCATCCCAGAATTCTAAAAGAACTAAGGGTAGAACTAGTGACACCACTTACTACCCTCTTTAACAAATCATGGGAGGATGGGGTGGTACCGAGGACTGGAGGAGGGCAGATGTGATTCCCCTTCACAAAAGTGGGAGCAAGGCAGAAGCAGAAAACTACAGACCTGTTAGTTTAACCTCAGTGGTAGGGAAAATGATGGAATCACTTCTGAAGGAAAGAATTGTTGAGTATCTAGAGGCCAGAGGGCTCAGGACCCAGGCAGCATGGATTCACAGCGGGAAGGTCATGCCAGACAAATCTGATAAATTTCTTTGACTGGGTGACCAAAGTAGTAGATCAGGGAGGGGCTGTGGACATGGCCTACCTAGACTTTAGCAAGGCATTTGACACAGTCCCACAAAGATTAATACAAGTTAGCCAGCCTGGGAGTGGGTCCCAAGATGACAGTCTGGGTAAAGAATTGGCTGGAGAATAGGACACAGAGAGTAATAGTAAATGGGGTCCACTCTGAAGAAACGGGGGTTACTAGTGGGGTACCGCAGGGTTCAGTATTAGGACCGGTCCTCTTCAATGTCTTTATAAGCGACATTGCAGAGGGACTGGAAGGAAAAGTATGTCTCTTTGCAGATGACACAAAGATCTGCAACAGAGTTGATGCACAAGGTGGGGCGGAAAGGATGAGAAGGGACTTGGCAAGGTTAGAGGAATGTCCAAATGTATGGCAGCTTAGATTCAGTGCTAAGAAGTGCAAGGTAATGCACCTGGGAAACAAAAACCCAGGGGAAGAGTACACAATGGGGGGTGAGATACTAACAACAACAAAAATGGAAAGGGACCTGGAGGTAGTCATATCAGATGACCTAAAGGTGGGCAAGCAATGTGAGAGGGCAGCAAGAAGGGCTGGGGGGATACTGGGATGCATAGGCAGAGGCATCACCAGTAGAAAACAGGAAGTTATTATCCCTCTGTACAGACAGTTGGTGAGACCCCATCTGGAGTACTGCGTGCAGTTCTGGAGACCCAGTCTCCGCAAGGACATAGACAGGATGGAGGCTGTCAGAGGAGGGCAACTAAAATGGTGCAGGGTCTGCACGGAAGACATATGAAGAGACTTAAGGAGCTGAATATGTATAGCCCGAGGAAAGGAGGAGAGGGGGACATGATAGAAACTTTCAAGTATCTCAGGGGAATCAACAAAGTCCAAGAGGGTAGCATCTTTCAAAAAAAGAGGTGTGCAAGAACAAGGGGGCACAATTTGAAGATAGAAGGGGGGCAGCTCAGAGGTAATTTAAGGAAGTATTTTTTCACAGAGAGGGTTGTGGATGCATGGAACGGACTTTCGGAGGAGGTTGTGGAGTCAAAAACAGTGGTGGAATTCAAGCATGCATGGGACAGTCATAAGGCAATTCTAGGGGGTGAGAGTAGGAAGAAGTAGGCTGCTGGTTAACTAGGATCTGCAGCTTATCCAATAGGTAGGGAAATGGGCAGACTGGGTGGGCCAAGCGGTCCTTATCTGCTGTCAAAATCTATGTTTCTATGTTTCTATGTTGTTGTGGCAGTTGTTTGAGGCCCTCCCCCTGCAGTGAATCCACTATGTGTCTAGTTCTGGCAGATGTTCCTGCTGATATTGACCAATCTGTATCTGGCATGTTGAAGTCTCCCATTATCAGAATCTCCCCTTTAGCTGTCATGTTTTGTATGTCTTTGAACAGTAATGTGCCTGTGTCCTCCCCCTGGTCTGGAGGCCTGTAGACAACTCCAGTTCATATGGTTGTCACATTTCCTGTTTCCAGAGTGACCCACAGTTCTTCTGGCTCCTTATGTGGATTCTGAATTTCTGTAGCTTTGATATTTTCATTGACATAAAGGGCTACTCCACCCCCCCCTTTTTGCACCTCGGTCTCTTCTGAACAGTACATAGCCGGGTACTGAAGTCTCCCAAGTGTAGTTACTGGTGAACCATGTCTTGCTAATGGCTACTATGCCCAGTTTAGTCTTTGTCATTGCTGCCTGCAGGTCTGGGATCTTGTTTCCCAGACTGCGAGCATTTGTGTACATGATTTTCCATTGGCCAGATTTTGGTGTGTTAGTTGTTGGGGGAGGTCTGGCATTTCCCCTGTGCATTGTATGGGGAGCCAGACCTTTTTCCTTATGTGGTGCCTCCACTACCGCACTTTATCTATTAATCTAGTGTACTGGCCAAGGTGGTGAAAGGACAGAGAGGGCAGAGACAAGTGTCCAGTATTGGGCGTGTGGTGATCTGGTCCAGAGGGGAGCTGTCGCCTATCCAGGCATAGGGATTTTTGGCTTGTTGTTTCCCCCAGGAGCGCAGACATGCAATGACGTCAGCATGGCTAAGCCACAGTTATTCACTGCGCTCCTTCTCTTAGCAGCTCCATGCTACTTGTGCCCCCGGTCTCCACCAGGGGTCTCTCCTGTGCCGGAGACACCCTGGATCCCTCCCCAGAAAGAAGAGAGCAGTCCATCAGATGCTTGATCCTCTCCCTCCTCTGCCAACCCCCAGCACCCAAGCTCATTCCCAAACTCGGGTCATCGGCATGGTGCGAGGTGTGGCATCCAGTGCGTCAACCCTCAGTGCCACTGGGCCAGTACAGTCTCCTCTTATAAGTATCTTGAGGTAACCCTCAATCCATCTCTTGATTTTTAAATTCACATAGCAGCCACCTATAAGGCGGTAAACACCAAACTGGGGCTGGTCTATGAAATCAGGTCCTCCCTCAATAATGCTGCCAGACTTGCTGTTGTATAAGGCTACCTCCGACACTGTCTGACTTATGGCTCTAATCTATCTCAATGATAGCAAAGGGGACTTTCTAAAATGGAGCGCTTGTTATAACAACAAATGTAGATTTGCTCTCTCAGCACCCAGATTGACCCACCATTGCCTTCTTTATTCCCAGCTTGGCTGGCTCTCTCCCTCATCTCACTGACTCTTTGCCGCTGGCTGTCTGATTGACAACATAGTCAGAACTGGAGCCCTTGAGTCCCTTGCAGCTTTGTTAGTCCTTCCTGACCCAGTTTGTCCCCTTAGATCCTCTGAACAATCCTCTCTCGAAATTCCCAGATGCTCTATGAAAATGGGGGAACTTTCCTTCACCGTTTCTGCTCCTAAAATCTGGAACTCCCTCCCTCACCATGTCAAACTCATGGTTTCCCACCAGGTTTTCAAAAAGGGTCTTCGATCCTATCTAACTGAAAAAGACATCTGCTTGTGCCCTGCCACTCCTATGTCTCTCTCCTAGCTGCCACACCGGTCCCTTATTGGCACTTGCCCTTGTCTGCACCAGTTACACTCAGCAGTGTGCTAGCTCCCTACCTGTACTCCCTATACATACTTCTATTGTTTTCTGCCTTATCGACCCCCTCTGGGTCCTCTACAATGTACTTGTTCCAACCTGCTCGTGACAGTGCACTTGTTGAGCCTCTAAGTATTACAGGATGTTTTGTGTGCATTGTGTCTTATTGCACTTAATTTAATGTAACCTGTTTCTGTTCTTTCTGCCTTGTCATTCAGTTTGTATGCTCAATGCTTTGCCATCATAGCCTTGCTTTAATAATCCCAGTGTTTATTCCTGCTTGTACATTTCTGTACCACTGTTATGTTATGTAAGTCTCCGGGGTCGTGCCTGAATATATTCTTGTACAGTGCACCTACCCAGTAAACAAAAACTAAACAAACATTCAAAATATCAACATTTCAACAAAGAGACATCTAGTATAAATACTAGGCTTATAATGAAAATATTTCAACCTGGAATGGGTAATTTAATTTATACAATATACATTATCACTGAACATTAACCATTTTCATAGATCAGACAATTGGGGACCTCGATAACAGAAAGAACATCCTATTTTTTTACTTTTTGAAAGGAATCTCAAATTCAATGCTAGTTGCTAAACTAAGCCCTGTTTTAGGAACTGTTATTTTCACATTTTTACCAATATATTCTGGAAGCTGTTTTTTATAGCTTTTAAACATCAGACTTTTTGTATGTAATTGTCTTCTTTGATTTAGATGCAACCAGTGCAGTGTCCTTTATAAATTACAATGATGTGTATGCCGAGGGACATCAAGGATGAACCTAGCAAGGCGATTATATAGCACATCTAACTCCACAGTGTACGATAAGGGTAATCATGTCAATTACCGCTTTTCATTTTGAATCTAGTGGGAGTTCTTTTCTTGTTTTGTACAACATTCCCAATTTTTGTCCTAATCTTTGAGTTCGTACATGCGCGTCAAACTCCTTGGGACAGTAGGCTTTGAGGGGTGTGACACTGTCTGTCCAATGCAGAGTCCTCTACATGGGTCTCATCAATATCACACCGATCCTCGGCCAGGCTGGTCCTGACGCTGTTTTGCCTGCAGTGGTCTGCACTTGAAAAGAACAAGCTGCACCAGTCAGGAGCCAGCTTTTTCCTTTCATCTGCAGGGCACCGCAGTGCAAACAGCTGTTTGCATCATGACGAAGATTCTCCCACCCATTCAGAGCAGGCCACAGCCTAAGCTCTGTATGAGCTGGGAGTCTTGAGTGCCCGAAGGCACTTTTACTGTGTGTGTGATCCGATTGCACTGGCTGGGAGGAGGCGCTTTCCTAGCCTGCCTCCTGCACATTCCTGTTGCGCTGACAGACCCCCCTTCCCCACCTGCCAACATTGGGGTGCTCAACCCTGTGTGGCCTGTATCCCCAAACCCCTAATCCTTTAATGTGGCACACTGGGAGCCCAGTGTGCCAAAACCCTGCTGTGGTGTTTTCTGACACCAAGATGCCCACTACCGGTGTCGGATATGCCCCCCCACATAAACTCCGACCGTGGGGTGCCCATTCCCCAGGTCGGCATTGATGCCTCCTTGCACCTCTGAGTACTCTGGTACACTGGGAGCCTACCCCAGTGTGCCAATATCCATAGTTTCCCTAAAAAAAAAGACCCACAAAGTCGTTTGATTTTTTTTTTAAACCTGAAAAGACAGAAAACAGTCCCTCGTGGTTGCCGCTGGTCCCCTCCCCCAACCCGCACCCTCCTCTGTGCACCGCAGCTCCCTGCATCCCCCTTCAAACATACTTACCTGCAGAGGTCAGGATCAGCGATCTTCAGTGGACTGGGAACACGTCTACACTCTTCAAAAGCCGACCGCAAACTGAAGAAATGACTCTAAGTCCTATAATGGCAGTGAATGGAGGGGTCAATTTAGGTTGATATCTCAGCCATTTTTGGGAGTTTTGGTCCCAAATTTTCAACATGGGGTTCTTGGGACCCCACCTCATGAACACAGTCACTGTCATTTCGTTTCTCAGTCCCGGAAGGTGATTTTGCAGTCACTGCACAGAATCACCTTTCGGGACCAATTAACCAAACGACAGTGCCACTGTTCATGAGGTGGGGTCCCAAAAAGCCCTTGTTGCAAATTTGGTGAAAAAACTCCCACAATTGACTGCATTGCAAGCGTCCATTGCGCAGTTTCTACACACGCTCGTAACGTCATCAATTTTTGAGATTTTCACTTCATATTTCCAACACTGCCATTTTTTCACACCCCCTTATGAACAGTACAGCTGTCATTTTTTGTATCCTTCCCAAAATGTGTTTTTTGCACTTGTAGCGCAGAATGGCGCGGTTGCTGGGTCAAATAAACCATCAGGACAAATTAACAAAATTCCAGTGCCACTGTTCATGAGGGGAGGTCTCAAAAAGGTCATGTTGAAAATTTGGTGAAAACATTCCAAAAAATTATTGCATTACGAGCGTGAATCATGTAGTTTCTGCGCACACTTGTAACTTCGCCACTTTTTCATATTTTCACTCCAGATTTTCAGCCTTGCCATTTCTACACACCTCCTCATGAACAGTAAGCAGTCATTTTTCACATCCTGCCTGAAATGTGTTTTTGCACCTGTGGCATCGACTTGCACACTCGCTGTGCAAAATCACCTTTTGAGAGGAGTAACAAAATGATACTGGCACTGTTCATGAAGTGATGTCCCAAAAAGCCCACATTGAAAATTGGGGGCAAAAATATCAACAAACACCTAGGGCATTAGGGTTTCCAATCGTAATGCCCATCCTTAAAATGCAAGACAGAGAAATATACAGAGAAACATATGGGATGCACATACAAGAGCAATACCAACAGCTAACTCTCTGCATTGACAAATGCATGTTTTATTAGAGAGTTTATGTGGACACTCCATTTGCATTGGTTATCAACCCATATTCCTAAGTATTTATAGATATCTACCGATTGTAAATTGATTCCAACCACTGAAACTATATTCAAAGAGTGTACATAATTAGGATCATCTTTCTGTCCAAACAACATCACTTTTGATGCACCTGTATTTAATGCCAGTTTGTTATTTACAAAAAAAGCTGCAGTGCATCAGTGGCATCCTGGAGTGAAGTCTGCACGTGTTGAATGGACGTTCCACTGATGTAAATCACAGTGTCATCTGCATATAGATGTATCAGAGTTTTTAGCAGTGAGATCATTCAAATAAAGATTGAAAAGGAGTGGACCCAGTATATATCCCTGTGGAACCTCAGATATTATTTCCCTTAGTTCAGACGGATAACAACCCAAGGTCACCTTTTGCATGTGTCCTATTAAGTAACTTTGGAACCCATTTACAACCTCATTTGAAATGCCCATAATAGACAATTTTTCTAATAATATTCTATGATCTAGTGTGTCAAACGCCTTTGATAGATCAATAAATATTGCACCCATCCTTAATCTATCTTCAAAGGTTTGCTGTATAGCTCTGATTACTTTTAATAAGGCTGTTTTTGTACTGTGCTTATCCCTGAAACCTGATTGGTCTGGATTAATTAATGTGTTTTCATTAAGAAAAGCCTTCAGCTGTGTTGCAGCCAATCTTTCAAATATTGTTGAAACCACTGGGAGCAAGAAATAAATCTATAGTTGGAAATATCATTTTTTTTGCCCCAGATTTAAAAATTGGGATCATCTTAACATATTTCCATTCAGATGAAAATTCTCCAGTTTTTAAAGACAAATTAAAGATGACTGAAAATACATTCGCTATGACAGGTACTGTATTTTTTTTTACTTGATTTCTTTATGTATGGTTGCCCCTATCCAGCATGGACTCCTCGGCCCCTGCACCGGCCACAGTCACAGCTCTGACTCCCTTGCCCTGCCCACCCCAGCCCGCTACACAGTGGGTACTTATCCCACACACTGTGTAAGACCTAGGGGCTGGGTTTGGGGGGAGATGACTTGAGTGCGTCCATTGCGGCGCCATCTGGACCGGTCTTCATGTGCACTGGAGGATTATTTGGTCCGTGTAATTACCCCCCCCCCATGGTGTGGGCATGCAGTGACATCAGGGACGCTGCTGTGCATGCTTCTGTGCACTGCACGTCTGATGGCGGCCCTTGCTGACCCACACTGTGATCCCCCAAGCATGCACAAACTCCCTGCCACTGCCAGGAGCCAGTACCTCAGTGGTCATCCCTTCCCACCCTACCTAGAGGAGGAGAGCAGTCCTTGGGACACTCGATCCTCATCCCCACAACCCACCCTCTGACACCCGATGTTGCTCCCAACCACGGGATTGTCCGCATGGTAAGAGGTAAGGTGCCAGCGCCTCAGCCCTCTATACCACCTGACCGGCCTAGGTGCTGCATATTTTAATAACTTGTTGGGTATGTTGTCCAATTCTATTGCCTTGGCTTCATTAATTTTTATTTTTTCTCACTATAAATTCAGAGGGTTTCCTTTCCTTTCTGTGCCACTGATGTCTTCTCCATCTTCTCTGAAGAACTCTATGAATATGTGACCACAGAAAATACAATGGGGTAAAAGATTTTTCTTCAGTAAGGTATGGGTCACCTGTTTACATTTATCCTGATTTAAAACACTAATGTTTAGAACTATCTTTACTCTGTTAGTAGGATGCCTTTCAGTTGTATTTAGACATTCATAAGTAAAAATAGTTGCCAATAAGTTAAGTGTTAATTTTTATGTTTGCTTGTGCACATGCGTAAGAAACATTATGTGGCAGCTTAGGAGAGAAGCAGGTTTTGGAGGTGCGGTACTGTGGAGGCCAGTGCCACCACTGCTTTTTGGGGCTTGGCTGTCTGTTACCAATGAAAGCACACACTGGCGGTAACACTGGTTTGCAAGTGTGCCACCAACTTTAAAACGATTCAGCCGCTGCAATCAGGAAGCGCCCCATCCTTGCAACATCTGCTTCTCCTTTGGTCCTGAGATGTTTGCCTATGCAGTTCTGCTGAGAGAAGCTGATACTGCCATGCCGGGGCAGCCCCTGATTGTTGCGGCAAAATTATACCTTTTGTGGCAGTATGTTTGTCTTTCCTGTTTTAGCCTAAAGCTTTCTATTTTATTCAGCCCTAAGTTAACGCTGCACTGTCAGGTTTTTCTTCTGTTTCATGTTTCACTTATCCCTGTGACTGTCTGTTGCAGTGCTCTTCGTATTTCTGCCCTGGCACCCTGGTTTGTAAATATATTAGCATTTTTAACTGAAATAAATAAAATAAAGCATAACCACAATATCCTGCTTGTACCACCTCCTTTGTTGTAAGTTTGTAGTGTGCACATTCACGCTGCAGCTTGCAACCTAGAGGGGGATGAGTGCGCTCACTCTCCTCAATGTAAATCTACTTCCTTTCCCCGACAGTGCCCCCATATATTTTGTTGCCAACCACTTTGGCCACTGTTACCTGACATCAATAGGGGAGTGGGAGAGAAACATTTGAGGAGATTTCCATGTTCCAGAATGGCAATGTATTTGGTAAATTAGCTTTTCTCATTTTTCCCAGTGCGTCCTGTTTTTCGTCATCCCTGTCATGCTATGTATTTATTTATTTACTCCTTTGAAAATAATTGTTGTCTGGTATAATGGTCCCCGCTTCTTATTCAGTTCTCCCCAAACACTGCTGTTGGCCATCATGATCAACTATCTTATGTTGTCTATCTGTGCCATGCCGTGATTAGTACTGAAGCCGGATTTAGGTGTCCTGGCTGGGGCAGTCTCTCTGTCTCTCTCTTTGTGCACTGTGGTGGTGGTGGTGGTGGGCTCTGTCTGGTCCTGGCTAACCCATTCCGCACAGTCCTTCTGTGCATTTATTCATTTTTTGCATTGACTGCTTGATCATTGCCTTGTGCACGTAGCTTTACAGGCTGTAATGAGAGGTTTGTTGATGTTGATGATGGTCAACAAGGAGGCTTATTCAGTGATTTCACAATCTCTGCCATTGGTGAATTCCATGGGGCAAAGGCACAATTGTTATTGCTTCTTTATACGTTCTGTACACTAGTTAGTTTCATTGACCTAATTTGTTCAGTACAATTTACAGTGTGATTGTGGGGACGGCATGCATAACGATTAAAAAAAATATATATATGTGGCCCCATTTTTTTAAAACCTTTGTGTGCATCTCCATACAATTTATCCAACAAGGTCACTCCCACCTTTACTGAGGAAATCTGCCAGTGTCTTCGACTGTCCTGGCTCATTATCATCTTGATTCACACCTCCTGTAGCTGGGGCTCCTGCACAATTCTTGGCATACTTTTTTTTTTTTACTTCTTACTGATTGTGATGTATTACACATCTGCACCCGGAAGTATACTACTTGTATTAGCACTGCTGATCATGCCCATCTCCACTCAATCGCGAGGTGCCACTGATAGACATTGCTTTCAACGTTAGTGTACGGCATTTTTCATAGGATGACGCTGGATGTATGGTGTGGTCGGAAAAGGAGACAAAATTGACGTGATTGTTTTCTACCATTTTCTGTGTAAATAATGTTGGTCACTGCTGCACAGTGTGCCAGTGCTATACAGCCTCACGCTACAATGTTCCCAAATATTCGTGTTTTGACTCAAAATGTGTACAGGCCTTTTGCTAAGCCACTTTCGCTACTGGCTACAACTGTTTCATTTCTTTTTTTCTACACTTCCCACAGCAAGGCACCAAATAGAATATTCAATTTACAAGCAAACAGGCTGCTCAGACATTTGAGTGTTGGTTCTATACTCTATTTGGCAATGGGTTCTTATACTTTCATCCTTCTAAATTCATTTGGTCTCCCATCCCATGTCAAGGGCACTGCTCTTGTTGGTGGCATTGCCAGCAGAGTTTCTCATATGCAGATGGCTTTCAGCAGATGGTTTTATATAATACAGCTGGCACTGTGCAGACTCAGCACTCCAGGGTTACATCGGTACACAATCAGTGAGCATGTTACGGAAGAGTGTGTGGGGGGGGAATGCGACATTGTTAGATACTGCATGGTGCAAGCACTCACACACTTGTAGTTGCCTCTTTGCAGGGCTCTGGTACCTGGCTTCAGGAGATACCAAGACAGTCATCCAACACAAACAGCAACAGCTCATATTCATATGTTTGGAATCCCTGCACAACCAAAACGTATGGTATAAACTACAAAATATGTATATATTATGTTGACCATTAACCAACCACCCAATCCCTTTCAGCCTTTGACTTCAAACTATATGAAGGGTGATTCAGATGTGTTACAGAATTAAAAAAAAAGAGGTGTGTTTTATTTGGTGTATTGGATACAGCACCAATACAAAAAATATTTTAAAGCTGAAATGTTTATGTAATCAGGACTAAACCAGTTAACTTTATTGCACCTCACCACATCCTGCAATAATTTAATTATGTGATTAATAACATAATATTCTTTTTAGATTCAGTTCAGTAAAAGCAAGCTACAGAAACACAAAGATAATAAATGGAATATGAACATTGGGTTAGCAGGATTGTTCCCCCACCATATAATAATCTATATTATAGAAAGTTAAAAAGAGGTTATGGTGTGCTACACTGTTCGGTCCCATCCTTCTTTCTCTCGTACAAAAAATGTTACTTTCGCAACATTTCCTGATGACAGGTAGGAATGTGCAAAGCTGTATATTTGCTAGTGAACTGCTTTGAATTCATCCACTATGGACTTCAAAGTAAAATAAAAAAAAAAGTTTAACAGTGTGCTATTAACCCGCTGGTCGGTCCTGTCGGGAGTGGTGCTAAATCTCTTTCTGTCTCTTTAACTTGATCTTTGTCCCTGGGTTTGTTTACAACTACTCCTTTACAACTTGCAAAGAAGATATTCTTACTAATTAAAGGACATTAATCAGGAACTATGGCAGATTATCTCCTCAGACAAACTGTTGGATCCTGCAGGGGATGCAGTTAATTCCATGTCTGGTAAGCAGCACAGTGATCGTCCTGGCTGGCTATTTAATAGCAGTTCCATGGAATATTTTAGATCCAGAAGCAAATGGTTTGATACCCTTTAATGGACCAACATAGATGTAACAACAAGAACAAAGTGCTCTAGCTTTTGGACCAACCAGTCCTTTGTCAGAAGTGTAATGACAGTTATTTAGAAAAAAAACAATACTTTTAACAACTAGATAATGCAGAAAAAAACAGAAAAAATCCCCATTGGTTTAAAATACTCATTTAAAAAAAAAACAGAAGATGATGTCAGAGAAGTTTAACAGTACCATGTTACCTTAAACTGAGAGGGTCCCAGGGTCAAAGGTGCTTGGTGTAAAACACATAGAAAGAATTCTACTGCATATAAATTCAATTGACATGAGATAACACTACTTGAGCAGATTACTCTTAAATCAAGCTTTGTGTATCACAATGTGTAGAAGAATGCAATTACTGAAAAACAACCCCCAACCAGATTAAAGACATACTAAGATTATGTAAGGACTCCAAATACTAAATCTAGATTTCAACATGGAATATTTTAGTAATTCCACATTTTAATTTTGTGTTTTTCATGCCAAAAACCAGCTTGCTCATTGATGGTTTCACATAAACTGGTTTTGCTTTGATGGCACCATAACTAGGGTGAACTTGAACTGCTCACTAATTAGGCTATGCTGTGCTGTCTGTGTTATGATTTGCTGGGCTGTGATGTGAAACAAAATGAAGCACCACAGGCGAATAATGACAGATTTAATAGATGATATAAGTTCAATTAGTTTGGTTTTGAAATTATTAACACACTGGTTACTAAAGCAGTGTTCTATTAAGAAACATTGGGTTATTAATAGTATACACTTTTATCAGAAGCTAATATACAGTCTAATGAGGTGCAGAGATTTTGGGACACTTCTACTTATAGTAAGTTAAAACTGAAATTTATCTTTTGTCCTCCCATATACAACCCTGCTGTTGTCCCTTTGCAAAGCTCTTATTGAATGCGATTGATAATTTGTTTTTAATTGTAAAGCACAAAACAAATCAAATTTGAATAGTGGCAAGAGAGCAGCATTGAAAGAATTGGAGTAGTTAAAGGACATGGTATGTAGAATATCTAAACAAAGGAGGTAATATGGTAATAACCAACAGGACCCCCACTGTAACCGAGATGCTGCATCTCATCTGTGGTACTGTTACCCAAAGTAAGTAAACTTCTAAAAAAACTGCTGTTTAAAATTATCACAGTTCTCACAAGCATATTTTACAAGTTTTAGGTCTGTAAAGTTCCAAGTACAAATGGAGTACTCAGAAGTTAAACAATTTGACCATGGTCACACTGTGGGTAGTTGGCTCTAGTAGGATTTGAACCCTTGATCTAATAGTTACCAAAGTGGTGCTCTAAACAAAGCAAACACACCCGTACTGTACTTGGGAATTCACAGATATAAAACCTGTAAGATATGATTGTGAGAACTATGGTAATTTAGTACAGAAGGTTTTATTCATCTATTTTTTAGGTAACACCCAGTCTGTATTCTTTGCACTAGGTATTTACGCAGTTTCTAGCCTAGTTAGTCCTGTTTAACTTGAGGTATTAGCCTCCAAGCATCCTGTATATTCCTAATACCCTTACAGTTATTAATGGTGACTACACTGTCATTATTGTTGCAATTTGTGTACGTATCTAAAAATATGTATGATCCTATTATTACACGTACCTCTATGCATTATTGTACGCTCTCATATTACTCTGCTTATGTATGTTCCTGTAATCCTGTCCAGGTCCATCATGTGAATGAGCTTTTCTCAGTGGTGTTTCACCTGATTAAATAAAGAATGACTGATTGATTGAAGCATATTTACATAGGGTAACACAGATGTGATGCAGCATCTCAGTTACAGTGGGGGTCCTGTTGCTACCTATTTCCACAACTGTGTGAGAGGGAGTGATCAGAGGTTAAACAACTTGATCAGGGTTGCACAGTGAGTAGTTGGCTATAGCAGGATTTGAACCCTTGATCTCCTAGTTACCAAAGTGATGCTCTAAAGAAAGCAAAGAAACCTGTACCATACTTAGGAATTCCCAGACATAAATCCAAAAAAGTCTTAAACATTCAGTGTCGGTGGCTCAGTAGGTAGCACACTCGCCTCTGAGGCCAGGAGATCAGAGGGCCACAGGTTTAGTTGCCACACCTGGCACTTGGGTTAATATCCCAGTACTGACACTGTAGTGCAGCATGAAAGGGGTGCTGCACTTTTGAGGTGCCGTCTTTCGGATCAGATGTTAAACCGAGGTCCCATCTTCCTGAATTGGTGGTAGTTCAGGTGGATGTTAAAGATCCCATGGCACTTATCGAAAAGAGTAGGAGAGGTTTATTGAAGCAAAACTATAACATCACAAAAAGAAATTCAAATCACATACAATAAGAAAAACCTGTCATAATTGATACTAAGCATAACAATTCCATAAAACGATTCACAAAAAAAAATGATTCCAAAGGGTACAGTAATGAGGCTGTGAAAATCTTAATTTATCTGAACATTTAACCTGCAATAATCCTTCTTCTACCGAGATATAATAGTAGAATTCAAAACATATTGTTGTTGAAAAATAAACTGACAACGTGTACCAAAGATAATATTGAATAAGTGCAAAAAAAACATTCAAAGTGCTATTATGGTAAATACCCCAAGCCCCTGAATAGTCCCCTAAAATCAAAGTACTATATGTAAGTTGAGAAAGTAAAGGCATATGCCAAAAAGTGGCTGCATCATTCCAAAAAGTCTTACTAAAGGAACAAGTAAGAAAAAAATGATGTAGACTTTCCACCTCATTTAAACATAAAAGTCTTGGACAATATCTATCTTGTAATGGTTTGTATTTCAAATTACCACGAACCCCTAGCCTTCCTTGAACTGACATCCATACTATGTCCCATGTAAAAACAGGAAGTCTAAAGTCCGTTAATTTATGAAGAGCATAAGACATTTTAGTCGGAACACATTCAGGAAAAAGTAACACAAAACCCTGTAGGTCATAAACTATATATGAATAAAAGGACTTTCTAGTATGAGAAATTAAAGTCTGGAACTGAAGTTTCCATTGGTGACATTTTCTCAGAGCCGGAATCCCATAGGCTGGCAAGTGATCCTGAGCTAAAATTTTGGGAGGTAAATTTTCCCATTTATGAAAATACGAGCCCAAACAAATGTGACCACTCTTGCCATGGTAAGTCATTGACCCCATAAATAACTAAAGGAATTAAACAAAAATATAGAGTGATAGAAAACAAGTGGATTAATCATAGCTAAGCCACCCCTTTTAATAGGTAAATAAGTTATTTCCCTACGCACAGAATTCAACCTGTTACCCCAAAGCATTTGAAAAAATATATTATACAACCTAGTTTCTAACTTAAATGGAGGAGGATAAAGATAACTAAGATACAAAAACACAGGCAACAAAAATTTTTTAATAATAAAAATGCGCTTTCTCTTACCAAATTTCCAGCGTTTCCCTATATTAACTTTACCCTCCCCAATCTTTAACTGCTGCTCCCAATTGAAGCTGACCATATCCTCATGTCCAAACCATATACCCAAAATTTTATGAGGGGTAGAGACCAGGGGAATACCCATTATTTCTGAATGGGCAACAGAGTCAGAACCTAAAGAAAAAAGAAAGCTCTTGGTCAGATTAATCTGTGACCCAGAACATTGACCCCATGTGTGAAAGCTTTGTAAAGCAATCTTAAGTGATGCTTCATTTTCCATTAATAAAATAGCGTCATCAGCATATACCTATCTTCTCTGGTGACAAAGACTGATCCGGGGCAAGTCCTACAATATCAGGATTCCCATGAATATATCTAAGTACTGGATCTAAAACATAAGTGTATAATAGGGGACTTAAAGGACAGCCCTGTCGCACTCCCCTAGCAAACTGAATTTCAGTTCCCATTAGTCCATTTACCATTGGAATAACCTGAGAATCAGCATATAACATAGCTATCCATGCAACAAAAGGTCGTGGAATGCCATAACACAACAACAAATTAAACAAATACTGATGTCTAACTATATCAAAAGCTTTAATTTGATCCAATGCCACCACCAACCCAGAACCCCTACCTAAAGAACAATTATTAAAAAGTTCCCTTAAGAGAAAATGATTGTGCTGAATCCTACGTGTAGGAAGTGCACAAGTTTGAGCAGGATGAATAAGGGATCCGGAAACTTGCAACAATCTGTTAGTGAGGATTTTAGAAAATATTTTATAATCACTATTTAGCAAGCTAATTGGTCTCCAATCCGTCAACAAAGTTGGATCATCTTTTTTATGAATAAATTTCAACGAAGAAGTACTAAAGTCCTTAAAACTCCGATTTGATGTTAACATAAAATTGAAAACTAATGGCAAAAAAAAACACATATAGGGAAGAAACTTTTTATAAAATTCATTAGGGATACCATCTAAGCCAGGGGACGTTTACTCTTTAAAGATTTTATCACATCTTCCACTTTCTGAGATGAAATAGGCATTAATAGCTTCTTTTAGAAACATCATCCAATAAAGGAAGAGTAGCCAGAAATTCAGCTGGTAAAGCTTTAGTGGGCCCAGAATCTACACTAAAAGATTAGTGACAGAATTTTGCACAACCGACAACATCTCCAAATCAGTGGACACAAGTACACCACTTTCTGCCACTAAACTAGTCATAGAGAGTTTTATCTAAATGTTGTTTACAGGCCTTATAAGGGTCAGCAGCAGGCTGTGACATAAACCATATCTGAACTCTAGATCCAAAGATTTTGCCCTATCATATTGATAAAGAGTCATCTGCTTCTTAATTTCAGAGATTTGTCTCTGAAAAAGTATCCTATCCTTAGGAGGGAAAGACATTAACTTATATAACTGATTCCTGTGTTGTAAATATTTCAAATACTGAGAATTAGCTCTTTGTTTCCCACTCTTCAGCATGAAAGATTTAATCTCAAATTTGGTATCTTTCCACCAGTCATATAGATTGTCATAAAGACAAATCATAGAATACCTCGCTGCAAAAATAATATCTAAACCATTCATATACTCAAGAGACTCTAAAAGAGACAAATTCAGTCTCCATCTAGTACAAGTTGGAAATATCCTAGTAGGAATCCCTGCCAAGCTAAAATAACAAAATAAAATCTGATGATCAGAAAATTCCGTCGGCTGCACAATACTCCAGCAAGGCTTTAAGTGTTTAGAAACAAAAATTAAATCAATACGGGTCGAATAGATGTGTCTATGATAAGTAAAACCTCCAGTACTATGTAAGTCCCTATAGGCATCTGAAAGGCCTGCGTCCTTAACAATCTGCTTTAATGCTAAGGAATCACAATACATTTTCTTCTGAACTCCACTACTAAATTTAACATCAACTTCACAATTAAAGTCACCACCCCAAATAATATGCTTCCTAGTGTAGAGATATGGTTTAATAAGTTCAAATAATTCTATACGAGCAGTCTTTACTTGTGGTGCATAAATGTTAATAATACGATAATCAAAATCCTGAAAATTACAATCTAAAAGTAAAGCCCTACCAGGGCAAATATCTACCAATCTAGAGATTTTGAAAAAGGTAGACTTAAACAAAATTGCTATCCCATCTGCCATATCTGGGCCAAACGTCCAAAAGAAAGGCCCCCAAATCCATCTACGTTTTGCCTGTTCAATTTCAACAAGAAGATAATCTAGTCTCTTGAAGAAAAATAATATCAGCCTGCAATGTTCCAAGAAAAGAAAAAGGAAAGCCTTTTCTTGAAATTTTAAGACTACAGACATTGTGGAAGTTACCTGAATCATTGCCATAATAGTCAAAATTAAAAAATTCAAGGCCCACCTTTTGACTAAAACTAACTTTCCTTTTTTCCTTTCTTACCTTTTTTCTTTAGACAATTCAAGAGACTTACTACCCTCCTCTTCAGAAAAAAGTTCAGAAGCGATGGGAGGTATCAGATTCCAAATCTGAATCTCCCCCTTCACTCATTAATGGGGTAAAAGAATTACCTACTAGGACAGGATTAACTAATTGTTTAGCCGAAGCCCTAGTAAACCTCCTACCCTTAACTGTTTCAAAGGGAGGAGGCATAGAGGGTAGGGTAGGTACCTGTGCCTGAGACTGGTCAACAGGAACAGGGGGGGCCTTATCAGGAGGAACAGAACACTCAGAGTTAGCAACCAAAGCTTCTGTATTAATAGGATGCAGATCTCCCTTGCCTGCCTGAAACCCCCAACTCTGAAGTGGAAGCATGGACAGAGGCAGACTTATCTCTTTTCTTTTCCTGAGCTTTGTTCACTAGTTCATCCTGATCCAAACCACCCGTCCTATTATGTTTGGCCCAAGGACATTGATGGAAGGCATGTCCTTTGTCATCACATAAATTGCACTGAAAAATATTCTCACAGCAATCCATCGTATGCCCAAATCCTCCACACAGGGCACATTTTAATAGATCACAGGAACTACTAATATGAGTTTTAGCCCCACACTTATAACAGGCCCGAGGCTGACCCCCATAAAACAAAACACCTCTATCCTTGCCTAGGAAAAACTATTAGAGATGTACAATATCACTATTATCCTGAAACAGTTTCACTTTAAACCTCCAGCTACCTGTCCAAATGCCAGACAAATCTAAATAGCTTCAGGGGACCCCAAAATATCACACCTATTTTGTAACCAGTGATGAATGTCACTAATATTAACCCCTTTGTTACGAAACATAATGGTGATGTATCTAATCTGAGGTTTTGTGAGAGGAATCGCAAAAAAAGAGACCCAAAGTGGAGTAGATTTTAAACTAGAATATTTGTCCCAAAACTTCTCCAAACAATGCGATGTTTTAAAACTGACATCGAAGGAATCCTCACCTGAAATATGGATTAAAGCAAAAATATCAGCCGTAAAAAATTCGTAGTTCCCTTCAATAAAGTATTGAAAACATAATATCTGTCTGGATGCTCTTCTAACCCTCCTTTATAACGTAATCTGACAGCATTACGCCTCGGGGCTTGTTCCAACTTATTTTTAAAGAGGTCAGACATAGGCATCCTAGCAGTATTGCAGCTAGCCTTATCTGCTACAGTCATTTTACTACTACCCTCATTCTGAGGAAATGAAGAAATCTCCCCCCCCAGAGGATGTACCAGGCCTAGAAGAGGCCATAGAACACTCCTCTAAATGCTGCGCAGCATGTACATTTGTCCCAGAACCCCCACTAAAGTCAGTACCTGAGCTCAGGTTGAAAGAATCGTTGGCATGCTTAAAAGGAGATTTTTTCACCTCAGAGGCCACCTTCCAGTCGGGATCAGGGATCCATTGTCCCGTAGCTGTCTGTTTCCATCCAGAGTCATAAAGCGCATCCTCCGCTGACCAGTCCATTGTTGGAAAGGTTTGTAAATGTTCAGAAAGACCGAACTGTCTCCACAATAATTGTGAAGCACTTTCTCCAGTGGTAAAATCAACCACTCGTCCATCTTGCGTGTCACGCTGTCCGGAACCCGGAAGTCCTTCTCGCTCATCCCTCGTTTCTCCATCCGATCTGAAACAAGCACCAGGCTTCACTCGCAAAGGTTCCTTGGGCTCTGAGGCAGACAAATCAGTGGCTACGCTCTCCAATACACTCTCCGATACTGGCAATACACCAGCACACTCCAGGACAGGCCAACTCACAGCCCGTGGTAACGAAACATTCTCAGCAACCTGGGAGACCACCGAATCTAAACCTGCAACTGAATTCTCATTGTGCTCCGGAGAGCACAAAACAGCTTCCTTCTCCACCGCCGTCATGAAGCACACTGACCACACACAGACCAAACGGTAAGAGCTCCCCCCACCGCCAGCAAGCAGTAGGGGAATTTCCCCAGTGTCCTGGCCAAATTTCCCTCATTCACTAAAAATACCACCAACAGCTTAATCTGGTTCATGGTCAGTTGGCATTCATCTGTATCCCCCTCCCCCGGGTCTTGCCTGAAAATAGGCAGGATTTATCTAGGGCACATATCCGGTCAACAAAAACTAAGTAAAATAAAATAAATAAATTCACAACAGGTTGCAGTTCTAAACGAGCTTTTAGCTTACTTTATTTATTCTTGCAGAGTGAGTTAGGGAAAACCTTGCAAACTGTACTTTACTGAACCACCCTGTTGTTCATATTTTTATTATTATTTCTGTCAGCCAGCAATTCGTATAGTAAATCATCACGGATTATGCCTAGGTTTTCAGAAACTAGGAAGCGCACCAGACAAATGGTTGTTTACCAAAGTGTGCTAGATAATCAGTGTACTTATCTGACATGATGATATCTGTTTGCAACGATGCTAGCAAGACTTGTGCAGAAATTACAAACTAAGGAATGCAGTTTTGTTAATACTATGGTTGCCTTTGATCCTAGTAACTACCTGCAATATGTTCTGGTAAGAAACGTCTGTTACCTAGTATAGTGATAGAAATTGCAAGTGTCAGTTGTGGCAACAGCACATGTAACATGCATAACATATACAGTATATTTTTTGTGGGTCTGTTGGTGGATTACAGCTTGCACTGATTCAGGAGTGGTAGCAGGGAGGAGGCAGGGAACTACAGACCAGTCAGTCTTACCTCAGTAGTGGGCAAGATTATGGAGGCACTGCTTAAAGAAAAGATAGTGAAACACCTGGAATCCATTGGAGCACAAGATCCAAGACAGCATGGGTTTACAACAGGAAGGTCCTGTCAAACTAATGTCATAGATTTCTGTGACTTGGTAACCAGAGTGGTGGACCAAGGGGGAGCAGTTGATGTCACCTACCTTGACTTCAGCAAAGCTTTCGATACTGATCCACACAGAAGATGATTAATAATCTAAGTAGGCCTGGGGTGGCAGAAAACAGAGAGTGGTGGTAAATGGTATACAGTCAGAAGAGATTCCAACACCACCAAAATTGTCCCCTTCAAAGCTGCCTTACGAGACCTGCTGTTCAACACCCGCTGTTGCACCTGTCACTAAAAGATACTCTGCTGTTCTTCTGGCACTATTGACATGGCCCACTGGGCTGAACACCCACCCACCCACTCCACCCCCCAATCCCCCCCCCCACTGGGCCTTCTCTCTCCTCTGCCAGTACCTGGTGGTACTACTTGAAATATTTATTTAACTACACATGTGTTCAAGCAATTGTATGTAATACTATGTATCTCTGTTCATGCAACCTGTGTAAAACTATGTTAATTCTGTATGTCTGTATTCTGTAAACATGTAAAAATCTGTTATTCTGTCTTGACTGTACTCTGTAAATTATGTTAACCATGTGTGTCCTCTCTGTGACGAGGTACCTTTGTAAACGAGCTGCTGGCTCAAAGTATGTAAATCCAATTCTACAATAAATAAAAATAAAATGCAAGTAACAAGTGGGGTACCTCAGGGATCATTCCTGGGGCCAGCCCTCTTCAATATCTTCACCAGTGACAGTGCAAATGGACTGGAGGGGTAAGGTTTGTCTGTTTGCAGATGACACCAAGATCTGCAACAGAGCAGATGATCGAGATGGGGTGGGCAGAATGAGAAGAGATCTGGATAAGCTAGCAAAATGGTCGGAAGAGTGGCAACTGGGGTTTAACGCAAAGAAGTGCAAGATCATGCACATAGGGAAGAGAAACCCTGAAGTCACCTATAGGTTGGGAGGGGAGTTGCTGGCAGTCACAAGGGAAGAAAGAGACTTGGGTATCATCATCTCAGATGACCTGAAATCATCCAAGCAGACCACTAAAGCAGTAGGTAAGTCTAGAGGGGATATTGGGGCATTTTAGTAGGGGTATCACAAGTTGTAAGAGGGAGGTAGTAATCCCTCTTTACAAGACATTGGTTAGGCCCCATCTGGAGCACTGCGTGCAGTACTGGAAGCCGTACCTGTGCAAGGACATTAACAAAATGGAGGCTGTCCAGAGAAGGGCAATCAAAATGGGGCAGGGACTGCATCAGAACGCATATGAGGACAGATTAATGCAGCTCAATATGTATACCCTACAGCAAAGGAGGGAGAGAGGTGATGTGATTGAAACATTCAAACATCTTAACAGCATTAAAAAGGTAAAAGACTCTAACATGTTTCAATATAAGAAAAACAGCAGGACGAGAGGACACAGCATGAGATTAGAGTGAGGCTGATTAAGGGGTAATGTGAGGAAGTTCTTTTTCACAGAAAGGGTGGTGGATGCATGGAACGGCCTACCTCAGGAAGTGGTGGATATGAATACAGTGCAGGGCTTCAAACAGGCATGTAATAAGTGTAAGGGTTCAATACAGTTGAGTATGAATAGATAGGCCATTGACAGAGTACAGCTCTGTGGCACATTCGTAGGGTAGAATAAATGGGTAGACTGGATGGGCCTTGTGGTCTTTGTCTGCTTTCAGCTTCTGTATTTCTATGTTTCTATCACTCAGAAACACTGTTCAAGTAAAAATGCAAAAGAACATGGGAGAATAATTTATTTCAAGAAGGCAGCACAGAAAAAACAGAGTTAGAGGTCCCACATTAATGCTACCATTTCCATGGCTTACAGGTATAATAAGTTTGGTCCAGAAAAGCACAAACTGTAGTGAGAAAGAAATAATATGCCCCCCCTCCCAAAAAAAAAGTATATAATTGGCACCAAGGAAAGAATAAATCACTTCAGTCCTAGTTTTCAGCACCGTTGCCCAAATCAAGTCAGTCAGATGCGGGAGCATGCTACACTTTGCTGTCATCCTAAACAGGGCCATTCTCATTTTAGTTTAGTGCATGCATATAAAGTTTGGGCCATTCATGTCAATGAAGCCCTAAAGCTTCCACTTAACTGTTCGGAGGTTACTCAGCTTTTTTAAAACACATCTTGTCAGTGTCAGTGGCTCAGCAGGTTGCACACTCTCGCCTCTGAGGCTGGGAGATCAGATGGCTATGGGTTCTATCTCCACACCCGGCACTTGGGATAATATCCCAATACTGACACTGTGTTGCAGCTTGAGGGGGATGCTGCACTTCTGAGGTGCCATCTTTCGGATGAGTCATTAAATCGAGGTCTTGTCTGCCTGTTCTGGTGGTTGGTCAGGTGGACGTTAAAGATCCCATGGCACTTCTCAAAAACAATAGGGGAAGTTTTATTGAAACAAAAATCGAACACATCAGAAAACAAAAGTACACAGGGAACAGTCATGTCCAGAAAGGACAAAGACAACAAATTACAAATCATCAAGTTACAGCAGCATCCATTTCAGTAATCCATGACAAAGCCTTCCATAGTTCCAAAACAACAGATGTGGGCATAGTATTGCATCCAAAAATGTAATTCTTTCATAATTTTACCTTCTAATTCAATATACAGTCTTTTTGTTGCAAGGTAAACAGACAGCGGGCCAACCATATATTCCATTTAATCATGGTAAAAATTAGATTTAGGGTACTGTGATCCCAACAGTTTCATGGGGAAGAAAAATCCCATATAATAAGTCTTGGTAGGTAACCTTAGCAAACCGAGGTGCTTCCCATTGTTGAGCAAAAAATGTTCAGAGACCGTTAATGAATGAACAATCAAAAAAGAAATGTTGTATGGTTTCCTGTTGAGCAGTGCACTGAGGTGGGAGCAGAGCCTCTCCAGCAGCTGTTTGTACTTCTGATTGGCTTTTACATTAATCCTCTTATGGCAGGATAGCCAGTGAAAATTCCAGACATGGGCCAGGATTCTGGAGTTTTGCAACAACCTCTTAAGGTGAGTCAAATAGGGTCTGGGACATTTCAAAAAAGGTTCCAGGACTGTACACATCGTCAGAATGAAATGGGCATATAACTGCTTGTGAGTAGAAGAAAGAATCATTTGGGACAAAATCTGCCATTGCTTTACTCTCAAAAAGGCATGTTTAAGATAGACTGGGGCCGATGCAGTATTTCTAATAGGGAGTTAGTTTCCCATTTATGAAGGACACAAGACAACCCTTGTGTGTATTCACTAGCAAGGGCTGTAAATTAGAAGCAAACAAATACTCAAAAAACACTAAGGGGTTCACCATATTCAGGCTACCCTCATGAATTGGCAGGTAAGTAACATTCCGCTTTATCGGATTATTTATTTATTAATTTATTTATTTACGAGATTTACGCTCGATTCCAGATCATAAAGCTTGGGAAAAAAAGACATAAAACGCTTGTTTATAAGGACTTTGGAATAGGAAACATATAACTGAGATATAAAAAAGGGAAATTAGAAAGGTTCTAACAAGGAAAACCCTCCTCTTTTTCCCAACCTGACCCCTATTCCAATAGGCCACTTTCTTCTTCCCACTGTCCAGTTTCTCCATCCAGTTAAGGACATCAGCATCCAAAGTGCCAAATTTAATCCCCAAAATAGTAATGGGACCTGATCTGAAGGGGACAGGGCCTATACTATCCACCTGGGGTTGAGAAGTTCCCAGTGTCATATCGACACATTTCTCAAAGTTCAAAGAGGCTCTGGAGACCGCACCAAAGTAGGCACAAAGATCTAGTGCCCACAGCACGGAATCTGCCATAGCAACTAAAAGACAAATATCATCTGCATAGGCGATGGCCTTGTATTAGTTCACAACGTCAGTGCTCTGTATAGATTGAATCCGAGGGTGGGAGTTTATTGTCCTCAGGAGACCATCAACAACAAACACGTACAAATAAAGGCTGAGGGGCAGCCCTGATGAACCCACCACTTAACTGGTATGAAGGGGCCAACCCCGTCATTCACTATGGGGACCACAGTTGCTGTTTTATAGAGGCCCTAAAACCACTTAATCATTGGTTTTGGCACCTGATAACGAACATGTACAGCCCATAAAAAATCATGCCGAACAGAGTCAAAGGCTTTCCTCTAGTACAAGAAGACCACAAAACCCTACAAATCAGTCAGTCAGCCATGAGAACAAAGTTCCCTCAGTAACAGGAGGTGGTGCAAAATTTTCCTTTTGCACAGGGAGCATGATTGGGCAGGAGAAATCACTTTCTCTGCAGTCACATAGAGTTGTTTCATCAGAATCTTAGTAAGAATTTTAAAATCTGTATTAAGCATACAGTACATATGGGTCCCCAGTTTGTCATGGATGTAGCATCACCTGTTTTATACAAAAAAATCAGCATATGTTTAGTAAATTTAAGAGGGACCCATTCTGAATCCAGAATGGAGTTCAAGACTGATATCAATTCAGCACTCAAGTGCTGAATAACAGCTGTATACAGAGCATTAGACAGACCATCTGGACCAGTGGTCATATTGGGCTTAAAGGAGTGCACAGCTAGTAAGACTTCCAAGTCTGTAAGATGGGTACAGGATTGGGTAAGAATGTCCTGTGAAACTACCAGGACATCAACATTAGAAAGAAAAGCCGAAAATTGGTGTCTGGGGAGGGAATGGGAGAGAACAAATCTAAAGCATACTTGGTCACAATTTCAGTGATCTTTGTCTGATACATATACCTCTGGTCACAAGAGTCTATAAGGCATGTCAAAGACTTCTTTCCCACTATATGAAAGTTACGGTCAAAGGGGCAAATGACATGTTGTGCTCCCTGTGTGCCATATTTGTGCTGATTGTACAACTGTTGAGAATAGTGTTTCTGGTATGCCAGCATCTCCACCTGGAGAAGGTGAATCTGCTGAGATAAGTCCTGTCCAGTCATACATGCTATAGTCATCAGCGATTGTAGGTGTGATCTCTGCCCCAAATACCATAAGTATTCCTTGTTACATTTCTGGTGACTATAGTATTGTAAAAAGATTACCAACTTTCATTTGGTGTCTTCCCACCAAGAAATAGGGTCCAGGAAGCAGATAAACACTGACTTTCTGGCCAATAGAAACTGTTCTAAGGCCTGCAAAAAGGAAGGATCCAACAAAAGAGAAGCATTAAACTTCCACAACCCCAGGCCCTTCAGGTCTGAGGACTGGGTGCCGAGGGACACCGACAAGACCTTATGGTCAGAGAAGGCCACTCCTTGATCTGTGGCTGCATCAATGTGTACTCCGGGTGAAAGAAAAACAAAATCAATTTGGGTGGCTAAATGGCCTTTCTGAAATGTAGGGGAGTGTTGGTTCGTAAACTCAAAATAGGCTTCTCTAAGACGTGCCGTCCGGACAGTTTTTAAGACTTCATAGGAATCACAGTGCAGTTTTTGGGTCCAAGCATGAGCACTTTTATCTAATAAACTTAGGCCACAGTTAAAATCTCCCAAAAAAATAATGTGTTTTGAACTATGCAGATATGGCCTTATCAGCTGCAACAATTCTATATGGGTAATTTTCATCTGAGGGGCATGCTGATTGATGAGACAAAATGGTTGTTGGTTGATTACCACATCCATGACCAGTGCCCTGCCAGGTGGTATGTCATACAATTTTAACACTCGGAAATCTGGTATAGAGACCATAATAGCTACACCAGGGCAGGATTCCTGCCCAATCGACCAGTAGTAGGGGCCGAAGAGTCAGTCCCTCTGAGCTTGCCTGATCTCATGGGTAGTATGAAATCTAGTACCCTGAATGAATACAATACCTGGAAGATGATGAGATAAACAAGTGAACACTGTCTGACGTTTAGTAACATGTTTAACACAATTAACATTAATAGTGTGACAGGTGAAACCTTGCTGCATGAGAAAAGGAAAGAGGAAGAAGCAAACCAAACAAACAAATATTAACCTAATCAAGATTTGTGACCCACAGTAGCTTTTACCCTTCATTTTTGCCTTAGCCTTCCTTTTTTGTGGAGCCCCAACCATCCCTACCACCTCAGTATCGGTTGTTCCTTCTGGGTGATGTGAAGCAACAGAGGAGGAATCCGTGTCCCCTTCAGTGTCATTCAAGTTGTCTTGGAGAAGCTCATATTGATTCTTGAGCTCCACTGGAGAGGGGTATGGGGCCTTAGCTGGGGCTGAAGAAGCATGTGTATGGCTCCTGGTGGAGCGTCTATGCAGATATTGAATGTTACCCGACCCTGTTCTAACCAGGTCCATCTTGTAAAAGAGCTCTGCTCAATGATGTTCACCTGGATAAATAAAGATTTTGATTGATTGATTGATTGATTGATTGATTGATTGACTAAAGGTCAAATTACTCGGGGTGGCATAACCACTATGTCCATGGGGGGGGTGGCTCAGGGATTATTAAAACTACCAGTGGGGCTGAACTGGTGATGCTAGTAGAGGGCCAGACTGGGACACAAGGGGAGTCCCTCCCATAGTAGGCTGATCTGTGCATCCCACAGGCACTGGGGCAGAAGACGGGGTTGTGGGTCTACCACGAATTCTGGCTTTCTGCATTTGGGTGATCAAAATTCTTTGGTCAGCACCTTCACCATAATGTTCTTCGTTGTGTGCATCCCACCTTCAATTCTGAAATGAATGGCCCTGAACATCACACAAATTACAAACACATTCATTTAAACAATGAATCCCCACATGCCCCAGTTCTCCACAGATATTACATTTGGTTTTATCGCAAACACTATTTAAGTGCGTGGGATACCCACACCGGTAGCAGGCCTTAGGCTGACTGGGCTACAATAGGACCCCTCTATCCTGTCCAAAAAAAAAAGGAGTTCAGGAAGTGCTGTACTCCTGTCTCAGTGGCAAGTAAAAGGACTTTAATCTTCCACCCCAGTCCATATATTCTCGATGTCCAAGATAGCTTCAGGTTGTCCCAACACTGTACATTTTTGTTTCAGCCAGTACAATATATCATCCACCTTCACCTCCTCATTGCGCAACAAAATATTACTAATTCAACATGCAGGCTTAGTCAAATGGACCGCCAAGAAAAGAGTCCATAAAGGGGAGGATTTCAAAGTCTGGTACTTCGACCAGAAATGCTCGAAGCCTCGGACAGTCTGGAAGCTGACATCAAAAGAAGTCTCACCAGAACCATGAATAAGGGCATACAATCCAGGGGAAAAAAATTCATAGAGTCCTTTAGCAAAGTACGGGCCACATAAAAGCAGTCAGGAGGATCAGGAAGGTGTCCAAGGTAAGACAGACGCACCGCATTGTGGCGCTTTGCAAGCATCACAGGTAACAAACAAGGATGAAAAGGAGATTTTCTGTCCAGCATCCATGGGCTGCTGGGGTGCAACCCCCTTAGTGTGATGGTCCATTCCAGGGTTTGCTATCCTCGAGGGCCATGGTAGCAAAACATGCTGTGGCAACACAGAGATTTGTACAAGGGGCACATCCCCTGAAGAGTGCAGAGGGTCTAGCAGCTTGGCATGGTCAAAGTCATGTCTAGGTGAGTCCCACAGATCCTGGGGCTTTGGCATTCATGTTGGGGAAGATCCTGAAACCCACAGACCCACAGGAGTAGGCTGCTCCCATCCCACATCCCAAAGTGCCACATCAACAGACCAGTCTCTGGTAGGTTGAACCGCCTCCATTTCAGTAACCCCAAGTAACTCAGAAATAGAACTGGAATTCATAGAAATGCCAGAAGGTGATCTGGTACTCACAGTTAGGGACCCAGTCAAATGAAAGACAACAGTTGTTGTATCTAAAGGAACAGCCAAGGTCGGTGGCTGCTGTTCCAATGATCTCACTTCCTCCAGTCATCCAGCAACCTGAGCAGCATCCAGTGTGGTGCCAGCACGAAGCTGGCGAATTTCATCTTGAAGTTGCATCCGTGTTATGGCATATTTCCATTCCTCACCCTTCAACCGATGTTGGAGCTCCTGGGACTCTCAGCATTCTTCAGCAGTCTTGAGCGTAGATCCTGCATCTCCGATATCCACAAGCTGGGCATTCCGCCCATCTGCCTTTGAAACCAACTCATCAATCAGAGCTCCCTCATGGACCATTCTGCCTTCACTAGGCTCGCCCGCTGGAGCCTCCAGGTCAGTATGCATTTCCATAACAAATGGTAAATCCTCCGGTGCAGTAGCAATTCGTGGCTGTCCCACCCCTATGTCCTCCTCCTTCTCCTGCTGGCTACCTGTTGCCATCTTGGCCAATAGCCAGGTTGTCAGAGGTTCCCCTACCTGTGAGTAGGGGAATATTTTATTAAGAATCCATAAACAAATCAAATACAGAGAAAAGAAAATATTACATAAACCCCACCACCATATTCAAAAAATATACAATTACCAAGAGTTAAAAAGGAATACCTGTATAAAAAGATATAATACTACAGCATGTATCAGTCACGAAAGTACATAACATACATATCAGAACACAAAAGAAATAGGGGACCAGGAATATTTGTCCATCAGTATCATAATCATTCAAATAATTTATCCAATTTTATCTTTCATGAAAGGAACATAAGTCCATCTCTTCATCCATACAGGTTGAGGAACATGTGACTTATCATAAAAATACTGTGACAACAATTATTGTTTCACCTGCTGAAGAACTTGTAACTGTGTAAGTTCCAACTGTTGAAATAGCAGTTTACATCTCGCTTGCCACAGAAAATATTTTATACATGTACAAATAAGTTTCACAGTGCCAGGGTCTTTGTCCTGAAAATTATGTGAAAAACCACATAGTAATTCAGTATAGGTAATCCCCTTCCAGGTTACTGTTACCCCAAATTTGTAATACTAACAACCAAAAGTCCCTAGCAAACGGACAATCTATGATAAAAAAAAGGCTCCATTGTTTCTAATACTGCTATACATGTCTTTCTGGGGCATATTCTCTCTTCCATTTTTTTTTATGTTTAGCATTACCTTTAACACTAAGCCTACCATGACAGCTTATCCAAATTGTGTCCCACATTTTTTTTGGGGGGGAGGGGTTATTTTGTCCTTTAAAGTTTGTAAGAGCATGGGATGATAGATTTCTAATATACCACCACAGGTAGGTAACTGGAAATTCATATCCTAAATAATTGTATATATAGAGAATAATGCATATATAGGTGTATGATACGCAGTTTTTTTACACACCCAAGGTGTGTGATACTATAGAAACCGCAGGCTCAGACTGTTTCATTAGGCTACACTATGAGAGACAACCTGGCGTGAGACTGTAAAAGTCGTATCAACACGCGGGTTGATATGACTTTCAATATCAACCTGCAGGTTGATAAGACTTTCTACAGAACTTGAAAACAGGTTGATATCGGGGGTCACCAGTTATTATATTGATTTGTTTGTTTTACCTGCTATGTGCTGGGATCCCAGCTTCCATTTTCTAAACTTTGTAGCAACTGGCTTGAAAAATACTGGAATCTTACAAAAAGTAGCAGGAAGGACCTGATTCATTTTCCAAGATTCATAAAAAGGACGATACCAATTAATAGCAAAAATAGTCCAAACTGCCATTGAGGGAACAGTGGTATTCCACAAAGTATTACTGAAAAAAAATACTGAAACTGAGCAATTGGATTTATAAGGTTCAATCCCCCTTGATGTAATAGTAAGTGTAACAAACCCACTCAGCAGGTCAGGCCCTCTGCTCCCACAGTGCCAACCTCTGAGCGCAGTCTTGTGAACAGGAAACAGAAACAGGGTAACCCTCCTGTCTGTTTTGTGGGTTTGAATCAACCTTTGGTCTCAAGTTCTTGGAGGGATTCAAACTGTGAACCTCTTGCTAGCGTACCCAATGTACAGGCTCAGCTAATTCTGCTCTACGGGGGGGCAGATATCTTTCACCTATGGGCACCTAACCAGGTGTACAAAATGAACCCTTAAAAAAGTCTATTAAAAACCTCAGAATAAACTCTTACCTTTTCCAAGTTTGGTATTACCATTAAGCTACGCACAATGTCACTGTAACCATATATGCTTCACTTGTCAAAGAAAGAATTTCAAAAGCACACCAAGTAGTCTCTAAAATGAGATGTTTACTTAAAAATAGATAAAAATGTAAATTGTAAATACAGAACCATATATCACAAAACACACAATCTTTTAAAACAATAAGGTTTAAAAAAGTGCAAATTCCTACCAACCATACACTTAGCCTTGCCTAGCTAAAGTATTATATTCTTACAGTGCTGCAAGATTTTATCCTCAGAGTCCAAACATGTGTGTGTCTAAATGGAATACAGACTACAGTTTAAAAATCCTGTTTCACCCCTCTTCATGATGTCATTATCTAGCTCCTCCCTTTCAGGATACATAAAAAAAATATATATATATATATACATATATATATACATATATATATATATATATATATATATATACAAAACAGGAAGTCCCATCAAGGTATTGAATTCTGTGACTCCAGCAAGACTCATTTTCCAAATGATGACACTCTTAATTAAGACTGTGATTTCTCAATCCCTTTGATCCATGAGCAGTTTCCTTTGTCAAACACATCAAAGGACTTTTTATGACTCCAGGTGTAATTAACTGACTTTCCCGAGGACGTCATAAAATGGATATTCCACTTCCTTATGACACCAGGTGTAATTAACTGACTTTCCTGAGGATGTCATAAAATGGATATTTCAGGTCTTTGCATCAAACAACCCAGATCCTAAATAAGGCTATAAAATGCAAGTTCTTAGAAGTTAATCTCATCGCAGAGATCTGTTTAACATATATCCTGTCCTGTTAGAACTGAAACCTGGGGGGTCATCCAGGAGCACAAATTTCTCATGACAGACAATCACACTATATTTTTATTTTACAAAAATCATAGAGTTATCAGAACCAGCTGTCTAAATGTCATAGTAAGTATAACATTTGCCATTTAACGGGGTTCAATCAATTATCCCATATTGTTTGGAATGCCAAACTCAACAGTGTAACTTCTAAAGTAAAAGGAATAGGATAAATCACACTAATGTACAGAAACATTGGGGGGGGTCTTTAATAAGGACACCTTTTTTTTTTTTTGACTGCTGCCAGGTTTTCCAGAGTGTAGCTTTCCTTGTCCTTAAATCCAATTTCTCGCTCCAATTTAAAAAAGAGTTATCCCTCCTACCAAACTTAATCCCCCAAATAGTCAGACTATCACTAGAAATGGGAATCCCTTAGATATCACTACAGGAGACTGTGGAAGGACTTAAAATATATCCCCTTTTATTTTTGTTAATGGAGGCTCCAGCTGTGTTTGGAGTTGCTCCTAAGCTTTTTCACTTGAATTCTGGTTTGCCAAAAAAAAGACATGTATCACCAGCATATGCTGCAATGTTTACTGCCAAAGCACCTGTCACTGTACTAATTCCCCATGTAAGGTCCGATTGTTGTAAATGTCATGATAAGGGGTCTAAACAAAAAATGTATAAAAGAGGACTCATTGGGCATCCCTGTCTTATGCCTCTACAGATGGGGATATAAGAACCTAAATGACCATTTATCAAAGCCGTACCATGCAAAGTGGCTAACCATGAACAAACCCGGGTCAGAATATCATAATATTCAAGTACTTTAAACAAAAATGCATGAGAAACCTTATCAAAGGCTTTCTCCTGGTTGAGGGCAATAATATTGCCATGTAACAAATCTTCCTTCTCCTGCTCTACTAGTTCTTTAATTAGTAGTAGGTTTTCTGAAATTGATCTACCCGCTACTGAGCAGGTTTGGGCCAATGAATAATATCTTCATTAAAATTTTCAAATCACTATTCAGGAGGCTCAAGGGTCTCCAGTTATTCAAATTAGTTCTGTCACCCTTTTTATATAAAAAAATGTTGGATAGCTATACAAAAGTGAAAATCAATTGTAGAGAACGTTAAAATCCAATTAAAAACTACAAACAGAATTTCAACTACCAGTAACTCAGCACAAAACTTCTCATAAAATTCAGTAGTGAGTCCATCAAGCCCTGGGGCTATATTATTTTTTAAAGATTTAATAGCTGACTCAATTTCTAGTTGAATAACAGGTAGTACTAATTCATCTAGTTTATCTTGTATATGCAAGTTAATGGGGGTGGGATAGATTTCAGATACGAGAATATTTCTGAATCCTGTAGTTCAGCTGGTGCATACATATTTGTAGATGAATTTGTACTGTCTCCAATACCTTGGATGTTTTAGTAACTAATTTACCATCAGATGTAGTTAAAGCAGTCATGGTTCTGTTTTCAGATCTAGAACGACAGCTAGAGAATATATACCCAAATGCTTGCTTCCCTTGAGTGCATATTTTATGTTCAAAAAGTAATGAAGATGCCATTGAGTACTGCAACATCTCCATTTCCTGCTTTATAACTGTAATTTGTGGAGAGATACTGTTGTGACCCTCGTTCACATATGAATACAAAGTACCTAAATGGCCCCTGAAAGTTAAATATCTATGGTATTGTGTGGTATGTTTAATAGTTACCTGTTTCTTACACATTGATTGTAACTGTAATTTTGTTTCCACCCACCACAGACTTAAATCATCAACAAGGCAAGCTATTGACATACGTGCCCTGAGTAATTTCTTAACCTCAATACAAATACAATTAGAGTCCAATTGGGCGTTATTCAATTTACAGTAACCCTTTCCTACAGGTACTGCTTCCTCCAATCCAGTGTCAGCAACCACTATTTCATGGTCAGAGGTTTCCAAGGGAATTAACTTAGCATTATATATTTTTATGTAGGTGGAAACAAAAACAAAATCTATCTTAGTAGAGAGATTTCCTTTATGAAAGGTCTGCCCTCCTTGTGGATGTACTACTCGTTAGACATCAACTAAACCCATCTTGCGTAGTATGAAATTAAGGCAATTAGTATCACAAAAATCCTTATGTGTTCTGGCCCCTCTGTCCTGTTTAGACAACACACAATGAAAGTCACCGGCCAATATGACATGTTTTGTAGTAAACACATACGGTTGAATAGAGTTAAATAATTGTACCCTATCCTTTTGTTATGGTGCATATATACATAATATTCTCCATGCTACATGATTTGTGGTGATATCTAGAAGTAAAGCTCACCCTGGGAGAATATCCAAGACCTCAGAGACACAAACTCTATCTCCCATAAACAAGATGCCCACTCCACCACAGGGGTCAGTGCCATACGAAAAATAAGAGGGGCCCCAGCACCATCATTTTTGTGCAGCTTTTATTAGGGACAATCTATTTAGTCTAGTGCCTATAAAAACAGATGTCAAAATCCAGATCATGTAGGGTAGTAAAGGATACAAATCTCCTTCTAGCATTACGAATGCTATTAACATTAATAGTAGCAATTTTTAAGGATGAGTGGGTTAATGTTAGCAGAGGTAGAACAATATAACAGCCTCTTCAAGCGATTTTGCCACTTCTAGTGCTTCTACCAGGGGCTCTTCCTCCTGTGGCTTTTTGACCCTTAGCCAGAGAGGGTGCCTCCATATCCGCATCAGACTGAGGATAAAACCTGGAGAGAAGAGACAGTTGAAGAAGATTCTGAGTCATCACCCAAATCAGATTCTGTCTGTAGTGTAGTTAGGATTCCATGCTTATTAGAGGTAGGAATTCCCTGAGGGGAAGCAGTTTATTTGGCAATTTTAGATCTCAGTCTGGTGTGACATAGGGTCCTTTTCCTGGTGGTAACTATCACATTCTGGGGGGGCATAATGACTGTGGAATCTTCCTAAGAAGGGGTAGCTTCAATTTTCACTGAAGTAGGGAGTGGGTCACTGGGTTCAGGGCATCTGAGTTCAGGGTTTGTTTTCACTAAGGCTGAGGAGGTACTCAATTCTTTAGTGAAATCAGTGTCATGGCGAACAGTAGAAATGGGTCCCTGGGTGGGAGAAGGACCAGGGTCCCCTGGAACAGCCGTAGGCCTAATTTCCAAGGCAGTGTCCTTGGGCCTAGCGTTATCCAGGTTTGGAGCTCAGATACATTTGTCAGCCATACTTTTTTTTTGGCTTCAACAATAAGTGACTCTTGGGGTTGCTGATCAGACCTGTAATGAGAAGCCCACGTACATGACCTGTATACATGACCCCCTTCCCCACATAAATTACAGGTCATTTCATTTGTACAAGAGGAGCTAGTGTGACCATAGTATACTCCAGACAAAGGTTACATTTTGGATGGTCACAAGTAGAACTAAGATGCAATAAAGAGCCACATTTAAAACAGGTCTTTGGCTGACCCAGATAGAAGCAGTGACCACATTCCTATCCCAAAAACAGGCTATGAGGGAGGTGGACAGGCCCAGTGTTGATACTCTGAAGTTTCAATTTATAACACCACCTCCCTCCCCATCCAAATATGTTCTTCATCCATTATTGGCTATGGGGGACCCAGAAGGTCACACTTTTGCTGTAGCCAATGGGTAATATCATGAACAGCCACACTCTCGTTTCTAAATAAAACTGTAATTGTTTTAACAGCTGGTTTTGTAAGGAAAGTGGCTCAAAATGGAAGCCAAAGAGCAGAATACCTCACTTTTTCATATTTCACCCAGAATCTATCTAACCCCTGAGGGGTTTTGAAACTGACATCATATAAAGAATCACCTGAGGCATGTATTAATGCATACAATTCGTTTGAAAAAAAAACTGAGATTCCTTAATCAATTTTCTACCCACATAAAGTCTATCTGGGATATTGTCTAAACCTGTTAAGGATAAGAGCTGGAGGCGTTTCATAAATACTGGACTTACTTCAGACTACCATACCTATAGAACACAGGCACAGAGAAAAGATTTCAAAAAGCAGATAAGAGTAGCAAAAAGCACATATTGTAAGATGCTCCTCCTGGAAGCATCAGGTGACTCCAGGAAATTCTGGACCCATGTCAAATCTTTCCTAGGTGCAAAAAATACTCCCTTGATAAATGATATGATCATTAGCGGGGTTCACTGTAACAACCCTAGGACAATTGTGGAAGCATTTAATAAACAATTCTCTGACCTGTCCAGCTTCACATCTGCCTTCCTCCAGGGTCAGTCCTTACCTCTGACCAGTCCACCCACACCTGCTGCATTTCCTCCACCATTCAGCTTCAAGGTGATTTCTAAATCTGATTTCCTGGGCCTGCTCTTTACCATTTCTGACAACACTAGTGTAGGCTCTGATGGTGTAGAATCCAAACTTTTAAAGCTGGCTGCACCATTTATTACCCAGCCATTATCACGGATCTATACCCTCTCCCTTTGTCAGGGAATTGTCCCAGATGTCTGGAAAATGGCTAGAATTACCCCAGTTTTTAAGAAGAGTGACAAAAGTGATATGGCGAATTATAGGCCTATAGCTATTCTACCAGTGCTAAGTAAAATAATGGAAAAGCTAGCATCAATACAAGTTACAGAGTACATGACTAAATATAAACTTCTCTCCCCAATTCAATATGGCTTTCACAAAGGCCATAGCACCTCCATGGCCTTGCTCCACCTTACAAATGATACTTTAACTGCAATGGACAAAAAACACCTCACGGGGGCAGTTTTCATAGACCTGACAAAGGTGTTTGACCTTGTTGATCATCTTCTTCTACTAGATAGTCTCCTAGCCCTTGGTTTCTTGCCAAACTCAGTGACCTGGTTCAATAGCTACCTATCTATCTAATAGAACTCAAATTATTAGATTCAATTCCGCTATGTCTAGCCCAATGGCCATTAACCTAGGTGTTCCCCAGGGTTCGATATTAGGACCCGTCCTCCTCTCCAGTTTTATAAATAGTATCTTGTCAAATAGCCCTGGTTGCTCAGCCATCCTCTACGCAGATGACATGGTCTTGTACTGTCATGATAAGAACATTCACCATATAAACCTGACCCTTACTGCTGCTTTTAAGTTATTCAATCCTGGCTGTTCCATCATAAGCTAATCCTTAATGCTGATAAAATGCATACAATGCTGTTTGGTTCAGGAGTCAAATTAAACAAAAAATGGGATTTAGTTACAGTCTCAGGTCAAGGTGGCATAGTCCTCAAACCAGTATGCTCTTTCAAGTATCTTGGAGTACTCCTCGATGAAAATCTAATCTTTGATGAGCATGTAATGTCTACATGTAAATCAGTGAATGCTAAAATTGCAGTAGCCTATAAAACCAGCTACGTCCTTACGCAGGCGGCTAGATTAGCTATAGCCCAGGGGATCTTGCTCCCATCATTATCCTATGGGGTAGTCACTTATATTAGTTCGTCCACTGCTCTCCTCAGGAAATGGGATACGACTTATAACAGCATCTGCAGGTATGCTTCGGCCTCTCCATGGTTGAAACATTATTGTCAGCTCTATGCTGACTTAAACTGGCTATCCCCTGCCTCAGCTCAAACTCTTGCCCTTGGCTTCTTGACTGACAATATTATTAGATCAGGGATCCCTGTCTCACCGGCCTCCCTACTAACTCTGCTGTCCTCCTCCCATGGTCTCCAAACTACTGACAAATCACTGCTGCAAATACCTAGATGTAAATCAAACAAAGGTACCCTTGCTTTCTCTCACTCAGTGGCAAATCTCTGGAACTCCCTGCCTCTTGACATTCACCTAGCCCCCAGTCATGCCCTATTTAAAACCAACTACTGCTCCCTCCTCTTTAGCCAGGTCTCCTGTGCCTGCTTCAAACCCCCTTGAATTTGCATTTCAGACCCAGTCTCACTTATCCACTGCAGCAAACTGCTCTCCACTCTTCCTACACTATCCAGATAGGTTTTAGCACTTATGTCTCCATTGGCTTTTGCCTTTAGCTGGTTTTAACCCAGTTGTGCTTGCAACATGTCATAGTTATCAACTGAATTTTTTGTTACTGTATGTAAACTCTAAAGCAACCTATTACCTACCCTTGTAATTGCCTAATCGTGTACATACTCAATTATTGTATAATCCTGTTTGCCCTGTATTTTGTTTCTACTTGTACTGATGATGTAACTCTCTGCCTACCTACTGTAGTCTCCTGGGTCGTGCCTGAAAATAGTCATTTCATGCCTATGGTACTTACCCGGTAAACAAAAACTAAATAAATAAATAATAACTCAAAAACAAGCATGGCAACTCACTGTTGTAGTTTGTGGATTGTAAATGTTTAAATGACCATCATGTACTGAGCAAAAAATTAAACATTTGGCATGGGGTGCAGAAAATTAAAAGGTGAAATATTTAACTGCTGAGGTCAAACTGTATGGGGTGGATTCACAAAGCTTTCTGAAGGTGCAAAACCTTCCCTAAGTCCCCAAAACTGCTGTAGCTATGGAAACAAAGGGGAATTTGCACTGGGTGCTATTCACAAAACCCTCCGCAGCTGTGGAAAACAACACTAAGGACTGTGGAAAAAAGTGCAGCTGCGGAAGTCCCTGAGGAAAAAAAGGTGTGAGATAAATAAGGCACAGCCCCATAAAGGCTATTCACAACCAGTTTTTTCTGCAGCTGCAGAAAAAATGTTACACACAGTGGAATGAGGTGTAACTCTCCCTCAGCAAACTGCAGTAGTGGCCCAGCAATTGGAATCAATTAAGGTAGAGGTAAGGCACAGGTAATAGCATCCCAGATAGTATAACAGTGGCTGCTGTAACAGCAACAAAAGCACACATTGCCATGATATAGCAACAGGCAACAACCACCAGACACAGTACAGCCCATGACGGAGCCCCACAGGCAGTAGAGCCTGGATAGCCTGCAGTCAGTGCTACCCCTGCAGGCAAGTGGAACACCCCAGGGAGGGAGGACCAGCAGTGACAGTTGGCCACTGTGGTGCCATGGTATTACTGGTACCTGTGGTGCTGCAGTAGTCCCAGTTGAGGGACTGGTTGCTGGTCTCTTTGTGGGTGCTTTCAGCTTCATTCTATGGTAGCCCTGTTAAAGCCTGCTGTTCCAGCTAATTAAGTTCACTGTTGCTGTGCCTCCTAAGCTATTTCTGCAGCTGCGGATCTGCAGTTGCGGATTTTCAGCACGTGTGCAATTTCCACAGCTGCAGGGATTTTACAAAATTCTGCACCTGCTCAAAATTTCTTTATTAATATCGTGCAACTGAGTCTCCGCAGTGCTGCAGGCCTTTTTCCTGCAGCTGCGGGATATTTGGCTTTGGACGTCATTGCACGGTGGCGGTATACATGTTATTCAATGGGTCCGGTGTTTGCACAATGCTCGGTATACCACACTACCAGTAAACTTTTGTGCAGTTACCACTGTAGATATCAAAACATCATCAGCATAAGCTAAACAACTTACTCTTCTGTTGATTATTTTAGGAGAGTGAAAATCCAAATCATATAATTGCTCTATAATAAAATTAATATAAAAATTGAACAGTGTGGGTGCTGGGATACATCCCTGCCATACTCCTAAATTTGTTTGTATTTTAGAATTTAAACCACCAGATTGGTTATATTGCACTTGAACACAAGTATTAAGATGTAATCTAATTAAAATATCCAAAAGAAAAGGGTCCATTCCTAGGGCCCACAATTTCTGCCATAGCAGTTTGCAGCTAATGCTGTCAAAAGTTGTCCTAAGATCCACAAAACAACAATAAAACTTAACTTTTTTGATGTAAGCGTATATACAGATAAGATGGGACAGGACATGGCAATGCTGGATAGTGGAACAACTACTCTCAAAGCCATTCTGTCATTCATCCAATAAATGATTTTCATAAATCCAAGCCTCCAATTATTGTAAAATTATTTTACTAAATATCTTTTGTGATGCATCAATAAGACTGATAGGTTAGTACATACTGGGATCAGTTGGTTGTCCCTTTTTATAAATGGAGTATATAATACTGCCCTTCCAACTGTCAGGGAAATCTTCACCTTGGGCAGACTTGTTAAATACATCAACAAGGAGAGGAAGCCACCAGTCTGGAAATGTTTTGTACATATCTGCTAAAATTTGATCTGGGCCTGGAGCTTTATTACCCTTGGTTGCGAGAAGTGCTGATACAATTCATTCGGGAGTAATACTAATTGGCCTAGGGGCTATGTAAGATTGTAAAAAAATAGTCAGGTCATCAAGAATTGTAGACCTATAATGCCTTACAGTGTTCCTCCCAGACCTGAGACATAATGTAGGCCTGAAGTCTCATGGAATATTGATTGTAGCCCAGGCTTACCACTGACCAAAATGCTTTGATATCCTGTACTACAACTACCTTTTTAAATTTACTCCACATACAATATTAATTCAATATTTTTATTTCTCTATTTCAAGAACTTTTTTATATTCCTCCCTTTTCTTATTTAATATCCTGAGGTTTTCTCTAGTCCAATTCTTTTTAGCTAACGTTACTAACCTATTTACTGTTTTGAGATCCTACACTTCCCATTAAACCAGGTGTATTTATTACATTTATTTATTTTATGAGTTCTAAATAATGGTTTGAGAAATGTATTAATTTCCAGCCATGTTTCAACAACAATATGTTTTTTCTGACTGTATTCATAACTAGTTCCGTTTTTAGGATAGATACAGGTTCTGAATTAAGTATTATAAAGAATTGCTCAATTGTATCACTTTGCCATCTGATTATTTTGATATTTATTATTTCAAATGTATTTTAAGTAAGAAAAGCCTGATCTGAGTCTCTAGTGTGTTTTAATGAACTAAAAATAATAAGAATTGAAGAATGAGCAGAGTCTGGGTGATCCAGAACTTTCAAATCTGACAGTTTTCCAAGGGCGTCTTGGTTAGCCCATGCTAAGTCAATAATTGAGGACTCCGTGGGCCCCATATAAGTAAAATCTCCCTCTGGATCTCCTGGTGTCTGGCCATTTACCAAAAATAAATCCAAATGGGTCATTATTCCCTTCAATATCTGACCTTGTTGATTTAATTTATTATCTTTGGAACTCCTTACTAAATTTATTCTTGGGTTAATCAAGTTCAAACCAAGAATACACTCATCTTTGATTTTGCCCAATCCATTTGATTTTGGTACTCTGGCAGTAAAATCACCAGTAATTAGAAAAAAAATATAAGTTTCATATTTGGTTGTTAAGTCTTCCAATATCTCAGCTAATAGTTGCCATAGATTGGCAGAATAAATTTTGTTAGTTTTGGGCAGTATATATACATTAATCCAAATAATTCTAACATAACTATTTTCTATTTTCAGAACTATAAGAAAAAAATAATTTGTAATCAACTTCAGTTATTCGATAATCCAGGGAAGTTTTTAAGTTATGAGCTAAACCTGCCTGGTTCCTACTTTGTCTTTTAGCTTTTATAGCTATATGTAAGTAAGGTGTATACCTGTGAATCATAGGAGGGATATCATTATTCCACCATGTTTCCTATAAACACAATTTATCATAACCTGATAAAAAGTCAATAACCTCAGTATCTGCTGATTTACTAACTAGGTCTTCAATATTCCAGGAAAGAAGGGTAAAAAATATAAACCAGTCAACAAAATCTGTTGAATGAGGACTGAGCAAGGTTCTGGCCATTTATTGGAAGAATCCTTTAATGGAGTAAACCGATTCTGGTTATAATTTCAGGATGCCTGTAAACAGATCAAGCTGATAGGGTTTCTGTAGACTCATGTCCACATTGCTCCAAGTGAACCCTGTTCAATTTCATACTTAACAGCTGTAAGGAGGATGCCATGGCTATCAAGTGTTGAAGAAGCAGTTAATACAGAAGCTGCAAGCTGAAAGTTCCTGAAAGTGATATCTATTTGTGGACTATCTATAATACCACTACACCACTATGTAATACCACTGTGTATTGTGAGCCACTCAACATAATTTCTCCCTAAATCAATTTTGAGAGAATGAGACAGGAAGGATGCTGTATCTGTCTTTATTACACCTATTGGGTCCTTATCAGAAACTTTCCAACCAAAAAGGAAAAGTACTCCATCCTTCCAGGGCTGTTCATATGTCTATGTTTTTTTGATTACTTCATTTATAAGTCCCCAATATGTCTTCCTTCATTTCTCTGTTAAAATCCTCATACAATTGATCCTCTGTATAAATTGGGACCCTTTGTGGGGGAGAATACTAATTTCTCTTAGCTTTAATACAGACACTTGAGAATAAAGCAGAGCTGCTAATTTTGGGGAGTCAAAATAGAACAGAATCAGTGTATAGTGGGTTTGGAGGACTAGATACAAAAATACCCTCTGAAGTGAAAGGAATATGTAAAAGCTGGCATACCCATTCTTTTAAATTCTTTAGTGTTTCAGATTTTAACTTCTTAATTCCATGAATTTCCACCATTATTTCAGTGTTTTTCCTATTAACAGCTAGGCCAAAAAAGGTTAAAGAGTAATTATTTGTAACACTCTTGGTTTGCGTATGACACATCTTATTAATATTTTGGTTAGTTTCCTGATTTATTTTCTCCAAAGATGGGGTAAATACTGCTTTTTATTTGTCCTTAATGCCCCGATTCTATTAATAAGGTTGGGTGAAGACGGAACATTGTTACTTCTCTTGGAAGCTTTATAAGGAGGATCACTACCTTGTTCAGCAGTTTCATTTACTAGGTTAACTGCCTGAACTATCTTTTTATTAGCTTTGATAACGTTCTCCTTTTTTTTAATCCTTCCTCATGCTGCACTACTTTTTTTTTATTTTGTTATTTTTTTCTAACATCCTGAGTATCCAATGGATCAACAATTATTAAAGAATTCTCTCTAGAAAATGAGTGCCAGAGATTAACTTGAACACATTTATTTTGCTTAGATCTAATGAATTCTTCAATGTTAGTCTAATAATTATTTGTAGCATCTAACTGTTCATTTTCACACTTTGGATTTCTTAACTGTGTTAATAAAGTTTGATTGTGAAACACATTGCTTTTACGTGACACGTGCAAATTTTTTAAGTCGCTGACCAAAATGAGTGACTAAAAAAATGCCCCAAGTCATTAGAGCAAACAGCATTAGATCAACCGCCGCAAACAGCGACAGTCATTACCTTTAAACAAATGGACCAAAACCAAGATTTTTTATGTGGGGGGGCTGTGCCCTGCACCTCTCTTTGCAAGGGGAAAGCCCCGTGCATCACCCAACAAAATGACCAGCCCGGGGTGGACTTAGGAAAAAAAAGAGAAACCCAAAGATGACAAAAATTCTGTCCCACATCAGGGCCCGAACCTGGGTACTTCCACACCATAGGTGATCACTCTATCCACTTCACCAAATGGCCAGCTTGGCAGGGTTTGGCCAAACTATTCCTCATATCTCCTTCTAGCGAGTGCAGCTCACTGCTACACTTGCTCTAACCTACTTCTTGCCATTGTTCACCACTCGCTCTTCCTATGGGTGGTTATTATTGAGTCACTCAAATTCAGACGCTCAACAATACTCGCTCACATCACTGTACACCAACACATTAGCACTAAAATTTGTTATTTCTGCTTTGATAGCCCACGTATTTTCCAATATAACTACATTGGCATAATAGGGTATTTTAATGATCTCTAATATCTGTTTAGATACTGTGGAGGAAAAAATAAAGTGCCCCTAATCCAAAAAATGTTCCTTATCAAGTTCAGTAATATCTGTAGGATTTAGTTCTGATGTCTCTATGACATTTAGTTCTGGTGTAACAGATCAATTGTTTCTAGCTGCCACATTAGAAATCCCTTTACTTAAACTGGAGCTTGTCGCAGCTAGTTTTTGAGCCCCACAATAATATTGCTCAGGTCCTGGATTACTAATGCCAAATTATCAGAAACTTAGGGAGAGCGCAATACAGGTTATCTCCCAAATTTCAGTCTCCAAGGAGACTCAGTCTGAACCATTTTTGGGTCACAAAAGGAACTATTTAAGGAGTAGTCTTGAGGTGCAAAGGAAATTGAATGAGGGCATTGATTATCACTAGAGAGCATAGAATTAAAATTAGACGAGTCCATGAGAGACCTCAAATCTGATGGCAATAAAGACATTTCTTCTATCTGTGAGATAGCAGGTATACTCCTAGCATATGTATTCTCCCTTTTTTAATCTGCCAACTGTTTCATGAAAATTCACTTTAGATGTAGAAAGAGCAGCAGGAGTAGGAGCCAAACAGTCAAAAAACTCAAATATTCTGGACTGAGTTGGGTCCTCCTTCTCCAGTCCTCGTACATCATTATTCTTGATAACATTTTTAGTCTTATTTCCCCAAGACTTTTTTTAACTTTTTATCAAACTGAACTGGTGAAAATATCAGAGAAGGTGACTTACTGTTCCTACTCCTTGTACTAACAATCCCAATGAACAGTGGTAAAAAACAGTAAAGTGACAATAAAAACAATGCAATATTGCAGTAATAATAATAGGTTGCTAATATAACCAAATAATAACTTGTACTGTATGATATAGTTTATAAAAAAACACTATACAATTGACAAGGTTAGGAGAAACTTCTTTGTGATAAAAGTCCTTGGTCCATCTTTGTAGACACACTGAAAACCTGGAAGATGAATCAAATATCCAATGTACTATATTCTTGCCAAATTCTGTATCTGTCCCTTCAGTATTGTTGGTGTTAAAACTGTTTATATCACAGTTTATGGCACAGCTTTTATTCTGGTCCAGTGCTTCTGAATATGAACTCAGCAGGATCAACACCTCCTTCTTGAGATGTGGCACTAAAAAAGATAAAGTAGAGGCTAAGCCATACTACTAAAACAATGGTAAAAACAGAAACTCCCCATAACACCAAAGTTAACTATAAGGTGATAGGAGTAGTATATGTGATACAGTACGTTTGGTTATTTTATTAATTAACCTTTAGTTACTATATATTGCTAATTATTTCTAAAACAGATTAAATACAGTAGAAGCCACTTAATCAAGATGTGGATAATGGGGATGTACATTTTATTGGGATGACCCATCGAGAACCGATTAAGTGGCCATGTATTCCTATGGGCAATGTTGCTGCTTAATGGGGATGGGGAAGCCATTTAATTGGGACAATTCTGTCCCATCCTGTCTCACTAATCCCCATGAATTCTGTGAACTCTGCTGCTGCTGTTCCCACTAATCTTTTTAGCACCTGCTTATCATCTCTTCCTCCTGCCCTGTCTCCAATGTGAGCGCGTGAGCTGAGCTGATAAGAAATGGAGCAGACATCTCACCCTCAGCAAATCCCTTTTATTTATTTATTTAATCATTTATTTAATTTTGATAAACGGGTAGGCTCTCTGAGCCCCGAAGGTCCCTTTTTCAGGTGCGATGCGGAATTAGTTACAGAAGGAGACAAGTACAGGACTATACAAAGGTCACAATGCTCCAGTACAGGAGAGCACTTCATACATAATACAACAGTGTTGACATTAGGCCAGTTAGAGCCCGACCTTAGAGTTACAATCTGGCAAGGTCACCAAGTACTGTAGATTAGTTATGATACACTGAGAGGGGTAACGATCAGACAGGAGCTTGTGCTTTTAGCACCTGCTTATCATCTCTGCCTCCTTTCTACCCCGTCTCCAGCACCAGCAAATTAGCTAGGTCAGTAAGATAAAAATGGAGCCAACATTTCACCCCCAAACCCCCTGAGTCTCTGCACACTCTCTCTCTCTCTCTCTCTCTCTCCGTGCCCTGCTCTACACTCACGAGTCCTGTGTGCGTCTCTCTCTCTTTCTGTATTCATAAGTGCTGCAGCTCTCCGCGCTTGTAAGTGCCGCAGCTATAGATAATAACATTTAGAGACTGTCTGCCATAATCAAATTCCAATCACTGTAGTGGATGGGAGAATGTAGAGATTTTCATGGTCATCCCAGTCATCTGCTCGGTACTGCGTGACTGCTGTCTCTCTGTCTGCTGTCTCTCAGAACTCCATATCAGAACAGAAGAGATTTCCCCCATTTTATCCACTGGAGCTGGTAAGCTCACAACAGATCATCAGCATAACAAATGATAGGAGAGGGTTAGGAACAGCAAAACATGATAAAATGGGCTAAACAGAGGCACTCTATTGCCTTCTGCTAAAGGTGATGGCTGCTTAATCAGGACGCAAAGACCACCACCAGCGCATCCCAATTAAGCGGTTTCTACTGTATAAATAAAAATACCCTTATCCAGCCGGCCCGGTGGCGCTGAGGGTTGAGGAGCTAGATGCCACACCTCGCTCCACGTTGGCAACCCGGGTTCGGGAATGAGCCAAGGCCATCGGGGGTCGGCGGGGAGGACTAGGATTGAGCATCCAATGACTGCTTTCCTAGTCCTGGGGAATGGGGTGGCCTCACATCGCGTTCTAGCGGTCCCTGGGGATGCCCAGTGGCACTGCAGACATGCACGTGTCTAAGGGATGGGAGCATGGTGGACGTCTGCACATTTGTGCTTGGATGTCATTGCACATCTGTGCTCCCATTGGGAGAAAAAGTGGAAAATGGGCTGGGCGCGACTGAGCAGCTTGATGGCCACGGCTTGATGGCACTGCAGGGAGGACTGTTGTGGAATCGTGCTGGGTGGGTACGGCACCGATCCAGCTGGCAAGGGATGGGGAGCCCCTCCAGTGGATTGGCTGCAGCCATGCCGGCCCCCCCATTATGCGAGTGAGCCTGCTGCAGGGCCGGAGGCTGGATGCCGCCACTGGTAAGTGCCGCAGCAAGGCGTCAAACATAGAGCTGTGATAAAAAAAAAATACCCTTATCCACTACAGTAGGTATTAGTTAACTGCTTAATTATTTACTCTCCAGTGCTGATAAAACAAACAAAATGCAGCCAAAGCAAAACAAGGAGCTTGCTGAGTTACAAAGGTCCCCTTCTGTCCATCTGGGCCAACTCAGTTAGTTTAAAGATCACAGAATGTAAACAGCATTGCAGAGCCTGAAACCCCATTGGGGTGACTAGAATCGGTAGCCAAAAATAACCTGCTCAAAAATCCAGAATTAATTCCAAAGAGTTTTTTAAAAACATTTTAAAATTAGCTGGCCCGGTGGCGCTGAAGGCTGAGGTGCTGGTCACCTTACCTCGCGTCACGCCGGCGACCCGTGTTTGGTTATGGACATGGGGCACCTGGTGGTTGGCAGGGCGGAGAAGGATTGAGCATCCCCAGGACTGCTCTCCTTCTCTGGGGAGGGGGGACTGCAGGGCTCGGTGTTCGCCTGCCACCTAGCGGAGGCTGGGAGGTAGCGTGTCAGCTCTGGAGACTGTGGACAAGAGTTGTGGCAGGCGCTTGGCAGGGGTGCGCATGGGAGCGTGCGCGCCCCCATTGCAGGCACCATTGCATGTTGCATCCTTGGGGGATAAAGGAACAGGGAAAATGGAGAGTCCTCTGTGAATGACGATGGTCCCCCTCCGCTACTGCCCGGGAAGGCACCTCCCCGAACAGTAAATCCAGTCCAGTGGGTCGAGCCGCTCCCCACCCCCTGCCACGAAGGGTAAGTCATGGGGTATAGGGGAAGGGGCCTCATACCTGGTGCTCGAGCGGGAGGGGGATGTCAGATGCAGGGCAGAGGACTCCAAGAGGCAAAAATAAGTAACCGCAAAAAAAAAAAAAAAAAAACATTTTAAAATGGCAATTAGGATAACACTGGCTGTGTGTTGTTTAGAAAAACAATCTGTCTGGAGTAAGAACTGACACTGGCAATAACACAACATTTTCTGCTGTAAATACTAGAGTGGTGTGAGCTGCTGCTGCTGCTGCTGCTGTGGTGACCAAGGTTGAATTAAGGGAGTTGGTAGAGAGAGGTATTTATTCCAGTTTTTTGATCAGCTAGTTCCAGTTAAATAAAATCAAACTGAATGAAATTGAATAGAGGCAATCAGTGCTGTATAGTTCTGTTCAAACAAGGTGTATGAGAATGCTGGCAGGAATGTGAAAACCAAGCTCAACCAAATCAATCTGCAGACAGTGGCAATTAACACACTAATTAAACACACTAATTAAAAAAACTCCAAATAAGTATATATTTATACATGGGATGATTTAAGAAACAATAAAAATCCAATTAACAAGTACAGTTAGAAGAAAACTGTAAATAAAGAAAGTATACCACACTGATGACAGTAAGGTAGTAAAAGCACAAGGTTCGTGATTAGTGGTCCCTGGTAATCCAATAAAGCCACCTGACACCAGATGTTGTTTTAAATCAGTTGCAATTTATTAATACCCAAATAAGCCCTAACAATTTTACCTCTAACATAATTAATTCTAAACAGATTATGGCTTTTTACCACCAGGGCTACAGGTGTACAGAAAAAGTGAAGCAAAATTGCTCCCTCTTTGGGTGTCAAAGCATCTATAGCAGCTGAAGCTATTCCTCTTGGACACACAGGACATGACATTCAGGTCCTGTATTTATACCCAAATTGTTTACATCAAAATTGCATAGTGGAAATTTCCAAGACTACTACAGCAAATTTTAGCCTAAACACTGCGTCATTCAATAAAATCATGATACAAAGACTTGGAAGTACATTGTCCAAGACATACCTTGGTTATAAGATACATTTGACACTTTGTTGAGACAGGGGAGCTTGTTTATTAGCATCCTTGGATGGAAAAACAGGTGGTCAGGGAATTTTACATTATTAAAAATAACATGCTTTAAAAGACAGGAAACAAAAAGGAGGCTTTTACTCTATTTAAAATAAATTGCTTAGAACTGAAAAAAAAAAAACCTTAGTACAAAGAGCCTTTTAGTAGAAAGTTGCCAAAGCAAAAATATAATTATTTTTTATCAGCTTTTTTTTATACACATTATTAAACACAAGCAATCATACGATGAGGATTTGTACTAGCCAAGGCTAAACGGCAGTTAACGTTGAAGGAGCTGCCTGTTATCTTAACCAAGACCTTAGGTTACAGACACAGTATCTCTGCTTGAGCAGAGCAAAACTAATTTTGCTTCAAACATCTGTCCCTAAACACTGCTTATGCTCGTTACCTATTTTTCTACAATTATTTAAAGGGCCTCAACACCTTTTGAACCCAGGCATCCACAAACATATGGTGGTATTATGTAGTTATCTGCTAGCCACTTGCACCTTTCACTAACCACTGCAAGCCTTTTTACACCTTTTCTATGTTCTCAACCTTTTGGTTAGCCAACTACATATAAATGCTGTTGTTATTACATTTGTATAAACTTTTTGCTACGTATCACTTTTAACAAAATGAGGCCAACAAAACCCTTGCAGAAATCCTACCTTAAAGGGACACTGTCAACCCCCTTAGGCATCTAAGTGTCCCTAGGTTAAACAAGCATTTGTCAATGCCGGATGTTTGCTTGCTGGCATTGGCATTGGTAGTGTAGGTGTTACAGAGCTGCATAATAGGAATGGCAGTGAAGTACTGAACTGAAGCCAACCCCACCACCACCCTGCAGAGACTGACAGGCATTGGGGCATGCCTTTGGGTCATCAGGCATAAAGGCCGTGCCATTTCACCACACCCTACCCTGCAGACACCGACAAGTGTCACGGTATGCCTTGGGGTCTTTGGGGTCTTTGGCCCTTATGCGCACCCCATTCCATCAGGAAATATGGTGAGATGGGTGCGGTATAGGAGAATGGGGTAACTTTGGGGCCGAAGAGTCCAAGGCATACCTCAATGCCTCTCACTAGCTGCAGGGTGTGGAATGGTATGAGCATTACAGGTGAGAATCCCAAGTCACACCCCTGATGCCTGTCATTCTCCACAGAGTGGGGTGTTATGGTCAGAAACCCTAACGCTCAGGCATTCATTGGTATTTTCACTCCAAATTTTCAACATGGTTTTTTTGTGACCCCCACCTCATGAACAGTGGCAATATCAGTTTGTTGGCCGAAAACTGCGTTTGCACAGCGGCTATGGCATTAAGCACCACAGGTGCAAAAACACATTCCGAATAGGATGTGAAAAATGACAGCTGTACTGTATATGGGGAGGTGTACAAAATGGCAATGTTGAAAATCTGCAGTGAAAATATTAAAAAAAGTGGTGAAGTCACAAGCGTGCATAGAAACTGTGCAACACACACCCATAATGTAATTAGTTAGGGGAATTTTTACAGCAGATTGTCAACACAGGCATTTTGGGACCTCCGATCATGAACAGTTTCTTTATCTGTCCCGAACAATGATTTCCCACAGCGACCACACACTTCTGCGCTGAAAGTGTGAAAACACATTTCGGCCATGTTGTGAAAATGACAGCTGTACTGTGCATAAGGAAGTGTGGAAAAATGCCACTGGTGAAAATCTGGACTGAAAATATTAAAAATTAGCAAACTTGCGAGTGTGCGTAGGAACTGCGCAACGTGCGCTCCTAAAACAGGCATTTTTAGGAATGTTTTCACTAAATTTTCAACATAGCCATTTTAACACCTCTGCTCATGAACAGTATCACTGTGATTTTCTTAATCTGTCCCAAACATTGATTGCGCACACCGATTACGCCATTGTGCGCTACATGCAGGGAAACACATTTTGGGTGACGTGAAAAATGACAGCTGTACTGCTCACAAGGAGATATGGTAAAATGGCAATGTTGAAAATCTGGAGTGCAAATATTAAAAATTTGCAAACTTACGAGCTTGCGTAGGAACTGCACAACACACACTCATAAAACAGTCATTTTTAGGAAATTTTTCACCAAATTTTCAACATAGCCATTTTAAGACCTCTGCTCATGAACAGTGTCACTGTGATTTTCTTAATGTGTCCCATACATTGATTTTGCACACCAACTGCGCCTTATGCGCTACATGCCTGAAACATATTTTGGGTGAAATGTGAAAAATGACAGCTATACTGCTCATAAGTAGGTGTGGTAAAATGGCAATATTGAAAATCCAGAGTGCAAATATTAAAAATTCACGAACTTACGAGAGTGCATAGGAACTGCGCAACGCACGCTCGTAAAACAGTCATTTTTAGAAATTGTTTCACCAAATTTGCAACATACTACTTTTGTTTGTCATGGATGAGATTTTAATGACTCATTGTTTGTGCATGAAATCATTAGTAAACAGTAGTAAATGTTGTGGCACTGTCATCATTGCTACATTCTGATGACACTAGTGAAAGTCATGAAAGTCCTGAATAAAGATCAAACATCATGGAATCAATGATGTGTATGACTACCATGACAAACTTACATCCCTATATATTAGTAATGTAACAATTATAATAACAACAACAATAATAAAAAGTATGCTCTGCAGTGGACAATGAAGAGGAAGCATAATGTGCAAGTAGTACAAAAGATAGCACAGCCATCATAACGATTCAACATAAAATGAGGGAGGGAAGAGAGATAACAGATGTTCTAGAGTGAATAATGGAAATATAGTATGTAACATTGGTCGGGAACAAGCAACCTTAACAATATTTAATATCCTTTAGAAAAAAGATTAATTTGTATTAGATTAACTAGTAATATTTTTGATTGTAGCATAAGATACTGTATAACACCTGCCTGTATTAACTAGTAATATTTTTGATTGTAGCATAAGATATAACACCTGCCTGTACCCTGCTTTCACCTACCTGGGTGATGGAGTCGGCTAGCTGCAAGGAAGGCTAGTCACAAGGCTGGTCAATATCAATTGGTGCTAGAAAACTATTCCACAATAACAGTGCTGAAGAAATACTACAAGGCAGAATTCTCTTTCAAACATGAGAGCCATTTTATTTATCAGGCTACAAATAACTGTTTTTTTTTGTTTCATTCATAGCTCTCTCAATAACACAATAAATGGTTAGAAACATGGCTGTGCAGCATAAACAGTGAACACATTTGCACAGACAGTAAGAACATAAATGCCTTCCCTGACAAATCAACTAACACCTTTTGTACTGTATCACACAGTTTTCATCCCCACCCCCGAGATGATCAGTGAAAGTCCTGGACACATTTCAGTCTACATTTTTCTTTCTGCCACAGTTCATGGTACCTCAAACCCAAAATGTACAAATAACAATTTGGGAGGATAATGCAGTTCCTTCTGGGATGCTGCCCTTGCCAGGGAAAGATAAGGCGTTGTCTTCCCGGAGTCCTGCTGCACTCTTGATCTTCTTCGGTCTTTGGTCAATGGTGAAACCTCCCTAGACTTTAACTATAAAATAATAAACTTTCTGCAGGTGTCTTGATTTACTGGAAAATTACTGGGATTTCTTCTCACTCCTTTAGATTATTTGCCAATATCCAACACTTAGAAACATAGAATTTGACGGCAGATAAGGACCGCTTGGCCCACCTAGTCTGCCCATTTCCCTACCTAACAGATAAGCTGCAGATCCTAGTTAACCAACAGCCTACTTCCTCCTACCTCCCCCCCAGAATTGTCTTATGTCTGTCCCATGCATTCTTGAATTCCCCCACTGTTTTTGACTCTACGACCTCCTCAGGAAGGCTGTTCCATGTATCCACAACCCTCTCTGTGAAGAAATACTTCCTCACATTACCTCTGAGCCATTCCCCCTCTATCTTCAGATTGTGCACCCTTGTTTTTGCACATCTCTTTTTCTGAAAGATGCTACCTTCTTGGACTTTGTTGATTCCCTTGAAGTATTTGAAAGTTTCTATCATGTCCCCCCTCTCCCTCCTTTCCTTGAGGCTATACATCTTTAGTTCCTTTAGCCTTTCTTCATATGTCTTCTGATGCAGACCCTGCATCACTTTGGTTGCCCTCCTCTGGACAGCCTCCACCCTGTCTATGTCTTTGTGGAGATGGGGTCTCCAGAACTGTACACAGTACTCCAGGTGTGGTCTTACCAACTGTCTGTACAGAAGGCCAACAACTTCCTGTTTTCTACTGGTGATGCCTCTCCCTATGCATCCCAGTATCCCCCCAGCCCTCCTTACTGCCTTCTCACATTGCTGGCCCACCTTTAGGTCATCTGATATGACTACTCCCAGGTTCCTTTCCATTTTTGTTGTTGTCGTCAGTATCTCACCCCCCATTGTGTACTCTTCTCCTGGGTTTTTGTTTCCCAGGTGCATTACTTTGCACTTTTTTGCATTGAATCTAAGCTGCCAGACATTTGACCATCCTCCAACCTTGCCAAGTCCCTTTTCATCCTTTCCACACACCTTGTGTATCAACCCTGTTGCAGATCTTTGTGTCATCTGCAAAGAGACATACTTTTCCTTCCAGTCCCTCTGCAATGTCACTTATAAAGACATTAAAAAGGACCGGCCCCAGTACTGAACCCTGCGGTACCCCACTAGTAACCCTCCTTTCTTCACTGTGGACTCCATTTACTATTACCCTCTGTGTCCTGTTGTCCAACCAGTGTTTTACCCAGGCTACCACCCTAGGGCCCACTCCCAGGCTGGCTAATTTGTTTATTAATCGGTTGTGCGGGACTGTGTCAAATGCTTTGTTAAAGTCTAGGTAGGCTATGTCCACAGCCCCTCCCTGGTCTACTGCTTTGGTCACCCAGTCAAAGAAATCAATTAGATTTGTCTGACATGACCTTCCTGCTGTGAATCCATGCTGCCTTGGGTCCTGTGCCTCACTGGCCTCTAGGTACTCAACAATTCTTTCCTTCAGAAGTCATTCCATCATTTTCCCTACCACTGAGGTCAAAGTGACAGGTCTGCAGTTTCCTGCCTCTGTCTTGCTCCCACTTTTGAGAAGGGGAATCACATCTGCCCTCCTTCAGTCCTCAGGTACCACCCCATCCTCTCATGATTTATTAAAAGGGTAGTCAGTGGTGTTACTAGTTCTTCCCTTAGTTCTTTTAAAATTCTGGGGAATGTGAATCCCATGGTCCCATTGCTTTATCCACCTTCAGTTTTAAGAGTTCTTTCAGAACCCCTTCTTCTGTGAAAGGACTAATATCAACCCCCTATTCAGAGTGCTTCTATTGACGGATTAGGTATTTCCCCTGCTTTTCCATTGTGAATACTGAGCAGAAGTATTCATTCAGTATCCCTGCTTTTTCACTGTCGCTCTCTGACCAACCACCTTCCTCTTTGTTCAGTCTCAGTATCCCTGCCTTAGTCTTTCTTTGCTCCCTAATGTACCTATAAAAGGTTTTATCCCCCTTCTTAACAGAGTTGGCTATCTTTTCCTCGGTTTGGGCCTTTGCTATTCTGACTGCCTTACCCGCTTCCTTCTGCTTTAACTGATACAGTTATCTGTCCTGCTCCTTCTGTGTTTCCTTATACTTTCTGAATGCTATCTTTTTTTCCCCTTACCTTCCCGCTGCTTCTTTTGAGAACCATAGTAGTTTTTTCTTTCATTTTGATTTGTTTATTTGCTTCACAAAAAGACTTGTTGCCTCTGTGATGGCAGTTTTGATGTTTCCCCATTGTTGCTCCACCCCACCTTCTTGCCTGTTTGCTAGTGCTTTTCTGAGGCACTCTCCCATTTTGACAAAATCAGCCCTCCTGAAGTCCAGTACCTTCACTTTTGTGTGGCTAGACTCTACAGCTAAGTTTATCGTGAACCACACTGTTTGGTGGTTGCTTGTTCCCAGAGGGCTACCCACTTCAAGATCAGAGATCCACTCTCCATCCCCATTTGAGAGTACCAGGTCTAAGGTTGCTGTCTTCTGAGTGGGTTCCAAAACTAGCTGTCTGAGACATGACCCCTGTAGGGCATCGAGAATGGCCCTGCTCTTGGATGTGGCTGCAGCAAAGGTGCTCCAGTCAACATCTGGCATATTCAGGTCCCCCATCAGGAATATCTCCCCTATCTCTGCCATCCCAAGGATGCCTTCTATCATTTCCTTGTCCATTTCCTCCCCCTGAGATGGGGGTCTGTATACAACCCCTGTGTGGATTGTGGAGCCATTTCCAGTCTCCAGGGTGACCCACAGTGCCTCCTCTCCTCCCTGTTTACCCTTTAGTTCTGTTGCTTTTATCCCTTCCCTTACATAGAGAGCTACTCCTCCTCTTCTTCCCTCCCTATCCCTCCTGTAGATTGTGTACCCTGGTATGTTGACATCCCAGTCATGGTTCTCTGTGTACCATGTTTCTGTGACTGCCACAATATCCAGCCATCCCTCTTCCATCAAGGCCACCATTTCAGGAAGCTTTTTACCTAGACTACGGGCATTGGTATTCATTACCCTCCATTTTTTTATGCCATTATTTCTTTTTGCCGCATCCCTGTCCCTACTGTCTTTGTCTTTTTCAACATTCACCCCTACCCTTCTCCCTATCGACTGCTCTATTTTGGTGTTTACCTCACTAATTATCCTGATTTTTTGGGGGGGGCTAGGATTTCCCTTCTCCTCTTCAGTGCCCCCCCTTGGCTAGTTTAAATGTTTGCCACTGAAGCATTTAAACCTATCACCTAGGATCCTGGTTCCCCTCAGGATAGATGCAGACCATCGTGCCTGTATAGGCCTGCATCCCTCAGGTAGAGTCCCAGTTCCCAGTGAGCCAAATCCTGAGCTCTGCGCCAGCCTTTCAACCAGTCATTTGAATTCCATGGTGCAGAGTGCCCTAGCCTCATCCATGCCATAGACAGGTAGCACTTCCGAGAAAGTTACCGTGTGTGCTACTTGTCTAAGGCCCCTCCCCAACTCCACAAATTCTTGTTGCACTGCTCTGATCCCATTCTCAGCCAGGTAATTCATCCCTAGGTGGATAATGACATCCAGCTCCCTCCCCCTTGCCGCTGCTCCCACGATCCTGAGGATTCATTTCCTCTCCTCCAAGCCTTGGCGCCGGGCAGGCACCTTACCTCCCTTTCCCCTTCCTCCTCCAGTTCTATCCCCTAACAATCGGAGTCCCCCACAAGAGACTGTTTCCTTCCCCTATGGGGTCAAGAGCCACCCTCCTGTGTGTCTCCACCTTCAGAGTTCCAGCATCCTCCTTGGACTCCACTGCAGGTGCCTCCATTGAGGAACCATGCTTCGCTAGAGTGGTGAATGAACTGTGGAGAGGCACAACTGGAGGGATGCGCCTCTGTTCCATCACCCTCACCCTCCCTGAGCCCACCGTGGTCCAACCACTCCTCTTTCCTGGCAACCTCTGAGGTAGTGGTGGTGGCCTGGGTGATCCCTTGGTGGGGGAGCAGGTTTCCTGAATCCTTGCCAGGTCAGCATGGAGACCAACAACCTCCTCCTTCAGACCAGAGAGGTGCCTGCAAATAGGGCAGCAACGCAGTTTCCAGAATGTCTCCAGGAAGACAGCTGCTCCACAGCCAGTGCATTGCACCGCTCCCCACATGTCTGTGTCCCTTCCTGTTACAGATGCTTTTTTTTTTCTTGTTTTAGTGTGTGCAAGCTTGTGAGTGTCTCTACCCCCTATTCAGTGTGCTGTGCCTTTAAGGATATGAACAGGTGTATGTTGTTAGCAGTTTTGAGGAAGTGATGTCAGAGAATTTGCTATAAAGGAAGTTATGTGCTTGGGGTGGATGGGATGAGGGGAAGGGTGGGTGGGAGTAAACCTATGCTGTCCAGAAACAATCACCTACAACTCTTACCCTCCACACCTGGGAGTGCCTTCCTTCCTTTCAGACACCTATTTCACAAAGGCTAAGTAACAGGTCTAGTCAAAACTGACTGCAAATATCTCCCAGCTACAGTTCCTCCCAGGCAAATTAAAGTTAAAACTAAGAAAAGTCCACCCCAAAAACAGAATCAATACTAGTTACTTACACAGGTCCAAAAAGTAATAATTCAGTTCAGTGTAGTCTCGAAAATAACCTCCTTGATTCAAGGAAGCTGTAGCTGCTTTCTCACTCTCCCTGTCTTCGATGTGAGAAGGAGACTGCAACACCTCTGAGACAAAAAAACCTTTTCAGCAAAAAAGAAATAAATAAAATAGGGGCAAACAGTAATTTTGCTTATCCTAATGATAAAAAGTCACAAAAATGTAAGCACCACATGTAATTATTTCACAGAAGATATACCCTGTAAGAAACACTTTGCTACAGAGAAAAATAAAGCAGTAACAGAAGATATACCTTGCAAAAGACAATTTGAATCTGAAGATTACAGCAGTAATCTGTTACACACACCTGTAGGCACACCTTGTAATAATGCAGAAGGTATACCCAGCAACAGCAATTTGAATCAGAGAAAAATAAAGCAATAAAATGTTAGCAACAAACAGTAACAATCCCTGTGAGTACAAAATAAAAACAACAACACACAGTAAGTCTGCCTGGCCAAAAGTCTTAATCCTTTCCCTTACTCTGGTAAGGTTCTTAGTTCTGTCCTTTCAAGCAAGCTAGAAGGAAAGAGCTCAGGTGAAGCAAGGTGCCTTGGCCAACAAACCTAACCTTTTGTAACTACTTAAACTAACTCACTTTTCCTGACTAAAACTTGTTTCTAACTAGGCAGTGATAGCCCCTGTCTACCCTGTCACTTTAAACTTTCCCTGTATTTCTGCTTTTTTTCTCTTCAGAGGAGCTGCCTGTGGCCGAGCCCTCCCACAGCACTCTTGTCAGCTTCTTGAAGAGGAGGAGGAGGAGAGAAAACCCACCTCGAACTACTTCTCCCAGCCTTTTTGCCCTCCTTACATGGTACCCGGTTGGTGCTTTTAGCTGCCAAGGCTTCTGGTAGCCAATCAGAAGAGAGCTTGTGCTCCCCTAGAGGAGGGAGCGTCTTGAGCTGCTCCTCCCCACTGCTATCTTTGCCCCATTTTAATGCCCTGAATTACCCCCTTTTTGAGGTGGCAGTGTAAAAATATGAAGTGGGTTGATAGGGCTGGCGATTCCCCAGTAGGGTTGCCACCTTTGAATGAAGCAAAACCGGATCATAAGCCCCGCCTCTAGCCCCACCCCTTTTCATGACTCATCATGCATTGTTCCTCTTAGAAAGTCATTTGTTATATCAATAAAAGACAAGGCTTAAAGCAACAGTTCAACACAAATGTTAAGATACTGTACTGTGCCTGTTAAAGTCACTTAACTAGATTCTTCCTAGTTATTTATTTACTTTATGTATTTATTTATTGACATTGGTTTACCAGATAAACAGATATAAAAGAAAATTCATTTACAGATATGAAAATGCTTACCAGCATATGAAAGTGGAATACAACTGTCTCTGTTACTGTTACAAAAGGTGGGGGCAGCTTTGCTGCTATGCCACTTTAAGATGCAGTGGAAATGATTAGGTAAATAAGTGCTAATGGTGTTAATGGCCATACTTTACACCTCCCAGTTTGACTGCTATCACAAACAAAGGGCTATACTGAAACAGAACTTGTTTGTAACCTGGACATGCAGCTGAAACAATGCATGATACAATAAGATCCATTTCAAAAGTATGTGAGCACTCAAAATGGCTCAAAAACCTGACCAGCACAGAGGAAAACCGGATTGCCTGTTAGGGACCCTGAAAACCTGATCACCAGGTAAAAAACCTGACAGGTGGCAACCCTGTTCCCCAGCTACCCTACCTCACACTTTTTAAAACTAAGGTGTGGTTTTCCCATCAGAAGCTGCCGAACTACAGCCCCCCACTCTCTTTTCATAAAAGCTGGCTAATCCTGCCTCCTATGCTGACATCAGGACATCCTAGCGACGTCCAAGTCAACCAGCATGCTCCCAACATCCTGCTGCCTAATGCTACCTGGAGGACTGCTTGCTTCTGCTCCCAGGTAGCCACTTATTAAATATATTTATTTGGTCCCTCTGGGCTTTGCTGCTGCGTACTGTTCCTGGGCTCTTATAGCTTGATTGCTTTCTCTCTTGTCTTCTCCTCTGCTGTCTTTTCTGTCTCCCCCCAAGTTTATTATTCCGCCCCTCGGGGCTCCCACACCAACTGCCGTCTGCGGCTCTTTCTTTTCTCCTCGGGAGCTCTTTGCCCTCCCTCAGCCTCGCCCTGCAGGCGTTAATTTTTATTTAAAAAATCAGCTCACCAGCTCTTCATCTAGCTGCGGGGCGGCTTTCTGTAGGCTGTCCCCACTGCTGTCTCGCTCCTCCAACACCCCCCAGGCTTCACAATTCATGCCACGGTACAGCGTTACTTCTGGAGGCCCTGCACTCTTGAGAACCCACCCCCCGGCTCTCACTAATGCTGCGGAGCGGCCTCACTAAATTGCAGCGTCCTTGCTGCTTTCTCTGCCTCCTCCTGTCTCCAGTTACCTGCTTTAAGCCCCGTAGGTCATAATTAATTAAAATGACTGCTGCCTGAGCAGCGATCGGGAACATGGATGGGAGGTGCTTTCACTACTGCCTCCTCCACCTCCCACTGACTCCTCTTCTGTCCCCCGACTCCAACCCAGTGGAGTTGGCCACAGCCTGCGCTCCATGCGGGTTGGGAGTGCTGCAGTACCCGCAGGCACTCTTTCTAGTGCGGTCGCGCTATCAGCTGGCTGCCCTTGCAGCCCAACTTGCTCCCCTGTTCTGCTGCTGCCATTGACTCATGCCCACAGTGCTAAAAGGACACAGGGAAGCCCCACTAAACCCCCGGGAAGGGTTTTACAAATTCATTTAAACACAATCCTGGCATCATGCACTGGGTGCTAGCCCACTAGGGCTCTTTTTTTTTATTTAAAATTGGCCTCCCCGGGCCCAGAGCATTTCCCAGCCCCACTGACCTTCACTAGCCCCCTTGCTATTTTTATTTAACACCAGGGCTCCCAGCCCCCCCCCACTAGCCCACTTGGCTACTACCTAAAATATTGGCTACTTGACCACCACTAGGGGCAAACTGGATTTTGCTGAGTCCCTCTTCCCTACTCTCTTTCTTCCTTTTTTAGTGTTTGTTTTAACTTTCTAACCTTTTTCCTCTTCTTATTCACAGGTCTGAAAGGACGAGAGCCCTTACCTATTAGATAAGTATTACTTTTTATTTCTACCCTGTCCCTTCCGCCCTGCTGGACCCCCTAAAGAGCTGCGGATCCTTTGTGACTCTTTTTCTATCCTTTTTCACAGGTGCACAGGCGTCACCGCTTCTGACTCCTACTCTGGCACCCTGCGGCAGGCAAGTTCCTTTATTTTAGGGCGATACTGAATAATTACGGCCAGTTGCGCACGTAAACGAGAAAGGATTACGGTAAGAGGCTTGCATCTAAAGCGACGCTACTCTGTCACGCCTCCTCCCGAGTCACTGAATAGTTCATAGAATACTCATATAATATAGTATAGTTCATAGAATAGTCATATAATATAGCATAGTTCTTAGAATAGTAATGTAATAGTTATAATAATGTACAGCGTGTGCAAAGTACCACATTGGACCCGGGGAGTGTGGGGGGAGAAGCGCCCCCACAAAAGATATAAACAGTTCACTAAACTAACTAAACGAAAACAAAGAAGATATTCGGGGAGTATATAGCAACAATAATTTAACTCATAGGACTGGGGGAGGGGGCTGAGCGCCCCCACAGAAGAAAGGACCAAAACATATTGTCTCAGTTATTGTAAAAAAAAAAATATTGTTAGCTTCTTTCTTCTGTGGGGGCGCTGACCGTCCTCAGTGGTTATGCCTGCTTGCTTTCTTCTTTGGGGAATAATTTCACTGCATTTACTGGCATGCCTGCTTTTGTGGTGATTGTGCAGAAAGTTCACGCAGTTCCACTCGCTCTCCGGCTGTTTTCCCTCGCTCGCGCAGCTTCAGATACACATTACCGTGTAGGCTCTGAAAGCTGCGCAGCTATGCGATGGGGCCGTAATCCTTCAGTATCACCCCTGCCTGGCTCAGTAACATTCAGTTACGAAGAAAACTGCGTTTATTTCACTCAAACGTCATCAGGATGTGCAGAAAGCTCAGCAGAAAACATGACAACGCCAAACTACATGTCCCGTGAGCCTTTTCGCGACATCAGCTCTCTGGGAGACGTCTGCACGCCGGGTACCGTTATGACGTTTAAAATGAGGGCCGCCATCAGCATAGGCCGGAGAAAAGTGTGAGTGTGTTTGTGTGCCGTGAGGGACTGAACTCCAGTGTGAGCGCGAGTGAGGGAGGGTTGCGGGATTGGTAGTAGCGGGAAACTGGGTCGCGCGGGAGAGCTAGTAGCCGCCCGGGTGGATCATTAGCACAGACTACGCAGTGGGAAGCGTGTGAGCCATCAGCCGGCTGGTGGGACTGAGGTAAGGAGCTCCGTGGGGTGCTGTGAGGAAGGCCGGCTGGGTGGCTGGAAAACGAGGCAGGCCCAGCGCGGCATTGCCCGTGGGGACTAGCTGCACGCCTGTGGGGTGGTAGGGCTGAGAGTCGTGACAGCCCGGGCTGGCAGACAGTCCGGCTCGGTGTGTCACGACACCCTCTACCCTTGCCGACACAGTGCTGTGGAGAAATCATTTGGGCATGTGGGTCTGTCAGTTTCTGCTTTTATGGTGCTTTCATTATATAAGGTTTTAATATCAAATCTGTTATTGATATGGGATTTGGGGGCCCTCTCCGTCCACAACGTGTCCCCAATATAAAGTTCTGGTACCCAGTACTTCAACAGATATTGGGAGGGAGTCGGGCTCTTGCCACAGGGTGCCATCACTAAAAAGATCTGATGTCCCCAGTTGCTGTACCGTCCTGTATGGATATGGGGAGGGGGTCAGCCTCTGTCCTTAGAGCATCCTCTACATTTATTGTCGGGCAGTTACCCGGCAACAACAGCATTTCCGGTTCCATTAACGGCAAATGTTTTCGTAGATCGATAATGTCTTAATGAGTTTTGCATGTACTTGTTTAAATAAAATTTTATTAAAAAAAATGTTTTCACAGGAAAATATTGTGAAGACAGTAGTGTTTGTATGCAGATGTGGTAATTGGAAACGCCTGGAGAACAGCCTGTTTCCCAATGTCCAAAAACCTGCATGTAAACTTGAGCATAATGGTTTAAAACATAGTGTATTTGTTTTATTTAGTATTTTATTTACCTGGGAGGTGCAGTAGACAAAACAGTTTCATATTTTCAGGCATGACCAGGGAGATCACTACAGGGAGAACACTATGGTTCTGATGCCCAGTGCCTTCCCAGATATTGGGAGGGGGTCAGTCTCTCTCCACAGGGTGCCCTCACAATAAGGTTCTGATATCCAGTCCCTGCACTTATATTGGGGGAGGGGGGCCAACGTCTGTCCACATCGTACTCTATAGACAGAGGCTGTCAGTTTTTGTCTGCAGGGTGCTCTCACTATAAGGTTCTGATATGAAGTCCCTGCCCTGATATGGGGGGGGGGTCTCTGTCCACATGATGTACAGTACAGAAGTGATAGTGATATTACATAGAGAATAATGGGTAGGTAAGTGTGTCCTATGGATTTTTTTCACACACCCGAGGTGTGTGATAAAAATCTATAACATCACACTATATTTTTTTATAATTGCTGGTCTGGTGGTTTAGACTGTATTTCTAGCAGCTTGAAAGAAAGATGTTTTTTAGCTAGAGTGCAGTTGTATTTTTGAAGTAATTGAACTGTACGTTAATAAAACGCAGTTGAAAATGCTGCAGTTGAAATACTCTTTGTGAAACAATGGAATGTAACAATTTTAATGTTTTTTCTTTGTGGAATGTCATCAACTGGATTTCAGGTTATTGTGAAGTGTCATCAAGTGGATTTCGGGTTACTATTGCTTTTGGAGCATTATAACCTGAAATCCGGTTAATATGCATTTTTAACAAAACAGTAATCTGGTTAATATTTATAGTCATCAGTAATTATATAGACAATATGGATATGTACAATAAGGTGCTGATATCAAGTCTCTGCACTGATATGGGGAAGGGGCCAGTCTCTGTCCCCAGCTGTGCCCTCACTGTAAGGGTCCAATTTTGACTCTCTGTACTTTGGGTAGTGGGCCAGTTTCTGTCCACAGGGGGCCCTAACTATAGGGTCCTGATATCAAGTCCCTGTACTGATATGGGGAGGTGGCCAGCTTCTGTCCATAGATTTGTTTGCAGGCAGTTACCCGGCAACAGCTGGCATTTCTGGTTCTGTTACAGCAAATGTTTTCACAGGAAAATACTGGTTATTGGGGAAACTGTACCCTTTGTATGCAGTTATGGTAATTGAAAATGTGTGGAGAACAGCCTGTTTCCCAATAGCGAAACCTGGATGTAAACCTGAGCATAATGGTTTAAAATATAGTGCATTTATTTATTTCATTTTTATTTACTGGTAGATGCACACAAACACTTTAATATTTTCAGGCATGACCAGGGAGATCACAACAGGGAGATCAGTACAAAAGTGATAGTGGTATTATACACAATATAGGCATTTACAGTAAGGTGCTCATATCCAGTTTCTGTATTGATATGGAGAGGGGGCCAGTGATTATGATACCAAGTCCCTGTACTGAAATGGGGAGGGAGCCAGCTTTTGTCCACAGTTACCCTCACTGTAAGATTCTGATATCAAGTCCCTTCCCTGATACAGGGAGGGGCAGTCTCTATCAACAAGATGCCCACACTATTGGGTTCAGATATCGAATCCCTGCACTGTGGTGCTCTGTCTGTCTACTGCGTGCCCTCAGGAGGGGGACAGACTCCTTTTTTTTTTTTTTTTTTTTTATTGGTAAGTGCAGTGGGGCTGAAGCGCCTCTATTCACAGGGTGCCCTCACTGTAAGGTTGTGATAGTCCCTTTTATTTGGGGAAGGGGGCTCAGTCACTCTACACAATGTGCCTTAATGATGAGGTTCTGATATCAAGTCCCAGTTCTGTTGTGAGGTTTCCAGTCTTTGCCCACAGTGTGCCCTATTAAGTCCCTGCACTGATATGGGGGAGTTGGACCAGTCTCTATCCACTGCACATAACAATACGAGATGTCCTCACTGTAAATTTCTGATATCAAATTCCTGCAGTATGGTGCTTGGTCTCTGTCTAGTGCATGCCCTCATTATAAGGTTCTGATGCAGAGTCCCTGCACTATGGAGGGGGTCAGTGATATCAAGCCCCTATACTGTGGATAAGGGCGGGCAGTCTTTGTCCACAAGGTGCCCTCACTATAGGGTTCTGATATCAGGTTCCTTAGGTGGGGCTTCTGTGTCTGTTTTAGGGGCAGTGTTACGAATTTAGCATACTGTGCTCATCTGAAACCAATGAACCCACTTGATTGAACTTGTATTGTGAAATATATGCCCCTTCAGACCGTTGCTGTGTTCCTACACACTTTTTCTTAATTTTAGGTGGAGGTCAGGAGACTTACTGAGAGTCTGTTCTTTTCTAAACTCTGTTTATCCACCCAGGGTCTCTTTGTGGACCTCCTCCCTTCTTTGTCAGTGCCATCACCTGCAAGATCTTTGAGTTGTGTTGTTTTTTTGGAGACTTCCATGTCTCTTGTGGTACCTGTGTCACACCTGTGGGTTGTCTCCTGTAGATCCCTCCAACCACAACTTATCTCCTGCAGCAGTGAATTCCCCCATAACTAGTTGTCATGGCAGAGGCATCCCTGGGAGCTGTATCTGGAGTTCCACAGAGGGGTCAGACTGATGGGGGATGGGAGCGACTTCATCTGCCTTATAGCCCCCGTTTTGTTCCTCGCTGTATGTGTCCCTCCTACCAAGAGCACTCGTCCATCACTGGTGCTAGCAAGCCAGATGCAGTGCTCTTCCTGCATAGCACAAACTATGGGCTGTCATATATGTATGGCCACCTGTGGTAGCACCGATGATGGTAAAATGTTGGGATCTGAGCTCGACAGTCCTCCCCTCCCAGCTGGCCCCTAACAATTTGAGCTTGCTTCCGAACTCGAGTCATTGGCATTGTGAGCAGCAGCTTAACCACTTTGCTGATGGGCTGGCAAGAGAGTATACTTTTGTCTCTGATGCTGCATGTAATTTGTAATACTTGGAGGCCCCTGCACATGGCCAGACACACTGTGCTGGCTTATACATCTGAAGTATGGACGAATTGGTGCCCATGGTGGCAGGGACCAACTCCTCTACAACTCTGAAACTTAAGGGCTTGAAATCAAGTTTCGCAGCTAAGCCTGCAGGGCTGGTGACTGGGAAAATCCACTGGTCCCATAGATTGCTGCATTAGCCCAACTGATGTACTTATAAAAATGTTCCGTTTTTTAGTAAAAGTTGGCAGGGCTAGCTAAATGGAATGTTCTGTTCTCCAATAAAAGTCATTGGGGCTAGCTAGCTTAATAATGTGGTTCCTCTATGGAGGCACCTACAGTGGAGACCAAGGAGGATGCTGGGAACCTCCACAAAGGAGACCCACAGGAGGGTGGCAGGGGACCCTGCAGGGGAAGGAAACAACTCCTGGTGGGGGACTCCATTGTTAGGAAGGTAGAACTGGGCAAGGAAGGGGAGAGGGAGGTAAGGTGCCTGCCTGGCGCCATGGCTTGGAGGGACAGGGAGCGAATCCTCAGGATTGCGGAGCAGCTGCACAGGGAGGGAGCTGGATGTCATTGTCCACCTAGGGACAAATGACCTGGCTAAGAAAGGGATTAGAGAGTGCAGGAAGAGTTTGTGGAATTGGGGAGGGCCTTAGTCAAGTAGCTACATGGTAACCTTCTCGGAGGTACTACCCATCTATGGCATAGGAGAGGCTAGGGTGTTCCATTACCATGAGATTCAATCAGTGGTTAAAAAACTGGTGTGGAGCTCAGGATTTGGCTTCATTGGGGACTGGGGTCACCTGGAGTGATGCAAGCCTATACTGGCATGATGGGCTGCATCTGTCCGGAGAGAACCAGGATCTAGGTGATAGGTTTAAATGCTTCATTGGCAAGCTTTTAAACTAGCCAAGGGAAGAGGCACTGGAAAGGAGCAGGAAAATCTAGCCCCCAAACAATCACGGTAGTAAGTGTGGCAAACACCAACATAGAGGTGTCGATAGGAGAAGGGCAGGGGTAAATGGAGAAAGTGACAAAGGCAAGAAGGACAGAGATGGGGCAAAAGGGGTAAGGCCATCAGGAAATGGAGGGTAATGAGTACCAATGCCCGTAGTCTGGGCAACAAGCTCCCGAGCTGGTGGCCTTAATGGAAGAGGATGCCTGGATATCGTAGCAGTCACAGAAACATGGTACACAGAGAACCATGACTGGGATGTTAACATACCAGGGTACATAACCTACAGGAGAGACAAGCAGGGAGAAGGGGAGGAGTAGCTCTCTTGTAAAGGAGAGGATAAAAGCAACTGAACAAAGAGTAAACAGGGAGGAGAGGCACTGTGGGTCACCTTGGAGACTGGAAAGGGCACCACAATCCGCACAGGGGTTGTGTACAGACCCCATGTCAGGGAAAGAATGGACAAGGATATGATGGAAGGCATTCTTGGAATGGCAGAGAAAGGAGATACTGTTGATGGGAGACCTGAATATGCCAGATGTTAACTGGAGCACATTGCTGCAGCCACATCCAAGAGCAGGGCCATTCTTGGCGCCTACAGGTGGCAGGCATTAGACAGCTAGTTTGAACCCACTGTGAGGGAGCAATCTTTAGACCTCGTGCTCTCAAGCGGGGGCAGTGAGAGGATCTCAGATCTAGAATTAGGTTGCCATCTGGGGACAAGTGACCATCAAACAGTGTGGTTCACGTTAAACTCAGCTACAGAGTCAAGCCATACAAAAGTGAGGGTACTGGACTTTAGGAGGGCTGACTTTGGCAAGATGGGAGAGTGCCTCAGAAAAGCACTAGCAAACAGGCTAGAAGGAGGTGTGGAGCAACAATGGGGAATTATCAAAACTGCCATCACAGACGCAACAAGCCTTTGTGTGAAGCAAATAAACAAATCAAAACGAAAGAAAAAGCCACTATGGTTTTCAAGAGAGGTGGCTGTGAAAGTCAGGAAGAAAAAGATAGCATTCCGGAAGTATAAGGAAACACAGAAGGAGCAGGACAGAGAGCTGTACCAGTTAAGGCAGAAAGAAGCAGGGAGGGAAGTCAGAATAGCAAAGGCCCAAACTGAGGAAAGATAGCCAACTCAGTTAAGAAGGGATAAAACCTTTTATAGGTACATCAGCGTAGAAAGACAAAGGAGGGATAGTGAGGCTGAATAGAATGAGCGGTGGGTGGGCAGAGGGGACAGTGAAAAAGCAGGAATACTGAGCGAATATTTCTGCTCAGTATTCACAAAAGAGGAGGAAGTGCCTAATCCAATAACAGAAGCACTCTTGATAGGAGGTCGATCCCAGTCCTTTCACAGAAGAAAGGGTTCTGCAAGAACTCCTAAAACTGAAGGTGGACAAAGCAATGGGTCCTGATGGAATTCACCCCAGAATTCTAAAAGAATTAAGGAAGGAACTAGTGAAACCACTGGCTACTCTTTTAATAAATCATGGGAGGATGGTGTGGTACCGAGGACTGGAGGAAGGCGGATGTGATTCCCTTCACAAAGTGGGACCAAGACAGAGGCAGGAAACTACAGACCTGTCAGTCTGACCTCTGTGGTAGGGAAAGTGATGGAGTCACTTCTGAAGGAAAGAATAGTTGAGTACCTGAGGGTCAGTGGAGCACAGGATCCAAGGCAGCATGGGTTCTGGCGGGAAGGTCATGTCAGGCAGATCTAATAGATTTCTTTGACTGGGTGACCAAAGTAGTAGACCAGGGAGGGCTGTGGACATGGCCTACCTAGACTTTAGCAAGGCATTTGACACAGTCCCACACAAAGATTGATAGTCAAATTAACCAGCCTGGGAGTGGGTCCCAGGGTGGTAGCCTGGAGTAAAACATTGGCTGGACAACAGGACACAGAAGGTAATTGTAAATGGAGTCACTCTGAAGAAAGGCGGTTACTAGTGGGGTACCGCGAGGGTTCAGTATTGGGTCCAGTCCTTTTTAATGTCTTCATCAGTGACATTGCAGAGGGACTGGAAGGAAAAGTATGCCTTTTGCAGATGACACAAAGATCTGCAACAGGGTTGATACACAGGGAGGCGTGGAAAAGGATGAAAAGGACTTGGCAAGGGTTGGAGGAATGGTCAGGCGTGATGTGGCAGCTAGGATTCAATGCAAAAAGTGCAAAATAATGCACCTGGGAAACAAGAACCCAGGGGAAGAATACACAATGGGTGGGGAGGTAGTAACAACAACAAAACATGGAAAGGGACCTGGGGGTAATCATATCAGATGACCTTAAGGTTAGCAAGCAATGTGAGAAGGCAGTAGGGAGGGCTGGGGGTATACTGGGATGTATAGGGAGAGGCATCAGCAGCAGAAAACAGGAAGTTGTTATCCCTCTGTACAGACAGTTGGTGAGACCCCATCTGGAATACTGTGTCCAGTTCTGGAGACCCCCATCTCCGCAAGGACATAGACAGGATAGAGGCAGTCCAGAGAGGGCAACTAAAATGGTGCAGGGTCTGCAAGAGAAGCCGTATGAGGAGAGACTAAGGAGCTTAATATGTATACCTTTGAGGAAAGAAGGGAGGGGACATGATAGAAACTTTCAAGTACCTCAAGGGAATCAACAAAGTCCAAGAGGGTAGCATCTTTCAGAAAAAGAGACTTGCAAGAACAAGGGGACACAATTTAAAGATAGGAGGGCGGTTCAGTGGCAATGTGAGGAAGTATTATTTCACAGAGAGGGTAGTGGATGCATGGAACAGCCTTCCTGAGGAAGTTGTGGGGTCTAAAACTGTGGGAGAATTCAAGAATGCATGGGACAGACACAAGGCAATTCTTGTGGGGGGCAGGAAGATAAAGGCTGTTGGTTAACTAGGATCTGCGGCCTATCCTGTAGGTAGGGAAATGGGCAGACTAGATGGGCCTAGCGGTCCTTATCTGCCGTCAAAGTCTATGTTTCTATGTTTCTATAATAATAAAAAAAAAAAAAAAAATTTTACTAGCCTAATATAAAACATATAAGCATGTGGCTAGTGGGCCAGTGCCAGTTTCTAAACCTGACCTTTGTTCACCCTGTGTGGGTGGCCTACAGATGCAGGCCTAGTCTGACAAGTCCAGTCACCACCTCCTGGGCTCCTCCCTGACTGTCCAGTATCAACAGTGAAGCAGCCACCAGGACCACACACGTCTGAGACGGTGGTCTTAAGGCCATAAATTTCCAAATCGGAGAGAGCGGGTGTGAAGTGTGGCATCTGAGGTCTGTGGTGGTCGTTTGCTTTCTGATGGCCAACCACTGAAGCCCAGTGCTCCTCTCGTTGTACCTGGTGTTGGCACACCAGATCTGTTGTCCTTGTTTCCTGCGCCACAGCCTCCATGCTCGCAGAAGTCAGAAGTGAGGTACATGCCAGGTCTAGTTCCCCTGCCCTAGGCTACTGCTGAACAGTCCCTCCTCCAGCATAGAAAAATAGAATTTGATGGCAGATAAGGCCTTTTGGTCCACCCAGTCTGCCCATTCTCCCCCCCGGCCCGGTCTATACAGTAATGGCAGACCCTACTTGATCTCAAGCCCCTCCCCCTCCTTGCCTCCCACTGAGATTGCCTTGTGCTTATCCCGTGCTTGCTTGAAGCCCACCACTGTTTTCACTCCACCACCTCCAGTGGAAGACTGTTCCAGGCATCCACCACTCTTGCAGTGAAGAAGTACTTCCTCACATCTCTCTTGAATTCACTCCCTTCCAGCTTCATTGCATGTCCCCTTGTTCTCGTGCATCTTTTCCTCTGAAAAATACTCCCCTTTTGTACCTTACCCCTTTGAAGTGTTTATAGCACTCTGTCATCCCCGCTCTCTTCAGCTTTATTCTCTCCCCTCATAGGGCTTCTGATGCAGACCCTGCACCATTTTAGTTGCTCTCTTCTGGACAGCTTCTACTTTGTCTGTCCCTCAGGAGATGTGATCTACAGAAGTTCTCCAGGTGGCGTCTCACCAGCAGTCTATACAGTGGCAACACCATCGCCCTCCTTCTGCTGGTGATACCCCTCCCAGTGCACCCCAGTATCCCAGTGGCCCTACTTACTGCCTCATTGCACTGCCTCGCCAACTTGAGGTCATGAGATATGATTACTCCCAGGTCCCTTTCCTGTTTGGTGACTGTTGGTACCTCTCTTCCCATTTTGTACCCCACCCTGCATGATTTTGCACTTTTTCACATTTAAACATCGCTGTCATGCCCTTGAGCACTCCTAGTGTTTTCAGGTCTCTGCACATTCTTTCTACTCTCTCCTCCCCCCCAAAGAGTGTCCACCCTATTGCAGATTTTGGTGTCACTTGCAAAGAGGTAAACCTTCCCTTCCAGCTCATCTGTAGTGTCACTTATGAAGACATCAAAGAGGACTCTCTAGATAAGAGGAATACCGACCTATTTTACTCACCACATTTTAGGAAATACTCTTCAGAAATTAATTTTAATGAGTACCGATACTCTCCCAACATTCGTAAATAGTCCACACACTCCAAAGAATAGTGCTTCATAACATAACTGGTGATTCAAAAGGAACATTTTTTTCCAGATTTACAGCACTCGAACCCATCCCAATTTTGTTTTAACTCTCTCTATGCTTTAAAACTGGTGAGTGAATTGCTCCTAACTGCCAACATTATCTGCAGCATTGTCTGCACCTGATCCAGTTCTTTTCTAGAAAAAGACATTGTTTTTAAAAATGTACACCTCCCTCCACTCCATCCAGATGTTTGTACACATCTAAATTTGGTTTTATTTACCTCACTTTCAAAAAATGAGGAGTACAGTACTCATCCCAAACAATCTTATCTAGAACCCAGGGTCCCAGTATGGAGTCCTTTGGTAACCTGGCCATCCTCCCTACCCTGGAGTGAACTCCCATTTTCCACCACACACTGTCACCTATCCCTTAACCAGTTTGTTACCCAGTTTGCCACCTTTGGACCCACCTCTAAGCTGCCCAGTTTCCTTATGAGCCTCCTGTGTGGAACGGTGTTGAAAACCTTGTAGAAATGGTAAGTATGCCACATCCAGCACCCCGTCCTGATAGATGGGTGACCAGGGAAATGGATCAGATTTATCTGACATGACTCCCCCCTGAATCTGTGTTGCCTTGGGTCTTGTAACTGGCTAGATTCAAGATACTCCTCAGTCCTTTCCTTTATCAGTGACTCCATTAGCTTCCCCACCACCGATGTCAGGCTGACTGTCCTGTAGTTGCCAGCCTACTCACTGCTGCTGCTTTTGTGAAGCGGGACTGCGTCTGCCGTCCTCTAGTCCTCTGGAACCACTCCAGTGAGTTGTTAAAAAGGACCGTCAGAGGTGCAGCCAGTACCTCCCTCAGTACCCATCTGGCCCCATAGCTTTTGTCTACTTTCAGATTTGCAAGTCCCTTCAGGACTCTGCCTGTAAAGTGACTTGTGTCTGCCTTCCTCTCTCCAGTGCCCCTTGTTGCTTTTATGTGGCCCATCTTTTTCCCCTTCCTCCTGTGAAGATGGAAAAAAAGTATTTGTTCAGGATATATACTTTTTCCTGATCCTGCTCTGCACAGTTCCCACCTGCCCTTCTTAAACTCTCATTCCCTCTTCTAGTCTTCCACTTTTCACTTCTGTACCTTTATTTAAAAAAACAAACAAAAAAACAAAAAAAAAAAAACTGGTCCCCTTTCGTTACCCCTTTGGCAGTTATTTCTTCAGTTTGTGCTTTCGTTCTCCTCGCTGCTTTCCCTGCCTTTCTCTGCTTCTTCTAATACACCTCCTTGTCCTCTTTGTCTATTTATACCTCCTGAAAACTGCCCTTTTAGATTTTACCCTAAGCCACGTCCATCGAGAACCATAATGGTCTCTTTTCCTCTTGTTTTTTTTGTGCAGAGGTTTGTTCCCTTCATTGTACCTTCCCTTAGTTTAGCCCACTGTTCTCCACGCAGCCCAGGTCATCCCCAGCTAGATCGACTCAGAGGCATTCACTTTTTTGGGGGGTGGGGGGTTAAATCTGCTCTGCTGAAGTCCAGGACTCTCGTCGTTGTGTGGTTCACTTCCATCGCCTTCCTTATGTTGAACCACACTGTCGGTTATCACTGGTCCCCAGGTGGCCTCCCATCTTGATGTCTGCAATACTGTCGCTGTTGGTGAGCACCAGGTCCAGTATTGCCTCATCATGAGTGGGCTTCCTGACTAGCTGTCTGAGAAACGTCTCCTGCATGGAGTCTAGGATGTCCCTGCTTTTAGCTGAAGCTGCAGCTGGGATGGTCCAATCTATGTCTAGCAGATTAAAGTCTCCCACTCGCTGCACCTCCCCCTTTTCTGCCATTATGCCAATGGCTTCCACTAGTGCCCTACCTAAATTCTCCCAGTGTTGGAGGGCTGTAGGTGATGCCAGTGCGAATAGTGGCTCTGTTTCCCATCTCCAGGGTAACCTATAGTACCTCCAGCCCTTCTATTCATCCCTAGATTCCCTGTACCTCTGTCACTTTGATGCCCTACCTTACATACAGCAGCAACCCTCCCCTCCCTTCCTTCCCACCCTGTCTGTCCTGAATTAAATACAGCCTGGTATGGTCATGTTCCAGTCATGGTTTCCTGTGCATCACAACTCTGCGCTGGCCACGATATTCAAGTCTGCCTCCACCATGATGGCCTCTGGGTCTGGAATTTTATTTCCTAGATTTCATGGCCTTCCTCATTTTGTTACCTGTTGCTGCCCTCTTTGTTTCCTGTTTGACCGGCCTCCTTTTGCCCTCTCTTTTTGCACAGGACTGTCCCACCTGGGGTTGACCAGATTAACAGAAGGACTTTTAAAAATGGCTCAAAACGCGCAATTCCCCCACTGAATTTTAAGCTCTGCTTTGGATGAGGTTGTCCTTAATAGTAAGGCCCTCTTGTATGCCATCTTAGGGGAGTCTTCTGTAATTTCTTTTAGACCCTTGTCATTATCCAGTACATGGCAGCATTTCTTCAAGATTTTTTTCAGAATGATGTGCATGTGCAGAAGAGGCAGTGACAAAACTAAAACTTTTTTCCTGTCTTTCTTGTACCAGCATTCTGAATTGGAGCATTTCTGTCTTTCCCTTCTGCAAATTCCCTTGCCTCACATACTGTTTCATAGTTGTATCCCCTTTCTTCGAACCTCCTTTCCAAGTCTGGTGCCCCTATGTCGTATCTATCGTCGTTCCACAATTATGTTTAACATGTAAAAACTGACCCTTTGGTATGTTTCGGACAGTGTGGTGTGGGTGACAACTCGAGGCTATTGATAGGGTGTTTCTGTCAGTATTCTTTCGAAAGTGTAAATATTTAGTCATTAATGTGCAAGAACATGGTTACCAAAACCTGTTGCAGTTTCTGATGTCATGTGATATCATCAGTTATGGACATATTTACGAGGAGTATGTGACCTATTTTAGTTGTCTTTGATAAGGGATCAGAGGGTCCGGAACGCTTTAGGTGAGCTGTGTGTGTGTGTGTGTGTGTGTGTGTGTGCGCGCGCGCGTACGTGTCTGAGCTTTCTAGTGTATTTTTGGTACTTATATATTTCTGCCAATAGGTGTGAACTCAAAAACCATTGTATAAATTCATTTATACAACATTTGTGGGTTTGGATTGGCCAAGATAAACCTATCATCTTATGACCAACTTGCAAGATAGTACTACTGTCTTGCAAAGCTGGGCATGTCACAGTGGAATACTAAACCAATCAAAGGTTAACTTTAAAAAACACCTTTCTCAATATGTTTACTTTTAAAAAAACATGAAACCGGGAACTTCTTTTACCTCATGGGACGCTCCTCCAGGCAGGTTTCATTTTTTTCTATAGCCCCCAATGGAAGGGAAGAGATCATAGTTTGCCCCTGAGGGCCGCTGGATGCACAATCCCTTTCCACTTCCTGACTGTCTGATCTGCCCCCGTGCTCCGATGTTTTATGACGTGTTTATAGGGTGAACGCGGGGGTGTGCTCCTTTCACTTGAATGGAGCAATGTCTTTTTCAAATGTAATTTCCCGATTTGTAAATTGAAGTTTAGTACCTATTGATGCTCAGGTTCAGCTAACAAGGTTCTTGTTGGTTGAATCCTGGCATCATGATAGTAGGTACCAAAACCTGATTTACAATTGGGAAATAATATTTGAAAAAGACACTCCAATCAAGTGAATGGAGAATGCCTCCGATGCTCGAGCTATAAGATGTCACAATAGGTGGGAGGCGGGGCGGATTGGAGAGTCAGGAAGGGAGGGTTGTGGCCAGCCAACCCCGAGGGGAATTCGTGATCCATTCCTTCCTTGGGGGGGCTATAGATCGATTTGAAAACTGCCTGTAGGAGCCCTCGATGAGGTAAGGGAGCGCTCTGTTTCAAGTTACTAAAATTAAGAAAGGTGCTCTTTAACAATGCTGAAGAAATCACAGTAGCAACGTGCTGTATAAAAGCCAGCACATGTGAGATGCTTTGTAGACTTAGTTGCTTTCTACTTCTTATCTATTTTGATTGTGTTGACTTGTACTGTATTGATTTGTTTCTCTTGTGCTGTGCCGTTGATCAGAAGGGCACGGTTTACATTTTGTACTTTTTTCCTTTTGTATAATTGATCTTGTCTATATAAAAAAACAAAACAAAAAAACTGTTGTACAAATCTAATATGACGTGGATGAGAGTAGACAGAAAAATCTTCTCGCCATACTTGACCTCTTCTGACCTCACTCGCGAGGTCAGGAGGACAAGTGTAGGTTGTGAAGATGTTTCTACACATGTCATATCCCATATTTAGTTACACCCATGTTATATTCATTGCAAAAAACTGCAGTAATGCATTAGTTAGGGTTCAGGGTAAAGTGAAAAAAGTAGGCAAATATGGCGTTGAGGTGTTCAACCCTAACACCCCACCACCAACCTTTAGGCAGCAAATCAGGTATGCCGTGGGGTTGTCAAACCTAACACCCCTATTTCATCACTAAATAAGCATAGATGTGTGCACTGAATGAAAATGGAGTGAGCATGAGATTTGACAACCCCCTGATTTGCTGCCTGTAAGGTGTTAGGGTTGAAAACTCTAACGTCGTATTTGCCTAGTGTTTGTAGTTAACTTGAGCCCTAACTAATGCATTAACGCAGTTTTCTTGCAATGAATTTCCTTACTTTTTGAGATGGTCTAATTGGAGCCTTATTTGCCTGTGGGAGGGCCCTGCGCCCCCACCCATGAATAGTTTTTGAGGTAGATTAATCTCTATCCTTGGTTGCCTGCGCTCCCATCCCTCCAGATGTGTGTGTGTGTATATATATATATATATATATATATATATATCACTCTGGAAAAGGCCTACGCTTCCATTTATAGGACAACAGCGAACAAATTGGCAGCATAGCCATCTTATTACCCCACCTCATGTACCTGGTACAGAAAATGTCTGAATTGCTGACAAAAAAAGTAGTATTCTCTTTCCTAAGCTGGTCTCCGGGCTTCCTTATGCCTGGGCTGTACCTCCTGATGCTAGCGTTAGGCAGGACCAAAGCTCTGCAGCAGGGGGATAAGGAGCCCTCCACATCCAGTTGTCTCCAGTTTACTTCCTGCCTTCAGTCTGGCAGGTGCTCTGCCATGTGGCAGAGCTGAAGACAGCAGTCTGTAAGTTAAGCAGTTCTGTTTCAATGAGGAGATTAGAAATCACTGCTGTATTTTAGAATCCCATTGTGGGTGCCAGTCTCAGCCTTGCAAGCTGCACAGTCTGGCCCCATTTCACTGTGTTGTTTTTAACCCTGCACTTTCTGCATTCGGCCTGAAATGCTACTTAGTGCAGTGAAAAGAGTGTTTCAGGGAATCGGAACGGGCCCGGAGTGCTCAGAAACCCGCAACGTCTATTTCGGGGGGTCAGAACAGCACCCGAGTGCTCCTGCACTTAAGGAGGTCAGGCCCCATCTCTTCGTGATGCTGTTTTCCCGCGCTTTCTGCCCCATCTTCTGCAATGTTGTCGCTTTCTGCCGGGCAGTAAACGGCACAAGGATTTAGGGAGACTACATCTCCCCTCAACTGGCAGCCCTGTATTTTTTTTAATGTTCTGGTCAGAAAGCTGTGTGTTCATTGTCCCGCGTTTTCTACCTGTGAAGGATCTATCCCCCCAGTCATTCGGATGTCTGTGCAAGGGAATAAATGGCACAAGGACTTGGGGAGACTACATCTTCACTCAGCTGGCAGCCCCGTATTTTTTCCCATTGACGGCATTCCGATTGAGCCACTCGTCGATGGTGGGCCGACAGCTTGTCAGTGGCAACTCGTCGACGAAGTGCTGCTTGACGAAGCACTGCAGGGTATGAGGAACTCCAGTGAGCATGGAAAGGGGCATAAACCATCAAATAAGAGGCAACCGTCGACGGCTGGCAATCTGATTATCTCAGCCACGCTTCGATGGCATACCTGCAGCGTGGCTCAGTGGCTAGTCTTTGTTCAGTGACTCCATTGACGAGCGCTGCAGCACGGGAGGAGTGCTATTTGTGTCCCCCCCCCAAAAAAAGTCAAGAAGTGGGCCTAGCTGCATAAGTTTTTCAGATCTCTGCATATTCTAGTAGGAGTAAAACAAAAACCTTGGAAAAAGGACTACAACGAAAGGGCTACTCTGGCCTTTACAGGACTGGCACAATTCTTAAAGGGCCAGCACATTTAATACCCGCTTCAGCAGCATGGCATCAGGAAGGGGGGGAGTAAGTTGAATTAAAGGGAAGTAGGGCCTTTTGTGGTATTATGGCCTCACACAAGCCTTCCCGGGGCAGAAAAGGTCAGCGCTGCTAGTTGCCCGCTGCTAATTACCTTGGTTGGGTAGCTTCTCTTATAATGTCCAGAGGCAACGTCTGCAAATGGGGAAGATGTGATGGAAGAAGACCCTCCTCGGCTCAGTCTCATAGCCCATGGGTCATATTAAGTGACAGCTTCCAGAGGGACCCAGCAGTCCGCAGCCCCCTCTGACACCAGACCTCATAAAACAGTTAAATAGGACCTTGTTCTGGATCAAGTATGCTTCGACGGATAACCTGGGTTCACCAGATATGAGACCTTTCTAGAGGATACAAGAAAAAGGACCATCCATATTCTCACTTCTCTATATTCTCGTCTCGAGAGGCAGTTGTCCTGGGAGGATCAACATTCCTCACCTCCTAGGAGAAAAATAAGATATAGAAGGTAACCTGAAGTGTTGCAGGGGGCGTTTCTGGCACTTATTGGACCCCAGTTTATCACCTTCTGGAGGGGGAAAAAGTGGCCAAATTTCTGTCCAAATAGGGGTCACTGTCGAGATTTCCCTTGGTTCTTACCCGACGGCTGCTAGCCAATAGGAACAGGTTTGTCACCTGTTATCTGCTTTCAAACCAGCTACAGCTTTTCCTACTCCTCCTACCATCAGGTAAATGGCCGAAGGAGGAGTGGCAGCTCTCTAAGCTTCCTCCCCTATCCAGTGCCCCAGTAGATCTTAAGCTTTTCAGGCTCGGAAAGCAGCAACGGGAAAAATGGCTAAAACTGCCATAGAAGCAACCCTCTGATTTCAAACCGAACCAGTGAGTCATTGGACAGGACTGTAGAGGCCTTGCTTACACAACAAACCGGTCAGAAGAGGCTGCACAGGGCGATACGCAATCCCCGACTTGCCACAACCCCTGGCTTGGCCCTAGCAGGCTGGGTCCTCTCCCAGGAGGTGTTTGGTAATGCTTGTCACAGTCCAGGGCAAGGGCAATTCAGGGTCCAGAGACCCCAGATGCAAAATTCATGGCCAAGCTTATAACTAGGATCAAACTCAACTTCTCGAGGAAAAATGAGTACGGGTCTCCTTACATAGACAGTGTAACCTCAGAAGGGACGTTCTAGTGGAGAGGGTGACAGGGATCAACAACAAGTAGCCACATGTTAGCTGGGCCCATCCTTGAGTAGGGGGCAGACCCTCATATTTTCTTGAGCAAGGGGTCCAAACCAAGTCAGTGAGGTGGGTCCTATACATCACCAACAAGCCCACGCTTCATGTTGTGCCCTCTCCACTCTACGGTGGCTTATCCCAAAACACAAACCCTCTGCAGTCTGAGGATATTGTGCAAAGTGCACCCTTGAGCAAAGTGCAGTCACAGAGATCAACTAAGGGGTTACTCCCTATTCTTTATGGCGCAGAAATATATAGGGGGTTCAGGCCCCTCCTACATCTCAAAGGCCTGAACAAGCAAGAGACCCATCGGCCAGTTCCTATTCAGGAACTACACAAGCACCAGCTCAAATTCAAGGTGGGGGAGCAGTTCTAGTCAAAATTCTGACATTTGAGTATTCCCCTGTCCCATGGGCATCAATAACGATGCCAGAAGGCCCCACAGCTCGACCAAACAGTACATACAGGTACTAGTCATGGACCCTTTGCCACGTGGATCTCTCATTTATTGGAGACCGATTTCTCCAACTTCAGGTCGGAGCAAAATCCTCCTGGGGTCAGACATCGGGATACCAAAAGGTTTTTCTCCCCTGGTATCTAAGTGGAAGGATCGACTTAAGCGCATCAAGGATTTTCACACAGCTCCTCAGCTGCCTGCTTATGTTTTTCGTGCAGCTAACTGGGACAGATTAAACCCTCCCTCCAGTGATAGTCTTGGAGGACAGGGGTTATGATGGGTCACAAGTTGGGCCATCTACACCAAACCTGAATCGCTACCGATGCAAGCCTCAGGAACTGGGGCGCTCTCCTGCATTAGCTGTCAGCACAGCAGGTGATCGCTGTTGGATACAGGGTATAGCATAAACATTCTCATGAGGAGTGCAGTATGCCTTGTTCCGAGGCACTCTGATCAGCAACTCCTCGATCAGGATTGACTGATGTCAGCTGACAATAGGACAGTGTGGGCATACATCAGCCATCAGGGTGGTACAAGAAGTGCAAAAATGCTAAGAGACTCCCTTCTTCTCTTTAAGTGGGCTGAGCACCATGAAGCAATGTATATTCAAGGACAGGAAAACGTCACATCAGACTGGCTGAGTCGCAGGGAGCTGAAGGACTGTACCTTCCACATCCTAACAGAACAGTGGGGCAATCCTTAGATAGATCTTTTTGCCTGCTGGTGGAACTCCAGGGTAAAGCAATTCTGCTTCCTGGTCAAGAACGAACCAACGATGGTTCAGGACACCTTTTCCCTAGACTGGGGTTAGTTTGGTCTCCTGTATGCCTTATCTCCAACACTGCTTGGTGGATCTCCAGGGTAAAGCAATTCTGCTCCCTGGCCAAAAACGAACCAGCAGTGACTCAGGACACCTTTTCCCTAGACTGGGGTCAGTTCGGTCTCCTGTATGCCTTTATCTCCAATACCGCATCTATCAAGAGTTCTCCACAAAATGGCTCTGGACAGGGCAGACATGATGGTACTGTAGTCTGTTCCTTATGGTTTTTCCGCACAGTGTTCCCACTGTCATTCATATGTCAAGGTGACCACCTCTTAACCTTCAAATTCAGGATGGACCTTATCCTTCAAGGTCTGGTCCGCATCCCAGTTTGAACAACCTGTTGATCTAGGCTGGAGTTTGAGCTGGAAAACTCCTAGGAGCTAGGCTACACAGCTCTTGTTATTGAAATGATGGGGAACTCTTGTGACCATCTTTCCTCTAAGTCGTATTGTGAAATCTGGAGGAGATTCCGGGTCTGGCTTCATCGCAGTCACATACAGAACCATACAATATAATCACCTGTACTACTGCAGATCCTTTAAGATGGGTTGGAAAAAGGACTTCAGTCAGCCACCTTAAGAGTTCAGCTTTCTGCACTGGGGGCACTCTTATTGTTGGATTCAGGGAAATCGTTGAGCTTAAATCCCCATGTATGGAAGTTTCTAAGGCAGCAACATTAAAACGCCTTCCAATCAACCAACACTACCACCTCAGTCTTAGTCTAGTTCCCAAGGCTGGGGCCAAAGCTCCTTTAGAGCCTCTCCAGCAGACATCTCTCAGGCATCTCAGAATGAAGGATGCTTTTTCCTGATAGCTGTTATTTCAGCCAGGAGATTCAGCGACCTAGGAGCATTGTTCACCCAAGAGCCGTACAAGGTCTTTTATCAGGCTCTGTGGTACTCCAAACAGATCCAGATTATTTCTTTTTTTCCAAAAGTTAGGTCTACCTTCCATTATAATAGAGGGTTCATCTTTCCTTCCTTCTGCTTACTCCCCCCCCCCCAAAAAAAAATATAAGGAGAGGGAATTTTCATCCCCTAGACCCGAGGCGAGTGTTGAAAATGTGTATTAGGAGGAAGGAGACTTTCGCAAACCTTCATGTTGTCTATTTCAACTACTGGCCAAAAATAAGAGTAACATGGATTCAAAAGGCTCTATAGCCAGACGGAGTCTGTCCGTCCCCCTCCCAAGGCTTATGATCAGGCTGGAATAACCTTGCTTGGCCCAGTGAAGCCATTCCTTCAGAGCTATGGCCCCTTCATGGGTGTACTTCATATAGCATCTCCAGCAGACTTGTACAGAGCAGCCGATTAGTCATTGATTTCAATGATTACAACATTTTATAAGCTGGATGTGATAGTCGGTGGAGGCATCCTTGTGCTTCAGACAGTGATGGACACTTTTATGGGCACTTGACATTCTTCTCACCCGGGACATTTGGGGATGCACTGCTTTTGTATATCCCAAGCATAAGGAAGCCCAGAGACCAGCTTAGGAGAGAGAAATGGAAATTTAAATACCTGTAAATTTTCTTTCTCCGGCTGGTCTCCGGGCTTCGGATTCCCTCCAAGAATGTATATAGTTGGCTGGCCTCGGGGCCAATTAGGCAGTGACTTTTTTGTATTTTTTTTTCCAAATTCTCGTAGTATTGCCTGAGGGGGACTGCGTGGGAACGACTTGAGACCACCGGATGTGGAGATTGGTCCTGCCTAACACTAGCATCAGGAGGTACAGCCCAGGCAAAAGGAAGCCGTCCAGCCATTGGAGAAAGAACATTTACAGGTATTTAAATTTCGATACTCCATGCAACTGCAGTGCCATTCTGTGCCACAGGTGTGAAAACACATTTTATCCAGGATTTGAAAAATGGCCGCTGTACACGAGGTGGGGTAATAAGTTGTTTATGTTGAAAATTTGGTGTCAAAATATTAATTTCCCAAGTTATGAGCATGCGTATCGAAATTGCAAAAAATGGTCATAACTGTCTTTTTTTTTTTACATATTTTGACCCCAAATTTTCAACATGGTCTTTAAGGACCCCACCTCATGAGCAATATGACTGTTATTACGCAGATCCCGCCCGAAAGGTGATTTGCCAAGCGACTGCAAAAATCACCTTTCGAGTGGGAGTTGCGTAATGAGTCCTGTTGTTCATGAGGTGGGGTCCCCAAAAGGCCATGTTGAAAATTTGGGGTCAGAATGTCAAGAAATGGCAACGTTATGCTCCAAAGATGAAACCTCAATTGAAATACATTGAACCGCATTTACCTATTTAGTTAGAAAGCAACCTTATCAATGCCAAGCTTCTCTTAATTGCTAAAAAAACCAAGACAATGATTTTCTCGAGACTTGCCTTGTCTGGTGCCCTACTACCCCACCTAAAAACTTCATAGTTACCTCCCTAGGTGAACCCTTGGAAGTCGTACCTAAATTTAAATACCTAGATATGTGGATAGACAACAAGCTTTCCTACAACGACCACATCGAGGATCTATCAAAGAGCCTTAAAGCACGCTTGGGTTTCTTCTTTAGAAATAGGACCCTCTTTTTCTCTCACGACCCGAAAAAGACTTGTCCAAGCAATATTCCTTCCCTTGCTTGACTAAGGAGACATTATCTTTATCTCCTCCCCAACCTTGAGCCTATCTAAACTGGACGTACTCTATCACCGTGCTCTTCGCTTCATTACTAACTCTGCGTACAGGACCACCACTGCGATCTTTATGCAGCAGTTGGGTGGACCTCTCTTGCCACCAGGCGCCTCCTGCATGCTGGCATTTGGACCCTCAGATTACTACTCCACAAACTGCCTGTCTAACGTCTCTCATACACATCTCGCATAGCGCCTACTCCCTAAGAAAATCCAACCTTATCCTACTAGATGTTCCCAGGACACGTACCACAGCTGGCCAAAGAGCTGTTTCATACGCCTCCCAAACATTTGGAACCAACTATAAGCCATGCTGAAGCTAACCAGCATCGTATCAATTAACTCCTACAAAACACTAGCTATCTCTAAATTAAAAGACATATGTAGGTGCTACTAGGCCCCCAATGCCAAGTCAACTTCCTAGGTACCAACTGGCCCTCTACTCATTAAGCTGAAATGTGTTGCATAATTTAGGGCAAGGTTAAAGCTGGAATGTACTGCATATATAGCATAACGACTTCTATTGTGTATATCTCTTATTATATATATTTTTTTCTTTGTTCTATATTTTATATCTCTTGTTTATGTAATTGCGAACTGTATGTGCCTCAGGACCTCCTTGTGAATGAGTTTGCTCAACGGAGTCTTTCCTGCAATAAACTTGAACTTGAACCTTAGTTTCTCATATTGCAATCGCCGTTCGAGCAGCAAGACATGTCATTGATCTGAGAGTGTATCTTGAACCCGGGACCTTTTCAGGTGAGTGAGGGTGTGTGGGGGTGTACTGAGGGGGTGTTGGGTGTTCAGTGAGAAGTGGGGAGGGGGTCAGATCAGTGAGGGACCGTTTAAAATCTAACTAGAAAAAGAAAACATTGAGGACTGTTTTTCAGGTATGAGCGAACTGGGATGAGGGGTGCCACTAGATACCAGGGAAATAATGAACATGACTGGGACAGGGATTGGGGATGGCGGTGTCACTAGATCCCAGGGAACTAAAGAAGATCATGGGGACAGAGATCAGGGAGGGGGTCCCATTAGACACCAGGGAAGCAAAATTACAAATGAGGATAAGCAAGTGTGTGTGTGTGTGTGTGTGTGTGTGTGTGTGTGTGTGTGTGTGTGTGTGTGTGTTTTGGGGGTGTCATTTCAAATTATTATTGAACTTTACTGTTCAGTCTGTTCGGATTGAACAGTAAAGTTCGAACTGTTTAAAATGTCTGTTTGTTTACCATTCGAACTATCCTTAGATAAGTTAGTGAGTGGGCGAAATGATTCTCCCCACAAAAACAAACATTTGCCCTGTACATTTAGAAATAATAAGACAAAAAATGAAAAGTATGTTATGGAGACCTAAATATAAGTTTTTTTCATTAATTGCCAAACAGTACTTATGTGGAAAAGCAGTTTTAAAATGGAGGGAAAAAAAAGATGGCTGACAGCACAAACAGCATTTGTCTGAGCAAATCCTTCAGTGATAACAGTTTTCATTTACCTGCCTGTTTAGCCACGATCACAAAAACTGTTATAATTTTAAAGTGGTGGGATCTTTCCACAAAATTATCCAAAAGCGCACAGACCCCATTATCCCTGAAAATTTCTGAACTTTTTTTATTTATTTGCTTTTGTTAACCGGGTAGGCACACTAGACAGCCATGTGCCTATTTTCAGGTGCGACCCGGGAGAGTTACAGGTAAAACTTCATACAGGAACAATTGAGGAAGCATTAGAAATACATAGGAAGGTAGTTACAAGTAAATACTTCGTACATAAACAACAGAGGGAGCATAAGGAATACATAGAAAGATAACAGGCAATTCAGTGCTGGCTCTAAAGCAAGGTAGGCATACATCGAGCAGTTGAGGAACAGAGAAGAGTGTGTAAGAAATATACCGGCAGTTACAGGGCTAGCTCTAGGGCAAAGTTGGCACAAAATTCATACATGTACGATTGAGGAGACAAGAAACATAACTAAAATAACAGGCAGTTCAAGGCTGACTCTAGGACAAGGTTGGCATGGTGCATTTAGAGTAGGATGGGACAGGCAGGATAAATCTCGGTGGTGAACAGGGGGAACAGAGATAATGGAAGGTGCCTGCAGAAAGGGGGTGCCCTAGGCAGGTGGTAAGTCCAGGAATCATGGCCAGATTCAGAAGGAGAAGTGCAAGTCACGCTGAGGCCCCAATCCAGTAAGGTTGGCGGGTGGGAGGGCAGGGAGTAGGTCTATGTTGAGCAGGAGCAGGGGAGGAAGGTTTCAGGAAGTTCAGAGGGAGGCTTTGAAGCTTGGGTGGGAGGAGGAGGGACCGAGTGAGCTCGAGTAGCGAGTTCAGGTTTGGGGGCATGAGTGTGGAAGGCTCGGTCCCCCACAGGGTCGTGTTCTGGGAATGGCGTTCTGAGTTGATGTAGATCGCAGGTGGTAGGATGTGGCGCCAGGTTTTAAGGAAGGGCCAGAGCTGGGGGTGCTAAGCGGATGATGTTGTCAATGAAATTACCTCGACGAAGGAGCGATGCTTCTCGGGGGAAGCCACTCCAGGCGGCTGTATAGGTCACAACGATGAGTGAGGGGAAGGGCGGAAAGCGCGAAGCGGCAGACATTATTGTAGGCTGTGTCCCATTTTGTGAGGCTGGATTTGGGAACAGGTGCAAAAGTTACAAGTCCGTAACAGAGTGATGGGAGGAGGACCCCCCTAGCTAGGGCCAAGCGGGCAGCAGAGGTAAGGCAGTTATTAGCGCTGTAAGCTAAACCAAGCTTGCAATTAGTGGCCTTGCAAACATTACGAATGTGAGAGGTGAGGTCCAGCTGAGGATCTAAGGTGACGCCCAGGTACTTAATGGAGGTTACCGTCTCAAGGGGCGAGCCGTCGACCCCATGGATCAGCAGGGGGGCAGGGCAGGATTTTATTTTGTTTAAGGACCCGAACAGCATGGATTGGGTTTTGTTGAGATTGAGGGTGAGCCTGTGGTCACCCAGCCAAATCTGAATGCATTCGAAGTCGTAGTTCAGATGTGAGTTTATTATGGAGATGTCCCGGGAGCTGGCCAGGAGGACGAGATCATCGGCATACAAGGTGGTGTGGCCATGGGCAGTGACGGACGGAAGGTCGTTGATAAATAGCGAGAATAGGGTTGGACGAGGACTGATCCTTGAGGGACCCCATAACGGACGGGTGAGAGGTTGGAGGATGTCCGATTGAAGTAGGTGAAGTGCTGACGGTTGGAGAGGTAGTTTAGGAACCAGGCGTGGGCGGAGGGGGAGAACCCAAGGGATAGGAGTTTGGAGCCAAGGAGGGTGTGATCAACCCTGTCAAATGCTTTTGAGAGGTCCACACAGGGCTGTATACGAGAGGAAAAAAAAAAAAAATTCCTATGTTAAGTATAGGAAAACAAAGTGGCAGTTTTACAATTACCACTCCATATCTCAAAAATCATACAAGATGCTGTTGACGAAACGTTCACATTTTGAGACACTGGCAGAATGACTGCGCATGCCAAATTTTGAGGTATTTCATCAAAGAATACCTAAGTTAAGGTGCAAAAATTGGAATTTAGCATTAAGACGTGGTACAACCCTGACTATAGCAGTGCTACCACACCCCTATAACGTGTGTTTATATATAGTATACATGTGATGGACATTTATGTGCATAGTAGCTGCATCATCATGACGTTCTCTCTCTTAAGCTGGTCTCCGGGCTTCCTTACTCCTGGGCTGTACCTCCTGACACCGATAGGCAGGCAGGAATCAGACCTCTGTAGAGGGGACATCCAGCCCTCCACTTCCTGTCTCCCTCAGTTTACTTCCTGCCTGCCATGAGGCAGGTTCTCTGCAGAGGCTCTGCCACTCTTGTGGCGGAGCTGAAGACACCAAACTGAAAGTTCAGTATATTTTTATTTAAGAAGAGGATTGGCGAGGGGGAACTTAAATTCTGCGTTGCCTCATAGTTTCTGGAGGGTCCCCAGTCTCAGCCATGCATGCTGCACAGACTGGATCCCTTCTCTCCTACTCTTTCCCGTACTTTGAGGCATGCACCCCCCAACCCAACGGTTCAGTGGGAGACACAGAATTCACTTGACAGGATTACTACCATTTTGCCTCCTCCAACTCTGTAACGCGAGTCATTCTGAACCAACACCTGGGTCTGGCAGGTAGCAGGCGGCAGGACCCCTTGCGCTGCACTTTTATTTTTGGCTCTGGAGAGCCGCGCTTCTCTTCCTCAGTGGTGGCCCCACTGCTCAGGCCGCTGATGCAGCAGGCTCGTCGTCGCGTGGGAGGGAAGCTACCAGGAGCGATCTCGCCCCACCACAGTAGCGGGGGCAGCAGCAGGAGCTTGTTTTCAGATCGGGATGAGCTGTGCTACAGCCCTACACAACGGGCAGGAGCTTGAAGTCGAGCCATTCTCGGCTCTTCAGCTCAGGAGGAGCCACTCTCAGCCCTTTGGCAGGCACCGGCAGTAGCGGTTTTCAGGCTCAGCGACCACCACCGTAGGAATTGTCTCGGAAGCGGTCGCGCTTCTCAACATCAGGCTGCTGCTCCATTTTGGCTCAGGACAGCCGTGCTACTGCTCCTCTTCATCAGCACCTAGAGCTTACTAACGGGAGCGCGGGAACGCTTCATAGTAGCAGGGGTTTACTTCGGCTCAGGAGGAGCCGCGCTACAGCCCCTCATCGTTGGCACTCTTGGAGTGGTCTGCTCCAGAGTAGAGGGGTTTCTTTTCGGCACACGAAGAGCCTCATCGGGGGTACTCTCGGAGCTCAGGAGGAGCCTCATCAAGGGCACTCTCGGAGCGTCTTTTTGGCTCGGGAACAGCCACGCTACAGTCACCTGACGGCCAGGACAGCTCAGGCAGTCAACTCCATAGCTGAGCTGGCTGTGTGGTATGGTGTGGTGCCTTGAACCATTGCTTCTGGAGTCTGGGGTGCTGGGTTCAGATCTTGGTGTAGGCAATAGTCTTACATTTTTAAGTCTTCTACCCATCAGGCCCCAGGTGTACGACTAGGGGAACTGACCAGAGCGATTGCGACCCCCCTTTACTATCCAGCTTGTGGGGGTACTTTAAATAGGGGCTCATGCCACCCTCCCGTTCAAAGGTCTGAAGGGCTATTGGGAGCAAAGCACAAATCTTTCAGGGCAGACACTGCCACAGACGTAGTCTCTCTCTCTCTCTCTCCCCCCGTCCCCTTCTCCTGCTCGCTGTGCTTAAGTGAGGCAGCTGCAAGGGCGGAGGAGGTCCGGAGACATCCACCCTACTATCACAGGAACCAATCTCGGGCAGCGCAGACCCATCAGCCTTTCTCCTCCAAGTGACCAGCGGGGTTTACAAGCAGGCTTAGCCCTCAAACCTAACAGGACCCTCTCCCTCAAATCATCATGCCCTGGCCATCATACCTCAATCTCCTTAATAGTTCAGAGGGTCCACGGGATGCCCACCCCTATACCTACTCCCAGTCGTCTCACTGGAGGGACATTGCTACTCTGGATATACTAGTGGCTCAAGCCCGCCAGAAGTCAGTTCCCCCCAGAGGCAGGGGGGCTACTGAGTGGCGTTCTGTCTTGGACGGCTCTCCACCCAGAAACTTAGCCTTGGATAATCTAGACTACTTCATGGATGAGTGAGGAATCTCATTTGAGGTCTCCCTCGGCAACTCTTAAACTTCCAGTCTGCACTCAGACTGGCATCGGCTACCACGCAATAGGGAGCACTTATACATTTAGTTTGGAGTGGGGCTTCTCTATGGGACCCAGGGGACACTAAGGTGGAGGCATCCCACGAAGAGACACGTTTAGTCCTCCACTCCTCCCTTAAAGCAGCTGCGAACAACCTGTTCTCAACATCACTGACGTGGCATTCCAGCTTGCTGATGAGCCACACATAAGCAAGCCCAGCCAACCTGTTTTCCGCATGAGCCGCAATACCATTGGCCACTATTCTGGCATTCCAGCGTGCTGACGAGCCAGATGTACATAAGCACACCCCACAACAGCTTCAGAGCGGAACTGTTCTAGGCATTATCATCAGATATCTCAAAGGAGGCTGCCAGTTGCACAGCAAGGGCCACGCTTTAACTCACCTCGCCTTGGCATACCTAAGGCTGCAGGCATGGCAGGCAGATGGGTCGCCAAAGCTCACTTGGCATATGCCCCCGACAAGGGAGAGCTCCTGTATGGATGGTCTTTAGATGGGGTGGTAAAAGATTCCAGAGAAGTGCCAAAAACTTAACTACCACAATTCAGGAGCACTTACAGACCCTGGACGTAGGGATCCAGTCAGAGTATTCAAACCCATGCATACTCTGAGGACAAATTAAATCTACCTTGGCAGAAGATACTGGGTCATTTCTATCACACAGCAGATACAAAAGTTTTTTTTTTTCTGGCATCCATAGATCTGCAAGATGCCCATTTAGCCTTCCCACTCAGTAACGTCACGTGCACGATCTCAGGTTCAGAGTGGCACAGCAGTTCTCTCTACCATCTGGGTTTTCCTCAGCCCCACAGACTGAATTGAAGGTGCCAGTACCAGTCATAGTCCACATAAAGGCCCCACAGCTCAACCAAACATTACAAGCAGTGGCAGAGGTGGTCTGGTACATGCTGGCACAAGATTTTCTCATCAACTAGAGAAAGAGTTCCCTAGTTTCAAACCAGACCATGATCCTTCTGGGGGCAGACATCAGGACACAAGGATTTTTCTCCCCGAAAACTAAATTTCGGATTCTGCTAAAGCTCACCAAGGAGTTTAACTCCTCATTTATTTATTTTTCATACTCCTCATTGAGACAGAGTGAACCCTCCCTCCAGTGACGGTCTCGGAGGACAGAGGTCATGAAGGGTCACAAGTTAGACCATCCTCACCAAATCTGAATTGCTTCTGATGCAAGTCTGGTGAGCTGGGGATGGCTCACCTGCTTCAGCTGTTGGCACCGGGCAGGTGGTTACTGTTAGAGACACAAGGTATAGCATAAATGTTCCCTACGTGAACTGTAGGCCATGTCCTGAGGCACTCTGAGCAGCAGTTCCCCAATCAGGATAGTCTGGTTCCAACTGATAATCTGTCAACGTCTGCATATACCAACCATCAAGGTGGCACAAGAAGCTCAAAATGTTAAGGGAATCCCTTCTCTTTCAGTGGGCCACGCACCACTGAGCGAGGTATTTACCAGGGCAGGTAAACGACACTGCAAACTAACTTAGTCGCAAGATTGGTCGACCATGGGAATGGGAGCGAAAGGATAGTGCCTCCTACATCTTGACAAATCAGTGGGGCAATCCTCAGACCGATCTTTTCGCCTGGGAACTCCAAGGTATGCAATTCTGCTTCCTGGCCGAGGATGAACCAGCGGTGGCTCAGGACACCTTTTTCCCCTAAACTGGGATGAGTTTGGTCTCCTGTATGCCTTTCCTCCAATACCGCCTCTATCAAAAGTCCTTTACAAGGTGGTTTGGGACAGGACAGTCATGATTCTAGTCTGTCCCTTATGACTTTTTCGCACATAGTTCACAATTATCATTCATCTGTCAAGGCGTTCACGTGTAACATTCAAATTCAGCCTGTACATTCTCCATCAAGGACTGGCCTGGCATCCCATTTAAACAACTTATCTATCTAGGCCCGGAGATTAAGAGGAAAAAACTTTCAAGAACCTCGGCTACACAGCTCCTGTTTTTGACATGATGGGGAACTTGTGCCTCTTTTCTTCCTCCAAAAGGTATTATTGAATTTGGAGGGGGAGAAAAGATTTTGGTTCTGGCTTCATTCAAGCGCCTATAGAACTATCCAATATAATTGCCTATTGTACTGCAGTTCCTTTTAGATGGATGGACAAAGGACTGCAACCAGCCACCTTACAAGTTCAGGTTTTTGCACTGGGGACAGTCTTGTGGATGGATTCAAGGGAATTGTGGGATGCATATACTCATGCCTGTAGGTTTCTAAAGACAGCAGCATTAGGTTGCCTTTCAACCCACCAAAGCTACCACCTTGGAGTCTTAATCTGATTTTCAAGGCTGTGGCCAAGGCCCCCTTTGGAGCCTATCAAGATATCCATCACACGTTTCCACATAATGATCACCTTTTTTCTCATAGCTATTGCTTCAGCCAGGAGAATCGGTGAACTATAAGCATTGCTTACCCAAGCGCTATACACTGTTTCATCGGGCTCGAACAGTTCAAGGTTTTTTTGCCAAAGTTATGCTTCCCTCCATTACAATCAAGGGTTCATTCTTCCTTCCTTATGCCCACTCTCCAAAAACAATAAGAAAGTGGAATTGCATCCTCTAGATCTGGGAGGTGTGATAGCAACATAGAAACATGGAGGTTGAGGGCAGATGGGGACCTCGTGGCCCATCCAGTCTGCCCCTAACGAAAATGTATATTGAGTGAGAGAGACGGAGCTATTCGCAAAATTTCAAATTTGTTCATGCCAGATATGGACCAAAATTATGGGTAACAAGGATTCAAAAGGCTCTATAGCCAGATGAATTCTATCAGCCACTTCCATGGCTTGTGTTCAGGCTGGAATAACTTGCCTGGCCCAGGGAGAGCCCATTCCAGCATAGCTATGGCCCTTTTTGTGGGCATACTTCAGAGAAGCTTCGTCAGCACACTTTTATGCAAAGCGGTCACTTGATATTTCATTCACACATCTTAAAAATTTTAATTGCTGCCCTCGGATGAGGCGTCCTTGGCTGCAGAGTGCTTCAAGTGGTGGTGGATCCTTAAGGGTTCCTGACATTCTTCCCACCCTGGACATCTGGGGATGTACTGCTTTTGTATATCCCATGAGTAAGGAAGCCCAGAGACCAGCTTAGGAGAGAGAGAAATCGAAATTTAGATGCCTGTAAATTTTCTTTCTCCGGCTGGTCTCCGGGCTTCGGATTCCCTCCCAGAATGTATATAGTTGGCTGGCCTCTAGGCCATATATGCCTTAAAAGTCGTATTCTTGTTTTCTGTCTCCCAAGTTCTAGTAGTATTACCACATTGGACTGCTTTAGGAAGAACTGAGGGAGACAGGAAGTGGAGGGCTGGATGTCCCCTCTGCAGAGGTCTGATTCCTGCCTGCGTATCGGTGTCAGGAGGTACAGCCCAGGAGTAAGGAAGCCCGGAGACCAGTTAGAGAAAGAAAATTTATAGGTATTTAAATTTCAGTTCCCACCCCCCGGCCGACTGGCCAGCTGGTACTACTTACAATTGCCTTTGCTTTAGTTTCTGAACAATTACAACAATCCTCTCCTTTCCACAGCATCTCTAAGCACTGCCACTTTGTCCACTATCAGCACTTTGCCAAGTAAAAGATACAGTCTGCACATAAAGGACTCCAACAGTTTATTTCTGCTTGCACAGTTTTGCAACTTTACTTCACTCGAATGCCAGGCTGCTCCCTCTCCGCTCCCACCACTCTTGGCATCTGGCTGTTCCTGTTCCGTTACCATTCTTTGCTTATTTACAGAGTTGTGCAGTATATCATTTTCTAATGCCACAAAAACGAAAAAATTTTTCTTTTTATAGTTCAGATTTTATTGGATATGTCAAAATACATTGATTTACACATGTTGAAACAAGTATAAGTTATATACAGTTACACTCTGTTCAACCATGTAGTATCTCTATCTAATGAAGTGCAATAAATATCTTAATCTATCTGAAAAACTGATTGGAAATCTAAAACCTTATATATTGTACAATACATTTCTGACAGTATATGTATAAATTGACTCATTGTGTTCCCTTTTTTTCTAAAGACCCTTCATATAAAGTACAACTGAATCATTAAATAGTAATGTTAAAAATTATTTCATATATGGTTCCCAAATATCTAGAAATTTGTCTATACGATTCATGTTTACATAAGCAACCCTTTCATAACCAGCTCTTGTAAAGAAGTCTAGCAACCATTCTTTTATTGTAGGGATTGTTTGACTACTCCAATGTCTAAGAATACCATTATTTGCTGTAATAAAAGCTGCAGTCAGCCATACTTGCTGATATTCAGTTAAATTATTACATTCAGAACAGATACCAAGGATTGTAAATTTAGCCGAACATTTGATTGTGTGACCAAGAACTTTACTACATGCTGATAGTACCTTGACCCAAAATGAGATGATATCCAGACAGGACCATAAGATATGGGAAAGCATACCCTTTCCTTTTGCACATCTCCAGCAGTTATCTGCAGTGGCTAGGCCTAGCTTAACCATTTTGCTTGGCGTGTAGTACCATTGATGTGTTTTGTACTGTGTAAGCCTACCTTTAGCTTCCCTGCAAACCTTCAGATTCAATACCCACATGTTTTGCCATTCTTCAGATGAAATGTATGTTTGTAATTCTTTTTGCCAACAATCTAAAAGTGACAGATTTGGGTCAGGGAGTGATTCAATCATCAGGGAATATATTCTTTTATGGCCATTTATTCGTAGAACAGATTTTATCTAGAAAGTGAGGTTGGGGGCCCGGTGAAGCCACTGAATTTAATATTTCTCTCAGTTGTAAATATTTATAGAATTCAGTTCTGGGGAGTTTAAATCTTGATAAAATTTGTGCAAAAGACATTAATGTGGTTGTACTTTGATCCCATATGTCCTCTAAAAATAAGATGCCTGCTTTTTCCCAGTTTTTTTTTTTTTTTTCATGCTATGCATTTTCCCTCTATTTTAATCAAAGGGTTTCCCCAGAGTGGGCAGTGTAGGGATGCATTTGGAGACCAGTCCAGTGAGGAGGTTACTGATGTCCATGAACTAAATACCTGTTTTAAAAAAAGGTTGGATGCACATATTTTTGGTGTGTCAGAAAAGGACAATCCTTGGGTGATTGCCTTTCAACAACTCCTTCTCTAGTGATACCCATCCTGGAATATCCGGATTCTTAGTAAGCCAAAGTCATTTGATGCATTGTGCAGCAGTGAAGGCATCATGTCTTAGTTTGAAGTTAGGTAGGCAGAAGCCTCCTTTTGATTTTTGTTGCTGTAGTTTGTGTAAAGAGATTCTTGGGGGTTTGTCTTCCCATAAAAAAAATGTCATCATCAGAGTATACATTTTGTTAAAATATAGTCTGTGAATTCTAATGGGTAAATGTAGGAAGTAGTGTATAACTGGTGCTAACATCATATTAAAAGCTTGTATTTTCCCTCATGATGACAATAAATTTTACTCCATCTGATAAAGTCTGATGCCATTCTTTCAAGAATAGAATTAAAGTTGATCGAGATGATTTTGGATATAGTAGGAGAAATAAGTAGACCTAGAAAATAAGTGTTGAGTCGCAGTGTTGATGTTATAGAAGTCGAAGATAGATTTTGTTAAAGACTTTTGTTAGTGGAAGGGCTTCCGATTTGTCAAAATTAATTTTGAAACCAGAGAAGGTGGCATATCTCTGTACGATCGATAAGATCTGGGGGATAGTAGATTGCGGATTATTTATTGAGAGCAGTGTGTCATCTGCACAAGCAGATATTTTCTGCTCTTTCCCTATTTTAATCCCAGATATCAAAGTGCATGAACGAAATTTAATGAGGAGAGGTTCTATGGCTAGTAGGAATAGAAGAGGCGATAGAGAACAGCCTTGACATGTGCTCCTATAAATTTGAAATTTATTAGAGGATATGCCATTAATTTTAACTCTTGCATATACTTCTGAATAAAGAATCTGCACCCAATTGCAAAAATAGGATCCTAAGTTAAATCTCCCCAATATTTTCATTAAATAGCCCCACTCGATCCTATCAAATGCCTTGTCGGCATCTAAAGACAGGAGGGTAGGAGAGTATGTGATGAGTCTTGCTTCGTGTATAATATGACATATTTTATGAAATATCTGAAATGTGACCCCACTTACAAAACCAACTTGATCAGGATGAATAAGCTTTTGAATAACAGAATTAAATCTGTTGACCAAAATTTTTGCAAGCAGTTCACAATGTACATTAATAAGGGCTATTAGTCTGTAGTTGCCACAAATTGTGGGATCTCTATCTTTCTTGGGAAGTACCACAGTAGTTGCTTCTCTCATAGATGAGGGTAAAGCCTCCATTTCTAATGCATTGCTGAATACTTTGTGTAGGATTGGTGCCACCAATTGTGTAGTTGTTTTGTAAAACTCATTTGAGAGGCCGTCCGGGCCAGGAGCTCTAGCATCAAGAAGTGCTTGAATCACTTTATGGATTTCCCCCAAAGTAATGAGCTTATCCACCCTATCTTTGTCTTGTTTAGTAATTGTTGGTAGTTTAATGTCTTTAAAAAATTGGTCTAGAGTAGTCTGATAGTTACAGTTTTGGTTTTGTACGGATTTGAATAGAAAGCTCTAAAAACTTCCAGAATATGCTCAGTTTTGTGTACTTGTAGGCCACTTTTATTTTTAATTGTTGCCACTCTGTTAGCTTCTGATAATTTTTTAAGCTTATGAGCCAATAATTTACCTTGCACCTCACCTGCCTCCCAGTAGGCTTGTTTAAGTCTAAATAAAGCATATTCTTCTTTATGGTTGTATATTGTATTAATCTCACATTTGGTATCTATAATTTTTTCGTATAAAGTAAGGTTTTTAGATCCTGAAGAAATAAATGTAATTTTTTTAATTTTTAAATTCCTTTCAAGTTTGATTAGATTTGCTTCCCTCAATTTCTTTTTATAGGATGAGTAGGAAATTATGCGACCTCTAATGTAGGCCTTGAAGGAATCCCAAACCATAGGGATAGATACCTCCCCATTGTCATTTAGGTGAGAAAAATATTTTGATTTCTTCTTGCAGCCAATTAGGGAAATCAGTAAAACTTCCAACTTCTTTCAAATGGTTTATGTTGCCCAAGTAAAAGGTTAATAGAAATAGGAGTATGTTCAGATATGACAACATTACCAATATGGCTTGTAGAGAGGCCCTGCAACAATGTCTTGCTAATGAAAATATAATCTAATCTACTATATGAGCCAAGTCGATTTTTAGATGCAAACGTATAGGCTTTCCCTTTAGGATTCATAATTCTCCAAGTATCAACCACTCCGAATTATTCACAAAATCCATTTAGAACTTGACATTGGGGGCATAGACATTCACTAAGGTCAGTAGTCTGTCTTCCATTTTGACATTTGCAATAACATCTACCATCAGTATCTAGAATTGTGGACTGTACCACAACATTTAGATTCTTATGAAATAAGATACAGACCCCTTTACTTTTTGAATTGAATGAGCTGCCGTAAACTGATCCAACCCATGATCTCTTGAGTTCAGCAGTTTCTTCTGCTGATAAATGCGTTTCTTGAAGAAAGGCAATGTCAGCTTTTATGCTTTTTAAATAAGCTAAAACTTTAGATCTTTCAATATGATTACAACCTTTTATTTTCCAAGAAACTATTTTAATAGGCTGGTTCAAGGTAAACATTTTGTATAATCTCTAACCAGCCAACAATCACCGCTTCAAACTAGTATTAAATTGTTTTATACCAAAAGGGAACGGCACTGAGTTTAAACTAAGATTCTAACTTTCAGATGTATTAAAAGCAGAACAATAATGAAATGATATGGTCTGAGTTAAGTATGTATGCAAATAAACTATTGTTTAAGTTATCTTGTGTTCTCTCTCCTAAGCTGGTCTCTGGGCTTCCTTACTCCTGGGCTGTACCTCCTGATGCTGATCCACAGGCAGGAAACGGACCTCTGCAGCAGGGGACATCCAGCCCTCCACTTCCTGTTCTCCTCAGTTTACTTCCTGCCTTTAGTCTGGCAGGTACTCTGCAAGCAGAGCTCTGCCATGTGGCAGAGCTGAAGACAGCAGACTGTAAGTTAAGCAGTTTTGTTTCATTGAGGATCAGAAATCACTGCTGTATGTTGGAATCCCAGGGTGGGTGCCAGTCTCAGCCTTGCAAGCTGCAGTCTGGCACCATTTTCACCGGTTTGTTTTTTCCCTGCACATCCTGCACTAGGCCTGAAATGCTACTTAGTGCAGTGGAAAGTGTTTCTCAGGGAATCAAAATGGGCACTGGAGTGATTTGATTTTCAGGGAATCAGAACGGACCTGGAGTGCTCAGTAACCTGCAACATCTATTTTTAAGGGGTCAGAGCAGGATGGGCCCCATCTTTTGTGGAGGCTGTTTTCCCCATGCTTTCTAGGGTAGTATAAGCGGTATGAGGAGTTAGGGAGAATACATCTTCCTCAGCTTTTGGGCAGAAACTGGCGTGTGGTTCCCTGGGCTAGCTACCTGCGAAGGATCACAAGAAGGGAATAAAATGGCACAAGGACTTAGTAGCACCAATAAGTAATACCTTAGCAAGTCTGTCCCACTATTCGTGTGTGTGTGTGTGTGTGTGTGTGTGTGTGTGTGTGTGTGTGTGTGTGTGAGTCAATACATTCAGGCTACAACGCCTGTTTGAGAGTTAACAAATATCATACAGTTCATTATAATAGTATGCTATATACAGTATGTGTGTGTGACATTGAGCAGTGGGTAACCTGTCACATCCACAAGCAACTGTAAAGTCATAGTGGCCAATTCGTTAACATGTTATATGATTTTAATGGATATTGGTATGTGAAAACCTCACCGCGACACTTGCCCACCACCAGAAATCAAGCATATGGTCTCAAGGTTCCCTCCTAGTAAAAATAAAAATCTGAGATTATAAAGGGTTTAAAAGTGTTAGCTGCGAATAGGTTTGAAGGATGAGCAAATTGCGGAACCACACCCTGCCTGGATGTCTCATGAGCCGAAAAGCCATTTTTAACTCTCAAATCTGATATTAAACAATTTGACATAACGATGTAGAATATATTATTGCTGCATGTCCCATATAAACACCATAGCAGCTAGGTAAAAAAAGGAAAAAAAAGTCCAATTAGCCATATCCAACTAATTGAGATGTTTGCTTATTTTGTCCATATAAAATCTCTGCTGAGATCCTAGACCGTTGGAGTAAATTATATCAAAAGCCTCCAAAATGTGCCCGCAGCAGAAGCACTAACTCGTGTCCCCTCTGAGAATGAAATCCAGTAGTTTAAATATAAGGAGGAAGTATGAACCATTCAATCTTGTGCCATGTAGCTTTTATCTATGGTGAACGCAGGCAAGGGCCATTTCCACATAACCATTTATATTTGTAAAGTAAAATTTTTAAGAAGGAACCTATAAACATGACATAATCTCCCACCGCACAAAACTAGTAGATGTTGCTTAACTGAACGATAAATAGGAAGGAATAATGTAACTTACAGTGAAGGGTGTATCCACTAGATGACGGTCTTGTATAAAGAAATAAGCATTAAGCCACGACGAAGGTGACATCTAATGGGGATTTAATGCATGGTTGGGACCATTGTGGCCGATGCCACAGGCAGAGTGCATACAGCTGCCTAACCATGCATTCATTCCCCATTAGATGCCACCTTTGGAGTGGCTTAATGCGTTTGTAACCTGGCCTGTGCATCATTAGGAGTGTCACACACGACTGTGCATTGTTCTAATGAATCACATGGTGACAGTGTTTTAGTTGCATCTTCAAGTTTACTGCACTTTTCACACATTAGGGTGACGCTCTGTCACATACAGATGTGTTATCTTACACCTTTCGCATGGAACAAAACTAATGCATGCCGTAACTATTAGTGTAATTTTTTACGGATTCCTGGCGGCTGTTACTGTTGCAGCACAGTCTGCAGGACCGCCAGCTCTGACTTCTGTTCAGTCGGGGTTGGGCTCTGTTACTGATTTGCATAACGCATCACCTGGGCTTACAGCTTAACTGCTGCTTTGTACCTGGTGTGTTGCTGTGGACGGTTGAGGTTCCGTTTTCTGCCTCTAGATCCGGACACCTGCTTCTTAGCCTCGCTGTCACTGGATGCTCTGTAATAGTGGAAGTTGATGGCGCTGTGCATGGTGAATGACTGGAAGTTAAATGGATTTCTGGGTTGGTCCTCGGCTACTCTGTGCGCCGCTGCGGCTTCCGCCGTGACCCTGTGTTGGTAGCATATGTTCCTCTATTAGCTGTCCTTCCACTCCAGTCGGCCGACCAATGGATGCTTTGCCGGTTTCTGTTGTCGCCATTTTCGGTTCTGTTGCTCCTGTGCGTATCTCCTATGGTGCTGATCTTGTCTGAGTCCTCAGCACCTGTCTCCCACTTTTCCCCTGGGGATATCGCTCTCTCCTGCCGTTGTTCACTACATTGCTCCCACTACTGTCATTGGGCTTGTGCTTCTGCTGGTCGAGTTGTCACTTCTGCTACTTTTCCTCTTGACAGGATCTGTGACCATTTTTTTTTCTTTTTCTGTCTCCTGCAGTTGGTGCCCAGTAGTTTCAGAGGCTGGTCTCGCATCGGTGCTCCGTAACCGACATTATCTCTTGGGATGCAAGACCAGCCTCCGATAACATTTGCACAGCCGTGCTTCGGACACTGTGGTTCGTGTAGTGCCTGCTTAGATCTGCCTTCTCTGATATTCTCAACATCATGTCTCCAAGGTGATTTCTCCCAATCGGCTGCCTCGAGTACCTCTTCTCTTTCTTATCCAACACATGCTGCGGTTGCTTTATTGGGTGGAGGTAAAAGGCTGGAGCGTTAGTAGGACACCGGCTGATATATTCTTTGAATAGAGCCACCGCACAATGCCTTGAGTCTGTTTGTGCATATAGAGAACGCCTCTGATGGCTTCTTTATTTCTTTCATGTGCTCTTGTATGATTTTTCATGAGCTCGTTGAAACTCGTACTTAGGTATTCAGTGCCACTACTATCTTTTAAGTCTAAAAGACTCTTGCTTCAGTTGCCTGAGCCCTTCCTGTCCTCTCCTCGCCAAATTGCATCTCAAACCACAGCTGGTTGACCAGCCCCTGTGCCGTTTCTTGGTAGAGTTTTGGGCTATTTCTAATTCTATATATCTTCACTTATAGAGGGATGTTGGCTGGCTGTGTCTTTGCCATCTCTTCTGTACTTCTTAACTGCAGCAACAAAGACCTTGTTTGCCGCTTGGAATTCTGGATCAGCCATGACATTTGTCTCTTCGTACCTCGACACTATTAAAGTACCTATTGAGTCCAGCTCTAATACCACAGAACGAGCTGATGCTGTAGTGCTCACCCCCCTCAGCTCTTACTGAGCCATAGAATTCCCTCAATATTTGACTCAGCCGCTCTATTTTCACTGTCTATATCAAGTGACATATGTTTAGCTCTCAGCCAGTCTGAGAATACATTACATACCCAGTCAGTGTTCTTCTGGGTATTGGCCTCTTCTCTTTTTCTTTCTGGATTATCGAGCTCAGCTTCTGATAATACCACATGCCTGCTGTGTCCCTTACTTACACCTGCCGCTTCTCCTACTACAGCTATACTATTATCTGCTCTTTCCTTAACTTCTACTATTGTCTCTAGATGCTTTGTTTTCTGCCTTTTTTTCTCTGCATGCTGACCTGCTCCCAATGTCTACTACTCGACTAATCGGAGTCTCACCACTACTTCGCAGGTCTGGGTCCCTTCTGAATTTCTCATCTACCCACCTCTCCAGATCTATCCCGCCACATACGCTAAACGTTATCGCCCAGTTCTCCATTTCCTTCTCTCTCTCCCTCTCCCTCTCTCTCTCTGTTGGACACTTTTTTGCTTTTTGTGTGTGTGTCAAGATCATGCTTACCTGCTCTGCGTGCACTGTGCATATTTTGGTCACTCGCTGGGCAAGACAACACATCTCCCATTCTTTCATTCTCTTACTTTAGCACAATACTCTTTTACCGCCACTGGCGTATTCGGGAACTTCACAAGCAACACGCCATTATGACTTCTATAATGCCGTGTTGCTCTGGTCCCACCTGATGCGAATAGACCAATTAGTGTCCCTGTCTCCACATCTTATTTTTGCCATGTTACAAATGCATTTAAACACCTTGGCTTGCATAAGATGGCTAGGACCTGTGGAATAATAGGTATCCAAATTTTGTGAGGTATTTGCCTTTCATTGAAATTCGTAAATAAAGAAGCACCAATAATGTGAACTAAAATAGCAACCTAGGTATATCATATAAGATCATAAACAAACTGAGAATTTAATGCATTGGCATTATTACAGTTCTCCTAAGACATTGGCCAGATAACCTTGATGAAATGGAATATAAATTGAAAACCTGAGGATCCGCATACACTGTAACTTTCTCGTTGCAATGTTACTTGAGCATGTCGCAATGAGAAGTTATAACAATAAGGCACTGTCACTTTAAGAACTAGCAGGAAATCAAACTCATTTCCTGTAAGCGTCGCGATGTGGATCTAGAAAGGAGGACTCATGCTGGGCACATTTCAATGGAGCAGACAGAATCCACGTTTAAATCCTGATGGGGATAGGTGGAGAGATAGCAGGATATTTTGGATTCTGCCTTGTACTGGTATCTTCCTTAGATCTCAGTGAAACTCTGCTTCTGCTTCGCTGACGTTTTTTATTTAGCCCAAAGTTAGGCTGTGTGAATCTGTGGCTGTAAGAAGATCTGGTAGTGGGCTTGCTGTGTTTTCGTAAAGGAGGAGTAGGATGGTATCCTAGATGTGAAGCTTGTTGTTTTTTTGTTTTTAACAGCTGTGGCCTAAGCAATGAGAGTGCAGTCACGGGTAAAGTTTTCCTGCACAGGATTCATTTTGTGTCTTTCCTGCGTGGTGACATTTGAGCGCAGAGCTCGTGGGGAAGAATTGGCTGAATCTTGGTGTGCCACACGCACATTTGATGAAGTGTCTGGCTTTTTCGAATAAGTTATGGCAGTTTGAGAATTTAAGACGGTATCATATCTATCTAGCAGCTTCCACAGTTGTTCCACAAACTCACACTGATGGGGTTTCTTGCCTGGTATGTGTACAACTAAAATAGCAGGGTATTTGAAATAGTTTATGATAAGCCCAGCTTTTGTAACTGTTCCTTCCCCTCAAAGAACAGTTTTCTTTTTTTAATGACTTCCGAAGAGAAGTCCTGGAAAAGGGGATTAGATCATTGCCCTCAGCCCCCTCTGGCAGCCCCGTAATACATAAATGATTTCTTCTCCCCCTATTTTCCAAATCGATATTATTTTTTTTTTTAAAGCAAGTATTGTATCTGTTCATTTTGTTGTTCCACTTTGTCCTCTAGAAAGTTGACAGTGTATGTTAAGCCAGCAAGTTATTTTTTAAAATGGATCTGCCTTATGACCATTGGTATTTAAATCAGACTGGAGTGACCCTACAGCATTTTTTGTATCAGAGATGTCTAATTGAAGCATAGAGAATACCTCTTTAATATACTGCATGTCCGTTTTGCTTTGCTGTTCATTGGAGGGTCCCTGATAATTATTAGGCTGCTTCTTCCCCTCGAGCGGCCCTGGCGGTTGGCAGTGACATAGTAACAGCTGTTTGCGATCGTAAGCACTGTGACGGGATTAATATTATAAATGCACTTGACATGCCGAAATTTCTTGATCGGAGGATGAACTAGACCAAAATAAGGAATCGCTAGGGTGTGTTTTTAATTTACATTAAATGAACTGAATATCGATTAAAAAAATGTAACAGGCGGGCAGGACCCCCGACTACACTACCATGTTGAGCGCCGTGCCTTTTTTTTTTTTTTTTAATGTGCTGGAAACTCTCAATTCTCCTCAGCAAGGCTCCAGATAAGGGGAGTACCAACCTATTTTAGTCACCTCAATTTAGGATTAGTACCGATACTTGCCCGATATCTGTAAATACTCCACGCGCCAAAGAATTTCTTTTACCTAAAGGAAAAATGCAACCACAATCGAGAACTGCATCTGCCTCCCACAATGCTGTTAGTATCCCAGATCTTACTTCGAGGTGGAGCTCTTGCAGCAGGTAAAACCATTAGGACTATGCCGGGCACTAGGACCCCACGGAAAAATTTCTAGCTAGCAGTCCAAGGTGGGGGACTGCCCCCTGATGTCGGTCCCACTCCGCCATCCCACGTGGTATAAAGGAGGTGGTCCCCCAGAACCACCTCAATTCTTTTCTCACAGTCAACCCGCTAGTATTGGTTCAACGGACACCTCTCAACGCAGTCGACCACCATTTTTCGTGCTTCGCACAGTACCATACATTTAGTGTGTGTTCTCCTCACCTTTTTTTATTTTTGTGCATATCTTCTTCATCCTCACAGCGGCGGAAGTCTAAGTGTGTACTGTATGCGCCAAGCAGATCCTGGCTAGAGATGGCCATTCAGCCTGCCTTATCTGCTTGGGTCCGAGCCACAAGCCGGATGACTGCTCAAATTGCCAGAAATTTAACAAGAAGACAAGAATCCACCGCCTCAAAACGTTGGAAGTATGCCTTCTGGAACAGCAAGTGGCCGACATGCAGAGGACAAGGCTCTTCTTTTTCCATAGCCAGGGACTCCTCCCCAGAGAGAAGAAATCTGGCAGGAAGCACCATAATGGGAACAAAGATCGAGCCAGGTCAGAATCCCACCCCAGGTCCCTCCCACAAGACCTCCATGTCCTGTGCCTCCTGCAGGAGGTCGGAATCTGTTCCACCACCCCGGCCCTTTGTCTCTGCCCAGGGTTACCATGAAGAAGACTCCCGCCTCTTCCCATACGCATGGCAAGGAGTCTTCTGGGCATGGGCGTTCTTCCGGCCCTGTGTCCCTGGCTTTAAGGCCCCACACGCAGTCGCTAGGGTCTAAATCGGACAGACAGGCATCATCTTCATTGGGTGGCAAACTGGAGTCTGCCGCCGGCAAGTCTAAGGGTCGGGCGACACCACCAGATGTCAGGATTCAGAGTGCCATTAGAAGCATCCTCCGCCCGGTGACAGAGCATTTACCACTTCAGAAGGATGCCATGCTTTGGGGCCTTCTGATTTGACGTTGGAACGGACCAGACACGCGCTACCCCCCCCCCCCCAATGGCCGTCTGCTGAAAAGGACCAGGTGACAGGTCACACGCCTGAGGAGCAGACGCCTGAGCCTCTTGACAGAAGGTCGAACCCTTCATCCCCGTCTCCTTTCAAGGAGCCATATGTCCGATCTCTGGAGGGCACTACCCAAGAAGGAGCAGTGCCTCCAGTCCCAACGCCTGATGGTAAAGAGCCGGCGGACCGGATGACTGCACCGGCTGCCCCGCAAGGGCTGTTGCCAGGGGGCCCCATGAATGTTTCTACCCCACTGTCAGCACAGCGTGTTGTCCCATTGGCGGAGGTAGGAGCTTTGTTTAATTCATGGTGGAATACCATAAAAGGGGATCCGCTGCCCAGGACACGAGAGCAGACCCCTAGTCCTATAGAACTCCCTCCTTACGACCCCACCCAGGGAGCCCTCTCCCCAGAGGCCTCTGAGACCGCCTCCGATGCCAGAACCCCAATTGGGAGGAGACGACGACCGGGGGTCTCCAGCACCTAGCAGCCATGGTTGACACCTGTTGTCCATACCCTCATCCAGGGGACGTCCGCATTTGTCCTCAGATAACAATGCAGGGGACTCTTCTTCCTACTACTCCTCCGAGGACGAGCTGCCTCTGCCTTCCCCAGACCATAAGAGGGACTCTCCCAGGTCTGCCCTGACGACCCTTCATTTTTGGATTGGATGTGATGCGGCACATCCAGTACCTCAAACAGTAGGACATGGAGGAACTTGACCCCGAATGCTGTCGCCTGGCAAAGTTCTTTGGGGCAAACGATCCAAAGCCTTTAGTCGTCTGTCCACTAGTGGAGCCATTCCAGGACATCACCAAACTGGCCTGGAAGCACTCTTCCACCACTTTGGCCGTCCCCAGGAAGGCAGACCGCCATACAGAACACCTAAAGGAGAGCCTCATCTGAGTGAGCAACCAAAGGCAGACTCCATGGTGCTGATGGCCGCTCATGGCAATGCACGGCAACCAAAGCATACGAGTTCCCAGCCACCAGATCCAGAATCCAGGAAGCTGGACCAGATGGGCCGCTAAGTGTACTCTTTGGCCACCTGCACAGTCGGGTCACACAACTTTTTTTGCATACATGGTGATGTACCAAACGTCTTTGTGGAATAAGGCCTTGGATTTAGCCAAGGCTCAGCCTGATTCTGACAGCAAATCTGAGCTTATGTCAGTCATTCAGTCCGGCATTGACGTCTGCAAGCATGTCTTAAGAAGCTCATACGACTCGGCAGATATGGCCACCAGGGCAGCTGTCACGGGGGTGTGTATGAGATGCCACGCTTGGCTGCGGGTCTCTGGATTCTGGCAGGACGCAGTCCTAGATGCACCCTTTTAGGGGTCAAGTATTTTTGGTCCAGATACCGAGAAACTGCTCACCGGGCTACAGGACTTGGGTAAGGCGGTTTCTGACGTTCACAAGATGTATAAGTTGGAACCAACAACTGCCAGATGCCGCCCCTTTTTCAAGAACCAGAGCCAGCAAGGAAGGCGACAGCAACAAAAAGGCAGGCAGACAGGGACCCAAAAGCACCAAAAATGCCAGAACTCCCCTACCTACCCCTTCTGCCTCGGCATGACTCCCCTGCCTGCTCCCCTACCTCTGGCGGAGTCTCGGGGGAGGCAGTAGGGAGATTCTCCATTTACCTCAACGGATGGTCCAGTATTACCACAGATCAATGGGTGCTGCAGATCATAGGAGGGTATGCCCTGGAGTTCACACAGATCCCACCTGTCCCCACCCACTGCTCCCCATCCCACGCGATTCTCATAAAGGTAGAAATTCAAGCTCACTTGGAAAAGAGAGCGATTCAGGCAGTACCTCTAGGTCAGAGGAAGAGGATACTACTCCCATTTCCTCCTTGTACTGAAGATAGGGGACCTCCATCCCATCCTAGATCTGAGCCAACTGAACACCTTCATCGAATACGAAAGATTCAAGATGGTGACCCTGCCTGTTCTGCTTTCCATGATCCGCCAAAGGGGCTGGCTCTGCTCCCTGGACATGCAGGACGCTTGTATGCACATAAAGATCCTGCCTTCCCGCAGAAAGTATCTCCATTTCACCTTCCACAGAGGACACTGTCAGTTCATAGCGCTGTTGTTCGGCCTTTCATTGGCACCGAGGGGCTTCACCAAGTACCTGGCAGTGGTGGCAGCAGCTCTCAGGAAGAGGGGTCATTATGTTTACCCCATCTGGACGATTGGCTTCTTACAGCCTCTATGGATGAACAACTGTTGTTCAATAGAGGAGACCTTCTGTTTGTTCCAAGAGTTGGGGGTTACCCTGAACCTCCCCAAGTAGTTCCCCTGGCCTGCACAAAGGCTGCAGTACATAGGGGTGGCCTTGGACACCATCTAGGGAAGAGCCTTTCTCCCTCCAGACCGAGTGGACATGTTAAGATGATTGCTTGGAGGGTCTTTTCTACAAATCCGATTCCAGCCAGAATGGTGCTGCAGCTTTAGGCCACATGGCTGCGGCCATTACCATGGTTCCCCTTGCCCGCCTGCATATGAGGGTCCTGCAGTGGAACCTCAGGGTTCAATGAGATCAACTCATGGATGATCTCGATCAACCAGTCAGGATCTCCAAAGCAGTACATCAAACTCTAGAATGGTGGATCACCCCTTCTTGGCTGGACAGCAGGGTTCCCTTTCAGTACCCCGTCCCCAGCCCTTAGCAGGTCCTGTCGATGGATGCCTCTGGTCTGGGCTGGATGACGCCTCTGGCATCCCTCCAAACAGGGGGCACCTGGACCTCTGTGGAACGCAGTCTCTACATCAGTGTGCTGGAAATGAGGGCCATCCTGTGTGCCCTGCTGGCCTTTCAGTCGGTGCTCTTGTCAGGTCCTCTGTTAGTCCAGTCAAACAACATTCCAGTGGTCTTCTATTTCAGTAAACAAGGGGGAACACATTCTTACCCCCGTGCAGAGAGGCCATGAGAGTTTGGCAATGGACCGTGGATCACAGCCTGAAAATAGTGGTTCACGTTCCAGGGATTCACAGCGTCCTCACAGACAGCCCAAGTCTCTCTCGATCTCAGAGTCACGAATGGGAGCTACTGCAAGAGGTCATAGACAACCTCTTCGAAAAAGTGGGGTCCACCAGAACTGGACCTCTTTGCGTCCCCACACAATGCCAAATTACCCAATTTCTGCTCGCTATTTCCAGAGCCTGGTGTTTTCTGGATGGGAAAGCCTTGGCACAATTGGATGTGTGCAAGACCTTTTTACGGGGTATCTTGCACATTAAATCTCCTAGGAGGGACCCTGTCCCTCCATGGGATCTTCTTATGTTGGAAAAGCTTACGTTGCCTTTCTTTGAGCCAGCTGCAATTTGTGAGCTACACTTTCTTTCCTGGAAAGCGTTATTTTTAGTTGCCATTACTTCCGCTCGGATTTCTGAGCTGTAGAAACATAGAAACATAGAATTTGACGGCAGATAAGGACCGCTTGGCCCACCTAGTCTGCCCATTTTCCCTACCTAACAGATAAGCGGCAGATCCTAGTTAACCAACAGCTTACTTCCTCTTACCCCCCCCCCCCAGGACTGCCTTATGCTTGTCCCATGCATTCTTGAAGTCCCCCACTGTTCTTGACTCCATGACCGCCTCAGGGAGGCTGTTCCATGCATCCACAACCCTCTCTGTGAAAAAATACTTCACATTACCTCTGAGCCGCCCCTCTATCTTCAAATTGTGCCCCCTTGTTCTTGTACATCTTTTCTGGAAGATGCTACCCTCTTGGACTTTAATTCCTTGAGGTACTTGAAAGTTTCTATCATGTCCCCTCTCTCCCTTCTTTCCTCAAGAGTATACATATTAAGCTCCTTTAGTCTTTCTTCGCATGTCTTCTGGTGCAGACCCTGCACCATTTTGGTTGCCCTCCTCTGGACAGCCTCCACTCTGTCTATGTCTTTACGGAGATGGGGTCTCCAGAACTGCACACAGTACTCCAGATGGGGTCTCACCAACTGTCTGTACAGAAGGATAACAACTTCCTGTTTTCTACTATTGATGCCTCTTCCTATGCATCCCAGTATCCTCCCAGCCTTCCTTACTGCCTTCTCACATTGCTTGCCCACCTTTAGGTCATCTGATATAATTACCCCCAGGTCCCTTTCTATTTTTACTGTTGTCAGTATCTCACCCCCATTGTGTACGCTTCCGGTTTTTGTTTTCCATGTGCATTACCTTGCACTTCTTTGCATTGAATCTGAGCTGCCATACATTTGACCATTCCTCCAACCATGCCAAGTCCCTTCTCACCCTTTCCACTCCATCTTGTGTATCAAATGCCTTGCTAAAATCTAGGTAGGCCATGTCCACAGCCCCTCCCTGGTTTACTACTTTGGTCACCCAGCCAAAGAAATCTATTAGATTTGTCTGACATGACCTTCCCATCGTGAATCCATGCTGCCTAGGGTCCTATGCCTCACTGGCCTGTAGGTACTCAACAATTCTTTCCTTCAGAAGTGATTCCATCATTTTCCCTACCACTGAGGTCAAACTAACTGGTCTGTAGTTTCCTGCCTCTGTCCTGCTCCCACTTTTGTGAGGAGGAATCACATCTGCCCTCCTCCAGTCCTCGGGTACCACCCCATCCTCCCATGATTTGTTAAAGAGAGTAGTCAGCGATGTCACTAGTTCTACCCTTAGTTCTTTTAGAATTCTTGAGTGAATCCCATCAGGCCCCATTGCTTTGTCCACCTTCAATTTTATTAGTTCTTTCAGAACCCTTTTTTCTGTAAATGGACTGGTATCGACCCCTGTCTTCAGAGTGTTTCTCTTGTTTGGTTTAGGTAACTCCCCCTCCTCTTCCTTTGTAAATACTGAGCAGAAATATTCATTCAGTATCCCTGCTTTTTCACTGTCCCCTCACCCACATTCCTCCCTTTATTAAGCTTCAGTATCCCTCCTTGGTCTTTCTTCGCTTCTAATGTATCTATAAAGGTCTTATCCCCTTCTTAACAGAATTGGCTATCCTTTCCTCGGTTTGGGCCTTTGCTATTCTGACTGCCTTCCAACCTCTTTCTGCTTTAACTGATAAAGTTCTCTGTCCTGCTACTTCTGTGTTTCCTTATATTTCCTGAATGCTTTCCTTTTCTCCTTAACCTTCCCTAGCACTCTTTTGTGAACCATAGCGTTTTTCCTTCGTTGTGTTTTATTGATTTGCTTTACACAAAGGCTTGTTGCCTCTGTGATGGCTGTTTTGATCACTCCCCATTGTTCCTCCACCCCTCCTTCTTGCCTGTTTGCTAGTGCTTTTTTGAGGCACTCTCTCATTTTCCCAAAGTCAGCCCTCCTAAAGTCTAGTACTCTTGTTTTTGTATGGCTTGATTGTATGGCTGTGTTTATCGTGAACCACAGTTTGGTGGTCGCTTGTTCCCAGATGGCTACCCACTTCTAAATCTAAGATTCTTTCTCCATCCCCATTTGAAAATACCAGGTCTAAGATTGCTCCCTCCTGAGTGGGTTCCGATACTAGCTGTCTGAGGCATGCCCCCTGTAGGGCATCAAGAATGACCCTGCTCTTGGATGTGCCTGCAGCAAAGGTGCTCCAGTTAATATCTGGCATATTCAGGTCCCCCATCAACAATATCTCCCCTTTTTCTGCCATTCTAAGAAAGCCTTCTATCATTTCCTTGTCCATTCCCTCCCCTCGAGATGGGGGTCTGTGTACAACCCCCATGCTGATTGTGGTGCAATTTCCTGTCTCCAGGGTGACCCAAAGTGCCTCATCTGCTCCCTGTTTACTTTTTAGTTCTGTTGCTTTGATCCCTGCCTTTACATAGAGAGCTACTCCTCTTCCTCTCTTACCCTCGCTGTCCCTCCTGTAGATTGTGTATCCTGGTATGTTGACATCCCAGTCATGGTTCTCTGTGTACCATGTTTCTGTGACTGCCACAATATCCAGGCAACCCTCTTCCATCAAGGCCACTAGTTCAGGGAGCTTGTTACACAGACTACGGGGATTGGTACTCATCACCCTCCACTTTTGTTAGCCTTACCCCTTTTAGCCCCATTTCTGTCCTTATTGCCTTTGCCTTTTTACATTTAAATCTGTTCTGCTCTAATAACTTCTGTACCTTTGGTGTTTACCTCTACTGATCGCCATGTCTTTCAGTGCCTCCCCTTGGCTAGATTAAATGCTTGCCAATGAAGCATTTAAACCTCTCACCTAGGATCCTGGTCTCCCCGGACAGATGCAGACCATCACACCGTATAGGTCTGCATCCTCCAGGTGGCTCCCAGTCCCCAATGAAGCCAAACCCTGAGCTCCACCCAGTTTTCAACCACTCATTGAATTCCTGGTGAGAAGTGCCCTAGCATCTCCTTGCCATACAGGCAGCACCTCTGAGAAGGTTACCGGATGCGCTACTTGTCTAAGGCCCCTTCCCAACTCTACAGACTCCTCTTGCACTGCTCTGATCCCATTTCTAGCCAGGTCATTTGTCCCTAGGTGGACAGTGACATCCAGCTCTCTCCCTCGTGCAGCTCCTCCCACGATCCTGAGGATTCGCTTCCTGTCCCTCCAAGCCGTGGCGCCAGGAAGGCACCTTACCTCCCTCTCCCCTTCCTCCCCCATTTCTGCCCCCCTAATGATTGAGTCCCCCACCAGGAATTGTTTCCTTCCCCTGTGGGGTCCCATGCCACCCTCCTTTGGGTCTCCTTTGTGAAGGTTCCCAGCATCCTTCTTGGTCTCCACTGCAGGTGCCTCCATAGAGGAACCACTGTCCACCGAAGAGCGAATGAATTGTGGGCGGTACAGCTGGAGGATGCAACCTGTTCCACCACCCTCTCCCTCCTGAGCCCAACCCTGGTCCAGCCTCTCCTCTTTCTTGGCAACCTCTGAGGTAGTGGCATTGGCCTGGTGGTCCCTGGGTGGGAGGAAGGTTTCATGAATCCTAGCCAGGTCAGCCTGGAGCCGGGCAACCTCCTCTCCCAGACCAGAGAGGTGCCTGCAAATAGGGCAGCATGCGCCTCCAGAATCTCCCGGAACACTGCCGCCCCACAGCCATTGCACTGCACCACTCCTATCATGTCTTATTTTGTGTCCCCTCTACTGTTTCTCTGGATGCTTACTCTCTCCTCTCCTTACAACTCTCACCCTTCCTGTTCTGGGACAGCGACTTCCTATCTTCTTCAGTAGCCTCCTTTTTCCTTGCTCAATATCAGACCACCAGCAGCTAGGGGAGAGTGAGCTACTTTTTCTACTTTAGGGTTGACAAAACCAATGTTTCTCTATGATTCTTTCCTTCCTACTGCCAAACAGGAAGTTCCTGTTGACAGTCAAATCCAGTGGCTATAAAAGTAGAACTGGCTTTGAGTGGGTGGGATGGAGGGCAATTAGTAAGAAAAAAGGCTAGCAACAGGAAGTTGTAATTTGACTCACCTGCTTTTATAGTATCTAAACCACACCCCCAGGTAAGCTCTCTTTCCTCCTACTGGTTTAGCAAAGTCAGCTGATACAGTACCCTTCACTGCGCAGAATACACACTGACCTTCTTTCTTTTCTTTTTTTTAACCCTAAATAAGTCCCCTTCTACTTCTAATAAAGTTATCTGTCTACTTAATCTTAACAGACACTGACTCCTACTGAGATATACGTTTTTAAATTAAGAAGAAAATGTAGCTTCTTTTAGTTAGCTGCTTTCTGCTCTACAAGCAAGGCTAGCAACAGGGTAGCTCTGTAGGCTCTGATGTGTAAAGAGCCTTATCTTTTCCACAGGGACAGAGTTGTCCTGCATATACTGCTGTATACCCACACTTTGCACATTAAAAGTTGCATGAATTGGTGGTTGAACTGGAAATATTTGTCTCAGCCTTTTTTTTTTTTTTTAGTTTTTAAAGACATAGGACTGAATAACATTTGCCTTTGATTCTGCTTGCTTGTTTGGCAAAGGACTGAAACAACATATGAGGGTGAGTGCCGTGACTTCTTTCCTTCCCTGTGTACAAATCCTAAGTTCCTTCCAAAGGTTGTGTCCAAATTCACTTTAAATCGAGACATTCAACTACCGGTTTACTACCCAGAGTACTCAAACAAAGGTGAGACCTTGTTACATACTCTGGATGTACATAGAATCCTTCATTACTATATAGACTGTACTCTTTCTTCTAGAAAGACAGACCAGTTGTTTGTCTCTTTTGCCCAAAGGATGTTGGGGGCTCCAGTGACTAAGCAGACATTGGCTAAATGGTAAATTGCGTAGCGTTCCGTTACCAAAAGTACGACAAACCCTTGCCGGGACCGGTCAAGGGTCATTCCACCAGAGGTGTCACAACCTCCTTTGCATCTCAAGAATGTTTCAGCAGCGGACCTTTGTGCAGCTGCTACTTGGGAGTTCAGTCCACACTTTTATTAGGCACTACAGTCTGGACATTGCTTCCAGAAGGAGGGCAGGTTTTGGCCTTGCTGTCCTCCAGGGAATGATCTTGGAGAGCCGCCACCCCTCTGACCAGGATCCTATCCTTGAATTGCTTGGGACTCTATCCTAATGGTGTTACCTGCTGCAAGAGCTCCACCTCTAAGTAAGATGGTACAGTTATGTAAGAACTTACTGTAACAGCAGATCTTTGAGAGGAGCTCTTGCAGCAGGTGGATTTTCAAACAACATGAAGTCTTGCTGTATTCAGACATAATGTAGTTAGCCCCAGCACTTGAACTGCCCCGGAGAGGAAAGAGTCAACTCTATGCAGAAGCATAGAACGTTGAGCTCGAGCTCTGTTTTCAAACCTCTGTCTGCGGTACTTCCCAGTGTAACCGTCAGATTCTTTACTCCGCCTAACAGTGAAGTCGCTCTGGAGATTTCCTCTGCTCGGTTTGGTAAAAGAAAAATAAAGCGTTCAGTTTAAACCACATATTTTTGTTATTTTCGGATTCCCAGCCCTCTGTCTATGGTACAGGTAGTATGTAGATAGGTAGTGACTGTGTTTTATTTTGCTAAAAAGAGTGGAAATTGTCTTTCTTCGGTTTCTTTCTGGTCTGTCCGGTTTGGAACCGACTTTGTAAAATTTTTCTGTTTCTGGGATTAGTGTGGTGTTCTGGTACTGATCGGTTTCAAAAGAACCAGACTTCTGGTTCTTTTAAAAAGTCCGTGACACGGTTTGTAACCGATCGGTTGCTTTATTACTTGGCTTGAAAGCTTCTATAGGGTAACTTGTTAGATTGGCCATGTCTGAGAAAACAAAGAAAAAAACCGGTCCCACTGGGTTTCAATGCTGTACTGAGTGTGGGGAGGCCTTTTGCTAAGGCCGACCCCACCTCATCTGTGTTTTGTCTGGGGTTTGGCCACCTCAAGTCAGACTGCCAAATCTGTAAGAACTTTCCTAAAACCACTCTAGATAAGACTGAGTAGACTGAAGGAAAGGGAGGCCAAGAAGTCCGTAGATCTGGATGGCCAGCCCGGTTTGGTTGTGGCCGAACCTGAGGAGGTACCTACTGATCTAGGTGATACCTCCTCGGGCAAAAGGAGAGCCGTCTGTTCCGTCAAAAAGTGCAAGTCTGCTGGATTGTATCCTGTATCCCACTCTCCAGCCGTGGACGAGATAGCCAAAGCGATTAGTATTGTTCAGTCGCTTAGACCGGTTCCATCTGAACGATACCGCCAGTTCGGCGCTTTGGTTCGGTCGGATCACTGTCCTCCGGATTATGACCCAGATGCTGATTATGAGGAGTGGGGAGGGAGACGAAGACTATCCTGGTGATGACTATAATGATTATGATGAAGGGGGTCTGGATGTGCCCATTGAACCAGACATCTCCCTAGACAGGTCCTCAGGTGTCTCTCCTTCCAGGCGCTCTCAGTCCCATTCATACTTTTTGTTCTATAAAAAGGTGGCACAAACCCTGCAGCTTCCCTTGGTTGAAGCAGCAGAGGAGGATGACTAGCCTGATTTTGTGGAAATGATGGTCATCCCAGAGTCCAAAAAGCTGTCTATCCCTCTTCATAAATCTTTGGGGAAACAGACACACAAAATTTTACAAACCCCTAATTCAGTACCTCCTATGGATAAGAGAATGGACAGGAGGTATTCGTTATCAGGCTCAGCTGTGGAGTTCCTTTATAGTCATTGCAGCAATGTTGGGGTAGTGCAGGCAGCAGCCTGTGACAGGGCTAACATTCCTTTGGCTTCACCCACCCCCCCCGGATAAGGACTCCAGGAAAGTGGATACCATGGCCAAAAAACAGTATTTGGCATCCTCTTTGGGACTCAGGCAGGCTACTTATATGGCCTACACAGCCAGGTACCAGAAATCCAGATGGGACACGGTTCTGGAACTGGCTAAACAGGCCTCTCCCCAGCTAGCCAAGGAGCTGGAGGTGGTGGCTGCTGATGGAATTGAGGCATCCAAAATGCAATTTCATGCTGCTGTGGACTCCAATGATGTGGCATCTAGAATCATGGCTACATCTGTGTCTCTCTAAAGACATGCTTGGCTCAGATGTACTAGCCTTTCACAGGATACCCAGACTAAGGCCATGGATTTTCCTGTAGTAGGTAACTCTCTGTTTGGGGAGCAGACCGAGGCTTATATGAAGAAAATGGATGAATATAGGACCACGTACAGCAGTGTACAGGCCAAGGAAAGGCAGGCTACTCCGCACAAGCAGCAGTCTAGGGGCAGGCCCTTTCAAAGGCCTTCTTGCCAAGCCTAGGCCTCCTCTCCCTTCCCACAGAGGGGTTTCTTCAGAGGGAGGGGTAGGAGGCCGATGAGCAGGGCTGCTCCCTCCCTCCCTCCTCTGTCTAAGGCTCTTACCAAGCAGACACCCTGATGTGTCAGCCCGGGTAGACTCCCCATTTCCAGTAGGAGGCAGGCTGGCTTACTACTTCCAGGCCTGGAAGTCTGTGACCTCAGACAAGTGGGTCCTGGAAGTAGTAAGCCAGGGATTGGCCCTCAGCTTCAAAAAAATTTCCAAAAAGAAGGGCCAAGTCTTTCCACCTGCATCAGTCTCAGAAACCCTTGCCCTAGAGGCAGAAGTTTCCTCTCTTGTAGCTCTTGGAGCTATAGACAAGGTTCCTACTCCGCACAAGAGAAAAGGACTGTATTCCAGGTACTTCCTTACCCCAGAGAAAATAGGGGAGTGGCGACCTATCCTAGACCTTAGGTATCTGAACAAACCTATTTCCATTCAAAATGGTAACTCTGGGAATAATCCTTCCCTCTCTAAGGCTAGGGGATTGGCTGGCATCTCTGGATCTCAAGGATGCCTACTTCCATATTCCTATCAGGTGCTCCCACAGAAAATACCTCGGGTTCGAGTTGCCTTCAGGCCATTACCAATTCAGAGCCATGCCATTCGGTCTAACATCAGCTCCGGGTGTTCACAAAGTGCCTTGCAGTAGTGGTGGCTTACCTCAGAAGACAGGGTATCACCATCTTTCCGTATCTGGACGACTGGCTGTTAGTGGGTCAGTCTCATTTACATGTCAAGTCAGCTCTTCAAACTACGCAGGACCTACTCAGCTCCTTGGGTTTTCTTCTCGGTTTTACAAAGTCTGTGCTCGAACCAGTTCAACTTCTCACCTTTATAGGCATAGAGTTGGACACACCACAAGCAAAAGCCTTTCTTCCTCTGGCAAGGGTAAAGGCCCTAGTGGATCTCGTTTCCTCCTTTCGACCTCAGGTCTCCCGCCCAGCAAGACAGTTCCTTCAGCTCCTGGGCCACGTGGCAGCTTCCACGGTAGTGGTGCAGGAAGCAAGGTTCCAGATGAGGGACATTCAGTTTCATCTGAGGTCTTTTTGGTCTCAAAAGAAGGATTCACTTACCAAACTGATTGCAGTGACTCAGACTCTGGTCCAAGCTTTCCAGTGGTGGCTGGACTAGGACAACCTCAGACAAGGGGTTCCATTTCTCCATCAAGTCACATCAGTAGTTGGACTCTGGTCTCCACAGGAGTCTCTCCTTCATATCAATCTCCTGGAACTCGGGGCAGTTTTCCTAGCCCTGCAGAGCTTCTCGGATTCAGTCAAGGGCAAGGTGGTCCAAGTCAGAACAGACAAAACCACCACAATGTGGTACATCAACAAGCAGGGAGGCACTCGGTCCTCGGACTTGTGCAAAGAAGCCATGAAGCTGTGGTCTCTGGCCTATTCTCTTCAGACTTCTCTGGTAGCAGTTCACCTTCCAGGGAAGGACACCATTCTAGCAGATGCTCTGAGCAGAATATCACAAGGACACCACAAATGGTCTCTGGATCCTCACATACTGAAGGTCATCTTCTTCAGGTGGGGCACTCCAGAGATGGATCTCTTTGCAGCACCGGACAATCAACTTCTTCTGTTTTGTTGCAGACCTCCAGTCCTGGGGACGGTTCCCCAGGATGCTCTCTTTTTGGACTGGAAGGGCACGTTTCTCTTATGCCTTCCCTCTCTTCCCTCTGCTGTTCAGAGTTCTGATCAAGATCAGGTCTCAACCCTGCACAGTGATACTGGTGGCTCCAGATTTGGCCAGACAGCCTTGGTATCCTCTACTGCTGTCCTTGTCAGTGTCACGTCCCCTGTCTCTGCCCAGGACATACAATCTCCTGTCCTCCTCCCAGGGGCAGATCTGGTACCACAATCTCCGGTCTCTCTATCTCAAGGCTAGAATATGCAGCTCTTTATCTTTCTCAGGGAGTTCTGGATATTATGAAGGTGTCTAGGAAAGCTTCCACTAGAAAAACTTACAACTCCAAATGGAAAAGGTTCAGTATTTGGTGCTCTCAGAAAGGCATCCTGCCTGATTCTGCAGACATTTCCACAACCTTAGACTATCTAGTTCATCTCAATGGTTTAGGCCTTAAGCCTGCCACTCCGAAGGTTCATCTAGCAGCTGTCTCTGCATTCCTCTCAGCAGGGAAGGGCTATTCCCTGGCATCTCATCCAGTTTTTTCATAAAGTTTTTCAAAGGTCTGGTTCACATTAACCCTTCCTCTAGGGAGCCCACTCTGCCTTGGGATCTTAATGTCTGCATAGCTCAACTAATGCAGCCACCCTTTGAACCTCTGGCTTCGGCCGAACTGAAGTACTTGACCTGGAAAACTGTCTTCCTGGTAGCTGTTACTTCTGCCAGGCGGATTAGTGAGTTACAGGCTCTGTCAGTTGAACCGGACTTCATCTCTTTCCATAGGACAAAGTGGTCCTTAGAACCAATAGGAGGTTCTTGCCCAAAGTGGTTTCAGATTTTCATCTGAACCAGTCTATGTCTCTCCCTATGTTTTTCACTGACCATTCTTCAGATGAAAGAAGGTTACACAGTCTGGACGTTAAGAGGGCCCTTAACTATTACATTGAGCATCCTAAGGTACATAGAAATGATTGTCTTCAGTTGTTTCTCACTTATGGTGAAGTGGGAAAGGGTAAGCCTGCCACTAAGAGAACTATTGCCAGGTGGATTGTTTGTTTCTTGTATACAGTTTTTTTATGACAAGTTGGGTAGGACGCCCCCTTCAGGCCTGAGGGCTCACTCGACCAGGGGTACAGCTGCTTCTCTAGCTGCAGACAGAGATATACCTTTGTTAGAGATCTGTAAAGCTGACACCTGGAAAACAGTACATACCTTCACCAAACATTACTGCCTGGACATCCAGGCTAGGAGTGATGCTAGGTTTGGTATAGTAGTACTGCAGAGCCTCTTCCCAAAGTAGGTTCTGCATTCCCTCCTCCATAGGGAACTGCTTGGTAGTCTGCCTTATGTCTGAATACAGCAAGACTTCATGTTGTTTGAAGAAAAAATTACTCACCATAGTAATGTTGTTTCTTCTAATGGAGTCTTGCTGTATTTAGACCCCGCCTCTGCCTCCCCTCTCAGAACCTGGTTTTGGGAAGTGGTCTGGCAGGTTCAGTGCTGCACCTCAGGGGTGTACCTTGTACCCTTCCCCTTGGAGGGGGAGGGGGAGGAGGAGGAGGATTATTATTATTTTTTCTGGTATTTTTACCTTCCTGCTTGGGTTCTCGACTTGAGTCTTTTGGGGCCCAAAAAGATATATTTTGCCTTTTGGCTATATTTTGGACAATTTCCATACTTTAGTTGCTAGTTAGTTAGCTCGTAAGAATCTGACGGTTACACTGGGAAGTACCACAGACAGAGGTTTGAAAACCGAGCTCGAGCTCAACGTTCTATGCTTCTGCATAGAGTTAACTCTTTCCTCTCCGGGGTAGTTCAAGTGCTGGGGTTAACTGTATTATGTCTGAATACAGCAAGACTCCATTAGAAGAAACATTACTATGATGAGTAATTTGTTTCTTCCCTCCCATGAGCCCCTGGGGTTATGTAACTATGCTTCTCTCTGGGGGATGGGAGGTCCTCTTCGGTTCCCCATCCTGAATTAGAGCCGGGTTTCCGATGGGTGAACTGAGGTGGTGCTGGGGGACTGCCCCCTTTATACCACGTGGGACGTTGGGGAGGGTTGACGTCAGTGGGTGGTCCCCCACCTTGGACTGCTAGCTAGAAACTTTTCCGTGGGATCCTAGTGCCCGGCGGCATAGTCCTAATGGTGTTACATGCTGCAAGAGCTCTTCTCGAAGATCTGCCGTTATGGTAAGTTCTTATGTAACTGTACTTTTCCTTGCTAAGCACTGGTACCATATTGTATTATAAGTTTTCACCAGACTGCACCTTAACGAATCAGTGGGTATGTAGCTGCGTTAACGCCAGTGCCATGAGGCAACGTGCATAATAGGCATAGCAGCGGAGCTCCTCAGATGCTGCGGAGCATTAATTTATCAAAGGAATCCAGGAACATTTTAAAACAAAACACAAATGCAAGGTCCCTGGAATAAATGATTTATTTCACTTGTGCTGTTTGACCTTGGGTAACCTCACTTGTGGTCTACACCCCCCTCGTGAGGTTACCCAAGGTCAAAAGGCACAAGTGAAAATAAATAATTCTCTCTCCTAAGCTGACCTCTGGGCTTCCATACAGATGGGCGGTACCTCCTGATGCAGATATGCTACCAGGAACTCAAAACTCTGCAGCTAGGGATATCCAGCCCTCCACTTCTGTTTCCACCAGTTCACTTCCTGCCTTCCAGTCGGCAGGTACTTGGCAGACAAGAGCTCTGTCACCACTTGACAGCACTGAAGATAGCAGACTGTAAGTCACAAAATTTATATCTTCTTTTGCATTACTGAAGAAATGCAGCATTTTATAGCGCTCCTGTGTGGGTCCCAGTCTCAGCCTTGCCAGCTGCACAGACTGGCCCCACTTTACCACAGAGTTTTTCCCACGATTTTGGGCTCAACCCAATTTCATTCTAGCCTGGCATAAGGCTGGATTTCATCTACATGATGCTGTTTTTTGGTGATCGGAGGACACAGTATTAGCACCTGAGTGCTCTGAGAGGATCATCTCCTCACCAACGGCAGTTCGTTTTTCTCCCATTGATGGCTGACTTCCTGAGTATCTCAGACACTCATTGATGGTGGTCCTGCAGCTGTATTAGACCCTTTTATCGACATTTCAGTGCACTGTTGTCGACGAGCGCTGCAGTTCAAAGGGAGTGCTGCTCAGTCCTAATGGAGCTTCTCACTCATGGCGCAGGCACCCCCTACCCCAAGCACCTCACCTAAGGGAAAGAAAGCATACTATTCAAGAATAAAAGTTAATTAATCCAGGACCAAGACAGCAGTTTAAACAGGAGGAGCATCTGGCTGGGGGTCTTACTCAGCATTTTGCCCTTAAAGGGCCAGCATCAGCATTCCATCTGAGCTTCAGCTTTCTTCCAGATAGCCTCCCAGCATATTCTCAGGAAGCCTGGGTGGGGGGTACCCTGAATAAAAGGGGATTAGAGCCTTTTTCAGTCATAGCCTCCGACAAGCCCTCCGGGGCAGAAAATGCCAGCACTGCAAATGCCCTCTTCTAATCACCTTCGCAGGTTTGCTGTGCCTAAAATGTGTGAGAAGGCAGCATCTGCAAATGGGGAGGACATGGCGGAGACCTCCCATGCCTTGGCTTAGACTGATGGACAGCAGTCAGACAAGTCTGAGCGAGTAGCAGCCACTAGGTCTGAGAGAGCAGCGGCCAGCAGTCTGCAACCCCCTCTCTGGCCCCAGACCTCCTAGACAAGCTAAATAGGGCCTTTGCGCTGGACCCTCTGGGGTCACCAGATGTGAGACCTCGTAAGAAGGCGAAAAGAAAGAGGATGTCGTGCCCATCCTCATCCGAAGAGGGACAGCTAACCTCACATCACTACATTAAAAGGAAGAAATCCCGATACAGGAGCAGATCCTTGGATGAGGAGGATCAGCATTCCTCACGCTACAAGAGGAAGAAAATATCTCGTTCTTGGAGCAGATCTAGGAGCACCCACAAGGGGAAGTGTTACAGGGATCGTTCCCCAGACTGCTCAGACTCCAGTTCCTCTTCTTCAGAAGAGGGGAGCTAGTGGGCTCATCCTCTGACTTGGACGATTCCCCTTCCAGAAACTTTGACCTGGAGGACCTAGACTTTTTCATCAAGAAGGTAATAGCTGAAATTCATCTAGATTCTTCCCCAGTGGCTCCAGCACAGCCTAAACGAGCCCTTCGCTTGGCATCTGCTGCCAAACTGACCACAGCTTTCCCTATTCCTTCAGCCATAAAAGACTTGGTAAAGGAGGAATGGCAAGGTCCAGAATGCACCTATCCAGTGCCCTGGCGGATCTCTAAGCTCCTCAGGTTTGACAAGGAACAATATGAAAAGTGGCTAGACTGCCCCAGAATCGACCCTCTGATTTCGAACCTCACCAAGAAGACTGTCATACCAGCTGAAGGAGGGGCATCGCTCAGGGACCCAGTGGACAGGAAAGTGGATTCCTCACTCAAGAAGGCCTTCCAAGCATCAGCAACTTTTCTCAAGGCGTCAACTGCCAGTCTCTTTTTCGGCCAGAGCCGCTCTGTCCTGGGCCTCAGAATTAGCTTTCAAATTTGCTGAGAACCCAGAGAAGGATAAGGCTATACTCTCTCTCCTAAGCTGGTGTCAGCTGCAGTTAATCGGTTTGGCATCTGCTTGTGCAGCAGACTTGTCAGAGGAGGCGATCAAGTGCACCACTTGGACTGTGTTTTATCAAACTTCAGCTCGCCGCAACCTCTGGCTTCAGGCCTGGCAAGCAGACGCCTCTTCGAAGAGTCATTTGGTAAATGCCCCTTATGACAGTAATCTCCTGTTTGGCTCAGCTCGGAAGGAGGTGGTGAAGGAATCTGGGGAGACAGCTAAGGTGCATATACCCCAGTCAAGAGGCAGGGGCAAATCATGGTCCTCAATGCCCCAGATGCAATTTTCGTGATCGAGGTTACAACAAGGGTCAAAACTCTATGTCTCTGGAAAAATAACGTGGTTCTCCTCGTGTAACCAGTGTAACTTCAGAGGAGGTGGATCTGGTGGTGGAGGTGGCACCAGAGACACCGGGAACAACAAGAAGTCACAATGAAGCCATCTGGGCCTATTCTAGAGTAGGGGGCAGACTTTCAAATTTTCTCTGAATGGGTCCAGACCAGGTCGGACAAATGGATCCTAGACATCATCAGCAAGGGTTACGTATTAGAATTCGAATCCAAGCCCCCACTATCTCATGTGGTGCCCTCCCCTATCTCTGGCAACTTGTCCAAAAAACAGGCAATGTTACAGGCCATTACAGACCTTCCTCGAGCAGGGGCTATCGAGCAAGTTCCCTCCACAGAGCTCAGTCGGGGGGAAGGGGTCTACTCCCTATTCTTCATCGTGCCAAAACGCACAGGGGGATTCAGGCCAGTTCTAGATCTCAAATTTCTGAATTGTTTTGTCCACAGCAAACCCTTCAAGATGGAAACCTTGTCATCAGTCATTAGGGAGTTGCAACCAGGGGATTTTCTGGCATCCATTGATCTGTAAGATGCCTATTTGCATATTCCCATCCAGGAACTACGCAGGCAATATCTCTGGTTCGGGGTGGGGGAGCAGCACTTCCAATTCAAAACACTGCCATTCAGGCTTTCTTCAGCCCCAAGTACATTTTTCTAAGGTGCTAGTAGCAGTCATAGCTCACCTTTGGAACTGAAGGATGCAACTTTTCCCCTTACTTGGACGATATTCTCATCAAGGCCCCACAGCTCGACTAAGCAGTACAAGCAGTGGTGGAGGTAGTCCGGTGCCTGCCAGCACACAGATTTGTCATCAGCTGGAGAAAAAGTTCCTTAAATCTAAGCCAGACCTTGAACTACCTTGGGGCAGACTTTGTGACACAAGCCAACAAGGTCTTTCCCTCTGGAAGTGAAATTCGGGGATCTGCTGAAGCTCATCAAGAAGTTTCACACAGTTCCTCAGCTGCCTGCTCACTCCTTCATGCAGTTAATTGGGACTCTAGTATCGGTGGATTCAGTCCCTTGGGCTCTAGTCTACATGTGGCCCACTCAAGCACACTTGCTCAGGCTGTGGTCCCAGTCCAGACACAGCCAACACCATCTGATCCCAATTTCTCAACAGATAAAAACTTCCCTCTAGTGGTGGACTTGCAGGACAAATGTTATGAGGGGTTGCAAGTTGGGCCATCCACGCCGAATCATATCGATGCCAGCCTCAGGGGCTTGGGGGGGCTCGCCTGCATCAGCTGTCAGCTCGGGGCAAGTGGTCACTGTTAGAAACAAGGTACAGCATAAACGTCCTTGAGATGAGAGCAGTACGCCTAGCCCTGATGCACTTCAAACAGCAGGTCCTCAATCGGGACGTACTGATTCTAACACAGTCTGACAACAGTGGTGTACATCAACCATCAGGGCGGGACAAGAAGCTCAAAAATGCTACAGGAGTCGTCACTTCAGTGGGCTGAGCACCACCTAGCAAGCCTAAAGGCAATGTACATTCCAGGACAGGAAACTGTCATAGTAGACTGGCTCAGTCGCAAAGGTGTTATACCAGGGGAATGGGAGCTGAAGGACCGTGCCTTCCACATCCTAACAGAACAGCGGGGCAGTCCTCGGATAGATCTTTTCACCTGCTGGCGAAACTCCAAGGTAAGCAATTGTGCTCTCAGGCCAAGCGGTGGCTCAGGACTCCTTTTCCCTAGACTGGGCTCAGTTCGGTCTCCTGCATGCCTTTCTTCCAGTACCGCTTCTATCCAGAGTCCTTCACAAAGTTGCTCTGGACCGGGCAGAGCTGATTCTAGTCTGTCCCCAATGGCCTTGTCGCCCATGGTTCCCGCTTCTCATTCAACTATCAAAGCATCCACCTCTAACCTTCCAGACCTGCCCGGACCTTTTCCATCAGGGTCCGATACTGCATCCCAGTCTGAACAACCTGTCCCTCTCGGCCTAGAGATTGAGGGGGAAGCTTTCAAAGAGCTGGGCTACACAGCTCCTGTTATTGAAATTACGGTGAACTCTCATCATCCCTCTTCCTCTAAAGTGTATTACAGGATTTGGAGAAAATTGTTCTGGCTTCAATCCAAACACATACAGAACCATCCAGTATCATTGCCTGTACTACTGCAGTTTCTTCAGGATGGGTTTGACAAAGGACTGCAACCAGCCACCTTACGAGTTCAGGTTTCTGTGCTGGGGCGCTCTTCTTGGTGGATTCAGGGGAGTTGTGTTCATATCCACATGTCAGGAGGTTTCTATGGGCAGCAACATTGAAATGCCCTCCAGTCAAACCAATGGTACCACCTTGGAGACTCAGTCTGGTTCTCGGAGCTTTGACCAGGGCTCCTTTTGACCATCTCAAAGACACATCCCTCATGCATCTCACAATGAAGGTTGCTTTTCTCATAGCTGTTACTTCAGCCAGGAGAATCAGCGAGCTAGGAGCCTTGTCCACCAAAGAGCTGTATACTGTTTTTCATCAGGACTCTGTGGTGCTCCGAACAGATCCAGGTTTTTTGACAAAAGTAATGTCTCCATTCCATTGCAGCCCGGAGTTGAATCTGCCTTCCTTCTGCCCACACCCAAAAAATGAGAAGGAAAGGGAATTTCACATGCTGGATCCAAGAAGAGCAGTGAAAGTGTATATTAAAAGAACGGATTCTATTCGAAAAACCTCCAGTTTGTTCATTATAACTACAGACCAAAATATGGGTAAAAAGGCTTCGAAAGACACTCTAGCCAGATGGATCCATTTTGTTATCACCACTGCTTATGATCAGGCTGGAGTAACTTTGCTTGGCTCAGAGTCCATTCAACCTGGGCTGTGGCCACTTTGTGGGCGGACTTCAGAGAAGCATCTCCACAGACCTATGCAGGGTGGCCACATGGTCATCCATTCACATGTTCACAAAATTTTACAAACTGGTGGTGACGGCCGCGGTGGTGGGCCCTTAAGGGCACTTATTTTCTTCCCACCCGGGATATCTGGGGATGACCTGCTTTTGTATATCCCATCTGTATGGAAGCCCAGAGACTAGCCGTCGGAGAAAGAACATTTATAGATATTTAAATCTCGTTTATATTGCAGAAGGTCCCTGTTGTGTATCACTGTAGATACATAGAAACAGAGTTTGACAGCAGAAAAGGACTGCCTGGCCCATGCAGGCTGCCCCTTTTTCCCTGCCCAATATAAAACCTCAGACCCTACATGGTCACCAGCTTCTCCCTCCATGCCCCCCACCCACCACCAGTGGTGTCTCCAGACCCTGTTCGAGTTCCTGGGTTTCCTTCCCTACCAGTTTGGTGATACCCATGTGTCTGTCCCATGCTTGCTTTTTTTTTTTTTTTAAATCCAGTAACTGTTTTAGCCTCCACCACTTCCACTGGGAGGCTGTTCCAGGGGTCCAGCACCCTTTATGTGGAGAAGTACTTTCTACTGTTCCCTCTGATCCTCCCCCCACCCCAACTTCATATTGTGCCCTGTAATCTTTGGACGTCTCTTTCTTTGAAAGATGCTCCCTTTCTGTACCTTGTTTGATTCAATTTTGGTATTTAAATGTCTCATCATGTCTCTCCTCTCTGTCCTGATTTCCAGGGAGTACAGATCTAGATCCCTAAGCCTTTCCTCGTAGGGCTTCTGATGCAGGCCCTGCACCATTTTGGTTACCCTCCTTTGTACCCTCCCTATCCTGTCTATATTCTTATGGATATGAGGCCTCCAGAACTGCACACCGTACTCGAGGTGCGGTCTTGCCAGCATAGGGGATATGAGATGAACTAATGTAAGATATCAGAAATATCTTCTTGAATTGTACTTGACCTCTGTTCTTGTGAATAGCAAAGTCACGAGTGAGGTCACAAGAGGTCAAGTACAATGATAAAAGATATTTCTGGTATTGTACATTAGCTCATCTCATATTTGATGCATACAACAGGATCTGAAAGTTTCATAAATAAAGCTGTAAACAAGTGATTTTATTTTTCATTCACTGTTTTAATGCTTGTTTCTATGAATGGAATGTCTGAAGATAAGAATGTGTGAAGTAATGGTTGTCTAGGTAGCATTATGAGGTATGTCCTGTTACTAACATACTAAAATGCCAGCAGAAGAGGCCTAACGGTCTTTCGTGTTTGCTCGTTTGGTCAGCCCCCACCCTGGGTGCTGTCCTTGCTGCCCCCCTCGCCTTCTCTGGCTTCTCCCTTCCCAGTTCCGGATATTCTTGCTGCATTGGATTTTGCTTCCAGAACCCTTCCCCTGTACCTGTCCCACCCCCTCTTGAACCCCTCCACTGTCTCTGCCTCCACCAGCCCCCTAGGCAGCGCATTCCATGACTCCACCACCCTCTGTGAAGTAGCACCTCCTCCTTTCTCCCCTGAATCTTCCCCCCTCCAGCTTCCACCCATGCCCTCTAGTGACCCCCTCCTCCTTCCTTCGAAGCACCCTGACTGTTCCTCCCCTATTTACCCTCTTCATGTACCTGAAGACCTCTATCATGTCCCCCCGGTCCCTTTTCTCTTCTAATGTGTACATATTTAGCTCTTTGAGCCTCTCCTCATAGGTCCTGTCCCCCAAGCCCCAAATCATTTTGGTTGCCCTCCTCTGGACCCTCTCCAGGAGGTTAATGTCCCTCTTTAAGTGTGGCCTCCAAAACTGCACGCAGTACTCAAAGTGCGGCCTCACCAAGCAGTTGTACAGAGGGAGTATCACTTCCCTCCTTCTGGAGGTGATCCCCCTAGCGATGCATCCCAGCATCCTGTTGGCCTTGGCTGCTGCCCTCCTACAAGTCTGAGTTGTTCATCTTGACATCCACCACCACCCCCAGGTCCCTCTCAGCCATCGAGACTTGTAGCATCTCCCCCGGTGTACACTTGGCCCGGGTTTCTGCCCCAGGTGGAGTCGTTGCATTTCCCTGCATTGAACCTCAGCTTCCACTTTCTAGACCATCTTCCAGAGCCTCAGGTCCCCTAGGGCCACCTCCCTCCTCCCCATCCACCACCGCCCCAGTTTGAGTCATCCATAAAGACTCATCTCACTCCTGATTCCTGTCCTTATGTCAGAGATGTAGGCGTTGAACAGAAGGGGCCCCAGGACTGATCCCTGTGGGACCCCACTAATGACCCTCCTTGGGGATGAGACTATCCCGCCAACTACGACCCTCTGGGTCCGGTCCTGGAGCCAGTTGCATATCCATCTGATCATCTGGTTCCCCACCCCCATTTCTCCCAGCTTATCCAACAGGCCCACGTGAGGAACAGAGTCAAATGCCTTGCTGAAGTCTAGAAAGAGGATGTCCACTGGTCTTCCCAGGTCCAAGGCACTTGTCACCCAGTCATAGAACTCCACCAGGTTTGTCTGACATGATTTCCCCGGGATGAATCCATGCTGTCTATCATCCAGGCACCCTGACTTATCCAGGTCCCCCCCCAGCCTCTCCTTGACAATGCCCTCCATCACCTTGCCTACCACCGATGTCAGGCTGACAGGCCTGTAGTTCTCTGCCACCTCCTTGATTCCCCCCCTTGTGGATGGGCACTATATGTGCCACCTTCGGTCCTGGGCACCCACCCTGTCCTCAGAGAGATGGTGAAAAGCTCCACCAGGGGTTTCGCCAGGACATCCGCAAGTTCCTTCAGCACTCTGGGATGTAATTTATCCGGCCCTGGTACTTTCTCCATCTTAAGGGAGCTGAGGACTTCCCTCACTCTCTCTGCTGTGATTTCCACTTCCGGTACCTCTTCTCCCTGCTTTGCCCTCCTCCCCCTCTCCCCAGACCCGCCGATCGGTAAGGCCCCCCCTCCTCAGTATCTCTGTCTCCTCCCATGTATGATGCAGCACCCCCATTTTCCTTGGTGAAAACTGAGGTGAAGTACTCATTTAGTACCTCAGCCTGCTCCCCGGGTCTTGTGCCCATCTCTCCCCTGATTTAATCCTGCTAATCTGCCCTTCACCTTCATTTTCCCCAATGTATTTAAAGAACCCTTGTTCCCTCTCCTAATTTCCCTGGCCAGGTTCTGCTCCTTCCTTGCCTTAGCCGCCCTCGCCACCCTAGTGGCCCTTCTAGCCATCAGCTCGTACTCCCTCGATCCCTTTCACTCCTTGAGCACTTGAATTGCTTATAGGCTGCCTTCTTTCCCCGCACCACCTCCTGGACCTCCCTGGTCCACCAGCAGGGTTTTTGGGCCCTACCGCATTTGTCTTACTCTTGCACAGGTGCTGGTAGCATCCTGCACCCCTCTCCTGATGATTTCCCACCTACTATCAGCGTCCATGTCTGACCCAGTCCCATCCAAATGCTCCTTAGGGATCCTTCCCATTTCCTTAAAATCCGCCCCCTGAAGTCGGTTACTTCCGTCTTTGTGCAGCCTTCTACTCCTCTAGGTCCAGGCAGAACCAGACCGTGCATGGTCACTCCCGCATGGGTCCCTTACCTCCAGGCTCCCAATCTGGTCACTGTCTGCCAGGACCACATCCAGTACCACGCCTCCTGGTCGGTTCCCTCACCTGCTGAGTTAGGAGCGCATCTTGAAAGACATCCAACAACCTCTGTTCCCTGGTCACAGAGGATGTCATAGTCTCCCAGTCTGTTCCTGGCATGTTTAAGTCCCCAACACCACCACCGTTCCTCTGCCCAGTCTGCAGTGTCTCCCAACATCTGCCACCAGACTGTCCTCCAGCTTCTCCGCCAGGGGCAGGGGTCTATACACCACTCCTGTGTTTACTCTCTTGCCCCCCTTTTTATCAAAGGTGACCCAAGTGCCTCCATGGTTCCTCTGCCTCCTCTACTCCCCTATGCCAATGCAGTTTTTGACTATCATTGCTACCCTCCTCCCCTTCCGCCCCCTGTCCTTCCTGAACATAGTGTAACCCTCCAGGTTCAGGTCCCAGTCGTGTCCTGCAGTGGCCCAAGTCTCAGTGACCGCTGCCACATCCACTGCTCCCTCAGTTAGCATCGCCTGGAGCTCAGGCATTTTATTGCCCAAGCTCCTGGCATTTAGCAGGACTACCTTCCACCCTTTCCCTATAGTTCCATTTCCCCTGCTCGTGTTCCCATGGGGAATCTGTTTTCCCCTGGTCTGCACTTTGCCAGTCGGCCTTTTCCCGCAATTCTCCAGCTCCCCAGGTGGGTGGAGACAGAGTCCCTCCTTTATCGGCACCCCCTTGACAGCCTTTTCTCCTATCCCTCCCCCCTTCACATGTTAATGGTAAATTATCAATAGGTCATTTGTGATGTATCTAACAGGTGATATCTTGAAACTTAGCTCAAAGATATCACTAGTTATCTATAAGTGTATACTCACACCTGTTGTATACGTGTGTGTGTATAATATATATATATATATATGTGTATGTGTGTGTGTGTGTGTATGTATGTATGTATGTGTGTGTGTGTGTGTGTATATATAATATATTGTGTGTGTGTGTGTGTGTATATACACACACACACACACACACACGTGTATACGTGTATATCTGTTGGTATGGATGTATAAATGTAATAAATGATCATGGAGTGTGGTATACAAGGAAATAATATCGATGAGGGTCAAATATGTCATAAAGAGACAAGCTTTTTCTACTGGGATGAGGGCCCAACCATGTGTTATTATAGGGGGGCAGTAGCACCAGTATAGTTAGGGTTGAGTAGGCTGTTTAATGTCAAACCCCTAACTTTGCACTTTAATAGCTTTACCCTGTTCAAAGGATTTGCACAAAATTTTGCTTAGCGGTCTGAGGAACGGAGTCTCTTGACTTACCAAGTTTCATTCTGGTTGGATGTGCAGATTCTGAGATCTTAATTTTGGGAAAAATCTCCATCGCCTAGCACCCAGGTGGTTTGGAATTTTTATGTGAAATTTTCATGGTAGCAAGGGCTTGTCCTAGAATGGTGCCTTTCATTGGGTCCTGTTAGTCGAGTGGTCACTTTGATTTATTAAAATCACAACTCGTAAGTGCCATTAAGCTGTTTAGATAATCCAGGCCTATTCAAGTCAATGGGGTATGCACACGCAGCCTTCGTTTTCTGACATCACAAAACGGGGCTGCTTGTTCCTGCATGAGGGCATGTCTGCGGATTGAGGAAGTCGCTTTGTTTTTTGCGGTGAAGTATGTTTTGAAAATAACGAGGGCTCTAACTTCTTACCAGTGCAGAAGAACAGGGAATGCTTTATGGCAATAAACTCTGGGCCAAGTAAGCTGTTGTATATGTTGGGGGAGAAGCAACTAGGCAGCTAAGAAGCTACTCTTTAATCTGTTCCCAAGTTATAAGGATTTGAAATTTCATTTCTGAGCATACTCAGTAGGCTCTTTTGGATTGTTGTTGATAAGAAAGAAGAATTTTGCCATACAAAAGAGAATTTATTTCATGCGGGGGTTAATCCTCTTATGAGAGACTTCTTCTCTTACGTAGTTGTTTTAAAAAAAAAAAAAAAAAAAAAAAAAAAATGCATTTCAAAACTCAAATGATATCCTGCAGATATACCAACACGAGTATCTTGCTAAATGGCACCCAATTAGCTGGATTGTGGACTTAGTTTTGGAAAAAAGGCCCAGAAATGTGTGTTTTTTTTTTTTAACAACATTGTGAAATGTTTCTTTCGTGAGACAATTTTCTTTCATATGGCTCACGAAAGAGGAATAGAGCCATATGATAGATTAGGTTCATATGAAAAAAAGACAAAGCTGGGCTTAGTTTTTCTTTTCACATTCTTCTTTCGAATGCATTCCTCTCTTGTGAGCTTCCACAGCTGGATAGATGTGTGCATCTGTGGAAACATAGAAGCCCAGGGCCCAGAGGGCCCTGTGCTTCCACAGCCACATAAATGCCTTTATGTGAGGATACGATTTTGCTGTCTCAAAAGGGATGGAAATTCTTTGCAAAAAACTGCATTAATGCACCCGTTAGAGTTCAGATTAAAGAGACAACATTATGGAAATATGGCTGGCCCGGTGGTGCTGAGGGTTGAGGTGCTGGGTGCCACACCTCGCACCACGCTGGCCACCTGGGTTCGGGAATGAGCTTGGGCTGCCAGGGGTTGGCCCGGGGGGGGGTAGGCGAGGAGTCTGATTGATCAGCCGCAAGGCAGCTCTCCTCTCTGGGGAGGGACGTGGAGTTTCCCCAGGCTCTTGGCTGCCACCCGGTGGAGGCTAGTTGGCAGTGCCAAGCCAAAGGAGGGAACCCGGTATTAGGCCGGGAGAGAGAAAGGGGCTGTTACTGGAGCTGTGGTATGCATGCGTGCCTCCATGCGCATGTGCGACCATGATCTGGGGTCCCGGGTAACGGGAGAAAAGCAGAAATACTGTGGCTCCCTGTTGCCAAGTAAGGTGCAGGGGTAACGTGGCGGGGGACAAGAAAATGGGAGTATAGAAATGTGACGTTAGGGTTTCCAACCCTCATTTCCCACCCTGAAGCAAAAATCTTGGCAAATCAGGGATAGGATATTCCTTGGGGTTCTCAGCCCTAATGGTCACCCCGTTCTGATTAGTCTTCAAACTTGGAGAACTTTCTCTCACAGAAACGCCAACTAGAATCTGTGACAGTCCTTTATACTTTTCATTGTGAATCTTAAAACATTATCTGTTATTTGTAGGAATTGTTTTATAAGTAGACTCTGAAGTTAAAATAAGTGTTGGGCATATTATATGATAGATTTTGACTTTAGTTTGTTTAAATTGGTTTTAAACTATTGTTTATATTACACTAAGATTTATAGTATGTCCATTTTTATTCGAGCTTTTCTTTTTGGACTGTATTGAAATACATTATGATTTATGTGTTGTAATTTATTATATTCAATGAAAACAAATCTACAAAAAAACCAAAACTTGGAGAACTGTGTCTCCCCACATGTTGCCAACAACCTGTGTGTGGGTCCTGCCTGAGGAAAATGGATCACATTTGAACTTATTTGCTCAGGGAATGGGGTGAGCATTGGGGTTGAGAACCCCAAGGAATACCCCATCCCTGATTTGCCAAGATTCAGGACAGCCATAATTGTAATGTTTTTCTTATTTGGTTGCTTGGGGGGTGGGAAGTTAGGGTTGAAAACCATTACACCACATTTTCCTACTTTTGTTGCTTTGAATACTAATGCATTAACATTTTTTTTTGTTTGTTTTTGTTCTTTACAAAGTATACGTGTTTATAGTGGCACAGTAGAACCACTATAGTTAGGGTTCAGTACCACTGTTTAATGTTAACCCACTAACTTTGCACTTTAATAGCTTTGCCCCCGTTCAGTGGATTTGCATAAAATTTCGTACCACTGGTCTGGGGGACAAAGTCTCTTGACTTGCCAAGTTGTGTTCCGGTTGGATGCACAGATTCAGAGATCTGTATAATGCGTCTTTAGAAATTTTTTTTTTTTTTCTGTCTTTTGGTCATCGCCTAGCACCCAGATGGTTTGGAATTTTGGTCTGAAATTTTCATTGTTTAAAGGGCTCTCATCAGAATTGTGCCTTTCATTGATTTGGTGAAGAGAAGGAAGGAAAAAAAAAAAAAAAACTTTGCTGTGTGTGGACTGATACATTAGTCCAGAATTACTGTGTATTCTGATTCTTTCGGCAGCCTATGGGTTAATCCAATCCCAAGTTACATGGATTTGAAATTTCAGTTCTGAGCATGCTAAGTATGATCTTTTTAGAGAGATGTTGTTGTGTTTTTTTTTTTTTTTGCCAAGAAAGACGCATTAAGCTGAAAGCTTGTTTACAGGTGCGACCTGGGAGCACAAGGAAGTTGAGTGACTTGCTCAGTGTCACATAGTATGCAAGTGGAGGCTGTGAGATTCATACCCAGGTCTCCAGGTTTGCAGCTCAGAGCCTTAAACTTCTGCGCTATACTGCCTCCCTGTTTAATACCTTACTGACCTGTTTAGCTAGATTCTCCCCCATTGTTTTTTTTCTTTTTTATTTGCTTAGAAATTCCTTTTCTGGGCACCCCAAAATCCAGGGTGCCCAGCTTAGAGAGATGAACCATTCACCCACATTGTCTTTGAGAACAGTGGGACTTTTCTTGAGTTCTGCAGCTGGAGGTCATGCTGTGAGCTGTAGTGAGATCAGTGAGCCGCTGATCCATTGTTCCCCTCTTTGTCTATCTAGTTTGTTTTGTTTATTAAGTGGACTGGGGTGCCTAGCCTCACTACCGCTTCTTTCTCTCCCCCTCCCCCAGGTTGCTCACTCACCATTCCAAATGTTTATTTTTGTAATACATAGGCGGACCGGAGTGCCCACCCCCAGTACCGCTTCTCTGCACCCCCTCCCCTCCAGGTCTTCCGCCCGTCCCATTCCTGATGTGTAGCCGGACACTGGTGTGCTGAATCTTGGCTGTAATAAAGAAAACCTTCCCTCAATTTGTTTTTCCTTTTTAAACCTGTAAAAATGAAAACTGCCCCTTGCCGATCTGACCCAGTCTCCCCAACCTCCCACTTGGCACTCGCCACCCCACCACACACCCTCACTCACCTGAACTTGTCCCGTGGTGTAGATCCACTCTCCAATAGAAGACACGTCTTGCGTTGGAACTGGTGACTGCTTCATTAGAAACTAGGGTAAGGACAGTTCAAAGTATTGTAATGGGGTTTTGAAATTTGATGCATAACTTGGTAATTTTTGCACATTTTCACCCCAGATTTTAAACATGGCCTTTTTGAGACGACGCCTCATGACCAGTGGTGCTGGGATTAGGCAAAACTGGCCCGAAAGGCAATTTTGTGGTCGCTTGGCAAAATCACCTTTCAAACCAGATTTGAAACTTTTCACCACTATTGTTCATGAGGTGGGGTCATCAGAAGGCTGTGTAGAAAATATGGGGTCAAAATATGTGACAGTGACAAAGTTATGAACGTAAGTTGAAAGTTTTCTACACTCACAACTTCAGTTATTTTAACTATTTTGACCCTAGATTTTCAACACCACTTCATAAATGTGACAGCTGCCATTTACCAAATCCTGGCCAAAATGTGTTTTCATACCTGTGGTTTGGAATGATGTTTCCATGGTGCCCAGTGGCATTTCGACAGGGATTTGAAAATGTTCACCAACCTGGTTCATGAGGTGGGGTAATAAGAAGGCTATGCTGAAAAGTTGGTGTACAAATAAGGTGAAATACCCAGGTTATGACTGAACATTGAAGTATTTCAGCGTTCCCTCAAACTTCACTAATTTTCAATATTTTGATTACAAACTTTCAACATAGCCAGTTTTCCATACAACCTCATGAATGTGATAGATGTCATTTTTAAAATCCTGGACAAGATTTCTTTTTCCACTTCTGGTGTGAAATGACATTTTGGTAAATATACTGTAAGTGTTTTGTCATGTTCATAAGGGTAGTCATAAAATGACTTTTGAAAACGTTGGGACAAAATTACAGGGAACAAAAATGAATGTCTGGTCCTGCATGTCTGCAGGCGCACAGAGTTCCCATAGTGCACATCTACATCTGTTTATGCATGTCCCGATGGCACCTGTGTGAAAGGGGATAAAGTTCCACTGTCTCAAAAAGGAAGGATATTCTTCGCAAAAAAACTGTTAATGTGCCATTAGGGTAACTTAGCACCACAGAAGTAGGGAAATGTGGTGTTAGGGTTTCCAACCCTAACTCCCTCTCCCACAGCAGCAAATTGGGGGGGAGGCGCGGACAGTGTGATGGGTCTCCATAGTCTTGACTAATCAGTGTTGGGGTGTTCCTTGGGGTTGTCAACCATATTGCCCATGCCGTTCTCAGATCAAACAATGTTTTATACATGATCTCTTTTCTTCACGCAGGGCCCTGCGTGAAGAAGGCTACAGCAGATTGTGTTAGCAGCATGTGACAAGACATACACTCCTCAAAGGTAGAGAAGTATCACTATGAGGCACTGGCTTGGAGCTGCATCTTGTGCTTCGGACTTGAGCCTACGGGCTAGGGGGAGAGGGGTGAGCATTACAGTTGACAACCTCAAAGACCTTACCACTGATATGCCAAAACCCAAATTTTTTTTCCTTTTGCTGCTTCAGGGAGGTGGGGAGTTAGGGTTGGAAAACCTAATGCCACATTCCCTATTTTTGTAGCATTAAGGTACCCTAACTGGTGCATGAAGTTTATTTAATAATTTATGTATACATATTTTCTAGGGACATGGATATGTTGTTCAATCCACACTTACTGGCAGGTTCCTTGCCGCTTTAAATCTTGCCGGAAGGTCTTAAGGCTGGCTCCTCCCACCCAACCGGGTGGTAAAACTCTCTGCTCCACCCCATGACGCCAGATCTTCCTTACTGCTTGGAAGCTCAGGTTCCCTCCTTTGTGCTCTGCGTTTTAGGCCTGGATCCAAACTCTTTGGTTTACCCGAAACTAATTTTAAAATTTACAGGATTTCGGTCTTTATCTCCCTTGCAGCTGCGATGGACAAATTGACTCCCGGATTTCGTCGGTGCCCCTGTGGGCAGAAGATGTCCCGGACTGATCTGCACTCCATGTGCATGTACTGCCTTGGGCTTGAGCACGATTCGCAGGCCTGTGACTTGTGCAAGTCCTTTTCGGCCACGGTCTTAGAGGCTCGCGCTGCCAGATTGCAACTTGGGTGCCTTGAGAAACGTTATCCTCCGGTCAAGTCGAAGGAGGCCTGGTGGGCGGTGTCCGGCGGTGGGCTCGGCTGAACAGCTCAAACAAATGATCGCCCTCGAGGAGAAAGCGGCCCAGGCCGCATCATCTTCTTCCTCGGTTGCGGCATTTATCCCGCTCTCTTTGGGCTCCTCCTACACGGCTTCGTTCAAGGAGCTTTGTCAGTCCCTCTCCACCAAGAGAGAGGGGTCTTCGGGACATTCCTCTCGGCCCAAGAAGAAGGACTCCAAGGGTAAGTCCCACCGTCTACGTTCATGGGACCGGGAGAGGTCCCCTTCCCCAGATAGTCGACTCTCTACTTCGGTTGAGGTTGCGGCTAAGGCCGCTGGCTTCACGGTGTCCCTGTCAGGTCAGACGGCCGAGACACCTGTCGACGCAGTCGAGATTTTTCTCGACCCGTCGGATGGGCTGTCGACTGGAGAAGCTGACAACCCATCTTCACCGGTTTCCCCCGGTGGAAACCGAGGACTTGCCTGTGTCTCCTGTGCCAGAGTCCCCGGTTAAGGTCCCTGAACCGAGGTAGGAGCGTGTTTCCCCCGGCCCCTCTCAGACCCACCCTTGGAAACACCGAAGGTCTCTGTCTCTGACCTCTTCCCGGTCCAGCCGAGCCAGCCAACATCGGCGGTCTCGGCACCGTGGAAAGCGGCGCCGCTCATCCTCGTCCTCTTCGGAAGATAGGCTCCGGCGCACATTGCGTCGGCGCTGCGAGGATCTGATGTGGCAGCAGCTCCTTTTGAGCAGGAATAAGTAGACTCCGTTGCCTTCCCTGGCCGTTAAGTGGCTGTCACCAGAGCGGCCGAAACAACCTGTCTTTGTAATTGAGGAGCCGAAGCCGGCACTGGTTCGGCGGAAACCGGCTGCGCCACCCACTGTGGTGGAACCCCTGTCTCCACAACCTAAATTTGGGGCCCCGACCAAGGATTCTTGGTCGGATCAGGACTTGCCCCATCGTTTGTCGGTCACCCTCATTCCCGATTGGCCTCGGGAGGTGGAGGGTGGCTCATGCCCTCGGCAGCTGTTTGCAGATTCCTCGGAGTCTGACGATGACTCTTCCCTGTTCTCCAGGCCCCTCGACATGGAGTCCATTGGGGGTCAGTCGATGGACGAGAGCCCATCCTCGTTCCTTTGAATGCTTCAACTCATCTCAGAGTCCACTGGGATGAAGCTCGAACCTGTTTCAAAGCGGGCCAAGTATCCCCTCACGGAGATACTGGACCAAGGGGATTCCCCCACGGAGGTCTTCCCGGTGGCTGAAGCCATTGTTGGCCCGGCCCTGGAGCTATGGCAGCAGCCATCTTCTTGTCCAGCATCTTTGGCTAGGATGGCTTGAAAGTATGCTGTTCCCACTGGTTCACACTCTAGTTTCTCGGAGCACCCCTCCGCGGAGGGGCTAGTGACCGACACCGATTTCCGGCGCTCCGGAAATGCTCGGGATGTGGACAAGCCACCCGATAGAGTAGAGTCCAAGAAACTGGACTACTCCGGGTGGAAAGTCTATGCTGCTTCCTCCCTAGGCTTTCGTCAGGCCAGCTCAGCTGTTCTGATGGCACACTTTTCTCACACCCTTTTGGGCTCCCTGGATGAGGTGATTCCTCATCTCCCGGGTGACCTCCAGACAATGGTCAAGCAGATGCGGGATCAGGGAAGGGCGGTGGCCAAACAGCAACTCAAAACTTCCTTGGACATAGCTGACTTGTGTGCCCGGTCAGTAGCAGCCGCAGTGGCCATGCGCCGCAGAGCTCCACTTTTACAGCGGATACCCAGCACAAGCTGGCAGACGTTCCCATCTTTGGGTAATGACTTGTTCGGCCCCGGGTTGGAGGATCATCTGCAAAGGGTCGAGAAGTCCAATGCCACCTTGGACTCTGTCACGTCTGCCCAGAAGGACAAAGGCTGCCAGCAGCAGCGCAAGCCCTTTCGGCCTTCAGCCCCTGCAGCACGTCTGGCCCAGCAACACCAGCATCAGGGCCCGCAGGTTCGCACTTGGCATCCCAAAGCCAAGCCTGCAGCTTCTTCCAGCTGGAATGAAAAGGTCCAGGAGGCCCCTCGGCCGGCCCTTCCTCCAAGCCTGCCCAGTGATGGGTTGAGGGGTGTTGCCCCCAACTTCATCACTCCTCCCCGGGTTCCCCCGTGGGGGACGGCTCCACCACTTTTCGCCTGGTCCGATATCACCACGGACCACTGGGTGCTGGAAGTGGTAGGAAAGGGTTTGCCTCTGGAATTCGAGCAGTCCCCACCCTATCGAGCCATCACCCCACGGGGGGCTACGGGGTCGCGGCCTCTCTGTCTGCTCGTCGAGCGGACATTGCTGTGCTCCTCCAGAAGGAGGTGATCAGGGAGGTGGCGGATCCTCCACCAGACCCAGGGTTTGTGCCCAGGTACTTCCTAGTCCCAAAACGGATGGGGGGCTGGTGCCCCATTCTAGACCTACACGACCTGAACAAGTTCCTACGGTCTCGTACCTTCAGGATGGTCACTGTGGCTCAGATCATGCCATCCTTGGAACGAGGCGTTTGGTTCTGCTCTCTGGACCTCCAGGACGTGTTCTTTCACGTCCCAATCCATCCGTCTCACCAGCGATTCCTCCGCTTCAGGGCAGAGGGATCCCTTTACGAGTTCCGGGCCATGCCCTTCGGCCTCTTTCCAGCTCCCAGGTTCTTCACCAAATGCATGGCAGTGGTAACAGCATTCCTGCGGCACCGAAAGGTCTGGGTGTACCCTTACCTGGACGACTGGCTGATTGCAGCCCCCCTCCAGGCTGGAGGCGGAGCAGCCCAGGGATCTGGCCCTCCAGGTCTGCTCTTAGATTGGCCTCCTCATCAACGAGGCCAAATCGGAACTCATGCCAATGCAGATGATTCATTTCATTGGGGCAGAGCTCTACTCTCTTCGAGCCAGAGCACGGTTCCCGGCGGACAGGGCCGAGGTTCTTTCTTCCTTTGCCCAATCATTTCTGGTTGGGCAGTTGCGCCTGCCCGGGACTTCCTGCACCTCCTGGGCCTCATGGCATCCTGCACCAGCGTGGTCCGTTGGGCCTGCTGGCATATGCGTCCCCTGCAATGAGGGCTGGCCCGTCAGTGGTCATAGCGCTCCAGTCCTCAGGACCAGCCAGTGATAGTGACCCAGGAGATGGGGAATGCTCTCCAGTGGTGGATCGTTCCGGCTCATCTGCAGGAGGGTATCCCATTTGTCCGCCCAGAGCTGACGGTCACTCTAATGACCGCCTCTCTGATGGGTTGGGGTGCCCATCTGGGGGAGCTCAGAGCGCACGGCCTCTGGTCCCCTCAGGAGACTCTATGCCACATCAACCTGCTGGAGCTTCGGGCGGTCCAACTAGCCGTCACCGCCTTTGCTACGTTTGTACGGGGTCAAGTGGTCCAGGTCCAGACGGACAACTCCATGACCATGTACTACCTAAACCGCCAGGGCGAGACTCACTCCATGTCTCTGTGCAAGGAGGTTCTCCGCTCTTGGTCTTTTGTGAGCAGACTGGAGGCGGATCTCCTAGCCATCCATGTGGCAGGAGCCTCCAACATTCTGGCTGATGCCCTAAGCAGGATAGGTGCTGCATCTCACGAGTGGTCTGTCCTGCTAGAGGTAGTACATGATCTGTTCTCCCACTGGGGCACACCTCAGGTGGACCTGTTTGCCTCCAGGGAGAATGTGAAACTGAAGCTGTTTCATGCCCACCCCCCCAGCGGGGCTCGCTACAGGGGGTGCCTTCTTGAGGCCGTGGACCCCGGGCCTCTTCTATGCCTTTCCCCCATTTCCCTTGATCCACAAGGTGCTTCTCAAGGCGAGGAGGGACAAGGCACAGGTGATTCTGGTAGCTCCAGACTGGCCTCGCCAGTTCTGGTATCCAGATCTCCTCAGCCTCAGCTCCAGGCTCCCGAGGCAGCTTCCAGCCTGCCGGACCTGATCTCAGTCAACCAGGGAAGGTACTCCATCCGGACCTTCAATCCCTGCACCTGACGGCCTGGTTCCTGAGCAGCTAGAGTTCCAGGCCTTGTGTCTTTCCGACGAGGTCCTCAACGTCGTTGAGGTATCCCATAAGGAGTCGACCAGAAAATGCTATGCCTTCAAATGGAAGAGATTCTCCATTTGGTGTCAGGATAAGGGGTTGGACCCTTCCTCCTTTTCCTTGGCCAGCATTCTGGACTACCTATGGTCCCTTTCTCAGCTAGGGCTTCGGTCGACGACCCTTATGGTGCACCTGGCAGCCATCTCTGCTTACTGGGCGCAGGCCGGAAAGCAGTCGGTAGCGCAGGAAAAGGTGGTCGGGTGCTTTTTCAAAGGTCTTGATCACATATCCCCTCCAGTGCGAGAACCTCCACCTCCATGGGATCTACTGCTGGTATTGGCTAAGCTCATGGACAAGCCATTCGATCTGATGCACAGGTGCGATATCTCCCACCTGTCGTGGAAGACTGCCTTCTGGGTGGCTATTATGTCAGCCAGAAGGATGGGAGAGCTCAAGGCACTTTCCATTGAGTCTCCTCCTCCTTAGCTGGTCTTCCACAGGGACAAGGTTGTCCTGCGCCCCAACCCGAAATTTCTTCCGAAGGTGTCTGAGTTTCACCTTAACCAGGTGTCGACTCTTCCAGTGTTCTACCCCAATCACACCTCGGAGGCCGAATATAGGCTTCATACTTTGGACCCTAGAAGAGCGCTCTCTTATTATAAGGAGCGGACGGCTGAAGTTTGGGGAGAGGTTCTCCAGCTGTTTGCCACCTACGCTGAAGCCACACCTGGCAGACCTGCAGCCAAGCGGAAGATAGGCAGGTGGGTCACCTCCTGCATAGATCTCTGCTATAGGTTGGGGGGCATGGAGCCTTCCAAAGGGATAAGAGCTCATTCTACCCGCCATACTGCTGCTTGGGTGGCTGCTTCCAGGGACGTCCCTATCCAGGAAATCTGCAGAGCTGCTACCTGGAAGCCAGCACACACCCTCATTACCCACTACCACGTCGACCGTGAGTTACGTCGGGATGCTGGTTTTGGGACCTCATTTCTCCAGTCATTATTTCCCAAGTATAGGGTGCGCGCCTTGTTTACCTCCTACTGGAGAACTGCTAGGAGTCTGCCAGTAAGTGTGGATTGAACAACATATCCATGTCCGATGAAACACAGGTTACTCACCTGTAACAGGAGTTCTAGGAATGGTATACGTTGTTCATCCACACAACCCACCTGACCTCCCCGGCTTCGACGCGTAACCTGGGTTCCAGCAGGCTAGATCTGGCGTGATGGGGCGGAGCTGAGAGTTTTGCCACCTAGGTGAGTGGGAGGAGCCAGCTTGAAGACCTTCCGGCAAGATTTAAAGCGGCAAGAAACCTGCCAGTAACTGTGGATGAACACATATACCATTCCTAGAACTCCTGTTACAGGTGAGTAACCTGTATTTTTCTATACCTAATATTTGTATTTGTACAGCTGTTGATGTGTTGTAGTTTTGCACCTCATTTTATTATCTATTCTCTTGGACCTCCCTGCGAGTACGCAAGTGGTAGACCGCATTCAAATCCACATGTTTATCAGCCAACAGAGCCCTCTTAAAATATCAAAGCAGAACAAAAAAAGCCTACATTGTACTATAAGGACTATTTAACATAAATTGTTTTCGTTAATTGCTTTGTAAAATAAATAATGTTGCTGCAAATGCTCATTTTCTAAGTGTAGTAAGACCTTTCAGGGTTTGGGGGGATACTTGCGCTTCCAGGGGCTTGAACGTTCCTCCTCCTGTGGTATCGGGCCTCGTCATACCCCTGAGTATGAGTATTCTGCAGCACCCCACACCCTTTCAGGTCTTGGTGCTTACCTACATTGAGGGGAGCTCATGAGGTACTTGACCACGAGCACGAAGGGCGAGTCGAAGCAATTACCTCATGAGCTCCTCTCAGTGGTATATTTCACTATTCTAGTTAGCGGTTTATTTTTGTATAATGCATTTGGATGGGGTTACTATATCATCTTGTGGAATTATAGTAACATCCCTATCCACTATCACTCCTCCTTTTGGTTATAGTCATTATATCAGGGTACACTTTTTTTACCTTATTTAATTTTTTTTCCCCCACTGGTCCAGCGGTAAAAGTGAAACCAAGTTAGAACTTGGCCTATCAAGATTTACACTGGCCTCACGCTGTAATGGATATCATTGGGGGGAGAAGGGGAAGGATTCTCTCTTCCCATCCATTTTCAGTTACTCTGTGGTGTCAAGTGTCATCCTACGTCTCTCCATCCCATTGATTTCTCCCTGGTGTCCAGCGCCCCCTTCCTCATTTCCATAATTTTTCCTTGGTGGTTCCCCCTCGGTCTCCTCACCCTGTAGAAGTTTTCCCTGGTGTCCAGTGGGACTCCAACCCTCCCTGCCTGACCCCCCCCCCAGCACAGACCCACCCTTCACTTCTTGGTCAGCTGTTGTCTGACTCATGCAGCTGCAACATTGATATACTAACATACTAAAAGCCAGCAGGATAGGCCTGACTGTCTTTCGTGTCTGCTCGGTAACCAGCCCCTATTGGGCGCTTGCTCTCCTACCCCCTCAGCCCCTGAGAGGGTCATCCTCTACTTCAGTTTACTCATGCACCTGTCCCACCCCCTCTTGAAGCCTTCCACTGTGCCCTCCTCCACCAGACTCCTGGGCAGTGCATTCCGTGGTCCACCACCCTCTCAGTGAAGTAATGGTTTCTATGTTCTCCCCTGTAATTTCCCCCCTCCGGCTTCCATTCATACCCCCTGGTTGTGCCCCCTTTCTTTAGCCTGAACATTTCTTGGGCTCTGCCCCGTTTATCCTTTTCACATGTTTGAAGACCCCTGTCATGTTCCCCCCTGTCTCACCTCTCCTTCAGTGAGTACAGCCCAAGTTCTTCCAGCCTTTCCTCGTAGGTCCTTTCACTCATGCCCTGAATCATCCTGGTCTCCCTCCTCTGGACCCTCTCCAGCAGTGCTGTGTCCTTCTTGAGGTGGGGTCTCCAGAACTGCACGGAGTACTCGAGATGTGGCCAGACCAAGGCATTATACAGAGAGAGGATCATCTCCCTCCTCCTGGACGTAATTCCCCAGGCTGTGCAGACCAGAATCCTGTTTGCTTTTGCTGCAGCTCATCTGCAGTTTCCAGTGTTATTCATTTTGATGTCTACCACCACCCCCAAGTTCCTTTCACTCGATGTGGCTTGCAGCGAGACCCCCCCCCCCAGGTGTATACATGACCTGGGTTTCTGACTCCCAGATGCAGCACCCTACACTTCCCTGGGGTTAAAACTCAGTCCCCACCTCCTTGACCACCCCTCCAGGGTATATAGGTCCTTCTGGACTGTCTCTCTCGCTTCATCCCCATCTGCCAGTGCTCCCAGTTTTGAGTCATCTGCAAAGAGGCTCATCCTACTCCTAACCCCCCCATATCTGAGACATAGGCATTGAACAGGAGTGGCCCTTGTACCGAACCTTGGGGAACCCCACTGAGGACCTTCTTAGGGGAGGATACTATCCCACCAACCACTACCCTCAGTGTTCACCCCGTTAGCCAATTATCTACCCATCTAAGCAACTGTCCTCCTCCCAGCCCCCAGCTTTAACATCTGTTATAGGTGCAGGTCGAATACCTTACTGAAATCCAGGTGTAGGACATCCACCGGTCTTTTGTCGGTCCAGGGTCCCTGTCATCCAGTCGTAAAAATCGGTGGGGTTGGTCTGACACAATCTCCCTGGGACAAAACCATACTGTTTGTCATCCATGTGCACCAACCTTTCCAGTTGCCTCCCGAGCTTCTCCTTGATGATGCCCTCCATTATTTTGCCTACCACAGACGTTAAGCTGACAGGCCTGTAATTTCCCATCTCCTTCCTAGACCCCCCCCCCCTTTGTGGATAGGCACCACATGAGCCACCCTCCAGTCTTGAGGCACCCATCCTGTCTGCAGAGAGACGTTGAAGAGTGCAGCTAGTGGAGCTGCTGGTGTATAGTAGCAAGTATAATGATCTGGTTCCACAGATAGAGGACATACTTCTGGTATGGGTATACCAAGTAAGCACTATTTAGGAAAGGGCCTTGGACTTGTAAATATGAGCAGTACGATCTACATAAGACAGAAAGAATAATGAATTATTTTTTCTGAACTCTTAACAGACATTAATAAATCTAAAAATAACTATTCAGTTTATCAAGTTCCACCACTCCCTAAAGCCCTGTGTGGTGAAAAGTTGGATTGATGGTGGTGGTCTTGTACTATACTGCTGATGGTGTGCAGTGTGGCTTTTTGTCATGTCTTTGGTTTGCTTTAGATTGCCATGAAGAGCCCGTCTTGTATTGTTTGATAGTCACCAGAAGAGTGTCCCCAGCAGAAAAATTGGTGACAGGTAGGTACATTGCCATACATTAAGTGCTGAGAACTGTTAGAGTGCAGTAGGGAACATGGGGGTATGGTGGGAGCAGCAATTGCACTTTGGGGAAGGTGAATGAAGGAGCTGCACTAATGTGGGTGAAGGGGGAAGCAGAGAATGTAATTTGGTGGGTAACAACCCAGCACCCAGTATCGAGGCAACTGCTGGTGTGAGAGGTGAAGTCATGATGGAGTGATTTGAGGGAGGGAAAGGAGGAGCCAAGCGGATAGTAAGGGGAGAGCACCTCAGATTTTGGGGAAGGAGAAGGCAGCTTGATAAGCAAACTGTTTCATTTCGGGGGAGTATGAGAGTGAGAGCCAGTATTGTAGAGGGAGTAAGAGGTAGTTTGAGGGGGGGGGGGATATAATGAGGAGGGAGGCAAGGTAAGAGGGGAGGGAGCCAAGCCAGAATTTAGAGATAAAGGAGACATAGTGGGTGAGACATCTGGCCTCAGTGGTGAAGTACAGGAGCCTTTACTGGATGCGGTGGTAGTGGTGGGAATTACCAGGGCAAAGCAGCAGAAGGTGTGAAAGAGGGGATCCAGTCTGGCCATGGCTGACATGGGATCAGTGCTGTAAACAACGTCACCATAGTCAAAGACAGGGAAGTATCCTCTTCGATAATTTGGGATGCTCCATTATTCCTATAAATTGCACCAAACTTCTGTTGGATGGTAGCCACGTGCACAGAGAAATCAAGGTGACGGTCCAGCCAGACTCTGAAGTACTTAAAGAGCACCGTTCATGATGATTAAAAAAAGTTACAGCTTGTAGTCATTATATACAGTACCAGACCTGAAAGGGTGTGTGCATTTGTTGTTTTTGGCTAAGGTTTACTCTGCCTTCCATAATTTGGATTTATTTTTGAGCCCTGATTTAGCCCTGGCTGTACTTGCCTTTGCTGTTCAGCTGCTGGGCTACTGACTCTGCTGACATCACTATATGGCAGAGGAGTGAGACTCACTGTGCTGTACAGTACAGTGCAGCAGTTATGCAAGTGGAAAACTAACATTTTCTTTCCTAAGCTGGTTTCCGGGCTTCCATACAGGTGGGCTATACCTACTGATGCAGATATGCAGGCAGGAACTAAGATCTGCAGCTGGGGATATCCAGCCATCCATTTCCTGTGTTCTCTCTCTCTCCTAACTTGGTCTCTGGGCTTCCTTACTCCTGCGCTGTACCTCCTGACAATGACAGGCAGGCAGGAATCAGACCTCTGCAGAGGGGACATCCAGCCCTCCACTTCCTGTCTCCCTCGGTTTACTTCCTGCCTGCCATGAGGCAGGTTCTCTGCAGGGGCTCTGCCACTCTTGTGGCAGAGCTGAAGACACCAAACTGTAAGTTCAGTATATTTTTATTTAAGACGAGGATTGGCAAGGGGGAACTTAAATTCTACGTTGCCTCATAGATTCTGGAGGGTACACAGACTGGACCCTTTCTCTCCTACTCTTTTCTACGCTTTGATGCACCCCCCAATGGTTCAGTGGGAGACACGGAATTCACTCGACAGGATTACTAACATCTTGCCTCCTCCAACGCGAGTCATCCTGAACCAACACTCTAGTCTGGCAGGTTCCTGCCTTCCAACTAGGTACTCTGCAGCAGAGCTGTGTCACCATGTGGCAGGGCTGAAGACATCAGACTGTAAGTGACAAAATTTAATTGGATTTGCTGAAGAATCTCAGCACTTAGAGCACTCCTACGTGGGCCTCGGTCTCAACCTTGCAAGCTGCACAGACTGGCCCCACTTTACTGCAGAGGTTTTTCCTGCGATTCTGGGTGCAACCCAGTGTTCATTGTAGCCTTGGAGTTCATCTTACAGGTGGATTTTCATCGACAAATGCCACTTTTACAGTGATAGGACATTATTAGCATTTCAGTGCTCTGAGAGGATTCTCTCCTCATCAGTGGCAGGGCTGTTTTTTCTCTCGTCGACGGCTGGCTTCCTGACTCTTTCAGCCACTCGTCGATGGTGGGCCTGCAGCTCCAATTCAGTCGCTCTGCAGCGATCCAGTGCTATCTCGATGAGTGCTGCATTTTACAAAGAGTGCTGCTTGGGAATAAATGGAGTTTCTCGCGCATGCTGCAGGCTCCCCCTCTTCCCCAGCACTAAGAGAGCAAGAAAGCACTAAGGGAGCAAGAAAATAACTAATCAACCAACTGTTTAAACAGCTCAGCTTTTTGCCCTTAAAGGGCCATCAGCAGTGTTCCATTGGGGCTTCAGCGTTCTTCTAGACAGCCCCCCCCCAATATTATCAGGAATCCTCCAGGGGGGGTGTGAGACTTGGACAGCTGGTTCTGATCACTGTATAATTTTTTTGTAATATAAAACAGCATGTGAGATCAGACACACACACACACACACACACACACACACACACACACACACCCCTTAGATACAGGGTGTTACCTGGAAGGCCAGAAGCTAATTACAGACTTTAACTAAGTTAATTATAGCTGTAGTTGCTAAGAGGGAAATTCAAAAACCTTTACAACGCTTAGAGGAAGAAGAGCAGATTGTGACATTCTGGTGTGAAATCATAAATGCTTTGGTGTCTGTGAGAGAGGGGAAACTGATCACAGATCAAAGAAATGTCATTTGAAAGAGAAAATTAGTTGTGCTGAGGATTACAGAATTTAATACTTTGAAAAGACATCCTGTTTTTGTATAGATATATTTTTTTATATATTCTGACAGGAGGATCTAGGTGACCTCACACAAAGGGGTTGGCAAATACAGTTTTCTTTAAGGAATATTCTGTTTTACTTCACAGACACTTCTATCTAGACTCTGACAGAGAAACATCTATGAGCACTTTAAGCAGGTATTTAGAGAGAGAGACAAATCTAAGTACTGTAGTATGAATCGCATAGTTTAAATCTTGGTCTTTTAAAAGATTTGTATGGTTCTTGTGGTATTGGTTCCGTATTTTATGTTTTACATATTTTGTTTTCTATTTTAGTAAAACTCTATTTTTAGAGCCTACTTGGTCTGTCTTTGTTTTCTTTCCTTTTACAAGTGGAGTATATATGGTAAAAACAGACACTGTACATAAGCTTGAATGGTGATAACCAAACTGGAAAAAGGTAAGCATTTTTAATCTGAGGTCTTTTATTACAGTTTAAGGGTTCATTTCTGTACACTTGGTTAGGTGCCCGTATACAAAGATATCTGGCCCCCCAAAGACAGAAATGTCTGAGCCTGTGCATTGGGTACGCTAGCAGGAGGTTCACAGTTTGAATTCCTCCAAGACTTGAGACCAAAGGTTGATTGAACCCACAAAACAGACAGGAGAGTTACCCTGTTTCTGTAAACTGTTCACAAGACTGCGCTCGGAGGTTGGCACTTTGGGAGTAGAGGGCTGACCTGCTGAGTGGGTTTGTGACAGAGACTGGATGGGTTTAAGAGGGGAAGGGACAGGTACAGGGGGAGGATAAATCTCTGACCAGGCACAATACAGGTGGAACATCTGGGACTGGGCACAGTATAACCAAGTGGTGGGGGGGGGCACCAAAATCTGCCCTCAGTACTGGTGCTGAAAATTGAGCAGACTTGAGAGACCGTTGGGTATACTCTGCTGGCATTTTAGTATGTTAGTAAGATCCCAGAACTGCAGGCAATAATGACAGAGGCTGAACTGGACATAGCAGCAATTACAGAGCCATGGTTTATCAGTAACCACACTTGGGACAATTCAGTACCTAGCTATGTACTGTTCAGAAGAGGCAGAAGTGCAGGCCGGTGGGGTGGGGGTGGGAGTGGCCTGTATGTCAGAGAAAATATCAAAGCTATGAAATTCAGAATACACATAAGGAGCCAGAAGACTGTGGGTCACCACAGAGCAGAAATGGGACAGCCATACGAACTGGAGTTGTCTACAGGCCTCAGACCCGGGGACATAGACACATTACTGTTAGAAGATATACAAAACATGACAACTAAAGGGAGGTTCTAATAATGGGAGACTTCAACATGCCAGATACAGATTGGTCAATACCAGCAGGAACATCTGCCAGAACTAGACACGTGGTGGATTCCCTGCAGGGGGAGGGCCTCAAACAACTGGCACAACAACCCACAAGAACAGGGCTATCAGATTCCTAGGTCTAGTACTGACTAACAGGGAAAGGATCACAGATCACCAGGTAGAAGGTCATCTGGGGCCAGTGACCATCACATGGTATGGTTCAATTTGGTCACTAGAACTAAATCATCCCATTCCAAGGCAAAAATATGGGACTTCAGAGGAGCCGACTTTGATAAGTTGGCTAACAGAGTTAAGCTAGCCCTGGCAAAAAGAAATACAGGTGAGGGGGTACAGGCAAAGTGGGCAAGCATTAAGGATGCAATACTTGAGGCAACATCCCATTACGTTAGAGAGAAACGGGAGTGCAAAAGAAGAAGGAAGCTGCTTTGGTTCTCAAAAACGGTAGCAGAAAAGGTCAGAGCCAAAAGGCTGGCTTTCAGGAAATACAAGGGAATGCAGCAGGATGAAGACAGGGAAGCATACCAAACTTCCCTAAAGGAAGCAGGAAATCCAGTAAGGTAAGCAAAAGCCCAAACCAAGGAAACACTAGGAGAAACAGTAAAAGAAGGTGACAAGACTTTCTATAGATACATTAGTGAAAGGAGAAAGTCCAGAGGGGGTATTGCTAAGATCAAAGGGGATAAGGGGGCATGTGAGGAGGAGGACCATGTAAAAGCATACTAACATACTAAAATGCCAGCAGAATAGGCCTAATGGTCTCTTGAGTATGCTCGATTTTCAGCATCCGCACTGAGGGCTGATTCTGGTGTCCCCCCCCCCTTAGGCTATACTGTCCCCAGTCCCAGATGTTCCTCCTGTATTGTGCCTGGTCAGATTTACCCTCCCCCTGTACCTGTCTCATCCCCTCTTAAACCCGTCCATAGTCTCCATCTCTACCGGCTCCCTGGGCAGTGCATTCCATGGCTCCACCACCCTTTCAGTGAACTAACATCTCCTCCTCTCCCCTTTGAGCCTGCCCCCTTCCAGCTTACACCCATGACCTCTTGTTGCCCCACCCTTTATTGATCCCATTCATGTACTTAAATACCTCTATCATGTCCCCCCGACCATCCTCTCCTCCAGGGTGTACATGTCGAGCTCCTTGAGCCTCTCCTCATAGGTCCTCTCCCCCAGGCCCCAGATCATTTTGGTTTCCCTCCTTTGGACCCTCTCTTGGAGTGTAATGTCCCTCTTTAAATGTGGTCTCCAAAATTGTACACAATACTCGAGGTGTGGCCTAACTAAGCAGTTGTACAGTAGAAGGATCACTTCTGCCTTTCTGGAGGTAATACCCCTGGCAATGCATCCCAGCATCCTATTTGCCCTTGCCGCTGCCTTCCTACAGGTCTCAGAGTTGTTCATTTTGACATCTACCCCCATGTCCCTCTCACCCTCCGTGACTTGAATCATGTCTCCTCCCAGGGTATATCCCAGATGCAGAACCTTGCACTTCCCCGCATTGAATTTTAGTTTCCATTTTCCTGACCACCTTTCCAGAGTCTCCAGGTCCTCCTGCAAGGCCACCCTCCCTTTCCACCACTGCACCTAGCTTTGAGTCATCTGCAAAGAGACTCATCTCACTCCTGGTCCTCCTCCTGATGTCCAAGATATAGAAGTTGAACAGGAGTGGCCCCAGCACTGACTCCTGGGAACCCCACTAGTAACCCACCTTGTGGATGAGGCTAACCCTCCAACCACCACCTTCTGAGTACGCTCAGAGAGCCAATTTCCTATCCATCTTAGCAACTGTCTCCCTAGACCCATTCCCTTCAGCTTAGCCAGCAGGCCACTGTGGGGTACCGAATCAAACACTTTGCTAAAATCCAGAAAGAGGACATCCACAAGCCTACCCTGGCCCAGGGCCTTCGCCACCCAGTCATAGAACTCAACAAAGATTTGTCTGGCATGATCTTCCCGTGACAGAGCCATGCTGCCTATCGTCAAAGTACCTAGTTTGCTCCAGTAACCCCACCCCCCGCAGCCTTTCCTTGACAGTAGCCTCCATCACCCTGCCGACCACTGATGTCAGGCTAATAGGCCTGTAATTTCCTGCCTCCTCTCTTGATCCCCCCCCCTTGTGGATTGGCACGACATGGGCCACCCTCAAGTCTTGGGGCACCCAACCAGTCCTCAGAGAGATGTTGAAAAGCTCTGCTAGAGGGACTGCAAGGACATCTGCCAGTTCCCTCAGCACCCTGGGATGTATCTCATCTGGCCCAGGTGCTTTCTCCATCCGAAGGGACCTGATGGCTTCCCTCATTCTCTCTACTGGGATTTAAGCCTCCACATCCTCGCCCTTTTCATCATACACTGCTGGGCCCCCACCTGTCCGTGGTGGCCACTCCCTTTCTCCAGACCCATCAGGGCCCTTGGTCTCTACCGGTCTCACCCCTTGCTCCGGTTTGCCCCTGCTCCCCTAGCAAGACATAGCCCCTCCATCCCCTGGTATAAACTGAGGCAAAGTACTCATTTAGGACTTCTGCCTGTTCCCCCGCCTCCTGTGCCTAACCATCCCTTACCCTTATCTTGCTGATCTGCCCCCTTACTTTCCTTTTTCTCCCCATGTATCTAAAGAACCCCTTGTCCCCCCTTCAGATCCCATTGGCCAAGGACTGCTCCTTTTTTGCCTTAGCTGCTTTCACCACCCTGGTGACTCTATTGGCTGTCAGCTCATATTCCTCCTGATCCCTTTCTCTCCACTTGACCACTTGAAGCGCCTATAGGCCGCCGCCTTTTCCCTCCCCACCTTCTGTACCTCCCATGTCCACCAGCAGGGTTTTCTGGCCTTGCCGAACTTGCAGCTTTCCCTTGCGCAGCATCTGGTAACCTCCCGTATTCCCCTCCTAATGACCCCCCCACCTGCTGTCAGCATCCGTATCCGGCCTTATTCTGTGCAGACGATCTTCAAGGATCCTTCCCATCTCCCGAAGTCTGCACCCCTAAAGTCAGTTACTGCCTTTGTTCGCCCCCCAGGTCCAGGAAGAACCAGACTGTGGCGTGATCACTCCCAGCCAATGGGTCCCTCACCTCTAGGCCCTAATCTGATCACTGTCTGCCAGGACCATGTCTAGTGTCCGGGCCTCCCTATTTTCCTCACCCACCTGTTGTGTCAGAAACGCATCCTGGAAGACATCCAGCAGTCTCTGCTCTCTGGCCACTGGTGATGTCATAGTTTTCAAGTCCATTCCTGGCATGTTGAGGTACCCCATTACTCTTACCCTTCCCTTTCCTAATCTACAGTGTCTTTCGAGATTTGCCACCAAACTTTCTTCTAGGATCTCCGCCAGTGCTGGTGGTCTGTATACCACTCTGACCTTTACTCTCTTACCCCGCTGTGTCAGCAAGGTGACCCAAATAGCCTCCACATTCCCCTCTGCCTCCTCTACCCCTCCAACACCCATGCCATTTCTGACTAACAGTGCTACACCACCACCCCTTCCCTCCCCCCTGTCTTTTCTGAACATCGTGTAGCACTCAAGATTTAGGTCCCACTTGTGCCCTTGAGTGGCCCAGGTCTCAGTGACTGCTGCCACATCTACCTCCCCCTCAACTAGCATCGCGTGGAGCTCAGGCATTTTATTTTCTAAGCTCATGGCATTTATCAAGACCACTCTTCACCCCTTTTCCCTCCTCTCCTTTCTCCCCCTTGAGCTCCCATTTCTCAGCTCTTGCACCCTACCTGGTGACCCAGTTCCATATCTCCCTAGCCCCCTAGAAGAGTGGAGACCATGTCCCTCATTTATCATATCTGCTGGCACTGCCCCTTTTTTTGATCCCTCCCCCTTCACAAGTTTAAACCCCACCTTTCGCTGATGAACCCAGCTAGTTTGAGCTTTAGGATTTCCTTCCCCTTCAAATTAAGGTGGAGCCTTTCCCTAGCATACAGCTCCTTATCCTCCCAGCAGTCCCCCACCAGGCCATACCTCAATTCCCCACACCACTCCCTAAGCCACTGATTTATCTCCCTAATCTTCATCTTGTTTTTCCCACTAGCCCTTGGCACCGACAGGATTTCTGAAAAGGAGATCTTATAGCCTATGGAAAGGCATACCCTGGCCAACTCCTGAAACCTTGCCTGAATTTCTAGTTCACTATTACCTTTTATGTTGTTTGTCCCCAAGTGCACTAGAATGTCCGGGGTACCCCACGCATTCCCTTGCCAGTGAATATAACTCATGATTGGCCTTGTGCACTGTCAGGCCTGGGTGGCATTTGGTTCTGATCAGACAGCTTTTACCCTCCTCCTGCCCCTCCCACTGTATGCCTCTGATCATGGAGTCCCCCAGTAGCAGTACTCTAACTTCCCCTTTGCCTTCCTGTTCACCCCTTGGGTTCCCCCTCCTTCCATGCCCCTCCTCATACCTTCATCTGGATTTTCCCCTCAACCGGCTCCTCGCATATCCCACAATCTGGGTGTTGAAGGTAACCCCTTAACTGTTGCTCCAGGTCACCTCCTTTACCTGTGTCCTGGCCTTCTTTATCTCCCCCCCCCCGACCTGAGTATCTTTCTCTCTATCTCTTTCCCCACTCCTTACCAATCCATCCGTCCTATCAGTTTGCCTATTTGGCTTTCTGCTCGCTATCATCCCATTTACGTCCTGCGCCTTCCTACCTGTCGTGCTCCCCTGTTCCATACCATCAGCCTCCTCCTTGTTTCCCTGATCCTCCTTTTTCTTCTCCCCTCTTCCCCTTCCTGTCCGGGACCCTCTCTATTGTGCCCTTGACACTTGCCCTCTACACCCGTTTTATCCGTCTCTGCCACAGCTACACCAGCAGCATCATCTTTCTCCTCCTCTTCCTCCCCCACACACCCCTCTTCGACCAATGGGCATAAAGGGTTAAAACTATTTGTGAGTCTTGGCCCATCCCCCAGTGCCCCCCTGTCCCTACTGCCTCTCTCGGTTTCCTTTGGACACCCCCAGACCCTTTCCTACTGCTATGGAAATTTCCACCTTTTGGGCCCCATCTGCCAGGGTCCCCGAGAGCCCTCTGTGTACCCCCCTTCCCTATTCTGCTAGTGTGAGCACCACTCTTCACTCCTCCCCCAGCTTGGAGGCCCCAGCACCTAGTGTTTCCATGAAGGTGACTGCTTGCCTCCTACCTCTCCAATCCTCCCCCCCCCCCAAAGCCCACCTTGGATGCCCTCTACCTCCTCCTTAAGCTGGGCCAGTTGGTAGCACACTGGGCATCCCCAAAACTTCCAAGCTCAGTCCAGCATCATGGCTGCACCACACCCCGGACACCCAACCACCCGCCTAAAGATACCTGCTCTAGTGATATGCGGTCCCTTCCCCATCATCTCAGCAGTCTTTTTCTAGGCCAGATTACCAACTCAGTGGCTGTACAGTTTCTCGAGCTACCAGTACCTATACCTAGGCAATCCCCAATACAGCATGCAGACCTTTAAACTTGCAGCGCTTGGGTGGCTGAACTTTTCCCCATGACTATTTGCCTTAAGAGTTAGTTCACAGGAAGATTACAACTCTAAGCTCCTCTCTCCCAGCCTTAAAACCCACCCCCCAGTGGCTAGAACTACATGAGCCGCACCTGAAGCCTTTTCCTCCAGTTGCGGGGCAGGTGTTCCCCTATAAATGAGCTGTGCTCTGGGAAGGGAGGTGGGGGAGGATGGGATTTTGGGCCCACACCCGACTCTCACAAGAGTGTAAGCCCTGTGTCTGCCCCTCACTGTACCTCCAAGCACTGCAATCTCTTCCGGAGGAAGGTCCCACACAAAACAACACTTATTAAACAAATCAGCAGTCCTGCTTAAAAGTCCACGGACTGATAAGAATTTAAAGCTTATCCAGCTACTAAAATCCCCAGCTGCTCAGCAAAAGTAGGTTCCCACAGCCTCTACCAGTCCCAACTGTTTCTGCAGTACTGCTGTGTGAGAAGCCCTGGTATTTAAGCCTCTATGAATTGTAAATTGATCCTGGCTGAGGAAAGACAGAACCTTCCAGAAGCTGCTCACAATACCTGTAGAAAAGGTAAATGAATATCCAGCTTCCTCTAAGGATCCCCCACACAAAACAACACTTATTAAACAAGTTAGCAGTCCTGCTTAAAAGTCCACAGACTGTTACGAATTTAAAGCTTATCCAGCTTCCAAAATCCCCAGCTGTTCAGCAAAAGCAGGTTCCCACCACCTCTACCAGCCCCAACTGTTTCTGCAGCATCTATGCTAAATAGATACTTCTGCTCAGTATTTACTGAAGAGAAGGTAGGGCAAGGCCCACAGCTCAGCACCATGGACACAGCGGGAGGGAGGTGTGCACTAGTCCCTTCACAAAAGAAAGGGTCCTACAAGAGTTCGATAAGCTCAGGGTGGACAAATCAATGGGACCTGATGGCATACATCCCAGGGTACTAAAGGAGCTAAGGGTGGAACTAGCAGAGCCATTATCAGAACTGTTTAGTGAGTCTCTGAGCACAGGAGAGGTCCCAGAAGATTGGAAAAAGGCTCATGTGATCCTGCTCCACAAGAGTGGTAGTAGGGAGGAGGCAGGGAACTACAGACCAGTCAGTCTTACCTCAGTAGTGGGCAAGATTATGGAGGCACTCCTTAAGGAAAGGTTAGTGCAACACCTGGAATCCATAGAAGCACAGGATCCAAAACAGCATGGGTTTACAACAGGAAGGTCCTGTCAAACTAATCTCATAGATTTCTTTGACTGGGTAACCAGAGTGGTGGACCATGGGGGAGCAGTTGATGTCGCCTCACACAGAAGATTGATTAATAAGCTGGGTAGGCTCGGGGTGGGTCAGAAGTTGGTCAACTGGGTGGCAAACTGGTTGGCGGGCAGAAAACAGAGTGGTGGTAAATGGTATACAGTCAGAAGAGATGCAAGTCACAAGTAGGGTACCTCACGGTTCAGTCCTGGTGCCAGTCCTCTTCAGTATCTTCATCAGTGACATTGTAGATGGACTGGAGGGTAAGATGTGTCTGTTTGCAGATGACACCAAGATCTGCAACAGAGTAGATGATCCAGATGGGGTGGGCAGAATGGGAAGAGGTCTGGATAAACTAGCAAAATGGTCGAAAAAGTGGCAACTGGAGTTTAATGCAAAGAATTGCAAGATCATATGCTATAGACATTTTAAACTATCAAGGTGGGATAAGGAGCGAGGAGAGTATGAGCTTTTGGCCAGGAGGGTCACCAGAGTGGTGAGGGGTGCCAAGGCAGGGATGGAGCAGCGCCTGGCTAGGGATAGCCGGGGGGGGGGAATTCTGTAGATGCATAAGAGAGAAGAGAAAAGAGAGGACACAGATCAACAGGATTAAAATTGTGGGGGGATGGCCTCCAGAAGTGGGGGATCAGGCAGAAGTGCTAAATGAGTAGTTTGCCTCAATCTTTGCAGATGGGGAAAGGGGATCCCTACAGATTGATGGGAGGGAAGAGGAGCCAGCAAAAGCGAGAGGTCAGTCTGAGGCCAGAGGATGGAGAGAGGCTAGGGTGCAGGCAGGGACTGACCCAGAAGGGGTGGGGAGGTTGAATGGGGGAGAAATCGCAGTGAAAAGGGTGATGAGGCCCTTTGGAATCTAAAAACTGATAAGGCACTGGGACCGGATGGGCTACACCCAAGGGTTATGAAGGAACCGGTGGACGTCCTGTACCTGGATTTTAGCAAGGCGTTTGATTCAGTACCCCATAAAGGGATGATAGCAAAGCTGGGGTTGATGGGAGTGGGCGGACAGGAGCTGAAATGGGTTGAAAATTGGCTTTGGGGGAGAATTCAGAGAGTAATGGTCGGTGGAATAGTCTCCTCCCCTAGGAAGGTTATCAGTGGGGTCCCTCAAGGTTCAGTGTTGGGGCCACTCTTGTTTAATGCTTATATCTTGGACATGACGGGGGGGGATAGGAGTAGGCAAAGTCTCTCTGCAGATGATTCCAAACTGGGAGCACTGGTGGACTGGGAAGAAGCAAGAGAGGTAGTCCAAAGGGATCTGGATACCGTGGAGGGGTGGTCAAGGAGGTTCGGATTGAAATTTAATGCTGGGAAATGTAAGGTACTGCATTTAGGGGTCAGAAATCCTGGCCATGTTTACACCCTGGGGGGATCACGCTGCAAGCCACAATGGGTGAGCGGGATTTAGGGGTGGTGGTAGACATCAAAAATGAATAACTCTGAAAATAGTAGAAGAACCGCAGCCAAAGCAAACAGGAGACTGGGCTGCATACCCAGGGGAATAGCGTCTAGGAAGAGGGAGGTTATCCTCCTTCTGTACAATTCCTTGGTCAGGCCGCAACTTGAGTACTGTGTTCTGTTCTGGAGACCTCATCTGAAGAAGGACATAGCACTATTGGAGAGAGTTCAGAGGAGAGCGACCAGGATGATTCAGGGAATGGAGGGGAGGACTTATGAGGACAGACTGAAGGAGCTTGGGGTGTACACACTGGAGGACAGGAGGGACAGGGGAGACATGATAGGAGTCTTCAAGTATGTAAAGGGAATGACTGAGAGCAGAAACAAGGAGCCGTTTAGGCTAAAAAAGGGAGGAACAATGAGGGGCAGGAGTCAAAACTTGAAGGGGAAATTATAGGGAGGAATGTAGGAGAAATTATTTCACTGAGAGGGTGGTGGAGCTGTGGAATGTGCTGCCCTAGAGGCTGGTGGAGGAAGGCACAGTGGAGGGCTTCAAGAAGGGGTGGGACATGTACAAGGGGATTCTAAATCTAATGAAGACTCTCTTGGGGGCTGGGGCTGGCGGAAAAGCGAACAACCACTAGGTGGCTGGCTACCGAGCGGACATGACAGACCATTAGGTCAATTCTGCTGGCTTTTAGTATGTTATCATGCACATAGGCAGGGCCCCTAGTGCCCTGCGGCAGAATTTTTTGATTTTTGCGGCAGGGCTCCTAGGCTTCTGTGGCAGCATTTTCTGATTTCTGTGGCAGAATGTAGTCCTACCATTGGCTAAAATATGAATTGATGTCATACCTGTCAAGCATAGAGGAGGGGCTTCAGGATAAACAGGATAGATACGGGAGCCTGGCACTATGGAAACACTGTATATTTGAATGAAAATTCACCAAAAACAATGAATTCTGCGGCACTATATGAATTCTGTTGCATGATGCAAATTCTGCAGTCGCAGAATTCCAGGGGCCTTGCACATAGGGAAGAGAAACCCTGAAACCACCTATAGGCTGGGAGGGGAGTTGGTGGTAGTCACAATGGAAGAAAGAGACTTGGGCATCATCACCACCGATGACCTAAAGTCATCCAAGCAGATCACTAAAGCAGTAGGTAAGACTAGGGGGATGTTGGGGTGTATTAGTAGGGGTATCACAAGTCGGAAGAGGGAGGGAGGTAATACCCCCTCTTTACAAGACACTGGTTAGGCCCCATCTGGAGTACTGCGTGCAGTACTGGAGGCCACACCTTCACAAGGACATTAACCAAATTGAGGCAGTCCGGAGAAGGGCAACCAAAATGGTGCAGGGACTGCATCAGAAAACATGATGACAGATTAACAGAGCTCAATATGTATACCCTGGAGCAAAGGAGGGAGAGAGGTGATATGATTGAAACATTCAGACACCTTAAGGGCATTAACAAAGTGAATGAGTCTAACATGTTTCAATATAAGAAAAGTAGTAGGACAAGAGGACACTGCATGAGGTTAGAGGGAGGCCAATTAAGTGGTAATGTGAGGAAGTTCTTTTTCACAGAAAGGGTGGTAGATGCATGGCACGGCTTACCTCAGGAAGTGGTGGATATGAATACAGTGCAGGGCTTCAAACAGGCATGAGCTAGGCATTAGGGAGCAATACAGATGAGTATGAATAGATGGGCCATTGACAGAGCAAAGGCCGATGGCACATTCATAAGGTAGAAAAAGAAATGGGCAGAATGGATGGGCCTTGTGGTCCTTATCTGCCGTCAACTTCTGTGTTTATATGTTGTAACCTGAAAACTGTGCAAACCGTTCTACCAACTCCAGCAAGAATTGCATTGACTTCTCTGGGTCAGACACGAATAATAGCATGTCATCAGCGATAACGTCAGTTTATGCTGGTCCCCGGAGACACCCTGAATCCCTTTAATCTCCACAGTCTAACAGCTATCGCCAACGGCTCCACTGTCCTGGCAAATAGCAAGGGGGCAGTGGGCATCCCTACCTAGTTCCCCTACCCAAATGAAACCTGTTGGAGAGAACCATTAACCAACACTTGGGCCCTGGGAGAGTTATACATCGCCTGCACCCATTCCACAAATTTACCACCCAGACCAAACCGGGTCAAGACCTCAAACAAATACCCCCATTCCACCCGATCGAAGGCCTTCTCAGCATCCACAGAAATGATGCATGCATCCTCCTTCTCTTGATTCACTTTCCGGATGACATTCAGCAGTCTACGAATATTATGATATATAAAACTGGCCCTTAATGAACCCGGTCTGGTCTGGTCTGGTTGGACAATCCCCAGCAATACTTCCTCCATTCTCCCCACCAGCACCTTTGCCAAGATCTTAAGGTCGCAGTTTAATAGCAAAATCAGTCTATAAGATGCGCACTCCATCTCGTCCTTACCAGCCTTGGGTATCAGATTTATAACTGCGTCTGAGAAGGTACCTGGGAGCTCCAGGCGTTCCCCTTCCTTTTGCTGAAATACCTCACACAGCAACCCAGCCATCTGCCCCCCCACCCCCAAGCATTTGTAATATTCTACCAGGTACCCATCAGGACCACTCTGCCTTTCCAACCTTCAGCATCTGTATTGTGGCCACCACTTCACCCCTCGTAATCGGTTTATCCAACGAATCCTGCGGAGCATTTGTCACCTCAGGAAGGTTAATTTTCCCTAGGAACGCCTTCAGTAGGTCCTCCCCCTTCCCCCTCCCTCCGCCTTATAGAGGTGCTCATAAAAATCAATGAAACATAATCTAATCTGCTGATCCTGCTTTTGCACTGTACCCTTATTGTTCCAAATACCTGTTGTATAGGTTGGGCATTTTCCACCCTTCATGAGTTTAACTAAAAAAGAGGGCCCAGTTTATTACCCCACTCGTATACCTGTTTCTTGCAAAACATCCACGCTCTCCTGGCTTCTCCACTGAGCAATGTATTCAGGGCATCCCTAGTGGCTGTTAAGAGGTTCCTCATCTCCCCCGTCTCACCTCCCGCCACCTGTCATTCCAACTCCTTCAGTCTAGTCTCTAACTCTACTTTTCTCTCTTGCTTTTGCCTCTTAACCCTACTCACATACTTTATTATCATTCCCCTCCTGTATGCTTTCCCCACATTCCAAATTGTGGCCTTGGAGGTCGGGGAAGTGGCATTTACTGCCAAATAATATCTCCAGTGTTTTTTCCCAAGTATTCCCGAAACTTGTTATCCTTCAAAAAGGTAGTCAATATGGGACCAGGTCCCATGAGGGTTTGAACAGTATGTGAATCCTTTCGCTCCCAGGTTTGCGCCTCTCCATCCATCTAGCATTTTCAATCCCATTAACCCTAAATGCCACTAGTGAATGACTGCATGTTTCTTACCCCTCTCCAGGGAGTGATCCAGCACTGGATCCAGTGTACAATTTAGATCCTCCCCCCATTAGAAGCCCCGTAAACTGCTCTTTCACTAGCAGCGAGAGAAGTGTCCGATAAAACGCAGGATCAAAAACCGCTGGGGCATAGATGCTGCCAAATGTGACTTCCTCCCCTCCCAGTTCTCCCACTACAGACACATACCTCCCTTCCCCGGGGTCCCTTACCACTCTCTGGACCCGGAATGGGAGATTCATATGCAGAAGGACAGTGACTCCTGGTTTGTGTGATTTATATGAAACCGCATAGCACTTCCCAACCCACTCTCTCACCAATGTAGCGTGTTCCAAGTGTCTGAGATATGTTTCCTGTAACAATGCAACTTGCACCCCCTGCCTTCTCATTGCCGTGAGAAGGTTTGAGCGCTTCACAGGAGTCGCTATCCCTCGGACATTCCACGTGCAGGTGATTAGCTCTTGTACATTACTCCTTGCATTAGCCATCATATAAATGTACAGTGTTCCCTACCCCACCTCCCCCCCATGGTATTCACCATGGACACTAACCTTCGTCACACATTGTATTGTGAATACAGTGAACCAACATTTAGAGAAAAACGTGGATGTGAACAGAAAATAATCTATAATAAATCCAACGGTCAAATATGAACCCCAACACTGCAAACAGCTGCACAAACTGGAACCAGCCTCTCCCCCAACAACCCTCACATTGTACCCTTTCCAACCTTCTCCATCTCACATTTGCCCCCCCCCACATTACCAAACCTACACGCCCACTCTCCACTTGAAACTTTCCCTTTTCCATTCTTTCGTGTACCAATCATTTGTTCCGTCTGTCCCCCATCCACACGTGTAACTGACACTAACTGCCATATCTGCTTAAGTGTTGAAATATCCCACTGAAGTTTGTATTACCTTGCGCCCCCCCCCCGTCGGTAATCTGAGGCATGTTCGCTGCAATACCTCATCCCCTGAGCCACTGACTAGTTATGGCCAGGAAAACAATAGCGAGAACCTATCCCAGTTACCCTCACGCTCATCCAGAGCACTGAGTCTATATCTCTGTGGACTGATGTACCCCACTGAGTAGTGCGTCTCCAACCCCCTCGCGCTATCCATGTTCCAAAACCTCCTCCCAGAATGCCACTTCCTCCACTCTCATAACCAGATAGAGCCTCGTATAGACCTCCCGCCCACCCAGAAACCACCTCCCCCTCTCCCTGAAACTGCTCCACAGAGAGGAAAAACAACACTGAAAGGGCATGCAGTAGCAGAAATGTCCCAGTATTGTCCACGTGCAGTGCCTTTCCTGATCTCTCCCCTGCACCTCCTGCCACGGAGCGCAGGTCACATCAGTAAAAAGTCCTAGGTCAAGAGCACTACAGGAGGGCTCTACCCCCCCTGAGACTATCAACGGTTTCAATGTCCCAGTCTCTTCCGGGCCCAAAACAGTGGCTCAGTAAACAAACGGCTAAAGTTGAAGCAAAAGGGGGAAAAAAAAAAATTCCACGCTCTGGAAACTTGAGCCCTGCACCTCCACTATCAGAGCACGGATTGCACCAACTCAGTCCTAAATGTATTAACTTCTGTGAGGTACCAGATGCATGCCAGTCACCATAACAACCAGCAGAATATAATAAAATTAAACATCAGACCTCTCGGACCCTGGAGGTATTTCAACACGGTCCGTTGGCACCAACTCATGTTTCTGCAGGCGAGGTTTCAGTCCACTGTCATGCACAGCTCCTCCACAAACTTCTCTGCTCTGTCCACTTCCCAGAATGAAAAGACTGCCCCTTCATGTTTGATTTTGAGGGTTGCATGGTACACTAGGAAATTGTCCACCTTCAATTCCTGAAGCTGGGCCATTGTAGCATTAAACATCTTGTACTTTTTAAGAAGTCTGGCCGAATAATCCTGGGAAATGAAGAGCTTCTGTCCCTCCTACAAGACTGGACCCTTCTCCCTATAGGCTCGGAGTACGAGCTCCCTGTCCTGAAGGTGGTGGAAACGCATAATCAACTGCTGCCGCGGCTGTCCCACTGGTGGCCGGGGCATCATGGCCCTGTGAACCCTTTCCAGCTTCAGCTTTCCCAATTTTCACCTCTGGACCAAGCAATGTTGGCAATGTCAGCGCACAGAAGTCCAGAACGCGGCCTCCCACCTTCCCTTCGGGCAGCACCCTTTAGCGTAAATTCAGCCGCCTATGATAATTTTCTTGGTAATCTGCCGCCTCCTTTATCTCCTCTAACTCCCTCTGCAGCGCCATAATCTGTTCTGAGGCTGCTTGTGACTTATCCTCCAGCCTAGAAATTCTCTCTCTCTCTCTTCTGCCTCAGTCAGTCTAGTATCTTGGGCACGATTGCTGCGTGAGGACATCCTACAGTTTGGCATCAATTTTGGACTCTAACTTGCAGAGCCTAGGTTCCAGCGCCACCAGGACTTGGCCTATGAGCTCTCGGCCAGGTGTGTTCATCTCTGCCACCGAGAGAGTAATCACACTCTGGCTTTCGGTTTGCCCACCAGCCACATTTTTTTTGGCTGTCTTTCCGGCCATTCTTTGACTTTTCCTCGGACTCTGCATCAAATAATCATCCATTACACATTTGCAGCTCGGTATTCAAAGAGAAAAACGAAATTAGAAGTGAACAGTTATTAAAAATATACTTTTATTTAACCGATGGGGAGGAGCGAGGCAGAAACACGTCTTGACTACTCAACTGCTCATTAGCGCCCCGATGAGGAGTATTTAATACTAATCAGCAGGCAGTCAAGTCAGTCTGTGTGAGTGGAGAGAGAGAGGGAGACCAAAGGAGCTGCAGGCTGCCCTTTTTGACTATTTAAAAAAAAAAAACAAAAAAAAAAACTACTAATAGTTTAAACTGAAATTTTAAAACAAAATTGAAAAACGTCCAGAGAGATTGGGGGGGTTGGAGGCTGGGTGAGAGAGGGTCCTGGAACCGCCAACCTACAAAAACTTTGGCCATCAGATTTTAATATATTTTGGCCACCACACCACATAAGCTGTCCCACCCTGGTGTATAGGTTCAGTCTGGTGTCCACGAACCATTAAACATGCAGCCATAGCCAGCACACACACACATGCACTTCAGCACCATGGACAGCCTTTCTGCAAAGCAAGTGACCATACAGAGAACCCAAACCCCCTTCTCCTTCCCTGTCCAACATGTTTCTGACACCAGAAAACTGCACCTGCAATTTTGTTGCAAAATCCGCAATTTTCATCAGTCTCCACAATACAGGGGTGTGCAAATGCTACTGCCCCCAGTACAGGACAAGTAAAATTCCTTGGAGGACAAATACAAAACAAGAGTTGATTTCACTGTAAAGAGAGACAGGCAAGTGCAAATTCAGCTAATGGCTGAGCAAGTTCGAAAAGTTTTGAGCAGCCTTGTCCGCAAATTTCCACAATTGCTTTCAATGTTTGGAGTTTTTCCAAAATTGTGTAAAACACTAAAACTGTCAAATAAAACCTCAAATATTCTATTAATGTAGCATGCAGATTTAGGCTTGGTCAAAACAAAACAGTTATGCGAGGTGGGGAGGGGGTTTCTAAGGAGTTCTGTGTAAAGCTGCTTTAATCGGTTTCACTGCCTGGTTTAGTTTCAGAACCCTCTCTTTAGCATATGTGCATTACAGAGCAGTCTAAGTTGTCACAGTGACTGAAACAGGTGGTGAGAAATGGGATTTTAACTACAAAATGTTTTCCAAATGAAAGGGTAAACTCTTCTTTGTGTACATTCCATCATTGTGAATGGATCTTGATTCAAACAGCTGAGGATTTAGGATCCTAAACTTGAATGTTTCTCTGAGGGAGTTACATGTAGTGGGGTCCCTCTCTTGACAATCTGCACTTACATGTTTGAAGTGCAGAGACTGAAAAAAAAAAAAATCTGCCTACAAACAATCCACTAAAACAGTTGAAATCTATGTAAACATTTTCCATTACTCCACTCCCTCCTCCAGCTCAGTGACTCCACTCTGTCATTGGTCAGGGCCTGGTCACTTCTGCCATCTTTGCTGACTTGGCCATTGCCTTCAACACTGTTGTCCACCCCCCTCCTCCTGGATAAGCTTAAAGACCCCCTGACATGATCAGGCAGGCAACTCATACACGTAGATGCCTGCCTGTGGAGCTTTTTTAGCCAGAAACTAAACATTTTCTGTGCCGTGAATTTTAAAAACACTCAAGTGGAATTTTCTCTCTCCTAAGCTGGTCTCTGGGCTTCATTACGCCTGGGCTCCACCTCCTGATGACATCACTAGGCAGGACTTAACATTGTGCAGCAGGTGGGAATAAGGAGCCCTCCACATCCGGTCGTTGCCAGTTTACTTCCTGCCTTCTCTGAAGCAGGCAGCGTGCAACAGAAGTCCCGCCACTTGTGGCCGGGCTGAAGAGACCATCCTTTTTTTTTTTTTTTTTTAATCAACACTAATTTTGGACCGGACAATTCCAAGTGTTGTTTTCAGTGGTGGGATCCAGTCTCAGCCTTGCAAGCTGCACAGACTGGCCCCACCTCGCAACAGCACCTTGCGGTCCTTTTTCCCACGCATCAGACTCCGCTTTCGAGTGCTGCATCTAGCGACTTAGCGACTCTCATTGCCACAAGCCCAGGGATCGTCAGAGGGAATTGGATCTCTGTTTCTCTGCCGACGAGCGGTCTGCGGAAAGCTTTAGACCGCTCGTTGCGGCTTCCCTGAACAGCGCGATTCTCAGTGCGGGAGGCCAGGCGACACCTCAGCACGCCAGTCTGCTCCTGCCTCATTGCATCTCGTTGGAAAGAAATGAGAGAAGCTTTTAGCTATATAAAGTAACAGCGCAGGATTCTACAATCCCCACGTAAGACTAGGAGGCTTAGAGCTAAAGGAAGCTGTAGGCTAAGAGCAGTTCTCTTTGCCAGGATTCTATTGGTGGCAAGGAAGCGGTGCTTAACCAGTGCTAAGGGATTAGCACTTTCTGACTCGGAGGGGGGGGGAGATAGCATATGGTCTACAGAAGCGAGGGGCACTAACAGTGGCCTCAGAAAAATCAAGTAGGGGGAAAAAAATGTCAGCGCTGTAAGTCCCCACTCTGAATCACTTTTGCTGCCTCTCTCTGCCTTACATGTGAAAAGGCAGTGGCCGCTAGTGGGGAGGGCTTAATGGACGCAACCTCTCTCTCATCACAGGCAAATACCCAAGAGAGGTCTGACCGGACGGCTACTTCCAGGTCGGAGCGAGCACAGTCGCATGTTCCAGAGAGATCTGAACGACTGGCTGCCTCCAGGGGATCAGCAGCGTCCGGAGACACCCCCACCTTAGACCCCGAACTGATAGGTAAATAGGGCCTTTGCTATGGACCCTTCTTCCTTTGAATGGCAGCCTTCAGGATCACCGGACAGGAGACCCCACAAAAAGGCTAAAAGGAAAAGGACCCCCTCCCCATCCTCATCTGACGAGGGGGGCCTATCCTATGATCGCTTCCACAAGAAAAAGAAATCCAGAGAAGGGGGCAGATCGTCAGGCAGACGGTCACCATTCCTCTACAGGAGGAAGAAAGGGTCTCATGCCCGAAGTGGAACTACAGGCATGCACAAGGGCAAACGCCACAGGTTTTTTTTTCCCCGGAATCCTCTGTCACCAGTTCCTCCACTGAGGAGGGGGAGATAGTGGACTCATCAGACTCCGATGACTCCCTATCCAGAGGTTTTGACCTGGAGGACCTAGACTTTTTCATCAAAAGTCATTTCAGAGATTCACCTCGACTCTTCTCCTCCTGTCTCCTCTCAACCAAAACAGACATTTCGCTTGGCATCTGCCTTCAGACCTGCGACAGCCTTCCCTATACCTCCTGCCATTGAGGATCTGCTCAAAGAAGAATGGCAGGGTCCAGAACGCGCTTATCCGGTTCCCCGGCAAATCTCCAAACTTCTGAAGTTTGACAAGAAACAGTCCAAAAAGTGGTTAGACTGCCCCAGAATTGACCCCTTAATTTCTAATCTCACCAAGAAAACTGTCATACCAGCTGAAGGAGGGGCTTCGCTAAGGGACCCAGTAGACAGAAAGGTGGACTCTTCCCTCAAAAAAGCCTTTCAAGCCTCGGCAACTTCCCTCAAGGCGGCCACAGCGAACTTATTCTCCGCCAGAGCCGCCCTATCCTGGGCATCGGATTTAGCCTTTCAATTCCCGGAAGACCCAGAAAAGAACTCCCCCATTATCCATCAGCTGCAATTAATGGGGTTGGCCTCTGCCTATGCAGCGGATGTGTCAGAGGAGTCGGTCAGGTGTGCTGCGCGGACCATGTTTTATCAAACCTTGGCTTGCCGCAACCTATGGCTTCAGGCATGGCAAGCAGATGCATCCTCAAAGAGCCATTTGGTGAACGCACCGTACAAAGGCAATCTCCTGTTCGGATCGGCTCTGAAGGAGGCGGTGAAGGAATCCGTGGAAACAGCGAAGGTGCATATGCCCCATTCCAGGGGTCAGGCCAAAGAGTGGTCTTCAGGTCCAAGGTGCAATTTTCATGACAGAGGCTACAACAAGGGGCAGAACTCCAGCTTTTCAGGGAAAAGAACATGGTTCTCCTGAAACCAACGGAATTTCAGAGGAGGCGGTTCCGGTGGAGGTGGAGGCTCCAGAGACACCAAGAATAACACCAAAAAATCACAATGAGACCATGCGGGCCCATCCTTGAGTAGGGGGCAGGCTTTGAGTTTTTCGAGGAATGGGCCCGGACCACATCTGACAGATGGGTACTAGACATTATCAGCAAAGATTACCTGATAGTTAGAGTCCAAGACCCCATTACCTCATGTGGTGCCCTCTCCCCTCTCAAACAACTCGTTCAAAAGACAAGCGATGTGGCAGGCTATTGCGGACCTTCTGCTAGAAGGGACTATCGAACGGGTCCCCCAAGAAATCAGTCTGGGGGGGTATACTCCATGTTTTTCCTCGTACCTAGATGTACAGGAGGTCAGACCTGTTTTTAGACCTCAAATTCCTAAATCTTTTTGTGCGCAGCAGACCATTCAAGATGGAAACTCTGTCATCAATTGTCAAGTAAGTGCTGCAAGGAGATTTTCTGGCATCCATCGACTTGCAGGATGCCTACCTCCATATTCCTACTCACAACCTGCACAGGCAGTATCTGAGATTCAAGGGAGGGAACCATCACTTCCAATTCAAAACTCTTCCTTTTGGCCTTTCATCAGCCCCAAGAACCTTCTTGAAGGTGCTAGTAGCAATGGTAGCTCACCTTCGGAACAGAGGGATCCAGTGGTTCCCTTATCTGGACGATATCCTCATCAAAGCTCCGCAGCTAACCAAGCGGTGCAGGCAGTGACGGACGTGGTCCGGTGTCTCACGGCACACGGTTTTGTCATTAACCGGAAGAAGAGTGTTTAGGTGAGCATTAATCCACTCCAAAGTCGGGCTCTACTAGGGAATTAATGCCTGTTTGGGTGGGGGGGGCGGAGTTTGGGCATGATGCCACAGGCTGAATGCCTCCAACCACCAACCGGGCATTAATTCCCTAATAGAGCCAGACTTCGGAGTGGATTAATGCACTTGTAACATGGCAAGCGCATGCAAAAATTAATAGAGTGGTGATTTGAAAATAACAGACGGATGAATAGCATCCAAATTCTTTTACTGTGATTTCTGCGTCTTAACATTCATTTATATTGTGACTTTCACTTGCTCTTAATATTGCTAGATGTCAGGATTTAATCAGTCGCTGCATTTTATTTCAATTCACAATATCACTCCTTCGTTACATTCACAAATCACTTTGCTACACTACTCTAAAAACAATCGTTGCACTGTGTCAAAACAGGTGCATTGCATTATGGGATTCTTTATGGTATTCAGGCCTGCAAACAGAGCTATGTCCCTATGCCGATCCTGTGTAAAATACTGCAGTTAGTGACAAATGATGGAGAACTGCGCTACTACGAAGAGGTATTTTAATAACAATGTTACATATTTACTGCTAGCACTTATGTTTCCACTTTCTCAGCTCTCCAGCGCTTTTGGAGCGATTTGTACCAGTACCGCAGGGCGGGTAGGTGGGAATGAAGCTGTGTTTGACTTTTACACTTCAGGGTTTTAAATAATTGATTAGCAGTTTTTTTCTCGGGACTATACTAACTGTACACAAAGTATTTATATATATTTTCTAGAAGTGCTGCATTTGTTAAACACAGTGAGGCAAGAGCTATGCATTTTCACAAAGATTTAGCACTTTTATGAACAAAACGCTAATCAATTTTTAGAGTTAAATAAATCCCTGTAATTAATCCCAGATCACCCCTGAATAAGGGACCTTTGGTTCCAGTGGGTTTATCTGGTTAACTGAATGAAATGAAATATTTAACTCGTGAAGCCCAGCTGAGTGGCCACCAAGTGCTGCAGCCCCTAATGATACTTTTAGTACATTTAGGCAGCCCCATCCCTCGATTCATACTAAATTCTCCATAGTCGTCCTGCAGCCCCTTCACAGACCTTGCGTCCTAGTTATGCTATTTTCAGGGTGGACTGACTGCTGTGCCACTGGCTTGTACCAGAATACGAGTCAGGCTTTACAGTTAAATCCCATCCCAGAGTCTCCTCCGGGAGTGGAGGAGGGAGAGAACCTTGTGGGGAGGGGTATGACAGTGCCCAGGGAAGGCACTGATCCTCAGGCAGACTTGATAGACCATTGGGCTTATTCTGCTAGCTTTTTAGTATGTTAGTATGTAAATATTTTAAAATTCATGGCGCAGAAAATATTAGTTTCTGGCTAAAAAAAAAACTCCACAGGCAGGCATCTATGTGTATGAGTTGCCTGCTAAATCATGTCAGGAGCTCTTGAAGGCAGCAGGGCTTTCTGCCTCCTCAGTCAAATGGCTTGGCTCCTACCTTGAAATCAGGTCACAAACTATCTGGGCTGGCGATTTATATATCCACCCATTTCCTGTCTGCTCGGGCATGTCCTAAGGTAGAGATGTTCAAATCAAAACTTTCGGAACTTGGCCAGCAATGACTGTAGCTGAATTTTCACTTGCCCCTATTCATTACAATGAAATTGACTCTCTCTTTGTACTTGCCCTTCAAGAAACTTTATTTGCACTGGACGGGGGGCAATGGGATTTGCACACCCCTGCCTAAGGGACATTCCTCAGCCAAATACTCTCCTACATTTTCATGAATGACCTCCCTGCTGCCTGCTCTTTTGTGTCTATCCATATGTAAGCAGACAAATGTGGTATTGTCTGCCTCTGGCTTCTCTGCCCCTGACCTTACTCCAGCTTTACAAATATACAGCACAGGTTCCTGCTTAATCGGCTATCCCTCAGTGCCAAGAAAATTGTCTCTATGACCTATGGTACTAGGCTCACCCCCTACACCTCCTTCCATACCCTTGATAGTGCAGTGATTGAGGATGTCCCCTCATTTAAAGAGCGCCTTTCCCAGTCCTTTTGGACTTTCATGCATAAATTACCCCTTCTTGCATGGATTCTGGAATTGTATTTCATTGCTGTCTTTTGCAGTTAATTTTTGCACGCTGAGCTGCTAAAAACTGTAGGGTGCAACAGAGCTTCTATAGCAAGCCTGGTGTTGCTGTGGACCCAGGGCTGTACTGCTGACATCACTGTATGGCAGAGGAGTGACTCATTGAAGTACAGTGAAGTTGCAGCAGTTTTGCAAAGAAAAACTACATTACTAGCTGTACATACTGTGGTCCGTCTTCTCCAAGGCACCCTGTTAGCAACACATTATGCCAAAATCCAAATGCCTTGTCAGTATGTTTTTTTGTAAACTGACTTGCCTCTGTAGCAAAGCATGGGGAGTGAGAGAAGGTCGAGTTGCTGTCAGCCAAGACAGCTGCCAGTTTATGCATTGGTGTTATAAGTGTCAATATAATTTGAAATCAGTAATGCCTCCTTACCCATGCCATACCGGTGCATTCCATGTCTTGCTGTACTAAAGTGCCTGGCAGTCACTCCGATCAAAAATCCCTTGCTGCTCCTCCGTCCCCGCATCTCCTTAACATCAGCAAGGCACCACAGAATGCTTAAGACTAATTTTGGTACCATATGATACAAACAATGTGTTTAGATATGCTATATGCAATGTAGAAGTGGTTTTAAAAAAAAAAAAAAAAAAAAGGTTGTTTCCAGAGAAATTCTTGTTTGAAAACTGAAACCGGGATTCTGAGCATGTGTAGACTGGTGGTATTATTATATGATACCAAAATTAGTCTTCGGGGTTCCACGCTGATGTCGAAGGCGTGGAACGGAGCAGTAGTAAGGGATTTTCAATCGGAGTGACTGCTAGGCGCTTTACTACAGAAAGACTTGGAAGACACCAGTATGGCATGGGTAAAGAGGCATTACTGCTTTCAAATGACCAAGGTAGAGACACTAATCACACCGATGCATAAACTGACAGCTGTCTCGGCTGACAGCAATTCGATATTCTCGCTCCCCATGCTTTGTTACAGAGGCAGAAGTAAGTCAGTTTTACAAAAAAAGTACTAAGGCATGTGACATAGGGTATAGGGAGAAGCCAGAGAGGGCGAGGGGGTAGCAAGATCGGCTCCCAGGGTGGGGGCTGACCAAATGAGCAGACACGAAAGACCATTGGGCCTATTCTGTTGCATTTTAGTATGTTCGTATATGGATTTTGGCATATGCATTGCTAACAGGGTGTCTTGGGGGAAGGGGGACACAGTATGTACACTTAGCGCAACGAAATTTAAATGTCTGTAAATTTTCTTTCTCCAACGGCTGGTCTCCGGGCTTCCATAGAGATGGGCTGTACCTCCTGATGCAGATATGCAGGCAGGAACTAAGCTCTGCAGATAGGAATACCTAGCCCTCCATTTCCTGTTTCCACCAGTTCTTCCAAAAGCAGTCCAAATATGGCAATACTATCGAACTTGGAAACGGAAACAAAAAAATTAAGCCACACGTGGCAGACTGGCCAACTTTGTACATTCTGGGAGGGAAGCAGAAGCCCGGAGACCAGCAGTCCGAGAAAGAAAATTTACAGGTATTTAAATTTAGTTTTCTTTCTTCTAAACTGGTCTCCGGGCTTCCATATAGATGGGATATACAAAAGCAATACATCCCCAGATATCCCGGGTGGGAAGAATGTAACTGCCCTTAAGGGTCCACCACCGCCTGAAGAATTTGGTGGCCAAAGGATGCCTCTGCCCAGGGCGTCACATCCAGTTTGTAAAATTCTGTGAACATGTGAATGGATGACCATGTGGCTGTCCTGCATAGGTCTGCTGGAGATGCTTCTCTGAGGTCCACACACGAGGTGGCCATAGCACGGGTAGAATGTGCTCTCACTGGGCCAGGCAAGGTTACTCCAGCCTGATCATAAGCAGTGGTGAGGACAGAACAGATCCATCTAACTATAGAGTTCTTCAAAGCTTTTTTACTCATATTTTGACCTGTAGTTAGAATGAACTGAAAGTTTTTCGAATAGAATCCATTCTTTTGATATACATTTTCACAGCTTGTCTTGGATCTAGTGGGTGAAATTTCCTTTCCTTTTCATTTTTTTGGGTGTGGGCAGAAGGAAGGCAAAAATCAACTCCGGGCTGCAATGGAAAAGAGACAAAACTTAAAAAAAAAAAAAAAAAAAAATGGCTCTCGAAGCACCACAGAGTCCTGATGAAACAGTATACGGCTCTTTGGTGGACAATGCTCCTAGCCCGAAGATTCTCCTGGCTGAAGTAATAGCTATGAGAAAAACGACCTTCATTGTGAGATGCATGAGGGATGTCTCCTTGAGACTCAAAAGGATCCTTGTTCAAAGCTTTGAGAACCAGATTAAGCCTTCAAGGTGGTACCGCTGGTTTGACTGGAGGGCGTTTTAATGTTGCAGCCCTTAGAAATCTCCTGATGTGGGAATGTGAACCCAGTGATTCGCCTGAATCTACCATCAAGAGCGCCCCCAGTGCGGAAACCTGAACCCTTAAGGTGGCTGGTTGCAGACCTTTGTCAAACCCATCTTGAAGGAACTGCAGTAGTACAGGCAATGATACTGGCTGGTTCTGTATGTGTTTGGATTGAAGCCAGAAAAAGAATTTCCTCCAAATTATGTAATATACTTTAGAGGAAGAGGAGTGATGCAAGTTCACCATTTCAATAACAGGAGCTGTGTAGCCTAGCTCTAAAAGTTTCCCGCCCAATTTCCAGGCTGAGAGGGAGAGGTTGCTCAGATTGGGGTGCAGTACCAGACCCTGATGGAGAAGGTCTGGGCTGATCTGGAAGGTCAGAAGTGGTCGCCTTGAAAGATGAATTAGAAGTTGGAACCATGGACAACGAGGCCATCAGGGACAGACTAGAATCAGTTCTGCCCAGTCCAGAGCCACTTTGTGGAGGACTCTGGATAGAAGCGGTACTGGAGGTAAGGCAAGCAGGAGACCAAACCGACCCCAGTCTAGGGAAAAGGCGTCCTGAGCCATCGCTAGTTTGTCCTTGGCCAGGCAGCAGAATTGCTTTACCTTAGAATTTTGCAGGCAGGCGAAAAGATCTATCGGATGATTGCCCCACCGTTCTGTTAGGATGTGGAAGGCACTGTCCTTCAGCTCCTATTCCCCAAGTAGAACATCTCTGCAACTGAGCCAGTCTGCTGTGACATTTTCCTGTCTGGAATATACACTTCCATTATCCTTGCCAGGTGGTGCTCGGCCCATTGAAAGAGAAGCAGGGACTCCTGTATCATTTTTGAGCTTCTTGTTCTGCCCTGATGGTTGATGTATGCCATTGTTGTCAGACTGTCAGAATCGGAACATCCTGATTGAGGACTTGCTGTTCGAAGGTGTATCAGGGCTAGGTGTACTGCTCTCATCTCGAGGACGTTTATGCTGTACCTTGTTTCTAAGGATGACCACTTGCCCTGAGCTGACAGCTGATGCAGGTGAGCCCCAAAGCCCCTGAGGCTGGCATCGGTCGTGATTCGGATTTGGTGTGGATAGCCCAACTTGTGGACCCCTCATGCCATTTGTCCTCAGAGTATGCCACTGGAGGGAAGTTTTTATCTGTTGAGAAATTGAAATCAGTTGCTGCTGGCTGTGTCTAGACTTGGAGCACAGCCTGAGCAAGTGTGCTTGAATGGGCCGCATGTGGACTAGAGCTGAAGATGTCTAGGATCCATCTGCCTGATGTGGTTTGGACCCATTCCTCGAGAAATTTTGAAAGCCTGCCACCTACTCAAGGATGGGCCTGGACAGCTTCATTGCATCTGGGCCTGAGGACCATGATTTGCCCCTGCCTCTTGACTGGGGTATATGCACTAGCTGTCTCTCCCAGATTCCTTCACGCCTCCTTCAGAGCTGAGCCAAACAGGAGATTACCTTCATAGAAGGAGTTTACTAAATGGCTCTTTGAAGATGTGTCTGCTTTCAGGCCCGAAGCCAGAGGTTGCAGCGAGCCAAAGTTTGATAAAACATGGTCCGAGCAGCACACCTGACCGCCTCCTCCGATACATCTGCTGCATAAGCTGATGCCAAGCCCATTAATTGCAGTTGATGAAGAATATCCTTTTCTTCTGAGTCCTCAGCGAATTGAAAAGCTATTTCTGAGGCCCAGGACAGGGCGGCTCTGGCTGAAAAAAGAATGGCAGTTGCCGCCTTGAGCAATGTTGCTGATGCTTGGAAGGCCTTCTTGAGTGAGGCATCCATTTTCCTATCCACTGGGTCCCTGACTGATGCTCCTTCCTCAGCTGGGATGACTGTCGTCTTGGTGAGGTTCGAAATCAGAGGGTCAATTCTGGGGCAGTCCAGCCACTTTTTAGATTGTTTCTTGTCAAACTTGAGGAGCTTAAAGATCCGCTGGGGCACTGGATAGGTGCATTCTGGAACATGCCAATTCCTCTTTTAGCAAATCCTCTATGGCTGAAGAAATAGGGAAGGCTGTGGCCAGTTTGGTGGTAGATGCTAGGCAAAAGGCCCATTTCGGCTGTGCTGGAGCCAGTGGGGCAGAATTGGGATGAATTTCAGCTATGACTTTCGTGATGAAAACAATCTGTCTTCCAGGTCAAAGTTTCTGGATGGGGAATCATCCAAGTCCGAGGAGGAGTCCCCTAGCTCCTCCTCTTCTAGAGAAGAGGAACTGGAGTTCGAGGAGTTCGGGGACAGATCCCTTCGACGCTTCCCCTTATGAGTGCCCATAGATCTACTCAGAGAACGAGAAAGTACAGTTACGCAAGAACTTGCCGTAACAGTAGATCTTCGAGAGAGGCTTTTGCAGTAAGTAATTACATATAGGACTGAAGCCGGCAGGTGTCAGGACCCCACAGAAACATTTCTAGCTAGCAGTCGCTGGCGGGGGACCGCCCCCACGGTCAGGTGACCGCCATCAGACGACGTCTGTTTAATGGGGCGGTCCCCCACACCCGCCTTCCGGTTCTTTGCTGCCAAAGGCCAAAAAAGGCAAGACAAGAGAGAGTGAGAGAGAGAGAGAAAGAAGCTGATCTTTCCCCACTGGAAAAAGAGCTGAAAAAGCTATGGGGGATGGTGGGTGGGAAGGTATTACGTACTGCAAGAGCCTCTCTTGAAGATCTACTGTTACGGTAAGTTCTTACATAACTGTACTATCTTACTTCGAGAGGGCTGTTGCAGTAGGTAATTACATATAGGACCGAGTCCCAAGCAGTCTGAAACAAGGAGAAGCGCACGGGAGGAGGAAAACTACCTATCCATAGATCCTCCAGCTGTAAGGGTCACAAGAAAGGAGACCTTGCAAAACAGCTAGCCCAAAACCTGCTCTACGGCGAGAGGCAGTGTCCAAACTGCAGTGTTTCGTAGAGGTATGGACAGAAGTCCAAGTTGCGGCTGCGCAAATGTCCACTGCAGACACATTCTTAAAACAAGTCACAGAGGCAGACACACCCTGGGTGAAGTGGCCTCTGACTTGACCCGGCAGGGTCTTGCGATACTTGTCATAACAGAAAATGATACAATGAGCCAACCATTTAGATAGGCATTGCCTTCTCTTTTGTGAGTAAAAGAGACAAACAGCTGGTCAGACTTTCTGAGATTCTTCGTCCTGGTGGTGTAGTATCTCAGAATTCGGTGAACATCCAAAGTATGCAAGAGGTGCTCCCCTTGATTGGAGTGTTGAGTAAAGAAAGCAGGAAGCTCAATAGATTGATTCAGCATAGATTCCGCTACCACCTTAGGGAGAAACTTAGGATTGGTGCACAGAGCCTCCCATTCCTTGTGAAAAATCAAATACGGGATTTTGCACATCAAGGCCTGAAGCTCTGAAATCCTTCGAGCAGAAGTAATGGCCACTAGGAAGAGAGTCTTCTAGGACAGGAACTTCAGGTCTGCTGAGGCTGCCGGCTCAAAAAGAGGCAGGGTAAGCTTCTTAAGGATAAAATTCAGATCCCAAGGAGGAGCAGGAACGTGGATAGGGGGTCTCAAGTGGAGAACCCCTCTAAGAAAAGTCTTAGAGACTTCCAACTGTGCGAAAGTTCTATCCCCAAAAGGAACATAAGCGGAAATGGCCGCCATGTGAACTTTCAGAGAGGACTGACTGAGACCCAGATCAAAGAGATGGCACATATAGTCCAGAACTCTCCTGACAGGGCATGAGAATGGCTCGAAACCCTTGGAAGTGGTCCAAATGGAGAACCTTTTCCATTTCATGGTGTAGGTAGATCTAGTGGAAGGTTTTCTGGCCTCCACCAGAATCTCAGCCACAAGCGGGGGGAAACCCAGAATTGGGCTTGAGCTACGTCTGCAGGAGCCACGCATGCAACTGAAGGGACTTGAGACCTGGATGAACTAGGGTCCCCTGATCTTGGGTCAGCAAAATTTGCGACAGAGGAAGAGGAGGTTCTTCTGAATACTGTTGCAGAAGAGATTGAACCAAACTTGCCTGAGCCAGAAAGGAGCTATTAGAATCATGCAGGTTCTTATGAGCTGAGTTTGTGTAAGACCCTCTGAATTAAGGGCATCGGGAGGGAAAGCATAGACGAATCTGCCCTTCCAGTCTAGAGACAAGAGCGTCTCTCCAAAAAATGTCTCACCCAGCGTAGGAAGATATTGTCTGCCACCCCCGATCCAGTTCCCACTCGTGAGCCTGGCAGACAACCGACTGAGGTGGTCTGCCAGCATGTTTTCGACCTGCAGAACATGAATCGCCGTGAGGTAAAAGTTATGTTGCACTGCCCAATCCCAAACCCGCATCGCCTCCCTGCAAAGAGGGTAGGAACGAGTTCCCCCTTGTTTGTTGATGTACCAGACTACACACATGGTGTCCGTCTGGACCGCCAGATGACCAGGAAGCAGAAACAGATGCAAAGCTTGAAGAGCATACAGCATGGCCCTGACCTCGAGCACGTTAATACGAAGAGTCTGCTCGAGCCTGGACCAGGAGTCTTGAGTCGTGCGAGACCCCAGTTGGGCTCCCCAAACCCTCTCCCGAGGCGTCTGTTGTCAGTGTTTGGGAGGGAGGTGTGAGGCAGAAGGGAACTTCCCGGCAAAGAGTCTCCTGAACCATCCACCATTGCAAGTCCTGAATCATAGGGTTGGAGACTACAACTTCTTGATCTGGGTCGTCCACTGAGAGATCCTCATGTGGAGCCGAGTGCGAGGGACTGTCGGAATAGCAGCCGTCATGAGCCCCGAGGAGGTGAAGGGCTGACCTGGTGCTGACCAGCCTGTGACTGGACAACAGGCTTGCCTGAGCCTGGAAGGTTGCCGCCCTGTCCAGCAGCAGGAATGCCATGCCAGAGGTCGTGTCCAGGATCGCCCCAATGAACTGGAGCCCCTGGGATGGGATCAAATGGGACTTGGCTTGGTTGATGGTAATACTCAGGCTGGTAAAAATCTGCAGGGTAAGAGAGAGGGAGCGCTGATTTCCTCCCTGGACAGGGCCGCCAGGAGCTAATCGTCCAGGTATGGGAAAACCTGCAGTCCCTGGGTACGCAGGTGAGCTGCTATCTCGAAAGGCATTTGGTAAACACGCAAGGTGCCAAGGAAAGACCAAATGGGAGGGCCTTGAACTGGTAGTGGTCCCCCTGAAATGAAAAACTAAGGTATTTGCGGTGAGAAGGGCGAATAGGGATATACAGATAGGCATCCTACATGTCCAGTGCACACAGCCACTGTCCCGGCCGAAGTAAGGGCAGACAACTCTGCAAGGAGAGCATTCTGAACCGTTTGTACTCCACGAACAGGTTCAGGGAGTTGAGATCTAGGATAGGCCTCACATCTCCTGATTTCTTCGGAACCAGGAAGAAATGGGAGTAGTAACCTGTCCCCTGAAGGTTGGTTGGGACAGGCTCTATCGCCGACTTCAGCAGAAGGGAGGCTATTTCTTCCCGAACCAGAAGATGATGTTCCGGTGGGTAAGTCGAGCCGGGGGAGCAGGGTTCTGGGTTTTCAGTAGAAACTCGATTGGGTGTCCTGCAGCTATCCGTTGGAACACCCAAGAATCTGAAGTGATCCTCTTCCCAACCTGGTAGATGGAAGGAGAATCTCCCTCCTACTGGCTCCTCTGGAAGGTCCAGAGGCTGTGGGAGAGGAGAGGAGTCAGGAGATGTGAGGCAGCGCTGTGGCTGAAGCTCTCACCGCTTTTTTGGGCAGAGGGACTTGGCAGGTGGAGGGGCCCGACGTTTGACCCGCTTGCCCAGGGCTTTCGCCTTGGGCGGAGAACGTCTGCGAAAGGGGCGACGCTGTCCCTGAGGGGGCCTGTACAGAGAATAAACAGACTTCAGTGCATTGCCCTTCTCTTGCAGGTCTGTGATGATGTCCTTGACATCCCCACTGAAGGGCACGTACTGAATAGCAAACTGCACTTTAAGGATCAAACCTGACACTCGGAGCCAGGCATGACAGTGCAAACCTACGGTGAAAGCTGAGCTCCGACCAGTAGTGTCCACTGCATCGTACGTGGCACAAAGCATGTACCAACTGGCCGAACTAGCAGAACGGACTAGATCAGCCACTTCCTGCTTAGTCTGAGACTCAGGAAGGGAGTCTAACTTGGCTTCCACCTCACTCAGGATTGTCTTCTGGTAATCCCCCATATGAGTGACATAATTCAGGCCCCAGTTCTCAGAGTGGAAGAAGCATACACCTTCTTCCCATACTGGTCCAGAAGACAGGATTCCTTGTCTGGTGGAGATGAGCTCAGATGTTTGGTGTTCGCCAACTGGCCTGAGCAGCGCTAATCATGACTGAGTCAGCTTTGGGGTGTGTATTCAAGAAATCCACACCCTTCGGAGCCTGATATAGCTTGTCCACCTTCCTCGGAGAAGGGCTGAAGCTGATGATTGTTTCCAAATAGTGAAAACAAGGTCCGCATGAGGCTCTATCCAGGGTGGAATAGATGTTGGAGGGGTTTCGGGCAGATCCAGGTGAGCAGCGAGTTTCTTCCACTGTGGATCCGGCTCCAGAGATTGCCACTGATGAACCGCCTGGATCTTTCTAAGCAACTCCAGAAAAGAAGGATCTTCCAGAGGAGACTTCGGAGGAGTCCTTGGCCCGGGATGGTCTGGAGTGCGTGGCTCATCTGGATCGGAGCACCCGCTGGAATCAGAGTCCGGGGTCGAGGGGTTGGGGAGAACAACCCCATGGGAACCCCTCGGGGAAGTGTGTTCTCCCGAGCCTGAGGGCTCACCTCTGGCGTCGGGTAAAGGGGAGGGAAGGAGTCTCTCATCTCCGGGAGTCCGGAACTAGGTCAGGCGTCTGCAGGCGGCTCTTCACCTCCCTGATGAGCTGAGCCTTGGCCTCAGCCCACCAGGAAGCCAGTCTCCTTCAGGTCCATCGGTGGCTGTGGGGGGTGGTGGTGGAGGAGGGTATCCATAAGGTGAGTATCCGTATCCTGACGGCGGGAAGCCCGGCGTCGGGTACTTAAGCACCGGCTACTGCAGTGTCTGATAGGCCAGCGTCTGGTACTGCGGCGTGGGATACTGTGGTCCCGGGTAGGACGGCGGTGGATAAGACTGGGTCGGATATCTGGGCACCAGGGGCTCGGACGGGGCATAAGGCCCTGGGAAAGGCCCTGTTGGCGGGCCAGGTGGGCGTCGTGATAGGCCGGCATCAGAGGGTCTGACATCAGGTCGTCCGGCCTGACGGTAGCGTACTAGAATCCTCATTGTCGCCTGGGGAAGGGGGACTGTAGTCCCCTGGGTCTAAGAAAGGAGACGCTGGAGCCTCTGACAATAATGGCGAGCCGGGAACGGCAGACTTGACAGGGTCCGGCGTGTGCTCTGCGCTGCCGTCCGCCGGAGGCGATGTCCGCCTTACCGGCAGGTCGGGCGGTGTCGGAGGCCGGCGTCCAATTGGACCCAGCTCCCGAAGAAGGCTGCGAGGAAGGAGTGGTCTTGGCGGGAGTTTTCAGGGCCGTGTACTGCCCTGGAGGTCGGGTGTCTTAGCGGCCTTGACCGCGCCAGACGAAAGGCCGCACAGTGGTGGGCTTCTGGGCAACTGCCTCTTTGTCCCGGAGGGCTCAGGCGGGCCCGAACACGAAGCCCGACAGGAGGGAAGACACCGCCACCTTAGAAACCTCCAAGGCGGCCGACGAAGAACGGTCCCCGGGGAGGCGTTACTTGGAGCACGGCAACTCCAGCCGAAGTCGTGGTGGCCGTGGAAGTGGAGTCCCAGTGCTTCTCCTCCTTCTTACGGTGACCCTCAGGGCAAGTTGAAGCCTGCCTGAGCAGACATCAGGAAATCAATGACTGCTTAGTTCTGTGACTCCAGATCGACCTCAACAAGATATAAATTCATCAACAGAGTAAAAGAGTGCATTCGCCAGCTAAAGCAGCTAGATCGAAAACCACAAACCCTCGACACCCAGAGACACCGGTTTCAAGGCTATGGAAGCTCCTAATCAGAGAGAAATCTAGCAACCCTTTTGCCGAGGAGGCCGCAAGGGAAAACGTATCCCCCGAGCTTCAGACCGACACGGCAGACAAGGACCTCATGGCTACGATCCTGCAGATGGCCCAAACCATAGAAAAAATCGAAAGACCCACAGAAATAAAATCGAACATCAGCAATATTGAACATTGAGCTGACCAACTGGAACTCTGACTGACCACTGTCACTGAACAAACAGACTGACAGGATCGTCTTATATTATATTTCCTCTCCAGAGAAAGAACTGAACCACAAAATCGACGACTTGGAAGGTTGTAGTAGGAGACAAAACATAAGAATATACGGGATCCCGGAGGGTGCTGAAGGTAAAGCCCCAAATGTTATCTCCTTTTTCTAAGCTGTGCTCAGAAATGCTTTGGGCCTCCCGCAGGACTTTGACTTAATCATGGGCAGAGCCCATCGCTCCCTAGCCCCTAAGCAGTCCAACGCAGGTGCCCGACCTCGATCCTTCGTAGTCAGACTAACACGCCATGCGATGAAGGAGGAACTGTTCCACAGGGCCTGGAAAATGAAGGACATCTCCTTCCAACAAAGTCGAATCTCCCTGGACAACGACAACACCACACAAGTGCAAGAAAGAAGGAAAAAAACTATGGCCCATAATCAAACAACTGAGGGGCAGAAACCAAAAAGCACAGATCCTGTACCCTGTGCGTCTCCGGGTAGAGACAGACCGAGGCCCTAGAATCTGATGATTTGCTAGCTGCACAAACCTACCTGCAAAACATGGGTATCTCCCTCCCTCCATTGTACAAAGAACAAATGGAGAAAGAGCTGTTTCGCTCGGTGTGGTCTGTGGCGCAGAAGGTTACAAGCGTAAAGGCATACAGCAATTTGATCCGCAGACCAGTCTCCGAGCTGATGTATCTGCGATCCTGAAGCCATTCTATTCTCCCTCTAGACCCGAGGCAAATCATTCAGACACCACTTGAACAATAATGAACGATGCTCCGCAAATATCCTTTTACCTGTGAAATCCTTCTGCCTCATTCTCCTAGGGGTCTGTAAACTAACTTGATATGTCTTCATGATCGCGACCCACCCCCTGACACCTAGGTAACGGAGAACTCACTGTTGACTTTTCCAGAACAGCTCCCTCGGTCTGGGACTGTATTTCAGGACAGTCTACTGTTCTTCGGTGGGGGCAGAACTATCTCGTGTATGGAACTCTTTGGAAGCTCACACAAGGACATTTTGAGCTCGGGCAGCATCTTCTCCCAAGATCCCATGTGTTCATTACATTAATTAGGTGCTGCGAGTGGCATTTATTGTTTACGGTTTAATGCTTTTTTTTGTGCTCGGGCAACATCTTCTCTTGAGCTCCCATGTGTTCATTACATTTATTAGAGGTTACAAGTTGCATTTACTGTTGACTGTTTAATGCTATTTCTCTTCATGCAGGCTCGGGATTGAGACTAGGCTCCCTCCTCTTACATTGGGAACCTTAAGTAAACTAGGCTCTCGTGTACCCGACGAGCAAAAGTCTAGGGGATACCCCGGATGATGCGGCTCGGAGATGAGCCCATAATTACCACCTGGAGAGACAGGGCGGGTACCCTCATCCCGAGCTCAGCCCACTTAGAATGGCTGCAACACAGGGTCGAACTAATAACAGGAGGAAGTTTTCCACCTCAAAAAGGGATCATTCCGGTACTATGAAAGGCAGTACAACCTATTCAGCCTCATAAACCTAACGTAGTTTGTTCTCTGGAAAGTACGAGGGATGTTCGCTAGAGTATAAACATACCCGATTTCATTTGACTGGTATTAGGCATGTAAGAGGAGTGCACCCTAGGTGCCAAACTTGGCTGCTAGACCTTGGAAGCCTGTCTATCAGTAGACTAAGCCACATTTAAAATACTATGTATATAGTTTGCTCTGAAATTAGACTAGTATTTGGATAATTGTAAGTTTGTTGTGAATTCACTTAGAACAAATTGAGCCTGCCTGCCTATTGGTCAATACTGAAGTCAAAATCTAAGCCATAGATAGACGCCTAGATTTATATAAGTAGGAGAAAGAGATCATGCTACCTGTAAGTGTGAAAGTTCTAACATGTAATGTAAATGGTCTTAATAGCCCAATCAAGAGGAAAAGAGTGCTAAAGTTCCTTAGAGAGCAGCATAGCCATTTTGTCTTCCTGCAGGAGACGCACCTCGCACCCCACTAAGCTTAAAAACAAGGCTTACCCCAGAGTTTATCACGCATCGCTGGATAGGGGTAAGAAAAATGGGGTAGCATTGTTAGTTTCGGACTCCATCCCGTTTGAAGAGGAGTCTGTGGTGGCTGACCCAGCGGCAAGTTTGTCATCGTCATAGGCAGAGTTCAGGACACTTATGTGATGTTGGCCAACGTCTATGCCCCTCCAGGCTCTTCTTTCACTTTTTACTCAGAACTAATCAAGACTATCCTAGAGAAAACTAAAGGAACACTACTTTTGGGAGGCAACTGGAAACTCGCTTTGAACAGACAGACAGACACTACATCCCAAATCCCCACACAGAGTACCAGGACTGCCAAACTCTTCCATCAGTTTCTGGGGGAGGTAGGCTTAAAAGATAACAGGAGAGAAAGATATCCCCAAGCAAGAGACTACACATGCTATTCCCCCAGGTATAAAATTTATTCTAGGTTAGACATGTTTTTGACACATGTTGGAGACCTCCCCAGCTTTGGTCATCTATTGGTGGGAACCGCAGTTCACTCAGACCACCAACCCCTATTCCTGGAATGGGACCTTGACTTGCCGAGAAGGAAAATCCAATGGAGGCTAAATGCCTCCCTCCTGAGAGATAAAGGCACAATAGAAAAACTCTGAGGTAGTCGCCCAGACACTAACACATAACTCCGGGACTGATACTGCCCCCCAAATAGTTTGGGACACAATCAAAACTATGATGAGAGGGAAGCTAATCGCTTTCGGGACCTGTAAACAAAAGGAAAGGAAAAACCAGTTAGAACAGTTGAACATTCGTCTTGGAGATCTAGAATCTCAGCAGAAAGTAAGAGGGACGAAACAGTTAGCTGATCAAATTAAAAACACCAAAACCCATCTACAGAGACTCCACCACCTAGAACTAGAAAAATCACTTGGCTACCTTTGGCAGTCTTATTATGAAGGAGGGGCATGGGCGGCCAAAGTGTGGGCCTTTAAGCTCTGACAGAGACAGGCCAGGGCTGCCATCACAAAGATAAAACACCCCAAAACTGGAACCCCAATTTATAAACATGATCAAGTGATGGATACTTTTGTGAGATACTATAAGCAGTTATACCAGCCCCAACACGAGTCCCCCATGTCAGAGAAAATTCACTTCCTCGAATCCCTAAACCTGCCGACCCTCACCCAAGACCAACAAACTGCCCTGGCCGCTCCCATAAACCTTGCGGAGCTTGAGCAGGCCATCACACGTTCTGAATCGAGAATGCAGGCCCGGATCGATTCAGTGGGGATATATACAAAAAACTTAGGAAGGTGCTGGCCCCCCACCTGCTCCGTGTCTTTAACGAGATTTGGACAGGGGGGCGGCACCTCCCTTATGGGACTATGCCAGTATCTCAGTAATGCATAAACAGGGTAAGGACCCCACTGAATGTAGCTCATACAGACCCATCTCGCTCCTTACTGTTGATTACAAAATCTTTACTTCTATCTTGGCCACCAGATTGTATGCTTTCCTTCCATATTTAATTAACAAGGACCAAACAGGTTTTATTACAGGCCGTCAAGCCCCAGCTAGTATTAGACGTACCATTAATATCATAAACAGAATCCAACCCAGCTTGTCTGAGCCTCGACACCGAAAAGGCGTTTGATAAGGTGTCATGGCCCTTCCTATTTGCCGCCCTAAAACACTTTGGCATTCCCCAGACCATGATAGATACACTTTGGCATTCCCCAGACCATGAGAGATACTCCTAAGACTTTATATGCAGCCCCACAGGCCTACGTCAGATTGAATGGGAACATATCAGTCAGGTTCTTACTCGGCCGAGGGACTAGACAGGGATGCCCCCTATCCCCCTTATTGTTTGCCCTATATATAGAACCATTAGAATCTGCCATAAGGGGGAAACCTGGAGGTGGAGGGCATTAAGATAGGAGACACCGAACACAAGATCTCACTATACGCGGACAATGTCCTGCTTTACATCAGACCCCGATAAGTCAATCCCTAAAATCTGGAATCTACTCGCAGAATTTGGCTCTCATGCAGGATATACATTAAATAAAGAGAAAACAGAAATTCTGAAATTCTTCTACAGTCCCTTCCCAGAAGTAACTCGGATATTACCATTAAATTGGAATAAACAAAAAATTAAATATCTTTGGATACAACTCACAAAACACTTAGGGAGACTATTTGCTGCAAACTATGGCCCACTCTAGACCCAACCCTTACAAGACTTTGCCAATTGGCAGCTCCTCAAATTACAACTTTACTCTAAAATACAATCTATCACTTTAAACATCCTTCCCAGGTTTTTATATCTCTTTCACTCTCTCCCAATAATTATCCCAAAGAAACATTTCAAAGACTGGCAGAAATTGATTGATTGGGAAATTTATCTGCACCAGGGCAGACCTAGGGTAAGGCTGGCGCTGTTACAGGCAGACAAGATGGATGGTGGGAGAATGGTCCCCAATTTAGAAGATTACTGTATGGCAGCCTACCTGAGGAATGCTCTCTTAAGGACCACCAAGACGTACGAGGCTTACCAGAGAGACATGGAGACTATCATGTCTGAGGGCCCCCCCCTTGGAGCAAGGGTCGCTGATGTCTCTTTGCACATGGGGACAGAGCCTACACTGACGGCAGTCGAAGGCACTCTAAAAATTATCCACAGATTGTGGGCCAAATATGATTTAGTCAAGGAAATCTGGCCACTACACTGGTTTACTTGGTCGGAACATTTCCTCCCAGCCAAGATGGACCACTCATTCAGAAAGTGGGCCAGACTGGGCTTTACCAGTCTAGGGCAGATGACCTCTGGAGACGCAATATTGGATTTCCATACTATCAAGCAAACATACCACTTAAGAAACCAAGACCACTATCGCTACCTACAGATCAGAACGCATATCCAGTCACTTAAAAATCCTCAGGGTCTGAAACCCCAAACACAGAACCTCTTGGAGGTTATAAATTCTATACACAAGGGAACCCTCAGGAAAGGCCACATCTCAGCCTGGTATAGAGCCATGAGACTACTTCGATCGAGAGAATCGGCCTGAACCAAAACCAAATGGGAACAGGAAACGGGGCTAACAATATCTGATGTAGTGGCGTGCAATATTCCAGACGGTAAATAAAACTACTCTCTCACCCAACTGGCAAGAATTCGCCTGGAAAGTGAGGGTGAGATTCTTTGACACACCTGAAAGTCAGAGCAGGTGGGGCAGAGGAGTAGCCTCGCACTGCTGGAGGGGATGTGGTGCCCAAGTGGCATATCACTCTCGCATCTTTTGGGAGTGTGAGGCTCTTCACCCCTTCTGAGAGGGGGTTTCTAGAACTATGGAGACCTTCTCCTGTACCACACAACTTGCAATAAAGAATTTAGCCCTGGGGATACCTCCTGAGGGGGTGAGTGATGCCTACAGCGTGTATCTCTGGGGTGTATTGCTGGCAGCGGCCCACAAATCAATCACTAGGAAGTGGCTGTCTCCCAGCTTGCCTTATCTATCTCAGTGGTATTCCATCATAAAAGAAATAAGAGAAATGGAAGAATTAACACAAGATAAATTATAAGATGAATAGCTATGTCTGTAAATGGACCAGATGGAGCCAGGGATTGGGTTTTTAGGTGGATTTTTGAGAGAGAGAAGAAGAAGAACTAGAGCACTAGTTCCATAGAGAAGGACTAAGCTGAAACTTATGAGGGAAATGAGATAAAATATGGTAAATTTAGCTTGTATGGCTTTAATGACTTGGTGTTTATGAAATATACAAATATGTGCATTATGTATAACTTGTTATGGTATGCAAACTCTGAAATTTTAATAAACTTGAATTAAAAAAAAAAAAAAAGGCTGCCTGAGCTTCTTCAGCTCCTTCTCCGTGAAGGACATCTTCTTCAGGATGTGGGCCTCCAGGGACTGCTGCCTCTTTGCGGGTGGCGACTTTAAATTGTTGACAGTGCTGGCACTTCTCCACGGGGTGATCTGGGCCTAGGCAGAAGAGGCACTGGGAGTGTCCGTCCTTGTGTGGGAGCTGGGCGCCGCAGGAATCGCACTTACAGTGCCTTCAGAAAGTATTCACCCCCCCCCCCCCTTGGATTTTGTCACATTTTGTGATGTTGCAAACTCAAAATACATTTATATGGGATTTTTTTGTCACGTGTCTACACAAATTACTGTAACGTCAAAGTGGAATGAAACTTCTGGAATTTTTTGTACATGTAATTTAAAATAAAAACCTGAAATGTCTTTGATAAGTATTCACCCCTTTGCTATGGCACTCCAAATTGAGCTCAGGTGCATCCAGTTTCCTTGTGAGATCACTCTAAAACTTGAATGGAGTCCACCTGTGGTCAGTTCAAATGGTTGACATGATTTGAGAGGAAATACACCTGTTTATGTAAGGTCCCACTGTTGACAGTGCATGTCAGAGCAGAAACTCTGCCATGAAGACCAAGGAGCTGTCCGTAGAACTCTGATAGAATTGTGAGGAGGCATAGATCTGGGGAGGGGTATAAAAACATTTCTAGGGTGTTGAAAGTTCCCAGGAGCACAGTCAAGTCCATCATTAGGAAATGGAAAGATTATGGAACCACCCAGACTGTTCCTAGAGCAGGCCGTCCTCCCAAACTGAGCAACCGGGCAAGAAGGACCTTGGTCAGGGAAGTGACCAAGAACCCAATGACCACCCTGACAGAACTACAGAGTTCCATGGCTGAGATGGGAGAACCTGTCCAGAGGACAACAATCTCTGCAGCACTTCACAGATGTAGCCTCTATGGGAGGTGGCTGAGCGGAAGCCACTCCTGAGAAAGGCCTCATAATAGCATGCCTGGGTTTGCAGAAGGCACGTGGCAGACTCTGAGACCATGTGGCAAAAGATTCTCTGATCTGATGAAACAAAAATTTAACTCTTTGGCCTGAATGCAAAGTGCTATGCCTGGCACAAACCGAACACGGCTCATCACCCGTGTAACACCATCCCTACCATGAAGCATGGTGGTGGCAGCATCATGTTATGGGGATGCTTTTCAGCGGCAGGGACTGGGGCACTTGTCAGGATAGAGGGAACAATGAGTGGAGCCAAATACAGGCACATCCTTGAGAAGAACCTGCATCAGTCTGCAATAGACCTTGGACTGGGGTGAAGATTTACGTTCCAACAGGACAACAACCCCAAGCATACAGCCAAATCAACAATGGAGTGGCTTCAGAACAAGAAGGTGAATGTCCTTGAGTGGCCCAGCCAAAGCCCAGACTTGAATCCCATTGAGAATATGTGGAAAGCCTTAAGATTGCGGTTCTCGCGCTCCCTATCCAACTTGACAGAGCTTGAGCAAATCTGCAAGGAAGAATGGTGAAAATCCTCAAATCCAGATGTGCAAAGCTGATACAGACATACCAAGAAGACTCAAAGCTGTAATTGCCAAAGGCGCTTCTACAAAGTATTGACTCGGGGGTGAATACTTAAGTAAACAAGATATTTAAGTTTTAATGTTTCATAAATTTTGTTACACAATAAAAATATTTTTGGCCCTTCAAATTGTTGAGTATGCTGTGTGAATCACGGGGAGAAAAAATAATTTCAATGCATTAAAAATTCTGGTAGTAACGCAACAAAATGTGACAGAATCCAAGGGGGGTGAATACTTTCTGAAGGCACTGTATTTTTATGTGAATCGGATGGAGTAGGGGACGACATGCACGGCAGATAAATGATTTTTAGTGAGAAAATCGAGAGAAAACTGTAACAAAACCAACGAACGAACTGACTGAAGCAGTGAACTTAACCGCGAGACACTGTCGCAAGCTAACGGTGGGAAAGAACTGGAAGGCAGGCGTGGCGGACCGCCCCTTTATACCGACGTCTGTCACCTGACGTGGGGGCGGTCCTCCGCCAGAGACTGCTAGCTAGAAATTTGTCCGTGGGGTCCTGACGCCTGACTGCTTCAGTCCTGTATGTAATTACCTGCTGTCAAAGCCCTCTCGAAGTAAGATCTTCTCTTTCTCTTGTGGCTTGAGGAATGCTGATCCTCCTTGTCCGAGGATCTGCTCCTGTATTGGGATTTTTTCTTTATCGTGATGTGAGGACAGCTGCCCCTCTCTGGATGAAGACGGGGACTAGGTCCTCTTTCTTTTCACCTTCTTGTGAGGTCTCACATCTGGTGATCCCAGAGGTTGCCAGTGGAAGCATTTAGGTTCCAGAGCAAAGGCCCTATTTAGCTTATCTATGAGGTCGGGGGCTGCGGGCTTCTAGGTCTCCCTGGTGGCTGCAGCTCTCTCAGACCTGATGGCTGCTGCCCGCTCAGATCTGTCTGTCTCTTGGCTGTCTGGGCCGAGGAAAGGGAGGCGTCCATCATTTCCTCCCCATTTGCAGACGCTGCCTTCTCACTTTTTTGTGCATCTTTTTCTCCCTGGTCCCCACCAGTCGGCATGCCTTCTCAGCCATCCTCCCGGCCCCACACCTGAGATCAGGCCACTGTCTCAGACATTCCCCACGGCTCCCCCTCCGTGGCAGGGCGGTGAGGAGCCCCCAATTCTACTCACCTCGAACAGGAACCAGATTGTCAGGGGAGCACCATTCGAGTCAGTGCCTGCGGAGGGTGGCTGTTCATACGGCACGACCTGGGACCTTTTTCCTGTTTCTCCCATGAGAGTGGGGCATGCAATGATGCCAGTGCAGAGGGCGCGCACGCGTCCGCTCCTCCAGGCGCCTGCCCCACTTGGTTCCTTCTTGCAGTATCTGTGCTCTGCCCCTAGCCACCGAGAGTCAAACCTGCATCGACTAATGAAATCCCCCCTCCCGGAGAGAGAGAGAGAGAGCAGTCTGGACGCTCAATCCCTCTTCACCCTGCCAATCCCGGTGGCCTGTGCCCGTTCCGAACATGGGTTGCCGGCGCATGGCGGCGAGAAATAGGTGACCGGTGCCTCAGCCCTCAGTGCCACCAGGCCAGCCCTGCCTTCTCACATTTTAGGCAAGCGGACCTGCGAAAGTGATTAGAAGAAGGGATTTTCAGTGCTGGCATTTTCTGCCCCTGGCAGGCTTGTCTGAGGCCATGACTGAAAATGGCTCTAATCCCCTTTGATTCCTCATACCCCCTGTCACAAACCCACTCAGCAGGTCAGCCTTCTACTCCCAAAGTGCCAACCTCCGAGCGCAGTCTTGTGAACAGTTTACAGAAACAGGGTAACCCTCCTGTCTGTTTTATGGGTTCAAATCAACCTTTGGTCTCAAGCCTTGGAGGGATTCAAACTGTGAACCTCTTGCTAGCATACCCAATGCACAGGCTCAGATATTTCTGTCTTCAGGGGGCCAGATATCTTTGCCTATGGGCACCTAACCAGGTGTACAGAAATGAACCCTTAAAAACTGTGTAGTAAAAGACCTCAGATTAAAAACGCTTACCTTTTTCCAGTTTGGTATCACCATTCAAGCTTATATACAGTGTCTGCTTTTACCATATATACTCCACTTGTGAAAGGAAAGAAATCGAAGATGGACCAAGTAGGCTCTAAAGAATTTTACTGAAATAGAATACAGAATATGTAAAACAAAAAATACAGAACCAATATCACAACCATACAAATCTTTTAAAAGAACAAGGTTTAAACAGTGCAATTTCTACTGCAGTACTTAACTTTGACTCTCTCTAAATACTTGCTTAAAGTGCTCATGGATGTTTCTCTGTCTGTCTAGATAGAAGTGTCTCTGTGAAGTAAAACAGAATATTCCTTAAAGAAAACTGTATTTGCCAACCCCTTTGTGTGAGGTCACCTAGCAACTCCTCTTTCAAAAGATATAAAAAAATATATCTATACAAAAACAGGACGTATTTTCAAAGTATTAAATTCTGTAATCCTCAGCACAACTCATTTCTCTTTCAAATGACATTTCTTTGATCTGTGATCAGTTTCCCCTCTCACACAGACACCAAAGCATTTATGATTTCGCACCAGAACGTCAAAATCTGCTCTTCCTCCTCTAAGTGTTGTAAAAGTTTATGAATTTCCCTATTAGCAACTACAGCTATAATTAACTTAAAGTCTAATTAGCTTCTGGCCTTCCAGGTAATACCTTGTATCTAAAACGTGTGTGTGTGATATCTCACATGCTGTTTCAGCATTTCTCAAGAGAGACAGTCCATAACCCATTTTTATATTACAAAAAAATGATACAGTGATCAGATCCAGCTGTCCAAGTGTCGCAGTCTCCACCTCCCTGGGCAGTGCATTCCATGGCTCCACCACCCTTTCAGTGACATAACATCTCCTCCTCTCCCCTCTGAGCCTGCCCCCTTCCAGCTTACACCTGTAGCCTCTTGTTGCCCCACCCTCCTTCCTTTGGAGCACCCTGACTGGGCCTCCTTTATTGATCCCTTTCGTGTGCTTACAGACCTCTATCATGTCTCCCCTCTCCTCCAAGGTGTACATATCAAGAGCCTTGAGCCTCTCCTCATAGGTCCTCTTCCCCAGGCCCCAGATCATTTTGGTGGCCCTCCTTTGGACCCTCTCTAGGAGTGTAATGTCCCTCTTTAAATGTGGTCTCCAAAACTGTATACAATACTTAAGGTGTGGCCTAACCAAGCAGTTGTACAGTGGAAGGATCACTTCCGCCTTTTTGGAGGTAATCCCCCTGGCGATGCATCCCAGCATCCTATTTGCCCTTGCTGCTGCCCTCCTACAGCTCTCCTAAGTTGTTCATTTTGACATCTACCACTACCCCCAGGTCCCTCTCACCCTCCATGACTTGAATCATGTCTCCTCCCAGGGTATACCCCTGGCCTGGATTTCTGACTCCCAGGTGCAGAACCTTGCACTTCCCCGCATTGAATTTTAGTTTCCATTTTCCCGACCACCTTTTCAGAGCCTCCAGATCCTCCTGCAAGGCCACCCTCCCCTCCTCCCCATCCACCTCTGCACCCAGCTTTGAGTCATCTGCAAAGAGACTCATCTCACTCCTGATTCCCCTCCTGATGTCTGAAATATAGGCGTTGAACAGGAATGGCCCCAGCACTGACCCCTGGGGAACCACACTAGTAACCCACCTTGGAGATGAGGCTCTCTCTCCAACCACCACCTTCTGAGTAACGCTCAGAGAGCCAATTTTCTATCCATCTTAACAACTGTCTTTCTACCCCCATTTCCTTCAGCTTTGCCAGCAGGCCACTAGGGGGTACTGAATCAAACGCCTTGCTAAAATCCAGAAAGAGGATGTCCACTGGCCTACCCTGGTCCAGGGCCCTCGTCACCCAGTCATAGAACTCTGCAAGATTTGTCTGGCACGATCTTCCCGTGACAGAGCCATGCTGCCTATCGTACAAGTACCCAGTTTGCTCCAGTAACCCCCTTAGCCTTTCCTTGACAATACCCTGCGTCACCTTGCCGACCACCGATGTCAGGCTAATGGGCCTGTAATTTCCTGCATCCTCTCTTGACCCCCCTCCCATGGATCGGCACGACATGGGTCACCCTAGAGTCTTGGGGCACCCACCCAGTCCTCAGAGAGATGTTGAAAAGCTCCACTAGAGGGACTGCCAGGACATCCGCCAGTTCCCTCAGAACTCTGGGATGTATCTCATCTGGCTCAGGTGCTTTCTCCATCCGAAGAGGACCTGATGGCTTCCCTTACTCTCTCTACTGGGATTTCAGCCTCCATGTCCTCCCCCTTTTCACCATGCACTGCTGGGCCCCCACCTGTCTTTGGTGGCCACTCCCTTTCCTCAGACCCATCAGGGCCCTTGGTCTCTACTGGTCCCACCCCTTACTCCAGTTTGCCCCTGCTCCCCTCTCAAGACATAGCCCCTCCATACCCCTTGGTAAAATGGAGGCAAAGTACTCATTTAGGACTTGTGCCTGTTCCCCCACCTCCTGTGCCCAACCATACCCATATCTTGCTGATCTTCCCCCTTACTTTCCTTTTTTCCCCCCTCTGTATCTAAAGAACCCCTTGTCCCCCCTCCGGATCCCACTGGCCAAGGACTGCTCCTTTTTTGCCTTAGCTGCTCTCACCACCCTGGTGACTCTCTTGGCTGTCTGCTCATATTCCTCCTGATCCCTTTCACTCCTTGACCACTTGAAGCGCCTATAGGCCGCCTTGTTTTCCCTCACCATTTCCTGTACCTCCCGGGTCCACCAGCAGGGTTTTCTGGTCTTACTGAACTTGCGCCTTTCCCTTGCGCAGCATCTGGTAACTTCCTGTATTCCCCTCCTAATGATCCCCCACCTGCTGTCAGCATCCATATCCGACCTTATCCTGGCCAGACTATCTTTAAAGATCCTTCCCATCTCCCTGAAGTCTGCACCCCTAAAGTCGGTTACTACTGTGCTTGTTCGGCTTTCCTCCCCCCTAGGTCCAGGAAGAACCAGACAGTGGCGTGATCACTCCCAGCCAACGGGTCCCTCACCTCTAGGCCTCTAATCTGATCACTGTCCGACGGGACCACTTCCAGTGTCCGGGCCTCCCTAGTTGACTCACCCACCTATTCTGTCAGAAACGCATCCTGGAAAACATAGTTTAGCCCTCCAGCTTTAGGTCCCACTCATTCTCCTCACCAGCCTAGTTGATCTCTCTCTCTCTTATCCCCCTGTCTTATCAACACTAGGCCCGTCCATCCCCTTATTCTTCCTTTCCCAACCTCGGATAGGAGCTCACTACCCTGGGTTGTGACATCCTGCCATGCCCCGTACTTTATAGCATTCAATCCCAGGGCTCACACATACTCCTTTTCTCCATCCACCTTCTCTATATCCTGTTTTACCAACTCCTTTCTGTGCACCGTGCCCTTCTAGCCTTTCTCCTCCTACCTCCCTCCCTCCCTTTCCCCCCCTACCTGGTGTATATTTTTATTTATTTTTTTTCTTCCGTTACTTCCTCCTGCAACCTTAGATAACCTGCTTTATCTTCCTATAGACACTTCTACATTTGTAAATACCGTGTAATCTGTACAATATCTGTATAAATTCTATGTACATATGAACTTCTTTTTCTTCCTCTCTGTAATTTATCTGTATTGCCTTGTAAATACCTGTGTTGACCTGTATATACAATTGTTCATGCTCCATCCATGTCCATCTTGCAAATGAGCTTCTGCTCAACAATGAACGCCTGATTAAATAAAGACTTGATTGATTGCTTGCTTGCTTGCTCGCTCTCTGGCCACTTGTGATGTCATAGTCCCCCAGTCTGTTCTGGCATTATTATTACCCTTCCCTTTACTAATCTACAGTGTCCCTCGAGATTTGCCACCAAACTTTCTTCTAGGACCTCTGCCAGTGTTGGTGGTCTGTATACCACTCCGACCTTTACTCTCTTACCCCGGTGCGTCAGCAAGGTGACCCAAATAGCCTCAACATTCCCCTCTTCTGCCTCTACCCCTCCAATACCCATGCCATTTCTGACTAACAGTGCTACACCACCACCCTTTCCCTCCCCCCCTATCTTTTCTGAACATAGTTTAGCCCTCCAGATTTAGGTCCCACTCATGCCATTGAGTGGCCCAGGTCTCGGTGACTGCTGCTACATCTGCCTCCCTCTCAACTAGCATCGCGTGGAGCTCAGGCATTTTATTTCCTAAGCTCCTGGCATTTATCAGGACCACTCGCCACCCATTTTCCCTCCTCTCCTTTCTCCCCCTTGAGCTCCCATTTCTCAGCTCCTGCACCCTACCTGGTGACCCTTTTTTCATATCTCCTTAGTACCCTAGAGAAGTGGAGACCATGTCCCTCATTTATCTTATCTGCTGGCATTGCCCTTTTTTTGATCCCTCCCCCCTTCACAAGTTTAAACCCCACCTTTCATTGATGAACCCAGCTAGTTTGAGCTTTAGGATTTCCTTCCCCTTCAAATTAAGGTGGAGCCTTTCCCTAGCATACAGCTCCTTATCCTCCCAGGCCCCCCCCCCAGTCCCCCACCAGGCCATACCCCAATTCCCCACACCACTCCTTAAGCCACTGATTTATCTCCCTAATCTTCATCTTGTTTTTCCCACTAACCTTTGGCACCGGCAGGATTTCCGAAAAGGGGATCTTACAGCCTATGGAAAGGCATACCCTGGCCAACTCCTGGAACCTTGCATGAATTTCTAGTTTGCTATTACCATGTATGATGATCGTCCCCAAGTGCACTAGAATGTCTGGGGTCCCCCCGCATTCCCTTGGCAGTGAATACAACTCGTGGTTGGCATTGTCAGCCGGCCCAGTGGTGCTGAGGGTTGATGTGCTGGATGCCACACCTCGCGCCACGCTGGCGACCCAGGTTCGGGAATGAGCTCGGGTTGGCGGGGGGGGGAGAGAAGATTGAGCATCCGTGGGACTGCTCTCCTCTCTGCTGGGGGGATGCAGGGTAACCCAGTATGGCAGCGGCCCTAGTAGAGACGGTGGCACCTCACTTATGGAGCTCGGCTACAGTAAGGGCGATGTCAGGCAGCTGCCTTGCTGGCGTGGGTTGGGGGCACCTACATCAGGGCTGGCGGCATTGCATGTCAGCGTCGATGGGGAGGGGTTGACCATGAACACAGGAAAAACCCGGCTCTAAGGATCAGGCGACGGCACTGATCCTCCATGCCCTATGCCAGGGTTTCCCTGGCTTGCCTTCAATTTCCCCGGGGCCCACTCTTCGATGTCAGAGTCTGCCTTGAAGAGTGCCACAAGTAGGAGAGGGGCGACCCACCCCAGATAGGGTTAGCCGGGATGCTGGCGTCGGCGCAGAGGGAGAGAGGAGGCATAGCGTGGGATCCTCAGGCAGGCAGGACAAGGAAGGGATGCCTGAGAGAGGACCTTGGAGCTGCGACAGGAGCGAAACAAAGTTGACAAAAAAAAAAAAAAATGTTTGGCCTTTTGCACTGTCAGGCCTGGGTGGCATTTGGTTCTGATCAGACCGGTTTTACCCTCCTCCTGCCCCTCCCACTGTATGCCTCTGATCATGGAGTCCCCCAATAGTAGTACTCTAACTTCCCCCTTGCCTTCCTGTTCACCCCTTGGGTTCCCCCTGCTTCCATGCCCCTCCTCATGCCTTCTTCTGGATTCTCCCCTCAACCGACTCTTCGCAGCTCCCACAGTGTGGGTGTTGAAGGTAGCCCCTTTACTATTGTCTCTGGTCACCTCCTCTACCCGTGTCCTAGCCTTCTTTATCCCCCCACACTTTAGTATCTCTCTCTGTATCCCTTTCCCCACTCCTTACTAATCCATCCGTCCTATCCGTTTGCCTATTTGGCTTTCTGCTCGCTATCATCCCATTTACGTCCTGCGCCTGTTGTGCTTCCCTGTTCCATACCATCAGCTTCCTCCTTGTTTCCCTGATCCTCCTTTTTCTTCTCCCCTCCTACCCCTCTATTGTGCCCTTGACACTTGCTCTCTACACCCGTTCTATCCATCCCTGCTCCAGCTACACCAGCAGCATCATTTTCCTCCTCCTCCCCCACACACCCCTCTTCTACCAATGGGCATAGAGGGTTAAAACTAGTTGTGAGCCTAAGCCTATCCCCCAGTGCCCTCTCGTCCATACTGCCTCTCTCTGTTTCCTTTGGACACCCCCAGACTCTTGCCTACTGCTGTGGAAATTTCCACCTTTTGGGCCCCATCTGCCAGGGTCCCCAAGAGCCCCATGTATACCCCCTTTCCCTCCTCTCCTAGTGTGAGCACCTCTCTTCACTCCTTCCCCAGCTTGGGAGGCCCCAGCACTTAGTGCGTCCATGTAGGTGACCGCTTGCCTCCTACCTCTCCAGTTCTGCCCCCCCCCAACTGCCTTCGGATCCCCTCTACCTCCTCCTTAAGCTGTGCCAGCTGGTTGCACACTGGGCATCCCCCAAACTTCCAAGCCCAGTCCAGTATCATGGCTGCACTACACCCAACCGCCTGCCCAAAGATAACTGTTCTAGTGATATGCAGTCCCTTCTCCATCATCACAGCAGTCTTTTCTAGGCCAGATTATCAACTCAGTGGCTCTACAGTTTCTCGAGCTAGCAGTACCTATACCTAGGCGATTTCCCCCCTGTACAGCATGCAGACTTTTAAACTTATAATGCTTGGATGGCTGGACTTTTCCCCACCTGACTATTTGCCTTAAGTGTTGGCTTACAGGGGAAGATTACAACTCCCTAAGCTCCTCTCTCCCAGCCTTTAAACCCAACCCCAGTGGCTAGAACTACATGAGCTGCACCAGAAGCCTTTTCCTCTAATTGCAGGCAGGTGTTTCCTGTAAATTAGCTGTGCTCTGGGGAGGAGGGAGGGGTGGGGAGGGTGGGATTAGTGTCCACACTGACTCTCACGAGAGTGCATCAGCCCTGTGTCTGCCCCTCACTGCATCTCCAAGCACTGCAACCTCCTCCGGAGGAAGATCCCACACAAAACAATATTTATTAAACAATTGGCAGTCCTGCCCTTAAAGTCCACAGACTGATAAGAATATAAAGCTTATCCAGCTACTAAAATCCTTTCCCCAGCTGCTCAGCAAAAGCAGGTTCCCACAACCTCTACCAGCCCCAACTGTTTGCCAGACTGCGAGCATTTGTGTATATTATTTTCCATTGGCCAGATTTTGGTGCGTTAGTTGTTGGGCAAGGTCTGGCGTTTCCCCTGTGCGTTGTATGGGGAGCTGGACTTTTTTTCTTACCTGGTGATGCAAATGACCTACAAACATGCTGAACTCCTGTTTGACCACTAGCTGGGGGGTGGGGTGTTCTTTCCATTCGACGTATGGGGTGCTGCATCCCTCTCCCCATTTGCTAGTTAAAATATTTTGCAAAGACGTCAAACTTCTTCTGCCCCAATGCACTGACTCCCTCCTTAGTCAGATGCAGTCCATCAAATTTAAAGAACTTTCTCTCCCCAAACTGTTGCCAGTTCCCTTGGCACCAGCCCTTGAGCCACATGTTTAGCTCCCCTATTTCCCCTTCTCTGACCTTCTGTCCATCTGCTCCCCTCTCCCAGACTGGCAGGATCTCTGAGAAGGAGATGCCGGACGAAATGGATGATAGTTTGTCACCCAGCCTGGTCAGGTGTTCCTTGGTCTCCACAACTGACTGGCTGGTGAGATCGTTAGTCCCTATGTGTACCAGGACGTCTGTGTTTTCTCCTGCTTCCTGAACAGTTTTAGCAATGCGGTCAGTGTCTCTCTCCATGCTGATGTACCTGGGAGACATCTGACCATTATCCTTGGCTGGAGATAGGTATCAACTCCCAGAGTCATGGAGTCTTCTATAATCAGAAGTGTTTTGGATTTCCTTTTTGCTTTTTTTGTTTTGGTTCCTGTTTTCGGTGAGTTTTGTTGTGCTAGCTTTTGTGCTGCAGTGTCCTCTGCCCCTTTGTTTTATGTCAGAGATAGAGGCAGATACCTGTTTGTAGTTTTTATATGGTTTGTGGAGATAATATGTTGGAGAGCACAGAGTGATGGGGCACCCGATTTGCCCTTTCTAACCACCTGCCACCAACTACCCTCTGCAGTCGAGGTGCTTCTGTTGGATGTTGGGGAAATGGTGGGTGGTTCTTATAATATATTTACTCTTGAATATGCAATTTGAGGCGTGCAATCTCTGCCCATGCTGCTTGGAGCTGAGCCCTTAGATCTCCAATGGCCCAGCATGTAGGACAGTGTCCTAAATCCTGTAAAACTTGGCCCTTCTGAAAAGTGTTCCACAGTACCTACAGTTAATGATATCCATTCCAGATAAGTTACTGGGTTTATAACCTGGTCAGAGTAATTAGAAGGAAGAAAATGAAAGCAAAAGTTTGATTTTTGTGTTTTTTTTTTTTTTGTAACTTGTTATAACAAGCTTAACTTGGATAAGTCTGAGTTAATGAGGCTGTCTTGGAGGACTGGGATGGTACAATTGGCGGGGGGGGGGGTTCCGAGTGGTGGGGAGAGCAGGGGTCGAAATTAACATACCCAGCCTGTTCCAAATGCAAGTAGGAACAGGCTGGTGCAAGTAGTTTTATTTCTTGCCTGCACCATAGTGCATGTGGTGTGCTTTACTTTCTCGGGCTGCAGTTCCAAGAGGCGCCACTAGGAGTGCAGCATCAAGCACAGGCAGACTTTTTTTTTCTTTTTTTCGGGAGATGACGTCTGGACGTTGTGGTGATCGTGCGCGCGTGCTACTGTGAGGAAGACTCTGTAGCGAGCAGTGGTGACTAAGAGCCCGCCTCCCGAACAGGAGCTGCTGCAACATAAGCCAAGGCTTGGAGGAATGCTACAGGAAGGAGGCGGGCGACACGGCGCGGCAGCAGGAGCTATCGAAATGCAGAATTTGAAAGTGGACTGGCAGTGCCTGGCGTGCAGCATGTATGGCGCATTGGCGCTATTAATATTAATGACCCGCCAGGATGCTTTGGGTGATTGGGCTGGGTAGAAGGGGTTGGGAGGCGTGGGTACAGCACAGGGGCGGAGCGGAAGGGCTGCAGCAAGCAATCGGAGTTGTGCCAATGGGGGGAGGTGGGAATCAGGATGGTCACTCGGTGAGCAATAAATCAGGCTTGATTGGCATTTGGCAGCATGCTATCTACTGCTATGTTAACTCTGTTGTACCACATGTCTCTCTTTCTGTCACACATGTGGTACAATAAGGTTCACATAGCCATGCGTATCTGTTTGAACTACACAGTTGTGAGAGACTTTCTTGGAGTGCAGTCGCTAGGCGGGAAGCTCCGTGAAGGAATCAGACAAGTGCCACATATTTTTTCTGGGCCAACAAAAAAGCACATTTAGCTGTTTGTAGGCAGGAATAAGTGTTTAGCAAGATAAAGGTTGCAATTTAAGGTCAAAAAAATACTTATCTGGGGGAAATTAAGTGGTAGAAATTCAGAACCAAAGTAAATCGGGGCTTCACCACACCACCCCCAATAAAGGGTTTTTTCTGTCCTGTGATTTCATAGGACTTAATTTTACTACAACCTTTGATCCTGATTTTTTTGTGGACATAGTGGTGTTTATTTGCTTTTGTTTGTGGGGGCAGCAGCGCAGCTGTGAACAAAGCTCTTTAATATAGCAGGAGCTACAGCAGCAGTCAAATCCTTCACAGAGTGTGTGTGTCTGTGTGTGAGACAATCAGTCCCTCCCAGAGTCCCAGTCCAGCTTCTTCTTAGTGTGTGCGTGTGTGTGGTGAAAAAAGCCTGGAAATCATATAAAAAAAAAAAAAAAAAAGTACTTGTGTGATGAGTGAGTGAGTGTGTGATAAAAAATTTGAGCAAAGACTGCCTTTCAGTGTCATTGGCTGCAGCCTAAGCAAAGGGCTAAGGGCAGTTGCTGTTTATTTTCTAATTTAAAGGGTCAAAAGGAATTCTGCCTTGAAATAGCAAAGCAATTACGGGGTTCTCATCACTAACCCACTAGCCTATTTGCTCAAAGCCAGCCTGGGCAAAGAGCAGTTACATAAGACTGGGGAAAAAAGTAAGGGTCCACTTCTCTGCTTGTTGAACAATGTGGGTTTGCCCCTGTTCCCAATCCCACCACAACCTTGCCACATTCTGAGACTGAACTGATGAACCCGTCTGGTCTGGAGAACCCCCACTCATTTTACCCGAGGTGTGTGTGTGTGTGTGACGTCACCAGTCAGTCTGTCCAGACTCCGAGTCCAGCATCTGTCATAATCGGAGTAAAATAAATATATGGGTATATGCTGTAGCACTAAATAAATACTGCATGTAGAAACACAGATTTTGACAGGAGATAGGACTGCCTGGCTAAGGTTTACCTGGTCTACTCTATACTATACTACGTGTACTGTACTGCTGCATCTACTACTACTGTGTGTGTGTGTGTGTGTCTGTGTCTGTGTCTGTGTCTGTGTCTGTGTCTGTGTCTGTGTCTGTGTCTGTGTCTGTGTCTGTGTCTGTGTCTAGTGTAGGTCCTAAATTGTCTGTATAAACCTCCATCTGACCTGACCCCCTCTTTCTATAGCTTGAGTCTAAACTTATTTTTTTGTGAGAGACAGAAATAAATATACAGTGTAGCAGTAAAAGTGTACACTACTACTACTACCACCACCACTACTGCCAGTCATAGTGCCACCACTGCACTGCTCTGGCTACCAAACCTGGCCCTGGGGTTCAGCCTAAGAAAGAGACTTGCAGACCAAGGTCAGGACCTACAGTATTCTAAGGAATTTATCTTTTTCCATAATTGTTGCAGAGTAGTTTATCTCTGCTGTGCAGCGAGTGTGAGCCTTCTCTGTGCTAGTTGTCCCTACGCCAACCAAGTCTGACTGGGATTGGGGGGGGTTACTACTAATTCTGTGAGACAACTTAAAAAATCCTGCCTGATTCTTCAGCTAAGTCACCCTTGTAGACTTAGTGTGTTGTCAGGGGTGTAAACAGTTTGACCTACAAAGTAATAAAAAAATACACAACCACGCTTTTCTGACGGGCAACCGTTTTTATTGACATTTAAACTAAAACACAAAAGAGACGTCAAAGTTTAAAAAGCTCAGTTTATTAGACATTGTTAAAATTACACCATGCCACCCAAGAAAGTGTTACCCAAACCAGCGAATACTCTCTTTCGATACAAGTTTAGCAGAACAAATGTTGAAACTGCAGCAGCTCCCACAGCTGACCAGAATCAAAGCCAGGCCCAGCCCCAGATCCATTCTGAGTCTTGTGCAACAGTCTCAGTCTTCTGGTGGCGGCAAGTCTCTGGCATATGAATCTGACAACATTCCTGGCAGTTCCAGCCTGTCCATAATACAATCTAACTCGCATGCTTCTTCTGAATGTTCTGGTGTTCTCCTCACACCTTCTCATGTTCCAGTGCCCGATCCTAGTCCTAGCCCCATTGCTGTTTCTCTGTGCTCCTCAGTGCCTCACCCTAGCCCCATTGCCGTCTTTCAGTGCCCCTCAGTGCCTACGCCTCGGCCTCCTACTACTAATGAGACAACTGATGGAGAGCCACCCTTAAAAAAGAAAAACAACATATAAATTCGTGGACTCATGGAAACAGAATCGTAAGTGGCTAAAGTATGACGGTGAACTGAACATCATGAAATGCGAGTGGTGTGAACTATTTGATAAATCTGGAAAAAAAGAATTCCTTCTGGGATGGGTGTTCATCATTTAGAAAGGCAAATGTAGAGTTTCATGAGTCATCTGATTTACATGAGGTACCCAGAAAAGCATTTTTGCTCACCCTATAACCCCTGCAGAGCAGCCATTAATGAAACTTGTCTAAAAAATGGAAGAAAAAGAATTTGAACAAATGAAGGTTCTTTTCAGAAGAACTTTTTTTCTTGCTAAAAAAGCACGGCCTTTTACTGATTTAAAAGATGAAATAAACTTATTACGTGCAAATGGGGTCTCTGTCAGTGACACCTACTGCAATGACAAACAAGCGAGAGTATTCACTGAATATATATACAAAGATAAGATAGAAGATCTTATCACATTGGTGAAATCGCAAGATTTCTTTACTATTTTGTCAGATGGCTCAATGGACAAAAGTATTACAGAAAAGGAGGTAGTTTATCTCCCCATCTTGGAGAAGGGCATCCCTGTTACTAAATTTGTAGCGCTTAAGCCTCTTGAAAAGGCAGATGCAGAAAGTATAACATTAACATTACAAAATACCATGGAAATTGACCTCCTAATACCAGACTGGAGAAATAAGTTAGTTGCTGCTTGTTTTGATGGGGCATCGGTCATGATGGGCAGCAAAACAGGAGTAGCCACAAGGCTGAAAGAGGAGGCCAGACTTTTAAAAGTGGTGCACTGCTGTGCACATAGACTTGAGTTGGTCATTAAACACGTGATCAAGGGGACACCCCTGTACTCCGCAGTGGAGGATTTGCTTTCCTCACTGCACAGTTTCTATAAGCACTCTGCTTTAAACTGGTCAGGCTTACAGGCTGCAGGGGAGGCACTAGGCATCAAGGTACTACACCCTGTAAATACTGGGGGAACAAGGTGGCTGCCACACCACCAGCATGCTGTTAAAGTGATGCAGACAAATTATCCGGCTACTGTTACACATCTGGAGGACCTATCAGTAAATGGTACAGGGGATAAAAGAGAAAAGGCCACTGCAATTCTGAAGCAGATAAAATCACCTAAGGTATTGTATTTCATCAACTTCCTAGAATTCTACATATCAGTCATGTCCAGACTAACGCTGACATTCCAGCAAAATAACTTAACGGTAGACTCTGTACAAACTAAAGTTCTGTCTCTCATGAAGAAACTAAAAACTCTTCAGAGATTATCGATTGCCTTGAAATAGGAATCAGTATTATGGATGGTAAGCTGCATTACAAAGGTGTGGAGCTTAGTTCCTCTGGTTCAGCAAGATGCAGCAGCAGATCAGATCCTGACAAGGGTGCAAACAGTGCCAAGAGTATCGTAGTGTCTGTTGTAAAGAAAGTGCTGGATTCCACATTAAAATCAAATGGAAATTCGTTTTTCTGAATTTGTCAGTGATACTGTCATTGCTGAAATAAGAATTTTCAACTTATCTAACTGGCCTAACTCTGAAGATTCCTTGGCAGAGTATGGAGATGCAAAAATCAAGTCATTATTTTCTTACTACACAGACATTCTGGAACCAAATGGGTACAGTGCTGTTTCAGCACTCTTGCAGTGGTCGGAACTAAAAGCATATGTCTACAACCTAAATGCAGCTTACCATCCACCTTTAGATTCCACTACTATGTGGGGTAGAGTTCTCTAGGAAGAAAGGGATGACCTCAAAGATATTCTAGCTTTGCTGAAAATATTTCTTATAATTCCATCTTCAACTGTGGAATGTGAACGAGGTTTCTCGTTAATGTCACAAATAAAAAAAATGACTGGAGGGCAAACCTGAGATCACAAACTGTCAGCTTTAATGGCCATTAATCTGAGCAGTGAGACCGTGTCCACATACTCACCAGATAATGCCATAGCTAGGTGGTGGACATCAGGAAAGAGAACAAGGAGACCTCAGATTGCTCCTTATGGTTCAAGGAAAGAGAGAGAGAAAAAGGCTGGGAAAGTGAAAAAGACTGTGAAATGTAGAACAGTATATAAAGGTAGCCTGACTGTGGTGCATGTAACTTTTGTAGCCACATGCACAGTAGCGCAGGTACCGCAAAAAGTTAATTTCTACCCCTGGGGGAGAGGCTTTAAGTATTTGGGAGTGCAGATCGGTAGAACTATTGCTTCCCTCTATGATTTAAACTACACCCCCATGGTTAGGGGCATTGAAGCGGATTTGAAGAGGTGGGTGTCCCTGCCTATTTCCTGGCTAGGCAGGGTAAATTTTAATAAAGATTAATATCTTCCCACGGATATTGTATATTATGCCCGTCGGTCTGTATAGAAGAGAGATTACGAAATTGGAGGGTGCATTGAACACCATTTATTTGGGGAGGGAAGTGTGCGAGGGCGAGCCTGCAGAGGTTAAAATCGGAGACAGGGACGGGTGGGGCCTTAATTTTCCTGATCTGGGGAATTATGATTTGGTGGTGCAGCAAAGGCTTATAAGTGACTGGATATATATGCCGTGGGTTGCCAGCTGGGTGGACTTGGAACAATGGGGAACGCAGACCAGACTTACTGCGGAGGCAGAGGGGTGTGGGGGAAGTGGATACCCTGTTGGTGCCGGTGGCTGGGAATCCTTTCTTTTTACCAGGATGGGAAGACACTGGCTTCAAGAAATGGGAGAAGGGTGCAAAGTGTGTGGGTCACCTCTGTGAGAGGGATAGTGTTCACCCTTTTATGGTCCTCTGGCAGGGTCTGGGTCTGGAAGGGGGACATACGTTTCGGTATTTTCAGGTTGGAGCATATGTTTTGGAGCTGGACAGGGTATGGGAAGGGGTACAGGAACTGCAGCAAATTGAATCCTCGATCACCTCGGTGTGGAAGGACACTAAAGGCTTCATTGGGAGAGTAGCAAAGGTGGGTGATGGTATTTTCCGGATCTCTCGGGTAGTGTTGGAGGTCTTTGGGAGAGAGATTTTGGTTTCCCACTAATGGAACAAAACTGGACACTGGTGTTAAACATGCATGTGGGACTCAAGGTTTGTAATGGATTCAATGAGGCGTTTTTACAAGTTCCTCCACAGATTGTACCGTCCACCAGCAATAGTTCACAAATTTCACCAGGCTCCCCCCCCCTGCTGTGGGAGATGTGAGGAGGAACTGGGTACTTACTATAACTGTTTTGGGGAATGTAGGATATTGCAGAAATTCTGGTAAGTAGTGACTGTGGAAGTGGGGAGAATGTGGGACAGGGTTCTATGGACGGGCCCCCTGTTGTGTCTGTTTGGGATTGAGGAGGCTGCTGGTGAGGAATGGGATCCCCTTCCTAGGTGGGTTAGGGTTCTTTTTATGTTGGCAAGACACTGTATCCAGAACACTTGGATTTTGAATGCTGTGCCATCAGTGCACCAGTGGCGGACCTTGGCTTTGCAGACGCTTGCCCTAGAGAGGCTTACCTTTATGGTGAAGGATCAGATGGAGAGCTTCACTGGGGCGTGGTCTCCATTTCTCTTTCCTTATGCTGGTCTCTGGGCTTCATAACTACTGGAGGTACCTCCGCTTGCCATGTGACAGGCAGGAACACAAAGCTCTGCAGCCTGGACATCCTCCCTCCTACTTCCTGTAACCACTAGTTTACTTCCTGCCTTGCAGGGTGCAGGTACTCTGCAGCAGAGCTCTGTCACTGTGGTGACAGGGCTGAAGACTTTAGGACTGTAAGTTTGGACAGTTTTCTTAGGATTTATTCAGAGAGCAGGGTGGATGGATCCAACGACAAAGCACTCTCTCTGCTCTTGGGATGAGGGTGGGTGTCCCAGTCTCAGCCCTGCATATTGGACAGACTGGCCCCTCTCAATTTGCAGGATGTAGCTATCTCTGGTCCTAAAATTTGAGAATGTAGCTCTTTCTGCTCCGGGGGGCTACAGTCTGGCCGTGCGATGCTAGTTGAGACTGGAACCCCCGCCTTTCTCCCTGCGGTCCCAGCCTCAGCCCAGCGTAATGTACAGTCTGGCCTATCAATATTTTCTTCCCGCTGGTTCATGGGCGCTGTTCCCCGACTTCAAGTCGGATCAGTGGATCAGAGGGGGAAAAATTATTCATTAATCCGGGATTTCAGGGAGCAGACGAGCCGCTCAGCAGTAGCTGACGCCCGACCTATGCGCAACCGAGATGAGGGTGAGCCGCTGCAGTGGTGTGCTGGCCACGTTTGAACCTGGGCCTAGAAGCACTCCCACGGAGCATTTTTCTGTCTATGAGCTCTTCAGTGGCTAGGCTCATTGACAGAGGCCGTGTACAACACAGCTGGGTCACGGCAGCATGCTCAGACAGTCCCGAACCCTTGGGCTCCTAGTTAATTACATTGGCACAGCAACGGACGCGTAGTGCACCAGCAGCACTAGTAACTGGCCGCTCAGAGGCATGGCTTGTCGACGAGCACCCAGGGTCTCAATGCTCATTGATGGAGACCATTTTTACAATTAATCCGAGCCCAGAAGCACTTCCAGGGTGCTTTTTCCGGTGATGAGCACTTCAGAGGGTGCAACTTGTCGACCAAAGGATGTATGTGGCCCAACTAGTCTGGTAGCAGTGTGCACAGATCATTGACTAGCTCCCAGGGCTCTTAGCTGATCGACGGAAGTCTTATGGGTGCATGGAGGCCACTACTGCCCCTGGAGGTGACCGGGAGAGGCTTCCTACAGTCAGTTTATTGGAAGGCACTCTCTGCATTCTCAACAGCGAGGGCTGCGGGTTGGAGCCCCCCTTCTCCCAACTAGGAACCACCATTACAGACAAGGCTGCTTAGTGGTTAAAGTAAATGGATTGCGGGTCAGGAATTCTGATGACCTAAGACTTGAGTTTGACCTCGCTTGGGATTTGAGAATCGGACCACAAGTGCAGATAAGGGAATCTGTAGCTGAATAAGGGTCCTATCCCCTAGCAGGTGGATTCTTGGGCTACAGGGATGGGATGACTAGCATGGGGCACCCAGCTGCACATGCCAGAAGCAGGACCTGACGTACTCCATAGTATGTCTTTGGAGTAACAGGGCAAATACTCCTCCGAGCAGGAGTTGCCACCGGTGCAGATCCCCCACTGATCTGTGTTTTATATTTTAAGCAACGACCTCGAAGTCACAGGAGATATCTGAGGCCGCCATCTCGGCGAGCAGCTCCCAACTATATAGTCGGTGGAGGTCACAGCCTCCAGGGGGGACCCTCTTAGTCCAAGAGCCGTGACGCTGAACCTTCATACCACCACAGCCTCCTTTAGTAGGCCGCTCGAAAGCACGACATGGCAGGGGTAACTCAAGAAGGCTACCCAGGGGTCCATAACCTATTCCAGCTCATACGCCTAGACTCGGTCCACTCAGCGGGCAGACAGCTGCGCAGCAAATACGCCATCTGAAGGAAACATGAGCAGCTATCCCAGTATTCTCTCAGGGATCGGTCCTTGGGCCCCTCCTGTTCAACACCTACATCTCTAACATAAGGAAGGATATCAGGAGTGAGATGAGTCTCTTTGTGGATGACTCAAAACTGGGGGCGGTGGTGGATGGAGAGGAGGGGAGGGTGGCCCTACAGGGGGACCTGGAGGCTCTGGAAAGGTGGTCAAGAAAGTGGAAGCTGAGGTTCAATGCAGGGAAATGCAAGGTACTGCACCTGGGAGCCAGAAACCTGGGCCAAGTATACACCCTGGGGGAGGAATGCTACAAGTCTCGATGGCTGAGAGGGACCTGGGGGTGGTGGTGGATGTCAAGATGAACAACTCTGAGACTTGTAGGAGGGCAGCGGCCAAGGCCAACAGGATGCTGGGATGCATCACTAGGGGGATCACCTCCAGAAGGAGGGAAGTGATACTCCCACTGTATAACTGCTTGGTGAGGCTGCACCTCAAGTGCTGCGTGCAGTTTTGGAGGCCACAGTTAAAGAGGGACATTGAACTCCTGGAGAGGGTCCAGAGGAGGGCAACCAAAATGGGGCTTGGGGGACAGTACCTATGGGGAGAGGCTCGAAGAGCTAAATATGTACACATTGGAAGAGAGAGAAGGGACTGGGGGACATGATGAGGTCTTCAGGTAGATGAAGGGGTAAATAGGGGAGGAGCAGTCGGGGTGCTCGAGGAAGGGGGCAACTAGAAGGCATGGGTGGAAGCTGGAGGAGATTCAGGGGAGAAAGGAGGAGGTGCTACTTCACTGAGAGGGTGGTGGAGCCATGGAATGCGCTGCCCAGGGGGCTGGTGGAGGCAGAGACTGTGTAGGGGTTTAAGAGGGGGTGGGACAGGTACAGGGGAAAGGTTCTGGAAGCAAAATTCAGTGCAGCGAGAATATCTGGGACTGGGAAGGGAGAAGACAGAGAGGGCGAGGGGGGGCAGCAAGGTCAGCTCCCAGGGTGGGGGCTGACAAAATGAGCAGACACGAAAGACCATTAGGCCTATTCTGCTGGCATTTTAGTATGTTAGCATTCGGGGGAAGGAGAAGATGCACATGCTGCATCAGGGACAGACACAAATCTTGGTCACCAGGCTCCTGAAAGGATTTTCGTACCCACAACTACAGCAAAGGGCAGAATGGGTCATCTCAGGCAAACGCACGTGGTTCTCCTTCTGTAACCAGTGCAACTGCAGGGGAGGACGAGGTGGCACCTGAGTCCTAGGGAGCTGAAACAAAACCTTGCAATGAAGGATCCCAGGTCCATACTCTACTGAGGGATAAACACGTCCATACCAAGACACGCAAAGGGGTTTGGGGCACAGTACATCAGATACCCAGTCACCTCTCACTCAAATCCACGGCTGGCCTCATGTGGCTCCCCTCGCTAACTTCTAACTGTAGTTTGTCAAGGGCCCAAACATTTATAGACTCTGCAAAGTTCAAGCGATTCCTAATCATCTTCTGGAAGGGGCTAGTGAGCTGGTTACCCCACAGATTGGATAAGGGGTGTTCCCTCTTATTTGGAATCCCCAAATGCGTGGGAGATCTCAGACCAGGGTTGCACCTGAAACTTCGGCACCACTGGGTGAGCACAACTTCATCAAGAGGGACACACACACACACACTATTGTCTGTCGTATGGAAACTCCATCAGAGGGATTTTCATGGCATCAGTAGAATTATAAGACTCCTGTCCGCTTATCAAACTGCTGTCTTTCGAGCCAGAGGTTTTGCCAAGGTTGTAGGAGCAGTATTGCTCCTACTGAGAGTAATTGCTCACCCCCACAGCTAGGATACAGCTCTTCCCCACCTGTTCGAATTGTGGGGCCTTGGAGGACATTGATCAGGCAATACCAGCAGTGGCGGAGGTCGTCCAGTGCCTCTTTAGGCACAGATTTATCGAGAGCCGGAACAAAGGCACTTAAGTCCATGCCCTATCTCGGAACAGGCCAGGGGTAAGGTAATGGTCAGATGTCTCCCAGGTACATCAGCGTGGAGAGATACTGACCACATTGCTAAAATTGTACAGGAAGCAGGAGAAAACATTGACGTCCTGGTACACCTAGGGATTAACTATCTCGCCAGCCATTCAGTTGTGGAGACCAGGGAACACCTGACCAGGCTGGGTGACAATCATCCATTTCATCCGGCATCTCCTTCTCTGAAATCCCGCCAGTCTGGGAGAGGGGGGGGCAGATGGATGGATGGTCAGAGAAGGGGAGATGGGGAGCTAAACATGTGGCTCAAGGACTGGTGCCAGGAAAAAGGACAGATTTATAGGGAACTGGCTGCAGTTTTGGGAGCAAAAGTTCTTTAAATTTGATGGACTGCTTCTGACTAAGAAGGGAGTCAGTGCATTGGGGCAGAAGTTTGATGTCTTGGCAGAATATTTAAACTAGCAAATGGGGAGAGGGGTGCAGCACCCGATACGTTGAATGGAAATAACACCCTCTCCCCCCTCGGCTAGTAGTCAGACAGGAGTTCAGCATGTTTGGAGTTCATTTGCATCACCAGGTAAGGAAAAAGGTCCAGCTCCCCATATGACGCACAGGGGAAACGCCAGACCTCGCCCAACAACTAACACACCGAAATCTGGCCAATTGAAAATTATGTACACAAATGCTCGTCAGTCTGGGAAACAAGATCCCAGACCTGCAGGCAATAATGACAGAGGCTAAACTGGACATAGTAGCCATTAGCGAGATGTGGTTTACTAGTAACCACACTTGGGAGATTTCAGTACCTGTCTATGTACTGTTCAGAAGAGATCGAGGTGCGAAAAGGGGGGTAGAGTGGCCTTTTATATCAATGAAAATATCAAAGCTACAGAAATTCAGAATACACATAAGAAGCCAGAAGAACTGTGAGTCACGCTGGAAATGGGACAGCCATACGAACTCAGGTTGTCTATAGGCCTCCAGACCAGGGGGAGGACACAGACACATTACTGTTAGAAGATATACAAAACATGACAGCTAAATGGGAGGTTCTGATAATGGGAGACTTCAACATGCCAGCTACAGATTGGTCAATACCAGCAGGAACATCTGCCAGAACTAGACACATAGTGGATTCCCTGAAGGGGGAGGGCCTCAAACAACTGGTACAACAACCCACAAGAGACAGGGCTATCCTAGATCTAGTACTGAGTAACGGGAAAGGATCACAGATCTCCAGGTAAACTGTCACGTGGGGGCCTGTGACAATCATATGGTATGGTTCAATTTGGCCACTAGAACTAAATCATCCCATTCCAAGGCAAAAATATGGGACTTCAGAAGAGCTGACTTAGATAAGATGGCCTGCAGAGTTAAACTAGCCCTGGCAAAAAGAAATACAGGTAAGGGGGTACAGGCAAAGTGGGCAGACAGTAAGGATGCAATACTTGAAGCAACATCCCAATTGTGTTAGAGAGAAAAGGAAGTGCAAAAGAAGAAGGAAACTACTTTGGTTCTCAAACAGTAGCAGAAAAGGTCAGAGCCAAAAGGCTGGCCTTCAGGAAATATAAGGGAACATAGCGGGATGAAGGTAAGAAGGCATGCCAAACTTCCCTAAGGGAAGCAGGGAAGGCAGTAAGGTAGGCAAAGGCCCAAACCGAGGAAACACTAGCACAAACCGTAAAAGAAGGTGACACAACTTTCTATAGATACATTAACATACTAACATACTAAAAGCCAGCAGAATAGGCCCAGTGGTCTGTTGTCTGCTCGATAGTCAGCCACCTAGTAGCCACTTAGTGAAAGCATAAAGTCCGGGGGGGGGGGTATTGCTAAGATCAAAGGGGATAAGGGTGTGTGTGAGGTGGAGGACCATGTAAAAGCATCTATCCTAAATAGATACTTCTGCTCAGTATTTACTGAAGAGAAGGTAGGGCAGGGCCCACAGCTCAGCACCATGGACATAGGGGGGAGAGAGGTCCTAGTCCCTTCACAAAAGAAAGGGTTCTACAAGAGTTTGATAAGCTCAAAGGATGGAACTAGAAGAGCCATTATCAGAACTGTTTAGTGAGTCTCTGAGCACAGGAGAGGTCCCAGAAGACTGGAGAAGGGTTCATGTGATCCCGCTCCACAAGAGTGGTAGCAGGGAGGAGGCAGGGAACTACAGACCAGTCAGTCTTACCTTAGTAGTGGGCAAGATTATGGAGGCAGTCCTTAAGGAAATGATAGTACAACACCTGGAATCCATAGGAGCACAGGATCCAAGACTGCATGGATTTACAACAGGAAGGTCCTGTCACACTAATCTCATAGATTTCTTTGACTGGATAACGAGAGTGGTGGACCAAGGGGGAGCAGTTAATGTCGCCTACTTTGACTTTAACAAAACGTTCGATACTGTTCCACATAGAAGATTGATTAATAAGCTGGGTAGGCTCAGGGTGGGTCAGAAGTTGGTCAGCTGGGTGGCAAACTGGTTGATGGGCAGAAAAGAGAGTGGTGGTAAATGGTATACAGTTAGAAGAGATGCAAGTCACAAGTGGGGTTCCTCAGGGATCAGTCCTGGGGCCAGTCCTCTTCAGTATCTTCATCAGTGACAGTGCAGATGGACTGGAAGGTAAGGTTTGCCTGTTTGCAGATGACACCAAGATCTGCAACAGAGTAGATGATCCAGATGGGGTGGGCAGAATGGGAAGAGATCTCGATAAACTGGCAAAATGGTCGGAATAGTGGCAACTGGGTTTAACGCAAAGAAGTGGAAGATCATGCATGTAGGGAAGAGAAACTCTGAAGCCACCTACAGGCTGGGAGGGGAGTTGCTGTCAGTCAAAAGGGGGGGGAAAAAGAGACTTGGGCATCATCATCACAGATGACCTGAAATCATCCAAGCAGACCACTAAAGCAGTAGGTAAAGCTTGGTGATGTTGGTGTGTATTAGTAGGGACATCATAAGTCTTAAGAGGGAGGCAATAATCCCTCTTTTCTAGACGCTGGTTAGGCCCCATCTGGAGAACTGCGTGCAGTACTGGAGGCCACACCTTGACAAGGATATTAACCAGATTGAGGCAGTCCAGAAAAGGGCAACCAGAATGATGCAGGGGCTGCATCAGAAAACACATGAGGACAGATTAATGGAGCTCAATATGTATACCCTAGAGCAAAGGAGGGAGATAGGTGATATGATCGAAACATTCAAACACCTTAAGTGCATTAACAAGGTGAAAGAGTCTAACATGTTTCAATATAAGAAAAATAGCAGGACAAGAGGAAACAGCAGGTAGAAAAAGAAATGGGCAGACTGGATGGGTCTTACGGTCCTTGTCTACCGTCGGCTTCTGTGTTTCTGTGTACCAAACTGATTCACAGCTTGCAACGTTACTCTAACCTCTAGTCTGTGCTGCCAGCCCATTTAAAAAAAAACTCACGGTTTCTGTGATTAACCGTTCAGATGTTACTGCTTTTAAAGTATAATTTCAGGCCTTATAAAAATCATACAAATACAAAAATGAGCAACGTGTCCTGGAACACTGGTGGTGCAGTAAGGGACTGCTAGCCCATACACATAATGTCCAGCAAGAAACTGTGCTCGGGAACCACGAAAATTCTCAGCAAAAAAATGTTTGGAATTAACACAGCACTTCCATATGGAAGCAACTCTTTATTTAAAATAAAAGTGCTGTAGTCAAATATATTTTTTTCTGAGAGCTTCCATGGCTCATGAGTGCAGTTTCTTGTTGGACACTATAAAATATCATAAACGATTGTTTAAACATGCTCGGAAGATATCAGTGTTTGTTTTTTTTTGTTGTTTTTTTTTTCTCTCTCTCTCTCTCTCTCTCTAGGAACAAACCCATTCTTTTCCAGTCCAGCTTGTTTTTTTGTTCTGGCTGCATTGTAGTGTTTTCTATTTATATTGGGCAGGGAATACTAGTCTTATTTTCTTTATTTTTGTTGTTTCTTGATGTGTGATTTTTTTTTTTGTGCAGGTTTTTTATTGTTTTTTTTTTTTAACTTTTTTTTTTTATGCAGGTTGTATTTGCGTTATGGAGGTGAGGGACTGGTTACATGGGATTTTTCATGTGGGTTACTTGTTTGCATGATGGACCTTTTAACCCTTTCTAGCGGGGAAGTTGTACTGTAGCAGGGCATTACATGTAGTATAATTTAACCCCGGTGTGGCCAGCTCTTTACCAGTGAGGAAGCGGAATTGGCCAATAACCCATGTTAAGGGGAAAAAAATAATAAAATTCTGTCTATTATAGTGTTCTTTGAATTGGTATCAGCTACTTTACTGAAAGCCTCTGGAGAGTCTGTGAGACTTGAGATTTTGCCAGTGTATCTGTTACCAACGTGAAGCTTGTGTGTCCTAATATACACATACTGATTTTAGGATGTAAATTATTTACCTTGACCTTAAGAATGCTAACCTCTTCCTTGCTTTCATTTTCTTTTGTAGGCTAAACCATGGCAAGCAGCGGGGCCTCCTCTCCAGTGGATTCCAAAGCAGAGCTGTCTGCCTTGTTGGAGCAATGGGAGAGGGAGCATGGGAGTGGACAAGATATGGTCCCGCTTCTTACCAAGTAAGTGCAGTACATTTGCAGGGGGAGGAGAGGGTGGCTGGGGCTGCTCGTTTCCCCCCGCGAAAACGGACACTCGCAGAACTCTTGATTTTCTTTGTCTTAGCACCAGCAACAGTGAACCTCGGGGTTGGCGCTGATAGCTACCATGAGCAGGCGGACCTCCCCGGCGACCAGCAAATATTTTTACAAAGTTCCTCAGGACGGATAGCAGAGGGCTTGCAACTAGGGGCTGATTTTTCGACCCACCCACTCACCCCGTTCCATCCTCCCATTAAATGCTCCCTCACCACACCCACCTTGGACAGGGAGCCAATCAGGGCAGAGGCAGCACAAATAGGTGCACGCCCCCTCTCTCACTGTCCCTCTGGGAGTTACTCAGTCGATAACTGATTCCTTGTCTGCATTTAGGCTAACTCCCTAGATGGAGTGCTGGTCAGTTTAACCCTCACCCTTGTGTAACCCAAGCCAAAGTGACAACTGGAAGCTGTATAGGAATTTTGTATTGCCCCCAACTGCTCACACTGTTACCCCTCCAGTCACAATAGTGGCACTAAGAGGATGCCTGTAATTTCCTCTCCCAGGGTGAAGTATAGAACATGCTGAGATTAGAACTATTGAAGCTGAGATTAGAGCTATTGATTTTTAGACTGCATTGCAAGATAAACTAACTTGTTAATTGGATAGCCTGCCCGATTGCTTATTTCCATTGAAATGAATGTGACAGTTTGATTTACAGGGGCACTGACAGCAACAAGTTGATTCTTAGACTGCATATGCAATATTATTTTAACTTGTAAATACTGGATAGCCTGCCTGCTTGCCTTTCTCCTACTGAAATTAATGTGATAATCTGTCTACTGGTGCTTTGATAGTACCAGGCTGATACCGTCTGGATATCTGCCTAAATAGTGAGGTGCCACTTGCTTATGTTGTCCCCTGTGCTATAGACTGTAACTTAAGCCTGCCTGACTAAGTCCTGGTGGCACGAAAATTACAGATAGGAGGTCAGCACCTTAGTAGGTACTGCATATCTCACTCGCTTTCCAAGTACTGACCCAGCTACCCTAGGGGGTTAGCGGCATATACCAGTCCTACCTTAGGAGGTGGTCCCACTGGCCCTTGTCTCTCCCCTGATTAGTCACCCTAGGGACTCAGTGTTCCTATGAGATAGGGTATTGTAAAGAAGTAGAGCTCCCTTGACACAGGGTAACAACGCTAAGGCTTAAAACCTTACCCTCTTTCGAACCTTCCCTCCTCATCTTACAGCTTCCCTTTTCCTACAAAGATGCCCATAAAGCAAGTACCACCCTATCTCAGCTGCCCAAACAGAGGGTTCCTCCTGGCCACCTTGTACATTCTGTCCCTCCTCTGGGCAGATATTATTATTATTAGCGTAGGAGACTAGGACTGCAAAAGTCCCCCACCGCCTGAGACCCCTCCATGCTACGCCTGGCAATGCTGCCCCCCCCCCCCCCAATAGTACGCAGTCACTCCTGATTACCCATGAATTCTGCAGGAAAGGTATTTGGTACTGTACCTTACTTTTCGCCATGCGAAGACTCTGCACCAATCTACGCCCCTTCCGTAGCCTCCCCTCACTCTGCCTCCTTGCTGCCCTCCTGCTTATGGCAGGTGACATCCAGCCTAACCCTGGACCCGCTCCTAACAACCTCCTGATCTCCTCCGCTCAGGACCCTCTCTGGGCATCCACGAAGTGCCTGCAGATTGCACATATGAATATATGTAGCTTAAGACCAAAGATGCATGAAGTACACGCCTGGCTGGACCGTACTATCCAGATGTCCTTGCCGTATCAGAAACCTGGCTCAAACCTCAAGTACTCTCACATGAGGTTGCAGCCCTTGGATACCACTCCCACAGAAAAGACAGAGTGATCAGAAGAGGGGGAAGGGTTCTAATCTACACAAAAGATGCCCTTTACTCTGTGCAGGTTAACCTGCAACACGCTACCAGCACGGACAGCGAATCGGTCTTTGTACGCATCACCCTTGGCCCTAGCAAGCATCTCAGCATTGGATGCGTATACAACTCCCCTAAGAATGCTCATACATCACTCGAGGCAGTGCTTAAGGACATCTCCGGAGAGGTAGCCTCTGAGATACTCATTCTGGGGGACTTTAAATTGGGCCTCAAATGAAAACCACTCCCTTAAAGGTTTGGTACATGAAGCAAACCTTGAGCAGGTCATTGCTGGGTCTACAGGAATGAACCACAAAACAGGGAACCATTCCACGCTCGATTGGGTACTGACAAGCAAACCTGCTAACATACAGGCGGCAGGCACCTTAGCGGATGCCCAGAGTGACTACTCCCCAATATTCTGCACCTGGTAAAATAGGGCTTCCAGATTTCGCCCACGAATCCTGGCTGCAAGGGATTTCACACATCTACTACCCGAACATCTAACAGGCTATCTAAACAGCATTGATTGGAGTCCAGTCAAATTCCTCCCCTCACTGGATGAGGCGGTTGCATTCTTTCAGCGAACAATCACCATGGTTGCTGACCGACTCACCCCCATAAAGAAACTTCTCACCAAGGGGAGCTGCTAGAAGTGGATCACCCCGTTGAAATCCCTAATGAAAAACTGGGACAAAGCTTGGAAGAAGTACAAGCTCTCCACACTACCTGCTGAGCTATAAAACACTCAAATAGGTGTAAGCTGGCCATTAAAGTGGCCAAAATGGAACAGGTCACTCAACTACAGAAAAAGAATCTAGGAAACCCTAGACTTTTCTGGGCACACATAAATGGGTTAATAAAGGGGAATGGCAAGACCGTACAAGGCCTCATCGAGGTAAATGGTCAACTAACAAACGACGACGCAAGCATTGCCATGGCTCTCAACCGCCAATTCACGAACCTCGACCAGTACAAGGCGGGACTGCCCCCCCCGGTCCCGAATGGGTGGCCACTCCCCAAACTGGACCGCCCAACCTTCCACATCAGACTGGTAAAACCCAGTGAAGTTTTCCCACTGCTAATGACCCTCAAAACCTCTGGACCCGTGGGACCAAATGGTATTCACCCCAGGATATTGAAGGAAGGAGCCCAGTCACTAGTCAGACCCTTGACCTGGCTCCTTAACCGCTCCCTAAGAGAGGGCACAGTCCCTGAACAATGGAAACAGGCCCACGTAGTCCCCATCCACAAGGGAGGCCTGAGGGAGTCCACTAGCAGTTACAGGTCAATCTCCCTTCTCTGTAGCCTGGCTAAGATACAAGAGAGGTTGATCTATGGGCAACTCCATGAATACCTCGAGCTCCGGCAACTCCTGGCACCCTCCCAGCATGGATTCAGAACTAGACATGGGACAGACACTGCCCTTACCAAATTCTCCACAGATGTGCTCAGAGAACTGGACAAGGGGACCCACCCCCCACTGGAGCACTCTTTATTGATCTATCCAAGGCATTCGACCTGGTCAACCATAATCTGCTACTGACCAAGTTGAGCAATGTAGGCCTAGACAGCCACTCCCTTTCGTGGTTCGACAGCTACCTCACTGGGCGCTCACAGAGGGTAAAATGGAAAGACTCACTATCAGAGCTGCTCCCATTAACTGAGTTGGTGCCCCAAAGGTCTATTCTTGGCCCCCTTCTCTTCTCCTTCTTCACCAACGAACTCAACGAACACTGCGACGGGAGCTCTGTGGTCCAGTACACGGACGATGCCATCCTCCATCGTCCCTCCACTAATCTAGGAGTTCTCAGCTTCTGTCTACAAGAAGACCTGAGATCCCTGGAGCAATGGCTTGTCACTAACAGAATGGTCCTTAACGCTAACAAGACAAAGGCCATGCTGTTTGGCCCAGGATCCCTCGGTCATGACAGAAGCCAACACCTGCAACTGACCTCTGCGTCTGCAACAGACTAGAGGTTGTGGAATCACTAAAATACCTTGGTGTCACCCTGGACCAGGGCTTCACTCTCAAGGACCATGTGGACCAGGTAACAAAACATGTACATGCGAAACTAGGCATCCTATACCGGTTGAAAGACCAGTTGATACCGTATGCTAGGGCCTCTATTGCAACCAGTGTCCTGCTTCTGACTATTACCTATGTGGCCCCAGTGGTCCAGGGAGTAGCTAGACAAGATGAATAGACTCCCAAGTTCTCTACAACAAGGTGGCCCGGTTCACCACCCAATCTAACCCTAGGAACCATCATTGCGACACTCTATCCCAACTAAACTGGCCCTCCTGGGAAGCCCACCTTCAGTACCCTTTGCTCTGCCAAGCCTTTAAGTTACTCAGCCCTACCCCTCCTCCCAGCCTCTCCGGGCTTATCGCTCTAAAGAGTAACCCTTGGCTCCTCCGCACAATGGACCGCACGCTCCTAGCAGTCTCAAGTGTCAGAACTAAGGTGGGGAGCAAGTTGTTCGCCCATACCGCACCCCCCCTGTGGAACTCCCTCCCTCCAGGAGTCCAGGAAGCTCCTTCTATCAAAAGCTTCCAAACAAGGCTTAAGGCACATATGATGGCGACCTCCAAGTGCAACTGCTAAAGGGACGGGTCCACCTATCGGATGCCTAAAACACTTTGCCCAATAGCTGCCTCCATGAGATTTAAACATACCCCAGCTAGAGTTAGTATCCATGCGAATGCACTAACCTAATGCCAAATTTAGCATATGTAACCAGCTAACTGTAATCTATGTATAACCTGTTTCATGTATGCGCTACACGTACCATATCTCTGATGTATTTTATGTAATGTAAATCCCGGGTCGCCCCTGAGAAAGGGACCTCTGGAGCCCAGTGGGCTCACCCGGTTACCAAAATTTAATAAATAAATAAATAATTTTACTCAGGATTGTGGAGGAGAATAATGGATGCCATGTCTCTGGGGCTGGAAAAACGGGGTTCCTAAGCAGTATTTGCATTGGGGGGAAACTTCAGATAGCTATTCAAAGTTGTGTTCTAGTCGGACCCTGATTAGTTGAGGTCTGCTTTGAAAACACACATTTAGATCAAGTTAGCTTATGTTTCATGTGTTTTCAGTGTTTAGGCTCCCCTTTTTGTGGTTGCTTACAAAGCATACAGACATATTAGTATCAGTCTGAGCTGCACGAGGGCTTTCGGGGGCACGTTCCTTCTCTACCTATCACAGCTTCAGAATACCCAAACTCCTCTCCAGTTTCGCCCACTCTCTGCCTTTTTTGTTCTGAAGTTCTTGGCCAGTTGCAGGAATGGAATATGTAAGGCAGAAATTGGTTTTGCTTGTGCGGCTTTTCATCCTACCAGCAGCATTTGCTTGCAGTTTGTTCCCCTTTCCTGGTGCTCTTCACTCTTGAGTTGACAGCGATGCAATGGAGAGCATCGAGTCAGTCTGTGCTGGTTTACTGTCCTGTCTGCAAAAGTGCCTGTTGTTCTAGACTCAGCTGAATAAATCTTTCTTGTACAATATTTTTGTTTTTTTTAAGTGTCTGTCTAGATCTAAGCAGCAGGCATGAATATTTATTTTTGTAAAGCTTTTGTTTTCATCAAACCACACCCAGCTATAAAAAGGACACTGATCACCCCCATAATAAATGCAATAATTAGTGAAGATTCTAGCTGTTTTGTCGAAGAATAGCTCACTCTGTTATTCCTCGGATGTTTGCAGAGCTTGAAGGTGGCATTTATTTGTGTTCATTGGGTAGGGAGAGGCCCTTGCCAGCGTAGTTCTCCTGTAAATGGGACCATAAACTGGCACTTACTGAATCAGTGGTCTCCAGTGCATCACTGCCATGGTGCAGGGGGTATTGCGGGGGAAAAAGATAATAAAATAAGAGAGCATGGAGACGCCCAAGGGCCATGAAACAAGTAGGCAAATTTTAGGAGAAAATCTAACAGCAAACAAAGGAAAGGACGCACTAGGTCTGCACAGACAAATTGAAAACATTCTGTACAGCTTGTTTTTTTGTCTGACGTTCTCCAACACTTTTATGGCGGATTTATTGCTTAGTTGAAGACAAGGGAAATCTGATGCCTACTTTTAGCCTTTAGTGGTACTTTTCCCTGTGTTTATGAATACTGCCTGCTTTGCACAAAAGAACTCAAGTGAAGTTGTGGCAGGTGATGCCAGTAAGGGATGCCATTGCGCTGCTCCTTTTTCTTAGTCTTGGGGCAGAAAACTTTGGAGTGTTCACAATTTTCAGAATCATGATGTGGGCCTAAACATTTGGAGATTGCGACTGTCTGCTTTTGTAAACCAATGTTTACAGGATCCACACTGTCTAAATCCTGTATCCCCTGTTTTTTTTTTTTTTTTGCTTTGCTGTCATGCTAATTAGACAAAAGGTAAAAGAAAAATCTGACTAATTTGTACTGAAGAAAAGGAGTGCAGCCGTTCATGACTTTAAAATAAGAGTTCTAAGCTGGCCCGCTGTTGCCAGCGATAGTGCTACTGCTTGCAGCACCAGCTAACCAAGTTCTGGAATGAGCCCAGAGGGTCAGCTGGTGCGGACAGCCCTTCTCCTCTGGGGCAGGAGGGCTACAACGCTAAGATAGCCCCACCCCAGGTGTTGGCGGTGGATCGGTGAGCCAGAGACTGCACTTACAATGGGACTGGAGGAGAGGCAGGCTTTGGTGCGTCAGGCAGGGAGCACGTCTGATGACACCATGATGTAATTGCACATCTCTCCCCCAAGGAGGAAATTGGGGTGGAAATTGCCCCTCTGATGGGGGAGGTGACACTATTTCTGCCCACTGTATCCTTCACTGGACCAGACCTGCTTGGGCCTGGCTTGCCCTGGCCTTTCCCTCTGCCTGCGGCCAGCTGGATAGAGTGGTTACTTAGCCAAGGTGTTGAAGGTTTTGGGGGGGGGGGGGCAAGCTGAGGAGGCCTGGCCACTAGGTGTGTTGCGGGTGGACAGGGTCCACCAGAGCTGCAAGCAGGAGGGTCTCAACCAGATGGGATAAAGGTGCTGAAAATGTCTGAAAGAGGTCCCATTAAATGGCTGACAGGAGGGCTAAAAAGAGATTAAAAAAATGCTCTGGAAGAAATACTATTACTATAGAGAGTAATATTTTTTTTCTCTCCCTCCTTTTTTCTCTGAGGATCTCTGAACTGATCGAGAAGGAGACTGAGGAGTACCACAAAGCAGATCCAGACCCCTTTGATGACCGGCATCCTGGTAAGATATGTGGATGGTTGTGTCCCTTACAGTAACATGTGCACTACAGTATACTGTTAAAAACAAATAAAAAAAAAAAAAGCTGGAAGCTGTGTTGTATGAGAAAAAGATAACCCAACATTCTGTGTAGTCAGAAATACAGTATACTATATCAGCCCGGTGGTGTGGAGGGATGAGGTGCAATGTGTCTTGTCTCCTGTCATGCCGGCAACCCTAAATCAGGAGCGAGCTTGGGTTTCAGGGGGTTGGCTGGGGAGGGGTATGATTGAGCATCCGGAGGACTGCTCTCCTGTCTCAGGGTGGGGAGGACTACCATCTCTGCCCTTGGCTACCCCAGGTAGAGCCCTGGGAGGCAGTGCCGATGTCAGAGTGAGGGGGAAGGAGCATGGTTCCATGGCATGCGCATGCCTTCACATGCTTAATGCTCATTGCCGCAGTGGCAGGCGACTCTGGGGAGAAGAACATGGAAAACGATGCCAGACTCTTGCTTCATGACACTGCACCTGCCCTGACCTGTGCCATCACTTGGACCACCGTTCCACACTGGATAAAGAATTTTCAGGAGGGTGAAGGACAGCCCTCCCTTTCCTGGCTCTGTCATGGGAGCAAAGCCGTGGAGGTCACTGGAGCTCATTGAGTAGTGGGGGGGGTGGGGTGTCACTGGTCGATGGAGGGGTGGGGATGGAGCAGAGCAGTCTGCCGAGTCCACATGAGAACAAAGGAATATGAAGGAGGGGGAGAAGAAATGCAATTTGCTGTATATTTAGAAGGGGGGCATAACTTCTGAATGATGTGAGGCCTTTGAACTTGCATTATTCTGTTGGCTATGACAAAAGGGGTTTTTAATTCTTTAGACCATTACGTTCCTGAATGTTATCTTTCTGTGTACTTATGGATGGTGTCTCCTCTCTTTCACGTTATTGATTGTTCTCCTGTACCTTCTTACATTGGTTGTCTAGCATCTGCTGCCTGCTGGCCTCACAGCTTTGGTCTCTTTGACTTCCTTTTTCTGGTGAGGCACACCTTGTGATGCAAGCCACCTACATAGTGCCCTTGGGCAGCAGCCTCTCTCCTGTACGAGGGTTATAGAGGACGAGTTGAGGTTGGATGCTGGGGCAGATGTTGTGGGGTGCTGGGCTGGAGAAGTGGGCTTTGGAGACTCGCATTGTCCTTCTTTACAGCCAGTGCTGGCCGTAGCCATCCACGGAAGGTGATGAGGTATTGCAGAGGCTTCCTACCCCTGGAGTCCCGAAAGTGCTTCCTTCACAGTGTCTTCTTGATTTGATGGTGCTGCAGATCATCAGCCTTTGTTGCATCACTTTAGCGTGTAATGTGACTGGCTGTGACCAGTGTACTGCTTTGAATCCCAGAACTCTTGCGTGTTACAGCCTTCAGCTTGAAATGTCCCAAATTGTAGAAGAATTACCAAGGCAAACAGGATATTGGGTTGCATAGCCTGGGGAATTACGTCCAGAAGCAGGGAGGTGATCCTCCCTCTATATTATGCCTTGGTCAGGCCACAGCTTGAGTATTATGTGCAGGTCTGGAGATGTCACCTGAAGGACATAGCGCTGCTGGAAAGAGTCCAGAGGAAAGCGACCAGGATGATTCAGGGCATGGAGGAGAGGCTGAAAGAGCTTGGGTTTTACTCACTGGAGGAGAGGAGGGATGGGGAGACATGATAGAGGATTTCAGTATGTAAAAGGAATAATTAAGAGTGGAGCCAGAGATTTGATTAGTCTGAAGAGGGGAGTGACCACGGGCCATGAGTGGAAGTTGGAGGAAACTACAGGGGGAATGTAGGAAGCATTTTTTCACTGAGAGGGTGGTAGAACCATGGAATGCACTTCCCGGGAGGCTGGTGGAGGAGGACACCATGGAGAGCTTCAAGAAGGGGTGGGACAGGTACAAGGGGAGACTGAATCTAGAGAAGACACTCCTGGAGCTGGGGGGGGGGGGTGGTGAGGCGGGCAGCCATTAGGTTGCTGGCTTTCGAGCAGACAAGACAGACCATTTGGCCTATTCTGCTAGCTTTTTAGTATGTTAAATTTGTCCGCCCCCAACCCCATGCTAGGCTAAGCCTGTACCTCCCTGACTTTTGAATTTGGGCCTGACTCTTTCTAGACTGAGGCTGATAACTTCAGGAGTAGGATCCCTGGAGTCCTCTGGTCTTGAGGTTTCTTTATTCCCAGAGGCAAGTACCTCTTGGCAGCAGACCCCTGATTTGAAAGTCTGACTTGTTCAGTAAATATTTATTTATTTATTGATTGAATTTGGGTAACCGGGTAGGCCCTCTGAGACAAGACTGTCTCTTTTTCAGGGGCAACCAGGGAAGTGCAGTACATTGATAGTGCATTCATTGATACAAGAAGTTAGACAAGGAGTAGTCATACAGTAAGAGAGTACATCAGTTACATTCAGCTATGCAAAATGAGCAATGTAAAGCACAGTCAATAAACCTTGGGTGTTGTCCATTGGAGTACACTGCTTTGGATACCAGGTCCTTGAACTTGACATTGGATTCCTCTGGTTTGGATCCCTCAGTCATGGGGTTCTCTAAATTCAACATTCACAGGATAAACCTCAGAAACATTAGGACCATTAAGAAAACCTCTTAAAAGCATCAAAGATCCACAATCCTAGCACAGTATGTTGGCAATTGTCCTCCTCCAAGAAGCCAAATCAGGGGTAGTCCAATTCAGAAGTGCTTTCTGGTGAGTATTATGAAGATATGTAGGGCAGGGAGGAGTGAAACATAGAGTCTGACGGCAGATCAGGACTGCTTGGCCCACCTAGCCTGCCTGTTTATCTACGTACTGTATAAACTCCAGATCCTACTTGATCTGCAGCCTACCTCCTCCGTTGTGCCCCTAGTGTTGCCTTCGGTCTGTCCCATGTATATTTGAATTCGCCTACCATTGTTGCTCCCCACAACCTCCTCAAGGAGGCTTTTCCATACATCCACCACTCTTTCTGTGAAAAAAATGTCTTCTTCAAGACAGCCTCTCGCAGCAGGTCGTAACACATGGGATATCAGCCGCAGGCGTCATTTCCTCCGGATGACTTCTCAGCAGTCATCCTTGGGACCTCCCCCTAACATTACCACGTGGTGTCTGTATGGCACGTATAAAAAGGGGGAGATGCCAGCTACTCCTCAGTTCTTTTCAGCCATGACCTGCATGCAACAAGTCCTCCTTCAGAGCTCTGCTTACCAGTCATTGACAAGTTTTACCGACCAAACATTCATTCTGAACTGGTTCATCTTCTGATGTCTTCTGATCCCTTATTCCGAAAGTTGTACCTGTGGTCACAGAACTGCTACAGGGGACCTCGTCGATGTCTGTGTTTGGTGCCTTGGTCCTGAACATGGCACCCGGGATTGTATCCTCTGTAAGTGGTTCAACAAGGCCACCAGACGTCAAAGGCTTAAGCAGCTTTGAGTTCCTCATGGAGCAAAAGGTTGCCTTTCTGGAGCAGCAGCAATGCTCCAAGCCCAGGGAGTCCTTGTCCTCCTCGGGGTGTTGCTGCAGTGCAGGTGAGCCCACCTCATCAATGGGACAGGGTCCTAGAAAGAAACATGCCAGCAGAATGAAGCATGTTTCTGCTGCACCCTCATCGACGAGTGACCTGATCACTACCGGAAAGGTATGTGTTGAGAAGGTGGCCACTGTTGCATCACCTTCTACACCATCAACGATTGTTGGCTCCTCTCTTCTCTTGTCAACGGCGGGTTCTGGGGTGATTTTTTTCAGCTTCCACTGCTGCCTCCCCACCCCCTGTGGTTTCTAGCCATCGTCTATCGATGATGGCTTCTGGCCCGTCAGCAATCCTCTCGTTGACGACCGGCCTTACCACAAAGGGTTCTGTTAGTGCCCTCGTCGACAATCCTAGGGTCTTGTATACACCCCTCATTGATGGCTGCTCACTTGCTTCCACTGCCGCCTTCTATACTGTCAGTGGTCCGTATTCATTCAGTCCATGTTACTCTGGCTACTTCCGCTAGGCAGATGGCCACAGTTGATGTCCAGGCTCTAGTAAATACTATCCTGGACCTTACACAGGCCCCTTGCCCCCCTAGTGAAGGGTCGGCTCCAGTCTTTGCTCCCTCCGTGCCTTCTTCGGCCCAGAGGATGGCCAGCTCTTCCCCTGTCTCCCTGGGTTTTCACCCTCAGGATGTTGACATAGACGACCCTTTCCTACAGGACTGGGAGTTGGCTGACCTAGAGGATGAGGATGGTATGGACCAAGGGGACTTCCCTCAGTCGTCCTTGGCTGCCTCATCAGTTCGGGGTGAATCTACCCCTGAACTCCCATGTTCTAGGGACATGGATATGTTGTTCATCCACACTTATTGGCAGGTATCCTTGCCGCTTTAAATCTTGCCGGAAGGTCTTCAGGCTGGCTCCTCCCACCCACCCGGGTGGTATAACTCTCGGCTCCGCCCCATGACGCCAGATCTTCCTTACCGCTTGGAAGCTCAGGTTCCCTCCTTAACGCTCTGCGTTTGCGACTGGTTCCTATTTCTTCCGTTTTGCGAATTTGAAAGTTTTTGCTAAAAGACTTGGTCTTCGATCCCTACGCAGCTGCGATGGACCGATCGACTCGGTTTCGGAGATGCCCCTGCTGAGTCGAAGATGTCTCGGACGGATCCACACTCACGTGTGTCTACTGTTTAGGCCTTGAGCACGACCCGCGGGACTGCGACCTGTGCTCTTCCTTCTCGGCCTCGTCCCTCGAGGCCGTGCTGCCCGGTGCAACTGGGCGTCCGGCGTTCCTCGGTGAAGTCTAAGGAGGCCCGGTCGGCGGTGTCACGGCGGCGGGCGGGCTCGGCTGGATCAGCTCGAGCAGATACCCCCTCAAGAGGAGGCGGCGCTGGCCGTATCTTTCCTCTGCTGCCGCTGCATTTATCCCGCTCTCTCTGGGTTCTTCCTACACAGCTTCATTTAAGGAGCTTTGTCTGTCCCTCTCCACTAGGGGAGAAGGGCCAACGTCTGCTGGACCTTTTTCTCGGTCCAAAAAGAGGGACAAGGGTAAATCCCTCCGTCGACGCTCTTGGGAGCGGGAAAGGTCCCTCTCCCCGAGTCGTCGACCGTCGACTTCGGTCGACCGCTCGGCTTCGGCCACTGGTCTCACGGTGCCCCCGTCAGGTCAGTTGACTGAGACTCCTGTCGACGAAGTCGAGATTTTTCTCGACCCGTTAGACGGGCTGTCGCCCATAGAAGCCGAGATTCCTCTCTCCCCGGTTCCCCGGAGAGGTTGAGGATCCGATGGGCTTGCCTGTGCCTCGGTTCGGCCCTCGGATGAACCCTCCGAGCGAAGGGTGCGGTTCCTGCCGACACTTCCCGCTACGACCTCAGAAGGCCGAGGTCGGTCACCGAGACCTCTTAATGTCCAGCCCGATCCGCCCGTCATAGGCGGTCTCGATCTCGGCACATGATAGCCCGGCGTCGCGCTCGTCCTCGAATCCTCCTCCTCGGACGAGGAGGCTTCGGCGTAGATTCGTCGACGGTACGAGGACCTCATGTGGCAACAGCTTCTGACCGGGAGTAAGCCGATGCAGTCGCCTTCCCCGGCCATTAAGTGGCTGTCACCGGAGCGGCCGACACAACCCCTCGACTTACCCGAGGAGCCTGTACCCAGGCCGGTTGTTCGGCCAAAACCAGCTGCTCCACCGATTCCGGTGGAACCTCCGCCTCCACAGCCACTGTTTGGGGCTCCAACCAGGGATTCTCGGTCGGCTAAGGGTCTACCCCATCGGCTGTCGGTTACCCTCACTCCCGACCGACCTCGGCAGGTTGAGGGTGGCTCAGGCCAGAAGCAGCTCTTCGAGGACTCCTCGAGTCGAGATAATTCCTCCTTTTCTCCAAGCGATTGGACTTGGAGTCCTCAGGAGGACAGTCTATGGGCGATAGCCGTCGTCCTTCCTAGGACTGCTTGGCTCATCTCGGAATCCACCGGGATGAAGCTCGAACCCGTTTCCAAACGGGCCAGGTATCCCCTCACGGAGATTCTGGACCGAGGGGATTCTCCGACGGAGGCCTTTCCGGTGGCCGAGGCCATAGTGAGTCCGGCCCTGGAGCTTTGGCAGCGCCCTGCTTCCTGTCCTGCGCCTTCGGCCAGGATGGCCAGGAAGTATGCGGTCCCTACCGGTTCCCTGTCCGGTTTTTCAGAGCACCCTTTTGCTGAGGGGTTGGTTACCGACAGCGTTTTCCGGCGCGCCGACAACGCCAGGGATGTGGACAAACCTCCCGACAAGGAATCCAAGAAATTGGATTATGTCAGGCGAAAAGTCTATGCTGCGTCCTCTCTTGGCCGTCAGGCCAGTTCGGCCGTCCTCATGGCACATTTTTCTCATGCCCTGTTGGGCTCCGTGGATGAGGTCATTCCTCATCTCCCCGCGGATCAGCAGACTACGGTCAAGCAGGTGCGGGACCAGGGCAGTGGCCAAACAGCAGCTCCAGACTGCTTTGGATATTGGGGACTCATGTGCCAGGTCGGTGGCGGCCGCAGTGGCTATGCGTCGGCGGTCTTGGCTGAGGATATCCACCTTTACTTCGGATACCCAGCACAAGTTGGCGGATGTTCCCTTTTTGGGGACTGACCTCTTCGACCCTGGGGTGGAAGGTCACCTGCAGAGGATCGAGAAGTCCAATGCTACCTTGGACTCTGTCTCTTCCGCTCAGAAGGACAAAGGCCGCAAACCACAGCCTAAGCCCTTTCGTCCTTCTGCCCCCGCGCGCCCGGCCCAGCAACGTCAGGGCCAGCAGGCTCGGCCTTGGCATCCCAAACCCAAGCCACGGCTTCCTCTAACAGGAGGCAGGAGGAAAAGGCCCAGGGGTCCCTCGGCGGTCCATCCTCAAGCCTGCCCAGTGGCGGGCTGAGGGTGTCGCCCCATCCCGTCACCTTACCCCTGGGTCCCCCCGTGAGGGGACGGCTCCGGCACTTCCATTCCGCCTGGTCCGCTGTTACCACGGACAGGTGGGTTTTGGAGGTGATGGGAAGAGGCCTGCCTCTAGAATTCGAGCAGGCATCGCCCTTCAGAGCCGTCGCCCCTCGGGGGGCTTCGGGGTCCCCAGCCTCGCTGGCGGCTCGTCGAGCCGACATCGCTCTCCTCCTCCAGAAGGAGGTGATAAGAGAGGTGGAGGACCCTCCTTCAGACCCAGGGTTTGTGTCCAGGTACTTCCTGGTTCCGAAGCGGACGGGGGGCTGGCGCCCCATTCTCGACCTACACGACCTAAACAAGTTCCTAAGGTCTCGAACCTTCAGGATGGTCACTCTGGCTCAGATAATACCATCCTTGGAACGCGGCGTGTGGTTCTGCTCTCTGGATTTGCAGGGCCGCGTTTTCACGTCCCTATCCGTCCGTCTCACCAGAGATTCCTTCGCTTCGGCGGAGGGATCCCTTTCAAGTTCAAGCCATGCCCTTGAGCTTGTCTCAGCTCCCAGGGTCTTCACCAAATGCATGGCAGTGGTGACAGCATTCCCTCTTGCGCCCGAGGGGTCGGGTGTACCCTTACCTGGGCGACTGGCTGATAGCAGCTCCCTCAGGCAGGAGGTGGGTCAGAGATCTGGCCCTCCAGGTCTGCTCTCAACTAGGCCTCCTTATCAACGAGGCCAGAGTCGGACTTCGAGCTGAAGCAGGTGATTCTGTTCATCGGGCGCAGCTGACTCTCTTCGAGCCAGAGCCCTGGCTCCGGCCGGACAGGGCCAAGGTTCTTTCCTCCTTTGCCCAGTCATTTCTGGTTGGGCATTCGCCCTGCCGGGACTTCCTGCGCCTCCTGGGTCTCATGGCGGCCTGCACCAGCGTGGTCCGTTGGGCCCGCTGGAACATGCGTCCCCTTCAATGGGGACTGGCCAGCCAGTGGTCACAACGCTGCGATCCTTTGGACCAGCTTGTGTCGGTGACACAGGGGATGTGGAGCGCTCTCCAGTGGTGGATCGTTCCAGGTCATTTGCAGGAGGGCATCCCGTTCGTCCGCCCCGAGCCGACGGTCTCTCTATCGACCGATGCCTCTCTGATGGGTTGGGGTGCCCATCTGGGGAACACTGGGCCCGACGCCTCTGGTCCCGTGGGAGTCCCATGCCACATCAACCTGCTGGAGCTCAGGCAGTCCGCCTAGCTCTCACCGCCTTTGCTCCGTTCCTCCGGGGTCAAGTGGTCCGAGTCCAGGCGGACAACACCACGACCATGTACTATCTAAACCGCCAGGGCGGGGCCGCTCCATGCTTCTATGCAAGGAAGCTCTCCGCATTTGGTCACTCGTGCGCCAGCCTGGAGGCGGATCTCCTGGCCATTCATGTGGCAGGAGCCTCCAACACCCTGGCCGATGCCCTGAGCGGATAGGGGCTGCATCCCAGCAGTGGTCTCTCCTGCGGAGGTAGTCAGCATCTGTTCTCCCTTTGGGGCACACCTCAGGTGGACCTGTTTACCTCCAGGAGAACGCGAAGCTGAGACTGTTCCATGCCCGCCCCCCTCAGCAGGGCTCGCTGCAGGGGGATGCCTTCTCGAGGCAGTGGACCCCGGGCCTCTTCTACGCCTTTCCCCCATTTCCCTTGATCCACAAGGTGCTTCTCAAGGCGAGGAGAGACAAGGCGCAGGTGATTCTGATAGCCCCAGACTGGCCTCGCCAGTTCTGGTACCCAGATCTCCTCAGTCTCAGCTCCAGGACTCCGCGGCAGCTTCCAGCTCGCCCGGACCTGCTCTCAGTCAGTCAGGGAAGGTGTTCCATCCGGACCTTCAGTCCCTGCACCTGACGGCCTGGTTCCTGGTGGCTAGAGTTCCAGGCCTTGGGTCTTTCCGATGAGGTCCTCAATGTAGTTGGGCGTCCCGTGAGAGTCGACCAGAAAATGCTATGCCTTCAAATGGAAAAGGTTTTCCATTTGGTGTCAGAACAAGGGCTTGGACCCTTCCTCCTGTTCCTTAGCAAGCATCTTGGACTATTTATGGTCCCTTTCTAATCAAGGGCTTAGGTCGGCGACCTAAGGGTGCACCTGGCAGCCATCTCTGCTTAGCGGCGGGCGGGAGGCAGTCGTTAGGCGCAGGAGAAGGTGGTCTGGCGCTTTCCAAGGCCTTGATCACATTCCCCTCGGTCGAGAACCTCCACCTCCGTGGGATCTACTGCTGGTACTGGCAAAGCTCATGGGCAAGCCATTGAACCTATGCACAGGGTGCTCTCTCTCACCTGTTGTGGAAGACCGCCTTCTTGGTGGCTATCACGTCAGCCAGAAGGATGGGAGAGCTCAGGCGCTTTCCATCGAGTCTCCTTACCTGGTCTTCCACAGGGACAAGGTTGTCCTCGCCCCCACCGAAATTCCTTCTGAAGGTGGTGCGGAGTTTCACCTTAACCAGGTGTTGACTCTGCCGTGTGTTCTACCCAATCACACCTCGGAGGCGATATAGGCTCCATACTTTGGACCCTAGAAGGCGCTCGCCTATTACAAAGCGCACGGCTGAAATTCGGGAGAGGTTCGCCAGCTGTTTGTCACCTACGCTGAAGCCGCATCTGGCAGACCTGCAGCCAAGCGGACGATAAGCAGGTGGGTCACCTCCTGCATAGATCTCTGCTATAAGTTGGCGGCATGGAGCCTCCCAGAGGATAGAGCTCATTCTACCCACCATACTGCTGCATCGGTGGCTGCTTCCAGGGGCGTCCCTATCCAGGAAATCTGCAGGGCTGCTACCTGGAAGTCAGCAAACACCTTCATTACCCATTACCACATCGACCTTGAGTCACGCCGGGATGCTGGTTTTGGGGCCTCGGTTCTCCAGTCTCTTTCCCAAGTAAGTATTGGGGTGTCGTCTTGCCTCCCTCCTCCCGGAGAACTGCTAGGAGTCTGCCAATAAGTGTGGATGAACAACATATCCATGTCCCTAGAAATACAGGTTACTCACACTGAACAGGAGTTCTAGGAATGGTATATGTTGTTCATCCCACATACCAACCTCCCGGCCGGCCCTTTAACCTGTGAGCTTCAGCGGGTGAATCTGGCGTCATGGAAGCGAGCGAGTTATACCACCCGGGTGGGTGGGAGGAGCCAGCTTGAAGACCTTCCGGCAAGATTTAAAGCGGCAAGGATACCTGCCAATAAGTGTGGATGAACAACATATACCATTCCTAGAACTCCTGTTACAGGTGAGTAACCTGTAGTTCTTTGCTAGATGATCCCACATTTTCGACATTATGATACACCTCCAGAAAACGTTTGAGTTCCAGAGCACTGAGCAGGATGCTTCAAGAAAGAAGTTGGCATAGTATTTGGGTATACTGGAATGCCCCACTTTGGTCATCTTCTCCCCCCCCCCCTTGGTGGATGCCTTTGAAGAGGCTGTTTTGGGCTGCTTGGAAGCAACTTTTCAGAATTCTTTCCAGTCCTCGTAATGCTGATAGGATTTATCAGGCCCTGGTGGACCACCCCTTCTTCATATCTCTGCCTCAGGCGGACTCTCTGGTGATCAGTGCCGTTCATGATAGGTCCTCTAGACCTCAGCACATGAGTTCTCAACTCCCAGATAAGGAATCCAAGAAACTAGATGTTCTAGGGACATGGATATGTTGTTCAAGCCACACTTACTGGCAGGCTTCTTGCTGCTTTAAATCTTGCCGGAAGGTCTTCAAGCTGGCTCCTCCCACCCACCCGGGTGGTTAAACTCTCGGCTCCGCCCCATGACGCCAGATCTTCCTTACCGCTTGGAAGCTCAGGTTCCCTCCTTAGTGCTCTGCCTTTTAGGCCTGGATCCAAACTCTTCGGTTAAACCGAAACTCATACTTAAATTTACTAGACTTCGGTCTTTTCCTTCCTTCGCGGCTGCGATGGACAAATCGACTCCGTTTAAGCGGTGCCCTTGTGGGCAGAAGATGTCTCGACCGATCCGCACTCACGTCGCTTACTGCGCTTAGGCTCTATCACGATCCATGAGCCTACGGGTGTACAAGTCCTTCTCTGTCCAGCGTTCTTGAGAGCCGTGCTGACAGACTTCAACTTAGGCGCCCTGAGAGACTTATTCCCCCGGTAAAGTTGAAGGAGGCCCGTTGGGCGGTGTCCGGTGGCGGGCTTGGCTGAGCAGCTTGAGCAAATGATCACCCTCGAGGAGTAGGCGGCCCAGGCTGCAGCTTCTTCTTCCTTGGTCGCATCATTTATCCTGCTCTCCTTGGGCTCCTCCTACTCTGCTTCTTTCAAGGAGCTTTGTCAGTCCCTCTCTACTAAGGGAGAGGGGCCATCTGGACATTCCTCTCGGTCCAAGGAGAAGGACTCTAAGGGTAAGTCCCACCGCCGACGTTTGTGGGAGCGGGAGAGGTCCCCTTCCCCGGAGAGTCGACACTTGACTTCGGTCAAGGTTGCAGCTAAGGCCACTGGCTTCACGGTGTCCCCGTCAGGTCAGCCGACTGAGACACCTGTTGACGCAGTCGAGATTTTTCTCGACCTGTCGGATGGGTTGTCAACTGGAGAAGCCGACAACCCTTCTTCACCGGTTCCCCTGGTGGAAACCGAGGACTTGCCTGTGTCTTCTGTGCCGGAGTCCCCGGTTAAGGTTACAGAGCCGATGGAGGAAAGGGTTTCCCCCGCTCCCTCCCATGCCCACCCTCGGAAACACCGAAGGTCTCGGTCTCTGACCTCTTCTCGGTTTGCCGATCCTGCCGACATCGGCAGTCTCTGTCTCGGCACCGAGGAGTGGTGGCGCGCTCGCTTATCCTCATCATCGTCCTCCTCGAGAGGATAGGCTCCAGTGCAAGTGCGTCTGCGAGGATCTGATATGACAGCAGCTCCTTTTGACCCGGGAACAAACTGGGCTCGTGCCTTCCCCATTAAGTGGCTGTCACCTGAGCGACGAAACAACCCCTCGTGGTCATCAAGGAGCCGAAGCCAGTACCGGTTGTTCGGCCGAAACCAGCTGCACCACCCATTGTGGTGGAACCCCTGCCTCCACAACCAAAATCTGGGGCTCCGACCAAGGATTCTCGGTCGGGTCAGGGGTTGCCCCATCGGTTGTCGGTCACCTTCACTCCCGATCGTCCTCGGCAGGTGGAGGGTGGTTCAGGCGCTCCGCAGCTGTTTGCAGACTCCTAGGAGTCTGACGATGACTCTTCCCTGTTCTCCAGACCCATCGACTTGGAGTCCACTGGGGGACAGTCGGTGGACGAGAGCCCGTCCTCATTCATGTGATTGCTTCGGTTCATCTCAGAATCTACTGGGATGAAGCTCGAACCCATGTCAAAGCGGGCCAAGTATCCCCTCACGGAGATACTGGACCGAGGGGATTCTCCTACAGAGGCCTTTCCTGTGGCCGAAGCCATTGTTGGCCCAGCCCCGGAGCTATGGCAGCGGCTGGCTTCGTGTCCAGCTCCCTCGGCCAGGATGACCAGGAAGTATGCAGTTCCCACTGGCTCACTCTCCAGATTCACGGAGCACCCCTCTGCGGAGGGGTTGGTGACTGTTCCAGTATTTTCCGCTCTGGAAGCGCTGGGGACGTGGACAAACACCCGATAAAGAGTCCAGAAACTGGACTACTCTGGGCGTAAAGTCTTCGTCCTCCTTAGGCTTTCGTCAGGCCAGTTGGGCCGTACTGATGGCACACTTTTCCCACGCCCTTTTGGGCTCCCTGGATGAGGTGATTCCTCATCTCCCGGCTGACCTCCAGACTACGGTCAAGCAGGTGCGGGATCAGGGAAGGGCGGTGGCAAAGCAACAGCTCCAAACTGCTTTTGACATTGGAGACTCTTGTGCCCAGTCAGTAGCGGCCGCAGTGGCCATGTGCCGCAGAGCTTGGCTGCGGATCTCCACCCTCATAACGGAGACCCAGCACAAGCTGGCAGACGTTCCCTTCCTGGGTACCGACTTGTTTGGTCCCGGGGTGGAGGGTCATTTGCAGAGGATCGAGAAGTCCAGTGCCACCTTGGACTCGGTCGCGTCTGCCCAGAAGGACAAAGGCCGCCAGCAGCAGCGTAAGCCCTTTCGGCCTTCTGCCCCTGTGGCACGTCTGGCCCAGCAACACCAGCATCAGGGCCAGCAGGCTCGCACTTGGTACCCCAAAACCAAGCCTGCAGCTTCCTCCAGCAGGAAGCTGGGAGGGAAAGGTCCAGGAGGTCCCTTGGCCGGTCCTTCCTTCAGGCCTGCCCAGTGACGGGTTGAAGGGTGTCACCCCCAGCCTCGTCACTCCCCCCCGGTTGCCCCCGTGGGGGGACGGCTCCGCCACTTCCTTTCCACCTGGTCCGCTATCACCGCGGACTGCTGGGTGTTGGAGGTGGTAGGGAAGGGTCTGCCTCTGGAATTCGAGCAGGCCCCACCCTATCGAGCCGTCGCCCCACGGGGTGCTATCGCGTCTGCAGCCTTTCTGTCGGCTCGTCGAGCTGACATTGCCCTGCTCCTCCAGAAGGAGGTGATCAGGTAGGTGGCGGATCCTCCACCAGACCTTGGGTTTGTGTCCAGGTATTTTCTGGTCCCGAAACGGACTGGGGGCTGGCGCCCCATTCTAGACCTACATGACCTGAACAAGTTCCTAAGGTCTAGAACCTTCAGGATGGTCACTCTGGCACAGATCATTCCATCCTTGGAACGAGGCATGTGGTTCTGTTCTCTGGACCTCCAGGACGCATTCTTTCACGTCCCAATCCGTCCGTCCCACCAGCGACTCCTCCGCTTCAGGCGGAGGGTCCCTTCACAGTTCCGGGCCATGCTCTTCGGGCTCTCTCCAGCTCCCAGGGTCTTCACCAAATGCATGGCAGTGGTGACAGCATTCCTGCAGCGCCGAAGGGTCCGGGTGTACCCTTAGCTGGGCGACTGACTGATTGCAGCCCCCTCGAGACCGGAGGTGGAGCGGTCTCGGGATCTGGCCCTCCAGGTCTGCTGTCAGATTGGCCTCCTCATCAACGAGGCCAAGTCGGAACTCATGCCAACGCAGGTGATTCAATTCATCGGGGCAGAGCTCGACTCTCTTCGAGCCAGAGCACGGCTCCTGGCGAACAGGGCCGAGGTTCTTTCCTCCTTTGCCCAATCATTTCTGGTTGGGCAATTGCACCCTGCCTGGGACTTTCTGCCCCTCCTGGGCCTCATGGCGGCCTGCACCAGCGTGGTCCATTGGGCCCATTGGCACGTGCGTTCCCTACAGTGGGGACTGGCCTGCCAATGGTCACAGTGCTGTGGTCCTCTGGACCAGCCAGTGGCGGTGACCCAGGAGATGTGGAACGCTCTCCAGTGGTGGATTGTTCCAGCTCATCTGCAGGAGGGCATCCCGTTTGTCCGCCCCAAGCCGACGGTCACTCTATCGACCGACTCTCTGATGGGTTGGGGTGCCCATCTGGGGGATCACAGAACGCATGGCCTCTGGTCCCCTCAGGAGTCTCGATGCCATATCAACCTACTGGAACTTCGAGCGGTCCGAAAAGTCCTCACCGCCTTCGCTCAGTTTGTACGGGGTCATGTGGTCCAGGTCCAGATGGACAATACCACGACCATGTACTACCTAAACCACCAGGGCAGGACGTGCTCCTTGCCCCTGTGCAAGGAAGTTCTCCGCACTTGGTCCCTCGTGAGCAGACTGGAGGCAGATCTCCTAGCCATCCATGTGTCGGGAGCCTCCAACACTCTGGCCGATGCCCTAAGCTGAATAGGTGCTGCATCTCACAAGTGGTCTCTCCTGCCGGAGGTAGTACACAATCTGTTCTCCCACTGGGGCACACCTCAGGTGGACCTGTTTGCCTTCAGGGAGAATGTGAAGCTGAGGCTGTTTCATGCCTGCCCCCCTCAGCAGGGCTCGCTGCAGGGGGATGCCTTCTCAAGGCCGTGGACCCCGGGCCTCTTCTACACCCTTCCCCCATTTCGCTTGATCCACAAGGTGCTTCTCAAGGTGAGGAGGGACAAGGCACAGGTGATTCTGGTAGCCACAGACTGGCCCCACCAGTTCTGGTATCCAGATCTCCTCAGCCTCAGCTCCAGGCTCCCGAGGCGGCTTCCAGCCCGGCCGAACCTGATCTCAGTCAACCAGGGGAAGGTTCTCCACCTGGACCTTCAATCCCTGCACCTGACGGCCTGGTTCCTGAGCGGCTAGAGTTCCAAGCCTTGGGTCTTTCCGACGAGGTCCTCAACGTTGTTGAGGCATCCTGTAAGGAGTCGACCAGAAAGTGCTACGTTTCAAATGGAAGAGATTCTCCATTTGGTGTCAGGATAAGGGGCTGGACTCTTCCTCCTGTTCCTTGGCCAGCATTTTGGACTACCTGTGGTCCCTTTCTCAGCTAGGGCTTCGGTCGACGATCCTTAAGGTGCATCTGGCAGCCATCTCTGCTTACTGGGCGCAGGCCGGGAAACTGTCGGTGGCGCAGGAGAAGGTGCTCGGGCGCCTTTTCAAAGGCCTTGATCACATATTCCCTCTGGTGCGAGAACCTCCACCTTTGTGGGATCTACTTCTGGTACTGGCTAAGCTCATGGGCAAGCCATTCGAACAGATGCACAGGTGTGATATCTCTCACCTGTCGTGGAAGACCGCCTTCTTGGTGGCTATCACGTCAGCCAGAAGGATGGGAGAGCTCCAGGTGCTTTCCATCGAGTCTCCTTATCTGGTCTTCCACAGGGACAAGGTTGTCCTGCGCCCCCACCCAAAATTCCTTCCGAAGGTGGTGTCAGAGTTTCACCTTAACTAGGTGTTGACTCTGCCAGTGTTCTACACCAGTCACACCTCGGAGGCCGAATATAGGCTCCATACTTTGGACCCTAGAAGAGTGCTCTCTTATTACAAGGAGCGGACGGCTGAAGTTCGGGGAGAGGTTCGCCAGCTGTTTGTCACCTACACTGAAGCCACACCTGGCAGACCTGCAGCCAAGCAGACGATAGGCAGGTGGGTCACCACCTGCATAGATCTCTGCTATAGGTTGGCGGGCATGGAGCCTCCCAAAGGGATAAGAGCTCATTCTACCCGCCATACCTCTGCTTTGGTGGCTGCTTCCAGGGACGTCCCTATCCAGGAGATCTGCAGGGCTGCTACCTGGAAGTCAGCACACACCTTCATTACCCATTACCACATCGACCTAGAGTCATGCCGGGATGCTGGTTTTGGGACCTCTGTTCTCCAGTCCTTATTCCCTTAGTAGGGGGTGCGTGCGCCTTGCCTCCCTCCTCCTGGAGAACTGCTAGGAGTCTGCCAGTAAGTGTGATTGAACAACATATCCATGTCCCTAAATACAGGTTACTCACCTGTAACAGGAGTTCTAGGAATGGTATATTTGTTCATCCAGACAACCACCTGACCTCCCCAGCCCAGCAACCTGGCTTCCAGCAGGCTAGATCTGGCGTCATGGGGCGGGCCGAGAGTTTTACCACCCGGGTGGGTGGGAGGAGCCAGCTTGAAGACCTTCCGGCAAGATTTAAAGCGGCAGGGAACCTGCCAGTAAGTGTGGATGAAGAACATATACCATTCCTAGAACTCCTGTTACAGGTCAGTAACCTGTATTTTTTGGGGGAAAGTGTTTATGCCTCGGCTATTGTATCTCTCCATGTACTTAATTACATGGGACATCTCCTGAAATATCAGGAGGAAATCCTAAAAGCCTCCCTGTGGGTTCTGCCCAGGAGGATCTGACTGCCAAGATGTCTACGGCGGCGGCAGTTTGCTGCCACCTTCTCAGGGCCACCTATGATGTCGTGGATACGGCGGCCCATATACCTGGCTTAGAGTGTAAGGATTTTCACAGGACGTTCAGCAATATACCCTTAAAGGGAGCGTTAAGGATGATCAGCTCTTTGGTCCACAGACCCAAGAAATGTTGAAGGACTTGCAGGACTCTGGTCGTACCCTTCAATTGGTGTGGACCCTGTACCATCCAAAAGCAAAACCAGCCTTCGGGATCCTCTAGGGGCCACCCCTGCAAGGCTCATCCCAGTGCTCCAAGACCAAGCCTCTGTTGACATTGCTTCGTCCTAGAAATGCTCAGAAAATGTCCCGTTACATCCCTGCCCCTCCCCAGCAGGGTCAGCCTTCGGCCTGAAAGTCTTCCTCCTGTCATGGGACCAGAGACCCTTTCCACGGCCATTGTGGGGCATATTTTTCCTGCGCCTACAAGGGTGGCAAGCCATCTCCTCTGACCTGTGTCTCCTGCAGTTGATAGGACACACACTGGAGTTCACAGAGATTCCCCTTGCTTTGCCACCAGGGGTCTCTTATTACCCCCCAGACCGAGCATTGGTCTTACTGAACAAAATAGATGCTTTGCTCACAAAATGTGCCATCGAACCAGTTCCACTTCCACAGAAAGGTATGGGATTTTACTCCCATTTTTTTTTCCCCCTGGTTCCCAAAAAATGAATGGGGGACTTGTGCCCCATTTTGGATCTAAGGTGTCTCAACCTCTGTATCTCATACCAAAAGTTTAGGATGGTGTCTCTCCCAACACTTCTTCCCTTTGCTGAACACAGGAGATTGTCTCTGCTCTCTCGATATGAAGGACGTGTACCTCCATATCTTGATGCACCCTGCTGTCAGATGGTTTCTCCATTTTGTTTTTTGTTTCAGGGTCATCGTTATTACTTCAGGGCCCTCCCATTGGGCCTTTCCTCGGCCCCGAGGGTATTCACAAAATGCCTAGTGGCAGTCACAGTGGCCCTCCGCAGGGAAGGCAGGTATGTCTTTCCCTACCTGGACGGCTGGCTCTGTTGTCCATGCTTTCTCGAACCCTGCAGTTTTTTGCCCAGGTGGGGATAACTGTAAAGTGTCTGAAGTCCATAATGGACCCAGCGCAATGCCTCCTCTATATTGGAGCCATGTTAGATGCCTCCTTGGGGTTGGCATATTTGCCAGTGGCTCGGCGGACGCCTTGATTGGTTTGGTGTGCAGACTAGAGTCCAGCAGATTGGTCTTGGCACAAGACTACCCGTGCCTCCTGGGAGATTTGGCGCCCACAATTCTGATGGTCCCCAGTGCCAGGTTGAATATGACGATCCTTCAGTGGTCCCTGAGAGTCCAATGGGGCCAGAAGGAGGACGATTTCTATGCCCTGGTCCTGATGTCTTCCCCGGCTCTTCGAACTGTACAATGGTGGAAGTCCAGAGACAACTTAATGCGAGGCACGCTGTTTCATTCTCCTGTCCCATGTCTCATTCTGACTACAGATGCCTTCTTGACAGGGTGGAGTGCTCATCTCCTGCATGTCTGGTCCCAAGGATCCTGGACGCCAATAGAGACCCGTTTCCACTTTAGTGTCTTAGAGATGAGGGCAGTACTCCACGTCTTGCAGGCGTTCGAGACTCTTTTTCCCCCTCGGTTGTCTTCAGGTTCAATCAGACAATTCTGCTGTAGTTCACTACCTAAACAAGCAAGGAGGCACCCATTCAGACCCCCTCTGCAGAGAATCGGTGAGGGTCTGGTACTGGGCGATCCAGAGAAATATCCATCTTTGGGTGGTCCACATCCCCAGGGTGTCCAACACCCTGACGGATGCCCTGAGCAGATCCACTGCATGGGTCCACAAGTGGGAAATCCTACCTGACATCCTAAACGACATCTTCCACCAATGGGCTGACTGGAGTTGGACCCATTTGCTTCTCCACAAAATGCAAAACTACCTCTTCACTGCTCATTCGAGCGAGGTCCTGGAACTGTGTGGCAGGACTTGTTATCTCTTTCACGGACAGAAAGATTTCTTTACGCCTTCCCGCACTTTCCTCTCGTTCAGAGAGTACTGTTCAAACTGGTTCGAAATGGTGCATCTGTGATTGTCATAGCACTGCTGTGGCCAAGACAGATTAGGTTCCCTCTGCTTCTACAGCTCTCTGAACCGGATCCCCTGCCTCCGCCAGTTTGCTGGGTTCTCTTGTCCCAGGCGCAATGCTCCCTGCCATACCCGGACCTTCACTCCCTCCCTCTGCATGCCTAACTACTGAGGACATTGTCCTCTCGCACTTCAGGGTGTCTTCAAAGGTGGTAGAAGTCCTCCTCCAGAAAACTGTATGTGGTCTTCCTATTCAGTGAAGTGGAAACACTTCTCCATTTAGGCATCTACGCAGGACTTAGACCCTTATCAGTGTTCCCTTCAGAGCATCTTGGACTAGTTGCCCTCCTTGTCGGAGGGTGGACTGAAATATTCCTTTGTAAAAGTCCACCTTTTGGCCATTGCCACATTCCAGTTACCTGTGGGCAACAAACCATTGTCCCAGTTACCTTTGATCAGAACCTTTTTAAAAGGCATTCTGTACCTTCATCCCTCTATCCTGGATCCAGTCTGTGTAGGATTTGAATTTTGTGCTTGAAAAATTGACTACGAAGCTGGCCTGGTGGCGCTGAGCGTTTAGGCGCTGGACACCATACCTTACGCCACGCTGGCTACCAGTGTTAGGGAATGAGCACAGGCTGCTGGGGGTTGGCAGGGGAGGAAGAGGATCGAGTGTCTGGGGAGGGAGAGGATTGAGCATCTGGAGGACAGTTCTCCTCTCCTGGGGAGGGAGGACTGGCACTTCCGCCAAACAACTGCCCCCAGGTGGAGGCCTGGTGGCAGTGCGGGACTGTGGATGCCATGGAAGAGGGGGTGCTGCGGGACTTCGGACACACACATGCCTCCACGTATGCACGTCCTGCATGTGTGCACCAGCAACTGGGAAGGGGAAAAAAATGGAGGAAAAACACCCTCAGCTGCAGGATGATGACTGACCCCTCACAGGCTCCGCACCCGGTGACCGGGCGGGCTCTGGGTAAGTCCCGGTGAGACCCGGGAGTGATGGGGGCTGGGGGGTCAGTTCGAAAAGGGCAGCTGGGGGCAGATGGAGATACACATATATACAGATATAAAAAAGTTGACCGAGTCCTTTTGAGCCCGCTGAATCCAGCGAGCTCCGTTATCTTTTTTGGAAAACTATATTCTCAGTTGTCATTACATCAGGTAGATGTATTTCAGAGTTACAGGCACTAATGTGTAAACCTCCCTACCTGCAGTTTCATAACAATAGGGCGACTTTACACATCAACCCGTTGTTTTTACCAAAGGTCGTTTCTGAATTTACTTTAAATCAGGCTGTCCACTTACTGGTGTACTATGCAGAGCCTGCAAATCCAGGGGAATCCCTGTTTCATACTCTCGATGTTCATAGAACATTGAGTCTTTATCTTCTCTGCACCTCAGAGTTGCTAAAAAATTAGCAACTTTTAGTTTCTTTCGCCCCTAAGAAATCGGGGTATTCAAGTTTCAAAGCAGTGCTTGTCCACATGGTTGGCCAACTGCATTTTATTTATACAAAATATGAAAAAACTCTCACAGGGTTGTAAAACCCCATTCTACCAGAGGCATGGCTGCCTCCATGGCATGTTTCTGGGGTGTGTCTGCCTTAGAAATCTGCGAAGGCGCCTCAGGGTCTACTGTACATACATTCACAAAACATTACAGTCTAGACATCGCTTCCAAGAAGCGGACTGCTTTTGGATGTGCTGATTTTCAAGGCCTCCTGCCCTAAGTCCTGATAAATTGCTTCCTCCTCTCCTTGGCATAACTGCTTGGGAATCTTCCCATGTGTTATGACCTGCTGCAAGAGATTGTCTCGAAGAAGATAGTACAGTTGCGTAAGAACTTACCGTAACAGTAGATCTTAGAGAGTATCTCTTGCAGCAGGTCATGTAGCCCCAGCCACCTTCCCCCTTGCTGTTACTTCAGAAGGGTTCCTTGCTCCTGTCCTTTCATGACTACATGAGCTGCTGCTGCCTTATTTCCCTCCTCGGTTCCCATCGGGGGCCTGAGAAACGATTTCTCATTTGGTCACTAGGATGGAAAAAAACTGAGGAGTAGCTGGGGCCTCCCACATTTTATACATGCCATACAGATACCACGTAGTAACGTTAGGAGGAGGTCCCAGGATCGACTGCTGAGAAGTCATCCATAGGAAATGATGCCTGCGGCTGATATCCCATGTGTTATGACCCGCTGAAAGAGATGCTCTCGAAGATCTACTTTTACGGTAAGTTCTTGCGCAACTGTGCTTTCCTCATGTTGCCCCTGAGTGCCCCCCATCCTCATATTTTGACCCCTTGTTCTTGCACATCATCTTTTCTGAAAGATGCTGCCCTCTTGAACTCTATTGATCCCCTTGAGGTATTTGAATGTCTCTATAATATCCCCCCACCTTTTCTCCAGTGTATACATATTGAGTTCCCTCAATCTTTCCTCGTATGATTTCTGGTGTAGCCTCTGCACCATTTTTGTTGCCCTTCTTTGGACTACCTCCACAGTCTCAATGTCCTTTCAGAGATGAGGTCACCAGAACTGCACGCAGTACTCCAGATGAGGCCTCACCAACTGCCTGTACAGCGGCATCACCACCTCCTGATTTCTACTGGTGATACCGCTCCCTGTGCATCCTAGCATCCCCCGACTTTCCTCACTGCCTTCTCACATTGTTTGGATACTTTCAGATCATGTGTTATGACTATCCCCAGGTCCTTTCAAGTTTAGCTGTTGTTAGTACCCCCCCCCCAAATCGTGTATTTCTCCCCTTGGTTTTTGTTCCCAAAGTGCATGATTTTGCACTTCTTGGCATTGAATCCAAGCTGCCACACTCTTGACCACTTCAACGAGGCTAAGTCTCTCCTCATCTTCTCAACCCCCTGGAGTGTCAACTCTATTGCAGATCTTGGTGTCATCTGCAAAGAGGCATACCTTTCCTTCGAATCCCTCTGCAATGTTGCTAATAAAGACATTAAAGAGGACTGGCCCCAGTACTGAACCCTGTGGCACCCGCTGGCAACTCCCCTTTCTTCAGATTGAACTCTGTTTACCACCACCCTCTGTGTCCTGTTGCTAAGCCAATTTCTGACCCAGTTTAACACCTTGTGACCCACTCTGACTGCCCAGCTTACTTACTATCCTCTTGTGTGGGACTGTGTCACATGCCTTGCTAAAATTAAGGTAGGCCATGTCCACCACCCCTCCCTGATCTACCCTCGTCACCCAGTCCAAAAATAATCTATCACATTCATTTGACAAGACCTTCCTGTTGTGAATCCATGTTGCTTTGGGTCCTGTGCCCTGCTGGCTTCTAGATATTCCACAACCCTTTCCTTTAACAGTGATTCCATCATCTTTCCCACTTCTGAGGTCAAACTGACTGGTCTATAGTTTCCCGCTTCTACTTTGCTTCCACTTTTGTGAAGGGGTATCACGTTTGCCCTTCTCCAGTCCTCTGGTACTACTCCCTCCTCCCAACGATTTGTTGAATAGGACTATCAGTGGTGTCATTAGCACCTCTCTGATCTCCTGTGAATGGACTTGTGTCTACCCCTCTTCCCTGTGAGTGTCTGCTGGCAGTATAGCCTAGAGGTTAGAGTAACGAGCTGTGAATGAGCTTGGTACATCCAGCAGACCAGACCTGGGCTTGATTCTCACAACCTTCACTTGCATACTGTGACTCTGAGTAAGTCAATTAACCGCTCAGTGCTCCGAGGTTGCCCCTGAAAACAGGCACTTGTGCCTAGTGGGCCTTAACCGGTTACCAAAGACTAAAATAAAAAATTCAAATAAAAATAAAATATAATTCCGGTCTCTCGCCTTCCCCTTCTTTTGTGAATACTAAGCAAAAGTATTCGTTCACCATCTGTTTTTTCCAGGTACCCCTCCGCCCACTCCCCCTTCCCCCTTTACTTAGCCTCACTATCCCTCCCTTGGCCTTTCTCCTTTCCCTTGCGTACCTGAAGAAGGTTTTGATCTGTCTTTGAGGGTGGAGCTTATGCAGCAGGTAATACCATTAGGACTGAAGCCATCCGGCGTCAGGACCCCACGGAAAATTTGCAGCTAGCAGTCTGAGGCAGGGGACTGTCCCCGATGTCTGCTCCACCTGATGTCATACATGGTATAAAGGGTGGCGGTCCCCTGGCGCCACCTCAGTTCTTTTCCCGCCGTCGACCCTCGTAGTTTGGCTCCTCGGACGCCTCTCTCGGTAGTCGACAGCTTTGAACGTTAGATAAGTCGTTTTTCTTCTTTATTCAGTTTATTACTTCACCTTGTTGATGTCGTCGCCCTCACCACTGCGGTGAAAATCCAGGTCTGCGTGTGGGAAGCAGATTCTGGCCAAAGACTGCCACGCGGCCTGCCTCATCTGCCTAGGCCCAGAACACCAGCCTGAATTCTGCATTCACTGTAAGAAGTTCAACCAAAAGATGCGCACCAGAAGAGCTCATGCCCTCAAAACTTTCGCTTTGGAGAAAAAGCTTGCGGCCATGCAGCGAGGTTCAGGGGCCAGCTCATCCTCTCCTGCTAGAGAATCCCCTCCTAAAGATGGGCCCTCCGGGGGGAAGCATCACCACAAGGAGAAGGATTGGGCCAGGTCTGAATCCCGCTGTTGGTCACCAACCAAACAGGTGTCGTCGTCTTCATCCAGCAAGAAGGTCTGGTTCAGTTCCGGCCCTACCAACTGAACCTTCCCGCTCCTCCAAGTCCACTCCCGCCCCTCCTCAGCAGGACACCGCTGTACCTCCCTGGCTCATTGACCTCCAAAAACCACAGGGTCATCCCAGGAAAGCCTGCCCAGGGCTCAGGACAGGCCAAATTCCTTGGAGAAGAGGAAACGTAGCGAAGAACCTTCTGGTAGGCAGGAGGTTGCCCAGGATCGGATGCCTCCACCCCAGGCTAAGGTGTTCCCTCCAACAGAAACGCTCACCTAGCCGGCTGCCTACACTGACGAGACTCTCCCCGATGCCAGACATGGGGTGGTCACCGGATGAGGATCGTCTTTCCCCTCCCCTGAGGGAACAGACGCCCGTCAAGGCCATGCCGGATACCGGTCGCCGGCCTACTGATGCCGGGGTGCCGGATCTGACGCCTGACACTCCAGTAGGTGTTCCAGACCCCCAGACGCCTACTCCTGAGGATCAGATGCCCGGCCTCTCTGACCTGGCGCCAGCACCCATGGTCGTCCCAGTGGCAGATATAGGTGATCTTTTTACCACTTGGTGGAATACTGTAAAAAGGGACCTTTTATACCAGCCACCAGAGAAGGTCCCTCCTCTACCACCCATGGGTCCCCCTCCTACCCCAGATCAGGGGAACCAGGATGAATGCCCAAGTCCACATCCGAAAGGGAAATGAAGAAAGTGGCCTGCATACCTATCTCCTTCATCTCCACCCATCACGTCCTCCTCGGATGAGGCGGGCATAGACTTGGACATTTCTGACGGAGGCTTCCATCCTCCCTTGCCAGAACCTAAGGATTCTCCACGGTCTCCTCCGGATGATCCCTCATTTCTTGACATCATGAGGTACATCCGGACCATTTATGAATGGGATACCAAGGCCCTAGATCCGGAGCGTAAACACCTGGCCAAGTTCCTTGCAGAAAAGGAACCCATTACCCCTTGGTGATCCCACTGTTTGTGGAGCCCTTCCAGGATGTTACCCGCCTCACTTGGCACACACCATCCTCTGTCCCGGCGGTTCCAAGGAAAGCGGACAGACTCTCTATAAGCCTCCCAAATCAGAACCGTTCCTGTCAGAACAGCTGAAGGCTAACTCGTTAGTCCTTACGGCTGCCCTCGGGCATGGAGCTCAACCAAAACATTTAAGCTTCCAACCCCGTTTCCAAGAAACCAAATAGCTGGCGCTGTAATGTCTTCTCCTCGGCTGCTGGGACCATCAGGTCACTGAACTTTATGGCCCATATGATCTCCTACCAGCAGTCCCTGTGGCGAAAGACCATGGACTTGGTAGAGACCCTCCCTGACTCTGACTCCAAACAGGAGATTTTAGCTTGTGCCCAGTCGGGCCTGGATGTGGACAGACATGCCCTCTGGTGTTCTTAAGACGCCGTAGATATGGCTTCCAGGGCCACCGTGTCAGGAATTTGTATGAGATGGCAGTCCTGGCTCAGACTCGCAGGTTTCCAACCACATCTTCAGGAATTCATTCTTGATTCTCCTTTTTCAGGGCCCTGTTTTGTTTGGTCCTGAAGTGGAACAGATGGTGAAACAGGTTCAGGAGTCAGGGAGAGTGTGGCGGACGTACACCGAATGTACAAGTCCCAGCCCCAAGAATCCCGCTGACGCCCTTTTTGCTGAGGTCAAGGGCAAGGACAAAGCGGCAGACAGTCCCAGGGTAAGGGATTCAAGAGGTGGGGTCACACTGCCCCTTAAGTTTCCCAGGGCCCAAAGCAACCTAAAACTCCCCGGGCCCAGGCCCCCCCACCCCCTCTGCCTGACCCCCCTGCCGCCCCCTCCCCTTGGGGACAGGCAGACCGAGCAGGTAGGAGGGCAGTTTGCGCTTTACCAGCTCGAATGGTCCAGTATCACTGCAGACCAAAGGGTACTGGATACCATTCGGAAAGGGTATTCAATAGAGTTCACCTCTGTCCCACCGGACAACCCCCCCACGTCCCGCTGTCCACTGGATCACAGCCCTCTCCTAGAAGGGGAGATCCAACAACTCCTAGAGAAAAGAGCTATTCAAAGAGTCCCACAGGCCCAGCGAGGGAGATGTTTCTACTCCCGGTTCTTCCTCGCCCCGAAGAAAACAGGAGATATTTGTCCCAATGTGCATCTCAGCCTCTCAGTGAAGCACCAGAGGTTTTGCATGGTCACCCTGGCAAGCCTCTTCCCCATACTTCAGCAAGGAGACTGGCTGTGTTCCCTAGATATACAGGATGCCTACCTGCATATCAAGGTCCTGAAGTCCCACAGAAGGTTTCTGCGGTTCAGCTTCAGAGACCAGCACTATCGGTTCAGGGTCCTGCCCTTCAGCCTTTCTTCGGCTCCTAGGATCTTCACCAAATACATAGCGGTGGTAGCAGTGGCTCTCCGCAGGAGAGGCCTTTTTGTCTACCCCTACCTGGATGATTGGCTCCTCTCTGCTTAGTGGGATGATTGGCTCCTCTCTGCTTAGTTGGAGGAGGAGATCCTAATAACCCTAAGAGAGATGCAGGCTCTGTTTTCCTCGCTGGGCATCATGATAAACTGGCCGAAGTCGCATCCCTGGCCGAGACAGCAGCTGCAATTCATCGGAGCTATCCTGGACACCAGATCCTTTCTATCTCTGGACAGGGCAGATCGCCTTCGGGGTTTGGCCAGAAGGCTCCAAAGAACCCCCTCCTCCCCTGCCCGGGTGGTCCTGCAGCTGTTGAGACACATGGTGGCGGCCATAGCCACAGTTCCCTTAGCCAGACTCCATATGAGGACTCTTCAGTGGCACCTCGGTGCAGTGGGACAAATCGGTGGATGATCTGGATCTCCGAATCCGGATCTCTCGAGCGGTCCATCGTTGTGTGGAATGGTGGTTCTGCTAGGACAGTCTAGACAGTAGAGTTCCTTTCCGCAGACCCCGACAGCTTCAGACTCTAACCACAGATGCCTCTCTGTCAGGTTGGGGGGCTCATCTAGGGGATCACAGGACCCGGGGGTCTTCGGCTATCACAGAGTGCTGTCTACATGTCAGTGTTCTGGAAATGAGAGCAGTGCTGAATGCACTCACTGCATTCAGAGACCAGCTTTCTCCGGGTCCTCTTCTGGTGCAGACAGACAACACACCAGTCGTCTTCTACATCAACAAACAAGGGGGAACTCACTCGTACCCACTTTGCAGAGAGGCCATGAGAGTATGGGACTGGGCAGTAGAACACAGTTTGGACCTCACCGCAGTTCACCTGCCAGGGGTCCAGAACGTATTCGCCGACAGTTTGTCACTCTGCCTCTCAGAATCATGAGTGGGAACTGCTCCAAGATGTCACAGACGACCTCTTCGACTGGTGGGACCATCCAGAGTTGGACCTCTCTGCGTCCCCGTGCAATACCAGACTGCGCAATTTTTGGTCGCTTGCTCCAGGGCCTGGTGTTTTCTGGTGAGACACATTGTCCCTCTCTTGGACAGGGAAGTTCCTGTATGCCTTCCCTCCTTTTCCCCTCATTCAGAGAGTACTGCTCAAATTGCAGTCAGAGTGAGCCAGAATGATTCTAGTGGCCCCTCTATGACCTCGTCAAATCTGGTATTCGTTGCTCCAGCAACTGTCCCTGGAACCTCCAGTTCAGTTGCCACTCTCCTCCCACTTACTCTCACAAGAACAGGGTACTCTTGTCCGTCCTGCTCTTCAGTCTCTTCACCTGCATGCATGGCTCCTGTAGTCCTAGCGCAGTAGAGTCTAGGAGTGTCAAGCAGGGTGGCTGAAATTCTGGTGGCAGCGAGGAAGCCTTTCATCAGAGCCACGTACGCTCTGAAATCGAAACGCTTCTGCCTGTGGGCTTCAGCCCACGCTTTAGATCCCTTGGGTTGTCCGGCTAGGCACATGCTATAGTATCTCCTTGGGACCTTCTTTTCGTACTGGAGAAACTCTCACTTCTTCCTTTGAGCCGGCAGCTTCTTGTGAGCTGCGCTTCTTCTCATGGAAGACTCTCCTCTTGGTAGCCATTACCTCTGCTTGAAGGGTCTCTGAGCTCCAGGCTCTGATGTGTAAAGAACCTTACATGGTCTTTAACAGGGACAGGGAGAATCTTCGCACGAACCCTAAATTTGTGCCGAACTTGGTGTCCATACTGACCCTTAACCAGGACATCAACCTTTCGGTATACTATCCGAAATTTTCTAACCAAGGCGAAGCGCTATTGCACACCTTGGATGTTCATAGTTTTTTGAGGTATTACCTCCACAGGACTCGCTCCTTTAGACAGTCGGACCAGTTGTTCGTCTCTTTCGCTAAGCGAATGCTGGGAGCTAACATACTAATTGCCAGCAGATTAGGCCTTACGGTCCATCGAGTCTGCTCGAATCTCAGATCCCTAGTTGGGTACCGAGGCCCTCTTCCCCCCCCCTTGTGTTCCAGAAACCCCTATCATCCGTCCCCACCCCCCTTGGCCAGGCCATCATCTGATGCATCCGCTTCTGTGTCTGTCCCACCGTCTCTTGAAGCCTTTCACTGTGGATCTCTGAACCAGCTCGCCAGGCAGCACGTTCCAAGGATCCACCACCATCTCAGTGAAAAACCTCCTCCTCTTTTCCCCCTCACCCTTCCGCCTTCCAACTTCAAACCATGCCCTCTGGTGATACCTCCCTGCTTTAGTCTAAAGATCCCCTCGTGTTTACCCTATTTATTCCCTTGAGGTACTTGAAGACCTCAATCATGTCATCCCCCCCGGCTCTCCTCTCCTCTCCAATTAAAACAGGCAGAGCTTCTCAAGTCTGTCCTCATACGTCAAATCCCCTAGTCCTCGTATCATCTTAGTTGACGTCCTCTGTACCCTCTCCAGGAGCTCCTGTTTCTAAACAGACACTAGCCCGTTGGTTAGTACAGTGCATCTCGTTCTGTTACCAGCACCACGACAGACCTCTTCCGGGTGCTGTTAGGGGCCATTCCATCAGAGCAGTGGCATCTTCTTTTGCGGCCCTCAAGAATGTCTCTTCAGCCGATATTTGTGCTGCTGCCACGTGGCCTTCCGTCCACACCTTCATCAGGCACTACAGCCTGGACATCGCATCCAGAAGGAGAGCAGGTTTCGGACTAGCAGTCCTGCAAGGCCTTCTCTCATAGATGCTTTTCATCAGCCTTTTCAGCATAATTCACACCACCCTATCAGACCTGGACCTATCTTTGGGTACTGTTTGGGACTCAGTCCTAATGGTATTACCTGCTGCAAGAGCTCCACCCTTGAAGACAGATAGTACAGTTATGCAAGAACTTACTGTAACAGTAGATCTTCAAGAGGAGCTCTTGAAGCAGGCGGCTTTCCCGCCCTCCATCCCCAGGATAGTTTTTCATGGGGTACCTTGTCATCAGACCATGGTGGGGAATTCCTGCCTGGTTCTCCAACTTTATTTCTGGCCGGGTCTCCGGTGGGAGAACTGAGGTGGCACATGGGGGCCGACCCCTTTATACCAAGTATGACGTCGGGTGGAGCCGATGTCGGGGGCGGTCCCCTGCCTCAGACTGCTAGCTACAAGTTTTCCGTGTGGTCCTGACTCCTGACTGCTTCAGTCCTAATGGTATTTGCTGCAAGAGCTCCTTTCGAAGATCTACTGTTACGGTAAGTTCTTACGTAACTGTACTTTCCCCTCCTTCACTTCCTGGGCTGTCCTTTCCTTTGTTGTGAAGCAGAATAGACTCTTACTTGCTGGTTGCATAGCTTCATCTCATGGTGAAGCAGACTTAACACATTAGCTGTCTCATCTGTTTGAGCTGTCATGTCAGTAGGTTAATTTTCAACAGCGAATTAGTCCAGGAGGGCACAGAATGCTCTTTCAAAAATGGCTTCTATTTCAGATGTTTCGAGAGACTGGCAAATGCTTTTTTTAGTACATAGAAACATAGACTTTGACGGCAGATAAGGACCGCTTGGCCCACCTAGTCTGCCCATTCCCCTACCTAGAGGATAAGCTGCAGGTCCTATTTAACCAACAGCCTATTTCTTTCTAACCCCCCCCCCCACAATAATTGCCTTATGTCTGTCCCATGCATTCTTGAATTCTCCCACAGTTTTAGACCCCACAACCTCCTCAGGAAGGCTGTTCCATGCGTCCACACCCTCTGTGTGGAAAAATTACTTCCTCACATTGCCCCTGACCCGTTCCCCCCCCCCTGTCTTCAGAAATAGATGTAGAAAACAAGAAATAGATGTAGAAAAATAACACTGCTTTACATTAAATGGGGGTTTTTGATGAATCTTTAACTGCTTGGGTTTTCTCTGTTTCTTTTCCTAGATCAAGGGTGCTCCAACCCTCCCTCCCTCCCTGTAAAGTACCTCATATCTGCAGTGCTCCCAGCCCCAGTGAGGGACTGCTGTATTTTATTTTCTTCCTTCACAGTCTCCTTGATAACCTAATCCTTTGGCCCCTCAAGTGACCCAGTCTGTTTGCTTGGCTCTCCTCTTGCTTCTGGCCCCCACTTTCAAGCTGTTTGGGGTGTCAGTCCTCCCTGTTACCACCACAGAGGTTGCGTTTTTATGACCTTGGGCGCAGTGTACGGGGAATATGGGGAAGGGGGGGGGGTTGTGTGCTGAGGGGTCTGGCGGCATGGGGATCACGGAAGCAGTCATCTGGTGCACTGCAGGACCCCCTCCAAACTACCTCCCTTACTAAGGTGCAATGGTTGGGATATCCTTGGGGGGCATGCAGCAGCATATAGTCACCCACTCTGTCAAGTGTGCCATTGCCAGGAGCCGCTGTTAAGTGTGGTGTGTGCCAGTCCCTTCCTCACGTGGTGCAGAGTATCCGCACCCTCCCCACCAGGTTACTAGCATGTTGAATGGGTGCCTCACTGATTGGCACCATGGAATCAGCCCTGTTAATGTAAAAACAAATTTGATTTACCTTAGTTGGCTTCTAGCAGGGCTAGTGCTAGTTTCAGAACCCTCCTGTATAAACATACCTTATGTAATTAGAAAAATGCATCTCATTCAAAGAAATTTTCTTGATCTATTTTTTTTTTTTGTTCTTTGTTTTGATTTCAGGTCGCGCAGACCCTGAGTGTATGCTAGGTCACCTGTTGAAAATACTGTTTAAAAACGATGACTTCATGAATGCAGTAAGTTCCACTCTATTGGGTCTTTCATTACTTTTTATACATATGATGTAGCCTGTTTTGACATGTTCACTGCTGTTTTCAGGGAATTTTAGGATAATCCTGTTTAGAGTACTCTGAACTTTCATTTATTATCATATTGTTACCTTGTAGGGGTACTTGTCCTTGTTTGCATTTTTCCTGTTCATTGCGATAATCACTGCTGAATATAAAAATTGAGCCTATTGCTGCAAGTTCATTGTGATGCTGACATGCAGGACACGGTGGTGATGTTGGGGTTAGTGAGCTGTAGGGAGTTCTGTGGAGATTCAGCAGCTGCGTGGAGTGTGAGATTTTCGGCATTCATTTTAGAACTTGCAGCTGCCTGGGTTGAAATGCAGAGCAGATTGGAATGGAGACTGATGGTGCCTGCTGCTGCGTATCTCACTCTGTGGCCACGTGTGGTCTGCCATAGGAGATTGAGGGCAGTTGGCAGGGTGAAGGGGGAACCATCGAGGGAAGAAAGAGACCTATGAAGGGAACAAGTAACTGCTTCACACCACTGGCCGAAGCAGTTCAGTCTGCATCACTTACGCAGAAGGCAGTGCCTGTTGCACCTACGGTACCAGTCTACCTGATATGAACTGCGACACACCTATGGCAAAGAGTGCTAGGAGTAGAGTTTTTGTAGGTATGCTGTGGAAGTATTGCATCTGACTGAAGTGTGTCAAAGAGCCAGCTAAGGATGGAGCAGTTCTTGATCTGGTACTGTCAAACCAGGATCAGTAGGGATGTTGGGAATGGGAGATGCCTTGGGGACAGGTGACCATAACTCACTGAGGTTCAACTTATCCTACCACATTTCAGGAGGGTAGATTTTTGTCATATGGAGAAAATACGTAGGGTCATACTTCAGGGGGAGGGATAGAAGGTGCAGAGAATAAATGATCAGTCATCAAAAGGGAGGTGCTGGAGTCAACCAAATTGTATCTGAAACAAGTTTTGGGGGTGTGGGGCCTGAGAAACTGATTTTAGTTTTTCAAGGAATTGGGAGAGGCAGTCATGGCAAAGAAAGTAGCTTTCAAGAGTTCTGAGAGATACTAGACTGAGGTTAATAGGGAGATACACTAGGTTAAACCGAAGGAGAAAGGGTAGGTGTGGAGCACGCGCTAAACAGTGTTGGGTTGGGATGTGGTGCCATGGTTAAGCTGATCTTCATGCACAAAGCAGCAGAGTACAAAATGCCTCCAGACACATGGAATGTAAGACATGAAGAGAGGCTTGAAAATACTGTAGAAATACGAACATACAAAATTTGCCAGCAGATAAAGGCCTCGAGGTTTGTCAAGTCTGCTCGAATGTGCAGCTAGCACCCCTTATTCTGCAGCTGCCCCACCTTCCACCCTTCCCCCTTCATTAACCCTCCCCCTTGTCCTGTCCCATCCCCTTCTGAAGCAGTCCACTGTTCTACTGGATACCACTTCTGCAGGTAACGCATTCCACCCAGCCACCACCTTCTCTGTAAAAAAGTGTCTCCTCGTCTCTCTCCTGAACCTTCCTCCCTCCAGTCTCATATCATGGCCCCTGGTGTCCCTCCCCTCCCTTACTTTGAACAGCCCCTCTGTGCCTGTCTTGTTTATTCCTTTCATGTACTTAAAGGTTTCAATCATGTTCCCCTGTCCCCTCCTCTCCTCCAGTGAGTACATGTTCTCCAGCCTCCTCTCATATGATAAGTCCCCCAGCCCCTTGATCATCTTTGTTGCCCTGCGCTGCACCACCTCCAGTAACTAAATGTCCCTCTTCAGATACGGGTGCCAATACTGCACGCAGTACTCCAGGTGTGGTCCAACTAATGACCTGTACAGTGGCAGAATCACCTCCTCCTCCCTCCTCGAGGATATACCCCTTGCAATACAACCCAGTATTTTGTTGGCCTTTGCAGCTGCCTTCCTACATTGTGCCAAGTTGTTCATTGACACTGTAATGAGCACCCCCAGATCCTTCTCCTCCTCTGTCTGGGCTAGCTGCACTCCCCCCAGCTGGTAACTCCTCCTTGGATTCTTCATCTCAATGTGCAGCACCTTGCACTTTTTGGCATTATTGGTCAAGGATCTACAGCTTAAGTTCAGTGCAAATAAGTGCAAGGTTATTCACAAAGTTAAAAGGAATATGTAAAAGTGAATCATCTCTCAGATTCTTGGTGGTAATAAACCAACGGAAGAAATGACAGACTAATGGCATAAGTGGTGGTAAACTTGTTTATTACTCAAAATCAGACATATGCCCTAATCAGTGCCTTACCAAAGTAGACACTGGGAACCAAAGTTTCCCTATACCCCAGGGTATGAAGATGGTTTCAGAGAAAATATGTCGTGCAGTAGCTTATATAGTAAGAAAATTACTATAGTTACTTTACCTTTGTGCATAAATTAGATACACAAAATGGGCCTTGTTGGCCAAAAGTTAGGTGGCTCAACAGTGTGAAAGATATACAGTTTGGAGGCCGGTCCACTGGTGCAGCGGTTGGATTTCCACTTGTGATGCCGACCGGGGGGTGGGGGGAGAAGGATTAAGCGTCCGGCGACTGTTCTCCTTGAGAGGTATAGTGTTAGCTGCAATCGGACTACCCTAGCGGTGGCTGGGTGTACCATGCACTGGCATCACAAGTAGGCTCATGGGCGGGGTGGACACTGGCTGTCATTGCACATCCCCGCCCCTGCATAATTGGGAGGAAAAACGCCGCCGCCAGCTGCCTTACATGAAGCTGCCCTCTGCTTCAGTTAGCCTCCATGACTGCCCCTTCGACCTATCCCAAGCCAGGGGATATTGAAGGGGCCCGTCCAATGTGGAGGTGGGAGCGAGGGTCCGTGACTGGCAGAGGTTCCGGATGGCTGGTGGCAAAAAAAGAAGCATACTAAATGTAAAAAAAAAAAAAAAAAAAAAAGTACAGTGTGAATACAAAGGATTTTCATGGATTACAGACAAATAAGTACGATGTTACATAAATCTGCATGGTGGTAGTGCAGGCTGTATAATACAGTATGACTTCTCAGAAGATTATAACATGAATTAGACAAAGAACACAGAAATGCATTCTTGACATATGTTTCCAATAATCATAGTTATAATCATTAATATCTTACTCTTATATGGTAGGTACTTGTACCCTATAGGTCAGTAATGATTATAGTTCATTGGAGCTGCAGTTACGTAATATTGTAGATGCTGTAAGTGGTGTACAGTGGGTTGCCAGTATGGGTGAGGGGACCAAATGTAACATTCCCCCCCTTGTTACCTTACTGAAAAGGCAACAACTAATAGGTAAGTTGTTGGTGATAGCATCATTTACAGACCCGAGGCACGAGCCTTGTAAAGGAATTATAATTGTTCATGGTGGTGTTTTAGAGTATGCCTCAGACAGCAGAGGGTAAGTATCATTAGAAATATCAGAAATATCTGTATAATCACAAAGACTTTGAAAGTTAATTCTAGCCAGGTATTGGAGAGTGCGGTGCTTAAATCATCATCATCGATAAAGGGTACTCCAGCTTTGGAGATGTTGTTGCTGATGTAGATGATATGTGTGTCCTTCCTATCTAAAAGTGTCTAAAGTGCCAAGTTCAAGGGGTCAGTGTGGATGTTAAAGATGAGCAAATACTGAGACAGTGCAAGCAAATATTCAGGGTCAGTAACGATGATATTTGGTTCCAGGATGGGAACAGTAGTAATAACAGTATGACCAATAAGAGCAGGTTACTCACCTGTAACAGTAGATCTTCCACGGAATGGTCTCTTGCAGCAAGTCGTTGCTTCTGGGAGTTCCCAATAGGTGGCGCTCTAACACGGCAGTTTCTTCTAGCAGTCTGCATACCAGGGAACACCCACACAACCTCACTTCCTGGGCTGTGCCTATAAAAGTGGGTGGTCCCTGGTAATCTCCATTCATTTTCCTGCCAGCTTCAGCTCTGACAGCAGCTCATTCTTCTCAGTCTACGATGTGGATTGAACCCATAGCTTGGTGTGCCTGGGCTTCATACACGGCACCATATTCCTGTGCTCGACCAAGAGCTCTACAATTGATGTTTTCCTGTTACAGACTCTGGGTACTCGATCAAAGGGCTCTAAAACTTCAGAGTCCTCTTCAAGAAGCAAAGTAGGGAAGGAGATACCTTCACCTAAAGTCCTGCCTGACCGTCCTTCAATGGTCATATCTCCTAAACGTGTATCAAGAAAACATTCTTCGGGCCATATCCCCCATCGACGGCAGGCACTTCTTCATCAAAAGAACACAAAAGTTCAACTTCACATAGAAAGGAATGTTCATTGTCGACGGGACGTCATTCCTCAGCTCCAGCGTCGATGAAACCACATGCACCGTCGATGACTGTGGTCCTGCTGCATTCATTGTCGATGGGGCACACTCCCCCGTTGACGAGAGGACTCCACAAGACATCCTCATCGACAAACACCTCCTCCATCGACTGAGCGCACTCTGCTTGCTTCGTCAACGTGGCTACCTCCCCCGTCGACGGGACATGCTCCTAGATATCCATCGTCGATGAGAAGTCTGCCACCGTCGATGGAGCATGCATTTGCCTCATCATCGATGGAGCATGCACTGACTTCCCCATCGTCGACGGAGCATGCTTTCACTTATCCATCATCAATAAGGCACATTACAACGTCGACGGGGCATACTTTTTATTCCTCTTCCATCGACGGGACTGATCCCACCGTCGACTGAGCAGTCCATGCATCATAGAGCAGCACCTTTACCAGCATATAATATATTTATGGAAGAGCCTTATAAAAATTTATCCATGAAAAACCATGAAAATTTTCATAACGTATCAATAGGGCTCGGTGGCGTAGAGGGTTGAGATGCTGGTGCCTAACCTCGGCCTACGCCGGTGACCCGGGTTCGGGAACAGACTCGGGACGTCGGGGACTGGCAGGGGCAGGAGAGAGTCGAGCGTCCGTAGGACTACTCTCCTCTCCTGGGGTGGGTAGTGGGTTGTCATCGCACTGCAGCAGCCTCTGGTGGAGACCAGGAGCACTGCAGACGCACGCAGGAGGGACCAACTGGAAAAGCAGAAATACCACTCCACATCAGCCAGATGACTGCTGCCCAGCTCTCTGAGATCGTCTAGGTCCTACCAAGCTCTCCACCTCAGCAGCACCCCCGGGGCAAAGTGTTGCGCTGGTCTGCCCCCCCCGGCCCCCTTGGCTGGCATGTTCCTCCTCTGAGGAGGGGGACCCTTCTGGCAATGGGTTACGCTGGGTTACCCTGGGGGCTGGCTACGATTTGAGAGCGGAGGCTCGGAGGACGGATGGGTCGGAGGGTAGCCTTGGCAAAGCCTGAAGGAGTGGCTCCCGTGGAGCACGTAGGGGTTAAAGAAATAACACACACACAAAAAAAAAAAAAGTATCAAAAGATACTTATGGGGCTGCATCACCACAAAATAAAGGATCATATACTACGGACCGCAGAGGCAGATCAGCCTCATTTGCACTCATGCATGGTGCTCAGACACCAGTCCATGATGAACAAAAATGTCAGACTTACTGGATCACTTTATCGGGAGGCACAAATTGATCCCCTGACGCCATGCTCTCGGGGATCAGAACCTGCTTGCATGGCAGTTCCATCCTCACAGGTGCCAAACATAGAAAAAATTGTAAATAAAGTGTTGAATTCTGTGGGTTTTGACTATATACACCCACTCCAGTAAAAAAAAAAACCTCAATCACAGACTCTGTCTCTGCCTCCATCAAAACAGGCACGCACAGAACCAGAACGCTCACCATTTCTGCCTCCTCATAAATATCCTGAGGAATATTTGTCAGATTCTCTTATAATTTCGGAACATTCCAAAAAAACAAATTATGATGGTTCCCCTACTACAAGAGGGTATGAATCCCCATATTCTGTACCATCATACTGGGACGAAGAAATATTACAACTACTAAAGGTCATTTCCCCACCGGATGACCCCTCATTCCCAGAAATGTTACGAATACAAAAAACATTGGGGTTTACAACAGAATAAGATAAATTAAACAAAGATATGGGTGAGTATCTTGACATCCCGGAAGAACCTATCGGGTAGTCCCTCCTTTTATACCAACATTCAAAAATGCAATTACTGAATCATGGAGTCAACCCATAGCTGCACAGGAGCTACCTTGAAAAGTGCATGGGCTTTATCAGGTTCCTCTTGATTATCAATATTTAATAAAATATTCCCACTGCGAATTCTGTGGTTATTGAGGATGCTCACAACCGCACTGGCAAACCCAAACATTCAAATACAGTACCTTCCGAAAAAGACGCTAAACGTTTTTACTCTATGGAGAAGAAAGTGTTTGCTCTACACACATTAAATATTAGAATACTTAACTACATGGGACATATGCTAAAATATCATTGTACAGTGGGCACCTCTGCTGGAGACATAAGTAAACTACCTACATCCCCTGACAGAGCAACTCACATCCGTAATAAACACACCAACTTCCCTCTCTCGACATTTATTAAGATCAGGATATGACATTGCTGATGCTTCGGCTAGAGCCTCTGCAGTCTGTATCCTTATACGCCATCGGGCATCGCTCAGACTCTGAGGGCTAGCACCTGATATTCAACAAAAAGTGGCTAATGCCCCTTTTTCTGGCCACCATCTCTTTGGCCAGGGGGCACAAACAGTACTGGACAACCTACAAGCCTCAGGCAGATAACTAAAAAACAGTACAATATCTGTACCAAAAACCACGCCGTTAGTATATTTATTCACACAAAACTGGAAATTACCATAATCAAAGAGAGAACTCTAGAGGCAAAGAACAAATGACAAAGAACACATCTAAACCGACCCATGGCCGCCCCTCAGGATGGCAGAGTGCCTCTTCCTCTCATTAAAAAAAACTTAAGACTATGCCCCGGTCTCCTCTTCTAGGCCTCTGAGACCTTTTTTCTGGGTCTTCGATTCGAAATTATACTGAGGCCTTTCCCATGAGGCTTTATACATCTAGCCACTTTTGAGGCATCACTGTTACAGGCCATTACGGTCATTTCATCGGGATGCCTCTCTGCCTGTTATGCACCGGACCCTTGTGTCCCTTCCATGAACAGGGTCTACTACAACTCGCATGCTGAGAAACCATCGATATATATCCTGATAATATAATATGGCTCACCATATTTTTACCAGACTTTTTCTGCTACATGCAGTCTTCACCTGGCCATAGATATAGGCCACAGAAATAATGGTGAGTACATATATATTATAAACATACTAACATTTAAGGTTACACCTCACAAGGCTGCAGGCCCTGGCATACTTGGGACCCCATTGCAAAGGAGATTATTAATGCAAGGTGGAACTGACACCATCACTCTGTTGCATTCCATGTCTTTCCCTTAAAGAGCAGCTTCTGACTAATCATACTAACTCTTTAGTCCCAAAAAATATGATGACTGACCTGGCCAGGAGTTCAAATGTGCATATTTGTCCTTTTTTTTTTGTCTGTTTAAAAGTTATGCCCCTCGTAATTTTATTCCCAGACCCGCCGGCAAAAAACAGAGCCAGTTCCTGATCCTACTGCCACGCCCCCCACGCCGGCATACCCTGTTAATTGAGCGATCGCTTTGATTTGTTAAAATCCAGTTGTTGAATGGGTATAAAATCTTTGAAAAAATCAGCCCCATTCAAGTCAGTGGGGCGCGCACACGCAGCCTTCATTTACTGACATCACAAAACGGTGCTGCGTGGGGGCGTGGCTGTAGGATCCAGCGGGTCTGGGAATAAAATTGAGGGGCATAACTTTTAAATATCCATTAAAAAAAAAAAAAAAAAGGAAAACTTTGCACATTTGGACTCCTGGCCAGATCAGTTATCGTTTGGTTTTCAGTAAGGGGCTAGTCAAAAGCTGCTCTTTAACTCTAACTCTAGCACAATATTGACTATAACAATACTACTGACTCTAAGAGCCACTGGATTCCATTATGAAATAGATGAAATGTTTCATTTCACATCATTGTTTGCTACTTATGTAACCTATTCATGCCAAAATGGATACATTTTTTCTAATGACTTGACAGACATGGTGTAAAAAAGAAAAAAAAACCACCCGGTATTAACTTGCAACATTGTAGCACTACAAAAAACTTTGTATTATTTGGGTTACTGTTAAAAACTCGGAACCCAATAGGCTTTGACATATACTGCCTTTTTCCAGTGCATACCACTGAGACCTACCAATTACTCCATTATATGGTTGAAATCCTTCTGATTTATCCCAGTATCTGATATGCCATACCCTGATCGGGTTGACATCTGACGATACCCAGTAATAACGAGTCTGGTTTGTCTTCAGCCATAACCCTGTAACGAATACTATAATGGAGTACTTACAAATAGAATACAAAATTCTCTTTATATGCTGATACACTGCTCTCAGCACCTATCGGTCCTAAGACCACACTATATGTATGGCAGAATGCCATATCTGGCCACCCCACTGCCATATAACTGCTTGGGAATCTCCCAGAAGTAATGACTTACTGCAAGAGACCATTCCGTGGAAGATAGATCAGTTACACAAAGACTTTTGTCATAACAGTAGATCTTCTAGGAATGTCTCTTTCAGTAAGTAGCTTCCCTCCCTTCAGTCCCCTGCCGTTCTGTAACAGGGAAAACGATGTAGGGTTGGGAGGCTTTGGTACCTCGGTTCCCCTCTGTCCCTCGCTTTCACGAGCTGACACCGGCAGGGAACGGAGATTACCAGGGACCACCCACTTCTAATGGCACAGCCCAGGAAGTGAGGTCGTGTGGGTGGTCCCTGGTAGGGAGAATGCTAGAAGAAACTGCTGTATTAGAGCGCCACCTATCGGGAACTCCCAGAAATAATGACTTACTGCAAGAGACATTCCTAGAAGACCTACTGTTACGACAAAAGTCTTTGCGTAACTGATCTTTCTAGGAGTGGTATGTTGTTAATCCACACTTACTGGCATGTCCTTTTCCCCTTTAAGAATCGTCGGAAGTCTTCAAGCTGGCTCCTCCCACCCACTCGGGTGGTATATACCTCGGCTCCACCCCATGACGCCAGATCTTAACCCGCTGGAAGGCAGGTGTTGTGCGTCCACAGCCGGTTAGGTTGGGTGGGTCAGTGTGGATGAACACCATATACCACTCCTAGAACTACTGTTATAGGTGAGTAACCTGTTCTTCTAGAATTGTGGATATGTTGTTCATCCACACTTATTGGCAGACTCCTAGCAGTTCTCTGGGAGGAGGGAGGCAATGCGCACACCCCCTACTTAGGGAACAGAGATTGGAGAACTGAGGCCCCAAAACCAGCATCCCAGCGTGACTCAAGGTCGATGTGGTAGTGGGTGATGAAGGTGTTTGCTGACGTTCAGGTAGCAGCCCGACAGATTCCCTGGAAGCAGCCACCGATACAGCAGTATGGAGGGTAGAATGTGCTCTCATCCCTCTGGGAGGCTCCTTGCCCGCTAACTCATAGCACAGACCTATGCATGATGTGATCCATCTTGCAATAGTCCACTTCGCTGCAGATCTGCCAGAAGCAGCTTCAGCATAGGTGACAAATAGCTGACAAACCTCTCCCCGAATTTCTGCCGTCCTCTCCTTATAGTAGGAGAGGGCACGTCTCGGGTCCAAAGTATGGAGCCTGTATTCGGCCTCCGAGGTTTAATTAGGGTATTATACCGGCAGAGTCAACACCTGGTTAAGGTGAAACTCTGACACCACCTTTGGAAGGAATTTTGGGTGGGGGCGCAGGACAACTTTATCTCTGTGGAAGACCAGATAAGGGAGTCACTGAAAGTGCCTGGAGCTCCCCTATCCTTCTGGCTCATGTGATAGCCACCAAGATACATAGATACATAGATACATAGACAGTGTCGGCAGATAAGGGCCTATGGCCCACCTAGTCTGCCCATTTGAGCTTGTAAGTTCAGTTTGTTTTCCTAGAAGTCTATTTCCCCTTACCCCTGACCTCTAGAATTCCTTTGTCTATCCCATGCATTCTTAAATCCCGTGATTGTTTCAGCCCCCACCACTTCTTCTGGCAGGGTGTTCCACTTGTCCACCACCCGTTCAGTGAAGAAATTCTTTCTCATGTTTCCTCTGAATCGTCCTCCCTCCAACTTCATCCCATGCCCTCTAGTCCTGAAACATCTTTTTTGCTTAAAAATAGTGTTTTCCTGCACCCTGTTCCTCCCTGTGAGATACTTGTATGTCTCTATCATATCCCTCTCCCTCCTCTCCTCCAGGAGTACATGTTCAGTTCCTTCAACCTGTCTTCATAGGATTTGTGATGCAACCCATGCACCATCTTTGTTGCCCTCCTCTGAACCTTCTCTACCCTGTCTATGTCCTTACGTAGGTATGGTCTCCAGAACTGTACACTGTACTCCAGGTGGGGCCTCACTAGTGTCTTGTATAGCGGAATTATGACCTCCCTTTTCCTGCTGGTGATGCCCCTGCCTATACATCCCAGCATCCTATTTGCTTTACCTGATGCCTTGTCACACTGTAGAAGACACAAGAAGGCTGTCTTCCACGACAAGTGTGACAGCTCACACTTGTGCATGGGTTCGAATGGCTTCCCCATGAGCTTTGCCAGTACCAGCAGTAGATTGCACGGTGGTGGAGGTTCACGCACTGGAGGGGATATGTGATCCTGTCATTTGAAAAAGTGACGACTACTGTCTCCAGCGCCAACGTTGGCTGACCGGCCCGTGCCCGGTAAGCAGAGATGACTGCCAGGTGCACCCTAAGGGTCGATGAACGTAGACCCCCCCCCCTTTTGGAGAGAGACCAAAGGTAGTCGGGAATGTTAGCTACTGGACAGGACAGAGGGTCCAGCCCCTTGTCCTGACACCAAATGGAAAACCTTTTTTTTCTTTTTTTTATCGTATTTTTCTTTTATACTCCTTGGCAGCTTGGAGCCCTGCAATCTCCGGCTGCCAGCACCTGCACCCCCCGGGTCCAGTCTGGCACCTGCACAGAGCCGGCCATTGTTGCTCACGCACTCTGTGCAGGATCCTCTTGGGATCCGGGGGGTGCCCAGCATGGCCATCAGCCGCCAAGATTGCCACTCCGCCATGTTTCTGCCAATTTTGCGCCCCTTGCAGAGTGGACATGCAATGATGTCTTGAGGCTCAACGTGCAGTTTGCCCACTCTGCCCCCCCCCTTGCTGCCATCGCTCTGATAGTGCCCCTGGTTGTCACCAGGGGCCACTACAAAGTGGTGGTTCCCTTGATCCCTCCCCGGGATAGGAGAGCAGTCTGCCAGATGCTCGATCCTATCCCTCCCCTGCCAACCCCTGGCGGCCGGGGCTCGCATCCAGACACTGGTCACCAGCGTGAGTTGAGTTGTGATGTCCAGCGCCTCAGCCGTCCATGCCACCGGGCCGGCATGGAAAACCTTTTCCATTTCAAGGCATAACACTTCTGGTTGATTTTCTTTCTAGATGCCTCCACCACAGTGTAGACATCTTCGGAAAGACCCAAAGCCTGGAACTCTAGCTGCTCAGGACCAGGCTGTGAGGTGCAGGGATTGAAGGTCTGGATGGTATACCTTCCCCTGATTGAGTGATATCAGGTCCAGACATGTACAAAGCCACTCCGGGGGCCTGCAGCTGAGGCTGAGGAGCTCTGTGCACCAGAATTGGTGCGGGCAGTCTGGGGCTACCAGGATAACAATCGCCTTGTCCCTCCTCACCTTGAGGAGCACCTTGTGGATCAAGGGAAATGGAGGGAAGGCGTAGAGGAGGGCTGGGGTCCACGGTCTTGAAGGCATCACCTCTGCAGGGAGCCCTGCTGGGGTGGGCATGAAACAGCCTCAGCTTGGTGTTTTCCCTGGAGGCAAACAGGTCCATCATCTGTTTGCCCCAGCGGGAGAACAGGCTGTAAGCTACCTCTGGATGAAGAGACCACTTGTGGGATGTCTGGCTTGGACAGCTGAGAGCATCTGCTAGATGGTTCGAGGCTACTGCTACATGGATGGCTAGGAGATCTGCCTCCAGCTGGCCCATGAGGGTCCAGATGTGGAGCGCCTCCTTGCACAGCAGACGGGAGTGCGTGCTGCCCTGTTTGTTGAGGTAGTACATGGTCGTGGTATTGTCCATCTGGACTTGAACCACTTGACCCCGGAGCTGAGGAGCGAAAGCTGACAGTGCCATTCTGACTGCTCTGAGCTCCAACAGATTGATGTGGTATCGGGACTTCTCCGGGGTCCAGAGCCCGTGGGCTCTTTGTCTCCCATGTGGGCTCCCCAGCCCATGAGAAAGGCATCGGTCGTGAGAACAACCGTCGGCTCAGGGCGGACAAACGGGATCCCTTCCTGCAACTGGTCTGGGGCGGTCCACCACTGGAGAGTGTCCCACATCTTCTGGGTTACAGTAACCAGCTGGCCGAATTGACTGTGGCGCTGAGTCTACAGGGCGGCCAGCTCCCGCTGAAGGGGGCGCATGTGCCACTGGGCCCAATGGACCACCAAGGTGCATGCCGCCATGTAACCCAGAAGGCGCAGAAAGTCCCAGTCAGGCTGCAACTGCCCAACCAGAGATGATTGGGCAAAGAAAGAAAGAATCTCCGCCCTGTCCGCCGGGAGCCGAGCTCTGGCTTGACAAGAGTCGAGCTCTGCCTCGATGAAGCCTATCACTTGAGAAGGTATGAGGTCCAGCTTGGCCTCGTTGATTAGGAGGCCGAGTTGGGAGCAGGTCTGGAGGGCCAGATCCCTGGATCTCTCTACCTCCTGTAGGGAGTGACCTGCTAGAAGCCAGTCGTTGAAGTAGGGGTATATTCTGACCCCCCAACACCATAGATGGGCCGCCACCACTGCAATGCGTTTGGTGAAGACCCGTGGGGCAGATGACAGTCCGAATGGCATGGCTCAGAACTCGTACAGGGTCCCCTCGACCCTGAAGCGGAGCAACTGCTGATGGGACGGACGGATCGGGACATGAAAGAACATGTCCTGCAGATCCAGTGAACAAAACCACATGTTTCGCTCCAAGGATGGAATGATCTGGGACAGAGTGACCATCCGAAAGATACGAGACCTGAGATATTGATTCGGGTCGTAGAGATCTAGAATGGGGCACCAGCTTCCCATCCGCTTGGGCACCAGGAAGTACCTGGAGACAAATCCTGGGTCTGCTGGAGGATCCGCCACGGGAGCTATTGCTTCCTTGAGGAGGAGCTTAACAACGTCATCTCGAAGAGCTGACTGGATGTGGGCGGATATCCGTTCCTCCTGAGGGGTGCGGGCTCGGCTGGGAGGGTACTGCTTGAACTCTAGAGGCAGTCCCTGACCAGCCACTTCGAGAACCCACCTGTCCGAAGTGTCAGCGGACCAGGCGGAAGGAAGTGGCAGAGCTGGCCCCCGCGGGAGAACCCAGAACTGTCGTGATGGGAGATGGGGTGGCAGCCCCCGCCCCGTCACTGAGCAGACTTGGAGAAGGAGGCTCCAGGACTTGAGCCTTGGCCTCCTTTACAGGTCTTCTGGAGTCCAGGCTTGGGCTGAGGGCGCCAAGCTTTAGCCTGATGCTGGTGCTGCTGTTCCCCTTGCAAGGAGGACTGCTGAGCCACAGGAGAAGAATGCCGAAAGGGCTTCTTCTGCTGGGTATTGCCCGAAGAACCCTTGGCAGAAGTGGTGTCCAAGGTGGCATTGGACTGCTTTCTGCGCTGAAGGTGACCGGCCACTCCTGGGCCAAACAATTCTGTGCCAAGGAAGGGCACGTCGGCTAATTTGTACTGAATATCCACCGGGAAGGAGGACAGCCTCAGCCAAGCCCTACAGCAAGAAGCAACTGTGGCAGCCATCGAATGGGCACAGGAGTCTCCAATGTCCAGGGCCGTCTATAGCTGCTATTTGGCAACAGCTCTGCCCTGGCCTCGGACCCGCTTGACCGTGGTCTGCATGTCCAGGGGAGATGTGGGAGGACGTCTAATGATCCGAGGAGGGCATGAGAGAAGTGTGCTATGATGACGGCAGAACTAGCCTGATGAAGGTCCAAGGAGGAAGCCGCATAGACCTTCCTCGCCGAATGGTCCAAGAGCTTGGACTCTTTGTCGGGAGGTCGGTCGGTGTTGGCAGAACTGCCAGTACGCCTGAACACAGAGGTGGTTACCAGGCTCTCGGCTGAAGGGTGCTCTATGAACACCGCAAGGGACCCCATGGGAACCGCGTACTTGCGGGCCATGCGGGCAGACGGTGCTGGACAAGAGGCAGGACGCTGCCAGAGTTCGAGTGCCGGACCAACAATGGCTATGGCCACAGGAAAGTCCTCTGTCAGGGTATCCCCTCTTTTAAGGATGTCCGTAAGAAGGTACTCCGCCTTTTTCTGGATGGGTTCCAGGGGGCATCCCTGTGGACTCAGAGGTTAGGCGAAGGATCCCTTGGAAGGAGGAAGGACCTTCCTCCATTCCTAGGCCAACGGACTACTCATCATCTCCAGGATGAGTGTGAAGCCCGGTGACATCCAAATCAGAGGAATCGGGATACAGCGGCTTGCCGCCCAAATCACCCTTGTGACGCCGAGGGCGGTCAGGGGTGACCGCGACCGCTATACGCCGCGGGGAGCCCGGTGTCCAGTCTGTCTTCTTTCGAAGGAGCCCCTCCCACGGGCTGCTTAGGCGGTGGTTCCACCACGATGGGTGGAGTGGCCGGTTTAGACCGAAGAGATGGATTTGCCGGCCCTGCGGGTGGGGGAACCAAAGATTTCTGCTTCAGAGGGGTCATCTACGGCCTAGGAGGCAAAATCCAAGTAATGGCTAAGGAAGGAGCAGGAATAGGCTTGTGCCTGGACAAGATCAGCTGTTGCCACATGAGGTCCTTGTAGCGCCAATGGAGTTTCTGCTGGAGCCTCTCCTCATCCGAGGAGGACGAGGACGTCCGATGGCGTCGCCTCTTCTTAGAGCGCTTATGGCTCGTCTGCGGCCTCTTGGTCGAGGAGGTTCTAGACCTTGACCGAGATCAGGCGGGATGACTCTGTCGCTCTGGAGACACCGGTGGGACCGGTGACTTCCTGGGGTCCGGAACAGAGTCCTTGATGGGAACACCAGTGGGCTGGGTCTCCTCATCGGGGAAGACGAGGACTGGAGTCCTTTCCAAGGAGTTGTCGGACGGAGCAGACGACAGTGGGTCAATGGGGGTTGATGATGATCTCTACCTCGTTGACCGCATCTTCGGTCTTCTGGCCCAACGGAAGATCTGAAAAGCTAGTGGCCGAAGAAGTGATCTTGACCGAAGTCGAGACTGCATGCACTTGGGACTGGGACCTCTCTCTGTCCCAAGAGCGCCTTTGCCGAGACAAAGATTTACTCTGTTCCTTCTCCCACTTACGGGATTGGGAGGAGTGCAAGCCCGCAGGCATCTCTCACCAGGTGTGAAGAGACCAGCGCAACTCCCGGAAGGAGCCTGAAAAAGTAGAGCCTAGGTCAAGAGGAACGAAGAAGCCCCGGTGTCAGCTGACACGAGGCGCTTCTTTCTCGAATGCCGCCTTATGCTCCAGTTGTTCATGGAGCCCACTGTCATGAAACCGCCCACCTAGCCTCCTTGGACTCCACCGGAGGGTTCCTTTTCTTCAGTCTCCCCAACTTTAAGCATGCCAGGCAGTCGTCCAAAACGTTGGGATGGAAGGCCAAGCAAAAGCTGCAGGATGAAGTGTCATGGCCGACACCTAGGCAGTACATGCACATCAGATGAGGATCGGTGTGCGACATCTTCTGGTCGCAAGGACACCGGCAAAATCCAGGGGAAGATATTACTTCCATGATCCAAGACGCAAACGTGTGATTGCTAACTTGAACTAGTTTTAATTTCGGTAAATCCAAAGTTTTGAAAGCTAGGGCCTACAAAATGCGTGAGCATGAGGGAGGCAACCTGAATCTCCCAGCGGAAAGGAAAATTTGGTGTCGCGGCGCGGAGCCGAGGTATATACCACCTGGGTGGGTGGGAGGAGCCAGCTTGTAGACTTCTGGTGATTCTTAAAAGGGAAAGGGCCATGACAACAAGTGTGGATGAACAACATATCCATGATCCTTGAACAGTAGTTTGATAAGGAATAAAACAAAAGTTAGGTTCTTGAATTTCACAGGTTTTGGAACTATAGGCAAAAGATTTATGGTTAGTAACAACACAATATTGGCCGTCAGAATTGTATGCCACTCTCACTGTTGGGATCCGCCATTTATGCAGTTGAAGAGGACAGGTGAAAGACTGGTCAGCCTTGTAGTGAAGCGATGAACTTCCTCCATGTAGTCCTTGTAGAGAAGCCCAGTGTTGCCAACTGGTGAAGAGGTAGATGATGTTGCCCTAGGGTTAACAGTTCCATTTGGAGAGAGGTCAGAGTCCAAAGTGAAGGATCAGTCAGTGCTTTCCAGCGAGTAACTACAGACAGTTTTGGTGATGTCAAATACGTCACAGCGACAGAGATAGTGATAATCCTTTTTGGCGGAACAGTTGGTATGAGGTGCCACCCAAGTTTTTAGGGTGGAGTGAAAGACTAGTAGAGGTGGGAGGTTGATTCTCTTCCATGAAGATGTCACTGAGATGTCCTGTAGAGTGGATAGAGGCCAGCTTGTCGAAGATGGCAGTTTGCATATCAAAACGTGTTGGTGAGACAGTGAAAGTAACAAACATGGTATCGTGAATGCTGCATTGTTTAGTTGTATAACAGGGGTCCTGGTTCCAGTGACGTGCGACATATCCTAAATTTCTAGCAGTTGATAAAGGTATAGAAACGGACCTAGGCATGCACATTGTAGTACATGAAACAAATCTGCAGTGTGGATAGTACCATTTTGATAATCTCCTATAATGTATACTGTCTGGAATACATCCCGATTCCAAATCCCAGAAGAGATTATTCATAGTAGTTATTACATAAGTCATAGGCAGAACATAAGTTCCCTGGCAAAATATTGCTTTTCTGCTTCCTTGTTATTCTGGAAGACAAGTTTGTTGATTTTATTTCTAGTGTCATTGAAACTCATGGCAATATCATGCATGTTAAAGATGGTATATCTGTCTTCCCGACTAAACCCATCTATGCCATGTAATGGGTAAAACATCATTCTTCATGCCAGTCTGGAATTGTACAGTTTGGCTTTTAATGGCAGCATGTGACAGGGAGATCCTGCCACTCTTGAGGACTGACCTTTTCTTAAATCTATTGCAACAGTTCTTCTGTTTCTTAGCCTAATCTATGCGTTACAATTTCTAGTCCATAAGGTTGGCCACCTATGGGCACCCCTTCCCCTTTCTTGACTATGCTATAGCGTCCTCTTTAATATTCCTTTTCCCTCTCAGGTCCTCATACAGGGAGGTTATTGCTGTGAGCGGATTTAAATAAAGGCTGTGTTCTTTGTTGTTGGATTTGGTATGCAATGGCACTATGTAATAAAATACCTTGATGTATATAACTTATGTGTGCAACACCTGTAAATGTTGAAAATACCATGGCACTAGGTGTTTTTTGATAAAGGTAAAAAGTACTAGGTGACTGTATTATAGAAATTGTTACCAGGGTAGAGATATCAGAAAACCCCCTTCTGTGTTATTTAAAATGCATGTAAATTACAGATTATTTGAGAGGCCCTTTGACACCATGCATTCCTGCTGTATACTGAGCCAGTCTGAAATGTCATGGGTATTTGTATATACATCCCATGATGCTTTGTATTATGGGAGTGTGTGATGTTGTGTTTCTTTGAAACTTGGCTTATTGCCAATGCCCTTTAGGGTAACCCTTGCTTCAGTGCTTCTGCACTGAGGTTCTTTGTCTTTAGCTTGTTTTTTGTTTGAGCCCCCACCACCCAAGCAAACAAGGCCTAATAGGGAAAGCTGAATCTCAACTGAAAAGTTAGATCAGTAGACCAGTGGGGTCATTAGGTGCTGACTAAGTGCCGAGGAAGGACATGCATAGTGGGTTGCTGCAAACTGATGTATTGAAGAAGGTATATGCCATTTCTAAAGGTTATCTCCTGTATTTTAAATAAACGCCACACAGAGATTGTGTGTTGAACCTGAAGTTCTGCATCTGGTCAGTCTGTTATCCCACAACCCCTTCACACAGCAATATCTGCCTGGTTCTAGGTAGACATGCCGGTCCCGAAGAGACCAGATACAGTGCCAGTGGTGCCCATAAGGTCAGCAGTGGCACGTCTAGTGCGCTTCTCATTCTTAGTGTTGGGGTCTGGTCTTGGTCCAAATACACCTAAGTGTTCAGTAGTATGTGGCCCAGTTACTGGGTCTTGCGTACGTGTCTGGTATGCTACAAGAATGTCTAGTAACATGGTTCTATGAAACTTAAAACGCGTTTTGTTTTTGAGCACATGCCGAATTCGGCCATGTTCCATTGTGTAAGGTTAAAGATAACAGGGATGTGCATGAACTACACATTGTTGACAACTTTGCCTGGAAGTGATGTGGTAGCCAAGCCACTAGCTGGTCCTGGTTCCTGTATGGGGCAGTCTGAGTGCTGCTTCAGTGGGGGAACTGTTAATAAAAATACAGCTGCTGTAGCCATGTAGTGTTGCTTGCAAAAGTCTCTAGCAGAGTCTTCTGGATGGTTATCACAAAAGGTGGGATTGATCAAAGCAGTGAGGTTATATAAACCAGTATGTTTGTAATTAACTTGACGAATAGTCAGTATGCCATTTGGGGCAATTCTGGTATTGAGCTAGCCTTGGAAGATGCCTTTGGAAAGGCGGGCAGCTGGAAGCTGTTGTCCATTGTCAGTTTGCCATTCAATTTGGAGTGATGATTTGTCTGGTGTCTCAACCATAGCATTGAGGTAGGTGTCGGTGCTTTCCTGAACAGTGATTAATTTGCTGGGAACATCTATGCTGACTCCTCCTGGGATGGTGATAGGTTTGTTGCATGGGGTTAAGTATTCTTCTGCAGGTTGGAGAAGTGGAAGGAGTCGTCTTAGGCATTTGTTGGTGTCTGTTATTGTAGTTATATCCTTGGAATGGACAATGGGAAGTTATGGGAAGTATTCCTACAAGGAGGAACAGAAGCAAGATAGCCATCTTGTTGGTGTACCTGTAAGGAAGAAAGAAATGTCAGTAGATACTATTCCGCCCAATAGGGTTAGAAAGAGTAATTATTCTCCTTTAAATAACTTGAGCTGATTAGTGTGTAGCTATTTATCAGTAGGTTTCTTCATGTGAATAAGTCTAACTTGGTAAACAGCTAGACTGAGTTTAACAATGGGGTAGGGTCATTCCCATTTGTTGGCGAAGGAATGTGTAGGGTGTGCAAATTTGAGTATCATTACCTGGTCTCCAACTTGCCAGTCCACTTCTTGTGTGTGCTTGTCAAAGTAAAGCTTGGATTGTTGGGCTTTACCCACGTAGTGTGCTACATACAAGTGGGTCTTGACAATGTCATCCATATGTTTAGAGATATATGTGTCCATGGACAGTCGGGGCCTGATTCTAGAAAGGGATACTCATGGCGCAAAGTGACTTGCGCCAACAAGAATGGTGCAAGTAGCACTTTGCGCCATGAGTTGCCACAAGCAGTATTCTGCAAAGCAGCCTGCGGCAAAGTGGACTTAAGCCACCAGTTGTGCCATAAACCCCCTGCGACATGGCACAAAGGGGTTTACAGCAGTAGTTGTGCCCTAGTCTGGAAGGGCAGCTGTCACAACCCCAGTGTCGGGATTCTATAACATCCCCCAAAGGACATCCGACAAAGTACAGTTACACCAGCTGTTAGCTGGTATAAGTGTACTTTGCTTCCACCGGGGATTGCCAGCCCATCTCCCAGTAAATGTGGGCCCCCCCGCCTCGATCCCCAATTAAGCAGTAAAAACCCACAGGGTTAACATAACTCCTCATGCTCTGATCCCCTGATATCCTGAGGAATATGCCTTGCAGGGCTATCTGAAACCACCATGCACAGATCCCCCGATATGCTGCATACTAAGCGCCGCAGGGCTAGTGAACCCCCTCCAAGCCCCGAACCCCTGTAATTGTGAGAGCCCCCCAGCCCCAAATCCCCAAATCATAGTAAAATATCCCCTCCCAGCCCCGATTTATTTGCTGCACCGTGCAGGGGTAGTATGGCAGCCGGACATGTAAAATACTAAACCAATCAACATCCCCTAGAAACCGATATCCTTGGTAGTCTAGTGGCCCCCCACCCCTCCCCCACCTGGCAGTGCCAGTCCACCCTGCTCCCCCCAGCCCATACCCAGCTGGTGACTGGCACAACCCACCTGTCACCACCACGTCCAGCCGCCGACTGTAAATAGTATGCGCTCAGTGAATGACAGCAGCTGGAGAGATTACTGGCATTGGTGTGAACTCCCCAGCCTGGAGGGATAGAGTCTCCAGGCCCCGGTGACCAGGCTGGCTCAGTCTCTGGAGCTGCTCCATTGTCCAGGGTTGGGAAGGGGGTTCCCACACCAGGTGCCTTCTTGGGGCTGGCAGATGAGGCAGAGCCTTTGTGCTTGGGTCTGAGGAAGAGGTCTCTCTCGAATCAGGGGGGCAGGGTGAGGAGCAGCGGTCTTCCTTGGCAGCTCTTCGGGGCTCGGGATAGAGCCATAGCACCGAGCCTTTCTTCTCCCCCTTGTGGTTCCCCAGCGAGATCTTGTTGCATGGGGCTAGGGGCCGCCCTTCTGGACCTATGTGGCCCTGGTCGCCTCACGGGAGATTCCCCTTTAGGTCTCAGTCCTGACCGTTTCCGGATGGTTGAGTGGCGAGTTACTGTTCAGACAACTGGTGGATCCTTCCGGGGTGCTGGATCGCCTGCACGGTCTCTTGGCCCTGGCAGAGGACACACTCTTTTGCAGAGGCGCTTTTCCCCATTACCTTGGGTCCTTCGGGGCCTCTGACATGGGAACAGTTCAGGTTCTAGGTGCTGATTTTCCCCGTTACGTCAGGGCCATGAACGAGCAGGTTTTTCACCTGTTGCCCTAGCCAGACTCTTGACTCCTCGGTCTTGTCGGCCTCCTCGTCTTCCTCTACCGAGGAAGAGGATCCTTCCATCCACCTGTCCTCGGACATTGATCAGACCTCTTATCAGTGTTTCCTTTCGAGGCTGGTCAAGCTCCACATCTCCAGGGTGGCAAGATGCAATCCTGAATGGGTGACACATGCTTTCTTAAGCGAATTCAGCGCAGATCACCTGGTGGTGCCCGCCTTGCCTACCCTTTTCTGGGAAGCGTTGTACTGTACCTGGCAGTGTCCATCAGTCCCTTCCCCAACCCCGATGGACTGCCATCACAGGTATTGCACATCCCAGGGGTCCCCAGGAACCCTGCCTCACCCCTCTTCGGGAGTGAGCCTCCTGGATACTCCTACCATGCATAGTAGCCCACAGCACGACTGGACCCCAGAGGCACATTTTGCAGAGTTTGATTGATGAGGCAGAAGAGTCTTCTCCTCAGCGTGCCTTTCGCTTTCCATCGCAGCGCATCAGGCCCATCGTGCTGTCTACAACAGGCACCTATGGTCGACTCTAGGACAGATTCTGGCATCAATACCTGATATGGAGGCAAGCCATCTCCCTCTCTCTGCACGCGGCTTGGAGCTTGCAAGGCACTAAACAAGGGCATCGTATGATGCCAAAGAGGTGGCATCCAGGTTAGCGGTGACAGCGATCTGCATTAGGTGGACGACGTGGTTTCACCTTTCCTGGTTGTCACCCATAGCCTGGCATAGGGTGATTGCCTCCTCTTTTGGGGGAACCCGCTTTTTCTCCTGCAGGGTGAGACGGGAACTTCAGGGGCGACTTCCATCTCCCAAGTATAGGGAGACCCCGCCCTACACTGACCAGTCACAGGCCTAACTTGGCCTGTGAGGGTCTTCTCCTCCTCCTCCTCCTATGTCTCTCCCACAGGGGGCTGAGGGGAGTTTCTCCCTCAGGGAGGTACCAGATCCCCTTCGGGGGGCTAGGTAATCACCCATCAGTGATGAATGGTGAAAACTAACACAGATAAGATATGAAAATGATGTACCTACCATAATTATTGTTGTTTTTGTGCATCTTCACTGTTCATCACTGCTTCCCACCCACCATCCCATGGGCCTCAGACTCTTGGCGGTGCCTCCTCCCTGCTTGCCTTCCCCCAGTTGAAGCCAGTTGTGGGCAGAGTCCTGCTGGTACCTCCGGGCCCTCTGATTCTTCTTTTGGCAGGGGTTCCTCTTTGGAGGGCAAGCAGGGGCGCTTGCCTTCTTAGCAAGGAGCTTTCTGGGGCCCTCTCCTTGGGACCTTGATGGGGGTCTCCCCTCAGAAGACCTGGGTCTTCCTGGATCTGGATCTCTTCCCCCCCCTTGGCATCGGGGGGGGGGGCCTATTCTGGGTTGTGAGGGAATCCTGAGGGCTCTGGGGATCTCCTCTCCCTTTCTTTTTATCTTTCAAGTACTGTCTTCTCCCCTGCTGCCTTCCAGTGGAGGTTGTTTCTCTGTGGCAGCGCCCCTCCTTCCTACAGGCCCCTCCCCTCCCCTCCCACCTATGTGGGAGGGAGTGAGGTTTTTCCTATGCCTCTTGAGGAACGTATCTTCAGGATGGGAGGAGGAGGAGGAGCTCTACCCCAGGGTGAGTTCTGTCCCCACCCTAGCAGCATTTTCAAGGCAGGAGTGGGAGACCTGCAGCTCCCCTCCGTCTTGTGACTGGGAGGGGTCTTTGAGCCAGGTCCCTGCCTCGTTTGTGCCTTGGTCCAACACTCAGTTGGTGCTTCCTCTCTTCTCGAGTTGCTGCGCTCCACTCCTCTGTGGACACCCAAATAAAAAAGTTGACTTCTGGTGCAGCTGTGAAGCTAATGGCAGCCTAAGATCGGAGCTCTGCTCACGCTCCCTCCCAAAATTGCAAGAAGAGCGAAAATTCAACTTAAAAACAACAGTTGATGGAGAAATTCTTACAAATGGCTTCAGTTTCACAAAAGGGAACTATAAATAGATATGCAGTGTTACCGATAGAAGAAGAGAAATCGGGAGATGAAAAATCGGACGCTGAGACCTCAGAGCTGTCGCAGGCCCAGACGGCGTCCTCAGGCAAGAAATCAAAACGTAAAAAACAAAAAGCCAAAGATGATATCTTGAATGATAAATTGTGCAGGATAATAACAGACCTACAAGATATTAAAAAAGATTTCCAGGACTTTCGTTCAGACCATGATCTCCTTCGTGCAGATATGTTAATTTTGCAATCCCAAGTAACGGCGTTAGAACAGAGTAGCTCGGATCAGGCTGCAGAGACTTTCCAGATTCAATCAACTTTAACTCAACTTCTGGAAATAACTAAAGCCCTAGGAGATGGACAGGAAGATGCAGAGAACAGACAGAGACACCAGAATATACGGGTGTATGGAATACCTGAGAATAGCGAGGGAAGAGACATGAAGGGATACATAGAGAACATGCTGAGGGAGGAGCTAGATTTGGAACAGGATTTCCCCTTGCAGATGGAGCGGGCACATCGGGCAAGTGGCCCCAAGACCTTGGGACCGGAGGCACGTCCACATTCTATAATTATTCAATTCCAGAGTTACCGTACAAAGTAAATAATACTCCAAAAAGCATGGTCAAGAGGGAACGTATCTATGGGCAAGCAGAGACTCTTTTTTTTTTTTTGATGATGACTACGCGAGGGTCACAATGCAGAGAAGATGGGAATATGTGCCCCTATTTCCAATCTTTCGACACCTTAAACTAAAATTTCGTACACCTTATTTCTCAAGACTGATGATACAATGCCCTAATAGACAGGTCACCTACGAAACAGTGACGAGTATGATGGAGGACTTGAGGAGAAAGGATTTGAATTACCATCCAAACTCCCAGGGAGACCGAAAAATTTGAACTTGGGTCTGATTTAAGGATAAGCGACCGGGGAAGGAATCACAGCAAGTAGTTCTCGATGAGATAAAGAAACTATTGGGTCAATTTGCTACTAACATAAAATTATTGTCCCCTTTGGGTGAGTAGGCTTATGGGTTAGAGTGCAGTTCCTTGGTGAGGAGGAAATCTATCGTGAGGGGGAGTGGGTCTTCTGTCTAGATGATACGGTAGTTTTGGGGGGGGAGCGCTAGACCGGGTTTGGGCGGTATATACCCCGCAGGGAAATACAGATGGCTCCAGTATGGAAGAGGGACCTAAAAGAGTTGAACTAGAGGTAAAGAGCTCTCCGGGGAATGTAGCAGCTGAATGGCGCCAAAACAAATTTGTGGGTCAGGTCGCTTGAGGGAATAGTGCTTATGTGCCCTATTTCAGACACCAGAAAATGATAGTAGCAAAAGGAGAGAGGTTGGGGAGCTGGCCTTTGCTTCCTGCTAAAGAATCTTATCTAAATACTTTTGGGAGTCTGAGGAGGTGGGCGCATCTGTAGCGATCGACACAGTGGATTGTTAAATACATTAATAAATAATGGGGTGCCTTCAGAGGATTGGGACTCTGAGATCTAAACAAGGGAAGTTCGCTCAGGGTCTGGCTGTGGAATCCTGGGGGGGGGGAGGGGGAAGACACCTGGACTAGGCTTGGAGCGCCTCGTGCGGGCCCAGGAGTTGGGAGGGGGGACTGATTGACCTCAGAAAGCACTCTGCAAACAATAATTTTGGCCTCCTGGTTGTAGGAGAAGGCAAAGATCATAATCAGTACCCACCATGAGAGACACACTTCCTAAGACTGAGAGCCAGGGAGACTTTCTAACAAAAGACTCTTTAGATCATATCTGGAGATGAAGAGACTGATTTGATTGGGAATATGGGATAAAATATGGTCAAAACAATTGGAAGAAAGTAGTTTGAAGGGAGATCCGAAGTCTGAAGACATATCTGCAAATAAGAACCAAATGTTTTAATAAAATAAATTTTGTGAATCTATATTGGGGAAGAGAGATGAAGAGACCAGAGTTATGCATCTGTACTAACTTCGATGATATTTTGCGTTAGTTTTTAAGTTTTATTTAAGATTTTCTTTTAAGGGACCAGACTACCAAACAGGAGTTTCGGATATGGCCCAATTTAGTTTTTTGTTGTATTATGGGAGATATGTGCAACTCCCAGGGCAGGTCTACAGAGTAAGGCAAGTAGCTCACATGTGACAGAATGTTCCGCCTTGTCAGAGATGATTCTGACACTGGAAGTCACTGTACTTAGTTCATAATGGGGCTGCTTGGGGGACAAAAATAAGGAAGAGACATGGAGACATCAGGGAGAACAAACAGATGAGACATGAAATCAGGATAATATGAAGGAAGACAGATCAGGAAAAGTTCAGGGAAATAAGTAGTGGAACAGAGAGACAATATAATTAATAAAGATGAGAGAAGAGAAAAAGTATCAAGTGCATGTAGATGTCTCAGACTAAGAAACTCCTTAGAGCGGTATCCCAGAATGTCAGTGGATTGAGTAATCCTATAAAAAGAACTAAAATAATTTCTAATCTTAAAAAAAAATGCACCCCCAGATCATTCTCCTCCAAGAGGTGCATCTATCCAAAGACGAGCAACAGAAATTGCTTAAATATAATAATAATTTTTATTTATACGGTGCCTTTCTACTCCAAGGCGCCTTATAGTTTAAAACAATTAAAACAACCATTATAAAATCTAGTAATACTCAACACAACTAAAAAATCATAATCAGATAAACAATTCAATTCTCCAAGAAGGCTTTTTGCCAGAGAAAAGTTTTCAGACCATTCTTAAATTCCTCCACAGAAGTGCACTCCTGTAACCGACGGGGTAGAGAATTCCAAAAGGTGGGAGCAGCATATGAAAAAGCTCTAGAACCAGATGATTTTAGATTCACCCTTGAAATGTCTAGCAACCCCTCGTCAGCCGGGCAGAGCGATCGACCAGGGCAGTAGAGTACCAGAAGTTCTTTCAGATAGACCAGACCCTGACCGTGTAGGGCTTTGAAAGTCAGTAAACCGACTTTAAAAATGATCTGCCACCTTATAGGCAACCAGTGCAGTTTGCGCAGCACCGGAGTAATATGACAGGATCTACTAGAGCCTGTCAAAAGCTGGGCTGCTGCGTTCTGCACTAGCTGCAGGCGATGGATTTCAACCCCAGAAAGCCCTAGATAAAGGGAGTTGCAGTGGTCCAGGCACGAGGACACAAAGGTATGGACCAAAGTTGGAAGGTCGACAGACGGAACCAGGTGCCGTGCCTAACCCTGGCGATGTTCCTAAGATGGTAAAAGGAAGCCTTGACGACCGTTGACATCTGCACCTGCGGTGTCAGTCTGTCATCAAAAACCATCCCCAGGTTACGCACCCGTTCGGAGGTTGGGGGAGAGATGCTGCCAAGAATAATTCTGGAAGGAATATGGAATAAGGAATATGGAATGTCTAGTATAGTAGCTGGTGCATACACGAAGGGACGAAGGAGGGGAGCGGCAGTTCTTGTACCAAGGTCCTCAGGTTTTCAAATTCTCGAGTCATATCAGGATGACGAGGGTAGGTTGTCCCTGATCAAAGGGAACTGGGAAGGGCAGGTTTACACAATGGGAAGTGTATATATGTCGTCCTGGGTTCAGAGAGCACTGTCTATCAAACCATTTTTGATAAAATCATAGTATTTAAGCAAGGGATATTGATGTTAGGTGGAGACTTGAATCTTCTAATGTCTCCGTCATGAGACGGCTCAAACCCAGCATATCTAGAGCTACAAGGGGGGGGGGGGCAGAAACATGGTAGGAGGTTAATAAAAGATCTAGCCCTAATAGATACCTGGCGGCACTGCTATCCAACATCCCGTAGTTACACATTTCTCGGGGGTCCATAATACCTACTCACGAATTGATTATTTCTTGGCAGAAGTGGAATCTATAGATATAATACATAATGCAGTGATCTCACCAATTCATTTATCAGACCATGCTGTAATTACAGTGGAACTAGAATCAGAACAGGAAGTTACAATGAGACAGTGGCGGTTTAATAATATGCTTATCAGAGATAAACAGTTTAAAGAAAAGGTACAGCAATGGATTCCTAGAATCTTACAGGAGAATAGTATGGAAGAGGTACCGGAAGGAACATTATGGGACACTTTAAAATCAGTACTACGGGGAGAAATTATAGCATATGCAACCCACCAAAAGAAATGGAGAGTTAGGAAACAAAAAGAGTTAGAAATGGAGCTAGAGAGGTTACAACAACTACATGCAGAAGGAAGGGGCTTCACAATTGCACAGATAAATCGGGTAAAGACACAGCTAGAAGATTTATTAAACCAAAAGACAGAACAAGCTTTGATGTATGTGAATCAAAGATACTATGAGGGGGGTAGCAAGGCTGCCAAAATTCTGGCCTATAGATTATGAAAACAACAAGCATCCTCAACAATAAATAAAACACCCTACACAACCTAGAGTATTGAATAAAACAAAAGATATACTTGAGAGATTTAGGGAATTTTACTTAAAATTCTACAGTCAACCTCAGGAACCAGACGAAGAAAAGTATCAACATTTTTTTACAAAAATACAACTACCCCTAATTACAGAGGAACAGCGTATTTCCATAACCAGACCTATTACTTCTCGAGAGATAGATCTTGCCCTACGTAATTCTAAATCGAACAAAAGCCTTGGCCCAGATGGATGTACTGCAGAATTCTATAAAACATTCCGGAAAGCACTACTTACAATGTTAACCAAATTGTTTAATGCAATACAAGAGAATACCTCCCACATTCTGAATAGTTGGCGATATGCTAATATATCTACTATACTTAAACCAGATAAAGATCCATTACGCTGTGAATCCTATCGTCCCATATCGGTTTTAACCCAGGATTATAAATATTTCACAGCAATTATGACTAAACGATTAGAGAACATATTGCCACATATTGTTAATGAGGACCAAGCAGGTTTTATAATAAAACTCCAAACAGTGGATAATATTAAACGAACAGTGATACAAAGAGAACAAACCCCCTTTATACTTTTGAGTATGGACGCCCAGAAGGTGTTTGACAGGGTCTCCTGGAAATTTCTGAGATACACGATGGGGAAATTCAATTTTCCAGCAATTTTTGAATATATATACAATTATGTACCTCTCCACAAGCCATGATAAAAGTGAATGGGTCATACTCTTTCGACCCATTTTCCCCTAAACAGAGGTACCCGTCACGGTTGCTCCCCATCTCCCTCCCTATTTGCCTTGTATGCTGAACCTTTAGCCCAAACCATCCGAGAAAATATACAGATCACAGGAGTAAACTACCTAAATACCGCCCACAAAAACGGCTTTTTTGCCGACGACCTGTTAATATACTTAAAGGAACTGGAGACTTCCATTCTGAAGTTGTTCTTTCTTTTGGGAGAATTAGTCTATTTCAGGATATAAATTAAATACAAGTAAAACAGAAGTATTGACCTTTAATTACCAACAGAGTATGGAAACCCAGACGAGCTACCCATTGAGATGAAAAAGTAATAAATTTAGATATTTAGGGATAAATCTTACAAATGAAACCCATAATCTTTATGAAGCTAATTATACACCACTCGTTCAATCTATTACAGAGGATTTCCAGAGATGGGACCCAAAGAATTGATGTTTATAAGAGTGAATATACTTACAAGATTCTTGTACTTCTTTCAGACTCTCCCGGTTTTTCCATCAAAGAAAGATTTTAAAAAATGGAATAGTATGATATCTGGGTTTTTATGGGAAGGAAGAAAATGCAAGACCCTTCAGTTACCCACAAATAGAGGAGGGCTAGCCCTACCAAATTTAGAACAATATGCACAGGCAGCAGTAATATCACATATATTACACTGGCTAGATGAAGGGATGGACCCGCATTAGAAGGAGATCGAACAAGGGAACCAAATAGTGGAGACTTGAGAAATATCTGCTCAGACAGACCATACCAAAAGCAATAATGGAAAAAGAGATCAGATTTAAACAAAACTAGACAGCTCCTGAGAATTTGGAGGACAATAATTAAAAAAATTAAGGATCCTCTAGTAAACCTCATATAGAAAATCACAGCAGACCCCAGGTTTGACCCAGCTAGACAGGATTACACCTTTAAAAGGTGTCAACACCAGGGACCTACCAGATTTTACCAATTATATGAGCAGGGAATTTTTTTGTCAATTCCAGACACTGGAGAAAAAGTACCACCTGGGGAAACAAGATTTTTTTAGATTTCTTCAGGTAAGAAATTATTGCAGGAATCTGATGGGCATCTCCTGGGATCCAGGGGGGATACACCCACTAACGGGAATTATAATTAAAACAATAGAGAGAGCAATACCAGAACATGTCTTATCCAGGACTTATCAAGCCCTAAATAGTAAACAGAAAGAGAGTACATTACATTCACAACAACGCTGGGAGGAAGAGCTAAGTATTAACCTAGAGGAGGAGAGATGGGAATTGATAAATTAGACAGTCCATAGAACCACAAGATCTTTCATCTGGAGAGAGTTTGCCTGGAAGTGTTTAAGATTCTTTAGAACACCACAAATAGTAGGGAAGTTTGATGTTCAACTAGGCAGAATGTTGGAGAGGATGTAGGGAACCTTCGGCTAACCATAAACATGTATTTTGGAGCTGCCCACTCCTAGAGACATTTTGGAGGGAGGTGGGGGGAGCTTTGGGGGAACTGTTCCTAGAAATAGGGACTTTGACACCTGAATGTGCACTTGTTTTTCCTATGGGAATAGGGAGAGGTAACCCCAGGTTCTTTTCTAGCTACGTTACTTCTTGCAGCTCATAAAGCTGTGACGAGGAAATGGCTCCAAAAAGTCCCACCAGCTTCTCAGGAATGGGAAGACATAACTTATGAAATATATAGAATGGAGCTTTTGATGGCTCATATCAATTTAAAGGTCCAGAGATGGATTGACTTCTGGACTAAGTGGTGGTTATGAATATCCAGGCACAGACCAGATTTGATTCCCTAGAGGAAATTAAAAAATTACATAGACCTGGGGTTATCACAAGGTAGTATATAACAGATTTAACAAATGTATTAGAATAATCAAGATATGCATCACCTAACAAATACCTGAGAAAATGTCAGATGTCTTATCTATATTGTACTTACTGTAATGAGAATGAACACAAGATGTACTTTGTTCTCTTCTTGGAAACCTTTGAAATAAAAAAATATTAAAAAAAAAAAAAAAAAAGGAACAGATCCTTATGAGGATATAGCTGAGTCAAGGTACCTGTCCCCTTGACCTCTTAGTGAATCCTTCGTTGGGGAGTTGGGAGGAGGGGGCTCCCATCTCCTTCCCCTTCCTTCTCCTTCTTTCTTTTCTGTCTGTCTTCTCTTATTCCTCTCTTACTTGCCCTGAGGATGGGGCCCCCTGTTCCAGACCCCTAGGATACTACCTGTCCTTTCACTCGGCATGATCTCTTTTTCTGTTTATATCCTGTCCCTTGTCTGTCTCTTGGGCTCCCTTGCCCTACCCTCTTCTCTGCTCTGTCTCTAATTTCTTCTCTCTCTGGCGTACACAGAACTGAGGTGAGGGAGGAGTCGGCGTTGTTTACTGGCCAGCCCTCGAGCGCCACCGTCCGCCTCCTCCCCTGGATAAAACAAATTGCTCCCACGGTGTCCTGATCCTCTAGCCATAACCCACCAGTGATGAATGGTGAAGGTTCACAGAAAGATCAACAGTTACGGTAGGTACGTAGTTTTCATGTTTTGCGCGTCCTGATGTTGTGTGACCACAACTTACAACTGTGCATCAGGCCCAGGTTTTGACTGTCAGTGCATTGATTCGGAACTCTCAGTAGTGCTGTGATTGGTCAGTGTGGCTTGTCAGAATTCTGAATCCAAGGAGAGGAGGAACTTTGGGCAGTATTTAAAACAGGGATAGCAAGGACAACACAATTATGCATTAAGTAGGTTAGCAAGGGGAAAAAGAAGAGTAAACCCTTGTGGTATTCCAAGGAGGTAGCAGAGAAAGTGAAAGCCAAAAGGATTGCATTCAAGCAATAAAAGACACCGGCCAAAAGGGATAGCGAGAGGTACCGGGAGAAACAAAGGGAAGCAGGGAGGGCAGTAAGGGAAGCCAAAGCTCAGAGGAGCGCATTGCAAAAACAGTGGTTAGAGGGGACAAAACCTTTTACAGGTACGTAAGTGAAAAAAGGAAGGGAAGACAACAGTAAAGCAGATGTACTTGACAGATATTTCTCTCTCCTAAGCTGGTCTCTGGGCTTCCGTACAGATGGGCTGTACCTCCTGATGCAGATATGCAGGCAGGAACTAAGCTCTGCAGCTGGAGATATCCAGCCCTCCATTTCCTGTTTCCACCAGTTTACTTCCTGCCTTCCATCTGGCAGGTACTCTGCAGCAGAGCTCTGTCACCATGTGGCAGGGCTGAAGACATCAGACTGTTAGTCACAAAATTTAATTGGATTTACTGAAGAATCTCAGCACTTTAGAGCACTCCTGCGTGGGCCCAATCTCAGCCTTGCAAGCTGCACAGACTGGTCCCACTTTACCGCAGAGGTTTTTCCTGTGATTCTGGGCCCAACCCAGTGTTCATTGTAGACTTGGAGTTCATCTACTGGTGGATTTCGTCTGCAGATGCAGTTTTTTCGGCAGTCAGACAGTATTAGCACCTCAGTGTTAAGAAGATTCTTTACAGACCTTCTTCAAACAGGGGCTATAGAGCAAGTTCCCCCCACAGAGATCAGTATGGGGGTCTACTCCCTATTCATCGTGCCAAAACGCACAGGGGGATTCAGGCCAGTCCTAGACCTCAAATGCCTGAATCATTTTGTCCGCAGCAGACCCTTCAAGATGGAAACCTTGTCATCAATCATCAGGGAGTTGCAACAGGGGGATTTTCTGGCATCTGTCGATCTGCAAGATGCCTATTTGCATATTTCCATTCAGGAACTACACAGGCAATATCTCAGGCTCAAGGTGGGGAGCAGCACTTCTAATTCAAAACACTGCCATTCGGGCTTTCTTCAGCCCCAAGGACATTCTCCAAGGTGCTAGTAGCGGTCATAGCTCGCCATCGGAAATGAGGGATACAACTTTTCCCTAACTTGGACGATATTCTCAAGACCAAGCAGTGGCGGAGGGAGTCTGGTGCCTGTCTGCCCATGGTTTTGTCATCAACTGGAGAAAAAGTTCCCTAAGTCCAAGGCAGAACCACCTGGGGGCAGTGTTCATGACAAAAGCCAACAAGATCTTTCCCCCGGAAGCAAAATTCAGGGACCTGCTGAAGCTCATCAAGTTTCACACAGCTCCTCAGTTGCCGGCTCAGCCCTTCATGCAGTTAATTGGGACTCTAGTATCGCTAATCGCTGGCGGATTCAGTCCCTTGGGCTGTAGTCCGCATGCGGCCCATTCAAGCACACTTACTCAGGCTGTGGTCCCAGTCCAGACACAGCCAGCACCAACTGATCCCAGTTTCTCAACAGATAAAAAATTCCCTCCAATGGCGGACTCTGAGGACAAAAGTCATGAGGGGTTGCAAGTTGGGCCATCCACACCAAATCTGAATCATGACTGATGCCAGCCTCAGGGGCTGGGGGGCTTGCCTGCATCAGCTGTCAGCTCAGGGCAATTGGTCACTGTTAGAAACAAGGTACAGCATAAACGTCCTCGAGATGAAAGCAGTACACCCAGCCCTGATGCACGTCAAACAGCAAGTCCTTAATTAGGACATACTAAACAGAGAACATAGAAACATAGAATTTGACGGCAGATAAGGACCGCTTGGCCCACCCAATCTGCCCATTTCTCTACCTGATGGATAAGCTGCAGATTCTAGTTAATCAACAGCTTACTTCCTCCTGCCCCCCACTAGAATTGCCTAATGCCTGTCCCATGTATTCTTGAATTCTCCCACTGTTCCTGACTCCACAACCTCCTCAGGAAGGCTGTTCCATGAATCCACAACACTCTCTGTGGAAAAAATACTTTCTAACATTACCTCTGAGCTGTCCCCCTCTATCTTCAAATTGTGCCCCCTTGTTCTTGTACATCTCTTCTTCTGAAAGATGTTACCCTCTTGTACCTTGTTAATTCCCTTGAGATACTTGAAAGTTTATATCATGTTCCCCCTCTCCCTCCTTTCCTCAAGGGTATACATATTAAGCTGCTTTAGTCTCTCCTCATGTCTTCTGGTGCAGACCTTGCACCATTTTGGTTGCCCTCCTCTGAACAGCCTCCACTCTGTCTGTCTTTGCGGAGATGGGGTCTCCAGAATTGCACGCAGTACTCCAGATGGGGTCTCACTAACTGTCTGTAGAGAGGGATAACAACTTCCTGTTTTCTATTGTTGATGCCTCTCCCTATGCATCCCCGTATCCCCCCAGCCCTCCTTACTGCCTTCTCACATTGCTTGCCCACCTTTAGGTCATCTGATATAATTACTCCTAGGTCTCTTTCGATTTTTGTTATTAACTCACCCCCCCATTGTGTACTCTTCCCCTGGGTTTTTGTTTCCCAGATGCATTACCTTGCACTTCTTTTCATCGAATCTGAGCTGCCACGTATTTGACCATTCCTCCAACCTTGCCTAGTCCCTTTTCATTCTTTCCACCCCACCTTGTGTATCAGTCCTGTTGCAGATCTTTGTGTCATCTGCAAAGAGGCTTACCTTTCCTTCCAGGTGCTCTCCGATGTCACTTATAACAATATTAGAGGACCGGTCCCAGTACCGAACCCTGCGGTACCCCGCTAGTTGCCCTCCTTTCTTCATGTGACTCCGTTATGAATACCTTTAAGGCCCTGTTGTTCAGCCAGTTTTTTATCCAGGCTACCACCTTGGGACCCACTCCAAGGCTGGTTAACTTGTATATTGATCTTTTGTGCGAGACTGTGTCAAATGCCTTGCTAAAATCTAGGTAGGCCATATCCACAGCCCCTCCCTGGTCTACTACTTTGGTCACCCAGTCAAATAAATCCTATTAGGTTCATCTGACATGACCTTCCTGCTGTGAAACCATGCTGCCTTGGGTGCTGTGCCCCACTGGCCTCTAGGTACTCAACAGTTCTTTCCTTCAGTAGTGATTCCATCATTTTCCCTACCATTGAAGTCAAACTAATTGGTCTGTAGTTTCCTGCCTCTGCCCTGCTCCCACTTTTGTGAAGTGGAATCACATTTGCCCTCCTTCAGTCCTCCGGTACCACTCCCATCTTCCCATGATTTGTTAGAGAGTAGTCAGTGGTGTCACTAGTTCTACCCTTAGTTCTTTTAGTATTCTTGGGCGAATCCCATCAGGCCCCATTGCTTTGTCCACCCTCGGTTTCAAGAGTTCTTTGAAAACCCTTTCTTCTGTGAATGAACTGGTATCGACCCCCCTATTCAGAGTTTCTCCCTTGTTTGGTTTAGGCACCTCCCCCTCCTCATCTGTTGTGAATGCTGAGCAGAAATATTCGTTCAGTATCCTTGCTTTTTCACTGTCGCCCTCTGCCCACATTCCCTCCCCTTCATTAAGTCTCTGTATCCCTCCCTTGGTCTTTCTTCACTCCCTAATGTACCTATACAAAGTTTTATCCCCCTTAACAGAATTTGCTATCTTTTCCTCATTCTGTGCCTTTACTATTCTGACTGCCTTCCCTACCTACCTCGTTCTGCTTTAACTAATAAAGTTCTCTGTGCTGCTCCTTCTGTGTTTCCTTATATTTCCTGAATGCTATCCTTTTCTCCTTAACCATCCCTGTCACCTCTTTTGAGAACCATAGTGTTTTTTTTCTTTGTTTGTTTTATTGATTTGCTTTACACAAAGGCTTGTTGCCTCTGCAATGGCTGTTTTGATTATTCCCCATTGTTCCTCCACCCCTCCTTCTTGCCCATTTCTCAGTGCTTTTCTAGGCACTCTTCATTTTCCCAAAGTCAGCCTTCCTAAGTCCAATACTCTTGTTTTGTATGGCTTGACTTCTCACGGTTGTGTTTGTTGTGAACCACACTGCTTGGTGGTCACTTGTTCCCAGATGGCTACCCACTTCTAAATCTGAGATCCTTTCTCCTCCCCCATTTGAGAGTACCAGGTCTAAGATTGCTCCCTCCCGAGTGGGTTCCAACACTAGCTGTCTGAGGCATGCCCCCTGTAGGGCATCAAGAATGACTGTGCTCTTGGATGTGCCTGTAGCAAAGGTACTCCAGTTAACATCTGGCATATTCAGGTCCCCCATCAACAATATCTCCCCTTTTTCTGCCATTTTAAGGATGTCTTTCATCAATTTCTTGTCCATTTCCTCCCCCTGAGATGGGGGTCTGTACACAACCCCCATGCAGATTGTGTTGTCATTTCCTGTCTCCAGGGTGACCCATAGTGACTCATCAACTTCCTGTTTACTCTTTAGTTCTGTTGCTTTAATCTCTTCCCTTATAGAGAGAGCTACTCCTCCTCCTCTTTTACCCGCCCTGTCCCTCCTGTAGACTGTGTATCCTGGTATGTTGACTTCCCACTCATGGTTCTCTGTGTACCATGTTTCAGTGACTGCCACAATATCCAGGCATCCCTCTTCCATTAAGGCCACTAGTTCAGGGAGCTTGTTGCACAGACTACGGGCATTGGTACTCATCACCTTCCATTTATTTTTTATGGCCTTACCCCTTTTAGCCCCATCCTTAACACCTTTTTCTGCATTTATCCTGTCCTGCTCCCTACTGACTTCTCTGCCTTGGTGTTTACTTATCTAACTACTGTGCTTTGTGGGGGGAGGCTGGGATTTCCCTGCTCCTTTTCAGTGTCCCCCCCCCCTTGGCTAGTTTAAATGCTTGCCAGTGAAGCATTTAAACCTGTCACCTAGGATCCTGGATCCCACCCCGGACAGATGCAGACCGTCGAGCCAGTATAAGCCTGCATCCCTCCAGGTGACTCCCCAGTCCCCAATGAAGACAAAACCCTGAGCTCCACACCAGTTTTTCAACCATTCATTGAATCCCGTGGTGCGGAATACCCATTGCATCATCCTTGCCACACACAGGCAGCACCTCCGAGAAGGTTACAGTACATGCTACTTGTCTAAGGTCCCTCCCCAACTCCACAAACTCCTCTTGCACCGCTCTGATCCCATTTACAGCCAGTCATTTGTCCATAGGTGGACAATGACATCCAGCTCCCCTCTTGTGCAGCTGTCTCTGCTGGATCCTTAGTGACTGCCTCCTGTCCCTCCATGCCGTGGGCGCCCAGGCAGGCACCTTACCTCCCTATCCCCTTCCTCCCCCACGTCTACCCCCTAATGATTGAGTCCCCCACCAGGAGTTGTTTCCTTCCCCTGTGGGGTCTCGTGCTACCCTCCTGTGGGTCTCCTTTGTGGAGGTTCCCAGCATCCTCCTTGGTCTCCACTGCAGGTGCCTCCATAGAGGAACCACTCTTTGCCAGAACAGCATATGAATTGTGGAGAGCTACAGCTGGAGGGATGCACCTCTGTTCCACCACCCTCTCCCTCCCTGAGCCCACCTTGGTCCAACCACCTCTTTCTTGGCAACCTCTGAGGTAACGGTGGTGGCCCTGGTGGTCCTTGGGTGGGGGGGGGGAGGTTTCACGAATCCTAGTCAGGTCAGCCTGGAGGCGGGCAACCTCCTCCCTCAGACCAGAGAGGTGTCTGCAAACAGGGCAGCATCGCAGCCTCCAGAATATCTTCCGGAACACTGCTGCTCCACAGCCATTGCACTGCACCACTCCCATCTTGACTTATTTTGTGTCCCCTCTCCTGTTGCTTTGTATGCTCATTGTCTCCTCCTGCTATGTATTTTTACACTACTTTCCTACTGCCTGGGGGTGAGTGTTTTTTTTTTTTTTTTTGGTTGCTGAAACTGTGTCTCAGTGATCCTTCCCTTCCTACTGCCAAACAGGAAGTTCCTATTGTCAGTCAAATTCAGTGGCTATAAAACTAGAACTGGCTTTGGGTGGGAAGGAGGGAAACTAGTAAAAAATCTGTAGTTCTGGACTTCTGTTTCTTGCTCTGCAACCAGTTCTGTTGTGCTAGAAACAGCCGGAAGCTGTAATTGGAGACAGCTGCTTCAAACAACATGAAGTCTTGCTGTATTCTGACATATATGCAGTTAGGTCCTGCCTTTCAACTGCCCTGGAGAACAAAGAGTTAAACTTTCCATGGCCAGCATGGAATGTTCACCATGAGCTCGGTTGAAGCCCCTGTCTGCTGTTGTTTAGACTGCAACCATCAGATTCTTTACTCTGCCTCACTGAACAGTCGCTCCGGAGATTTCTCCTTTGCTTGGTTCAAAAAAAAGTCGAAGTGTTGTTTTTTTCAGTCTGCTTCTGCCGAATCTCCATTACCGCTCAGTTGTTTCAAGTCTCTGTCTGTGGTACCATGAGTACTAGATAGGTTTTCTGTGTAGTTTCTGTGTGGAACTTGTAAATTGTGGATTGGTTCGGCTGAACCGATCGGTTTGAGGTAAAAAAAAAAAAAAGTTTGTGATTTATTTAGAGTGTGGTAACAAGTCCGTATCGGTTCTAAAATAAAATCGGATTTTATTACGTTTTTTTTCCAAGACCCGTGACACGGTCAGGAACCGTTAGGGGAGTCTTGCCTGGTGGATTGCCAAAAAGGGTAAGTTTTGATAGGATTGGCCATGTCTGAGAAACCCAAGGAAAAAAACGGGCCCACTGGGTTTCAGCACTGCAGTGTGTGTGGGGAAGTCTTTGCCAAGGCTGATTCCCCACACCACCTGTGTTTATTGTCTGGGGTTTGACCACCTCGATTCAGACTGCCAAATTTGTAAGAATTTTCCCAAATCTACCCTGGAAAAGAGATTAGGTAGACTGAGGGAAAGGGAGGCTGAGAAGTCCGCTGACCTGGATGGCCAGCCCGGTTAGGTTCCGACCGAACCAGGAGTGCCCTCTGACCAGGGCGATACTTCTTCTGGCAAAAGGAGAGCAGATTCTGAGGAGCTGGCTCCGGTGAAAAGGAAAAGAAAAGATAAATCGTCCGGTTCAGACCCAGAAATTCATACTCCGACCGCCGATGAGATAGCCAAGGTTATAAGGATAGTGCAGTCGCTTACTTCAGTTCTGACCAAACCGGCACCATCTGGCAGGGGTTCGGTTCGGTCGGTTCCGGATTACACTTTGGAAGAATTTTACGAACCAGAGGAGGAGGGAGAGCATGAGGATGATTATGAAAGTCTGGATGTGCCTATTGATCTGGACATCTCCCCAGACAGACCTTCAGGTGTTTCTCCTCCTAGCCTTTCTGAGTCCCCTTCTCACTATATGTTTTACAAAAAAGTGGCTGAGACCCTCCAGCTTCCTGTGGAGGAAGCAGTAGAGGAGCAGGAGGAGCCTGATTTTGTTGAGATGATGGACGTCCCAGAGTCCAGGAGACTGTCTATTCCCCTCCACAAATCCTTTGGGAAACAGACACATAAGATTCTTAAGTCTCCTAATTCTGTACCTCCTGTGGACAGACAAATGGACAAGAGGTACTCTCTCAGGCTCAGACACGGAGTTCCTTTTCCAGCAATGCAGCCATGTTGGGGTAGTGCCTGTGATAAGTCAAATATCCCCCTTGGCATCATACCCCCCAGAAAAGGACTCCAGGAAGATTGATGCCATGGCAAAGAAACAATACATGGCAGCATCTTTGGGACTCAGGCAGGCTAACTATATGGCCTACACAGCTAGATACCAGGAGTCCAGGTGGGACACTGTGTTGGCTCTGGCTAAACAGGCCCCTGACCAGCTTGCCAAGGAGCTGGAGCAGGTGGCTGCAGATGGGATTGAGGCATCTAAAGTACAGTTTCATGCTGCTGTGGACTCTAATGATGTTTCATCAAGAGTCATGGCTACATGTGTGGCTCTTCGGAGGATGGCTTGGCTCAGATGTACTAGCCTCTCACAGGATACCCAGGCTAAGGCCATGGATTTTCCTGTAATTGGTAAGTCTCTGTTTGGGGAGCAGACAGAGAACTACATGAAAAAGATGGATGAGTACAGGACCACTTACAGGAGTGCTCAGGCCAAAGAAAGGCAAGCAACTCCTCAAAGGCAGCAGTCCAGGGGCAGGGGCAGGCCTTTCCAAAGGCCTTTTTACCAAGCTCAGGCCTTCTCTTCTTTCTCTCAGAGGGGTTCTTTAGAGGGAGAGGCAGACGGGGGATGAGCAGGCCTGCATCCACCCCTCAGCCTAAAGCCCCTGCCAAGCAGACACCCTGATGGGTCTGCCCAGGCCGATTCTCCCATACCAGTAGGGGGCAGGCTGGCTTACTTTGTCCAGGACTGTAAGTCTCTAACATCAGACAGGTGGGTCCTGGAAGTAGTAAGCCAGAGGCTGGTTCTCAGCTTCAAAAAATGTCCCAAGATGAGAACCAGATCCTTTCACCTCTTGAATCTATCAGCGACCCTTGCCTTAGAGGCAGAGGTTTCTTCTCTACTAGCCTCAGAGCTACAGAGAGGGTTCCCACCCTACACAAGGGCAAAGGATTGTACTCCAGGTACTTCCTAACCCCCAAAAAGACAGGAGAATGGCGGCCCATCCTGGACCTAAGATATCTGAACAAACATCTTTTAAAGCCAAAGTTCAAAATGGTGACTCTGGGAATTATCCTTCCCTCTCTAAGGCCAGGGGACTGGCTAGCCTCCCTGGACCTCAAAGATGCCTATTTTCACATTCCCTTCAGGTGCTCCCACAGAAAGTACCTCAGGTTCGAGTTGCCCTCAGGCCACTATCAATTCAGAGCAGTGTCCTTTGGCCTAACATCAGCCCCAAGGGTTTTCACAAAGTGCCTGGCAGTAATGGTTGCTTTCCTAAGGAGAAAAAAGATCTCCATCTTCCCATACTTGGACGACTGACTCATAGTAGGTCAGTCTCCAGACCAAGTCAAGTCACATTTGCAAGTGACCCAGCAAGTGCTCACTTCCTTAGGATTCCTTCTCAACCTTCCAAAGTCAGTTCTTGAACCAGTACAGCTCCTCACCTTCATAGGGGCAGAGCTGGATACAGTAAAGGCAGGAGCCTTCCTTCCCCTGGAAAGGGCAAGGACCCTCATGGAACTGACCTCTTCATTCACCCTTCAGGTGTCTCGACCAGCAAGGCATTTCCTTCAGCTTCTGGGCCACATGGCAGCTTCCACAGCAGTGGTCCAAGGAGCAAGAGTCCAGATGAGGGACATTCAGTTCCACTTAAGAGCTTTCTGGTCCCAAAGAAAGGCTTCCCTTACCAAACTAGTCCCAGTGACTCGAACCCTGATCCAGGCCTTGCAATGGTGGCAGGATCAGGACAATTTGAGACAAGGGGTTCCATTTGTCACTCAGTCTCATTCAGTGATACTCACCACAGATGCTTCCCTGCTGGGCTGGGGAGCCCATTTGGGGGATCTTACCACCCAAGGACTGTCACCTCAGGAATCTCTGCTTCACATCAGTCTCTTGGAACTCAGAGCAGTGTTTCTGGCACTGCAAGCTTTTTCCAAATCTGTACAGAACAAGGTGGTCAAGGTCAGAACAGACAACACCATCACCATGTGGTACATCAACAAGCAGGGAGGTACTTGGTCTGCGGCCTTGTGCACAGAAGCAATGAAGTTGTGGTCCCTGGCCTATTCCCTGCAAACCTCTCTGATAGCAGTTCACCTCCCAGGGAAGGACAATGTCCTAGCAGATGCTCTGAGCAGAATATCTCAGGGCCATCAGGAATGGACCCTAGATCCTCTAGTTTTGAAAGTGATTTTCTCGAGATGGGGCACTCCAGAGATGGATCTTTTTGCAGCCCCAGACAAAATCACCAACTTCCTCTCTTTTGTTGCAGACCCCCAGTCTTGGGCTCAGTCCCCCTGGATGCTCTGATTCTGAACTGGGAAGGGAAATTCCTGTATGCTTTCCCCCCTTCCCTCTCCTGTTCAAAGTGTTGGTCAAGATAAGGTCACAACCATGCAAAGTGATTCTGATTGCTCCAGACTGGGCCAGCCAGCCCTGGTATCCCCTTTCGCTGCCCTAGCAGTCCATCTTCCCCTGTCTCTTCCCAGGAATTACAACCTGTTGACATCCTCTCGGGAGGATTTGGTACCCGAATCTTCGGTTTCTCAATCTCAAGGCATGGCTCTTTGCAGATCTGCATCTTTCCCAGGGGGTTCTGGATATCCTTAAGGCTTCTCGAAAGCCTTCCACCAGAAAGACTTACAACTCTAAATGGAAAAGATTCAGCATTTGGTGTTCTAAGAATATTTCTCCAGACTCTGCTGAGTTGCCCACAGTTCTGGACTATATGGTCCATCTTAATGGCTTAGGCATCAGACCAGCTACCCTTAAAGTGCATTTGGCAGCTGTTTCTGCTTTCTTGTCAGTAGGCAAGCCTTCCTCTTTATCATCCCATCCTGTGTTTTGTACGTTTTTCAAGGGATTGCTTCACACCAGTCCCCCCTTTTAGGGATCCTGCTCCTGCTTGGGACCTCAATGTTTGCATTGCTCAGCTTATGCAACCCCCCTTTGAGCCTTTGTTGTCTGCAGAGCTTAAGTACTTGACTTGGAAAACTGTGTTTTTGGTAGCCATTACTTCTGCCAGGCGTATCAGTGAGTTGCAAGCCCTGTCAGTGGAACCTGATTTCATCTCTTTCCATAGAGATAAAGTGGTCCTAAGAACTAACAGAAGGTTTTTGCCTAAAGTGGTTTCAGATTTCCACCTCAACCAGTTTATACCTCTCCCTGTTTTCTTCACTGACCATTTCTCCTCTGAAGAGAGGAGGCTACACAGCTTGGATGTTAAGAGCCCTTAGCTACTACATAGAGTGTACCAAGAGTCACAGGTTGAATCCCTCTGGTTGTTCCTCATGTATGGAGAAGTCAGTAAGGGCAAACGTGCCATTTAGAGATCTGTTGCCAGGTGGATTGTTTCTTGTATACAGTTCTGCTATGAAAAACTGGGTAGAACTCCACCCTAAGGCCTGAGGGCTCATTCCACTAGAGGTACAGCTGCTTCCCTGGCTACTGCCAGGGATATTTCTCTCTTAGAAATTTGTCAAGCAGCCACCTGGAAAACAGTCCATACATTCACCAAGCGTTACTCTCTGGATATCCAGGCTAGGAGTGATGCTCGGTTTGTCACAACAGTACTTCAGAGCCTGTTTCCAAAGTAGGTTCTATCCCTCCTCCATGGAGGTACTGCTTGGTAGTATGCATATGTCAGAATACACCAAGACTTCATGTTGTTTGAAGGAAAAATGACTCACCTTAGTAATGTTGTTTCTTCTAATGGAGTCTTGCTATATTCTGACCTCCCCCACTGCCTCCCCTCTCAGAACCTAGTTTTTGGGATGTGGGTGGGCAGGAGGAGTGTTGGCACCCTAGGGGGTGTCCCTTTTTCACCCTCTTTTAGTTTGGGTGAGTGATTGTGTTTTGGATGTGTTTTGTTTTTGGGTTTCCTGACTTGAGTCTTCCTTTTGAAACCAGAAACCCTTTTATATAGATATAGTTGCCAGTTGGCTAGTATGAGTTTTACAATTTTCACACAGAACTTCTAGTGAGTATTGCTCGAAAAGATCTGACGGTTGCAGTTTAAACAGCAGCAGACAGGGGCTTCAACCGAGCTCATGGTGAACATTCCATGCTGGCCATGGAAAGTTTAACTCTTTGTTCTCCGGGGCAGTTGCAGGCAGGACCTAACTGCATATGTTAGAATATAGCAAGACTACATTAGAAGAAACAACATTACTAAGGTGAGCAATTTTTTCTTTTGTACACCTAAGCTGCTAAGCCACACCCCCAATTAGATTCACTCTCTGCTCTCAGTAAATTAAGGTGATACTGCGCCTTCCTCAGAAAAACACTTTTTTTTTTTTACTTAAGTGAGACCTCCTTCTTCTAATAAAGTATCTGTTTTCTTAATCCAAACAGGTACTACTCCTGCTGAGACAGAAGTGATTAATTAGTAAAAAAATCTGTAGTTCTGGACTTCTGTTTCTTGCTCTGCAACCAGTTCTGATTATACTGATTATAACAGTCAGAGGACGATGGCATACATCTACCATCAGGGTGGAGCAAGAAGCTCAGAAATGCTACGGAAGTCCCTGCTTCTCTTTTTAATGGGCCGAGCATCACCTGGCAAGCATAAGGGCAGTGTACATTCCAGGCAGGAAAGTGTCACAGCAGATTGGTTTAGTCGCAAAAATGTTATACCGGGGGAATGGGAGCTGAAGGACAGTGCCATCCACATCCTAACAGAACGGTGGGACAATTCTCTGATCGATCTTTTTGCCTGCTGGCAAGACTCTAAGGTAAAGCAATTCTGCTCCCTGGCCAAGGACGAACTAACAGTGGCTCAAGATGCCTTTTCCCTAGACTGGGGTCAGTTTGGTTTCCTGTATGCCTTTCCTCCAATACCGCTTCTATTCAGAGTCCTCCACAAAGTGGCTCTGGACCAGGCAGGACTGATTCTAGTCCGTCCCCAATGGCCTCGTCACCCATGGTTCCTGCTTCTCATTCATCTTTCAAGGCGACCACCTCTAACCTTCCAGATAAGCTTGGACCTTCTCCTTCAGGGTCCGGTACTGCACCCCAAGCTGAGCAACTTCTCTCTCTCATCCTGGAGATTGAGTGGGAAACTTTCAAAGAGCTAGAATACACAGCTCCTGTTATTGAAATGATGGTGAACTCACGTTGCCCCTCTTCCTCTAATGTATATTACAGAATTTGGAGGAAATTCTTGTTCTGGCTTCAATCCAAACACACACAGAACCAGCCAATATCATTGCCTGTACTGCTGCAGTTCCTTCAAGATGGGTTTGACAAAGGTCTGCAGCCAGCCACCTTAAGGGTTCATGTTTCCGCGCTGGGGGCGCTCTTGTTGGTGGAGTCTGGTGAATTATTGGGTTTACTTCCCCATGTCAGGAGGTTTCTGAGGGCAGCAACATTAAAATTCCCTCGAATCAAGTCAGTGGTACCACCTTGGAGGCATAATCCGGTTCTCAGAGCTTTGACCAAGGCTCCTTTTAAGCCTCCCAAGGAGACATCCCTCATGCACAATGAAGGTTGCCTTTCTCATAGCTATTACTTCAGCCAGGAGAATCGGTGAGCTAGGAACCTTGTCTACCAAAGAGCCATATACTGTTTCATCAGGACTCTATGGTGCTCTAAACAGATGCAGGTTTTTTTTTTGTTTTGTTATTTTACCAAAACTTGTGTCTCCTCTCCACTGCAACTAGGAGTTTATTTTGCTTTCCTTCTGCCCACACCTAAAAAAGGAAAAGGAATTTCACATGCTAGATCCAAGACGAGCGGTGAAAATGTATATCAAAAGAACTGATTCTATTTGAAAAACTTTCGTTTCTTTATTCTAACTACAGGTCAAAATATGGGTAAAAAAGGTTCGAAGGACTCTGTAGCCAGATGGATCTGTTCTGTCATCACCACTGCTTATGATCAGGCTGGAGTAACCTTGCCTGACCCAGTGAGAGCTCATTCTACCCAGGCTGTGGCCACCTCGTGGGCGGACTTCAGAGAAGCATCTCCAGCAGACCTATGCAGAGTAACCACATGGTCATCCATTCACATGTTCACAAAATTTTACAAACTATGTGATGACCTTGGTGGAGGCATCCTTTGGCCGCCAAGTTCTTCAGCGGTGGTGGACCCTTAAGGGCAATTACATTCTTCCCACCCAGGATATCTGGTGATGTACTGCTTTTCTGTATCCCATCTGTATGGAAGCCTGGAGACTAGCTTAGGAGAGAGAAAACAAAATTTAAATACTTGTAAATTTTCTTTATCAGACGGCTGGTCTCCAGGCTTCTGCTTCCCTCCTAGAATGCACGAAGTTGGCCAGTCGGCCATGTGTGGCTTAATTTTCTTGTTTTTGTTTCCATGTTCAGATAGTATTGCCACATTTGGACTGCTTTTGGAAGAACTGGTGGAAACAGGAAATGCAGGGCTGGATATCCCCAGCTGCAGAGCTTTGTTCCTGCCTGCATATGTGCATCAGGAGGTACAGCCCATCTATATGGAAGCCCAGAGACCAGCCGTCAGAGAAAGAACATTTCCAGGTATTTAAATTTCGTTTTCTGCTTAGTCTTTACAGTAGAAGGGACGGGAAGCAGGCCAGAAGGGAGTACGGGCGGGGGGGGCATAGAAATGGATCCTGAAGGAACTGGAAGGAATGAGTCGATAAAGCTATGGGCCTGGATGGGGTGCACCCCAGGGTGCTGAGGGAGCTTAGAGGTACCGGGAGAAGCAAAGGGAAGCAGGGAGGGGCAGTAAGAGAAGCCAAAGTTCAGAAAGGGGAGCACATTGCAAAAACAGTGGTCAGAGGGGACAAAACCTTTTACAGGTACGTAAGTGAAAAAATGAAGGCAAAGGGAGAGATAGTGAGGCTAATGGGTAAGGGCGAGAGTAGTGGTGTGGATGACAACAGTGAAGCATACTGAACTGATGTTTCTGCTCAGTCCTTACAGTAGAAGGGGTGGGAAGTGGTCCAGAAGGGAGTACAAAGGGGGGTTGGAAGGGCACAAAAATGGATAAAAGTCCCTTTCCATGGGAGAGGGTCTTAATGGAACTGGAAGGAATAAGAGTTGATCAAGCTATGGGCCTGGATGGGATGCACCCCAGGGTGCTGAGGGAGCTTAGAGAAGTGGTGGCTGAACCTTTGGCGACCTTATTTAGCTGATCACTGGAAAAAGGTGAAGTGTCCAAGACTGGAGAACAGCTGATGTAGTCCACTTGTACAAGAGCAGGAACAGAGAGGAAGTGGGAAACTACAGACCAGTCAGCCTAAGCTCAGTAGTGGGGAGGATTATGGAAGCACTATTGAAGGAGAGATTAGTGGAACACCTTCTGGTCAGTGGTCTACAGGACCCAAGGCAGCATGGTTTTACTGGGGGGGGATGTAGTGCCAGATTAACCTCATTGAATTTTCGACTGGGTGAAAAGGGAGGTAGATTTGTGGGGGGGGGGGGCAGTGGACATGGTCTGTCTGGACTTCAGTAAGGCCTTTGACACTGTCCCCCATAGGAGCTTGTTAAACAAGGTGGGCAGTATGGATGTGGGTAAGACAGTAGTGCAGTGGATGGGGAATTGACTGGATGGCAGGACACAGAGGGTGGTGGTAAATGGCTGTCACTCCACAGAGGGAAGGGTGACCAGTGGAGTGCTGGGTCCAGTCCTCTTCAACATCTTTGTCAGTGACATTACGGATAACATAGATAGGAGAATTTCAATGCTTGCTGATTACACAAACCTCTGTAACATAGTGGACACGCCGGAGGGAGTGGATAGAATGATGAGACACCTACAGAAGCTTGAGGAATAGTCAAGGGTGTGGCAGTTAAGATTTAATGCAAAAAAGTGCAGAATAATGCACACGTGGTACAAAAACCCTGAAACAACATAGCTGTGGGAGAGAATATAGCATGCTCCAAGTAGGAAAGAGTCCTAGGGGTTATCATCTCTGATGGCCTAAAGGTTAGGAGTCAGTGCGACAAGGCGGCGGGTAAAGCAAATAGTTTGCTGTGATGCATAGGCAGGGGCATCACCAGCAGGAAAGGGAGGTCATAATTCTACTGTACAAGACATTAGTGAGGCAACACCTGGAGTAGAATGTCCAGTTCTAGGGACATGGATATGTTGTTCATCCACACTTATTGGCAGGTCCCTTGCCACTTTAAATCTTGCCGGAAGGTCTTCAAGCTGGCTCCTCCCACCCACCCGGGTAGTAAAACTCTCGGCTCCGCCCCATGACGCCAGATCTTCCTTACCGCTTGGAAGCTCAGGTTTCCTCCTTAAGCGCTCTGCGTTTCGACTGGTTCCTGAAAATTTCGGTCTTGAAATCATTGGAAGTGTCTTCTGAAACGATCTTTTCTTCGCTTCTGGCGATGGCTCAGTCCTTTCCGGCCGGAAGGCGCCGGTTAGTTCCTCCAGGAGACTCGCATTCCCGTGCGTTTATTGCCTGGACTTGGATCACGATCCTCAGGCTTGCAATTTCTGTTCTGCCCTTTCGGTCAGCTCTCTGGAGGACCGCGCGGCCCGTTCGGGGCTCGGACATCTGGTAGTTTTTTCTGCTCCGGAGATTCCCTCAGACCGGCGGGTGTCCGCTTCGACTGTTTCTCAGCAGTTTGATCCTGCCGGGGAGGGGGCGGTCCCCCTCGGTTGTGGCGCTTATCCCGCTCTCCTTGGGTTCAACTCAGGCAGCTTCGTTCAAGGAGCTTCGTCATTCCCTCTCCTCCAAGGGAGAGGGACCCTGGAGCCCTGCCGCTCGGCCTAAGGCTAAAGGGCTGCAGGTGGGGTCTCTTCGTCGGCGGGGGCGGGAACTCTCCCCCTCCCTCATCGACCGACGCTAGACTTCGGTCGAGGATGCGGCTTCGGCCACTGGCCTCACGGTGTCCCCGTCAGGTCAGCTGGCCAGGTCCCCCGTCGACGTTGTCGAGTCTCTCGACCCGTCTTTTGGGTGGTCTTCTGGTGCCGCCATCCCTCCGCCTCTGGCAGAGGCTGAGGTTCTGTCTGTTCCTTTGGGTCGTCAGCCCTCGGTCCTTTCTTCCGAGCCGAGGGAAGAGCGGGTGCGTCCCGCTCCTTCCCAGGCCTGCCCTCGGTCCCCCCGAGGATTTGGGTCTCTGTCTCGGTCAACCTCTCGGTCTAGCCGCTCACGCCGATCTCGGCGTTCTCGGTCGGGGCACCGAGTTAAGTGACTTTGCCGTTCTTCCTCGTCCCCCTCCTTGGATGAGGAGCGGTCTCGACGCCGTTGGCGTCGGTGTTGCAAGGAACTTATGTGGCGACAGCAGTTGTTGTCCGGGGGTCAGTCGAGCCCGATTCATTCTCCAGATAGCAAGCAGCTGCCGCTCGGTCGGCAGCCGTTCAAGTTAGTCGAGGAGCCCTCTCCAGGGCCGGTTGCTCGTCCGACCCCCGTTGCCTCTCCGCCTTCGGCGGGGTTCAGGCCAGGCCATGACCTGTTCTTCAGGTCACTCGGTCCCCTCACTCCTGCCCGCCCCCGCGGACGAAGAGTACCTCGGGCCTGCGGCAGATTTTTGCAGACCCTTCAGAGCCTGAAGCTGGCTCTGTTTCCTAGCAGGGAGGACCCGGGGTCTTCCCAGGAACATTCCGTAGACGACAGCCCATCGTCCGTGAGAGGTCTGCTTCAGCTCATTTCAGAATTCACTGGGATGCAGCTCGAGCCCGTCTCCAAACGGGCACCTTACCCCCTTACGGAGATTCTGCACCGAGGGGGTTCTCCCTCGGAGGCCTTCCCGGTGGCTGAGGCTATCGTGGGCCCAGCCCTGGAGCTATGGTGGCGGCCTTCTTCCTGCCCTGCGCCTTCGGCCAGGGTGGCTTGGAGGTACCCTGTCCCTGTCGGTTCTCTGCCCGGTTTCTCGGAGCACCCCTCGGCTGAAGGGGTAGTCACTGACGACGTTTTCCAATGTCTTGGAAACGCTGGGGACGTGGATAGACCCCCTGACAAAGAGTCCAAAAGGATGGACTACGTCGGGCGCAAGGTTTACGCTGCATCCTCCCTAGGCCTCCGTCAGGCCAGGTCGGCGGCTCTTATGGCACACTGTTCCCACGCCCTTCTGGGCACCCTGGACGAGGCTCTGCCTCATCTCCCGGCCGATCTGCGGACCACGGTCCGGCGGGTACAGGACCAGGGTAGGGCGGTGGCAATACAACAGCTTCAGATGGCTCTGGATCTGGGTGACTCCTGTGCCAGATCGGTGGCGGCCGCAGTGGCCATGCACCGCAGGGTGTGGCTGAGGTTATCCTCTTTTTCCTTGGAAACCCAGCACGAGTTGGCAGACATCCCCTTCTTGGGGACTGACCTTTTCAGCCCTGGAGTGGAGGGTCATATCCAAGGGCCCGAGAAGTCCGATGCCACTCCGGACTCTGTGACTCTCGCCCGGAGGGTCAAGAGCAGCCGTCAGCCTTTGCGTAAGCCCCTTTGCCCCCTGAGCCCTGCGGCTCAACCGGTCCAGCATAAGGGCCAGCAGGTATGCGCTGGGCGGCCTGTTGCCAGTCCAGTGTCTTCCTCCAAAAGGACGCAGGTAGGCAGGAAACCGAGAGCCCCCTCGGCTCCTTCCCCCTCCAAGCCTGCTCAGTGATGGGCCAAGGGGCACTGCCCCGGCCCCGTCGTCCCAGCCCGGGTTTCCACATGGGGGGACGGCTCCACACCTCGTTCTGGAGGTATTTAAGGGTAGATCCTGTCGCAGGTTGTGAGCGGTTTCCCCTTTTGAGCCGTTGCCCCATGGGGATCTTGGGTCCACTGCCTCTGTGTCGGTCATTCCGACATGCCTGGCGCTCTAGTTAGAGGTGATGAGGAAGGCTGCTGACCCCCTCCCAACCCTTGGTTCATGTCCAGGTATTCCTGGCCTCAAACGGACGGGGGCTCGCGCCCATTCTCCCGCACGCCTGGATGGTCTCTCTACTTCAGATATTCCATCCTCAGAACGTGGCGTGTGGCTGTTTCCTGGGTCTCCAGGATGTACCTACTCCTCGTTCCGTCCATTTCTTGGGAGGCTCCACCCCTTCTTAGCGGGGGCCCTCCTTACGAGTTCCTAGTCAGGCTCTTCTTTTGCTCAGCAGTCTCTGCGGCACTGAAGGGTCCGGATGTAACCCCACCCGGAAGGCAGACTGGTCTCCCGTTTCAGGAGCCAAGTGGGAACTCGTGCCTTAGCGGTGAAGCTTCTTCGGGACTAAGCTCGACTCTTGAGTCCGAGCTCGGCTCCGGGCGGACAGGGCTGAGGTTCTTCCTTCCTTACCCAGTCGGGTTGGCCGGGTAATTCTGTCCTGCCAGGACCTCATGCACCTCCTGGGCCTCAGGGCGGCCTCCCCTAGTGGGAGGGGCCAGCCAGAGGTCACAGCACTGCGTCCTTGGACCAGTTTGTGACTACAGCCCAGGAGTTAAGAGAACGCTCCCTTTGGACCGTTCCAACTCCGGCAGGAGAACATCCTGTTCGTTCGCCCTGAGTCGGCGGTCTTCTCCGACCGATGCTTCTCGGATGGGTGGGGTGCCCATCTAGGGGAATACAGAGTGCTTCGCCTCTGGTCCTCTCGGAAGTCCCGATGTCCTTCCTGCTCGCTGGAGCACAGGCGGTCCGCTTAGCTTGCACCGCTCGCTCCGCTTGTACGGGGTCTAGTGGTCTAAGTCCAAGTAGGACAATACCACGACCAGGTGCTACCTACCCCACCAGGTTCGGTCGATCCCCTTGTCTCGGTGCAAGGAGGTTCTCCGCATTGGATTTTTGCGCAGTCGAGGGTTCCCAGCCATTTGATGGCAGGAGCCTCCAATTTCCTGGCTGCTGCCCTAAGCCGGGCATAGGCTGTGCCTCATGAGTGGTCTCCCCTGCCGGAGGTAGCACAGGATCTTCTCCCTCTTCCCTTCGGGGAGAATACGAGGCTGAGACTGCTTTTTGCCCGCCCTTAAAGAAAGGCCTGCTGCAGGGGATGCCATCGGGGCCACGGATCCCGGGCCCCTCCGTGCCTCTCCCCATTTCCCTTGACTTACGGGCAAGGCGAGGAGGGACTTGGCGCAGGTGATGCTGGTAGCCCCAGACTGGATTGCCAGTTCTGGTATCCAGCTCTCCTCAGTCTCAGCCCCAGGCTCCCAAGGCGGCCTCTAGTCCGCCCGGTCCTGTCTTTCCTTTTCTGGGGAAGGTTATCCATCTGGACCTTTAATCCCTGCACCTGTAGGCCGACCCCTGTGCGGCTAGGGGCTAGACCTAGGGTCTTTCAGCAAGGTCCTCGACCTTTGAGGTGTCCTGCTAAGAAGTCGGCCAAGATGCTCGTACTCTGGGAGAAGTTCTCCCTTTTGATGATGGGATAGGGCCGTGCCCTTCCCCGTCCCTGGGCAAGCATTCCGGACCATCTGCGGTCCATCCTTAAACCAGGGCTTCGGCCGACGACCCTCTAGGTGCTTCTGCTGGTCACCCCTGTCTTCCGGGCATGGGCCGGGAGGCAGTTGGTGGTGCGGAGAAGGTGATGTGGCACTTCTAGGCCTCGATCACGCCTCCCCTTTTGGGGAGAGTATCCCCGTTTCTGTGGGATCCTTGCTGGTATGGGCTTAGCTCATGAGCAAGCCATCCGAACCTTTTGCACAGGTGCGAGTTTCCCCCACCTGTTGTGGAAGAACACCTTCTTGGGGCCACTTCACCATCCAGAAGGTGGGGAGAGTTCCAGGCGCTCCTTTAATCTCCCTATCCGGTCTTCCACAGGGACTAGGTTGTCCTGCGCCCCACCCGAAGTCTTTCCGAGGGCGGTGGCGGAGTCTTCCCTTCGGGGGTATTGCCTCTGCCGGGGTTTATCCCCATTCACACCTCGGAGGCCGTATACAGGTTCCATAGGATCTGTTTAACGCTCACCTTCCTAGGGGCGTAAAGCTAAAGATTCGGAGAGGTTAAGCCAGCTGTTTATCATCTTCGCTGAAGCCGCATCTGGCAGATTTGCAGCCCAGTGGACGGCCGGCGGGCAGGTCACCCTGCATAGGTCTCCCACTATAGGCGGGCGGGCATGGGCCTCCAGAGGGAATAGCGCTCCTTTTACCCGTCCTTCCGCTGCCGGTGGCTGCTTCCGAGGATGCCCGGTCCAGGATATCCGCAGGGCTTCTGCCAGACTTCCGTTCCCCTTCCACATCGACCTTGGAGTGGCGCCGGAGTGCTGGTCGGGGCCTCGGTTCTCCAGTCTTTCTACCCTAAGTAGGGGTGTCGCCTTCCCTCCTCCCGGAGAACTGCTAGGAGTCTGCCAGTAAGTGTGGATGAACAACATATCCATGTCCCTAGAATACAGGTTACTCACCTGTAACAGGAGTTCTAGGAATGGTATATGTTGTTCATCCCGACTCCACCAACCTCCCGGCTCGATGCACAACCTGGCTTCCAGCGTGCTAGATCTGGCGTCATGGGGCGGAGCCGAGAGTTTTACCACCCGGGTGGGTGGGAGGAGCCAGCTTGAAGACCTTCCGGCAAGATTTAAACCGGCAAGGGACCTGCCAATAAGTGTGGATGAACAACATATACCATTCCTAGAACTCCTGTTACAGGTGAGTAACCTGTATTTCTGGAGGCCTTACCTACGTAAAGATAGACCAGATGACTATGCCACCCATGGCCATTATTGTAAAAATGCAAAAAAAAAAAAAAAAAAGAAGACTGAGACAAGATAATAAATAAAGTCTTTAAAAAGAAGAAAATACAAGTTAACGGAGCAACAATGAATATATGTCAAGACCTACCAAACGAAGTGATAACCAAAAGAAAAAAAATACGCCCAATTACATACAATTTAGAAAAATGGGGCAAAATAAATTTTTGTACCTCCGTACAAACTGAAAGTATTCATTTAAGGAAATTGACTGATGTACAAAACAGTGCAGGATGCGGAAAAGGACTTGCGAGAGAAATTTCCAGAAATGTTTCCAGGAACATAACATTTCAGAAAGAGGAAATATAAGAAAGTACTTATTTCACATTTAAAAGTAGAAGAGGGAGGAGGAGAAAAGGAATGGAAAGAAGGAAATAAAAGACCCTTAATAGGACTTGAACTGATAAAAGTATTAAGAATCTGACAGTAAGGAATGGAGGAGAAAGAGATGTGAAGGAATAGTATGGAATTTTTTTTTCCTTCCTCTTTTTTGTCTCTCTTCCCTGTTTCTCTTTCTTTCCTTATACTTCTCTTGTTTTGGGAGTGATCTCTTAAATATTAAATTAGTGTAATAGTTTACTGTACTTTTCTCCAGTAGTAATAAGGGGGAACGTAAAAGGCATGGGAAGAATGTTTGCCCAGATAGGTGTAAAACTACGTAAAGTCACTAAGGTAAAAAAATGAGGGTAATTTAGATGGTACATAAAATAAGGTGAGAGATAAACATTTATTAAAACAAGGGTACACAGTTCTATGCTATAGAATAAAAGAAAAATGAAGGTTAAACCCAATCAGCAGAAAAAGAAAAAAAAAATGGATAATTTGTCTCTCTCTCGAACTTGTCTTTGCCATGCTTAGTGTAAGTGAGCTAAATAATTACAAAAAAGGGCTATGATTTTAGAATATAGCTATGAAAAAAAGTGAATATTAATTAGCATTACAAGAGACTCATTTAAACAATAATTTCTGTCAATCCTTTAAAGAGGCATTACTTCCCTGGATGTTCAAAATGGCTAATGAGATGGCGGAAGGAACCGAGTTACCATCATCTTTATCTAACGCAGATATTGTGCTACTATCCAAAGAAAAGGATGCTTCAAAACTGGAAAACTACAGACCACCTGCCCTTCTAAATACAAATTACAAAATAATTGCAAAATTAATTGTACACAAAATTCAGAACCAAATTCCAAACATTATCCATCCAGACCAAAAGGGTTTTGTTAATGTGACCCCCTTGTTATCCGGGGTTACTAGAATCCCAGTAAGACCTAGTGGTAGGCAGGGAAGGCAGCTTGTGAAACTCCAGTTAAATGGGTTTCACACTGTCTCACTCTGTTCTCAGTCTCAGCTGAGACTGAGGGATGACATCACCATAGAACTGTCGCAGCTGCATGAGCCACAATGGAATCTGCAGCAGGGAGTTGGAGTAGAATGTTGGGAGGTTTGAACAGTCTGTGGTCAGTTGGAGTTTGGAGCTTGCTGAGAGAGGAGCACAGCAGCTCTGTGTAGGCTTGTGGAGCCTCAGCCCTGACATAGGGCTACATTTAGAAAAAAGGTGTGTGTTTCCACCAAAAGAGAGACACAGAGGATAGTTTTGAAGTGGTGGAGACTGCTGAATTAGGTCTCGGTGCCCCATCCCTCAGGGTGATGGGACAGGAAAGGGTTTCCTGCATATTCCAGGGGCAACCCCCTGGTTTTTCTACTAGTGGAGAAGCTGCCTTATTTGTCCAAGAGTATGGGAAACAAGAAGATTTCATGATTCGCCTGTGGGGCACCTGCAACCGGAGGGTGAGTTTCTGCTCTTTCTAAAAGGCCCATGTTTTCACCCTGGGACTTGTGTGATAGTGGGGATTGGACTACTGAAGTAGTGGGAGGCCTAGAGTAATGGGCTTAGCCAAAAGTAAAAGTATGTTCAAGTCCAGCACTTAGTGGAAGTCAAGACATATAGAGGAGATGTGACATATGTCTACCCAGTAATCTACATTGCCAAGCTTTCAGAAAAGAGTTGTTTAGTTTCCAGAGAAATGGACGGGTGTGGATTGTGGGAACTGGAGGTGGGAGACCCCCAATCTTTAGTGACCAGGTCCACCTCTACGGATTTGCTCTGTGGATTTCTACTTTGCCTCATGCACTTGGCCAGTGATGAGGGAGGTACCCAGACGTGGGCTGGAAGGAAAATTCCCTCTAGGAGTTTAAGGCTCTAAGGTGGTTTGGGGAACCACCAAGTGGAAAACTGGTTCCTTTCCCAAAATTGGACCGCGGATCAAGTGGCCGGCTGGGGAACCGGGTCAGTGGGGAAAACCCAAGTAAGTGTGCAAGTCGGGCTGTGTACCCAAAGCTGCGTGCAAGTCCGGGCTGTGTGCCTGGTGGGTTCAGAGCCTGAGGGCTGGAAATACTGAAGAAGTGTTCTGTTGTCTCTAATCTGCATTACCAGGAATGTAGCCCTGTGGGGGTCCGTCTATGCTTTGTTTGTTCAGTTTGGATGTGAATAAAAGCCACACTGTAGAATTCCATTCCAGGTTCTGTACATGACAGTTATTGCTTCCTGTGTTCGGATTTACTTGGGTGCCCCTGTGCAGAGTAGCCAAACCTAGGCCCCCTGTGCCGAGTAACCTCATCCTCCCCGAACCCAGTCCCCACCAGGTACTGCTGTCAGCTTCAACAGCATGTCACCTGTCATTTTGCAAAAAGGCAGATGTCCGGGGGTTACATTAAAAATAGAAACATTTTCGAAGGACATGGGGATGTCCAGTCCACTGTCTTATTAATCAAAAAAACAGTCCCAGAAACTATATCTATAGCACTAGATGCTGCCAAGGTGTTTGGCCTGATAAATTGGAACTTTGTTTTGCACCTTGAGTAACTGTGGATCTTAATTCAAGAGGGCTCTTGCAGTAGGTAATTACATATAGGACTGACGCCGGCAGGCGGCAGGACCCCATGGAATAATTTCTAGCTAGCAGTCCATGGCAAGGACGCCCCACGTCAGGTGGCGGCGTCGGGAGGCGTCGGTATAAAGCGGTCCAGTTTCTACCTCCCAGTTCTTTCTTGATTAGCTCGTGCAGTGCCTCGAGGAAAAGTTTGTGCTTCATCAGCCCTACCTTCGTCGTTTTTTTTTTACCGAAAAATCATCATTTTTTCGACTAACGTCGGTGTACGTCATCCCCTACACCCTCCGAGCACAAGAATAAGTGCGATTCGTGTGGTGCCCAACTACTGCACAAGGACGGCCACTCCCTGTGCCTGTTCTGCCTAGGCTCCAATCACCCTGTCAAAGTGCCAGCACTGCCTCAGTTTCAACATGGCTACCCGGAAAAGGCGGCAACAATCCCCGGAAGGCCATATTCTAAAGAAGAAAATGAGTTCTATGGAGAAGGAGCTCAAAAAACTGAGGCAGGCGTCCACTTCCCCCGAAGGCCATCGGAAAAAGGAGAGGCACCGGGACAAGGGCTCCTCCATCGCGTCTCCCTCGGGAGTCGCTAGGATGCAGGCAACATTCCCTCTGGGGGATCGCTCCTCGACGGCCGCCTCTGAGGTTTCCGAGGGGGCGTCAGCCCGCCTGTCTGGCTCGGGTCTTGCGGGCGCCTCCGGGCAGTTGGAGGCCTCCGCCCCTGGTTTGGCCGCAGGCTCGCGGCCTACCACTGTGGGCGATTCCGGTAAGCCGGGTGTCGGTTCCTGTGACGTCCGCCTGGAGAGGGCCGGTAAGGCGTCTGACCCTCCGGGGTGACGCGCGGCCTCCCCTCCACCGGACCAGGCCGATCACGCTACTCGGCCTGCCTCTGGTGATGGCTCTCGTAAGTCGGACGTCAGCTCCTCTGGCGCCCGCCGAGAGCTCACCACTAAGCTTCACGTCGGCTCGTCTGACGTCCGGCCGGCGAAGGAACTGACTACAGACCCCACCCATGTTCATCGTACCTGGTTCCCCGCAGCCTTAGCTGCCGTCTGGGGAACCAGAGTCTCCCCAGCCCAACCCCGGGGACTTTCCCTTCTGTCCCCGGGCGAAGCTGGGGATCTTTTGCCTCAGTCAGTCCTTCCTCCACCTGGAGCGCTGGACCTGTCAACTCCCCGGATGCTGGCTCCGACGTCGGTACCTCCGGCGCCAGGGCCTCCGCCATTAGCCCTAACATCGGCCTCACCGACTCCGGGAGACATTCTGCTCCCATCGGACCCTCCGCCCTCTGGGCTCTCCACTATGGACCCGCCCATGAGGCCTCGAGCCAGGCCGTCTACTTCGGTAGGCCCCCCACGGCTCCCGGGTATCCTCCGTCCTATTCGACGCCGGTGTACCTGGGACCGCAATATCCGGCGCCACAGTACCCGACGCCGCAGTACTCCGCCACAATACCCGACACCGGGCTACCTGCACCCGGGTTTTGGATATGCTCCATACGGTTATAACACGTATCCTTATCCCCCGCCTCTTCCTCCTCCACCGCCCTCGTGGCCGCCGGTGGACCTGCAGGAGACTTTGGCCTCCTGGTGGGCTGAGGCCAAGGCTCAGCTCACTAAAGAGTTTGAGAGCCGCCTTCCGGCGATGGTGCCGTCCCAGGTTCTTGTACGTCCGAGGCGGCACACTCCCTCACCACCTCTGGTCTCCAGGGTTCTTCCGTCTGGGTCCAGAGAGGGGCAGGACACGCTTCCCCGGGGGCTTCCCAAGGGGCCTGTTCCTCCCCCGGGTCGGGAAAGGGAGTCTTTCTCTTTTTTATCCTCCTCTTCACCCTCAGACTCCTCGGACTCTTCCAACGGTTGCTCCTAGAGAGATGACGAGCCTCGCTCTCCGTCGAAACCCAGGCCAAGGACTCCTCCGAAGTCTCCTCCGGAGGATCCTTCTTTTACAGAGTTGCTGAGGAAAATCCAGGAGGTTCATCAGTTGTTCTCCCTAGAACCAGATCCTCAGCGTCTGAAACTCTCTGAACATCTGGATCTGCCCGTGACAACTCGTACCTTGGTGCCACCCTGGATAGAGCCTCACGCCGACCTTGTTACCACAATATGGAAACAGCCGCTGGCCTTAGCCCCACTTCCTAGGAAGTCGAACCGGCTATATCAGGCTCCAGAGGGTGTTGATTTCCTGGATTGTCACCCTCGTGCTGACTCGGTCGTTATTAGAGCCGCTCACGGCCGGTCGGCGAACCCTACACATCTTAGCTCGTCAACTCCTGATAAGGAATCTCGCCTTCTGGACCAGTATGGGAGAAAGATTTATGCTTCCTCCACACTGGGGATCAGGGCCCTAAACTATGTCGGCCACATGGGGGACTACCAGAAGGCCATCCTGACACAGGCGGAAGCCAAACTGGACTCCTTGCCTGACTCCCAAGTCGAGCAGGAGTTGGCTGATCTCTTCTTCTCTGCTCGTTCGGCCAGTTGACACATGCTATGTGTGACATACGATGCAGTGGACACTGCTGGGCGGAGCTCAGCTTTCGCCGTAGGCCTACGGCATCATGCTTGGCTCCGCGTGTCAGGTTTGGTCCCGGAGGTGCAATCTGCTATCCAGGAAGCACCCTTCTGGGGGTCGGTGCTTTTCGGGGGTGATGTCAAGGACATCACCAATTTGAAAGAGAAGGGGATGGCTCTGAAGTCTGTTGATTCCATGTACCGTCCCTTTCGCAGACTGAATCGGCCAAAGGCGAAACCCCAGGGAAGGCAGGACACAAAACTCCCGGCCCCCGCAGCTGCCAGGCCCCCCTCCGCCCAAAAAAAAGCAGCGGGTGCTTCGGCTGTGGCGCTGCCCCACACCACCTGACTCCTTTCCTCTCCCACTGCCTCTGGACTCCCCGGAGGAACTGGTCGGAGGGAGGTTTTCCCTTCACCTTCCGGGATGGGAGAGGATAACCACAGATTCTTGGGTGCTCCAGCTTATAGCAGAAAGACACTGCATAGAGTTTCTTCAGAAACCACCCCTCCACCCCCCCTCTGAAGTCATCGTATTCACGGGAACATCTTCTCTTGGTCCAGGAGGCAATCTCGGCACTTCTGCTGAAGCAAGCGATAGAGCCTGTCCCCCTTCATCTACAAGGGATGGGTTACTGTTCCCATTCTTCCTGGTCCCAAAGAAGACAGGAGATCTCAGAACAATTTTGGATCTCAGTTCCCTGAATCTTTACGTAGAGTACAAAAGGTTCAGGATGCTCTCTTTGCAGAGCCTTCTGCCCCTCCTCCGGCTGGGTCAATGGCTTTGTGCTCTGGATATGCAGGATGCTTATCTGCACATTCCCATTTGCCCATCTCATCACAAATACCTTCGTATTGCGTTTCAGGGGGACCACTACTAGTTCAAGGCACTCCCGTTTGGTCTATGCTCGCCCCAGTATTTACCAAATGCCTGGCAGTGGTGGCGGCCCACCTGCGTACCAAGGGAGTGCAGGTTTTCCTGTACGTGGACGACTGGCTTCTGGCTGCCTCGTCCAGGGAGGAACTCTTGCATTTCCTCTCCCTTACCCAGCAGGTTTTTGCCAGCTTGGGTATTACCATCAGCCATTCCAAGTCTCGTCTGGACCCATCCCAGAGGCTACAGTTTATTGGGGCGATCCTCGATATGACCATGGGCAAGGCCTTCCAGCCTCCAGACAGGGCGTCCACCCTTCAGACCCAAATAAGTCTGTTGTCTGACCGCAGGATGGTCCCTGTGAGGTCGGTCCTTTGCCTTCTCGGGCTCATGGCGGCTGCTGTCCCGACGGTATCTCGCGCTCGCCTCTCCGGTGTGGTCGCTCGACTGTGCTTTCTCCTGCCCGCCTGAAGGCCCCCTCTGTCTCTCTGGTGTGGCACCCTCTGCTTTACCTGGTCTGTCCGACCCCCCCGGCTCTGAGTCACCCGGGGTGGGACCATCTTCCTACCTGGCGCTCTGTCCATGAATCTAGAGGGGCATCCAGGTTCGGCAGACCACCAGAAGAGAGATGGCGTATAGGGCCTGGTGCTGGGCGTGGGTGCATCGTCCCTTGGCCCACTATCGCCTGTCGGGGATAGGGCCATTTTCCTTGTTCGGTGGTCCCCCTCCCCCCGGGACGTGGCATGCCATGGCGTCCTGTGCAGGTATACCTTGGTGCCTCATGCCACTGGATCCTGCTGACGTCCTGCCCCTCGCAATATCCTGATGCTAGTGTGCCACCTTTGGTCTCCACCAGAGGCTGCTACTGCATCGGGAATACCCAGTCACCCACCCCGGTCAGCCCTCTCCCTCCCCACCCCCAATGACCCAGGTCCATTCCCGAACACGGGTCGTTGGTGTGGCGTGAGGTGTGACGCCTTCGCCTCAACCCTCAGTGCCACTGGTCCAGCTCCACAAAAGATATTAACACAAGAAAACCAGTGTTTAAAAATACAAGATATACTGGCATATCCTCAGAACTTTTGTAATATTAAGAATCCCATTATAAATAATGCACAAAAAATGTCTAAATTATACACAAAAAACTTCAGAATTACATCTAGCATATTAGATCATCCAAAAATATGGGACAAACACAGTGCCAATCTAATAAATACAAGAGAATTAAAAATTCTAAAATTGGTAAACTGATTGGACTGTATAATAGACAGCTTATTAGTTTTAGCCGATTATCCTAGAAAAATGTAACACAAATAAAATACGTAATGCATGGATAAAATATGGGTATAAAAAACAAATTTGACAAACACATAAAGCCATATATATCTGACCAATATTTTGATATTACTAAGATAACACAAAATAAAAGTACTAAAAGTAAGGCAGCATTCGTTTATGAAATCTTTCTTATAAAAAATACCAAAAAAGCAGAAAAAATTATTACTAAATACAAAAATAAATGGGAAGAACTGAATGTAAATTGGGATATTAATAAATGGAAAAATATCCGTATACAAGCCAATAAATTATACACAAATTAAAAAAAAAGATTCAGTTCAAAATTATGGCTAGAGCTTACATTACTCCACAAAAATTATCACACATAGACCAAAGTGATATAGCATTCTTTTTTCTGGCAACAAACAAAAAAATTAGAACAAATTATTAAAAAGGAAATTCCTTTAAAGCCAGAGATATTTATCTTGAAAGATTTAGAAATGCTACAGTTAGAGGATAAAAGAGAAAAAGATAACAGCCCTTGCCACCATGACAACAAAAATATTAATATTAGAAAACAGAAATTCTGCCAGACTCCTAGAATTTCATAGAAATAAATGGTGTAACAATCTTAAAAATACATTATATTTTAAAAAGTTAATGGACCAGTTAAGTGATGACGCTGATGTTCTTAACACCGCATGGGATGAAGTATCGAGTCTGTTACCTCTACTTTTACAAGTTTAAAGTCCTTAATTGAAAGTATAATGGAAAAAAGTGCACTTTCTATAGTTATAGATCACCTTAAATATGTAATGGATTATGGGTTGGGGGGGTGGTAATGCAAGATTGTTTTGATATCTTTTAAGTATTAATTACTAAATTAGTATATAATCTAAGAAATGCAGAGTTAATGCTATATAATGTGAAAAAGAGTGATAAGCTGTGCTACAAATGTATAAAAATGTTTTGCAAATAAAAAGTAAAAAAAAACAAAATATATGTAAGGCTATAGACGGGGAAACCAAGATGGTACAGAGTTTGCATCACAGGTCCTACAAGGACAGGCTGAAGGACTTGAGTATGTACTCCCTGGAGGAGAGGAGGGAGGGGGGCGATATGATAGACATACAAGTACCTCGCAGGAGGAACAAGGTGCAGGAAAACGCAGTTTTTCAGAGGAAGAGATGTTCCAGGACTAGGGGTCATGAGATGAAACTGGAGCAAGGGAGGTTTAGAAGTAATGTGAGTAAGTATTTCTTTACGGATAGGGTGGTGGACAAGTGGATTGTCTTCCAAGAGGAGGAGGTGGTGGGAGGCTGAAATGATTACAGGATTCAAGAATGCATGGGTTAGGCATTGGGGAATCCTAGCAGTTGGGGAAAGAGGGGACAACCCAGTTCAAGAGAAGCTTGAAGAGGCAAAATTACATGCGCTGTTGGGCAGACTAGGTGGGCCAAAGGCCGTTATCTGCCGTCAATATCTATGTATCAGTATCTATGTATCATGCTGGAATGGAAGTACGACTGTAACACTTCTGCTTCCTACATCAGTAACCTATGTTATGGAACAAGTTCTGGATGTCTGGGATTAGCTGGGGAAGGAAGGTTGAGTATCCTAGGGACAGCTGTCCTTTGGGGTGGGGGAACAGTGCGCTCCACAACGCACCTGACATTTAGTGGGGGGAGAGTCACAGCCAGACACCGGCATGACTGCATTCGTCATTGCATGCTGCCAGCACTCTTGGAGAAAAAAAAAAGAGGAAAAAACTCCCAGTAGGCAGGATGATGCTGGCACCCTTTCATGCCTCACACTACTGACTGAGGGCCCCACACTAATTCTTCCACAGCAGGTGGTGCAGTAAGTCTTGGAGAAGGTAAGTGTCATGGGAGGGGAGATTGGGGGAGCTAGCCTCAGAAAATTGACCCAGGACCAGAAACACCAGATTAAAAAAAAAAAAATGAATAGTCTGAATCCCACATATTGGCATGGAATAGTTTATTTATATGGCACCCATTCCAAAGGCTCAGCCCCAGACAGAGAGAAAGGATAGTGGTGAGTTAAACCATAAATATGATTTAGGTGTATAGCTTACTTACTGTATAATCATAACACTGACTCTAGTCTGCTTTAAAGAAATAGGTTTTCAAGGCAATTTTAAAGGCCTACCTACATCAGGTGGTAAGACTGAATATTCAGTGAAAGAATTCTTTAGCAGCAAGGCAGACACCCTGAATGTCCTGCACCCTGAAAGCGAGACTGGAGGACAGCCAAGAGGCTTGTATCAGTGGAGTGGAGTAGGTGGGTAGGAGTGTAAGGAGATGTGAGGTCTTTCAGGTAAACAGGACACAGACCTTATAGGGCTTTGCATGTTAACAACCAAATCTTAAAACTGATGCACTAGAGGATTGGCAGCCAGTTCAGGTTGCGTAGACTTGGGGTCATGTGCCTGTTACGAGATGTTCCAGCCACCAGATGGGCTGCAGCATTTTGGATCAGCTGCAGGTGGTACATTAAACTTCAAGATGACCCTAAGTAAAGAGTGTTACAGTATAGTCCAGTCTAGATGTGACAAGGGATGAACATACAGTTGTTGCCAGGTCAACAGGCTCAAGATGTGGTTTGATCTAGGCGATATGCAGATGATAAAAGCCACACTGGACTACAGGGACCAGTTGCTGCTCAAGTGTTCATCTCGTGTTTTGATTGGGTTCACCACATCCACAACGCAAAGTGTTATTAGGACATCCACACTTGTCATTGTTGACCCATGAGGGCCCGGTTCAACGATCATTACTTCTGTCTTACCTGGATTAAGATTCAGCCAGCTGGAAGCTATCCATTCGTTGATATCCTGAAGACTGTGCTTCCACACCCATCAGAGGCACAAGATGGGTACAGCCAGGTATCATCTACTTAGTAGTGGAACCAGTGCCATACCATCTCATGATGTCACCTAGTGTCAGTATGTACACAGCGTACAGCATGGGTGCAAGATCGGGCCTTTAGGTACTCCACAGGAGAGCACAGCCATTCTAGAGGTGGAGTGACCTATTGAAAACCATTTCCATAGAGAACTGCCAAGTGCTGTCCGTAAAATGAAACCCGTGATAGCACAGTTTTTATAACCAATTTAACTCATGTCATTTAAGTATGGATAGAGATAGTGCTGTTATTTTTGAAAATAGGACCGTTACAGGTGGCTGCAAATCCATAGAAATCTTCTACCCCCTTTAATTCCTGTTTAGCAGCCATTGGCTTGCTGCATGACCTTGGTCTGATCACAGGACAGACATTTGTACGTTTCCTCAACTCCTAGCTATGGAATTTGATTGAAGTAGTACCCTACTGAAAATGAGATGATGCAGTTCCATTGATCTGTAGTGCATAAATTCTTAAAATCCGAGAGAAGCCTTCTTGCCTTAATATTGTCTTGCTGGCAAGACTAGTGTATTATGCATGGTAAAATTAGGCCAGATGCAAAAGAAAAACTGGCTGAGCCAGGCCTGATCGACTTGCATTGTGACTGGTCCATGAACAAAACTGGCATGCAGGGCCATCCTGATAGCCCAGCGCACTGCTGTGCAGGCGACCTAGGATAAGGAACAGAATTTTATTGTTGAGCCAGTAGGCTGGTCGTGCTGGGCTAGCCGCAGCGCCATGGTGGATGGACTGTGTATGTGGGTTCTGGTGCTACAGCGATCTCTGTGGCTGGGCTAGGGGGCTTGCCCTCATTGAGGTAGTGAACTGTACATGCTTAAGACCTACAGATTCCTCTAGTTTTTGCCTAAGGTTGAAATCTGTGCTGTAATGAATGTGCCTCCTTTAAATGTGAATGGTGACCATTTTTCAGAATGCTTATCATTTCTCAGGGGTATGGTTGGGGGTAAAGAAGATAATAGCTCTAAATATGGGTACAGTCCACACCTGGAAGCTGATCCCTTTTGGAATTATTAAATTATGCTATGTATGGCTTAAAGAGTTTCTGATGTCATGGGGACAAGTTTGAAAAAATGTATTATTTAGGTGTAGTTTAGTTTATATTTAATTTTCCTTCTGTAATTATTGCCTTTTTTAAATTTGAAAGGACATTTGTATAAAACAGGAACTGTACCCTATCTGCTAAGCTTACATGACTACACCTGACATTACAGTTCTGTTCATGACGTTAATCTGTTGCTGGGGAGATGATTAGAATGTCCGAAATGGTGAAATTTGATGGCAGGTGTAGATTGGCAAGCAGAACAGATTATGTCTAGGAGACTGATCCATTTTTTTCATGTGACAATTCTTGGAGATGAAGAAAAAAGGGTGCAAAGAATGAAAGAAAATGTAAGAAGTTTCTGTATTGCTGCATGTTGTCAATGGAGAGTATATACATATGAGTAATGGGAACCCCTGCCAGGGTAATAGCACTGTCCAAAACGGTCAATCAGTATAGAACCCTGGACACATGAACACTCCGAATAGCAGATTCTCCAGTCTCTGCTGTGCCACTTTGGGGTAGACAGCATAGAAGATTCTCTCTGAAAGAAACATTTATTATTTTTGTGTTTGTTTAAAAATGTGCATCTGTGAAGCAGGTTGGGGCTACCAGGTGATGGGGAGCACCCCTAAGTCTAGAAATCGTGTCTGTTAAGCTGCAGCTTTCAAATTGCCTAACTTGCTGAAAATTTTCCCCATTTTCCAGTGCCTTCTGTGCATGGATTAGGGGGGCCACATGTCACTAACGGAGTATAGGGTGTTCAGGTCTCTGACCCTACTGTTATGATGACCTCAGTAAGTGATTTTTGGTTCTTGGGGGGCTCTGTTAGGTAAAGCTCCTTTCTCTTTCTTTCTTCTCCATGTTCTCCCAGTGTTGGACCCTCCTCCCTTTAGCTGCAATGTGATATTTTCTCAGCAAGCTTTGTTTTAGCTGCACTGTGGTATTTTCTAGGTAAGCAGTTACTGAACTTGGCAGTGGGGGGAGTTTAAGACTGCCTTTTGTGTTGGAACTTCAGCCTTAAGTGTTTTTTTTTTTGCTGGATGTTTGAGCCACCTTTTGGGCTCAGTGTATTTATTATTTGCATTTTGTCTTTTTGCCTGGCTTCCGACTGCCTTTTTAGCACACTTCAGTGTTTTGTTGTCTAATCATACCTTAGAATGCGTTTCTCGGCTCGACTGAGCTCGTCAGTCTGCCAGTGTTGACTGGGCCAAAAGGGTTTTGTGCCTCTTTCCTTTTTCTAGGCATGTACACTTTAAGTTATGCAAATTCATGCCCAAGTGCTTGGGCGCTTGGGCGCTTGCTCGCTGACGTAGTGATGTCATACACATCGGCTTGACAGATCACGCAGGCTTTCCTACTAGTAAACGCGATTGTGACAATTCACTGCACTTGTTACTAGAAATGCAGCTCAACAGTGGAAAGAAAAAAAAAATGTGTGTGTGTATGTATATATATATATATATATATATATATATATATATATTTTAGCTCTGCAGATGTAGTTTGGATTGCTTATCTCTCTGTCAGTGGGCTTTTTTTTTTTTTCTTCAAGGCAGCTACTCAGACACAAAATAAGTCTTGTTCTTCCTCACTGGCAGCCTTAATAGAGATAGGGAGATGAAGGCGCAGTAATCCTCTAAAGGGCATGTGCTAGTCTTCCTGTACACCTAACGTACTAAAATGACAGCAGAGTAGGCCTAACGGTCTTTTGTGCCTGCTCGTTTGGTCAGCCCACAACCTTGGAGCTGACCCTGCTGTCTCCCCCACCCCCCTTGGAAGTCTCCTTTTACAGCTGGCTTTGCAAGCACAACCCTTCCCCTATACCTGTCCCAACCCTCTTGAACCCCCTCCACAGTCTCCACCTCCACTAGTCCTCTGGGCAGCGCATTCCATTGTTCCACCACGCTCTCAGTGAAGTAGCACCCCCCCCCCCCCCGAGTATCTCCACTCCGCTTCCATCCATGCCCTCTCCTCCTCCTTCTGGAACACCCCGACTGAGCCTCCCCTGTTTAACCACTTCATGTACTTGTAGACCTCTATCATGTCCCCCCGTCCCTTCTCTCCTCCAGTGTTGAGCTCCTCAAGCCTCTCTCCATAGGTCCTTTCTCCCAGGCCCAAGATCATTTTGGTTGCCCACCTCTGGACCCTTTCCAGGAGTGCAATGTTCCTTTTTAAGTGCAGCCTCCAAAACTGCACACAGTACTGTAGGTGCGGCCTAACCAAGCAGTTATTCAGAGGGAGCATCACTTCCCTCCTTCTGGAGGTAATCCCCCTTGCGATGCATCCCAGCATTCTGTTGGCTTTGGCCACTGGCACCCAGGTGCAGGACCCTGCACCTCCCTGCATTAAACCTCAGTCCCCACTTCCTTGGCCACCTCTTCAGAGCATCTAGGTCCCCCCGCAGGGTCACCCTCCCCTCTTCCCCATTTACTTCCACTCCCAGCTTTGAGTCATCCACAAAGAGACTCATTTCACTCCTGATACCCTCCCTTATGTCTGAGACATAGGCGTTGAATAGGAGGGGCCCTAGGAATGATCTCTGAGGGACCCCACTAATGACCTTGCTTGGAGATGAGACTAACCCCCCCCCCCCAAAACATTACCCTCTGGGTATGTTCAGAGAGACAGTCTCCTATCCATCTGATCATCTGTTTTTCCCACCCCCAGCTTATCCAGCAGGCCCCCGTGAGGAACAGAGTCAAATTTCTTGCTGAAGTCGAGAAAGAGGATGTCCACTGGCTTATCCTGGTCCAGGGCACTCGTCACCCAGTCGTAGAACTCCACAAGGTTTGTCTGACATGATTTCCCTCTGATGAAGTCATACTGTCCATCGTCCAGGTACCCTGACTTTTCCAGTACCCCCCAGCCTTTCCTTGATGATACCCTCCATCACCTTGCCCACCACCGATGTCAGGCTGATGGGCCTGTGGTTCCCCGCCTCCTCGCTTGATCCTCCCTTGTGGATAGACACTATATGTGCCACTCTCCAATCCTGGGGGACCCACCCTGTCATCATGGAGATGTTGGAAAGCTCTGCCAGGGGATTCACCAGGACATCTGCCAGTTCCTCAGTACCTTGGGATGTAATTCATCTGGCCCTGGTGCTTCCTCTGTCCACCTAGATTTCCACCTCCACTTCCTCCCCCCTTGCCCCCTGTTTTGCCTCCCCCCTCCCCCGGTCCGCCTTGGCTCCCGATCAGTAATGGTCTCTCCCCCACCTCAGTTACCCAGTCTCCTCCCATGCATGTTGCAGCCCCCCATTCTCCCTCATAAAGACTGAGGCAAAGTACTCATTTAGTACCTCGGCCTGCTCCCTGGGTCTTGTGCCCATCCCTCTCCTGTTCTAATCCTGCTAATCTGCCCTTTCACCCACCTTTTTCCCCCAGTGTATCTAAATAACCCCTTGTTCCCCTCCCCGACGATCCCCCCTGGCCCGTTCTGTTCCTTCTTTGCCTTAGCTGACCTAACCACCCTAGTGACCCTTCTCACAGTCAACCCATACTCCCCTCAATCCCTTTCGCTCCTTGAGCATGTGAAGCACCTGCAGGCAGCCTTCTTTTCCCTCACTGCCTTCTGAACCTCCCTGGTCCACCAACAGGGTTTTTGGGCCTTACTGCACTTGTGCCTCAGTCTTGCACATGCTTTGGTAGCCTCCTGCACCCCCCCTCCTAATGGTTTCCCACTGACTGTCGGCATCCATGTCTGGCCTTATCGCATTTAAATGTTCCTTGAGGATCCTTCCCATCTCCTTGAAGTCCACCCCTCTGAAGTCCATTACCACCGTCCTTTGTGTGTCCTTCCTCCCCCCTGCCCCTGGTCCAGGCAGAACCAGACAGTGGCATGATCACTCCCTGCCAACGGGTCCCTCACCTTGAGGCCCCTTATCTGGTCATTGTCTGCCAGGACTAAGTTCAGTGTCGGCTCCCCCACCTGCTGGGTTAGGAATGCATCCTGGAAGACATCCGGCAACCTCTGCTCCCTACCCACTGGGGATGACATAGACCCCCAGTCTGCCCTTGGCATGTTAAGATCTCCCAACACCATCACCCTTCGCTTGCCCCCTCTACAGTGTTTCATAAGATTTGCCACCAGTCTCTCTTCCAGTTCCTCTGCCAGCGCAGGGGGTCTCTACACCACTCCTATTTTTACTCTCATGGCCCCCTTTGTTTTCAGGGTGACCCAAGTCACCTCCACTGTCCCCTCCACCCCTCCTGTACCAATGCCATCTCTATCAGTGCTACCCCCATCCCCTTCCCTCCTCCCTGTTCTTCCTGAACACCGTATAGCCCTCCAGGTTCAGGTCCCAGTCGTGCCCTGGGGTGGCCCAGGTCTCCGTGACAGCTGCCACATCCACTGCCCCTTCAGCTAGCATTGTCTGGAGCTCTGACATCTTATTTCCCAAGTTCCTGGCATTAAACAGGATCGCCATCCACCCCTTGCCTACCCTACTCTCCCATTACCCCCCACTTGTGTTCCCATGTGACTGCAGTCTCTTGCCCCCCCGCACCCCTACCTGTTGGCCTTTTCCCATATTCCTTCATCTCCTCGGGGGTGAGCCAGAGTCCTTTTTTGGACCCTCGCAACAGCCCCTTCCTAGCCCTCCCCTTCACAAGCTTAAACCCCACCTTTCACTGATGAACCCCTCTGTTTTCAGCTTAAGGATTTCCTTCCCTTCCAAATTAAGATGGAGCCTATCCCTTGCATACTGCCCTTTATCCTCCCATGTTGCCCCCTAATTCCCATCAACCCATACCCCCTGGCCTCACACCACTCCCTGAGCCACTGTTTTACCACCTTAATTTTCTGCTTGTTCTCCCAACTAGCCCTCTGCACTGGCAGGATTTCTGAGAAGGAAATCAAGCATCCTATGGAATGGCAAACCCTGGCTAGCTCCCAAAACCGTGCCTGTATCTCTAGCTCACTATTTCCCTCTGTCATTCGTACCCAAGTGCACCAGTACGTCCGGGGAACCCCACATTCCCTTGCCAGTAAGCAGACCTTTTGCTTGGCCTTTCACCTTCAGGCTGGGGAAACACTTGGTTTTGATGGGCAGGCTTTGCCTGCCCTATCCCATTTGATACTCTTGATCATGGAGTCCCCCAACAGGAGTACTCTAACAACCCCCTCGCCTTCTCCCCCAGGTTTTCCCTCTTTCCATACCCCTCCTCATCCTTTCTTCCATCCCCTCACCCAGCCGTCTCCTTGGTCCTCCCACATTCTGGGTGTCGTGTCTGCCCTCTCCTATGTCACCGTGGCCCCCTCTCCTCTGATCCTTGGCCCCCCGGCTGTGACTGGTCCTTCTACCCTTCTGTTAACCTAGCCTGGCTCATCCCCCTTCTGTCTCATCTGCATACAACACCTTCTTGACTGTCCTGCCCCTTAACCCACCCCCTTTGCCCCATTTACAGCATTCTTCCCTTGTATGCCTGGTTCTTCTTCCTTCCCCCGGTTACCACCTCTTCCTCCACCTGCTCCATTCCCCATCCCATTTTCTTGCACCCATGCTTCTTTCTATTTTCATGATTTCCGGGCCCCTGTTGTTCCCTTTTCCTCCTAACCACCCCCATTGTAACTGCATCACCCCCCCATGCCCCCCTCTTCTTAGTAGGCATAGAGGGTTAAAACGGTTGCTGAGCCTAATGCTGCAAACCCTCCCCCCGGTCTCCTCGGTCCAGCCCCAGATGCCTGCCTGCTAGTTTGGGAGTGCTGTCCTTTCAGACCCCCTCTGTCCAGGTCCCCATGTGTCCCCCAGGTACTCCCTGCGCTCCTCTCCCCGTGCCCCTGTCTTTAGTACTTGATGCAGCCCTATGGCTGAGCCCTTGACCTTTTCCTTCACACCTTCCATACCCCCCCCACCAGTTTCTCTTACCTACCTCCTAATCCCACCAACCTCCTTCCTGAGCTGTGCCAGCTGGTAGCACACTGGGCAACCACTGAACTCCAAGCTCAGTCAAGTACCATGGCCGCCCCACATCCTGTGCACCCCACCGCCCTCCCAAAGATGCCAGCTCTAGCATGTGGTTCCATCCCGCTCCCTAGCTTTAAGCTCACGGTGAACTCCAGGTTCCCCAAATGCCTGTGAACTACAGCACCTACATTAGCATAGGTTACTGCTGCAGCACCTACAGTACAGGGGTTTCTGCAGACAAATTATCTACTGCCGGGTCAGGCCACTTCTATCTCTTGACTCCTTCGGCTATTTAATAGTGGTCTGGCCTGGTGTGGCGGTGGGGTGGGAAACGATTACAGCTCTTTCCAAGATCAAGTCCCTGCGTGCGTCTGGGCCTGCCTTTTTATAGCCCCGACGCAAGTTTGAAATTGGCGCCCTGGCCTCATTGGTCCAGTCCTCCAGGCTGTCTTGTGCCCTGGTCCGCCGCCGACTGTAGCCGCCTGGAACACCTTGGTCCTCTCTCGCTGCTGATGCAGCTCCAGCTCCATCTGCTGCCAAATGCGGCCCCTGATGCACTAGGCCTCCAGGTTCTCAGCAGCCCTGCTGCCGACTGCAACTGCTGGGAATGCTTTGGTCCTCTCTCGCTGCCGGTGCATCTCTGGTTCCTCCTGCCACCAAGTGCGGCCTCTGGTGCTCCTTCCATGCCTCTGATGCAGCCAGCAACCACCCCTGCTCCTCTGGCATAATTGCAGCTCCTTCCAAGATGAAGTCCCTGAGTGCGTGTAGGCCTGTGTTTTTAGAGTCCAGATACGAGTTTGAAATTGGCGCCCTGGCTTGCTGTTGGCCCAGTCCTCCAGGCTCTCAGTAGCCCCACTCTCCCGTGCCCTGGCCCGCCGCTAACTGCAGCTGCCAGGAACACCTTAGTCCTCTCTTGCTGCAGATGTAGCTCCGGCACCTCCTGCCACCAAATGCGGCCCCCAGTGCACTAGTCCTTCAGGCTCTCAGGAGCCCCGCTCTCTCGAACCCTGGCCCGCTGCCGACTGCAGCTGTTGGGAACGCCTTGATCTTACTTCAAGAAACAGCTCTTTCAGCAGGTTACACCCATTAGACTGGAACAGCAGGCGGCAGTGGGACCCTCATCGAAAACTCTAGCTAGTTGTTCAGTGGGGACCACCCCACATCTGACGCATCATAAAAGGGGTGGTCCCCCAGCATCCCTCAGTTCTTTTCCTGCTGTCGACTCGCAAGTATCTGCTTCATGGACGTCATCAGCTAATGGACAACACCAGAACTTTCAAATTTTCAGCGATTTTCTTCCACTACCATTTCTCCCTTTGCATGACTTCATCCCCGACCCCTTCAAAAGTGGGCACCCCTCCAAGTACGTGTGCAGCAAGCAGATCCCGTTTAAAGACAAGCATACGGCCTGCATCTGGTGCCTAGGCCCCAACCACAACACCAAGGCCTGCATGATCTGCCAGCACTTCAATAATCGCACTAGGATCCGCCGCCAGAAGGCACTTGAAAATTGTCTTCTGGAGCAAAAAGTGAAACAAATGGAGAGGGATTCATCTTTCTTGGGGGGGGGGGGGAGAGAGAATCATCCCACAGGTCAGGGAAACGCAAAGAAAAAAGAAGGGAGAATGATGATAGAGAGAGATCCCCGAACTGCACCTCGGACTCCCGGGCCAGTTCAAGCTCTAACAGGTCTTCTTCACGGGCAAAGTCTCAGCCCCTACCAGTCAAGATCCAGATGTCCGGTGGGTTGGGTACCTCTTCTTTTTTACACCCTCTTATGATCTGGCCTAAGGATTCCCTTAGCTGGCCTGTAGGTTCCTCTAGCTGGTCTGAGGCCTCAGACAGGTATCACAAACCGCCGTGCAAGTCGGCTGCCAAGGTAGGTCCAGACTCCCTGGACTGGCATCAGGACACCAACCAGTGATCGGTCTCCCAACCTCTGAGGGGCCCCTCAGAAGTGTCCGCTAGGCGTACCACTGAGCTGATGTTATTGAAGCGGGCGTCTGACCCTTAATTGTCTGCGGACCAGACGACTGCCAAGTGTACGAAGGTCCCGACGCCTCAGAAGCCCCCCCCCCCATCTGCACCGGACGTCTGGGTCCATTGGAAGACGACGTTACGGACATCTGAGCCCAGCAAGCTGTCGACTACCAGATGTCAGGTGACATGGACCCCGGGGTTGCCCCAGGATCTGACTGACCAGTCCATCCCTCAAGGACCAGAACCAGGTCCCCCGGCAGGGAAAGCACCAACGCCGGGACCGTTGTCAGGCTTAAATATTGAGGAGGTCAAAGAATTGTTCTCCTATTGGCGGGACACCATCTGAAAAGATGTCCCCCACAAAGCCTACAGTGGAGACCACGCCTCTGAAGTCAGACTCGAATTCCCCGCCCCCATAAAGGAAGAACCTCCCTCCTAGGGGCAGATCTCTGGGAAAAGCGAGGCATTAAATTGGAAGAGGTACCGCTCCAGAACCCCTTCACAAACACCTAGCTCACACAGGCATAAGAAGCCTCGCAGAAGGTCTCGTTCTTCTTTATCAGAAGGGTCCCGCCCAGACACTTCAGACCCTTCCAGATCACCCTTTCCTTTGTGTCCCTTTGCCCAACCCCGGGGATCAGCCTAGGCTCCCCCCAGATGACCCCTCATTCATGGACATAATGAGGCACGTCCAAGAGAATATTGTCTGGACATTGAAGAACTGGACCCTGAGAGGCAACGCCTGGCCAGATATGTTCGCAAAAGATACGAAGCCTATGGTGGTTCTGTCTTTGGTGGTTACCTTCCAGGACGTCGCCAAGGCTGCCTGGAAGCGTCCATATTCCTCACGGTCCCTAAAAAGGAGGAACGCCTGTATAGGGCCCCGTCAGAGGGACCCATATTTCGGGCAGCAACCTGTGGCAGATTCATTGGTTATTACTGCCACCCATGACAGATCCCAGAGACCCCAACATTTGAGTACACGGCCCCAGATCAGTAATCCAAGCACTGGACTCCTTGGGGAGACGCATGTATGCGGTGGCCACCTGCTCCATAAGTTCTTTAAACTACCTGACTCATTTGGTGCAGTTTCAGAATGCACTGTGGTAGCAAGGTCACGACCTTCTGAAAGATCTCCCAGAAGGAGACAAAGAAGAGCTTCTTAACTTTTTAAGACTGGCTCTGATGTTGGGACGCAGATCCTTCGGGCTGTCTATGATTCGTCAGACTCCACGATTAGAGGAGCGACAACCTCGGTCTGCTTACGGAGATGCTCCTAGCTGAGGGTCTCCGGCTTTACACCAGATGTCCAGAAGGGCATCTTGGATGTGCCATACAATGTTTCCGTCTTTTTTCGGAGCGGAATCAGTCATTACTAAGCTGCAAGACTTGGGCAATGCTGTACGGTCTGTACAGGCCATGTACAGACCAAGACAGAGTCCCTTTCAGAAAGGGCCAGAACCGTTTCTGTGGCAGACAGGGTCAACAACAGCCCCGATCTGGCCAGCAGCCCAGGGGCAGTTTTGGCTGCAAGGGTCAGCGAAACATTTACCAGAGGCCAGGTATAGTGGAATACAAAGCCTAACCAGCCTTCTGGGCAGAACTCCACTATAACACGATTCCTTTCAGACCCCTGCCCCACCTCTGGATTAAGGGGAAGAAAGGGTCGGGGGTCGCTTCGTGCACCACCTCCCCGGGTGGCAGAGGATAACCTCTGACCAATGGGTCCTACAGCTCATCAGACGAGGGCACTCTAGAGTTCCTCTACTGCCCTCCGTAAAGGCCTCCTCTGCACTCCTGTTACTCAGGTCAGCATGCCCTGCTCATTCAGCGGGAGATCTCTGCCCTCGTAGAAAAAGTGGCCATAGAAATAGTTCAGTGGAACCAGAGAGGAAGGCAAAACTATTCCCACTTCTTTCTGGTCCCAAAGAAAACGGGGGAATCTGCGCCTGTTACTGAATCTCAGCAACCTCAACACCTCTGTAGCATACAAATGCTTCTGCATGGTCACTCTTCCAGGTCTCATTCCCATGCTCAGACAAAATGCTTGGCTAGCGTCATTGGACATGCAGAACGTATATCTCCATCTCCCCATTGCTCAACCGCATCAAAGGTTCCTGCGGTTCGAGTTTCTGGGACGCCACTACCAGTTTTCAGCCCTCCTGTTTGGTCTCTCATCGGCACTGTGGGTTTTCACCAGATGCTTAGTGGTAGTGGTAGCAGCCCTCTGGAGACAAGACCACTATGTTTTTCCCTACCTGGACAACTGGCTTCTCATGGCTCCATCTTACGAGAAACCGATCAGGACGATAAAGGACACTCGCTCTCTATTAGTGTCGCTGGGTATCACTATCAATCGGGGAAAAATAGTCATTGGTTCCTACCCAAAGTTTATAGGTGCAGTACTAAATACCCGCAAGGGCAAAGCCTTTTTGTCAGAGGACAGAGCGGAACACACATGGGCACTGATCCAAACCATCAATATGAGGAAGCAGGTTCCGGCAAGGACCATGCTGTGCCTCCTGGGGCACATGGTGGTGGCCATTGCCTCAGTTCCACTCGCCTGTCTCCACATGAGGCTCACCCAGTTGACGCTCAGAGTGCAGTGGGATCAATGACAAGATCATCTTGATCACCCTATCAGGGTTCCAAACTCCATCATATAAGCAATGCAATGGTGGCTCATTCCGCAGCATCTTGCAAGAAGGGTCCCCTTTTCTACTCCTGCTCCATCTCTAACGCTCACCACGGACGCGTCATGGTCCCGTTGGGGGGCTCGGCTAAACTGCACAAGGACACAGGGCACCTGGTCCCCACTGGAGACTCAGCTTTCCATATCAATGTCCTAGAGATGAGGTCAGTCCTGTACGCACTGCAGGCCTTGCATTCAGAAATTCCCCCAGACCACTTACTGGTCCAGATGGACAACACCTCAGTGGTGTATTACATCAACAAGCAAGGGGTTACTCACTCCTACCAGCTCTGCCGGGAGGCGATGAGTTTTTGAAATTGGGTCCTGGAACACGGCATCGCTATTACTGCAGTGCATGTTCCTGGAGTTTGCAACATGGTAGCAGACCTTCTGATTAGGTCACGATCCAGCGCTCATGAGTGGGAACTCCTTCAACCAGTCGCAGAAATGCTGTTTGACAGATGGGGGATGCCAGACTTGGATCTGTTTGCATCCCCATACAATGCAAAACTACCCAATTCTAGGGACATGGATATGTTGTTCATCCACACTCATTGGCAGTATCCTTGCCGCTTTAAATCTTGCCGGAAGGTCTTCAAGCTTGCTCCTCCCACCCACCCGGGTGGTATAACTCTCGGCTCCGCCCCATGGCGCCAGATCTTCCTTACGCTTGGAAGCTCAGGTTCCCTCTTAACGCTCTGCTTTGTGACTGGTTCCTATTTCTCCGTTTGCGGATTTAAAATAATATTTTGCAAAAGACTTCAGTCTTCGATCCTGCGCGGGCATGGATAAATCGACCTCGATTTCGAGATGCCCATGCGGGCAGAAGATGTCTCGGACGGATCCACACTCCACGGTGTCTACTGCTTAGGCCTTGAGCACTACCCGCAGGCTTTAGACTGTGCTCATCTTTTCGGCCTACGCCCCGAAGACCGTGGGCTCGATTGCAACCGGGCCGTCCCGGTAGCGCTTCTCCGTGAAGTCCAAGGAGGCTCGTTGGCGGTGTCGGCGCGGCGGGTCATGCGATCAGTCGAGCGGATGGGTCGCCTCAAGAGGAGGCGGCGTGGCCGTGATCTTCCTCGCCGCGGCATTTATCCCGCCTTCTGGGTTCTTCCTACACGGCTTCCTTTAGGAGCTTTGTCTGTCCCTCTCCACTAAAGGAGAAGGGCTCATGCCTGCTGGACCTTTTCTCGGTCCAAAAGAGGGACAAGGGTAAGTCCCTCCGTCGACGCTCTTGGGAGCGGGAAAGGTCCTCTCTCGGGCCGCCGACCGCCGGCTTCGCCGACCGCTCGGCTTCGCCACTGGCCTCACGGTGTCCCTGGCCAGGTCAGTTGACCGAGACTCTGACTGATGAAGTCGAGATTTTTCTCACCCATTGACGGGCTGTCGCCTTTAGCAGCCGAGATTCCTCTCCCGGTTCCCCGGAGGAGTTGAGGATCCCGTGGCTCGCCTGTGCCTCCGGTTCCGGAGCCCTCGGATGGACCTTCCGAGCCGAAGGAGTGTCGGTTCCGGCGACACCTCCTGCACCGACCAATTCCGGGACTCTGATCTCGGTCGACCTCTTCGCGGTCCAGCCGTTCCCACCGTCATAGGCGGTCTCGGTCTCGGCACCGCGGTGGCGGCGGCGTCTTGGCCCTCGTCCTCCTCCTCGGATGAGGGGAGGCTTCGCGTGAATTACGCCGGACGGCACGAGGACCTTATGTTGCAACAAGCTCCTCCTGGCCGGAATAAGCCGATCCGCGCCTTCCCCGCCATTAAGTGCTGTCACCGAACGGGCCGACACACCCCTCGACTTGCCCGAGGAGCCATACCAGGCCGGTTGTTCGCCAAAACCAGTTGCTCCACCGATTGCGGTGGAACCTCCGCCTCCACAGCCACCATTGGGGCTCCGACCAAGGATTCTCGGTCGGTCAAGGTTTACCCCATCGGCTGTCAGTACCCTCACTCCCGACCGACCTCGGCAGGTGAAGGGTGGCTCAGGCCAGAGGCAGTTCTCGAGGACTCTTCCGAGTCCGAGATGATTCCTCCTTCTTCCAAGCGACTGGACTTGAGTCTTCAGGAGGTCAGCCAATGGGCGATAGCCCGTCGTCCTTCCTAGGACTGCTTCACTCATCTCGGAGTCTACGGGATGGAGCTCAAACCCGTTCCAAGCGGGCCAGGTATCCCCTCACGGAGATTCTGGACCGAGGGATTCTCCGACGGAGGCTTTCCGTGGCCGAGGCCATAGTGGGTCCAGCACTGGAACTTTGGCAGCGCCCTGCTTCCTGCCCTGCGCCGGCCAGGATGGCCAGGAAGTATGGGTCCCTACCGGTTCCTTGTCCGTTTTGGAACACCCCTCTGCTGAGGGGTTGGTTACCGACAGCTGCTGCCGCGCTGCAACGCCATAGGATGACAAACCTCCTGACAAGGAGTCCAAGAAATTGGACTATGTCGGGCGAAAGTTCAGCTACGTCCTCTCTCGCCTTCGCAGGCCAGTTCGGCCGTCCTCATGGCACATTTCTCATGCCCTGTTGGGTCCTGGATGAGGTCATCCTCATCTTCCGCCGATCTGCAGACTACGGTTAAGCAGGTGCGGGACCAGGGCAGGAGCAGTGGCCAAACAGCAGCTCCAGACTGCTTTTGGATGTAGGGACTCATGTGCCAGATCGGTGGCGGCCGCAGTGGCTATGTTGTCGTGCGGCTTGGCTGAGGATATCCACCTTTACTCGATACCCAGCACAAGTTGGCGGATGTTCTCTTTTGGGACTGACCTCTTCGCCCTGGGGTGGAAGGTCACCTGCAGAGGATCGAGAAGTCCAATGCCACCTTGACCTCGGTCTCTTCCGCTCAGAAGGACAAAGGCCAAAACCACAGCCTAAGCTCCTTTCGTCCTTCTGTGCCCCCATGGCGCTTCCGCCCAGTAACGCCAGGCCAGCAGGCTCGGCCTTGGCATCCCAAACCCAAGCCGCCGGCTTCCTCATCAGGAGGCAGGAGGAAAGGCCCAGGAGGTCCCTCGGCGTCCCTCCTCCAAGCCTGCCCAGTGACGGGCTGAGGGTGTCGCCCCATCCCCGCCACACTCACCCTGGGTCCTCCGTGGGGACGGCTCCGCACTTCCGTTCAGCCTGGTCCGCTGTTACCACGGACAGGTGGGTCTTGGAGGTGGTGGAAGAGGCCTGCCTCTGGAATTGAGCAGGCACCACCCTTCAGAGCCGTCGCCTCGGGGCTTCGGGATCCCCAGCTCACTGGCGCTCGTCGAGCCGACATCACTCTCCTCCTCCAGAAGGAGGTGGTAAGAGAGGTGGTGGACCCTCCTTCAGACCCAGGGTTTGTGTCCAGGTACTTCCTGGTTCCGAACGGACGGGGGCTGGCGCCTCATTCCACTCCACACGACCTAAACAAGTTCCTAAGGTCTCGAACTTCAGGATGGTCACTCTGGCTCAGATAATACCATCCTTGGAACGCGGCGTGTGGTTCTGCTCTCTGGACTTGCAGGACGCGTTTTGTCACGTCCCTATCCGTCCGTCTCACCAGAGATTCCTTCGCTTCCGAGCGGAAGGATCCCTCTTCGAGTTCCAAGCCATGCCCTTCGGCTTGTCTCCAGTTCCGTGGGTCTTCACCAAATGCATGGCAGTGGTGACAGCATTCTCAGGCGCCGAGGTCCGGTAGCCTTACCTGGACGACTGGCTGATAGCAGCTCCCTCCAGGAAGGAGGCGGAGTGGTCCAGAGATCTGGCCTCCAGGTCTGTTTCAACTGGGCCTCCCTTGTCAACGAGGCCAAGTCGGAACTCGAGTCAAGCAGGTGATTTTATTCATCGGGCGCAGCTCGACTCTCTTCGAGCCAGAGCTGCTGCTCCCGGGCGGACAGGGCCGAGGTTCTTCCTCCTTTGCCCGATCATTTCTGGTTGGGCACCTGCGCCTGCCCGGGACTTCCTGCGCCTCCTGGGTCTCATGGCGGCCTGTACCAGCGTGGTCCGTTGGGCCCTGGAACATGCGCCCCTTCAGTGGGGACTGGCCAGCCAGTGGTCCTGGCGCTGCGATCCCTTGGACCAGCTTAGCCGGTGACACAGGGATGTGGAATGCTCTCCAGTGGTGGACCGTTCCAGATCAATTGCAGGAGGGCATCCTGCTCGTCCGCCCGAGCCGACGGTCTCTCTGTCGACCGATGCCTCTCTGATGGGTTGGGGTGCCCATCTGGGGAACACTGGCTCATGGCCTCTGGTCCCAGCGGGAGTCCCGATGCCACATCAACCTGCTGGAGCTCGAGCGGTCCGCCTAGCTCTCACCGCCTTTGCTCCGTTCCTCCGGGGTCAAGTGGTCCAGTCCAGACGGACAATACCACCACCATGTACTATCTAAACCGCCAGGGCGGGACGCGCCCATGCTTCTATGCAAGGAAGCTCTCCTGCATTTGGTCACTCGGCGCAGCCTGGAGCGGATCTCCTAGCCATTCACGTGGCAGGAGCCTCCAACACCCTGGCCGATGCCCTGAGCCGGATAGGGGCTGCATCCACGAGTGGTCTCTCCTGCCGGAGGTAGTACAGCATCTGTTCTCCTTTGGGGCACACCTCAGGTGGACCTGTTTGCCTCCACGGAGAACGCGGTTGAGTCTGTTCCATGCCCGCCTCAGCAGGGCTGCGCTGCGAGGGATGCCTTCTCGAGCAATGGACCCCGGGCCTCTTTTACGCCTTTCCCCATTTCCTTGATCCAAGGTGCTTCTCAAGCAGGAGGGACAAGGCGCAGGTGATTCTGATAGCCCCAGACTGGCCTCGCCAGTTCTGGTACCCAGATCTCCTCAGTCTCAGCTCCAGGACTCAGCTGCAGCTTCCAGCTCGCCTCGACCTGCCTCAGTCAATCAGGGAAGGTGTTCCATCCGGACCTTCAATCCCTGCACCTGACGGCCTGGTTCCTGAGCTGCTAGAGTTCCAGGCTTTGGGTCTTTCCGGCCAGAGTCCTCCAATGTAGTTGAGGCGTCCCGTAGGAGTCGACCAGAAAATGCTATGCCTTCAAATGGAAAAGGTTTTCCATTTGGTGTCAGGGCAAGGCTTGGACCCTTCCTCCTGTTCCTTGGCAAGCATCTTGGACTATTTATGGTCCCTTTCTAGTCAAGGGCTTAGGTCGGCGACCACAAGGGTGCACCTGGCAGCCATCTCTGCTTGCAGTGCGGGCGGAAGCAGTCGGTGGCGCAGGAGAAGGTGGTCTGGCGCTTTTCAAAGGCCTTGATCACATTTCCTCCAGTGCGGGAACCCCCACCTCCGTGGATCTACTGCTGGTACTGGCAAAGCTCATGGGCAAGCTATTCGAACCTATGCACAGGTGTGCTCTCTCACCTGTCGTGAAGACCGCCTTCTTGGTGGCTATCCGTCAGCCAGAAGGATGGGAGAGCTCCAGGCGCTTTCCATCGAGTCTCCTTACCTGGTCTTCCACAGGGACAAGGTTGTCCTGCGCCCCCACGAAATTCCTTCCGGAAGGTGGTGTCGGAGTTTCACCTTAACCAGGTGTTGACTCTCTGTGTTCTACCCCAATCACACCTAGGAGGCCGAATATAGGCTCCATACTCTGGATCCTAGAAGGCGCCGTTATTATAAGGGAGCGACGTATTGAAATTGGGAGAGGTTCGCTAGCTGTTTGTCACCCACGCTGAAGTCGCGATCTGGCAGACCTGCAGCCAAGCGGACGATAAGCAGGTGGGTAACCTCCTGCATAGATCTCTGCTATAAGTTAGCGGGCATGGAGCCTCCCAGAGGATAAGAGCTCATTCTACCCGCCATACTGCTGCAACGGTGGCTGCTTCCAGGGACGCCCCTATCCAGGAAATCTGCAGGGCTGCTACCTGAAGTCAGCAAACACCTTCATTACCCACTACCACATCGACCTTGAGTCACGCCGGGATGCTGGTTTTGGGCCTCGGTTCTCAGTCTCTCTTTCCCAAGTAAGTATATAGGGTGTGCGTCTTGCCTCCCTCCTCCCGGAGAACTGCTAGGAGTCTGCCAATGAGTGTGGATGAACAACATATCCATGTCCTAGAAATACAGGTTACTCACCTGTAACAGGAGTTCTAGGAATGGTATATGTTGTTCATCCACCACCACCATTCTCCGGCTTCGACGCATAACCTGAGCTTCCAGCGGGCAGATCTGGCGCATGGGGCGGGAGCCGAGAGTTATACCACCCGGGTGGGTGGGAGGAGCAAGCTTGAAGACCTTCCGGCAAGATTTAAAGCGGCAAGGATACTGCCAATGAGTGTGGATGAACAACATATACCATTCCTAGAACTCCTGTTACAGGTGAGTAACCTGTATTTTCTGCTCGCTAGATCCAGAGCCTGGTATTTTCTGGCGAGACATGTTGTCCCTCTCTTGGATGGGCAGGTTTCTTTATGCCTGCCCTCCCTTCCCTTTGATCCAGAGGGTTCTAACTTTGAGGGTGGTGCTCTTGCAGCAGATAATACCATTAGGACTAATGCCACCAGGCGCTAGGACCCCATGGAAAACATGCAACTAGCAGTCTGAGGCATGGTAATGCCCCCGACGTCTGCTCCATCTGACATCCGGTGTGGTATAAAGGGGGCGGTCCCCCATTGCCATCTCTGTTCTTTTCCTGCCATCGACCCATGCAGTTCAGCTCCACAGATGCCTTCTTAGCAGTTGACAGCTTGAAGAATTATTTTTCTTTCTCATGTTCGAATCCGTTCGCCTAGTGTATGTCGTCACCTCCACCGCGGCGTAAAGCTAAGTGTGCGTGCGGCAAACAGATTCCGGCCAGAGACGGCCACGCAGCCTGCCTCATCTGCTTAGGCCCAGACCACCGGCCCGATGCCTGCACCCACTGCCAGCAATTCAACCAGAAGACCCGCACCAGGAGAGCCAACGCACTCAAAACTTTCCTGCTGGAGAAAAAATTAGCGGTGATGCAGTGAGGCTCAGCAGCTAGCTCCTCTTCTCCCGCCAGGGATTCACCACTGAAAGAGAACCCCTTGAGTGGGAAACATCACCATAAGGAAAAAGATCGGGCCATGTCCGGGTACCACCCTAAATTGCTGTCTAAGCAGGTAGTTTCCTCTTCGACCTCTGGCTGGAGGTCCGGTTCGGTCTCGGCCCAGGTGACCGAACATACCCGAGTGAGCAAATCCACTCCCGCCTCTTCTCAGGGCAAGCACCGGGAATCTGCCTCCTCGGAACACCAGTCTTTCCTGGCTCATCGACCGCATAAATCTGCCTCAGGGTTGACCCAGGAGGGCCAGTCCAGATCCTCAAAGGACAAGTCTAGTTCATCCGATTTTAAATGGAAGACATCGGACGAACACAGAGGTAGACAGGAGGTCGTCCAGGCTCAGATGCCTCCCCCTCCTCTGGCTAAGGTTTGCCCACCTACTGAACAGTGAAAGCCTAGCCAGTCGCCTCCTCCTCCGTCCCACTCCCGACGGCTGATACGGGGTGGTTGCTGGCGGAGGACCTGATTGTTGTAACCCCCTCCGGGGGTCTGTCACCTGCTGAACCTACTCCGGATGCTAGTCCCCCAGGAGATGGCGACACCGGACGCCAGCCCTCTGGCGATGGGGCCCAGGATCCGACACCTCAGGATCCCCAGATGCCGCCTCCAGATGGCCAGACGCTAGGCCTAGCGGTCGTTCTTGGGAATATAGGCTCCCTATTCACTACATGGTGGAGTACAGTAAAAGGAGAGCTCCTCTGCAGATCCCCAGAGAACACCCTTAATCCACCACCCATGGGACCTCCACCCACCCCAACCCCTGCAGGGGGTGAGAGCCCACACCCAGACTCTTAAGGGCAAAAAGAGGAGGTGTCAGCAGTCTCCCATACCTTCTTCTCCTCCCTCATCCTCTTCAGAAGAGGGAGACACAGAATCCGAGCCAGATTCAGATGGGGAACTCCTTCTTCCCTCCCTCCCTGGGACCCAACGATTCCACATGGTCCCCTCTGGATGATCCCTCTTTCCTTGATATAATGAGGCACATTCAGACTATAAGTGGGACACAGAGGACTTGGACCCATAACGTAAATGACTGGCCAAGTTCTTGGGCGAAAGAGAACCCAAGCCTTTGGTGATACCTCCTTTTATCGAACCTTTCCAGGATGTCACTCGCCTGACTTGGCGTACTCCTTCCTCAGTGCCTGCAGTTCCTAGGAAGGCTGACAGGCTCTACAAACCACCAAAACCTGAACCATTTTTGGCAGAGCAGCCAAAGGTTTATTCCTTGGTTCTGACTGCAGCTCACGGCAGGGATTCCTAGCCCAAACACTTAAGCTTCCAACCCCCGGCTCCGGTCTACAAAAAATTAGACAACTGGGTCCAGAAGGTTTATTCCTCTGCCACAGGTGGCATCCGGTCACTTAACTTCATGGCACATATGGTCACATACCAGCAATCCTTATGGCAGAAGATCATGGACCTGGTCAGGTCTATGCCGGACTCAGAATCAAAGGAAGAAGTGCTTGCCTGCCCCCAGTCAGGTCTGGACATTGACAAACATGTCATCCGTTGTTCGTATGACGTGGTGGACATGGCCTCTGGGGCTGCTGCCTCGGGGGTCTGTCTGAGACGGCAGTCATGGCTCAGACTGATGAGGTTCCAACCGGACCTGCAAGAGTCCATCTTGGATTCCCTGTTCCAAGGCCCAGTTCTGTTTGGCCCAGAGGTTGAAGGTATGGTCAGACAGGTACAAGAGTTGGGTCAAGAGGTGGCCGACGTACACTGTATGTACAAATCCCAGCCTCAAGAACCACAGCACCGTCTCTTTTAAAAAGGACAGGGCAGCAGACAGCCCCAAGGCAAAGGGTTCAAGAGGCGGGGTCACCCTGCCCCCCAAGGTTCCCAAGACCCTAAGCAGCCTAAAACTCCAAGGGCCCAAGGACCCATTACCCCATCAGTCTGACTCTTCCTTTCCCCCACCTCCTCTTTTCAGGGATAGGCAGGAAGAGAAAGTAGGAGGGAGGTTTGGCCTCTACCTGCTTGAATGGGCCAGCATCACCTCAGAGAAAGGGTACTGGACACCATTCGAACCGGGTATGCCATAGAATTCCTTTCTATTCCACCGGACAACCCCCCTTCCCTGTGCAGTGGTCTACCAGCGTACAGTCTCATTCTGGCTGTGGAGATCCAGCAGCATTTGGAGAAAAAGGCCATCCAGCCAGTTCCCCAGGCGCAGAAGGGCAACGGTTACTACTCCATTTTTCTGGTTCCAGATAAAACAGGAGACCTTTGCCCCATCCTGGACTTGAGCCAGCTCAACCTCTCCGTCAAGTACCAGAGATTTCAGATGGTTACTCAAGCAGGTCTATTTCCCTTGCTTCAACAGGGAGACTGGTTGTGGTCCCTCGATATGCAGGATGCATATTTTCAGAGCAGACAGAAAGGCGGGGGTAGCCATTTATGTTAAAAACAAATTCACAGTATCTGTATTAGATGCTACTTCCGTTGCTGGAGGATTCGAATGCCTGTCCCTCAGAGTTGAACCATCTCACTCTGTGGCTTTCCGCATAATAGGCTGCTATAGACCACCTGCAGCAGGACCACAGCTCTTGACTCATCTGTCATCACAAATGGACGCAACACCTATGGAGACAATCTTACTAGGTGACCTAAACTATGACTGGCTAACTAACGGATCACTACCCCTAAAACGATTCTGTGACTCACATGGGTTCACCCAACTTATAACTGAACCAACTCGCATCAACAATAAAAATCCAATGAGAAGCACCCTCCTGGATGTGCTCCTTGTCAACAAACCTCACTACTTTTCACATGCTGGTATCCTCCCAGCTGATGTTAGTGACCACTGCCTCACAGCTGGCGTCAGAACCATCACTAAACCACTATCCACATCAAAGTTCTCTACCAAAAGATCCAGACGGAACTTTGACCCTCTGGCTTACTTCAGTGATCTAAAAAACTCTTTGCTCTGGCAGAGTTTCTACCTAGCTAAATCAGTGAGTGATGCCTATGATGTTTTGCACGAAATCATAGCCAGTGCCCTAAACACCCATACTCCTTTGATCAAAGCTCGAATAAAAACCAGGACCTGCCGCTGGTTTTCACCAGACCTGAAGAAAGCCTTACTCAGAAGAGACCAGCTGTGGAAAAAGGCCCGGAAATCACATGCCGATGCAGACTGGTGTCTTTTTAGGTCAGCTAGAAATGCCTGTACGAAAATGATCAGGGAGACTAAGGCCACTTTTTACCAAAATGAATTGTTCTCTGCATCCAACAACCCTACCAAATTCTGGTCCACTATAAAGGAATTGTCTGGATACTCACCAGGTAGTGTGCTACCATCCAAAATCACCATTGACAATGTCACTGTCACTGATAAATCTGAGATTCTCCAAGCCTTCAATAACCATTTTGCCACAGCAGGCATGGCATTCGATAATGCACCAGTAAGTAGTCTTCGTCCGATGCTCAAAGCCCAGTCACCCGAACCAAATAACAAAAGTATGACTTTCTCCTTTTCCTCAATCACCATAAAAGAAAATGAAGACCTTCTGCTACAGCTAGACACTAGAAAAAGCGCAGGAGCCGGCTCATTCTACCCTTACTTTCTGAAAATAGCATACCACATACTTACCGCACCTATATCACACTTATTCAACCTGTCTCTAGCCCAAGGCTCTCTCCCCACGGAATGGAAAACTGCTCATGTTATTTCTCTATTTAAAGCAGGGGACCCAAGCGACCTGAACAATTACAGGCCAATCTCTCTACTACCTATACTTTCGAAAATGCTGGAAAAAATTGTGGATACACAGTTGAGATCATTCCTAGACAACTCTGCATTGCTTAACCCCATGCAGTCCGGATTTAGAGCTAAGCACAGCACTATTACGGCACTGGCCAGAGTCACTAATGACTGGCAACGGGACCTTGACAATAAAAAATTTGTTTGTGCGGTGTTTTTAGATCTCAGCAAGGCTTTCGATACCGTCGACCACTGCCTACTTCTCTCCACTCTAAATGCCATAGGCATGGACTCAATCTCACTGGACTGGTTCCAGGACTACCTCACTGATAGGCAGCAACAAATCAAGGCCGAAGAGGAGCTTTCTCCACTCAAACCAATAAAAAGAGGAGTCCCACAGGGATCCATATTGGGCCCCCTACTGTTCGCCATCAATATTAACAATTTGGACTTAGGAATCAAGGAAGCCAGTATCCAATTGTTTGCCGATGATACAGTGCTCTACCTAAGTCGTGACTCTCCTGGAGCCGCATGCTCAGAACTACAAGCCGAATTCAGTACGCTGCAGAACCAGCTCATCAACAAAAAGTTATTGCTAAATGCAAAAAAAAAACAAGGCCATGCTGTTTTCACCATCCAGCTCTGGGGCCAACACCACGGCCGCTGGTACAGTTCCTCCTATAACCATCCTACTAGGTGAAAAGCTTGAGTTCGTGCCTAAATTCAAATACCTGGGTATATGGCTGGATAACAAACTCTCCTTTATGGAGCACACAGAAGAATTGATGAAAAGCTTAGGCAGAGGTTGGCCTCTTTTAGAATTAAACATCTCCTGACTGCAGCCGCAAAGACAGCTTGTTCATACTACATTCCTTTCATTAATCGACTACGCTGACATTATCTATGGCCAATGCTCTGTCTGACACCTTGCAAAACTGGATGTACTGTACCACAGAGCCTTAAGATTCATAACTGGCCTCCCATCCTCCACACACCACTGCTCTTTATACGCTGCAGTAGGGTGGCCTTCTCTGCAATACAGACGGCATAGAAATGCAGCTCTCTGGACACTTCGAGCACTCGCCAACAAACTCCCTGACTACATTGTTGCCTGCCTCCCCTTAAGTCCACCAAGTAGCTATGCCATAAGAAGCCACTCGCTAATTTCCCTAAAAATTCCCAGGATCAGTAACCACTTTGGTAGGGCAGCCATAAGCCATGCTCTGCCCACACTCTGGAAAAGGATACAAAGTTCACTGAAACGTAGCTCTCCTGTCAGTATTGCTGTGTTTAGGATTCTTTATGACAAAACATTTGCCGAAAAATGTAAATGTTTCCATGGTACCTAGCGGTCCTGCTGTGATGGTTCCCTCTCTAGCCTTACCATATGCAGCCACGAACCTAACCCCTCTCTTCCCTACCTAACTTGTTCAATAGTCAGCTGCCATACTGGCCCTCGGAACCCTTGGCACTTTTTTTCCCCTCCATTTACTCCCTCATGCCACTCAAATAGTTGATACAGTTTTCATCATGGGCCCTTCTGAAGCCTTGGTCACCTCCCAAGCATATAAACGGTTTCTGAGGGCTGAAATGTTAATAATTTGTACCTTTCTATAGAGGCCTGGATAAATGTGTTATTTTAACTTCTATGTCTATGCCACAATAACGTTATGTGATGCATGTATGCTCCCACGTGAATACTTGGAATGTATATGTTGCACCTACCACTTATTTGTAAGTCTGCTTTTACCTTAGCACATTTTGTATACTGCACCTTTAATCTATGTATGTATAACAGTCCTTGACAACAGCAGGTCCACCTTGTAAATGAGCTTGCTCAACGGTGATCGCCTGGATAAATAAAGATTTGATTGATTGATATCAAGGTCCTGAAATCTCACAGAAGGCTCCTTCGCTTCAGCTTTGAGGACCAGCACTACCAGTTCAAGGTACTCCCCTTCAGTCTTTCATCAGCCTCCAGAGTATTCACAAAGTGCCTCGCAGTGGTAGCAGTGGCACTCCGAAGGAGAGGCCTCTTTGTTTACCCCTACCTGGACGATTGGCTCCTCTCCGCTTCATCAGAAGAAAAGCTCCAAATCGCCCTCAAGGAGACACAGTGTATGTTTTGTTCCCTGGGAATAACGGTGAACTAGCCAAAGTCATATAAATCACTATTTTAAGGACTTGCCAGATTTGAAAATACCAGAACTAGGAATGGTTGATTCTAGACACATACACATTCTGTTATTTCTACAGTTAATAATAAGGGATTTAAACTAAAAAAATATTGATGTACAGGACGTAGCTAAAGAATTAAAAAATCTGAAAGTATCAAAGAGAGCAGGGATGGATGGTATTGATCCCAGATTTTTGAAGTTCGGTTTCGACATTATAGCTCCAATAATTACATACCTCTATAATTGGAGCATACAATCTTCCTCTGTACCTGAACAGTGGAAAATGGGAGAAATTGTTCCCATACACAAGGCTGGAGACCATACAGCTCCCTCTAACTATAGGCCTATCACATTGCTCCCAACTCTATCAAAGATTTTGGAAAAGCTGATAAATTATCAGCTTGGACATTATCTTGACCAAGAAGGGATACTAAGTACCAGTATGGGTTCAGAGAGGGTAGGTCCACAAACACCGCCCTACTTGACTTTGGTGATTTGGTGGCAACATCGTTAAACCAGGGTAAGTGTACTGAGGCGGTGTTTGTAGACCTAAGCAAAGTCTTCGAATTGGTACACCATAAAACACTTTTGCATAGATTGCTAGATATCGGGATGCAACAGGAGTCTCTGCAGTGGTTTAGATCTTATTTATCTAATCGTAGGCAAAGGGTGGTCTGTGGTGCTGCCGTCTCAGGTCTCCTGTATCTGTATCGAGATGTACCTCAGGGCTTTATTTTGGGCCTTGTGTTATTTAACATCTACGTAAATAGCCTTGTAACTCAAATAACTAGTACTGATGTCAGACTTTATGCATACGATATTGTACTGGTTGCATCTGCAGATGATCCCGGAGACCTGAGACAGCGGCTCCAAACAGATTTGTCTTAATATTGAGATCAGGATGAGAGACTCTGGTCTTTTAATGAGTACTGGAAAGACGCAGAGTATGATCTTTTCTGTAGGATCACATGTAAAAAAGGATTTTACAGATTAAGTTTCTAGATGGGACCAAGGTTCAGACGGTATCTACTTATAAATATCTGGGGGTTCTTGTTGATTACCACTTTTCTTTTTCTGAACACATTTTATTACAGATAAAAAGGTGAATCAAAGATTGGGAGCCTTAAGAAGGATGTCAGGATGCCTGACTAGGGAAATTAAAACTAGACTAGTAAAACAATTGTTGTTGCCTGTACTCAGTTATGGATTTCCATTATATATGTACTCCTACCAGAAATTTCTGGATAAATTAGATCAGACTTATTATAGAATGGGGAATTATATATTACAGAATAATTATCGGGCTCATTGATGCTTGGTTTACTAAAAACTTGATTGGTTACACCCAGTAGCACGTAGAAAGTACTTATGGTCAGTGATATGTCATGGTTTAAATTATCCCAAGAACAAAAAACTACATCCACTGTCATCTAATATGTTTGAATTTAAACTTGACACACTTAGATAGGTTAAGGAAAACATCTAGGAAATTGCCTATGATCCGAATTATAAATCGGATGGGGGATATAATTCTCCAGAATAGTCTAGCAAAGACTTGGAATGAATTATCTTTTCAAAGTACTGAGATTTCTGATTTGCACATATTTAATCTTAAATTGCATGACTACCCGGATGTTTGTTGTCATTGTTTTTAGGTTGTTTGTAATCTTTGCACTGTATGTACTTATTTATTATTTTGTTTCTGTTACTGTAATTATGTGCCACAGGAATTTGTTCTAAATGGGGATTTAATTCTCCAACAAATCAACCTGTATAAAAATAAACTTTTAAACACACACACACACACACACACCCAGGGCCATCGCAGAGGTTGCAGTTCGTAAGGGCAGTCTTGGGCAGCGTACGGGGGGAAAGTTTTCTGCCCTAGGACAGAGCAGAATGCCTTTGTGCTCTTGTGAGGAGGGTCCAAAGAGCACCCTCGGTCTTCGCCAGGGTCGTCCTCCAGCTGTTGGGCCACATGGCGACCTCCATTGCCACAGTACCCCTTGTCAGACTACACATGAGGGTCCTACAGTGGCATCTCTAGGTTCAGTGGGACCAAGTGTTGGACGATTTGGATCTCTCGGGCAGTCCATCGCTCCCTTGACTGGTGGCTCTACCATGAGAATCTAGAGGGAGAAGTCTCTTTCCGGAGGCCAACTCTGCCTCAAGTTCTAACCACAGATGCCTCTCTGACTGGTTGGGGGGCTCATTTAGAGGATCACAGGACCTGGGGATCTTGGTCCCTTACAGACAGCTGTCTACATATAAATGTTCTGAAAATGAGAGCAATTCTGAATGCCCTTCATGCATACGAGACCAGTTTTCACCGGGTCCTCTTCTGGTACAGACAGACAACACACCGGTGGTTTTCTACATCAGCAAGCAAGGGGGAACTCACTCTTCTCCCCTTTGCAGATAGGCCATGAGAGTGTGGGATTGGGCAGTAGAACACAGTCTAGACCTCATTGCAGTGTACCTGCCAGGTGTCCAAAATGTTCTTGCCAGCAGTCTGTTGTTTCACCTCTCTGAACCACGAATGGGAATTACTTCAAGAAGTTGCAGACGACCTCTTCAGTCTCTCGGGCTGTCCAGAGTTGGACATCTTTGTGTCCCCGTCCAATGCCAAACTGCAAAATATTTGCTCACTTGCTCCAGAGCCTGGTGTTTTCTGGTGATATGCATTATCCCTCTCTTGTATGCCTTCCCTCCCTCCCCGCTGATTCAGATAGTACTGTTCAAATTGCCGTCAGAGGGGGGCCAGGATGATCCTGATGGCTCCTCTGTGGCCTCGACAAATATGGGATCCGTTGCTCCAGCAGCTGTCTTTGGAATCTCCAATACAGGTGCCACTCTCCACCCACTTGCTTTCGCAGGAGCAGGGGACACTCGTCCATCCTGCTCTTCATTCTCTTCACCTGCATGCCTGGCTTCTGCAGTCTTAGCGGAGGAGAGACTAGGAGTGTCAAGCAGGGTGGCGGTGGTCTTGGTGGCAGCGAGGAAACTTTCCACTAGAGCTACTTATGCTCTGAAATGGAAGCGTTTCTGCATCTGGGCTGCTCTCAAACATCTACTGTTACAGTAAGTTCTTACATAACTGTACTTTTCTCTCCCACTGCCAATGCAGTTCCGGTGCCTCCTGCTGCCGAGTGCGGCCTCTGGTGCACTAGTCCTTGCCCTGGTGCCCATTCCGTGCTGCCGATGTGGCCAGCAACTGTCCCTGCTCCTCTGGCGTAATTTTAGCTTCTTCCAAGATCAAGTCCCTGAATGCATCTGGGCCTGCCTTTTTATAGCCCAGACACAAGTTTGAAATTGGCGCCCTGGCCTCCTGTTGGTGCAGCCCTCCAAGCTCTCAGCAGCTCTGATCTCCTGTGCTCTGCCCGCCACCAGGAATGCCTTGGTCCTTTCTCACTGCTGGTGCAGCTCCGGCTCCTCCTGCCGCTGATTGCGGCCCCGGTGCACTAGTCCTCCAGACTGTCATCAGTCCCGCTCTCCTGTACCCTGGTCCACCGCCGACTGCAGCAGCCGGGAACGCCTTGTTTCTCTCCCGCTGCCGATGCAGCTCCGGCTCCTCCTGCTGCCGAGTGCGGCCTCTGGTGCACTAGTCCTTGCTCTGGTGCTCCTTCCGCGCCTCCTGATGCAACCAGCAACTGCACCTGCTCCTGCGGCGTAATTACAGCTTCTTCCAAGTTATTTATTTATTTTCTTTGACCTGGAAAATGTTATATGTGCACGTGGCAGCACTGCCTATCGGAGACATATTTAAATGCAAGATCTGCAAAGGGTGATGAGATCCTCCTGTTAGGTTCTTATTGTCCCGATTTGTGTAGTGTGCTCTAACATGTCTAGTCCCGTCCCCGATAAACCACTGAGCTGGGGGGGTCCCCTATGGTACCTTCTGGCAGTGGAAAAACTGAGTTGCGAGATCCTTTCTCTTGCTCTTAAATGAGCTGCTGAGGTCTGATGTCTGCAGGACATCCCCACCAACACATCTGAACCCAAGGTGGGTCCCTCAGGTCAGGGGGTCCCATACATGCACGTCCAGATACGCCAGAGCAAGACATTACTACTCACCCAGATCCGCAGACTACCCCGACCTTGACTATATGGAGGGTCAAGATGATGATACAGGGGGCCATAGGGAAAGATCCTGACAGTGTTTTTTTTTTTTTTTTTTGATGAAGAAGAGGACCTCTTTGAAGAGGGGGGGGAGTGGATGGAGCCTAGAAGAAGATTCTGATCCCTCCCCTGTTCGATATAAAATATCAGTCCTGCCTTATAACGGAGGCTAGTAGGACACTGCATTTGAAAGAGGTGCAAGTCATGGAGTCACTGGATGTGAATCCAATCTTGTCTGTCATCCTCTGCACCTAAGAGTTTTCTAAACGTTGTGCACTGCGACAAGATTATTGAACAGGAATGGGCAGGCACGGACAAGCGCAGACATCTGCCCTGGCCTTGGATGAAATGTTCTAGGATCTTGGATATCTTGTTCATCCACGCTTATTGGCATGTCCCTTTCCCTTTAAGGATCACCGGAAGTCTTCAGGCTGGCTCCTCCCACCCACCCCGGTGGTATAACCCTTGGCTCCGTCCCATGATACCCAATCTTCCTTTCTGCTGGAGGATTCAGGTTGCTTCCTTCATGCTCCTGCATTTTGTAGGCCCTGGCTTCTAAACCTTCGGTTATTCAGAAACTTCATCTAGTTTGCATTAGCGACCGCGACTCCTCTGCTTCGATTATGGAAGACAAGTCTTCCCCGGATTTCACTGGTGTTCGTGTGGCCATAAAGTGTCATAACCCGATCCCCAAACCGCGTGCGTATATTGCTTGGGTGTCAGCCATGCCACCTCGAAGTGCGACTTCTGTCTTGCATTTCACCCCAACGTCCTCGACGACCGTCTTGCATGCCTGAAGTTGAGGAGGTCGGAAGAACGGAACCCTCCGGTGAAATCAAAGGAGGCTCGGTGGGCGTTTTTCACAGCTGTGGGATCTGCCGAGCAATTGGAACGCTTGCAAGCCTTCGAGGAGGAAGGAGCTCGGTCCGCAGAATCTTCCTCTTGGAGCTTCTTCATTCCGCTCAAACTGAGCTCCACCTTCTCTGGTTCTTTCCGAGAGTTGTGCCAATCTCTCCCGACTAAAGGAGAGGGTCTTGTGGGCACACACTCCTCTCGGCCCCATAAGTGGGAAAAGGACCTGAGATCGTCTTTGTCTCTGCGAAGACGTTCTTGGGATCGGGAGAGATCTTGGTCCAAGGAACCAGCAGTCTTGACTTCAGTTGAAATTGCCTCTTCGGCCGCTGGCTTCTTGGCTTTGCTGTCTGGCCAGTCGACCGAAGTGTCGATCGACTAGGTCGAAATAATCATCGACGTGATCATAGAAACATAGAAACATAGACTTTGACGGCAGATAAGGACCGCTAGGCCCATCTAGTCTGCCCATTTCCCTACCTACAGGATAGGCCGCAGATCCTAGTTAACCAACAGCCTTTATCTTCCTGCCCCCCACAAGAATTGCCTTATGTCTGTCCCATGCATTCTTTAATTCTCCACAGTTTTAGACCCCACAACTTCCTCAGGAAGGCTGTTCATGCATCCACTACCCTCTCTGTGAAATAATACTTCCTCACATTGCCCCTGAACCGCCTCCTATCTTTAAATTGTGTCCCTTGTTCTGCAAGTCTCTTTTTCTGAAAGATGCTACCCTCTTGGACTTTGTTGATTCCCTTGAGGTACTTGAAGTTTCTATCATGTCCCCCTCTCCCTTCTTTCCTCAAGGGTATACATATTAAGCTCCTTTAGTCTCTCCTCATACGGCTTCTCTTGCAGACCCTGCACCATTTTAGTTGCCCTCCTCTGGACTGCCTCTATCCTGTCTATGTCCTTGCGGAGATGGGGTCTCCAGAACTGGACACAGTATTCAGATGGGGTCTCACCAACTGTCTGTACAGAGGATAACAACTTCCTGTTTTCTGCTGCTGATGCCTCTCCTATACATCCCAATATACCCCCGGCCCTCCCTACTGCCTTCTCACATTGCTTGCTAACCTTAAGGTCATCTGATATGATTACCCCCAGGTCCCTTTCCTGTTTTGTTGTTGTTACTAGCTCCGCACCCATTGTGTATTCTTCCCCTGGGTTCTTGTTTCCCAGGTGCATTATTTTGCACTTTTTTGCATTGAATCCTAGCTGCCATACGTCTGACCATTCCTCCTGATCGACCCATTGTTGCTGACTACGGTCCATGATCCTCTCAGTCGGACTCAGGTCCTTTCTTTCACCGAAAAGGAGACCCAGCCCACTGGGAATCCTGTCGAGGAAGTGGTTCCCCAACCCCAGGAAATCACTGGTCCTGCCTGTGTCTCCTGAGCAACCGAATCGGCCCATCTGATCTCTGTCGTGGTCTAGCACCCCCCCTTGACCTGATGGGCCGAGGAAGAGCCACAAGCACATGAAAAAGAGGCGTCACCATCTGTCGTCCTCATTCTCCTCAGATAAGGAGAGGCTGCAGCGGAAACTCCGGCGCTACAAAGACCTCATGTGGCAACAGCTGATTTTGTCTGGGCGCAAGCTGACCCCGGCTTCCACCCCGGCCATTACTTAGCTTTCGCCTCCCAGGCCGAAGCCGACCCCCTCGGAGCCAAATAAGTAGGTTCCCTCTCCCGTGGAGCTTGTGAAACCTCCGGTTCAGCCTATACCGGTCTCTCCACTAATTGTGGTGGAACCGCTGACCAAGCAGCCTGTGGGAGGGGCGTCTTCTAAGGCAGATGGACCAGACACCACGCTTTTCCGGCGTCTTTCGGTCATTGTCACCCCGGTCTGCCCTCGGCTGGTCAAAGGTGACCTGGGCAGTCGATTGTTGGATCCAGATTCCTCGGATTCGGATGAGACCGGCCTACATTCTCATCCCGGGGATGACTAATCAGCTGGGATAGAGACTGGGGAAGATCCTTTTGTCTTTTCAGGGCATTCTTCGCCTCATCCGAGTCTACAGTGATGCCCCTGGAACCTATCCAGAAAAAAGCGGAGTACCCTCTCACGGACATCCTCAAGAGGGACACCTTTGTGGCAGGGTTCACATTGCCTTCATGAGACCCCCTTCACTCTTCAAGTCTGTTGAAACAGCATTTATTTTTTTTTTTTCTATTGTTGCTTTCTCTGTCTTCTTCTTTTTTTCTGTGTACCCCATTAGGTAGGAAGGCCACCTGCCTAATGTTCTCACCATCTCTGTTACTCTTTAAAGAAGAAATTGATCTCTAGAGACAGTCATGATTCTGTCGATATACGAACATGCGCATGATGCCTGCCGCGAGATATGCGCACATCGTGATGTGAGTCGGCGTCTTACAATACATTTCAACCCACTCATTTAGCTTGAGGTAGTAAGGGGATGTTGTTGAAAGGATAAAGTCTTGAAACATTCCTGCTACCATCGTGGAAAAGCCCTTAGTTAGGGCACAAGCTGTCCAGTGCAAATGAAAGCCTGAATATGGCAATAAGGATGTTAGGAAGGCAGGAAAAACCTTAGGAAAGCTTTTAGTATCGGTTCATCAGTGTTTAGGGGATAGAATTACTTGTTTTGACGCTCACTTGAAACTCTGCCTTCCTGCTAAGTGCAAACCCAGCATAGCAAAGTTTAAGCACTAGATTTTGGAGGAGTAGTTTGTTTTGCTTGTGGTTTCAAAGCACAAAGCTCTAGTACTGATTGTTTAAGCTATAGTGCAGATTGTTTGAGTTATAATAATGATTTAAGCTATCATAATGGATGTTTGAGTAATATTTTGTACATTTACCTTCAGGGATGCTGTACTGGAAAGTTTAGTGCTGTAACCTTTCGATCCCAGGGCTCCATTCCCTCCAGCTCATTCTCTGTCCATCTAAGAGCCAGCCGCCAATCTCATCATATATTTATACAGAGAATTCAGTGGGTGGAGCCTGGAGATAGTAGGTACAGCCCATTTTTGTGCTAATATTGGTTAAAAACAGTTATTTAAACGCTTCAATCCCTCCAATATGTTAAATATTTGGAATATTGATGTCTGAATGTATCAAAATGATATTAAGATGATTTATGCAACAGGGGTCAGGATAAAAACTGTAGAATAAAACCATTTATCTTCGCTACTATGGTAATAAATTTATTTATCCACATAGTAACTACATCATCACCCATTTATTCACACAGTAACTACATCACTAGCTCATTTATTTACACAGTTCTCTTCAGAATTCATTTAGAATGTTCGGCCACAGAAGCAGTACTAACCATATTTAAATGTCAATAACTTAAAAACGAAAAAGATAACCTGGTACTGTGAGCAATGAAAATTGTTCAGCACAAAATTATCTACAAAATGAATACTGTTTCATTTATATAAACCCTGTATATTGTATATGATTAGCAAGAAAACAGAAGAAAATGTAATTTTTGTTCACTTTTTGACAAACAAATATAAATAACTTTAAAACAAAAATGATAGCATGGTACTATGAGCACGTAAAATGTTCAGCTCAAAAATATCTACAAAATGAGTGGTGTTTCATTTATAGATACCATTTTGTTTTTTTATAATTCGCAAAAAACAGTATAAAATTCAATTTTCTTTTCCCTTTTTTGACAAATTATTTACACCTACCAAAATCAAAATGTTCACACAACATCTAAACCTCCTTGATCACATGTTAACCATGACTTGTATAAGCAACAAAGAGCTGTTCTTAGTCAGTCTAGTCCAGGGCTTAGCAAGGTGCTGACCCCCTCCTTAGTGTATTCTAAGGGAAGTTGTTTGCTTGTTTATTTCTGGATTCTGGAACTTATGATTTGTTCCTTGGAAGAAGTATTCCTCATTTGTTTCTGTTATTCGAACAGTTCGATTTATTTTTGTTTTTGTCTCCTGTTTTGAGTAAAACTTCTCCAGTACGTTTCATCTACGCTGGTGTCTGAGTTTGAATCCCACAACACTTCCACACCCCGACGGAGGCCTTTTCAGTGGCCAAGGCCATAGTTGGCCCGGCTTTAGAACTGTGGCAGCACCCTGCCCCTTGTCCAGCTCCATCTGCCCGCATGTCCCGCAGGTATGCGGTGCCCATGGGGTCCCTTGCAGGATTCACAGAGCACCCTTCGGTCGAGAGCCTGGTGACTGCCTCTTTGTTCAGGCGTACTGGCAGTTCTGCCAACACTGACAGACCTGCCGAGAAGGAATCCAAAAACTTGGATCATTCGGCTCAAAAGGTCTATGCGGCCTCATCTTCAGGCCTCCATCAGGCAAGTTTGGCTGTCATCATGGCACACTTCTCCCATGCCCTCTTGGGATCTTTGGATGAGGTCCTCCCTCACCTCCCCACGGACATGCAGACCATGGTCAAACAAGCCCGGGATCCTGGCTGGGCTGTTGCCAAACCGCTTCAGACAACCCTGGACATTGGGGATTCTTGTGCCCGCTTGCTGGTAGCTGCAGTTGCCTCTTGCTGCAGGGCTTGGCTGAGACTCTCCTCTTTCCCAGCAGATACTCGGTACAAACTAGCTGATGTGCCTTTCCTGGGCACCGACCTTTTCGGCCCAGATGTGGCTGGTCACATTCAGCGTATTGAGCAGTCCAATGCCACCTTGGATGGTACTTCTGCTAAAGGTTCTTCGAATATGAAGCAGCAGAAGAAGAAGCCTTTTTGGCGCTCTTCCCTTGCGGCCAGCAACCCTCCTTTCGAGGAGGGCAGCAGCAGCAGGCTCAAGCTTGGCACCCCCTGTCCAAGTCCAGGCCCTCCCAGACCTGTAAAGGAGGCTGAGGTTCAGGTCCTGGATCCTCGTCCTCCAAGCCTGCTCAGTGACGGGTCGAGGGACTGCCTGCCCCTTTCCTGTCACACCAGCTCTGGGTCCTCCCGTTGGGGACTGGCTCTGCTACTTCCTTTCTGCCTGGACTGCTGTCACCACGGACAGGTGGATTTTGGAGATGGTCGGTCAGGGACTGCCTCTGGAAGTCGAGCAGTACCCTTCCAGCCGAGCCCGCGCCCCACGGGAGGAAAGAGTATCCGTCCATACTTAGTCGGTTGTCCGAGATGACATCGCTCAGCTCCTCCTCAAGGAGGCAGTAATTCCAGTGGTGGATTTTTTTCTGCAGACGCTGGCTTTGTCTCCAGGTACTTCCTGGTGCCCAAGCGGACCGTGGGTGGGGTGGGGGCTGGCGGCCCATTCTAGATCAGGATGACCTGAATCAGTATCTTAGGTCATGCACCTTTCGGATGGTCAGTCTGTCCCAGATCATACTATCCTTGGAACAGAACATGTGGTTCTGTCCACTGTATTTGCAGGACACGTTCTTTCACGTTCCAATCCATCCGTCTCATTGGCAATTCCTCCACTTCAGAGCCGAAGGGACCCTGTACGAGTTTCAAGCCATGCCGTTTGGCCTGTCATTGGCCCCATGGGTCTTCCCCAAATGCATCGCTGTGGTGGCAGCCCTTGTCGGGCATGGGGGTCAGAATTTAGTCTTACTTCGACAACTGGCTCTTAGCAGGTCCCACCCAGAAGGAGGTGGAGAGGTCCAGGGACCTGGCCCTCCAGACCTGCTCCCAACTTGGCCTCCTGATCAAAGAGGCCAAGTCGGAACGCGTGCCTTCTCTGGTTATGCGCTTCATCAGGGCAGAGCTTGACTCTCATCAAGCCAGAGCTTGGCTCCCGGTGGACAGGGTAGAGGTTTTCTCCTCCTTTACCCAGTCATTTCTGGTTGGGCAATTGCGCCCTACCCGGGAATTTCTGCACATTCTGGGTTACATGGCGGCGAGCACCTCCGTTTTCCATTGGGCCTGGTGGCACATGTGCCCCATCCAGTGGGAACTGGCCGGCCAGTGGACTCAGTGCCACGGTCATTTAGACCAGCTGATCACTGTGACCCAGAAGATGTGGGATGCTCTCCAGTGGTGAACCGCCCCAGATCACTTGCAGGAAGAGATCCCATTTGTCCGCCCAAGCCGACGGCCATCCTCACGACCGATGCCTCTCTCATAGGCTGGGGAGCCCACATGGGGGACAAAAGGGCCCACGAGTTCTGGACCCCCCCGAGCAGTCCTGATACCACATCAATCTGTAGGGGCTCAGAGCAGTCAGACTGGCACTGTCAGCTTTCACTCCTTAGCTCCGGGGTCAAGTGGTTCAAGTCCAGACGGACAATACTATGACTATGTACTACCTCAACAAACAGGGCAGCATGCTCTCCCATCTGCTTTGCAGAGAGGCACTTCGCATCTGAACCCTCGTCAGCCATCTGGAAGCAGATCTCCTAGCCATTCATGTGGCAGGAGCCTCAAACCATGTGGGAAATGCTTTCAGCCATTTAGGCGAGGTACCCCACGAGTGGTCTGTTCATCCAGAGGTAGCTTACAGCCTGTTCTCTCACTGGGGCAAACCGATGGTGGACCTGTTTGCCTCCAGGGACAACACCAAGCAGAGGCTGTTTCATGCCCGCCCCCTCAGCAGGGCTCGGTGCAGGGGAATTCCTTCTCGAGGCCGTGGACCCCAGGCCTCTTCTATGCCTTCCCTCCATTTCCCTTGATCCACAGAGTGCGCCTCAAGGTGATGAGGGACAAGGCGAAGGTGATTCTTGTAGTCCCAGACTGGCCACACCAGTTCTGGTATCCAGATCTCCTCAGCCTCAGCTGCGGGTCCCCGGAGCAGCTTCCAGCACACCCATACCTGATCTCTTTCTCAATCAGGTGAAGGTATACCATCTGAACCTTCAATCCCTGCACCTGACAGCCTGGTACCTGACAGGCTAGAGTTCTAGGCTTTGGGTCTTTCCGAGGATGTCCTCACCATGATGGAGGCATCCAGAAAGGAATCGACCAGGAAATGTTATGCTTTTAAATGGAAAAGGTTTTCTGTTTGGTGTCAGGGCAAGGGCCTGGACCCTCTGTCCTATCTAGTGGCTAACATTCTCAACTACCTTGGTCTCTGTCCACAGGGGGTCTTCGGCACAACCCTACTGTGCATCTGGCAGTCATCTTGCCATCAAGCGTACGTCAGCTTACAGCGAGGAGACGTGGTCGGGTACATTTTCAAAGGCCTGGATCACACATCTCCTCCGGGTGCGTAAACCTCCACCTCTGTGGGATCTACTGCTGGTACTGGCAAAGCTCATGGGCAATCCATTCGAACCAGTGCACAAGTGTGCGTTCTCACACTTGTGGAAAACAGCCTTCAAACAACATGAAGTCTTGCTGTATTCTGACAAATTGCAGTGAGTCCCAACCTTCAAACTGCCCCGGAGATGAAAGAGTTAACATTCCATGCCAGGCATGGAACACTGAGCTGAAGCTCGGTTGAGACGCTGTCTGTTGCTGTTTGAACTCAAACTGTCAGATTCTTTACTCTGCCTCACTGAACAGTTGCTCCGGAGATTTCTCCTTTGCTCGGTTCAATTTGTCTGTTAAATACCACTCTTTCTCGGTTTTCGACCGACTTAAACCGCGAACTCGTCGGTTCAGCTCTGTCTGTGGATTCGTGAGTACTAGATAGGTTTATATTGTTTTCATTCTGTGGAGCTTGTAAACTGTTCATCGGTTCGGTTTGAACCGATCAAGTTGTGGTAAAAATCTTTATTTCTACTTTTAGAGTGTGGTTACCGGTTCTTATCGGTTATAAAAAAAAACAAAAAAAAAAACGTAATTTATTACGGTTTTTTCCACGACCCGTAACACTGTCAGGAACCGATAAGAGTGTCTTGCCTGGCGGATTGCCATTAAAAGGGTAAGTTTTGTTAGGAATGGCACCATGTCTAAGAAACCCAAAAGAAAAACCGGGCCCACTGGGTTTCAACACTGTAGTGTGTGTGGGGAAGTCTTTGCTAAGGCTGACCCCACACCACCTGTGTTTATTTTTATTTATTTATTTATTTATTTATTTATCAAGTCTAGGATTACAAATACCTTTGAGCCATGGCTCTTTTACAAAGGTTCCATGTCAGAGAAATACAAATTATGGGTAACATCAAGACAGGCATTACAACAATGTGGACATTGCAAACAGAGTACAGATTAATACAGTTCAAGGGTAGCATTGTAACAAGGCAGCCAGTGGCATTTGTCAGAGAAAACAGACAACAGATAAGAAGTGCCAGAGTCATAGGGAGAGGGAAGAGGGTGGGGGGGGGGAGAAGGAATGTAGGAAGGGTGGCAAGAGGGTGAAAAGTGCAGCATTGGGTATACCAAGATGTGAGAGTAGAATCCAGTGAGGAGGGGAGGAAGGGGGACAACTAGAGCAGAAAAGGAAGTGGAGAAACAAGGTTAAGATGGGCAGTCACAGGAGCTGTTGGTAGTGAGATAGTCCCGGAGCCTAGTTTTAAACATACCAGTAGTTGGGGCAGAGGAGATGGTTGGGCTGAGGCCATTGAACCAGAGTGGTGCTCGATAAGCAAAAGAGCGTTGTCCCTGTGAAGTGTGACAGTGGGGGACTTTCAGTAGCTGTAGTGTGGATCTCCTAAGGCACCATTTGTTAATTCGGTGTTGTAACAGAGTTGAGACCCCAGAAGGTGCAAGGCCAAGGTAGATTTTTTTTGACCATGGAGCAGGTGAGAAACTTTATGCAGTTTGATAGTTGGAGCCAGCCTGTCTGAGTGTACAGGTCACATGTGTGGGTGAGACGGTGAGCACCAGTGATGAGCCAACATGCTTTATTTAAGGCAGTTGAGAGGCATCTAAGGGTTGTGGTTGTGGCAGAGCCATAAATGATGAGACCATAGTCTATTACAGAGATCACAGAGCTCAGGACTGCAACCTTCAAAGCTTCTGGCGTGAGGTGTGGTCTGTGTTTGTAGAGGAGACCAAGCCGTGTATTAGCAGCTCTAGCTACATTATCTACATGAAGTCCATAGGAGAGATTAGGGTCAAGCTGAATCCTATATGTTTGAAGGACACCACCTGATCTAGTGTTGCCCTGGGTGGTGGAGATAGCCAAGTGGTGTAGCTTGTGGGTTATGAGAGCTGCAGAAGAGCATAGATTTGTTTTCTTGTCTTGAGGACCAGTTTATGATTAAGAAACCATGTCTCTACAGAACTGAAACCAAGTTGAAGGTTGTGTTGAAGAGTTGCAGGATCTTGTGAGTGGAGAATACAACAGCATCATCGGGATATAGTATGATCTGCTCAGAGCAGTGGTAAGGGAGGGAGTTTAAGAAAAGGCTAAAGAGGAGGGGTCCTAGTATGGATCCCTGGGACACCCGAGCTAACAGGCAGGGTGTTAGAAACAGCGTCCGCACTTTACTCTGTGACCGGTTTTCTAAGTAGCTTTTTAACCAGAGAGAAGAGTCTGGGTAGCCCGGCATTCAGTAGTTGGGTATTAGTAGTCCATGGTGTACTGTATCGAAGGCCTTGGAGAGGTCGATGAAAACGGCCCCTGTGAGAAGGCCGTTGTCAAGGGATTTGTGCAAAGCTCCAGTGAACTCAAGAAGGGCTGTGGTGGTGCTGTGACCTTTCCGGAAGCCGTGTTGTTGTGGACAAGGTACATTGTATTTATCCAAGTGGTCGGTAAGTTGATCAGCCACTATGCGCTCAAGTGCCTTAGAGAGTGGGGGCAGTATGGAGATAGGGTGATAATTTGAGTGAATCGTCTTGTCCCCACTTTTATGGACGGGTGTCACGGTGGCTGTTTTCCATAGGTCTGGGAATTTTCCACAGCTGAGAGAGGTGTTTAGGATTTTTGTTAATGGATGAATTATCTCATCGAGGGTGAGCAACAGAAGCTTAAGGTCCAGGGTGTCAATTAGATCTAGATTGAGAGATAGCTGCAGTAATATAGCGGCGAGCTTCATTCAGCCTTACCTTCCTGAAGTAGAAGAGGGATGGTTAGACTGAGGGGCTGAGGTATTTGGGAGTAGGCCCTGTTTTCAAAAAGTCATGGGGTAGAACAGCACTAAGGTCTGAAAAAGCCGGTTAAAGATGTTTGCGATCACCTTGGTGTCAAGGGTTGAGGATCCATCAACCATAACATGGCGGAGAGGTTTTTGGCTGCTTCCTCGTGGCATCCTTGATATTGTCCCAGAAAGCACCCACCATTTCCCCATGTATTGGTGAGAGCGTCTTTGTAATAGGTGGATTTCATTAGCCGTATGGCTTTTGTGCAGGCATTTCGTGCTTGTTTGTAATTTTGATGTCCAGTTGTTTGCCAGTGGCCCTGGCAACTGCCCAGAGGTGATCCCTTAGTTTCAGCTGTGAGAGAAGAGCCACGGTGACCCATGGGTTAGAGAGATTTTGTTTGCGCCTTTAGCAGGGGCAAAGAGGTCGAGGCTTTGTTGAAAATTGAGATGAAGTGATCAAGAGCTGTTAACATCTGTTGCTTCACAGATGGGTAGCCAGTCTTGTAGAAGCAGGTGGTGTTTGAGATGTGGAAGTTTTCCACGAGGAAGGACTCTGCTAGTGATAATTTTGGGAGGGGGCTTAAGGAATTTGTTAGACCATGCACACATGACTGGGGAGTGGTCACTGAGTGAGTCTGGGAGAATGGTCATACGAGAAATCCTTGTGGGGTGAATGGCGAGGACCCAATCCAAGAGGGTACTGGTGCCAGTCTTGTAGTTAATCCTTGTAGGGGAGTTTACCATTTGCGTGAGGTTAGCAGCTGAGATGGAGTCTTTATAGGCACTGGCACTCGATGCTAACCAGTTTATGTTGAAATCCCCTAGTAGAATAAGTTCAGCTTCGGAACGATGAGAGTTGATAAAGTTTGGACGCCATTGAATCCATCGCTTAGGGTCCCTGGGGATGTATATGGAGACAATAGTCAGGGCTTTATGGTTGGGACCTAGGACATTTTTATTGGCAGAATCTGGGCTGAGGCAGAAAGTGATGGAGTTGTTACAGGTGCCAAGACAGGGAGTCTTTGATATAGATTGCGCAACCACCGCCTTTTTTGGATATCCGGTCCAGCCTGTGGACATTGTAGCCCTGTATTGTTACTGCTGAGTCAGGAACTTTAGGCGTCAGCCAAGTTTCCACCACTGCAAGGATGTCAGGGTTGTGTTGGCATATGAAGGCTTGGAGTGCATCCAGCTTTGGTAGTAGGCTGCAGATATTAATAGTTGCAAGCAGGGTATGAAATTCGTGAAAAAAAGTACTTGCCCACTTGGGCATGTAAGAAGAAAATGTACATGCCCAACAAACTATTTACATGCCGCCCCTCAGTTTGCATAATTTTACACGTCATCTTCACTGGACCAAGTGCTTTCGTTTTCATCATCACCACTAGGGCTGGCAGAAGCAGCATGCACTGACAGTGTTCTGGAGCCATAAGCTTTGGTAGTGGGCCTTCTTTGCCATTTTCCACCACAGTGATATGGCACCTTCAGGGTTATAGTCACTAAGTTGGGGTCCATTCAGAGATATAGACATTAGGTCGTGTAGGTGTCTGGCGTAATCCAACCCTCCAGTCATTTTTTATTCTTCCCATCAGAGAGAAGCCTCGTTCTGCAGCAGCAGTGTGAACAGGAATCAGGAGGATGATTCTGACAATGGCCAGCACATTTCGAAATTGTTGATCCAGCACATCCGCAAGAATCACTTTCTGCCACAATTTCAGAGACTTACAATTTTCAACAGACAGCAAGTGGAGTACGTGTTTTTTAAGTCTAGCCACCCAGCAGTACTAAAGTAACATCAACTCCACGAGACTCTAGGACCACTTTATAGTGATCAACAATTGTTTGAATTGCTTGATTCCATATGTTTGAAGTGCCTCTGTGGATGTTGGCCAGGACTGAAAATTTAAAGCTCTTGCAGCTAGTAGCACTTTATTGGTCGTGAAGGACTGAAAGTTAGATTCAATGTGCTTGACGCTTTCTGAAGAATTTTTGATCTCTGTAATTGTGGCTTTACAATGTCTGAAGGAGAACCTGATCTGTGCCTGCTAGTTTCATTAGTTAAGTCAACACTGTTGTACTGAATTAGGTTCTCATTTACAGATGTGAGTGTTATATGTGAAGAGTTTCTATCTCGAGAGACCATTTAGTTTTTGAATTGTGCTTTACCTGCTGTGAACTTTTTCAACAGTGGCATCCTCTTGCTGAAAGCACAGACTAAGAGCAGATAAGTAACCAAAAAACACTTTCAGAAAGTTCATGTATATAACACATTTTAAAGTCTTAAGCACTTTAAGTATTCCTAGTGCTTTTTGGCCATGATCCTGCTTGTTTGTCAGTGACACATGTTCGAGGTGAGGCACTAATGCAGCCCAGTTCCTTTCAAGGGCAGAAATGGCCTGTTCTCTGTGTGCAAGCCACCTAGTGCCACCAGTGTTAACTGGTTTGACCACATTAATATTTAAAAGGATCCTGCTTCCTGTAGGCCTTTCCAACTTTTTGGTGACCTGTGGTAAAACGAGTAAATGTTCAGCAGAAGTTGTTCTAATGACTTGTAAAAGGGACAGTCTCTGAACGAATCCTTAACAGCAAGCTCTAAACGATGTGCACAGCAGTGTATGTCAATGAGGTGTGGCACTGGAAATCTTGCTTTATTCGACTAAGGACACCTGAAGTGCTCCCCAACATTACAGCAGCACCATCAGATGCCGCACTTATCAGCTTATGTTTCCAACCACCATCCTTTAAACCACCTTCACCTCTAAAGCATTAATCACAGTATTTAAAATGCTTTCTGAATTAGGGACACTGACTGGTTTCAGTGCAAGAAATCTTGTTACAGGTAGGCCATTTTCAAAACACGCATATAAATGCCTCCTCCTCAGTCACACTTTTATCTGTGCAGGAATCAACAAGAAAAGAAAAGAAGTCATTGTCTTGTAGTAGACTAGCTGTAGTGCTTGAATATCTTGGGCGATATAGTGAATGAAGACACGGCATTGCTTGTCACTACTGTAACTGTGACTCATAGCATCACCCCCATGATTTCTTCTTTGTAAATCTATCAACCCAGGAAAATCCCTGAAAGGCCTTTCGGTCCTAGCAACGTAATATGCAGTACAGAACAATTTACAAATCTGATCCATTTCTTTTTGTTCCATGAATTGTATGGATTTCTCTATTGGTCTTTCTCCAACTTTTGTTTTATTTGCAATGTATGCCATCTCAGCATTTTGTGTGCTATGGACACTTCATGTGCTGAGATAATGTGTACTCTAAAAGTACTGCATCCAGTTCTGAAATTATTTTTGCTTTGGCTTTTATCATAACTTGACACCATGTACAGAACATGGCACATTTATCTGTGTTATACGTAGTCTACTTCCTGCCCTTTTCCAGGATTCCTGAAATTTTCTAATCCTCGGGCCTTAACTTGGCTTTCAGTACAAGCAGTAGCACTTGAGGAAACTTCAGTGGTCACAACAGTTTCACTGTCTGGGCAAGGAGATGGTGGGGTTATAGCTGTGCCTGTAGTGGTACTAGCACTTTGTGTTAGGGAATCCGAGTCAGCTCCCGCAGTCTCATCAGAACGCTTTCTCTTAAATCCAAATTTAAAAAGACTCATGGTGTCTGCCTGGCTGTTCAGAGTTGAATTTGTGAATACTGATTTTAAGAATTTTTATTTGTATTACTCAGTATTAATAAATGCAATAAGGAAAAAGTGCTGCCTTGTCTTTATTTTTATAATAAACTTAACAAGAAAACTGACTGTGTGTTGTCTGATTATTTATTATAACAGGTATTATAACAGCCTCAGGTATTCAGATTTTAGATAGTCCACAGACAGTGTACTGTAGCCTGTAAAAAGCTAGAGATTTTTTATAACTCTATACAGATTTTAGATATTAAGTCCAATGAAAGTTTTTTTTAATAACAGTATTTAGATTTGACTGAGATAGTCAACTTCACCTAAAGTAGCTTTAGCTAGTAGAATAATAGTAGATCCCCTAAATTTTAGGTGTTCCACCAAGTTCACAAAAGCTTTTAGAACTTTAATTAACAATTACTTTTAATTAGATTTTCTTAGTTTGCAGATCCCTTTGTATTTAGAGTTTAGGTACTCCACCACAGATTATTTTAGGTGGTCCAAGTAGCTTTTAATAAACGCTTTTAGAATCCAACAATTCTATGTATTCCCCATTAGATTTTATGACATACAGCATACAAGCTTATTAAAGCTTGTTAAGAGATTCTTTAACACACTAAGTTTGTAAAACTATAATGAGCTTTTTTTTTATATGGTTTAGTTAGGTAGAGTTTTTTTCTTTGCCTCAATTCAGTTCCTTCCCAGCCAGTAACTGAATATAGACACACTAGTGATGAGTTGACTACTGACTTGCTGCTAGTCCTCACACAGGATTTAGTACTTCAGGCTGTGAACTGTCTGTATCAGTATAGGCTGCTGATCTTTAATAGTTAGCTTCAGTTAGATAGAGATAGTTTATTATAGGTTTTAAATTCAGTTCCCCTGCAAACTTAGCAAGTTTAGCTGACAGCAACTGTGGCTGCAGAGATCACAGAATAGGTCCCCTCCTCTTTGCTGCAGTTGGTTCTGTTTTTTTCCTACTATCTGCCTCTCCTGCTTTAAATTAACACACCCAAGCAGAGAAGTAGTATCAGGCACTAGCTGGATGGCTTTATCTAATTTGAATAGCTCCCTCCAGGTTCAACTTAGTAGACTGCAATGCTGAAAACTGAGCACTGTCTGCAGACTTTAAAAGTCCTGTTCTTGACTTTACTGAGTCTGCTTTCTATTCTTTGTCTCCCTTTAACGATTCCCATTTCCTCCAAGACCTTACAGACGCCACCCTCTGCCTCCTCTCTCACCCCAAGTCCCACTCCTACCTATAAACGCCTACACCTCCACTTCTCTGATCATATTAAAAGAGAGCTCTTAAAAGAGCTTTTGGGTCTTTTTTTTTTTTATAGAAATGCCAATTACAGCAGCAAACTTGCAGTCTACAGCTACTGCACTCAGCACGGACCTCTGTCTCCTAAATCGTTGACAGAATGGCGCGCTGAGCTGCATTCCAGCATAACGGCAAGTTAGGGGGCGAACTCCGAAACACAGTCACTCCAATTGGTTCACGCCTGGTGCAGTGAGCGACCGATGCGACGGACCTAGGCAGGCGGGCTGGCTGATGACTGTGTCAGTCAAATCAGGGGCGTTCATTACTGTGTCAGCTGACAGTTACAAAGGCACACTGTGATTGGCGCCTTTCTACCTCCAAAGGCCTCCCACTTCTTCTGAAAATAAAAAAATCACTAGGGTAGGGAAAAAACGAAAAACGGAAAAACGGAGCTCTGCACCATAAAATACCTTAGGTGCCCCAGTGGGCAGGTACAAAACCAGCAGTAGGTGTCCAGAGGTAAAAGTGCCTGCCCTGGGGCACCTAAGGTATAGGAATTTCGCACCCTGGTTGCAAGGATAAGGGCACCTGGAGTTTGTGTGTGGCCTGAGCTTCTAGGACCAGGATTGGGATGGACGCTGCCTGAGATGAGAAGGAGGAGGAGTAGGAGTTTTAAGGAGCAGAGTCGCAGCTCTTTGAGAGATAGTTTTGATTGTTGTTTCCTGGAGTAGAAGTTGCAAGGTTCCAGGCGGTGTTCCATATGGACTGCAAGGTGGTACAGTGTAGAGAGGTGGCCACACTTACTGAGAATAGTGGTCGGGTTAGGTAACCAGGAATATCCAATCGGTGCGCCAGGCACAAGACTTGAGTGGAAGTGGAGCGTTCCCTTGGAGTAGCAGTGGAAACCAGAGTAGAGGGTGGCAGGGGTGGGGTGGGGGTGGGGTGGCTAGGACCAGGGAGAGAGAAGAGGGGTCCAGGGCAAGGAGGAGGAGGAGAGAGGAGAAAGGCAGAGAGAGCCCACATGGCTTACGACTAGATAAAGAGATAGAGATATAGCCCTCTAGTGGTGAGAGGATATAATCTGCTAATGGAAAAGTCAATGGGGTTTGACCACCTCAATGCAGACTGCCAGATTTGTAAAAATTTTCCTGCAGCTACCCTAGAGAAGAGAGTTGGTAGGCTCAGGGAAAGAGGCCAAAAAGTCTGCTGATCCGGATGGCCAGCCTGGTTCGGTTCAAACCAAACCAGAAGGAGTGCCCTCTGACCAGGGCGAAACTTCTTCGGGCAAAAGGAGAACCGATTCTGAGGAGTCGGTTCCAGCTAAAAGAATAAGAAAGGAAAAATTAGCTGGTGTGGATCCAAAAGTTTCTTCTCCAACCGCTGATGAAATAGCCACAGCGATAAAAATTGTGCAGTCGCTTACCCCGGTTCCGACCGAACCGGCACCATCAGGGAGGCGCTCGGTTCGGCCGGTTTCACCTGTTCAAGATTATGATTTAGAGGAATATTGTGAACTGGAGGAGGAGGAAGAGGAGTATGAGGAAAGTGAATGTGGTTTTGAAAGTCTGGATGTGCCCATTGACCCGGACATCTCCCCAGACAGACCCTCAGGAGTGTCTCCTCCTAGGCTTTCTGAGTTCCCCTCCCATTTCATGTTTTATAAGAAAGTGGCCGAAACCCTTCAGCTTCCTATGGAAGAAGCTGTGGATGACCAGGAAGAGCCTGACTATGTGGAAATGATGGATATCCCAGAGTCTAGGAGGCTGTCTATTTCCTTACAGAAATCTTTTGGGAAACAGACATTTAAGATTTTAAAGACTCCTAATACTATACCTCCTGTGGATAAAAGAATGGACAAGAGGTATACTCTGTCAGGCTCAGATACGGAGTTCCTTACACAACAATGCAGCCACGTTAGTAGTGCAGGCTGCAGCCTGTGATAAGCTAATATTCCTTGGCTTCACACCCCCAGACAAGGACTCCAGGAGGATTGATGCCATGGCAAAGAAACAGTACATGGCAGCATCCTTGAACTCAGGCAGGCCAATTATATGGCCTATACAGCTGGTATCAGAACCAGATGGGACACTGTCATGGCTTTTAGCAAAACTGTCCCTGGCCAGCTTGCCAAGGAGTTGGAGCAGGTGGCTGCTGATGGTATTGAGGCATCCAAGGTGCAATTCCATGCTGCAGTGACTCCAATGATGTTTCATTAGAGTCATCTACATCTGTGGCACTTTGTAGAATGGCTTGGCTCAGATGTACTAGCCTGTCGAGGATACCCAGACTAAGGCCATGGATTTTTCTGTTGGGTAATTCTCTGTTTGGGGAGCAAACAGAGAATTACATGAAGAAAATGGATGAATACAGGACCACCTATAGGAGTGCCCAGGCCAAGGAAAGACAAGCCACTCCTCAGAGGCAGCATCCCAGGGGCAGGGGCAGGCCTTTTCATAGGCCTTTCTACCCAGCCCAGGCCTCCTCTTCTGCCTATGCTCAGAGGGGGTTCTTTAGAGGGAGAGGCAGAAGGGGTACAAGCAGACCTGCTTCCACCCCTCAGCCTAAACCTCCTGCCAAACAGGCACCCTGATGGGTTTGCCAGGGCCGATTCTCCACCACCTGTAGGGGGCAGGCTGGTTTACTTTGTCCAGGACTGGAAGTCTCTAACATCAGACAAATGGGTCCTGGAAGTATTAAGCCAGGGACTGGTTCTCAGCTTCAAAAAAATTTCCAAAGCTGAGAACCAGATCTTTTCCACCTGCAAATCCCTCAGAGGCACTTACCCTAGAGGCAGAGGTCTCTTCCCTCCTGGCTCTCAGAGCTGTGGAAAGGGTTCCACCCCTACACCAAGGCAAAGGATTGTACTCCAGGTACTTCCTTACCCCCAAAAAGACAGGAGAATGGCGACCCATCCTGGATCTCAGATATTTAAAGAAGCACCTTTTAAAGCTAAAGTTCAAAATGGTGACTCTGGGAATAATTCTACCCTCTCTAAGGCCAGGGGACTGGCTTGTCTCCCTGGACCTCAAGGATGTCTATTTCCATATTCTCATCAGAAGGTCCCATCGAAAGTACCTCAGGTTTGAGCTGCCCTCGGGCCATTACCAATTCAGAGCAATGCCCTTTGGCCTAACCTCTGCTCCAAGGGTGTTCACAAAATGCCTGGCAGTAGTAGTTGCTTCTCTAAGAAGGCAAAGGATTGCCATCTTTCCATACCTGGATGACTGGCTCATAGTAGGCCAGTCCCCAGACCAAGTCAAGTTACACCTTCAGATAACTCAGCAACTGCTCACCTCTCTAGGCTTCCTTCTGAATCTTTCAAAATCAGTTCTAGAGCCTGTTCAGCTCCTCACCTTCATAGGAGCAGAACTAGATACAGAAAAGGCCAGAGCCCTCCTTCCCCTGGACAGGGCAAGGACCCTTATCACACTGGCCTCTTCAGTCACCCTACAGGTGTCTCGACCAGCGAGGCATTTCCTGCAGCTCCTGGGGCATATGGCTGCTTCCACAGCAGTGGTGCAGGGAGCAAGATTTCAGATGAGGGACATTCAGTTCCACTTGAGAGCCTTTTGGTCTCAGAAAAAGGACCCTCTGACCAAGCTGATACCAGTGACTTGAACCCTGATCCAGGCCTTGCAGTGGTGGCAGGATCAGAACAATCTAAGACAGGGAGTTCCTTTTGTCACTCAGCCTCACTCTCTAATCTTTACTACAGATGCCTCCCTCTTGGGGTGGGGGGCTCACCTGGGAGACCTGACCACCCAAGGGCTGTGGTCCCCTCAGGAATCTCTGCTTCACATCAATCTGTTGGAACTCAGAGCAGTGTTTCTAGCACTTCAAGTTTTTTCCAAGTCTGTTCAGAACAAAGTTATTCAGATCAGGACAGACTATACCACCACAGTGTGGTATATCAACAAGCAAGGGGACACTCTGTCTACGGCCTTATGCACAGAAGCAATGAAGTTGTGGTCTCTGGCCTATTCCCCGAACATCTCCTCACAGCAGTACACCTCCCAGGCAAGGACAATGTCCTGGCAGATGCTCGCAGGATATTCTCAGGCCATCACTAATGGTCACTGGATCCCTGGTTTTGGAGGTGATCTTCTCCAGATGGGGCACTCCACAGATGGATCTTTTTGGATCCCCAGAAAATCACCAACTTCCCCTGTTTTGCTGCAGGCCCCCAGTGTTGGGCTCAGTCCCCCTGGATGCCTTGGTTCTCAATTGGGATGGAAGTTCCTGTATGCTTTTCCCCCTTCCCTCTCCTGTTCAAAGTGCTAGTCAAAATCAGGTCTCAACCCTGCAAAGTGATTCTGATTGCTCCAGACTGGGCCAGACAGCCCTGGTACCCTCTCCTGTTGTCCTTAGCAGTCCACCTTCCCTTGTCTCTTCCCAGGAATTACAACCTGTTAACCTGTGCTCAGGGGGGGGGGGTTTGGTACCCGAATCTCAAATCTCTCAATCTCAAGGCCTGGCTCTTGAAGAGTTAGAGTTTGCTGATTTGCACCTCTCTCAAGGTGTCATGGACATTCTAAAGGCTTCTAGGAAGCCTTCCACCAGAACTACTTATAATTCCAAATGGAAAACATTCTCCATATGGTGCTCTGGGAAGCATATTTCCCCAGAGTCTGCTGACCTGCCCACAGTCCTTGACTATATGGTCCATTTGAATAGCTTGGGACTCAGACCAGCTACACTAAAGGTGCATCTGGCAGCTGTCTCTGCTTCTATTTCAGCAGGTAAGCCTTCTTCCCTTTCAGCTCATCCTGTATTCTCCAAGTTTTTCAAGGGATTGCTTCATACCAATCCACCATTCAGGGACCCTGCCCCTGCTTGGGACCTTAATGTTTGCATTGCTCAGCTTATGCAACCCCCTTTTGAGCCCTTGTCCTCAGCAGAGCTTAAGTACTCGACTTGGAAAACTGTATTCTTGGTGGCCATCACTTCTGCCAGGCACATAAGCGAGTTACAAGCCCTGTCAGTGGAGCCTGATTTTATCTCTTTCCATAGAGATAAGGTGGTCCTCAGGACTAACAGGAAGTTTTTACCTAAGGTGGTTTCAGACTTTCACCTTAACCAATCTGTGTCTGTCCCTGTGTTCTTCACTGACCATTCCTCCTTTGGTGAGAGGAGGCTGCACAGTTTGGATGTGAAAAGAGCCCTTAGCTACTACATAGAGCGTACCAAGGTTCACAGGTTTGACTCCCTCCAACTGTTCCTCACTTATGGTGAGGTTGGTAAGGGAAGACCTGCCACTAAAAGATCCATTGCCAGGTGGATTGTCTTTTGCATTCAATTTTGCTTTGAAGAACTAGGTAGGATTCCACCCTCAGGCCTGAGGGCTCACTCTACCAGAGGTACAGCTGCTTCCCTGGCTGCTGCCAGGGATATTCCTATCTTAGAGATATGTCAAGCAGCTACCTGGAAAACAGTTCACACTTTTACCAAGCATTACTCTCTGGATATCCAGGCTAGGAGTGATGCTCGGTTTGGTAGAGCAGTGCTTCAGGGCCTATTTCCTAAGTAGGTGCTGTCCCTCCTCCATTGGGGTACTGCTTGGTAGTCTGCAATTTGTCAGAATACAGCAAGACTTCATGTTGTTTGAAGAAAAAATTACTCGCCTTAGTAATGTTGTTTCTAATGGAGTCTTGCTGTATTCTGACCCCCGCCTTCCCCTCTCAGAACCTTTGTTTTTGGGATGTGGGTGGGCAGTAGCAGTGTTGGTACTCAGGAGGTGCCCCACCTTTTATCACCCTCTTTTCTTTGGGTGAGTGGGTGTTGTGTTTATTTCATTTTTGGGTTTCCTGACTTGAGTCTTTGTTTTGGGCCCCAAAAAAATTATTTTATTTAGTAGCCAGTTGGCTAGTGTAGGTTTACAGCTTCCGCACAGGACCTCAATAAGTTTAGCTTGTAAAGATCTGACGTTTTGAGTTCAAACAGCAACAGACAGAGTCTCAACCGAGCTCGAGCTCAGCGTTCCATGCCTGGGATGGAAAGTTAACTCTTTCATCTCCGGGGCAGTTCGAAGGTTGGGACTCACTGCAATTTGTCAGAATACAGCAAGACTCCATTAGAAGAAACAACATTACTAAGGTGAGCAATTTTTTCTTCCTGGTGGCTATCCATCTGCCAGAAAGACAGGGGAGCTTCAGGTGCTTTCGGTGGACTCCCCTTATCTCGTCTTCCACAGGGACAAGGTTGTCCTACGCCTCCACCCGAAATTCCTTCCGAAGGTGGTGGTAGTTTCACCTTAACCAGGTGTTAACTCTGCCAGTATACTACTGTAATTACACCTCCGAGGCCAAATACAAGCTCCTTACACTGGACCTGAGACGAGCCCTCTCCTGTTATAAGGAGAGGATGGTAGAAATTCGGGGAGAGGTTCGCCAGCTGTTTGTCACCTACGCTGAAGCCGCTTCTGGCAGACTTGCTACCAAACAGACTATTGCAAGGTGGATTACATCTTGCATAAGTCTGTGCTATGAGTTGGCAGGCATAGAGCCTCCCAGAGGGATAAGAGATCATTCTACCAGCCATACCGCTGCATCGGTGGCTGGTTTTAGGGAAATTCTTATCCAGGAAATCTGTCTGGCTGCTACCTGGAAGTCAGCAAACACCTTCATTACCCATTACCACATCGACCTTGAGTCACGCCGGGATGCTGATTTTGGTCCTCAGTTCTCCAATCTCCATTTCCGAAGTGAGTATTTTGTGGGGGTGTGCACCTTGCCTCCTTCCTCCTGGAGAACTGCTAGGAGTCTGCCAATAAGTGTGGATGAACGCCATATCCACGAACCTAGAAAAACAGGTTACTCACCTGTAACAGTAGTTCTAGGAGTGGTATATGTTCAGCCACACGTACCTACCCAACCTCCCTGACTGCAGACGCACAAACCTGACTACTAGCAGGGTAAGATCTGGCATCATGGGGTGGAGCTGAGGGTTATACCACCCGGGTGGGTGTGAGGTGCCAGCTTGAAGACTTTTGGCAATCCTTAAAGGGAAAGGGAAATGCCATTGTGTGGATGAACAACATATACCACTCCTAGAACTACTGTTACAGGTGAGCAACCTGTTTTTATCTGTTTTATGGAGGAGAGCTCCCAGAAGTGGGGAAACTCCACCCTTGGCAGATGAGGCTGTGCATAATTCTGGTAAGCACACGACGACACCTATTGAAGTGTTTCTGGTCCTCACTGATACGCATGATAACCGAGTGGACGCCACATACAGAAGAGCCTTTGCCTTGAATTGAGTAGATCTCTGCACCTCCCATGCTTCTTTTATTGATCTTCCTCGAGGATATCTCTTTCACAGGTCACACCTCAGGAACTGTAGTCATCGAGCTCTAGCACCACACGGAATCCTTTTGCAAGCAGTTCACTGGGGCCACCCATGACAGTGTCCTACGTTGGCTGTTTGTATATGAACATGGGCGGCCTCTTCCCTCCTTCTTTCAGTTCTTTTCTGCCGTCAACCACTCTTGTTGGACCCTGTTACAGAAATGCCGTTGCTTATATTGTCATTTTTTTTTTTTCTTATTCCAAAAGCAGTCGCTTTTTAAAAGTGATTTTCGGCAGCATGTGTCGTCTACAGAGCCATCACCATCCAGGCTCTTTAGATATTGTGATTGCGGCGAGAAAATGTATTTGAAAGGCTCGCACAACGTCTGTGTGTGTCTTGGTTTGGACCACGACATGAAGGCATGCCTGATTTTTGTAAGGGCTTTCGTACGGCCACCTGGCAATGAAGAAATGGTGCTTTAAAAAAAAGCATCTGTTTAAAATAGTACTTGGCCTGAATGAAGGAGCTCCACCAGGGAACCCTCGTAGCCTTGCCTGCCCACTCCTTGGGATTGAAGGGATGTAAGTCCCAGGAGAAGAAATCCAGGTCTCACCAACACAAGCACAGGGACAGACAGAAATAGAAGGCAAGGACCTCTCCTGTGCATTCTAGGTTGCCCATTTGCTTATGTATGACCTCCTCTGGACCGTCTACCACTTTGGCGGCGATGCAGGCCATTGCCCAGACTGATACGGCTGGGTTGACCTTTAGTGCCTGCAGACCTATCACGGCTGGTATCTCAGTTGATGTTGGGGTCTTTGCCTCCCACATCGACATCTGCCAGTGTTCTCATCAACGCAACCACAGGTGCCAGTGTTCAGGTCGTTCTAGCATCTATTATGGACATTCTTAAATGCCTGTTGCCCCCTTCTCCATCGCCGACCTTTCAATTGATGGGTTCCACATAACAAATCCCCATGACTACACTTGCCAAGTCAACGCACCAGATACCTTCCAGGCCGTCGACTGCTTCTTCAGCTCCACCACTGCGTCTTCCAGACCTTGTCGATGAGGACCAGGGATATAATCCAGATCTTACTCTGGATGAAGAGTAGGAAGAGAGAGAGGAATTTGTGGACACTTGTGAGAGAACTACTTCCACAGTCTCTGTTGAAAGTTGAAGACTCAGTGGTTTACACCCACAGGTCTCCCCCTGAAGGCCCCTCCTTTATCACAGTGATGCAGGAACTTAAGTCTGTAATGGGGTTTTATGCAAAGGAGCAGGATATTACTAAGATGAACTTGGTAGACTTCTTAGAACTGTCTGATACTACTATATTTATTCCTCCCCCTCCTGCCAGCCCTAGAGGATGCTACCTTGGCTGCCTGGCACAGCCCTAACATTATACGTGCCATACTAAAGAAGGCAGATGAGCTGTACCAAGTCCTCTGGTAAGCCCTTTTTTTGCAGGTCCACTCAAGGCGGGTTCTGTGGTCATCAACGCAGCCCATGTTGGGTCTAAGGTTCCAAAGCACTTTAGTTCCCTTCCTCCTGACAAGGAGTCCAGGAAACTTGATGTCTTGGGCAAAAGGACTTTTGCTTCAGCTTCTCTATGGCTGAGGATTACAAATTACCAAGTACACATGGAAAAATATCAGAATACTCTTTTGGAGGAAGGCCAAGGCAGCCACCAAGGCCCTCCCAGGAGGTGCTGAATGCCCTGTTTGCTGGTGCCAGCATGGGTGAACATCTCCTGTAATCCACCTATGATAATTTCTGATGCCTCTGCCCAGGCAGCTGCCTCTGCTGTTTGTCTCAGAAGGCACTTCTGGATTAAAGTGGCTGGTTTAGCTAATGATATCCAGCAGTCCATCCTCTGTGCACCATTCAGGGGATACTAGCTGTTTGAAGCAGATGTGCAGCACATTCTCTCCAATCTACAGGCTTCAGGTAGAACCCTGGAATCAGTACAGTCCATGTATCGTACTCAGCTTAGGACTAGGCAGAGGGTGCCCTTTCGTCCAGACACTACAAGACACAGATCTGCAACTAGGCAGTAGGGCAAGGGTAGAGCAGCAACCTTTCCCCTGCCAGACTCCACCCAGGTGCCCACTAAAATGTCGTATAGGTGACACCGTGGCAGCAGCCACATCAACCGTCTCTGCCCAACTCCTCCTTACACCCCCCACCGCCACCTGTGCCTCCAGGGGTGGTGGTCGGTGGTCTCCTTTCCCTCCACCTGGAACAGTGAAGGAAGGTAACTTCATATGCTTGGGTCCTGCAGGTACTAGCACAATGCCATGGTCTGGAGCTTCTGGAACTACCTCCAGACCATCCACCAGTGCCTTTCCATTAGCCTCTAGAACACATTCCATTGCTTCTGGAGGAAATTTACACCCTGCTTCAAAAAAAGGGCAATAGAACCTGTCCCCTTGGAACAAAGGAACACAGGGTTCTATTCTCTGTACTTTTAGTTTCAAAATGGACAGGAGACCCGAGACCCATTCTAGATCTTGGGGATATGAACTTTCTCATAGACTACAAGAAGTTCAGAATAGTCACACTGCAAGGTCTGCTTCCACTGCTGCAAGCAGGGGACTTATTTGCCCCCTAGATATGCAGGATGCTTACCTGCACCTCACACAGGAAGTAACTTAAGATTTCCTGTTTCTGGGAGAACACTACCAGTTCAGAGTACTGCCGTTTGACTGGTCATCTGCACCACGGGTATTTACCAAATGTTTATCAGTGGTGTCAGCAGTCCTTCACAGGGAAGGTCTGTATGTTTTCCTGTACCTAGACGACTGGCTTCTCAAAGCTTACTCCAAGGAGCAGATTTCCTGCACCTTAGACTGTACCAGACACCTGTTCAGCGCTCTAGGGATTTACTGTCCGTGTACCAAAGTCAGTCTTTACTCCTTGCCAATGACTGTATTACATAGGGGCAGCCCTGGACACAGCCCAAGGTCTAGCCTTCTTGCCACAGGATGGGGCCAAGCAACTGATAGCACAGGCCCAGTCTACAACAACAGGTATGTCACAGCCAGGACATTCCTTAGAATTTTAGGCTTGATGGTACTGGCCATTGCCACAGTACCACTAGCAAGGTTGCACATGAGGATCCCACAGTGGACACAGAGTCCAGTGGGACCAACGCACAGACTGCCTAGAACAAAAAGTTCTAGTAACCTCTCCTGTCAGAAAAGTATTTCAGTGGTGGACGGAATCCACCCACTTGCTGAAGAGGTTCCCTTCCCAATCCCTTCCCCTCGTCACATTCTCACTGCAGATGTCTCTGGGATGGACTGGGGGGGCACATCTAGGGCCTCATTGGGCACAGTGATCATGGACGAAAGTGGAGAACACCTGCCACATAAACGTCGTAGAAATATGAGCTGTTCTGTAAGGTTTACCAGTCCCATCTCTCCCTGGATCCTCTGTTAATTCAGATGGACAACATAAGTGTGCTACACTACATCAACAAGCTAGGAGGGACTCATTTATATCCCCCTGTTCAAGGAGGCAACGAGGGTTAGGTATTGGGCTGAGGAACACGGTGTCAAACTCAGTCTAGAACCATCAGCAATGCATGTTCCAGGGACCCAGAATGTCTTAGTAGACAGACTAAGCTGGTCACAGTCCAGACCTTGGTCGAACTGTTCGACAGATGGGGTCAATGATGAATGCAGAGTCAAAATGTATCAGGTTGGACCAAGCAATTGCTAGGCAAATTTATTTTAAGCCAGCATGATAAGCAAAGCACATTAAAAAAAAAAAAAAACGAACAGAATACGACAAAAATAAACAGAAGAAAAAGAATGTATCAATATACACTTCTCTAGAAATGGCTAGAGCATAACAGCAGGTCAGTGTACTACCAACCTCTCCACTCACTATCTATCTGAGGAGATGCATAAAAACTGCTCCTTTGATCTCAGTGGGGGTCAGGTGTTATACTTGAAGCTCCGCCCACTTACTTCCAAAATCCTTAATTTTAAAACTAACCATTATTTTCACATATTAAACACAGGCCAGCTTTAATTCAGCATAAGACTATGTAGTATAGCTTTTAATATCAATAAATATGCTTTGTTTCTTTTATTGTAATGTTGTTCCTGGTAGCAGACTCCTCCCCTTGAACTGAGCAGTATATAGGACTGAGAAACAAGGCCGGCCAGCTCCTAGAAACAATGGAGAGGCCAAGTAGGAAGTTCTGCAGCCAGGTTAGGTAATGTCTTTCTGGTCACTGTTCATTGTCTATATACATTTCTTACTGCACTTTATTCAGTTTATTCAGTTCAGTAAAAAGCAACTGAGTGATGTACCAGACTTGTATTATTTATACATACGTAAAAGAGACATCAACATAAATATATAAATTGGGTTTTAACTGTTTTACCTTAAACATGCCTGGTATATCTGCACAGTACCACAGAACTTTGTCTAGCTGCTAGCTAACTGCCATCCAAAAACATAAAATCACAAATAAGTATTCTTTTTTTTGTTCAGAGTTAGAAGATGGCTGTAACTTGCAAAAACAAACCTATTCTACCTTTGGTTTTTAGTGTGCACTGGTATGTGTATATAAGAAGGGCTCCATGTATTCCAGCACTTCTCTATGCTATGCCTGCATCGAGTTGTTAAAGATTACACTGTAGAAACAGACATTCAGAACCTAAAAATGTACTTCAGTGTTATGTTTCCCATTCAGCATGAATATTCTTCACTTACGTTACTCCCTCAGAACTCAGACAATTACTTTAATATTAGAGTAAGGAAAGGACAGCATTTACATCACTGTTCCCAGCTGCATTCTCTTATGATGCATTCTGCAGCAAGAACTGACTTAGTCAGTTCACTATTATGGGTATTCCATAAAGGGGGGCATGAAGACATTTTTCTTCCTGAAACCATAAAGAATCACAGGGATAGTACAAAGAGCTTTCCCAGGTGGCCTGTCTGGGAAACTGAAAATAAAGCAAAGTCAATAGAGACAGGATAGATACAGAAGGTACTGCTGCAGCAGACTTGAAGCAGGAGAAAGAGAAGGTTCCAGAAATACAAGTGGTCTTACAGCACCCTGTGACAGTCATCCAGAATGGGACCTTTTTGCATTCCCACACAATGCAAAACTGCTGCTTTTCTGCTTGCTGGGACCAGGGCCTGGAGTTTTTCGGTGAGATGCATTGTCCCTTTCTATGTAAGGGAGGTTCCTGTATGCCTTTCCTCCCTTTCCTCTAATCCAGAGTACTAATCAAGTTTCAGATGGAGGGGGACAGCTCTGATATCACTGCCCTATTGTGGTCTTGTCAGATTTGTTTCCTCTTAGTTACTGTAACAGCTGGTGGCGGAACCTCCATTACTCCTGCCGTCATGCCAGGGTCTTCTGTCACAGGAACACTCCACCTTCATGCATGGCTCCTGAAGACATAGCCATTGCTGGATTTGGAATGTCCCAAAAGGTGGCTGATGACTTGGTGGCTGCCAGAAAGCCCTCCACCAGAGCCACTTACTTCATGAAGTGGAAGCGGTTTGCTTTGTGGGCTGCTTTTCACCAGCTGGACTCCTTTACCTGTCCAGTAAACCAAGTTCTAGAGTATTTGCTGTCCTTATCTGATGCAGGCCTGCAGTACTCTTCTATAAGCAGTGTCAGTGGCTCTTTAGGTAGCACACACTCCTCTGAGGCCGGGAGATCAGAGGGCTGTGGGTTCAATTCCCACATCTGGCACTTGGGTTAATATTCCAGTACTGACACGAGTGCAGCATGAGAGGGGTGCTGCACTTCTGAGGTGCCGTCTTTCGGATGAGATGTTAAAACCGAGGTCCCATCTGCTTGGATTGGTGGTAGTTCAGGTGGATGTTAAAAATCCCATGGCACTTATCGAAAAGAGTAGGGGAATTTCCCCGGTGTCTGGCCAAATTTCCCTCATTCACTAACAATATCACCGACAGCTTAATCTGGTTCAAGGTCAGTTGGCATTCATCTGTATCCCCCTCCCCCGGGTCGTGCCTGAAAATAGGTAGGATTTGTCTAGTGCACTTACTCGGTCAACAAAAGCTAAATTAAAATAAATAAATAAATTAAGGTGCACATGGCTGCCATGTCTGCCTTTTACGTGCCTATTGATGGTCGTACGGTTGCTCAGCTCGAGGTTTTTTGTCCAGGAACCTTTCTGACACATCCAAGAGTAAATGATTACAGGGGTTGAAGTGTTGAATGAAAAGGTATAGCTAAATAATTATTCATAAAAAATACTGTGCCTGCAATGTTTGATTTTCCATGCGTCCCAATACCCTTTTATGAAGTGCCAGTAATCTGTCAGAGATCAGCTGTTCGAGTAACAGCTTTCTCTCGAATGGCAGTGTGAGCTGCTTTGGGAGAACGGCTGATCCACTGACTTACACGACTGTGTGCACACTGCCTGGATGCCTGTAAGAAAGCACAGCTGCATCACTCTCCAGCGCATGAAGCCCGAGTCAGAATACTGTAACTGATGTCACTGAGATGCTGACTTCAGAGTGCTTCTTGTTCATTTCTTTTTTATTTTTATTTTTTTCCCTCCGTCACTGAAACTCTGGCTTTAAAGTGCTTATTGTTTGTTTTTTTTGTTTGTTTTTTTTTCCCCCTCCGATCCCAGCCTGTGTAAAAACTGTGCTTGAAATACAGCTCTCCAGTATACCGCATGACATAAAGAAAAAAAACACACAGGGCACAAGGTACAGCCTAATATTTTACTGTCAATTGGATGAAAACCCAAACTTCTACACACCCCATTTCACCAACAATCTGCTATTTAAGAATGCTGGTTCAGAATCAGAATGCATCAGTCCAGTCATTCAGCAGTGCTAGAGAATGGAAGGCTGATAGAAAGAATATGCAACATGACTATCGGGTTGTACATGACAGTGTAACAGAGATTAATGTAAGACTGCCGGAATGCTGACAGCCAATCAGAATGGAACGTTTCTAAGAACCTTTTTTATAATTGTCATTACTGTTTGTTTATACACCTTTACCAGCAGCATGCCAACATTGTCAAGAGACCAGTGGTCAGACAACACTGAAAGAAGAAAGGTGGGTGCAGGCAGTGAATTTTCGTCATCCAGCTTTCCAGAGTGATGTAGGACATTAGATGTTTTACGATGACAGTTTTTTATACATGTGTTTACTGCAAGGAGAGAAACAGATACTCTGGGCGTGTTTCAGAATTTTGCTTACATATGACCGGGGGACTGCGAGGACATACGAACATATGAAGAAGCCAGCAGAGGAAGGCCATTTAGTCAATCATGGGCTAATGTCCCTGCCCCCACTACCCATGATCCTTACATTCCCCCATGCCTGTCCCAGCCTTTCTTAAAGCAGCCCACTGTCTTCAACGAGATCACCTCTTCTGGCAGCGCATTTCAAGTGTCCACCACCCTCTCTGTGAAGAAGTTTCCTGACCTCCATCTTACACTTCCCACCCTCCTGCTTAAGACTGTGCCACCTCATGTTATGGTTGCCATTTAACTTGAAAGAGAGACTCCTTATCAACTTTATTTATCCCTTTCAAGTACTTGAAGGACGAAGGTGACTGGAGAATGTTTGATATTTGGAATATTTATGTGCCCAGGGTTCTATGCCGATTGAGAGCTTTGGGCTGTGCCACTACCCCAGTAGGGGTGCTCATTACCCATCTGTATTAACTCCCCATTGACAACGTTGGAGCTAACAGCAAAGAAAATTACGGTAAGTATGATGGAATTTCTCTTACAAACTGAACCATGCCCTAAATATTACCTTTATGATGGGCACCCAGCACAAGCTGGCCTGTCTTTTGGGCACTGATCTCATTGACCCTGAGGTGGAACGACATGTCGCCCATGCAGAGATGTCTGACACCACCCAAGACTCTGACGTCTTCCCTGAAGAACCTGAAACAGAAGCCTAAGAAAAACCAGTTTGTATTGAAGCACAGGTTCTGGATGGTCACTCGAACAAATCATTCCTTTTCTAGAGCAGGGCATGTGGTTTGTGCCTTGGACCTCCGGGATGCGGTTCCTCCACGTTCCCATCCGTCCATCCCACAGCCGGTACGTCCGATTCTGTGCTGAAGTGGTACTGTACCAGTTCTAGGAACGTGGATATGATTTAGCCACACTTTCTGGCAGTTGCCTTTCCCTTTAATTCTGGCTGGAACGTTTTCCAGCTGGCTCCTCCCACCCACCTGGGTGGTAACTCCTTCAGCTCTGCCCAATGATGTCAGATCTTCCTTTCCGCTTAGAAGCAGGTTCCCTCCTTAACCACTCTCGTGCTGAGTAGGCCCTTACAACTTAAATCTTTGGATTTTCTTCCAAAACGTTTCAAAACTTTTGTCTTCAACTCGATCGTTGGTCACAACCTAGATGGACGACAAGTCCGTTCCCTGGTTCCACTGGTGCCCTTGCGGACAGAAGAGGTCCCGAATGGATTCGCACACCGCATGCATCTGTTGCCTGAGGCACGAGCACAATCCCCAGGCCTCTGACATTTACTGAACTTTCCATTCTAACATTCTGGAGGATTGTCTAGCCTGATTCAAGATAGGCCGACTAAGTTAATGGAACCCTGTGGTGAAGTCCAAGGATGCCTGTTCAGTGGTCTCCGGGGCTGCAGGGTACACCAACCAGCTTGCAGCATTTGAGGAGGCGGCACCTCCTTTGCTTCTGCCTTTGTGACGCTTCAGCTGGGCACCTCTTTTACGGGATCCTTCACAGAATTGTGCCAGGCTCTGCTGACCCTTCGTCAGGCCTCCCCCCGCCCCCCAGCACAAATCTAAGTAGAAGAAAGAGAACAAAAAAAAAAAAGGTCTTACAGTTGATCGTGGGATTGGGAGTGCTCTCGGTCGAGAGCTTTGGATTGCTGCGCTTCTCTGGATCTGACTTCGGTTGAATTCTCAGCCCAGGCTTCCGGCTCAACGGTAACCCCGATGGGCCAGTTGGCCGAGACACTGGTTGATCTTTCAGCTGGGATTTTTCTCGAGCTGGTCCACCAGTTGTCGACTGAAGAGGCCAACACTTCTTTATCCAGGACTCTGGTCCTGACTCAGACCATTGGAGGGACAGATCAGTCCACTGACCTGCTGCCTCTGGTCTCCGTCCAAGACCCGGAGGAGCCTTGGCACTTGCTGACTCCCTCCAAGCCGTGCTGCAGATCCCCCCAGTGGTCACGGTCTCAGTCTTATTCATGGGGGTCAAGTGGTTCCTGCAGATGGCGTTCCCGACGCTCTGGGAAGCAGCACCACCACTACTCTTCATCCTCGGGTGAAGAGAGACTTTGGTGCAAATTGTGTCTGTGCTGCGAGGATCTCGTGGCAGCAGCTGGAGCTTACCGGCATGAAGTCAGCTCTGGCTCCTATGCCGGCCATCACCTGACTTTTGCCTGACAGGCTGACACCTTCTCCACCTCAGGAGTCTCCTAAGATGGTCCCAGCTCAGCTGCCCCTGGCATCTGCACCAGTTTCCCTGTGGAGCCAACCCCTGCAGAGCCAAAAACCGGCACGCTGTCCGGGGGGGGGCTTCCCCATCGACTTTCGGTCACTGCGCCACTATTGATGTCCACAAGGGTCACCGGGGCTCTGTCACTGCCCGTCTTTTATGACCCCTCTGAGTTGGAGGGTTTGTTCTTGCACTTCCGTCTGGTCGACGTGGATTCGGTGGGGATATCTCGATGGACAAAGGTCCCAAGGCATAAATTAGTGTCTGAGACTTGATTAATGGCTTTGCTAATCAAAGTGAAAAATGATTAGCAATTGGCTGAAGTTGATTAGCAATTACCAAAAATTACTATTTTTGCTCAGAACTCCATAAAATGTACTTATCCTGCTCTATATTGATAAAATGCACATTTACACAAGTTTCTGAGACTGATACCGTTATTTTTATTTTTATTTAGCTTTTGTTGACCGGGTAAGTGCACTAGACAAATCCTGCCTATTTTCAGGCACGACCCGGGGGAGGGGGATACAGATGAATGCCAACTGACCTTGAACCAGATTAAGCTGTTGGTGGTATTTTTAGTGAATGAGGGAAATTTGGCCAGGACACCGGGGAAATTCCCCTACTCTTTTCGATAAGTGCCATGGGATCTTTAACATCCACCTGAACTACCACCAATCCAGGCAGATGGGACCTCGGTTTAACGTCTCATCCGAAAGACGGCACCTCAGAAGTGCAGCACCCCTCTCATGCTGCACTACAGTGTCAGTACTGGGATATTAACCCAAGTGCCAGATGTGGGAACTGAACCCACAGCCCTCTGATCTCCCGGCCTCAGAGGCGAGTGTGCTACCTGCTGAGCCACTGACACTGTTATTTAACCATTTCTAGAGAAATACAGCAATTGTGCAGCAGCACACGTACATTTTAAGAGCCGAGGATAGGATGTCTGCCAAAGCAGACGTGAATTCATGAGCGGGAGTCATGACAAATTAAACATAATGAATCCCTGCCCCAGCATAAAAACTCTGGCACCTGAGACTGTGATTGACCACACAGTTACCAACAAGGATTGGGTGCGCTATGTTTTGCTACTCTTCTCCACCAGGAATGTAGCTGGTAATTCTGGCCTGTTTTGGGGGTGAGGGACTTGGGGGTGGTCCACCATCCTCAGCTGCCAAATCACCAGGACGTCTTGGTTTAGCCCTACTTTTTAATGTGAATCTGTGTTTCTACAGTATCCACTGCCATACTTGCCCTCCAGTCAGTTTTTACCTTGTTCATAGTTGAAAAACACCTTTCTACAATTGCATTAGACACAGGAAATACTCTCAACACGTTGACGAGCTTCAGCAGATTTGGATAAGAATTTTGGAAATCACATGCCAGCTTTGACCAGATAGCAGAGGCAGAAAGATTGAAATTGGTTTGAGCAAAAATCTTAAAACTCTTGTCATTCTGCAAGTAGCAGAGTACTGTCACAGGCTGCAAAAGTCCTGAAAAGTGGTCAACTACTGCAGTAATGTCACTGGTACTATACAGCTCCATCCAGTTCCTCTCTGTCTGCAGCTGCTGGCCAAAGTCTGGTATCTAACACTTTTTCACATTTATAGAAATTACCTTCATCAGTCAAACTGAACCATTGTTCACAACAGTTCTCAATGTTAATAATGTATTTCTTAGCTTGCTGTTTAAAAGGTTTAACAACTTGGCCACTAAAATGTGTTAATTTAACACCCTTGTATGTGACTTGAGCACATGCTTCTGAAAGAACATCAGACCCATTTTTGAAGAGAATGTCAAGTTCACTGCCACCTATGGGACCACTCCACTTAGCATGATCGAGTGTTTCTCAAAGTTTCAACAGAGCTAAGTAGCTTTGGCATTTCAACTGCTTCTTTAAGTGCTAATGAGAACTTGGCAAGTGGCTGAAGCAGCTGTTCAAAATACAAAAGGTGTGCCACCATATGGAATTGAGTCATAGTTTGCAACACTCCCTTGGCTTTGGCCTGGTCATGATTTGGGTCTGCGGCCATAGATTCTAAATGGGCACGAATTACGGGGAATGATTTGGTAACAGCATGGCTGGCAAGAAGTTTGTTTAACCCAACGTGTGTCATGGGCCTTTTTGGGCTTTTCAACTGACATCTCCATGGCCTGGGCAAGGCACTGTAACTCTCTGAGTCTCTTAGGACTTTTCTGATAGAGATAAAACAGTTCAGTCAGAAAGTTTGAAACTGAAATAGATGTTATCCAAAGCATCTTTTATGGCCAGTTCTAATCTGTGTGAGAAACAGTGAACACCAACTAACCACTGTATGTCTTCCCTTAAAAGAGCAGCAAGACCCCGTCTTACACCCACATTGACAGGTGCCCTATCAGCCCCCCAAACCCAACCATGTTTTTTATATTAAGCCCAGACTGTGTAAAAAGATGTCTAAAAGGAGATTTTTCAATCCCTCACTTGTGCCATCTAATACAGCTTTCATTAATAAAAATGTAGTCTCCACTTGACCATTGATGGGATTTACATAAATTACGTAAACCAGTTCCTTTTCAGTTACACCACTGTCAGTACTATCGTCCATAAGCATTGAAAAATAATTTGCATTTTTGACAGTTGCCAGCAGGTTTTGTTCTAGGTGCTTGCCAGTACACATTGTGAGTTCTTTCCCACTAACAGCGTTAATGTATTTATTGCCCAAATGAACTCCATGGTGCTTCTCTTGTTCTGCTATTGCTTCAGACTTAATAGGCATGTCCTCTTTGGCCATCATATACAGAATCTCCATCAACCTGCTTAGAATCATTCTGTGCAGTTCCTCTGCATTACTGAAAGCTGTCCCAGCAAATAAATATGTTTTAAGTCTCGCTCCTAACCCTCTCCCCCCCCATTTTAAACTTACCAATTGTGGTATGGCGATATATATCAAGTGGTGACCTTGTACTGCTCTGTCAGAAGATGTTTCTGGATGGTGCCACCTTTTAGCTGGAGCCTGTAATCCCTGCAATTAATGCCTCACTGAAGTTCCTCAATCCACATAGCTCATCTCTGTACTCACAGCACAGTTTACAACTAACATGCACTGCACAGTCTCCCTCACTGCTAATCCGTACCCATTTTTTTCTGGATCATATTTTTGGCGCCATCTCTCTGCAGTTGCTAATTTAACTCCAGCCATGTCTGACTGCAATTATTAAAAAGTTTGATGTTTGCAAAACAAGATTCTGTCAAGTTGTGCACTTAAAAATTAACACATCAAGTTACTGAATCTGGTTAACTCTCGGGAGATAATGGCAGCTGCAGATTTGCTGTGACCATTGAGCCTCCTTCCCAGTAATGTCCCCTTCTCTGTCATAGGCAGGGCACACACTTAGTTTCAGAGCTGTGACAGAACACTTCCCCAAAGTTAACTGCTGCAGCAAAGCTCCAGCTGGCAGCAGGGCTAGTGTCTTAATTTGTAATGTCCCTTTGGGTCCGATAGGCAGGGCACACAAGAGTTGCAACTTCTCCAGTACAACAGAGCCAAGCAAGTGTATTTTTGTTTTTGTCCCCTTCATGTCTGCCAAAGCAGGGCACATAGTCCTCAGATTCTCTCTGGAAAAACCAGGGCACAATTCTTATTTGTTTTCTGTTCCCAAATAGTTTGCAAGAGCACAATAAAGTTTAATATTTTACCCCATCAGATCAGTCACTGGCATTCGATTGGGCTGGGCACAGAATAAAGATATTTACACCTGTTCATTCTCTGTCATGCCCTTTTGACATCAAGAGAGTGAAGCCTCCTTTCCGGATAACTGGAGTTCTCTGTTAAAAAAAAAAAAAAGTGGACTGTTTTAAGTGGAAATCAGATATCACTTTGGGAAGGAATTTTCTATTGGTCCTGAGGACCACTTTATCTCTGTAGAAAGAGATGGAGTCCACATCTGTGCACAAGGCTTGTAATTCGATGATCCTTCTAGCTGAAGTAATAGCAACCAGAAACACTGTTTTCCAAGTGATATACTTCAAATCTGCAGTTGCCATGGGCTTGAATGGCGCATCCATGAACTTAGCAATGCAGATATTCAGATTCCAGGCCGGGACCGGTTCCCTCAGGGGAGGTACAGAAGGTTGAGGCCTTTGAAGTATTTCCTGAAGACTGGATGAGAGGCCATGGATCTCTCTTTACCAACTGAAAGGTAAGCTGAGACTGAAGCCAAGTGGACCTTGAGGGTCGAAGGCTTCAGACCTAAGGAATGTAGGTGTGTCAGGTAATCCAGGAGAATAGCCAAGTCAGCCGTGGAGGGGTCAGTACCATACCTGCACACCATATGGAAAACCTCTTCCACTTAGAAGAATATGTTTTCTTAGTGGAAGGTTTCCTGGAACCCCTAAGCACTGTCAGCACCTGTTCTGACAGTTTAAGGTTAGCAGATTCTAAGTCCTCAAGAGCCAGGCCTTGAACTTCAGTGATTTGAGATTGGGGGTACAGGATCCTGCGCCGAGAGGAGGTCAGCAGGTTGTGCCCCCTGGGCAAGTGAATTGGGGAAACTACTGACAGAGTCCGTAGAAGTGAGTACCAGTGCTGTCTCGCCCAATCTGGTGCCACCAATATCATTGTTGCTGTTTGGGACCTCAGTTTCCGCAGGGTCCTGAATATCACTGGAAAAGGAGGGAAGGCATACAGAAACTTCCCTGTCCAGTCCAGGGCCATCTCATCTAGGGGAAGTGTGCCCCTGAGAGGGGGCCTGCAACAGTACATTGGTAACTGGTGATTTTCTACAGAGGCAAAAAGATCCACCTCTGGAGTGCCCCACCTCCTGAAGATTGTACTGAGTATCTGGGGATTCGGGCACCACTCGTAGTGGTCCTAACTTATCCTGCTGAGAGAATCTGCCAGTACATTTTCCTTCTCTGGAAGGTGTATAGCTGATAAGGATACTTTCATGGAGTATTACAAGGACCACAGCCTCATTGCTTCTGTGCACAGTGTGGCTGACCTGGTTCCTCCCCTTTTGTTGATGTAGTACATGGTTGTGGTGTTGTCTGTTCTGACTTGCACCACCTGTTTTGAAGATGTGGGACGAGTGCCTGTAGAACTAAGTAAACTGCCCTGAGCTCCAGCAGATTTATGTGCAACAGGGGCTCTTGGGGAGACAATGTGCCACTTGCTGTGTGGTCCAACGTGTGTGCTCCCCAACCTAAAAGTGAGGCATCTATTGTGAGAATTAAGGAAGATTGTTCCTCTATGAAAGGTACACCTACCCGGAGGTTGTGCTCATCCAGCCACCACTGCAGTGCCTGTACAAGGCTGTAGGTTACTGGGACCAGTTTGGACAGCAGGTCTGTCCTTTGAGACCAGTACTGTCTTAGGTGAAACTGGATGTCTCTCATTTGAAATCTGGAACCTAGCACTACTGTGGTGGCAGCTGCCATGTGACCCAGCATACTGAGGAATTCTCTGGCTGGTTTGGGTTTTCCTGGTACAAATGAGTTTGCAGTCTGCAGAATGTTGTTTACCCTGCCCTCTGGCAGAAATGCTCTGCCTAGGCTGGTATCCAGTTCTGCTCCAGTGAACTCCAGTACTTGGACTGGTATTTGCTGAGTCTTCTGCTCGTTTACTCTGCCTACCTAATAAGGACGTCACGGAGAGCTCTCCTTGAACTGTCTTCAGAATAAATTATCTATGTAGATAAACACCCATTTTAAGTTTAATTTTAAATTGCTGCCTTAAAAGTTTAGTTTTTTGGTAATTGTAGTAGTTTTTTGGGTTGTTTGCGGTTCCCTCATTGTTCTTTGGAACCGAGGGTTCCATATCTTTTGGTGAAGTTTACCTCCATTTTATTACCTAAAGTTTGTGTTTGCAGTCGGTTCCTTTGACCGCTGTATTTTTATTTAAATTTAAAGTAATTTTTGGTTCCTTTTCTTTTAGGGAACTGATTAGCACTTGGTTCCAGGAACCGTTGGCGGTTGTTTAAAACCTCTGGTTCCGAGGTATTATTAAACATTTGTGATTGCTTTTTACTGTCTTGCTCAATGTCAAAAGTCCATTTAGACCAGCCTAAAAAACACACAGGACCCACTGGTTTTAAATATTGTGAGTCTTGTGGGCAGATTATAGCAAAATCAGATAAACATTCCCTGTGTATTTCCTGTTTGGGTACCAGCCATATTTTTGCTAATTGTGAGATTTGCAAGACTTTTAGTCCTAAAACTTTAAGAAAAAGGGCTAAAAAGTTAGAGGAGATTACTTCTGCTTCTGCTACTGATAGTAGTGCATCTACCTCTATTCCTAAAAAGGATGGAGGTAAAGCTAAGGACACTGACAAGAGCTCGGAGGAATCCGAGCAAGGTAAGTCGAAAAGGGCTGTGGAGACAGTTGCCGAGTCTGTCCCACTGAAGAAAAAAAATGCAAAGACCCTGTACCAGTTGTTATAGAAAGTGTTTAAATGCGAGGATCTGTTCTTTCCTTTCTTCTCTGTCTGGTTGCGCAACCAAATTTTCCTGTGAGAACTAGGATTTGATCACCTGACAGTCTTGCAATTATTTGCCTCTCACTATCTCTTTCTCCCTTGTATATCTGCTGATATAAAAATATATGCAAATCACTGTATGGAAATATAACTGATATTGGGATCCCTTTGTTTAGAAATTATGTAGTGTTACTGTTGAAATATATATAATTATAGTTTGAGATGATTGCAAAAAGCAATTGAACTCAAGGGGTTAACCTGAAATGCAATATGTAAGACTTTTGCAGAGGCTGTGGAGAAGGGGCCTCAGTTCTGGGACTTTGTGTTCTAGCTGCACCTGCCTGAACTATGTAGAACATTTTAGAAAAAAACAGGATGCTTGTTAAGAAGGGGGGTTGCAAGAACTTATAAATACAAAGCTGCAATGTTTTGCAAGAGCCCCAGAGATTGAAGGAAAACTCAGATGGATCTTCTCTGTTTGTTCTGCCTTTATAAATAGTTATTCTGAGCAAGTTTTTATTGTTATTCATATAAAACTCTTATTGCGAATGTTACAACTGCTTCTGGTTTTTCCTATGCTTCCTGACCTGTGCCTTGACACCATCCTCTGCCCTACCTTGGAGCTTTGGCAGTGCCCCGCTTCCTGTCCTGCGCCCTCTGCCCAGATGGCCCACAAGTATGCAGTACCTACCAGTTCCCTGTTGGGATTCACAGACCATCCCTTGGCTGAGGGGCTGGTGGCAGATCTGTGTTCAGGTGCTCGGGCAACACTGAGGCTGTTGACAAGCCACCCAATAGAGTCCAAGAAGTTGGACCATGCAGCTCAAAAGGTCTACGGTGCCTCATCGCTTGGTCTCTGCCAGGCGAGCGCGGACCTCCTTATGGCCCACTTTTCCTGTGCCCTGCTGGGCACCTTGGATGAGGTGCTTCCTCATCTGCCGATGGACCTCCAGACCATGGTCAGATAGGTCTGGGACCAGGGCCGGGCTGTAGCTAAGCAACAGCTCCAGACAGCCATGGACATTGGGGACTCCTGTGCCGGCTCCATGGTGGCTGCAGTGGCTTTGTACCACAGGGCTTGGCTGAGAATCTTGACCTTCATGGCAGACACGCTGCACAAGCTGGTGGATGTCCCTTTTCTGGGCACTGACTTGTTCGAGCCCGGGGTCGAGGGCCAACTCACCCGCATCAAGAAGTCCAATGCCACCTTGGACTCCGTGACATTTGCCCAATGGGACCCCAAGGGGTCTAAGCAGCAGTAGAAAAGGAAGCTGTTTTGGTCCCCCTTTACTCCTGCGGCCAAACCAGCCCAGCCCTGGTGGCCTCGGTTGAAGTCTGTTGCCTTGGTCGTCTGTATGCCTGGTGGGAGAGGCTCCGGTGGCGCCTCAGCCGGACCCTCCTCCATGCCTGCCCACTGACAGGATGAGGGGTGCCTCCCTCACGCCAGTCCACACCTATCTGGGTCCTCCCGGGGGGGGGGCGGCTCCGCCACTTCCTTTCTGCCTGGTCCGCTGTCACCACGGGCAGGTGGGTCCTCGAGGTTGTAGGTCGGGGTCTGCCTCTGGAATTCGAGCATTACCCTCCTTGCCGAGCCTGCATCCCACGGGAAAACTTTGTATCCGCAGACATCTTGTCAGCTCTTCGGGATGACATTGGCCAGCTCCTCTGCAAGGAGGTCTTGGCTCCTGTCACGGATCCTCCAGAACACCCAGGGTTTGTTTCCAGGTACTTCCTGGTGCCAAAATGGATGGGGGGCTGGCGCCCCATTCTAGATCTGCATGACCTGAACAAATTCCTCAAGTCACGCACCTTCAGGATGGTAACTCTGTCACAGACCGTACCATCTCTGGAGCAGAACATGTGGTTGTGCTCCCTGGATCTTCTGGACGCATTCTTTCTGCGCAGAGGAAGCTCAATACGAGTTGCAGACCATGCCATTTGGCCGGTCTTTGGCCCCCTGGGTCTTCACCAAGTGCATTGCACTGGTGGCAGCTTAACTGAGGCGCCGAGGGGTGCGGAGTACATCTCTACCTGGATGACTGGCTGATCACAGCTCCCTCTTGACTGAAGGTGGAGCACTCCAGGGACCTGGCCCCCCAGACTTGTGTCTCGATTGGCCTCCTGGTCAACAAGGCCAAGTTGGAACTTATCCCTTCGCAGGTGATCAACTTCATCAGGGTGGAGCTTGACTCTTGCAGAGCCCGAGCCTGGCTCAGGCGGACAGGGCGGAGGCTCTCTCCTTCTTTGCCCGATCATTTTGGGTTGGGCAATTACACCCTGCCCAGGACTTCCTGCACCTGCTGGGTTACCTGGCAGCCTGCACCAGCGTGGTCCATTGGGCCTGCTGGAGAGTGCACTCCCTGCAGTGGGAGCTGGCCAGCCAGTGGTCTCCGTGCAAGGGTCAGTTTGATCAGCCGGTCACTGTGACCCAGCAGATCTGGGATGCCCTCCAGTTGTGGTTAGTCCCAGAGCATCTGCAGGAAGGACTCTCGTTTATCCGCCCAGAGTCGAAGGTCGTCCTGACGACTGATGACTGTCTCATGGGCTGGGTTGCCCACTTCGGGGAACACAGAGTCCATGGGCTCTGGACCGCTGAGGAGTTCCTATGTCACATCAACTTGCTGGAGGTACGAGCAGTTCAGCTGGCGCTGACTGCATTCATGGTTAGGGGGTCTCAGTCCAGGCGGACAACACCACGACTATGTAGTACCTCAACAAACGGGGCAAGATGCACTCCCTGCCACTGTGCAGGGAAGCTCTCCGCATGTGAACCTCATGTGCAGCCCGGAGGCCGATCTGCTAGCCATCCATGTGGCAGGGGTCTCCAACCAGCTGGTCGATGCCCTCAGCCAGATGGGCAAGGCATCTCGCACTTGGTCTCTCCACCCAGAGATAGTTCTCAGTCTGTTCTTCCAGTGGGGCACCCTCAGGTGGGCCTTTTCACCTCCAGGGAGGACGGAAAGCTGAAGCTGTTTTTTGCCTGCCCCCCTCAGCAGGGAACACTGCTGAGGGGGATGCCTTCTCGAGGCCCTAGATCCCAGGCCTGTTCTGTGCCTTCCCTTGATCCACAGAGTGCTTCTCAAGGCCATGAGGGGCAAGGCACAGGTGATCCTGGTGGCTTCGGACTGGCCACGCCAGTTCTGGTACCCCGATCTCCTCCGTCTCAGCAGTAGGCTCCCGAGGCGTCTTCCACTCCGCCCGGACCTGCTCTCCTTCAATCAGGGGAAGGCTCTCTACCCAAACCTTTGATCCCTGCACCTGACAGCCTGGTGTTTGAGCTGCTGGAGTTCCAGGCTATGGGTCTCTCTGAAGATGTCCTCACTGTTGTGAAGGCATCTAGGAAGGCGTCAACCTGGAAATGCTATGCCTTCAAGTGGAAGAGGTTCTCCATTTGGTATCAGGGCAAGGGGTTTGGACCCTTTGTCCTGTCCAGTGGCTAGCATTCTTGACCACCTGTGGTCCCTCTCTGTCAGGCCTTCAGTCTACGACCCTTAAGGTGCACCTGGCAGCCATTTCTGCTTACTGGGCACGGGCCAGTCTGCAGTCGGTGGTGCAGGAGAAGGTGGTCTGGTGCTTTTTCAAGTGCCTTGACCACATTTCCTCTCAGGTGGGTGAACCACCACCACCACCTTTGGATTTGCTGCTGGTTTTTGCAAAACTTATGGGCAAGCCATTTGAACCTATGCACAGGTGTGAAATGTCTCACCTGTTGTGGAAGACCGCCTTCTTGGTGGTTATCACGTCTGTCAGAAGGATTGGTGAACTCCAGGCGCTCTCAGTGGAGTCTCCTTACATGGCCTTCCACAGGGATAAGGTTGTCCTGCGTTCCAACCCGAAGTTCCTCCCCAAAGGTTGTGTCAGATTTTTACCTTAACCAGGTGATTAATCTGCCGGTTTACCAGCCACACTGGACCTGCGGTGAGTGCTCACATACTACAAGGAGCGCATGGCTGGAGTTCGGGGAGAGGTTCGCCAGCTGCTTGTCACCTATGCTGAAGCTGCACCTGGCAGACCTGCAGCTAAGAGGACGATTGGCAGGTGGATAATCTCCTGCATTGATCGCTGCTATCGGTTGGTGGGTAGGGAGCCTCCGTTTGGGCTTAGGGCTCATTCCGCCCACCATACCGATGCGTCGGTGGCTGCTTCCAGGGATGTCCCTATTCAGGAGATCTGCAAAGCTGACTCCTGGAGGTCAACACACACCTTCATTTCCCATTACCATGACCTTGAGTCACGCCGGGGTGCTGCTTTTGGGACCTCAGTTCTTCAGTCTCTGTTCTGTTACTAGGGGGTAAGCGCCTTGCCTCCCTCCTCCCAGAGAACTGCTAGGAGTCTGCAAGAAATTGTTGATAGAACATCATATCCACGTCCTTAGAAAAACAGGTGCTAGGGACATGGATATGTTGTTTTATCCACACTTACTGGCAGGTTCCTTGCCGCTTTAAATCTTGCTGGAAGGTCTTCAAGCTGGCTCCTCCTACCCACCCAGGTGGTAAAACTCTTGGCTCTGCCCCATGACGCCAGATCTTCCTTACTGCTTGGAAGCTCAGGTTCCCTCCTTAGCGCTCTGCGTTTTAGGCCTGGATCCTAACTCGTCCGTTAAACTGAAACTCGTACTTAAATTTTCTAGACTTAGGTTTTATTTCTTCCTTCGCAGCTGCGATGGACAAATCGACTCCCAGATTTCGTCGGTGCCCTTGTGGGCAGATGATGTCTCGGACCGATCTGCACTCCACGTGTGTTTACTGCCTTGGGCTTGATCACGATTCGCAGGCCTGTGAATTGTGCAAGTCCTTCTCGGTCAATGTTCTTGAAGACCGTGCTGCCAGACTTCAACTTGGGCACCCCAAGAGACATTCCTCCTGTAAAGTCGAAGGAGGCCCGTTGGGCGGTGTCCGGCGGCGGGTTTGGCTGAGCAACTTGAGCAAATGATCACCCTCAAGGAGGAGGTGGCACAGGCCACATCTTCTTCCTCGGTCGTGGCATTTATCCCGCTCTCCTTGGGCTCCTCCCACTCGGCTTCTTTCAAGGAGCTTTGTCAGTCCCTCCCTACTAAGGGAGAGGGGCCATCGGGACACTCCTCTTGAGGAGGGTAAGTCCCACCATCGACGTTCGTGGGAGCGGGAGAGGTCCCCTTCCCCGGATAGTCGACACTCTACTTCTGTCGAGGTTGCGGCTAAGGCCGATGGCTTCACGGTGTCCTCGTCGGGTCAGCTGGACGAGACACCTGTCGATGCAGTCGAGATTTTTCTCGACCTGTCGGACGGGTTGTCGACTGGAAAAGCAGACAACCCTTCTTCACCGGTTCCCCCAGTGGAAACCGAGGACTTGCCTGTGCCTCCTGTGCTGGAGTCCCCAGTTAAGGTTCCTGAGCCAGGGGAGGAACGGGTTTCCCCCACTCCCTCCCAGACCCACCCTCGGAAACACCGTGGGTCTCAGTCTTGGACCTTCTCTCGGTCCAGCCAATCCCGCCGACATCGGCGGTCTCGGTCTTGGCACAGAGGGGAGCAGCGGCGCCGCTCATACTCGTCATCGTCTTCCTCGGATAGGCTCTGGCACAAGTTGCATTGACGCTATGAGGATCTGATGTGGCAGCAGCTCTTTTTGACCGGGAGCAAGCAGACTCTGTTGCCTTCCCTGGCCATTAAGTGGCTGTCACCTGAGCGGCCGAAACAACCCCTCGTGGTCATCGAGCTGAAAGCTGGCACCGGTTGTTGTTAAAACCAAGTGTACCACCCATTGTGGTGGAACCCCCGCCTCCACAACCAAAAACTGGGGCTCCGACCAAGGATTCTCGGTCGGGTCATGGGTTGCCCCATCGGTTGTCAGTCACCTTCACTCCCGATCATCCTTGGCAGGTGGAGGGTGGCTGAGGCCCTTGGCAGCTGTTTGCATACTCCTCTGAGTCTGACGATGACTCTTCCCTGTTCTCCAGGCCTCTCGACCTGGAGTTCTGTGGGGGACAGTCGGTGGACGAGAGCCCATCCTCGTTCATGGGTTTGCTTCAGCTCATCTCAGAATCTACTGGGATGAAGTTCGAACCTGTGTCAAAGCGGGCCTAGTATGCCCTCATGGAGATACTGGACCGACGGGATTCTCCTATGGAGTCCTTTCCTGTGGCCAAAGCCATTGTTGGTCCGGCCCTGGAGCTATGGCAGCAGCCGGCTTCTTGTCCAGCTCCCTCGGCCAGGATGGCCAGGAAGTATGCCGTTCCCACCGGCTCTCTCTCTGGATTCTCTGAGCACCCCTCTGCGGAGGGGTTGGTGACCGACAGTGTTTTCCGGCACTCCGGAAACACTTGCGACGTGGACAAGCCACCCGAGAAAGAGTCCAAGAAACTGGACTACTCCGGGCGTAAAGTCTACGCTGCATCCTCCTTAGGCCTTCGTTAGGCCAGTTTGGCAGTACTGATGGCACACTTTTCCCATGCCCTTTTGGGCTCCCTGGATGAGGTGATTCCTCATCTCCCAGCTGACCTCCAGACTACGGTCAAGCAGGTGCGGGATCAGGGAAGGGCGGTGGCAAAGAAACAGCTCCAAACTGCTCTTGACATTGGAGACTCTTGTGCCCGGTCAGTAGCGGCCGCATTGGCTGCGGATCTCCACCTTCACGGCAGATACCCAGCACAAGCTGGCAGACGTTCCCTTCCTGAGTACCGACTTGTTCGGTTCCAGAGTGGAGGATCACTTACAGAGGATCGAGAAGTCCAGTGCCACCTTGGACTCTGTCACGTCTGTCCAGAAGGACAAAGGCCACCAGCAGCAGTGTAAGCCCTTTCGGCTTTCTGCCTCTGCGGCACGTCCGGCCCAGCAACACCAGCATCAGGGCTGCAGGCTCGCACTTGGCACCCCAAAGCCAAGCGTGCAGCTTCCTCCAGCAGGAAGCCGGGAGGAAAAGGCCCAGGAGGTCCCTCGGCCGGTCTTGCCTCCAAGCCTGCCCAGTGACGGGTTGAGGGGTGTCGCCCCCAGCCTCGTCACTCCCCCCTGGGTTCTGCCCGTGGGGGGACGGCTCCGCCACTTTTTTTCCGCCTGGTCCACTATCACCGCGGACTGCTGGGTGCTGGAAGTGGTAGGGAAAGGTCTGCCTCTGGAATTCGAGCAGGCCCCACCCTATCGAGCTGTCACCCCACGGGGGGGGGCTGTGGGGTCTGCAGCCTCTCTGTTGGCTCGTTGAGCCAACATTGCTCTGCTCCTCCAAAAGGAGGTGATCAGGAAGGTAGCAGATCCTCCACCAGACCCAGGGTTTGTGTCCAGGTATTTCCTGGTCCTGAAACGGACGGGGGGCTGGCGCCCCATTCTAGACCTACACGACCTGAACAAGTTCCTAAGGTCCCGAACCTTCAGGATGGTCACTCTGGCACAGATCATTCCATCCTTGGAACGAGGCATGTGGTTCTGTTCTGTGGACCTCAAGGATGTGTTTTTTTCATGTCCCAATCCATCCGTCTCACCAGCGATTCCTTCACTTCAGAGCGGAGGGGTCCCTTTACGAGTTCCGGGCCATGCCCTTCGGCCTCTCTCCAGCTCCCAGGGTCCTAACCAAATGCATGGCAGTTGTGACAGCATTCCTGCGGCACTGATGGGTCCGGGTGTACCCTTACCTGAACGACTGGCTGATTGCAGCCCCCTCCAGGCTGGAGGTGGAGTGGTTCAGAGATCTGGCTCTCTAGGTCTGCTCTCAGATTTGCCTCGTTGTCAACGAAGCCAAATCGGAACTTGTGCCTACGCAGGTGATTAAATTAATCAGGGCAGAGCTCGAGACTCCTCGAGCCAGAGCATGGCTCCCGGCTGACCGGGCCTAGGTTCTAGGGACATGGATATGTTGTTCATCCACACTCATTGGCAGTATCCTTGCCGCTTTAAATCTTGCCGGAAGGTCTTCAAGCTTGCTCCTCCCACCCACCCGGGTGGTATAACTCTCGGCTCCGCCCCATGACGCCAGATCTTCCTTACCGCTTGGAAGCTCAGGTTCCCTCCTTAACGCTCTGCGTTTGCGACTGGTTCCTATTTCTCCGTTTGCGGATTTAAAAATAAAATTTTGCAAAAAGACTTCAGTCTTCTATCCCTCGCGGCTGCGATGGACAAATCGACTCCCGGATTTCGGAGATGCCCATGCGGGCAGAAGATGTCTCGGACGGATCCTCACTCCACGTGTGTATACTGCCTAGGCCTTGAGCACGACCCGCAGGCTTGCGACCTGTGCTCATCTTTCTCGGCCTACGTCCTCGAAGACCGTGCTGCCCGAGTGCAACTGGGCCGTCCCGAGAAGCGTTTCCCTCCGGTGAAGTCCAAGGAGGCCCGGTTGGCGGTGTCCGCGGCGGCGGGCTCGGCGGATCAGCTCGAGCGGATGGTCGCCCTCGAAGAGGAGGCGGCGCGGGCCGTATCTTCCTCGGCCGCGGCATTTATCCAGCTCTCTCTGGGTTCTTCCTACACGGCTTCTTTTAAGGAGCTTTGTCTGTCCCTCTCCACTAAAGGAGAAGGGCCTGCGTCTGCTGGACCTTATTCTCGGTCCAAAAAGAGGGACAGGGTAAGTCCCTCCGTCCGGCGCTCTTGGGGGCGGGAAAGGTCCTCTCCCGGGCGTCGACCGTCGGCCCGATCGACCGCTCGGCGGCCACTGGCCTCACGGTGTCCCGTCAGGTCAGTTGACCGAGACTCCCACCGATGAAGTCGAGATTTTCTCGACCCATTGACGGGCTGTCGCCTTTAGCAGCCGAGATTCCCTCCTCGGTTCCCGGGAGGAGTTGAGGATCCCGTGGCTCGCCTGTGCCTCCGGTTCCGGAGCCTCGGATGGACCTTCGAGCCGAAGGAGTGCAGTTCCGGCCGACACCTCCCGACCGACCCGGAAATTCGGGACTCTCGGTCTCTGTCTCGGACCTCTTCGGCGGTCCAGCCGTTCCCACCGTCATAGGCGGTCTCGGTCTCGGCACAGCGATGGCGGCGTCGCCGTCATCCTCCTCCTCGGATGAGGGAGGCTTGACGTGAAGTCGTCGGCAGTGCGAGACCTTATGTTGCAACAGCTCCTCCTGGCAGGAATAAGCCGACTCGGCGCTTCCCGACCATTAAGTGGCTGTCACGGAGCGGCGACACAACCCCGACTTGTCGGAGCCTATACCCAGGCGGTTGTTGGCCAAAACCAGCTGCTCCACCGATTCGGTGGAACCTCCGCCTCCACAGCCACCAATTGGGGCTCCGACCAAGATTCTCGGTCGGCTGAGGGTTTACCCATCGGCTGTCAGTTACCCTCACTCCCGACCGACCTCGGCAGGTGAAGGGTGGCTCAGGCCAGAGGCAGCTCTTCGAGGACTCTTCCGAGTCGAAGATGATTCCTCCTTCTTCCAAGCGACTGGACTTGGAGTCTTCAGGAGGTCAGTCAATGGACGATAGCCCGTCGTCCTTCCTAGGACTGCTTCGGCTCATCTCGGAGTCTACCGGGATGGAGCTCGAACCCGTTTCCAAGCGGGCCAGGTATCCCCTCACGGAGATTCTGGACCGAGGGGATTCTCCGACGGAGGCCTTTCGGTGGCGAGGCCATAGTGGGTCGGCACTGGAACTTTGGCAGCGCCCTGCTTCCTGCCCTGCGGCTTCGGCCAGGATGGCCAGGAAGTATACGGTCCACGGTTCCTTGTCTGGTTTTGAACCCCTCTGCTGAGGGGTTGGTTACCGACAGCGTTTTCAGCGCCCGGCTAGCGCCAGGGATGTGGACAAACCTCCTGACAAGGAGTCAAGAAATTGGACTATGTCGGGCGAAAAGTCTACGCTACGTCCTCTCTCGGCCTTCGTCAGGCCAGTTCGGCCGTCCTCATGGCACATTTCTCATGCCCTGTTGGGCTCCTGGATGAGGTCATCCTCATCTTCCCGCCGATCTGCAGACTACGGTTAAGCAGGTGCGGGACCAGAGCAGGGCAGTGGCCAAACAGCAGCTCCAGACTGCTTTGGATATGGGGACTCATGTGCCAGATCGGTGGCGACGCCAGTGGCTATCGTCGGCGGGCTTGGCTGAGGATATCCACCTTTACCGGATACCCAGCACAAGTTGGCGGATGTTCCTTTGGGGACTGACCTCTTGGCCCTGGGGTGGAAGGTCACCTGCAGAGGATCGAGAAGTCCAATGCCACCTTGGACTCGGTCTCTTCCGCTCAGAAGGACAAGGCGCAAACCACAGCCTAAGCCCTTTCGTCCTTCTGTGCCCCCGCGCCCGGCCCAGCAACGTCAGGGCCAGCAGGCTCGGCCTGGCATCCCAAACCCAAGCGCCGGCTTCCTCTAACAGGAGGCAGGGAGGAAAAGGCCCAGGAGGTCCCTCGGCGGTCCCTCCTCCAAGCCTGCCCAGTGGCGGGCTGAGTGTCGCCCCATCCCGTCACCTTACCCCTGGGTCCCCCGTGGAGGCGGCTCGCACTTCCGTTCCGCCTGGTCCGCTGTTACCACGGACAGGTGGGTCTTGAAGTGGTGGGAAGAAGCCTGCCTCTGGAATTCGAGCAGGCACCACCCTCAGGGCGTCGCCCTCGGGGGCTTCGGGATCCCCAGCCTCACTGGCGGCTCGTCGAGCCGACATTACTCTCCTCCTCCAGAAGGAGGTGGTAAGAGAGGTGGTGGACCCTCCTTCAGACCCAGGGTTTGTGTCCAGGTACTTCCTGGTTCCGAAACGGACGGGGGGCTGGCGCCCCATTCTCGACCTACACGACCTAAACAAGTTCCTAAGGTCTCGAACCTTCAGGATGGTCACTCTGGCTCAGATAATACCATCCTTGGCAGCGTGTGGTTCTGCTCTCTGGACTTGCAGGGATCGTTTTCACGTCCCTATCCGTCCGTCTCACCAGAGATTCCTTCGCTTCCGGCGGAGGATCCCTCTTCGATTCCAAGCCATGCCCTTCGGCTTGTCTCCAGCTCCAGGGTCTTCACCAAATGCATGGCAGTGGTGACAGCATTCCTCGCGGCCGAGGGGTCCGGGTGTACCCTTACCTGGACGACTGGCTGATAGCAGCTCCCTCCAGGGAGGAGGCGGAGTGGTCCAGAGATCTGGCCCTCCAGGTCTGCTCTCAACTGGGCCTCCTTATCAACGAGGCCAAGTCGGAACTCGAGCAAGCAGGTGATTCTATTCATCGGCGCAGCTCGACTCTCTTCGAGCCAGAGCGGCTCCGGCGGACAGGGCCGAGGTTCTTTCCTCCTTTGCCCGATCATTTCTGGTTGGGCAATGCGCCTGCCGGGACTTCCTCGCCTCCTGGGTCTCATGGCGGCCTGCACCAGCGTGGTCCGTTGGGCCCGCTGGAACATGCGTCCCTTCAGTGGGGACTGGCCAGCCAGTGGTCACAACGCTGCGATCCTTGGACCAGCTTAGTCGGGTGACACAGGGTTGTGGAACAGCTCTCCAGTGGTGGACCGTTCCAGTTCATTTGCAGGAGGGCATCCCGTTCGTCCGCTCGAGCGGCGGTCTCTCTATCGACCGATGCCTCTCTGATGGGTTGGGGTGCCCATCTGGGGAACACGGCTCATGGCCTCTGGTCCCCTTGAGTCGATGCCACATCAACCTGCTGGAGCTCGGCGGTCCGCCTAGCTCTCACCGCCTTTGCTCCGTTCCTCCGAGGTCAAGTGGTCCGAGTCCAGGCGGACAATACCACGACCATGTACTATCTGAACCGCCCGAGGCGGGAGCGCTCCATGCTTCTATGCAAGGCTCTCCGCATTTGGTCACTCGTGCGCAGCCTGGGCGGATCTCCTAGCCATTCACGTGGCAGGAGCCTCCAACACCCTGGCCGATGCCCTGAGCGGATGGGGCTGCATCCCACGAGTGGTCTCTCCACCGGAGGTAGTACAGCATCTGTTCTCCCTTTGGGGCACACCTCAGGTGGACCTGTTTGCCTCCATGGAGGCACGAAGCTGAGTCTGTTCCATGCCCGCCCCTCAGCAGGGCTCGCTGCGAGGGATGCCTTCGAGGCAATGGACCCCGGGCCTCTTTCGCCTTTCCCCATTTCCCTTGATCCACAAGGTGCTTCTCAAGGCGAGGAGGACAAGCGCAGGTGATTCTGATAGCCCCAGACTGGCCTCGCCAGTTCTGGTACCCAGATCTCCTCAGTCTCAGCTCCAGGACTCCATGGCAGCTTCCAGCTCGCCGGACCTGCTCTCAGTCAGTCAGGAAAGGTGTTCCATCCGGACCTTCAATCCCTGCACCTGACGGCCTGGTTCCTAGCTGGCTAGAGTTCCAGGCCTTGGGTCTTTCGACGAGGTCCTCAATGTAGTTGAGGCGTCCCGTGAGAGTCGACCAGAAAATGCTATGCCTTCAAATGGAAAAGGTTTTCCATTTGGTGTCAGAGCAAGGCTTGGACCCTTCCTCCTGTTCCTTGGCAAGCATCTTGGACTATTTATGGTCCCTTTCTAGTCAAGGGCTTAGGTCGACGACCCTAAGGGTGCACCTGGCAGCCATCTCTGCTTACGGGCGCGGGCCGGAAGCAGTCGGTGGCGCAGGAGGAAGGTGGTCTGGCGCTTTCAAAGGCCTTGATCACATTTCCCTCCAGTCGGGACCCCCACCTCGTGGGATCTACTGCTGGTACTGGCAAAGCTCATGGGCAAGCCATTGAACCTATGCACAGGTGTGCTCTCTCTCACCTGTCCGTGGAAGACCGCCTTCTTGGTGGCTATCACGTCAGCCAGAAGGATGGGAGAGCTCCAGGCGCTCCATCGAGTCTCCTACCTGGTCTTCCACAGGGACAAGGTTGTCCTCGCCCCACCAATTCCTTCCGAAGGTGGTGTCGGAGTTTCACCTTAACCAGGTGTTGACTCTGCCGGTGTTCTACCCCAATCACACTCGGAGGCCGAATATAGGCTCCATACTCTGGACCCTAGAAGGCGCTCGCTTATTATAAAGGGCGCGGCTGAAGTCGGGAGAGGTTAGCCAGCTGTTTGTCACCCTACGCTGAAGCCGCATCTGGCAGACCTGCAGCCAAGCGGACGATAAGCAGGTGGGTAACCTCCTGCATAGATCTCTGCTATAAGTTGGCGGGCATGGAGCTCCCAGAGGATAAGAGCTCATTCTACCGCCATACTGCTGCAGCAGTGGCTGCTTCCAGGGACGTCCCTATCCAGGAAATCTGCAGGGCTGCTACCTGGAAGTCAGCAAACACCTTCATTACCCACTACCACATCGACCTTGAGTCACGCGGGATGCTGGTTTTGGGGCCTCGGTTCTCCAGTCTCTCTTTCCCAAGTAAGTATAGGGAAGGTCTTGCCTCCCTCCTCCCGGAGAACTGCTAGGAGTCTGCCAATGAGTGTGGATGAACAACATATCCATGTCCCTAAATACAGGTTACTACCTGTAACAGGAGTTCTAGGAATGGTATATATTGTTCATCCTACAAACCCTCATTCCTCCGGCTCGGCACAACCTGAGCTTCCAGCGGCCAGATCTGGCGCCATGGGGCGGAGCCGAGGTTATACCACCGGGTGGGTTGGAGGAGCAAGCTTGAAGACCTTCCGGCAAGATTTAAAGCAGCAAGGATACTGCCAATGAGTGTGGATGAACAACATATACCATTCCTAGAACTCCTGTTACAGGTGAGTAACCTGTATTTACTGTGGTCCTCTTAATACAGTTTTCTTAACAGTGAGACTGGTTAGACAGTAAGGCCAAGATAACATAATGCAAAGCCAGCTTTGTTTTGCACCAACCAGATCTTGTTTCTCATTCCAAGGTTTGTTGGTCGTGCGGGGATTAAACCCCAGAGACTGGTATTTGACACCACAAAGTGAAACAGAGTGGCTTCAACACCTGTCATCATGGTTTAATCCAGCATGGCCTACACTGTGTTGTGTGTTATTTCTTCTAATCTGTTCCAATTAGATTGACTGTGCAGGCCTGGATTCTAAATGACATCCGCAAAAGGCTTTATATGTACCCCTCCTATTGATTTCAGATTATTACTTCTTTCCATTCACACACACACACACACACCCCTGTGCTGAGAGAAATTGGATACTTACTTAGAAAATTAATATTTGCTGGTATCAAAACTTTGCTTTTTTTTCCCTTCTTTTCCAGCTAGTGAATGCTTACGTTATGACGAGCAGAGAGCCTCCACTAAACACTGCTGCATGTCGTCTCCTTCTGGATATCATGCCTGGATTGGAAACTGCTGTTGTCTTTCAGGAAAAGGTAACAAATGCTAGGGTTTTCTTCTGTATCCAGCTCCAGACAACAAAAACTTTAAAACATGTTATAATGTATCTTGAATCCTCTTACTCATTATCCAGGGGGCTATTCTAGATACAAGATACAGAATAATTTTATTTATTTTTTATTCTTTAGTTACTTGGGTAAGGCCCACTGTGCACAAAGCCATTTACAGGGGTGACTTGCTCAGGGTACCGCAATAAGCAAGTAGAGGCTGTGGGTATCAAACCTCAGTCTGCTGGATGTAGCAAGCTCATTCCAGCTTGTTGCCCTAACCTTTAGTCTATACTGTTAACCTCCAGGTGTTAAGGATAGACTGACTTGAGTGGGTTCTGCGGTTCTTTGACATCATGAGAGCTCAGCTCTGGTCTGTTCTCAACACTTAAGGGGTTTATTTTATATTAGATCCAAACCTCCAGCACTCACAGGCAAACGGGTAACACAGGTACAGTGTCGGCAGAGGGAGTCTGAGGGACTGTGGGTCATCCTTGAACCGGGAAATGGTTCAGCAATACGCACAAGGGTTGTACATATAGATAGGCAGATGACCTGACAATGTCAAAGCAGAGTACAAAGGCAGCAGGGAAGGCCAGTGGCTTGCTGGGGTGTGTAGGCAGGGGTATTACTAGCAGGAGGTAGTGATGCCATTATAAGACCCTGGTCAGGCCTCATGTAGGGTACTCTGTGTAGTTCTGGAGGCCTCATCTTCAAAAGGACATTAACAGGCTGGAGATGGTCCAGAGAAGAGCAACTAGGATGGTATAGGGCTTGCACCACAAAACCTACGAGGCGAGATTAAGGGACCTTAATATGTACTCTGTGGAGGAGAGGAGGGAGTGAGGGTTATGATAGAAACATCAAGTACCTTAAAGATATAAATAAAGATGCAGGGGGAAAACATTTTCCAATACAGGAGGAGTACAAGAACTAGGGGGCATGATGTGAAATTAGTAGGTGGCAGGCTGAGAGAATGTGAGGAAGATTTTCTTCACAGGGTGGTGGACGCATGGAATGGTCTGCCACAGAAGGTGGTGGGGCAAGCACTGTGGTTGGATTTAAACATGCCTGGGATAGGCATAGGGGAGCCATAGAGGTAGTGGGAGGGGTGGTCAGAAGTTATACTCTAGTACTGGGCTTACAGGCAGACTGGATGCGCCTAGTGATCCTTATCTGCCGATAATTTCTGTGTTTCTATGCAAGTCCACAGAATACAGTGAAATGCTAGATCTTCCTTCAAGAGGGCTCTTGCAGTAGGTAATTACATATAGGACTGACACCGGCCGGCGACGGACCCCGCAGGAAAAATTTCTAGCTGCGGTCCTGGCGAGGACCGCCCCATGTCAGGTGACCGGCGTCAGGCAGCGTCAGTATAAAGGCGGTCCGGATGCCCGCCTTCCAGTTCTTTCCTGCCACAGGCCCGGATGGCCCGGACGAGAGAAGCAGATATTTCCCTCAATGGAAAAGGAGCTGAAAAAGCCTAGGGGGATGGAGGGCGGGAAGGTATTACCTGCTGCAAGAGTCTTTCTCGAAGATCTACTGTTACGGTAAGTTCTTACGTAACTGTACTATCTTACTTTGAGAGGGCTCTTGCAGTAGGTAATTACATATAGGACTGAATCCCAAGCAGTCTGGAACAAATGAAAGGTACCGGGAGGAGGAACTACTTCAAGAAGCAGCAAAAGCCTTGTAATCCTCAAGACAGGAAGCCTTGCAAAACAGCTAACCCGAAGCCTGCTCTACGGCGAGAGGCAATGTCCAAACTGTAGTGTTTCGAAAAGGTATGGACGGAAGTCCAGGTGTCGGCAGCACAGATGTCTGCCGCAGACACATTCTTGAAACAAGCTGCAGAGGCAGCTACTCCATGAGCGGAGTGACCTCTGACTTGACCCGGAAGGGTCTTGTACTTGTCATAACAGAAAGTGATGCAATGAGCCAACCACTTCGACAGGCATTGCTTGGAAACAGCATTGCCTTCCCTTTTGTGAGCAAAAGAGATGAACAACTGATCAGTCTTTCCTTTGTCCTGTTGGTGTAGTATCTCAGAATCCGGTGAACATCCATGGTATGGAGTAAATATTCTCCTTGGTTGGAGTACTGCATGAAAAAGGCCGGTAACTCTATAGACTGATTTAAGGTAGACTCCGCTACCACTTTAGGTAGAAACTTAGGGTTCGTGCGAAGAGCTACTCGTTCCTTGTGAAAAGTCAAATAGGGGATTTTACACACAGGGCCTGGAGCTCGGAAATTCTTCGAGCGGAAGTAATGGCCACCAAGAAGAGCGTCTTCCACGACAGAAACTTTAGATCTGTGGAGGCCGCAGGCTCAAAGGGAGGAAGGGTAAGTTTCTCGAGAACAAAGTTCAAGTCCCAAGGGGGAGCAGGAGTCCGGACAGGGGGCCTCAGATGGAGGACCCCTCTAAGAAAAGTCTTAGACACTTCTAATTGGGCAAAGGCTTTATCCCTCTGTGTTTTATCTCAGTTCTTGATCCAATCAGAGCTGCTAGTTTTTTCTACTTATCGGTTCCTGAACCGACTGCTACCCTTTTAGGAAGTGACTGCAAATACTTAAATTCTTTCCATTTTTGTCGGTTCCTGGTTCCTGTTTTTTAAAATGTCAGATAAGCCAAAATTGAAAACAGGACCTCCTGGTTTTAAGAATTGCCTGAAGTGTGCAGAGGTGTTTGCCAAGGCAGACAAACATGATCTTTGTTTGATCTGTCTTGGTCAACAGCATTTTTCAGAAACTTGTCAAGAAAAGACTAACAAATTTCACAAGACGGTGGAAAAACATAGGGAGAGGCTTAAAAGAAAATTGAAAGAGGGGTCTATGGACTGTAACCAGTCAACCCCCCTCTGAAACTGTGGCTATTCCTTCCAGAGCCTCCAAATCCACCTCTGATATGGGTGAGGGCTCTAGCAACAGAGGCAGTGAACTGGCTGACTCCCCGGTGCCTGCCAGAAAATTAAAGAAAATGAAGCATACTGAAACCCGGGCTGAAACGCCTCAAGGGGTCCCTCACGTTCCTGTTCCTGATCCTTCGCCTGCTGATTTAACTCAGGCTCTTGCCTTACTTCAGGTTTTGCAGGGCTTACTACCCCTTAAGCAGCCTGTGGTCACTACTGCTCAAAAAGCTACCTCTTTTGCCTGCTGCCACAATGGAATATTCGGAGGATGATCAGGATGAGGAGGGTATTGAACCCGAGGTCTCACCAGAACAAGATTTTAGTTCTCCTCTCAGACCCACAGAGGATTTCTCATCCCATTTTTCTTTTGTTAAAAAAAAAAAAGGTAGAAACCTTGGATCTGCAAACAGCAGAGGAAATCCAGGACAAAGAAGAGGCACAATAGATGGAGCTCATGTGGCTGACACCCACCAAAAGGCTCCTCCTGCCTATGTACAAATTCTTTTAAAAAGGATGTTCTGGAAATCCTCAAGTCTCCTAACACTGTCACACCCACTGACAAAAAGTGTGACAAGAAGAGTCCTCTATTTCAGCAGTATGGGAGGTACTTGAGCAATATGCTCAATTCTCTGGATATAAAATAAATTATTCTAAAACGGAAATTCTCCCCTTTCATTTCTCCCCCTCGCAGACACTGAAGGGTAGTTTGCCTCTGAGCTGGAACAGCATCAAGATAAAATATCTAGGCATACAGTTACCAAACCAGTTAATGCATCTCACTATGGTAAACTATTAACCTCTAACACAAAAAATGGTCTGATCTACATCAGTGGTCTCAGCTTAATTTATCATTATATTCTAAGGTAGATCTTGTTAGGATGAATATTCTTCCAAGGCTGCTATATCTTTTTCAGACCATACCAGTGATGCCAGGAGGAATGTACTTTCCCTCCTGGAATAAATCTTTGGCGAGATTTGTCTGGGCTGGGAGAAAACCTCGAATCAAGTGGGCCACATTAATAATATTACAAAAAAATAAGGGAGGCTTAAATTTGCCTGATCTTCAGATATATGCATACGCCACTGTGACATCTCGAGTTTTCAGTTGGAATAATCCAACGTATGACTTACCCTGGAAGAATTTGGAATTCACCCTTAATGGGGTGAGGGGAGGGGAGCGAACTTTTACAATTGCTATGTGCCCCAGTAAATAAAAGACCTAGACTTATTTATAGTACAAATTCTACCATGGAGACTTGAAGGAGACTCATCCGTTTAAGAGAGCTAGAACCAGTAGGTCCCTATCTTACTCTATTAAATTTCGGAACCCAATCTCTTACTCTGGAACAGGAGGTTACTTTGGCTCAATGGAGACAAAAAGGTTTTAAATTTATGTTCCACTTGGTGGACGCCAGGGGGGTCCTCTCATTTACTAAACTTCAAGAAACTTACAATCTTCCACAAGACTTTCCAGTTTATACAAGCTTAAGAGAGTGCGTTGAATGTAAAGGACCAGCCTTTAGTAGGCTCCCAGATCCCCCCCCCTTCATTGCTTACTTTAGCCATGACCACAGGGAGAGGTCAGATGTGGCCCCACTTTGTAGGACTAATATATAGGGGTTTGAGGGAATTATCAAAAAATTCAACTCGGGGAATTCTGAATGCCTGGAATAAAGAGCTTCCATTCCAGGTATCAAAGGAGGTTTGGGAAAAGTATAATAAATTCTCAGTGGGATGTTTGGGAGCCCCCTATTGGCGAGAATTTGCCTGTAAAGCTAGAAATAGATTTTTCTATACACCGGCAAGACTGGCCAAGTTCTCATCAGGGACACCAAGCGATTGCTGGAGAGATTGTGGAGAAATATATGCGGATCAGTTCCATGTTTTTTGGGCATGCGCACAGTTAGCAGGTTACTGGAGAGATATTTTAGAGGCATTAAAATAACTGGTAGATGTGGAAGCTGTGTTGACCCCTGAGCTAGTATTGCTCTCAATTCCGCCAGAAGGTCTCCCAATACCCAGAGGATCACTGTTATTCACTTATATGCTGGCACCTAAAAAAGCAATTACTAGAAACTGGGGGAAGATGATGTCTCCAAACATACAGAGCTGGTGGGGAATAATGGGAGAAATTTATGTATTAGAGAGATTAATAGCTAAAAGCACAGATAAATGGTCTGCATTTGAGCTTAAATGGGGGAAATGGATTCTATATATTTCATCTTTAGATCCTACTTTGTACCTTAGAAATATATCGACCCAGATGATGGTTTCTGTAAATGTCTTCGTGCTCATTATATGAATTGCTTTGTAAAATATGTAAGTCGTCCTGAGACCTTTGACTAATGTATTGCTACGTATCTGACTGATGTAATTATGTGCTGTCTTAAGTTATACACTGTCAAAACTGTCCTATGATTTTTGCCAATGAAAATATAATAAACATAAAATATATTAAAAAAAAAAAAAAAAAAAAAATGTGACAAATACCAGCTTGAAAGGTCAGGGGCTGAGTTCCTATATACTCATCCAGACCACCAGGGTATGGTTCAGCAGGCTGCCTGTGAAAAGGCTAAAACTCCCTTGTCCTCTCATCCCCCTGAGAAGGATTCAAGGAAAGTGGATAGCATGGCAAAAAAGGGGTACATTTCGGCATCCCTAGCAGTTTGCCAAGCCAGCTATCGGGCTTATGCAGCCCTCTATCAGAAGGCTCTTTGGCAGTCAGTTATAGATAATGCTGAGGCTAACCCCTCTTTAACAGTGTCAGAGCTGCTGGACACTGCAAGACTGGGCTTGGAGAGGGTTCCAAGTACCAATTTCAAATGGCAGCTGACACACATGATACAGCTGCTAGATGGATGGGCAGGCACCATATAGCACTAAGGAGGTTTGTCTGGCTGAGAGCCACTAATCTCACCCAGGACACCCAGAGTAGGGCTGTGGATTTCACAGTCGAGGACCACTCCCTTTTTGGTGCCCAGACTGTGGCATATATGAAGAAAGTAGATGAGTATAAAGCTACTTTCAGGAGCAGTTCTACCACAGAGAGAGCCTCTCCTTCCACTTCGTCCTATGCTAGGGGAGGCAGGGGTAGGTCCTCCTTTAGGAGGCCTTTCTCCCAAGTGCAGGCTGTTCCCAAACAGCATTACCAGCCAGAGCAAGAAGGTTTCTACAGAGCAAGAGGCAGAAAGGGTTCCGGGAGAGGATCCCAATCTGTGCAGCCACAGCAGCAAGCAAAGCAGAATCCCTGACTTTTCCCCTCAGGTAGCCTCTCCATCTCCTGTAGGGGGCAGACTCACTCATTATTTTCAGGACTAGTTGAAAATAACCACAGACAAGTGAGTCCTGGAAATAGTGAGTCAGGGTCTGTCTCTTTGTTTCAAGTCCCTTCCTCCTCCAAAATTAAAGCAAATTGCACCAGCTCCTTTCACAGGAAGAAAACTACTTGAGTGAGAGGTGCAGGCTTTACTGCTGGCAAGAGCAGTGAAGTCTGTTCCCCTCAATCAGAGGGGGCAAGGGTTTTATTCAAGATACTTCCTAACAACAAAAAAGAATGGAGAGTGGCGGCCTATACTAGACCTCAGACTGCTAAACAAGTACCTGGTAAAACCCAGGTTCAAGATGGTCACACTGGCAATGATTTTGTCAACTCTGCAAAAAGGAGACTGGCTAGCCTCCTTACACCTAAAGGACGCATATTTCCATAGTCCTATGAGGGAGTCACACAGAAAGTGTGTCTGGTTCAGACTCCCATCAGGCCACTACCAGTTCTCAACACTTCCCTTTGTCCTCACCTCTGCACTAAGAGTATTTACCAAGTGCATGGCAGTAGTAGCAGCACACCTCAGAAGGTTAGATGTTAGTTATTCCCTATCTGGGCAATTGGATAATCGTGGGAAAATCTCAACAGCAGGTGTCAGACCACCTTCAGGTAACCCAGGATCTGTTGCTCTCCCTGGCATTCCTCCTCAGCATCAAAAAGTTGGTCCTGACCCCTGTGCAGGTTCTGCACTTCATAGGTGCAGAACTAAACACTGTAGTAGGAAGGGCTTTTCTCCTTCAGGAGAGGGCGGAAAGCATTCAGCTGTTGGCAGGCTCATTTGCCCTCGGCAGGCCAAAGGCAGTTCCTACAACTGTTGGGACACTTGGCTTCAGCAACCAGCACAGTCATAGGTGCCAGGTTCCAGATGAGGGATGTTCAGTTCCACCTCAGAGAAGACTGGTGCCAAAGGCGGGACTCCCTATTAAAGCCAGTACCAGTCACAAAGGTGTTACTACAGGCACTCCAATGGTGGAGGGAGCTGGAAAATTTGAGAGAAGGGGTTCCATTCATGCAGGAGCCCTCTTCAATGATTCTCACAACAGATGCTTCCCTGTTAGGATGGGGTGCTCCTTGAGGGGAACACACCAACTTGCTGGAGTTGAGCTGTTTACCTGGACCTTCAGGCTTTCTCTCATCTAATACAGGGAATGGTGGTACAAGTCAGAACAGATAATACCACAACAATGTATTACATCAACAAGCAAGGAGGAACAAGGTCCACTCCACTGCGTACAGAGGCAGTGAACATATGGAGGCTTGCTTACTTCCTAAATGCGCCTCTCCAGTCAATTCATCTGCCAAGCAAGGACAATACCTTGGCAGATTCCTTGAGCAGGATAAACCAGACCCATCATGAATGGACACTGAACAAACAAGTGGTGAATGTTCTATTTAGAAGGTGGAGAACCCCAGAAATAGATATTTTTGCATCCCACCAAAATCACCACTTACCTCTCTATTGTTGCAGGGCCCCTGTGGAGTAGACAGTTCCCATGGATGCCTTGATTCTGGATTGGACAGGGAGGCATCTCTATGCCTTTCCCCCTGCTACTCAGGGTGCTGACCAAGCTCAGGTCCCTCAGCCAGCTTAGATGATTCTAGTAGCCCCAGACTGGGCAAGATGGCCTTGGTACTCCCTCCTACTCTCAATGTCGGTGAACAAGCTGATTCACCTCCCACAGAGGTACAACTTGCTGACCTCCTTTCAGGGGAAGGTAGTGTACCCCAGTCTCTGGTCTCTCGAGCCTAAGGCTTAGCTCTTGAGGACTTAGAATATGCAGATTGCCAATTCTCTGAAGTAGTATTGGAGGTCCTTAGAGGCTATAGGAAACCTTCCACTAAGAAAACCTCTTCCTCGAAATGGAAAAGATTTTCCATTTGATGCAGAGATAAGGGTATAGTCCCAGTCCAAGCTGGCATCCTAACCCTTCTGGATTACTTGTCTCACCTGCATTCTCAAGGGTTGCAGCACTCAACCCTAAGGGTGCACCTGGCTTTAGTCTCCGCATACCTTTCAGCTGGAAAGGATACCTCCCTGGCATCAAATCCTAGCTTCAGAAGGTTCTTTAAAGGACTCTCTCATTTGTTTCCCCCCTCACAGGGAACCAGTGCCAGCATGAGACCTTAACATTTTCATTGCCCAATTTATGCTTCTGCCCTTTGAGCCTATGGCTTCTGCAGAGCTTAAGTTTATTACTTGGAAGGCAGTCTGTCTGGTAGCAATCACTTCTGCCAGGAGGATAAGTGAGCTCCTGGCCCTTTGTGTGGAAAAGGAGTTTATTTCCTTTCACAGGGACAAGGTAGTGTTTAGAACTAATAGGAAGTTCCTCCCCAAGGTGGTCTCTGACTTTCATTTGAACCAGTCTGTAACCTTGCCAGTTTTCTTTACTGAACATTCTAGCTCAGGTGAGCGTAGATTGCACAGCTTGGATGTAAAAAGGGCTCTGAGTTATTACACGACTCCTACCAAGGACCATAGGCAGGACAGGCAGCAACTGTTCCTTGCCTATGGGGAGGTAGGTAAATGGACTTCTGCCTCAGAGAGTGCTATCTCTCGGTGGATAGTTCAGTGTATTCAGTTTTGTTACTCAAAAGCAGTTTAGGTACTGCCCTCTGGTCTTGGGACCCACTCTACAAGGGGCACAGCTGCCACTATTGCAGCTACCAGAGAGGTACCTTTGACGGAAATCTGTAAAGCAGCTGCCTGGAAGTCGGTCCACACCTTCACTAAGCATTATAGCCTGGACACCCAGTCCAGGAGTGATGCTAGATTTGGCACAGCAGTTCTGTAGAGGCTTTTTTCCTAAATGGATTCTTGCCCACCTCCTTGAGGTACTGCTGCATAGTCTGCAAGAATAATATTAGTGGATTCCTGGGGTTAGAAGAAAAAATTACTTACCTCTGTAGTAATCTTGTTTCTTCCAGAGAGATCCACTAATATTATTACTCCCTGCCCTGCCTTCCCTGCAGAATCAGTAAACAGAAAAATCCTCTCCACAGCTGATTATATGCATACTTGTAGTGGTATACCACTTACTGGCTCTTCCTAGTTATGTTTTATAGCTTGTAGGTTTTTTCTTGGGTAAATCTGACTTTAAGAAAAAGGGATATTTCCTTTTTGGTCCTTTGCTTAATGTTACTAGTTGTCCCAGTTGGGGAGCCCTTTTTTGTTTGCTTGCACGCATGTGCAAGAAACATAGTGCCTTCATCGGAGATTTTGGAGGTGTGTCACCTCCTCCTCCAGTTCAGTCAGTGGGCTGGCAGGCGCGGCCTGTAAGCCAATGCATTTTGGGCTGTCTGTGTGCCTCAAAATGCAGTAACCTGATTGAAAGGGGCTACGCGGCGGTGAGCACCGATAAGATATCGGCTGCTCACGCTAACCCGCACAGACAGACATGCGCCCCCGTACTGTATAGCGGCGGTGGTGCCCAATCCCGTCGGCTGAGCTCGTCCCCACCCCCAGTTGTAGGTGCCACGCTGGGAGCCCACCCCAGCGTGGCAACACTAATGATCCTTTGGCAGTGGGGTGCCCAATCCCCCATCGGCTGAGCAGCCCCCAAGTCCATGTGCCGCTGGGCACCCCAGCGTAGCCAAGCAATCTTGCGATTTTTTTTTAATTTTGCCGGCGAGGGTGCCCAATCCCCGTCGGCTGAACGCCCCAAGTCCTTGTGCCACGCTGGGAGCACACCCCAGCGTGACAAGCAGTGCCGCGATTTTTTTTTATTTTGCGGCGGGGTGCCCAATCCCCGTCGGCTGGCTGCCAAGTCCTTGTGCCATGCTGAGCCACCCCAGCGTGGCAAGTGTCCTAACATCTTTTTTTGTTTTAACCCTGTAAAATAAAAACTGTCCTGCAGTGCGTCTCCCAACCCCTCCCACAACCGCCAGCCTCCCCACCCCCACCCCATACTTACCTCCGGACTCCGGTAGCAGCGATCTTGATGGACGGGAACACGTCTGCACTCTTCAAAGCCGACCGTGAACTGAGGAAATGCCAGTAGCTGTATAATGGGTTACACAGGGGTTTCAACTTTGTGCATATCTCGGGCATTTTGGGAATTTTGCACAAATTTTCAACATGGGGTTTTGGGACCCCTTCTCATCGAATTATGTCACTGTCATGGCGTTATTGGGCCGAAGGGTGATTTCGGCGCAGTGACTGCGAATCACCGCCGGGCCGAATAATGCCATGACAGTGACATCATTCATGAAGGGTCCCAAAACCCATGTTGAAATTTGGTGCAAAATTCCAATAAATGACTGTTTCTGATTGCGTTGCGAGTTCCTCACGAGCTCGTAAGTTCGCAAATTTCAGTATTTTCTCCAGATTTTCAACATTGCCATTTTACCACACCTTATGAGTAGTACAGCTGTCATTTTTTCACATCTCACCCAAAATGTGTTTCCACCCATGTAGCGCAGAATGGCGCAGTCGGTGTGTGAAATCAATGTATGGGACAAATTAAGAAAATCACAGTGACACTGTTCATGAGCAGAGGTCTTAAAATGGCTATGTTGAAAATTTGGTGAAAAAATTCCTAAAATGACTGTTTTACGAGGGTGCATTGCGCAGTTCCTACGCACACTCATAAGGTTGCGAATTTTCAATATTTTCACTCCAGATTTCCAACATTGTCATTTTATCACACCTTCTTATGAGCAGTACAGCTGTCATTTTCACATGTCATCAAAGCGTGTTTCTGCCATGTAGCACACAATGGCGCAGTCGGTGTCTCGAATCAATGTCGCAGGACAAATTAAGAAAATCACAGTGACACTGTTCATGAGCTCAGGTGTTAAAATGGCTATGTTGAAAATTTGGTGAAAAATTCCTAAAATGACTGTTTCTGACGTCGTTGCACAGCTCTATGCTGCTTCGTAAGTTCGCGAATTTTCAATATTTTCACTCCAAATTTCCAACATTGCCATTGTACCACACCTCCTTATGAGCAGTATAGCTGTCATTTTCACATCTTGCCCAAAATGTGTTTCCACCCATGTAGTGCACAATGGTGCAGTATGTGCAAAATCAATGTATGGGACACATTAAGAAAATCACAGTGACACTGTTCATGAGCAGAGGTCTTAAAATGGCTATGTTGAAAATTTGGTGAAAAATTCCTAAAATGACTGTTTTCTGACGATCGTTGCGCAGTTCCTATGCATGCTACGTAACTTTGCAAATTTAATATTTTCCTCCAGATTTTCAACATTGCCATTTTATTACACTTCCTTATGAACAGTACAGCTGCCATTTTTCATATGTCGCCCAAAATGTGTTTTCGCACATGTAGCGCACAATGGTGCTGTTGGTGTGCGAAAGCAATGTTTAGGACAGATTAAGAAAATCACTGTTACACTGTTCATGAGCAGAGGTCTTAAAATGGCTATGTTGAAAATTTGGTGACAAAAGTCCATAAAATGACTGTTACGAGTGAGCAATGCGCAGTTTCCACGCACCCTCGTAAGTTCATGACTTTGTAATATTTTCAGTCCAGATTTTCACCAGTGGCATTTTTCACACTTCCTTATGAACAGTACAGCTGTCATTTTCACAACATGGCTGAAGTGTGTTTCTCACCTTTCAGCGCTGAGATCATGGTCGCTGTGGGAAATCATTGTTCGGCACAGATAAAGAAAATCACAGTGACACTGTTCATGATCGGAGGCACCAAAATGCCTGAGTTGACAATCTGCTAAAATATCCCCAACCTAATTATATTACGGTGTGTGTTGCACAGTTTCTATATACGCTCATGACTTCACCATTTTTTAAATATTTTTACTGCAGATTTGCAACATTGCCATTTTTACCTCCCCATGAACAGTACAGCTGTCATTTTACATCCTGTTAGGAATGTTTTGCACCTGTGGTCTAAATGCGTACTAAGCTGTATAAGCAAGCTGGCTAAAAACTGATATTCCCCCTGTTCATGAGGTGGGTCACAAAAAAAACATGTTGAAAATTTGGAGTGAAAATACCAGCGAATGCCTGAGGTATTAGGGTTTCCAACCATAACGCAACCCTGTGAGAGAATGACAGGCATCAGGGGTGTGACTTGGGATTCTTGCCTGTAATGCTCATACCATTCCACCCTGCAGCCAGTGAGAGGCATCGAGGTATGCCTTGGACTCTTCAGCCCCAAAGTTCACCCCATTCTCCTATATCGCACCCATCTCACCGCATTTCCTAATGAAATGGGGTGCGCATAAGAGCCAAAGACCCCAAGGAACACCGTGACACTTGTCAGTGTCTGCAGGGTGGGGTGTGGTGAAATGGCGAGGCCGTTATGCCTGATGACCCAAATGCACACCCCAATGCCTGTCACTCTCTGCAGGGTGGTGGTGGGGTTGGCTTCAGTTCAGTACTTCACTGCCATTCCTATTATGCAGCTCTGTAACTTCTACATTACCACTGCCAATGCCAGCAAGCAAACATTCGGCATTGACAAATGCTTGTCTGTTGTCTTTGTTATAGGTTATTACTGCCTCTTTGCAGGCTTATAAGAAATCTGAGGTTAGAATGTAGGCAGTTACACTAGGCAGTTTGAAATTGGGTGCACCAACTAAAGATTGTATCATTAGCATAGCATTCCGTTTGGCTCCGGGGCAGTGCTGACTTTAAGAAACAAGATTACTACAGGTGAGTAATTTTTTTCTACTGTGATTTAGTTGGTTGACAGATTCGTGGTGGAAAAAATCATACTGAATGGCTTGCTGTTGTACGAGTTTTTAAAACCAGTGGAAAACAAAGTAACCATACAAACATATGAATATGAAGAAGCCATCAGAAGGCCATTTGGTCTATCAAGTCTGCTCGTATTGCAGGGTCCACTGCTTGAGATACTGTCCCTGCCCTCCCTCCCCACTCCTCCCATTCTCCCTACTCATGATCCTTACCATCCCCCTATGCCTGTACCAGCCTCTTTTAAAGCAGCCCACTGTCTTCAACGAGATGACCTCTTCCGGCAGCGCATTCTAAGTGTCCACCACCCTCTCTGTGAAGAATGCTTCCTGGCCTCCCTTCTGAACCTTCCACCCTCCAGCTTAAGACTATGCCCCCCTCGTGTTATGGTTGCCACTCAGCTTAAAGAGACTCTCCTTATCAACCTTATCTGTCCCTTTCAAGTACTTAAAGGGTCCAATCCTGTCCCCTCTCTCTTGTTTTCCAGAGAGTATATGTTCAGTGCCCTCAACCTCTCCTCATATGCCTCACCCTGCTGACCCGCTATCATCTTTGTAGACCTTCTCTGGACCTTCTCCAGCGGATTAATATCCTTTTTGAGGTGTGGACACTAGTACTGAACTCCATACGCTAGATGCGGCCTTACCAGTGACCTGTACAACGGCAGTATAACCTCCTCTCTCCTACTATTGATCCCCCCCCCCCCCGATTGCATCCCAGCATCTTGTTTGCCTTTGCTGCTGCTTGCATGTACTGCGTGGAGCGCTTCAGGTTACTAATGATAGTCACTCCCAGGTCCTTCTCCTCCTCTGATGCAGATACTCTGACTCCACCCAGGTAGTACTCTGTCCTGGGATTCTTGGCTCCAGTATGCACAACTTTGCATTTCTTGGCATTGAAGCCAAGCTGCCAGATCCTGGACCACCTCCCCTGCTTTTCCAGATCTTCTTGTAGGTCCTGTATCCCTTCAGCTGTGTCCACTCTCCCACAGAGCTTGGTATTATCTGTGAATAGGCACATTCTGCCCTTAATGCCATCCTCAGTGTCATTGATGAAGACATTGAACAATATTGGCCCCTGCACCAAGCCCTGTGGGACCCCACTGGTTACCTCTCTGGTGCCAGATAACTCTTCCCTCACTACCACCCTCTGGGTTCTCTCCCTCCGCCAATTTTCCACCCATCTGGCCATCTTTTCCCCAACCCAGAGATCCACCAACTTCCTTATCAGCTTTTTGTGGGGCGCAGAGTCAAAGGCCTTGCTGAAATCAAGATAGAGGATGTCTACCGCGTGGCCTCTGTCTACTGTCTTAGTGACACAGTCAAAGAGTGAATCAGATTTGTTTGACACACTCCCCCACCATGAACCCATGCCACCTCACATCCTGGAGACCATGCTTCTCTAGATATTCCACCAACCTTCCTTTAGTATAGTGTCCATGAGCTTGCCCACAGTGGAGGTCAGACTGACTGGTCTGTAATTCCCTGGGTCATCCTTGGGACCGCTTTTGTGGAGGGGCACTACATGTGCTGTTTTCCAGTCCTGCGGTACGATGCCTGACTCTATTGAACTATTAAATAGGTCTGTCAGTGGCCCTGCCAGCTTCTCAGCCAGTTCCTTTAGTACCCTTGGATATGTACTCTGTCTGGGCCTGATGATTTGTCCACCTTCAATGCCAGCAGCCCCTCCCTCACTCTGTCCTCCTCTGTCACTTCATCTGTGTGCCCCTCCTCCCTGCTCCTCTTTTCCCTCCTGAAGGCACTGGTCCGTCCTTCTCTCTGGTGATGACTGAACAGAAGTATTCATTTGGTATCTCTGCTTTACCCCCATTATCCTTCATCCACTCCACCCTATTATTAGGTAAAGGAATAATCCACTGTCAAATGTGCATCAGTAGTGCAATAACCACATGGCCTGGGTGGGTTGTGAATCACAAGCAAGAGCTGAGGGTGACCTTAAAACTGCACTGGTGTCCGCTGCAGAATTAGGAGGAGGTAGAGTCCCTCCTTTCCAGTGGGGTGGATTATAGTGGCTGAAATAGGCACCCCAAATAGGAAAGTAATTTTTTGGTGGAGGGGATTAATTAATTTTCAGAATAGTTACCTATTTTTGAGGCCATAGTATTTCAACAATATACACAGCATCACAGTATGTGGAGAATTAATTCAGCAGGACTAGAGTCCTGTTCTCTCCCTCCCCATTAGTAGTTTTGCAAGTTTTTCACCCCTTTTTGCTCCCCAGACCCGGCAGACACGCACATGCGTGCTCATGTAAGCGTACGCACAGACACACACATGTGCAGGGTACTGGCTCAACCATTTCTGCCTCACCCCTGGCAGTTGCCGCTGTCCCCTCCTGCCTATGCTTCCCATCGGTCCTCCAGCAGAACTACGGGGGAGGGGGGGCAGACAACCACCCCCAGGAGGGAGAGTTGCTTTTAGGCTGCTCGATCACGCTCCCTCCTTCTCCCCCCCCTCCATCGGCTCCCCGACTACCCAAGGTCATTCCTGAACCCGGGTCACTGGAGAGGCCCGAAGTAAGGTGTCCAGCGCCACCAGGCCGGCCTCAACTCCTGATCTTACTTTGAGACACAGCTCTTGCAGCAAGTTACACCATTAGAACTGAAGCCGGCAGGCGTCAGGACCCCACGGAAAAATTCTAGCTAGCTATCTTCAGCGGGGACCGCCCCCGACGTCGGTCCCGCCTCCGACGTCAGGCGTGGTACAAAAGGGGGCGGTCCCGCCAGATTCCTCAGTTCTTTCCCGCCGTCGACTTGCATGTCTCGACCCTTCGGTTCCAGTCTAGCGCGCGACGCGTGGTTCAGAGCTTTCCTCCAGGAAATTCTTTTTTCTTCAAGCAAGATTGTTGCTGATGTCCTCTCCGACCTCCAGTCATCCCTCCAAGTGTGCTTGCGGGAAACAGATCCCCTTCAAGGACCCCCACACGGCCTGTGTTAGGTGCCTGGGCCCAGACCACGATACCCGGGCCTGTTCGTTCTGCCAGGGCTTTAACAGCCGAACAAGGATCCGACGTCAGAAGGCCCTCCAGGCTTTTTTGTTGGAGGAAAAACTGAAGACCATGTCCTCCAAGGGGGAATCCTCGTCCAAATCCCACAAGCACATGGAGAAAAGAAGGGAGAAGGCCCCTTCCAGGTCCCTGTCCAGGGCTTCGGAGTCCCGCAGCTCCGGTTCTCGGTCCGACCGCTCTCCTTCCAGGGCCAGCTCTCAGCCTCCCCCGGCTGCGGTAAGAAAGCCTTCTTCTTCTCAGGCCAAGTCCGCCAGGCCGTCGTCATCCTCCTCTTCCAAGGCCTTGGCGAAGTCCGGGGAGCGCCACCACCATCATCATAAGTCGGGTTCCCGCTCTTTGGCTCCCGACGTCCGGTCGTCTTCTGTGCCTCATTGCAAAACTTTGGAGCTCACACCGTTGAAGAGACCTGTGGACCCGACGCCGGCCCGACCGTCGTCGGCCGTACGTCATTCCTCCCTGGAGCCGTCGTCGGCCGGACGGCCGTCGTCGGCCAAACCATCCCAGTGGACACCGGTTGGGGGACCGGCGTCCGTTCTGCCTGAAAAGAGGGCTCCCACGCCTCCGACCAACGTCGGTCAGGAGACGTTGATTGAGGAGGACTTAACGCAGCCCGAGGACCAGACGGGTGACCCCGGCCTTGCCGAACTCCCAGGGCCCCTCGTCGCCTGAGGCCCTGTGGAGCCGGCGCGGGACCATGACCGCCCACCGGCGCCTGGGCGTCGTCGGGACTTTCCTATAGCAAGTGAAGGATCTCTTCACTTACTGGTGGGACACCATTAAAGGGACATGGTCCCCACCGCTCCTCCTCCTCCTCCTCCCCCCCTCCTCCGGTACCAGCCCCCCCTTCGCAGTCGGCAGGCCGCTTACCTCCCCCCCGGGAGCCTGGATCCTCTCCCAGGGGAAGATCAGAAAAATGGAGACCTCCGTCCAAATCCTCTTCTGGATCACCCAGCCCCAAGAGATCCAGGAGACACCGACGTTCACCGTCGACGGAGGACACGGGATCAGTCTACTCTTCCTCTAGATCCCCATCTCCTCTCTCCATCCCTTCTCCGGATGACCCCTCGTTCATGGATATTATGCGACATATCCAGGAGAACATGGGATGGGATGCAGAAGAACTAGACCCCGAAAAGTTACGCCTTGCCAAATATCTTCGGCAGAAGGACCCCAAGTTGGTGGACACTTTCGTGGACGTCACCAAGGCAGCGTGGAAGCGTCCACATTCGCTCCCGGGGGTGCCGAAGAAAGCTGATCGTCTGTACAAGGCTCCTAAGGACGACCAGTACCTGACACAGCAGCCTCAGGCCGACTCTCTGGTCGTCGCAGCCTCACATGACCGGTCACAGAGGCCGCAACATTTGAGCACCCTACCACCGAACCCAGAGTCCAAACAGTTGGACGCACTGGGCAGGCGCACGTACGCTTCCGCTACCTGCGCCGTCAGATCCTTGAACTACCTGACCCACATGGTTGTATTCCAGAACGCTTTATGGGAACAGGGTCTGGAGGCGGCTGAAAAGCTGCCCGAAGGTGAGCAGAAGGAGGAGATGCTCCAGCTCCTCCGTACGGGTTCAGACGTGGGGACCCAAGTGCTTCGAGCCGCGTACGACTCCGAGGACTCATCGGCCCGAGCAGCAGCTTCTGGCGTATGCCCCGGAGACACTCCTGTTTACGTGTCTCCGGCTTTACCCCGGATGTCCAGAAAAACATTATGGACGCTCCGTTCGAGGGAGAAGTTTTATTTGGTAATCCTTCCGAGAAGATCATTACCAAACTTCAAGAGGCCGGGAAGGCGGTAAGGTCGGTTCAAGCCATGTACCGACCCAAGCTTGGTTCCTTTCGTAGGAACCAAAGCCGTTTTCGTGGGCGGACACAGAGCAACAGCCCGGCTCCGCTACATCAGAGGGGATCCGGTTCCGTGAAACCCAGGAAAACAGCCCGCTAGCCGGTCAGCGTTCCCCTAAGCCGACCCAGCCAGCGGGCCCATCTGCCGCCACAGCCTGACTCCTTTCGGTCCCGCCCTCAGGATCAGCAGGGAATCATGGTGGGAGTCGCATTGCGAACTTCCTGCGGGATGGCGAGGCCATTACCACCGACAGGTGGGTTCTGCAGTTGGTCAGTCTAGGCCACTTTATAGAATTACTGAAAAGCCACCCTGGGGCCTCCTTTGCTCTCCTGGTATCTGGGTCAGCACAAAATTTGATCTGGCAAGAGGTACTACGCTCTAAGAAAAGGGCGATGAAGTCGTCCGGAGAACCAGAGAGGGCGAGGATATTATTCCCACTTCTTCCTGGTTCCCAAGAAATCAGGGGACCTCCGTCCGATTCTGGACCTCAGCGACCTCAATGTGTCGGTCGCCTACAAAAGATTCCGCATGGTGACTCTTCCGGGCCTTATTCCCATGCTGAAACAAGACGCCTTTTTAGCGTCTCTAGACATGCAGGACGCATACCTGCATATCCCCATAGCTCACGCGCACCAGAGGTTCCTGCGCTTCGAGTTTCTCGACCACCACTTTCAGTTCCGAGCTCTTCCGTTCGGTCTGTCATCCGCACCAAGGGTCTTTACCAAGTGCATGGCAGTCGTGGCAGCATCTCTGAGGAGACAGGGCCACTATGTGTTCCCGTACCTCGACGACTGGCTTCTCATGGCCGCCTCCAGAGAGGCGTTGTTACTCGCGGTTCAGAGCACCCAGGACTTGTTCCAATCTCTGGGCATTCTCATAAATGAGAAGTCTCTCCTGGTAGCCGTCGCAGAAACTGCAGTTTATAAGCAGTCCTGGACACTGTTCAGGAAGAGCTTTTCTTCGGACGACAAGCGGAGCGCATCAGATCCTCATAAAGGATTTGTCGTCGAACAAGATCGTACCTGCCAGGTCGGTCCTTCGCTTGCTCGGACACATGGCTGCAGCCATTCCTACTGTCCCTTCTCAAGAAGGCTCCCACATGGGGTAACCCAGTGGACGCTCAAGGTACAATGGGACCAAAGGCAAGACCACTTGCAGCATCCGGTCAGGATCACGAACTCAGTCATCCGAGACTGGCAGTGGTGGCTAGTCCGGGTCGCTCTCCAAGGCGTCCCGTTTGTACTATAGATACATAGACAGTGTCGACAGATAAGGGCCTATAGCCCACCCAGTCTGCCATTTGAGCTTGTAAGTTCAGTTTGTTTTCCTAAAGTCTGTTGCCTTACCCTGACCTCTAGAATTCCTTTATGTCTATCCCATGCATTCTTAAATCCGTGATTGTTTCAGCCCCACCACTTCCTCTGGCAGGGTGTTCACTTATCCACCACCCGTTCTGTGAAGAAATTCTTTCTCATGTTTCCTCTGAATCGTCCTCCCTCCAACTTCATCCCATGCCCTCTAGTCCTGGAACATCTTTTTCGCTTAAAAATAGTGTTTTCCTGCACCCTGTTCCTCCCTGTAAGATACTTGTATGTCTCTATCATATCCCCTCTCTCCCCCTCCTCTCCTCCAGGGAGTACATGTTCAGTTCCTTCAACCTGTCTTCATAGGACTTGTGATGCAATCCATGCACCATCTTTGTTGCCCTCCTCTGAACCTTCTCTACCCTGTCTATGTCCTTACGTAGGTATGGTCTCCAGAACTGTACACTGTACTCCAGGTGGGGCCTCACTAGCGTCTTGTATAGCGGAATTATGACCTCCCTTTTCCTGCTGGTGATGCCCCTGCCTATACATCCCAGCATCCTATTTGCTTTACCTACTGCCTTATCACACTGTTTCCCTACCTTGAGGTCATCAGAGATGACAACCCCAAGATCCCTTTCCTGCTTGGTGCATGCTATATCCTCACCCCCCAACTGATATATTGTGCCAGGGTTTTTGTGCCCCATATGCATTATCTTGCACTTCTTTGCATTGAATTTCAACTGCCAAACCCTTGACCATTCTTCAAGTTTCTGCAGGTCGCTTCTCATTCTGTCTACACCCTCTGGTGTGTCTACTCTGTTACAGAGCTTTGTGTCATCAGCGAACAGTGAAATTCTGCCTTCTAGATCCTGCGCAATGTCACTGATGAAAATGTTGAATAGGACCGTCCCCGGAGGTAACCCTCACCATGGACGCCTCAGGTCTTGGGTGGGGGGCACACCTGGACGGGGTAAAGTCCCAGGGTACGTGGACCCCGTTGGAAGCTCATCTTCATATCAGTGTCCTAGAGATGAGGGCGGTTCTCTATGCCCTGCAGGCCTTTCAGTCAGTAATCCCACGTGTACTCTCCTGCTTCAGACAGACAACACGGTGATGTATTACCTCAACAAACAGGAGGCGCACACTCTTACCCCCTTTGCAGGGAGGCCATGAGGGTGTGGGATTGGGTAATCGGACACGGCGCAAATCTGATCACTGTGCATGTTCCCGGGGTGGACAACACAATTGCAGATGGCCTGAGTCGATCCCAGGCCAGAGTCCACGAGTGGGAACTTCTTCAAGAGATAGCAGAGGATCTGTTTCTTCATTGGGGAATTCCAGAACTAGACTTGTTCGCATCCCCATCCAACGCAAAACTGCCCAATTTTTGCTCGCTAGATCCAGGGCCTGGTGTTTTCTGGCGAGACGCGTTATCCCTCTCCTGGGCAAACAGATTCCTCTACGCTTTCCCTCCCTTCCCGTTGATCCAGAGAGTTCTTCTCAAACTGCGCAGGGAGCACGCACTCATGATCCTGGTGGCCCCGTTCTGGCCCAGACAGATCTGGTTCCCTTTGTTGGTGCAACTATCTCGGGAACCCCCGCTCCCGTTGCCGCTCAGCTCCCACCTCCTGTCTCAGGAGAATGGTTCATTAGTCCATCCGGACCTACACTCTCTGAACCTGCATGCTTGGCTCCTAGAGACATAGCCATCTTGCGTCCGCAGGGGTCTCGCAAGAGGTTGCAGAGGTTCTTTCCGCTGACCAAGCCCGGCCAGCATGCGGCGTCGCCATGAAATGGCGCCGTTTTGTTTATGGTCACGAGATCGTGATCTTTCCCTTTAGGTTGTCCTGTGGGAGTAGTTTTGGATTACCTCCTCTCCCTTTTCATTCAGGCCTAGCCTACTCCTCTATTAAGGTGCACCTCTGTGCCATTTCTGCCCTATCACCTCCCGGTGGGTCGCCATTACAGTAGCTCAATTGGACGCCTCTCGGGAATTTCTTAGGGGAGTGTTACACCTTAGGCCTCCCATTAGGGACCCTGTGCCCCCATGGGATCTGCTCTTTGTCCTGGAACAGCTCACGCTCTCCCCCTTTTGAACCTGCCGCGGATTGCAAGCTACGTTTTCTGTCGTGGAAAACGTTATTTTTAGTTGCTGTTACTTCAGCGAGAAGAATTTCTGAGCTTCACGCTCTTGTGTGCAAAGAGCCTTATTTAGTTTTCCACCGGGACAGAGTATCCCTTAGGACGAATCCTAAGTTTTTACCTAAGGTGGTCTCTTCACTCTCTCTAAACCAGGACATTGACCTTCCGGTCTACTTCCCGAGTTATTCAAATAGAGGAGAGTCTTTGCTCCACACCCTGGATGTTCACCGCAGCCTGAGGTATTACCTCAACAGAACTAAGCCCTCTCTTAGTTCTGAACAGCTTTGTTTCCTTCTCTGAGAGAATGATGGGCCAATCAGTATCCAAACAGTCTCTGTCTCGCTGGCTTGTCCAGTGTATTTCCTACTGTTATGATATAAAACAAAAGCCCCTTCCGGGCTCGGTCCGGGGTCATTCTACTAGGGGTGTGGCCACATCCTTTGCAGCACTCAGAAACGTCTCCACCTCTGCTATTTGTGCTGCAGCCACTTGGAGCTCTGTGCATACCTTTATCAGGCATTATAGCCTGGACATCACCTCTAGGCGAAGGGCTGGTTTCGGCCTTGCGGTGCTACAGGGTCTCCTGTCCTAGGTTCAGGACCTGGAATGTACTTCCTATTTTCCTCCTCCCGGAATTTCTGGCAGCGTTACTGCTTGGGAATCGGTCCTAATGGTGTAACCTGCTGCAAGAGCTGTGTCTCGAAGTAAGATAGTACAGTTATGTAAGAACCTACCATAACAGTAGATCTTCAAGAACAGCTCTTGCAGCAGGTACCTTCCCGCCCTTCTTCCCCCTTGGAGGAGGCATGGCTCAGTCTTCCTGAGCAGGGATTTATATCTTTCTGTCTTCTGACGGTGAATCCTCGGTCTCCCATTTCGATGTCAGCCTGTGGCCGGAAGTCTCCGGCGGGAGAACTGGGGAATCTGGCGGGACCGCCCCCTTTTGTACCACGCCTGATGTCGGAGGCGGGACCGACGTCGGGGGCGGTCCCCGCTGAAGATAGCTAGCTAGAATTTTTCCGTGGGGTCCTGATGCCTGCCGGCTTCAGTTCTAATGGTGTAACCTGCTGCAAGAGCTGTTCTCGAAGATCTACTGTTACGGTAAGTTCTTACGTAACTGTACTTTCTTACAGTTGACTGTCAGTGGATCCCAGAAAAATGGCATCTAGGTGTTTTATAGGTGCCAAATCAATATACTACTTTTTATGAAGAAATTTTAGAGGCCTCTGTGGGAGCCAAGATAAATTCTTTAGCTACCAAGACAAGATCTTTATTAACCAGACTTGGAAACACAAAATTGCACATACACCCCAGTGCAAGGCTTTATAATCTATTGTTTATAGGAATCAGCTTAAAAGGATTGATGCTGGCAGCTGTATAAAGCATCTTGCAGTCCTGCTTAAAGCATAGCTTACCGAAGTTCCTTCCTAGTGATCTAAGAAACATTAAAACAGGATATGGAGGTTGTTAAAAAAAAAAAAAAAAAAAAAATATATATATATATATATAGATATATAGCAAGTCCCTATTTTTCCCCACTGTGTAGGCGTATCTAGTAATGGAAGGAGGATTTGCATATTACCCATGATGTCTTGCATTTGGAGTGTATGTCATTTTGTAATTCTTTAAAACTTGGCTTTATTGCTGATGCACATATTGTGTTACGTGTGCTTCAGTGCATTTATTTGCATTGAGATTGCTGTCCTTCAGATAGAAATAGTATTGTTTCCCACCAGAAAAAGTAGTTGTGTACAACCCAGTTCAGTTGCCCTATGTGTTTTTTTTTTTTTTTTTTTAAACTTTCTTTCTGTACTGGATCACCCAGGCATCCTTCGGGAGTGCCCACACGGATGTGCCTCTAACTCCCGGCTTGAACCCTCGCTTTCCCCAGGCTCTCCCCTGTATGACTTCGGCAAGTCCAACTCTTGGATCACCTCTGGGTCTGGCCCCCTGCCAATAGCGGCTCTTTATACTTAAGTGTGAGGGACTTACCTCATCGCTGGGTTGGGGGTGGAGATACCCTGGGCCGTTGTAGGGATGTGGGTGCTCCACCGGGGCCTCCGTCATCTCACCGGGTGGCCAGAGGATTTTTCTCATGTGCGTGTTTTGTGCCCCAGCTCCGCCATGCCGCTGTGTCGTAGCTCCCCCGGCTGCCACCAGAGGTGGCTGCACGAGTGGACGCTCCTCGAACCCACCCTGGGAAAAGAGCTGTCCTCTGGACGCTCTATCTCTTCCTTCCCTTGCCGACCCCCGGCGGCCTGGACTTGCTTACGAACCTGGGCACTGGCGTGGTGCGAGGTGTGGTGTCGAGCACATCAACCCTCAGCGCCACCGGGCTGGCTCAGTTGCCCTATGTTAACCCCCCTCTCCATCTCATTCCTTGTGTATTCTGGTACTTCTGGGGACGTGGATATGTTCAATCCAAACTGTCTGACAGGTTCCTTGCCACTTTAAATCTTGCTGGAAGGTCTTCAAGTTGGCTTCTCCCACCTACCCAGGTGGTAAAACTCTCGGCTCCACCCCATGATGCCAAGATCTTTCTTACCACTTGGAAGCTCAGGTTACCTCCTTAGCGCTCTGCGTTTTAGGCTGGATTCACACTCTTTGGATTTCCTGAAACTAATTTTAAAATTTACAAGATTACGGTCTTAGTCTTCTCTCGTGGCTGCAATGGACAAGTTGACTCCTGGCTTCCGTCGGTGCTCCTGTGGGCAGAAGATGTCCCGGACCAATCCACACTCCATGTGCGTCTACTGCCTAGGGCTTGGCCACGATTCGCAGGCTTGCGAAGTGTGCAAGTTCTTCTCTGCTTCGGTCTTGGAGGACCGTGCTGCCAGACTACTTCTTGGGGGCGCCTCAGCGGTACCTGCGGTTAAGTCTAAGAGGCCCGTTGGTGATCATCCACAGCGGTGGGGCTCCGCAGACAGTTGGAGCAGGTGATCACCCTTGAGGAGGCGGAGGCCCAGGCCGCATCTTCTTCTTCCGCAACATTTATCCCGCTCTCCTTGGGCTCCTCCTACTCAGCTTCTTTTAAGGAGCTTTGTCAGTCCCTCTCCACTAAGGGAGGAGGGCCTTTGGGACATTCCAGATGGTACAAGAAGAAGGACACTAAAGGTAAGTCCCACCGTTGACGCTCATGGGAGCGGGAGAGATTCCCTTCACTGGACTGTCAACTCTCGACTTCGGTTGAGGTTTCGGCTGTGGCCGCTGGCTTCACAGTGTCCCCGTCTGGTCAGCTGGCCGAGACATCCGTCGATGCGGTCAAGATTTTTCTCAACCCGTTGGATGGTTTGTCGACTAGAAAGCAGACAACCCTTCTTCACCAGTTCCCCCGGTGGTTACCGAGGACTTGCCCGTTCCTCCTGTGCCGAAGTCCTTGGGTCGAGGTCCCTGATCCGAGGGCGGGGTGGGTTTCCCTTGTCCCCTCTCTGACCCACCCTCGGAATCCCCGAAGGTCTTGGACCTCTTCCAGGTCCAGCTGATCCTGCCAATGTCGGCGGTCTAGGTACCATGGAAAGCTGCGTCACCGCTCATCCTCGTCGTCCTCTTCGGAGGATAGGCTCCGGCGCAAGTTGCGTTGACGCTACGAGGATTTGATGTGGCAGCAACTTTTATTGACCGGTAACAAGCAGACTCCGTTGCCTTCTCCGGCCATTAAGTGACCGTCACCGGAGTGGCCGAAACAACCCCTTGTGGTGATAGAGGAACCGACCCCAGCGCCAGTTGTTCGGCCGAAACCGGCTGCTCCACCTGTTGTGGTGGAACCCCCGCCTCCACAACCGAAGACTGGGGCCCCGACCAAGGATTCTCGGTCGGGTCAGAGCTTGCCCAATAGGTCGTCGTTCACCATCACTCCCGATCGACCTCGGCAGGTGGAGGATGGCTCAGGCGCTCGGCAGCTGTTCGCAGACTCCTCGGAGTCTGACGACGACTCCTCCCTGTTCTCCAGGCCGCTATACCTGGAGTCTGCAGGGGGCCAGTTGGTGGACGAGAGCCCATCCTCGTTTTTGGGTTTGCTTGGACCCATCTCAGAATCCACTGGGATGCAGCTCGAACCCGTTTCAAAACGGGCCAAGTATCCACTTACGGAGATACTGGACCAAGGGGATTCCCTTACGGAGGCCTTTCTGGTGGCCGAATCCATTGTTGGCCCGGCCCTGGAGTTGTGGCAGTGGCCAGCATCTTGTCCCGCGCCTTCGGCCAGGATGGCTCGCAAGTACGTGGTCCCCACCGGTTCACTCTTCGGTTTCTCAGAGCACCCCTCTGCGGAGGGGTTAGTGACAGATAGCATCTTCCGGCATTCCGAGAATACTCGGGACGTGGACAAACCACCCAATAAGGAATCCAAAAAGTTGGATTACTCTGGGCAGAAGGTTTACACTGCTTCCTCCCTAGGCCTTCATCAGGCTAGCTCGGCACTTCTGATGGCACTTTTCTCACACGCCCTTATGGGCTCACTGGATTAGGTGATTCCTCATCTCCTGGCTGACCTTCAGACGACGGTCATGCAGGTGCGGGATCAGGGAAGGAAGGGTGGTGGCAAAACAACAGCTCCAAACTTCGTTTGACATTGGTGATTCCTGTGCCCGATCAGTACGGCCGCAGTGGCCATGCGCCGCAGAGCTTGGCTGCGGATCTCCACCTTCACGGTGGAGACCCAGCACAAGCTGGCAGACGTTCCCTTCCTGGGCACCGACTTGTTCGGGCCGGGGGTGGAAGGCCATCTCCAGAGGATTGAGAAGTCCAATGCCACCTTGGACTTGGTCACGTCTGCTCAGAAGGACAAAGGCTGCCAGCAGCAGCGTAAGCCCTTTCGCCCTTCTGCCCCTGTGGCACGTCCAGCCCAGCAGCACCAGGGCCAGCAGGCACACACTTGGCACCCTGAGGCCAAGTCTGCTGCTTCCTCCAGTAGGAAGCCGGGAGGCAGGTCCCTCAGTGGGCCCTTCCTCCAAGCCTGCCCAGTGACCGGTTGAGGGGTGTCGCCCCCAACCTCGTCACTCCTCCCTAGGTTCCCCCCGTGGGGGGATGGCTCCGCCACTTCTTTTCCACCTGGTCCGCTATCACCATGGACCGCTGGGTGCTAGAAGTGGTAGGCAGGGGTCTGCCTCTGGAATTCGAGCAGTTCCTTCCCTATCGAGCCGTCGCCTCACAGGGGGAAACGTGTTCCGTAGCCTCTCTGTTGGCTCATCGAGCCAACATTGCCATGCTCCTCCAGAAGGAGGTGATTGAAGAGGTGGCGGACCCTCCTCCAGACCCAGGGTTTGTGTCCAGGTACTTCCTGTTCCCAAAATGGACTGGGGGGGGGGGCTGGCACTCCATTCTCGACCTGCATGACCTGAACCATTTCCTAAGGTCGGGCACTTTCAGGATGGTCACTCTGTCTCAGATTATTCCATCCTTGGAATGAGGCGTGTGGTTCTGTTCTCTGGACCTTCAGGACGTGTTCTTTCACGTCCCAAACCGTCCGTCTCACCAGCGATTCCTCCGCTTCAGAGCAGAAGGATCCCTTTACGACTTCCGGGCCATGCCCTTTGGCCTCTCTCCAGCTCCCAGGGTCTTCATCAAATGCATGGCAGTGGTGACAGTATTCCTGTGGTGCTGAGGGGTCCGGGTGTACCCTTACCTGGATGATTGACTGATTGCAGCCCCTTCTAGGTTAGAGGTGGAGCGGTCCAGGGATCTGGTCCTCTAGATCTGCTCTCAGATTGGCTTCCTCATCAATGAGGCCAAATCGAGACTCACTCTTCGCAGGTGATTCAGTTCATCGGGCAGAGCTCGACTCTCTTCGAGCCAGAGCCCGGCTCCCGGACAGGGCCGAGGTCCTTTCCTCCTTTGCCCAATCATTTCTGGTTGGGCAATTGCACCCTGCCCAGGTCTTCCTGCGCCTTCTGGGCCTCATGGCGGCCTGCACCAGTGTAGTCTGTTGGGCCCGCTGGCATATGCGTCCCCTGCAATGGGGACTGGGCAGCCAGTGGTCACAGCACTCCGGTCCTCTGGACCAGCCGGTGACGGTGACCCAGGAGATGTGGACGGTCTGCAGTGGTCGCTCGTCGCCCCGAGCAGACTGTCACGTTAACCACTGATGCCTCTCTGGGTTGGGGTGCCCATCTGGGGGAGTTCAGGGCCCACGGCCTCTGGTCCCCTCAGAAGTCTCGATGCCACATCAACCTGCTGGAGCTTCGAGCAGTTTGACTAGTCCTCACCGCCCGCTCCGTTTGTACGGGGTCAAGTGGTCCAGGTCCAGACGGATAACACCATGACCATGTACTACCTCAACTGTCGGGCGGACGCACTCCTTACCTCTCTGCAAGGAGGCTCTGTGCATTTGGTCTCTCGATCAGCCTGGAGGCTGATCTCCTAGCCATCCATGTGGCAGGAGCCTCCAACAGTCTGGCCAATGCCCTCAGCCGGATAGGCGCTGCATCTCACAAGTGGTCTCTCCTGCTGGAGGTAGTACAAGATATGTTCTCCCATTGGGGCACCCCTCAGGTGGACCTGTTAGCCTCCAGGGAGAATGAGAAGCTGAGGCTGTTTCACGCCCTCCCCTCTCAGCAGGGCTTGCTGCTGGGGAATGCCTTCTCGAGGCCATGGATCCCAGGCCTATTCTACGCCTTCCCTCGATCCACAAGGTGCTTCTCAAGGCGAAGAGGGACAAGGCGCAGTTGATTCTGGTAGCCCAGACTGGCCCCGCCAGTTCTGGTATCCAGATCTCCTCAGCCTCAGCTCCAGGCTCCCGAGGCAGCTTCCAGCCCGCCTGGACCTGATCTTGTCAACAAGGGGAAGGTACTCAATCCGGACCTTCAATCCTTGCACCTGACTGCTTGGTTCCTGAGCGGCTACAGTTCCAGGCCTTGGGTCTTTCCGACGAGGTCCCCAATGTCATTGAGGCGTCCCGTAAGGAGTCGACCAGAAAATGCTATGCCTTCAAATGGAAGAGATTCTCCATTTGGTGTCAGGACAAGGGGTTGGACCCTTCTTCCTGTTCCTTGGCTAGCATTCTGGACTACCTGTGGTCCCTTTCTCAGCTAGGGCTTTGGTCGACGACCCTTAAGGTGCACCTGGCAGCCATCTCTTGCTTACAGGGATGCGACGGCAAGCAGTCGAAGTGAGGAGAAGGTGGTCGGGCACTTTTTCAAGGCCTTTGATTACATATCCTCCGTGCGAACCTCCACCTTCATGGGATCTACTGCTGGTATTACAAGCTATGGGCAAGCCATTCGAACGATGCACAGGTGCGATATCTCCCACCTGTCGTGTCAAGACTGCCTTCTTGGTGGCTTTACGTCAGCCAGAAGGATGGGAGAGCTCCAGGCGTGTTCCCGAGTCACCTTATCTGGTCTTCCACAGGACAAGGTTGTCCTGCGCCCCCACCCGAAATTCCTTCCGAAGGTGGTGTCAAGAGTTTCACCTTAACCAGGTGTTGACTCTGCCGGTGTTCTACCCCAGTCACACCTCGGAGGCCGAATGTAGGCTCCATACTCTGGACCCTAGAAGAGCGCTCGCTTATTATAAGGAGCGGACGGCTGAAGTTCGGGGAGAGGTTCGCCAGCTGTTTGTCACCTACGCTGAAGGCGCACCTGACAGACCTGCAGCCATGCTGACGATAAGCAGGTGGGTTACCTCCTGCACAGATCTCTGCTATAGGTTGGTGGGCATGGAGCCTCCCAGAGGGAAAGAGCTCATTCTACCAGCCATAGCGCTGCTTCGGTGGCTGCTTCTAGGGACGTCCCTATCCAGGAAATGTGCAGGGCTGCTACCTGGAAGTCAGCACACACCTTTATTTCCCATTACCTCATTGACCTTGAGTCATGCCAGGATGCTGGTTTTGGGACCTCGGTTCTCCAGTCCTTATTTCCTAAGTAGGAGGTGCGTGCCTTGCCTCCCTCCTCCCGGAGAACTGCTAGGAGTCTGCCAGACATTGTAGATTGAACAACGTATCCACATCCCTAGAAATACAGGTTACTCACCTGTAACAGGAGTTCTAAGAGTGGTATATGTGGTTCATCCACATGACCTACCCTACCTCCCCGGCTTCGAGGCGCAACCTGGCTTCCAGCAGGCTAGATCTGGCATCATGGGGTGGATCTAGGGTTTTACCACCCGGGTGGGTGGGAGGAGCCAGCTTGAAGACCTTCCGGCAAGATTTAAAGCGGCAAGGAACCTGCCAGACAGTGTGGATGAACAACATATACCACTCCTAGAACTCCTGTTGCAGGTGAGTAACCTGTATTTTGTCACCTAAGTCGAAGCTTGCAGAGACTGACTGGCCTGAGAGTTTATAAGGTTTCCGTGTTTGCCCCATATTCTAAGCTCACCTTCAGACTCCCCAGTTTAATGGTATCCCTGCAGCCACTGGTGTCTGTATCACATATCACTGCAAACATTGATGTGTCTGTGAAGAAGGGAGTCCAGATAGGGCAGGTAGAGTCTTTTTAGAGGGACTCTGTCTGCTGAACTTTGCAGGGACTGGAGTCGGGCTGAGTGAATCAGAAAGCGCTCCCCCTTCCCACTCTTAGTGATATGGTTCAGCTTGCACAAAAAAATGATTTCCCAGTCATATCGGAACTAACTTTTAAGTTCATTTACTGTATGAAACACATGCAGAATACCTGGCAGTAGTGGAGAACATCGTACCACCGTGGACCTATGCTACTAGCGTAGCGTACCAATGCATGCTGTGGCTTGACACCTTGATGCGTAGGTCTGCCTCGCAGTTATTTTTAACAGTTACATATTCTGTTTTTTTTATTATTAGTTTATTTGACTTGGGGCGGCTTTGCCTTCCACCCTCCTGTGTTAAAAAGACAAGGGGCGTGTGGGGGTGGAGCCCCCCTACTCAAACAGACTGATAAAACCTAAGTCAACATTCACTGAGAAGAGGAAGATCCAGATTCATTTCAGTGCAGTGCAGTAAGACCCTGTCCACACTACACCGGAAAATGCTGAACAGTTATAGACTGAAAACGGTACAGTGTGTCCACGCTATATGTGAAAAAGGTGGCAAACCGTTACAGCCTGTCCACACTGCTAATGGATCGGAAATGGCTTCCAACCCATGCAGAGCACCAGTCCCAGCCTCAATATGTCCATCCCAGCACAATGGCACTACCGAGCCCCAAGCAAGTGCATGCCATGTTGAGATGTTGGGTGCAGCTGCTGCAGTTAAACTCCGTGGCAGCAGAACATCCAGCACGGCAGGTCAGTGGGCTGCCATGGTCACTGCCTCCCTGCACCAGGCACCACTAAATGCTGCCACGGGATGTCCTGCAGATAAGGTAGTGTCTGTAGGTGCAGGCAATGAGCAGTCTGGTACCCATATGTGGTGTGGGGCAAATCTGCACGTTTGTGCTGCGGTTCCTCTGCCACAAGCCCAGGATACAGTAGTGATGCTCCACACCTCCAGGAGCATGTGGCAGAGGAGCAGCAGCAAAGACGTGCAGAATTGCCTCACACCACAGAAGGGCACCGAACTCTGTAGTGCCTGCACGTACAAGTGCAGACATATCTGCAAGATGTCCCATGGCAGCACTGGGTCCATGACACGTCAGTCACGTCTGTGCGCTCCCCAACAACCCACTCCCTTCATCTCGCTCCAGTGCCAGCTCACACCAGTACTGTACACACCGGTCACTACGCTCCTGCAGCAGTCATGGAGCAGGCAGATACAGAATGTTGTGTGCTGGGCGTCCAGGTGGCCACAGTGTGGGCCATAAGTCCAGTTCCCATTCCTCCCCCACTGGCCTCTGCCAACCCTTACCCAGTCCCCTACCCACCCTGTCCACTGTGACTGCTGCTGCACACTCTGCCTGCCATCATTCCTCCAGTTGTGGCATCCTTCCCAGGCGTGGTTGCTGGACATGGGCATGCATGCTCCATATGGCTGTCAGTGTGTAACAGAGTACAGTTGCCTACCAGAGTGAGGGCTGTGCCACAGGTGGTGGGGAATATGGGTGTGCAGTTCGTTTGCACAGTCCCCGACATAACCCCTTTGGGACTGGTCGCCCGCACTTGGTGGCTGTGTCACGGTATTGCACCGGGGCTGTACGGGACATGTTCACGGAGGCGGGTTGTCTGGGAGTGGGTTGTCTTAGGGGTGTACCGACGTAGGAGTGCATTGTCGGGTGCGGAGTGCCGTGCCCCCTTCCATATTTGCCTCCCATGATGGTAACTGGATGGTGGCATGATGGAGCCGCTGCACAGCATGGAGGTAAGCTGGCAGGTTGGGGGGGACAGTGTGTTTACACGGTGCTCTGTAACGTTACAGACCTGCTAAAGTTACTGTAACCGTTGTTGAAGCCACCTGCTTACAGGTTTCAGCAATGGTAACGCCTTCTGTAACGTTACCGGTGTAAACGCTATCTGTTACGGTCACGTTACAGGCACTCTGTAACGTCACAGAGGGTGTTTTTCGGGTGTAGTGTGGACAGGGCCTAACAGCTCATTGCTATTTTTGTTTTAAACTTAGATTTGTGGGCTTTTAGTGGTACTGTTATTTTTTTGCTGGCTTTACTTAGAATTGTTTTTGGGCTCTTGAAAATTTAAAACCTAGTTTGGTGTGCTTGTATTGGTGCTGTTTTCCTTTGCTGTCTTCATTTGTTGTAAATGTTGTCTTGTCTTGTCTGTCTTTGCCCTGCTGTTTGGGGAGGGGTGCTAATTGTCTGACCTCTGATCTCAGCTATGTGTTAACTGGAGGAGGGGCTAAGTCAGATTTGAGGTAGCATGTTTTATTTTTGATTTCTCAGAAGAGGCCAGAAGGGGAAGATCCAGATTAATTTCAGTGCAGTAACTGCTCATTGCTGTTTTTGTTTTAAACTTAGATTTGTGGGCTTTTAGTGGTACTATTATTTCTTTGCTGTCTTTACTTAGAATTGTTTTTGGGCTGTTGAAAATTTAAAACCTAGTTTGGTATGCTTGTAGTGGTGCTGTTTTCCTTTGCTGTCTTTACTTGCTTCAAATTTTCACCCACCCTTCCTCCTCTGTCCCTCACTCTTAATTATATGCCCTGTTAAATCTAATTGACAGGAGCCAAGCACAGGGAATAGCAAAGGTGTGGAGTAGGAGAGGCATAAGGGGGAGGAAGCCCGTCCTTGACACAGCAAGTGTTTGGACTTTTTTTTTTCCCTTTAATAAAAAAGTATCTGAGGATTGTGGCAAGATTTTCAGGACAGTAAATAAAGAGGGAACTACGAGAGCTTCAGTAATAGGCAAGTAGTGGACTAGCAGTATAAGTGCACTATAATGTGGTGCAGTGCAATGGATGTGGGGCAGCAGTATTCAGGCAGACCTGGACGTTGAGGTGCTGCCCTATCTGCAGGCATCTCTCTGGACTGCAGGATGAGGTAGCCAGGCTCGGAGTGGAAGTAAACTGGGTCAGGAGTACCTTTGCCCCTGTTAAGAGACCGCCCAGTCCAACATCACCGCCTCAAAGGATGCCAAGAACGAGGAGCACTTGGATGTCGGTGGGCCCGGGGAGGGGTAGAGCAGTCAGCAGAGGCACATCCCAAATCCTGTCCACTCCAGAACTCTTATTCCGCACTAGCAAATGGGGACAACCAAACAGAGGTACCCAGAGAAGTGGAAGGGAAGGATGTGGAGGTCAACCAAGGAGGTGACCTCAGTGGGGAGAGCAGTGAACCCCAGAGGAGGAAGCGAATCCTGGTGGGGGACTCTATCGTAAGAGGGATCCAACTAGGAACACAGGAGGGGGAGGACAGAGGTGAGGTGCCTACTAGGTGCCACAGCATGGAGGGATAGGAGGAAGATCCTGGGGATTGCCTGGAAGGCAAGATCGGAGAGTGAGCTGGATGTCATTATCCACCTAGGTACTAATGACCTGGCAAACGGGGAGCCTAAGTAGGTTCAGGAGGACTTTAGGAAATTGGGTAGGGGTCTCAAGCAAGTAACTACTTCTGTCACCTTCTTAGAAGTACTACCTGTGAGAGGCATGGCAGAGCGTAGGGGTGCATGCACTAGGAGCTTTAACTCATGGTTGAAGAACTGGTGCTGTGAGGAAGGGTTTGGATACATTGGTGACTGGGAACCCACCTGGAGGGATGGGGTCTTGTTCAAGCCTGACTGCCTGCATCTATCCTGGAGGGGAATCCAAGCACTCAATAAGTTTAACTACTTGGGCAAGCATTTAAAGTAGCTAAGGAGGGTACCCAATTGCCCCCCCCCCCACAGCTAGCAGTGGAACCAGTGAAGAGGAGGAGTGGATATCTCTATAAAGCAGTGTGCAAAAGATGGAAATAAGCACCCAAGGGGTGGATAGGCAAAAAGGGGGCAAAATTCAACAGAAGGACAGACAGCAGGGAGAACCAGTGATAAAAGGCAACCAGGGAGGGGGGCTGGAGTAGAACAGCTAAACAGTCCAGGGAGTTCTCGTCATGGAAAGCCATGTGTGCCAATGCTAGGAGCCTTAGCAACAAGATAGAAGACCTGGAGACTGCCATGGTGCGGTCAGACATGGACATTGTGGCCATCACAGAGACCTGGTGTAATGATAATCACGACTGGGAGGTGGCCATACCCGGCTACAACATATTCAGAAGATACAGGGCAGGCAGGAAGGAAGAGTGGCACTTTATGTGAAAGATGGCATAAGGGCCACAGAGATCCAGGAGGAACAAAATGGGGGGAGATACTGTGGGTTAAGCTGGAAAGGAAAATGGGGTCCGCAATCTGCACAGGGGTGGTCTACAGACCACCAACCCAGGAGGAAGAAACAGATGGGGAGCTGATGCTTGCCATCTAAAGGATGGCAGACAAGGGTGAGGTGGTGCAGGTTGGAGACGCCAATATTCCAGACGTGGACTGGAGTCTCCCAGCAGCATCAACCAGGGGCAGATTTATCCTGGACTCCCTTCAGGGTGCCTTCCTTAAGCAACTGGTCATGGAACCAGCTCGGCAGAAGGCAATACTGGACCTTGTGCTCATGTACGGGGACACTGTAATGGAGGTAACAGTGGGGGAGCACATGGGGAACAGTGACCACCGGTCACTGGTTTGAAATCACAGAAGGAGCAGAATCAAGGTGCACAAAAACACGTATCCTGGATTTTGGGGGTCAGACTTTGGGAAAATGGGGAGATGCTTGAAAGAGGCATTAATGGGAATGAGGATGGAATCGGGTTTAGGAACAGTGCGCAGTATTTTAAAACGGGGATTACAAGAGCAACAAAATTATGCATTAAGCAGGTTAGCAGGGGGAAAAGGAAGATGAGGGCATTATGGTTTTTGAAGGAGGTAGCGGAGAAAGTGAAAGCCAAAAAGATCGCATTCAGGCAATACAAAAAGACACAGCCAGAAAAGGATAGGGAGAAGCAAAGGGAGGCAGGAAAGTCAGTAAGGGAAGCCAAAGCTCAGACAGAAGAGCGCATCGCAAAATCAGTGGGTAGAGGGGACAAAACCTTTTACATGTACGTAAGTGAAAAAAGAAGGGCAAAGGGAAGGATAGTGAGACTGAAGGGGTAGGATGGGGGCCGCGTGGAGGATGACAGCAGTAAAGCTAACATACTGAACAGATATTTCTGCTCAGTCTTTACTGAGGAAGAGGAGGGTAATGGGCCTGAAGGGAGTACAAGGGATGGGAACGGCGCAGAAATGGACACAAGTCCCTTTACACGGGAAAGGGTCCTAAAGGAACTGGAAGGAATAAGAGTTGATAAAGCAATGGGGCCAGACGGGCTGCACCCCAGGGTCCTAACGACTAAGAGAGGTGGTGGCTGAACCTCTGGCAATTCTGTTTTAGCTGATCACTGGAAACAGGAGAGGTACCCAAAGACTGGAGGACAGTAGATGTAGTCCTCTTATACAAAAGTGGGAACAAAGAGGAAGTGGAGAACTACAGACCAGTCAGCCTGACCTCAGTAGTGGGGAAGATCATGGAGGCACTACTGAAGGAGAGATTGGTGGAACATCTGGTTGCCAACGCACTGCAGGACCCAAGGCAGCATGGTTTCACCAGGTGGAGGTCATGCCAGACCAGCCTCATTGAATTTTTCCACTGGGTGATAAGGGAGGTGGATCAGGGGAAGGCGGTGGACTTGGCCTATCTGGACTTCAGCAAGGCCTTTGACTCTGTGCCACAAACTGGGGAATATGGGAGCGGGAGGACAGTAGTGTGGTGGGTAGATAATTGGCTGGTCGGCAGGACACAGAGGATGGTGGTAAATAGCTGTCACTCCACAGAGGGAAGAGTGACCAGTGGGGTACTATTCATCATCTTCATCAGTGACATTGCACAGGACCCAGAAGGCAGAATTTCCCTGTTCGCTCAGGACACGAAGCTCTGTAACAGAGTGGACATGCCAGACGGTGTAGGCAGAATGATGAGGGACCTGTAGAATCTTAAAGAATAGTCAAGGGTTTGGCAGTTGAAATTCAATGCAAAAAAGTGCAAGATAATGCATATGGGGTACAGAAACCCTAGAACAACATTATCAGTTGTGGGGTGTGGATATAGCATGCATCGAGCAGGAAAGGGACCATGGAGTTATCATCTTTGATGACCTCAAGGTAGGGAAACAGTGCGACAAGGCAGCAGGTAAAGCAAATAGGTTGCTGGGATGCATAACCAGGGGCATCACCAGCAGGAAAATGGAGGTCATAATTCCACTACACAAGATACTAGTGAGGCCCCACCTGGAGTACAGTGTACAGTTCTGGAAACCTTACCTATGTAAGGACATAGACAGGGTAGAGAAGGTTCAGAGGAGGGCAACAAAGATGGTACAGGAATTGCATCACAAGTCCTATGAGGACAGGCTGAAGGACTTGAATATGTACTCCCTGGAGGAGAGGAGAGGAGAGGAGGGAGAGAGGGGATATGATAGTCATACAAGTACCTTACAGGGAGGTGCAGGAATACACTATTCGCCAGCGAAAAAGCTGTTCCAGGACTAGAGGGCATGGGATGAAGTTGGAGGGAGGGTGGTGCAGAGGAAATGTGAGGAAGAATTTCTTCACAGAAAGGGGGGTGGACTAAAAGTTGTAATGACTGAAAAGCTGTTAATCGTTACTGTTCTGTATCCAATCACTTGTGTGTTGTATTGTATGCCACTGCTTTGTCCTGTATTATACTGCACCATTTTGTAACCTCCTGGGTCGTGCCTGAAAATAGGCATTGCTATGTCTAGAGCACCTACCCGGTTACCAGAAACAAATGGTGCAGTATACTGAAGGAAATGGGGGTATTTAATGGCAATTTAGCCCTTTTTTCATGCAGTATTTTGAGGCATGTCATTTACTTCAAGTTACTGCATTGCATCATGGCTGGCTGCGCTGTAAGTAGGTTTTCAGAGGTAAAACTGAGATTTCACATCTGACTGTGCATCATTACTATTGTAATGACGGTCAGGTGGCTTCCCTCGACCAATTAAGTTTCTAAGTTTTTGCTTTCATTTTATAGTTAGTATTATAAACCACTGTTAAAGATCTCACATTTACTCTTTTTTTTTTTTTGATCCAGGAAGGGATTGTTGAAAACTTGTTTAAATGGGCACGAGAGGCACAGCAGCCACTGCGGACCTATGCCACTGGCTTGCTGGCTGGAGCCATGGAGAACCAGGATATTGCTGCCAACTACAGGGAAGAGAACTCTCAACTGGTAAATGCACTGAAGCGTTTCTCATTGAGCCAGTAAAATGACCATTCTAACAACATAAATATGATGGATAATGTGACATAGCACTATGTGCATCCAAGTCCACACCTCCATGAAGCCCTGGAATCTTCAGTATAGTCAAACGTATGCCCTCTGCATAGAAACATAGACTTAGATGGTAGATGAGGACTGCTTGGCCCACCCAGTGTGTCCATTTCCCTACCTACTGGATAAGTTGCAGATCCTAGTTAACCAACAGCCTACTTCCTCTTACCACCCCACTTCGAATTGCCTTATGTCTGTCCCATGCATTCTTGAATTCCCCCACTGTTTTTGACACAACTACCTCCTGAGGAAGGCTGTTCCATGCATCCCCAATCCTCTCTCTGGAAAAAAATACTTCCTCACGTTGCCCCTGAGTCGTCCCCTGTCTATTTTTAAATTGTGCCCCCTTGTTCTTGCACATCTCTTTTTCTGAAAGATGCTACTCTCTTGGACTCTGTTGTTTCCCTTGAGGTACTTGAAAGTTTCTATCATGTCCCCCCTCTCCCTGCTTTCCTTGAGGGTATAACTATTAGGCTCCATTAGTCTCTCTTCGTATGGCTTCTGGTGCAGACCCTGCACTATTCTGGTTGCTCTCCTCTGGACCACCTCCATCCATCCTATGTCCTTGCGGAGATGGGGTCTCCAGAACTGCATGCAGTACTCCAGATGGGGTCTCACCAACTGCCGGTACAGATGGATAACAACTTCCTGTTTTCTACTTGTGATGCCTCTCCCTATGCATCCCAGTATCCCCCTCAGCCCTCCTTACTGCCTTCTCACATTGCTTGCCTACCTTTAGGGTGTCTGATATGACTACCCCAGGTCCTTTTCCATTTTTGTTGTTGTTAGTACCTCCCCCCCGCCTCCATTTTGTACTCTTTCCCCCAGGTTTTTGTTTCCCATGTGCATTAGTTTGCACTTCTTTGCATCAAATCTAAGCTGCCATACATTTGACCATTCCTCCAACCCTGCCATGTCCGTTCTCATTCTTTCCATCACCCCCATGTATCAACCCTGTTGCAGATCTCTGTGCCGTCTGCAAAGAGGCATAGTTTTCCTTCCATTCCCTTTGCAATGTCACCTGTAGAGACATTAAAGAGGACTAGTCCCAGTACTGAACCCTGTGGTACCCCGTTAGTGACCCCCCTTTCTTTGGAGTGGACTCCATTTACTATTGCCCTCTGCGTCCTGTTATCCAGCCAATTTTTTACCCAGGCTACCACCCTGGAACCCACTTCCAGGCTGGCTAACTTGTTTATTAATCTTTTGTGTGGGACTTTGTCAAATGCCTTGCTAAAGTCTAGGTAGGCCATATCCACAGCCCCTCCCTGATCTACTACTTTGGTCACCCAGTCAAAGAACTCTGTTAGATTCATCTGACATGAGCTTCCCACTGTGAATCCATGCTGCCTTGGGTCCTGTGCCCCACTGGCCTCCAGGTACTCAACAGTTATTTCTTTCAGAAGTGGTTCCATCATCTTCCCTACCACTGAGGTCAAACTAACCTCAGAGCTGGTTACAAGCCCCTGCCCCCCGCCACCTCCCAGTGTCCTGTTTTAAGGTTCCACTGAAGACGGTGGTCACCCCTGATTGCTTTATTACTTCTTGGCCAAGTTGTTTTTAATAAATGTTGTTACATAATTTGTTGAACAGGTGCTCCAAGGTTACTGCATGTTTTTTTTGTATTTTTTCCGCTTCTAAAGTGATTTGAAAATGTTCTACTTTACTTCTTCTGTGAGGAAACTTGTTGTGGCAATAACCTCGTGTGTAGGTTTGATCATTTATCTGCCCCGTCTGTAGAAGGAATGATATTTTTACTCCGAGGGGCTGCTGTTCCGCTGATCCCTTCCCTTACTGGTGCTTCCGCCCGTGCTGGTATACAGTTCAACGTGATACACAGGGAGGCTCGGGACCGCGTGCCCTATTACAATTAATGGGTTGAAATTGCAATGCAGATTCTTATATGTTTGTCAGTAATTGGCAGGTAATTAAGGACCACGCTTGATTAACAAATCCACTACTAATCAAGCACTGTCTTTAATTAGCTGTCAGTTACTAATTAACATATGGGAATCTACATTATCGGCAAATCTCATTGACTATAATGAGGCATGAGGTCCTGCCTCTCTGTGTGTACTTCAGAGGCGTGATGCCCGGCAGGCCGGCGGCTTCCACCAGGAGGGAAATGATTGCCTCGGCCAAAATACGATCCTTCCGTGATGGACAAGGGGCAATGAAAATAATGAAACCTACACAGGTAGATTTTTTTTCTTCACTAAGCTTCCTCACAGAGGAAGCTTTTATCCCACCACCAAACAAAAAACTTGGTAAATCTCTTGATCTTACTTCGAGAGGGCCACTGCAGTAGGTAATTGCCATTAGGACTAAGCTGCCAGTTGCTAGGACCACACTGAAAACTTTAGTTAGTGTTTTGTGGGGGTCTGCCCACCCAATGTCAAGTTACCAAAGTCAGTGTGACGCTATATAGTGAGAGGTCCCCACACCTACCCTCCAGTTGTTTCCCACCATCGATCTGCGCACGTCGGACCTCGCAGAGAACACTGCTACTGTCAACCGCCATTTTGGATTATTTCTTCTCTGTTTTTCTTTTATTTCTTAGAGTGTTAGTATGTCTGCACTTCGTGCATGTAATCTCTGATGCTTTTGGAATTGCATAAAAAGAAGTGTGATTCTTGTGGATCTCGGCTCCCTCAAACGGCCATTCCCTCTGCCTCTTCTGCCTGGGCCCAGAGCACAAGACCGAGGACAGTGAGGCCTGCCAGGGTTTCAAACAGGCCACACGGCAACACCGTCAACAGGCCCTGGAAGTCCATATTTTAAAACAAGAAATGGCCTCCATGGAGAAGGAGCTGCAGAAACTCTGGAGGTCTTTCTCTTCACCAAGAGGGATCATCGCAAGAAAAAGGACAAAGAGAAACATTTGGACCGGGATTGGTCTCCTTCCCACCCGTGACTCCCCTCTGGGACCACGAATGTCGAGCAGTCTTCCCCTTGGGGATGCGCCCCTTCTGCCAAGCCTGCTTCTGCTGTAGCGAAGCAGCTATTGCTGCCCCCGCCGGAGCTGGTCTCAGTTCTGGCGGGAGTCTCTGGGAAACGGAAGATGCCTGCTACCCTTAGGCTCATCAAAACCTCTGGGTCTAACATGGAGCCTGATGTCGAGCCTCCGGACCAGCTGACAACTGTGACGCAGCCTTCCCGGAAGGGTTTGCCCTCTTGGGACCCTCCCTCTCCACCTCCTTTGGTGGTTCCTCCAGATTCCCCAGCACACCCAGAACTGGGGGGGTGGAGAGCGTCCACCCGTCGGCACCATCTCTCTGCCGACGCCGGTTCGCCAGACGACAGAGCCTCCTTGGGGCTGGTGCCTATACCTTGTGTTCCTCCGTCTGGGTCCTCTGCTCCTCCTTCTCGGACTCCGGTGGGACCTTCTGGCCCTTCAGGGCTGACGGACCATCCATCTGGAGGTCCAACACTGGATCTTTCCTTGTCAGGTTCTGTCAGTGTGCCATCGATCCCTCTGCCGGGTCCCTCACCTCTGCTGCTCATCTTTTGGGTCCTCCACCGAGCTGCTCAACACTCAGCTACCCAGCGCCGCATTATCCTTCTCCAGGGTATTAATCAGTAGGGTTCTCGATGCCTGGCTTCCCAACGCCTGGGTACCTGATGCTGGCTGTCCATAGCTTAGCTATCCGACGCCGGGATATCTTACGCCGGGGTACCTGATGCCAGGATACCAGACGAGGCTCCTCAATACCCTCTGCCAGGGTATACTTCCATTTTTCAACCGCCTCCACCCCAGCCTCAGGTGGACTTGCAGGCGATGCTGAGTGCGTGGTGGAACGAAGGCTCCGAACTGGACAGACATCCACTGGTGGCTACCCCTTCAGTGGTCCCCTCAGAACCAATGACTAGGTCTCTTTCATTGATGGAGTCTTCCCCATCGACCTCTGGTAGGTCTCACGAGACCATCATTTTGCCTGACCGTTCCAAGGGGCTCCCTGTGAGGGACCCGGCAGAGGGTTCGATGGCACACTGACAGAACCTGACAAGGGAAGGTCCAGTGTCTGACCTCCAGATGGATGGTCCGTCAGCCCTGAAGGGCCAGAAGGTCCCGCTGGAGACGGAGGAGGAGGAGGAGCAGAGGACCCAGATGGAGGGACGCAAGGTATAGGCACCAGGTGGCCATTGAGATTTCACTTCCTAAACCTCCGTTTCCACTGCCCATCTGCCAGGATCTTGTAAATCAGGAACAGGGTACCCTGGTGCATCCAAGCCTTAAGTTCCTTCACCTTCATGCATGGCACATGCTGACATAGCTGCTTCACATTTTGGAGTTTCCCCTGGAGTGGCTCGGGTACTGTTATAGGCTAGAAAGCCATCCACAAGATCTACCTATGCTATGAAATGGAAAAGATTTTCCATCTGGGCCAGATCTAAGGGTGTTGACCCTTTCTCATGCCCTATACTGCTGGTCCTGGAGTACATGCTGCACCTTTCTGACCTTGGGCAAAGTTACTCTATTCTAAACGTCCACTTGTCTTCTATATCTGCCTACCACTCTCCAATGGACGGCAAAACTTTGGCTCAGCTGGAGGTATCCAAAACCTTCCTGAAAGGGAGCCTACATTTGAAACCCCCAGTCAGGAGCCCTGCTCTTCCCTGGGATCTGAATTTCATTCTTGAGAAACTCACCCTGCCTCCCTTCGAACCGTCTGTGAGTTGCGACATGCGCTACCTTTCGTGAAAAGCGCTCTTTTTAGTTGCTATTACGTTTGCTCAAAGGATTTCCGAGCTTCAGGCCCTGATGTGTAAGGAGCCTTATTTGATTTTGCGTACAAATCCTAAAATCTTACTTTGAGATAGAGCTCTTGCAGCAAGTAATAACACGTAGGACTATGCCGCCAGGCATAGGACCCTCAGGAAAACTTCTAGCTAGCAGTCCAAGGTGGGGGACCACCCCCGAAGTCGGGTCTGCCCATGACGTCAGCCACTGTATAAAGGGGGCAGTCCCCTTGTGCCACCTCGGTTGTTTTCCCACTGTTGACCTGGCATCTCTGCTCCACGGATGCCTCCTTCTTCTCATCGACCGCCACTTTCTTCACTCTGTGCAGTTAAACTCGTGAGTATTCGATCACCTCTTTTATGTCTCCTGAGCATCTACATTTATACCACGATGGAAGGCTAAGTGTGCATGCAACAAACAGCCAGCAAAGGACGTCCATTCAGCCGTCTTCTTGTGCCTGGCACCAGAGCACAAGATAGGCGACTGCCCACACTGCCAAAGCTGCAACCAATGCGCACTCATCTGCCGCTTGAAGACTCTAAAGGCCTACCTCCTGGAACAAGTGGCCGCTATGTAGAAGTCACATTCTAGGCACAGGTCCAGGTTGGACTTGTGGTCACGCTCCCTGCACAAGGATAAGGCCTTCTCCGGCTGGAAGTCTGACTCTGCCCCTCCTCGGTCATTAGCCCTTCCCGGGGCTTTGGTCACAAGACCTTATGCCTCTTCACAGACATCAGGCAGGAGCTCTGGGCATGGGCCTTCACAGGCCCCATATTCTGTTTCATTGGCCATCAGACCCCACAGACAGTCGATGGGGTCTAGGACCTAGGACTTGGCCACTTCTTCCTCCGATGGGAGTCTGGTTAGGCTCTTCCATTGTCGAGGCCTCGTCCTCAAGCTCGTCAGCTAAGTCTGATGACCGTGGCAAGCACCAGGGTGTTGATCCTCCAAGCAAAGCACCCGCGACGCCTGACCTGTCGTCTGCAGTTAAGTTGGACCAGTGACTGGCTACCACGACGTCTGCCGCCACGGCTCTCATGCCAGACAAAGCTCCTGAATCCCAGCTGCTGTCAGCACTCCCAAGGGCCAACACCAGAGGACCAGATGGCACCTTAGCTGATGTCTGAACCTTCGAACCCCCTGACGACCGGTTCTGACAACCAGACTCTGGCCAATCCCCTGACACCAGGGTCCAGGGAAGATGACCAGACGCCAGGTGATAAGACCTCCGGTGGTCGGTCACTGGAGCCTCCTCAGATGCCAGACCGAACATTGGTTCCTTCGGAACTGACAGACAAAGAGCCAAAGTGGTGATCAGGCTCGATGGTTCCCTTGGCAGTAGGTCGGCGCATTGTTCACTAGCTGGTGGAACATCAAAGGGGACCTCCTCCCTAAATTGGAGCCTAAAGAGGTGCTGGGGGCTATCGCTCTCCCCCCCCGGCTGCAACTGACTCATTCCCCTTAGCTCACCGTTGCCACCCCTGACGTCGGCCCACCCTACTCCAGGTGGCTTGGACCATGGCTCAGACGGATGTTGGAGCCATGGACGTCGCACCTCCTCATGATCTTCCTCGTGCAGGAGAAGCAGGTCTAGCGACTGTAACGCTTGTGGACAGAGCAGGTCATGGGGACGTCTCTCCTGGCATCACAGTAGATGTACTGACTGTTGGTCAGAGTGCTCAAGGGGCTACAGTGGCAACTCCTCAACCTACACTTCTTTGGAGGACGAACTCCCCCTGCCCTCACTGGATCCCAGGAAGGACTCACTGAGGTCATTACCTGACGATCCTATCTTCTTAGAGGTGATGAGGCACATAAAATTCCTCAGTCAATGGGAAACTGAGGACTTGGACCCTGAGAGGAGATGCCTAACTAAATTCCTGGAGGCCACCGACCCCCAAGCCACTGGTCACCCCCCCCCCTTTACCTCACAGGCTGGTTGAATATCACCACAGATCAGTGGGTGCTGCAGCTCATAGAAAAGGGTTATGTTCTGGAGTTCTCCCAGATCTTACTTCGAGATACAGCTCTTGCAGCAGGTTACACCATTAGGACTGAAGCCGGCAGGTGTCAGGACCCCACGGAAATTTTCTAGCTAGCAGTCTTCAGCAGGGACCGCCTCCGACGTAGGTCCCGCCCCTGACGTCAGGCGTAGTACATAAGGAGGCGGTCCCCCCATAATCCTCAGTTCTTTTCCTGCCGGAGACATCGCCGGTATTGGCCTCTCAGTCCTTTTTCTACCGTGTGACGACCTTTAGAGCTACGACGATTTCATCTTTCTTCACGACTTTGGATTCGACTGATGTCCTCTCCAGCTGCTTCTCTGGAGGGTCACCAATCGAAGTGTGCCTGCGACAAACAGATCCCCTTCAAGGATCCACATTCGGCCTGCGTGCGCTGCCTAGGCCCGGAACACGACACTAAGGCCTGCTCCTTCTGCCAGGGCTTCAACGGTCGCATCAGGATCCGCCGCCAGAAGGCCCTTCAAGCGTTTCTCTTAGAGGAGAAACTGAAAACCATGGATAAAGAACCTTCCTCGGGGGGGGAGGAGTCGTCGGGTAAAACCCGCAAGCACCGGGACAAACACTGGGAAAAGGAAAGGCCCAGGTCCCCTGCGAGGGCCTCGGACTCCCGGAGCTCCGGCTTGCGATCGGACCGCTCTCCTTCCAGGACTCAATCGCAACCTCCCCCAGTTCAGGTCAGATCCTCCAGCGGTTCCTCTTCTTTGCAGCCCCTGAAGACTTCCAGGCCGTCTGCCTCTTCCACTCCATCTAAGGCCTCGTCAAAGTCCAGGGAGCACCATAAATCTTCTTCCCGCTAGCGGTACTCAGACGCCAGGTCGGTTTCCCAGCCTCCGCGTGGGTCGGATCTGGTTCCTTGCAAGACCAAGGACCTGACATCCCTCAAATGGACGTCGGACCCAATGTCGGCCAAGCATCACCGGCGATCCCAGGGGCCGGCAACACCAAAACACCCGTCGCCAGCCAGACGTTACGCCAGGGGACAGCGTCGGCTACCCCAGAGAAGAGGACGCACCACTGCTGCCGTGGACGCCCGGTCAGAAGGGACTCGTTAGAGGAGGATACCACAGTCTCTAGGACCAGGCGGGCGACACCGAGACGCCGGCCTCCCACGGGAACCTTCCCCGGAGCAGGAGACCCCCGGGGACCCGCCGACAGGCCACCAGCGCCGGGCCCGTCGTTGGGCATGAATTTGGCAGAGGTAAAGGAGCTCTTTACCTTCTGGTGTGGTGGGACACCATCAGAAAAGATGTGGTCGCCACACGTCCTCCTCCTACTCCTTCACCGCCTATGCCTCCTCCTCCGCCCAAGGGGCCCGTAGGATGGTTACCAACCCCCAAGGAGCAAACACCACCTCCTCGGGGCAGATCCTCAGAAAGAAGACCTCCCTCCAGATCCACCTCAGGGTCACCCAGTTCCAAGAGACCCAGACAACGCCGGTACACCCTGTCTGGGGAGGATTCTAGATCTGACACCTCAGGGTGCTCCAGATCTCCTTCTCCCATCAGCATTCCCTCTCCGGACCCACACGACCTACCTAGGTCTCCTCCGGATGATCCTGTTTCGCGGAGATCATGAGGCACATCCAGGAGAATATGGGGTGGGATGCTGAAGAACTCGACCCCAAGAGACAATGCCTTGCTCATTACCTTCGGCAGAAAGATCTGAAGCCTGTGGTAGTGCCACCCTTGGTGGATACCTTTGTGGACATCACCAGGGCTGCCCGGAAACGTCCGCAATCCACTCCAGCAGTGCTGAAGAAGGCTGACCGCCTATACAAGGCCCCTAGGGAGGACCAGTTTCTGGCGAACCATCCTCTGGCTGACTCCCTGGTCATCACTGCTTCGCATGACCGGTCTCGGAGACCTCAGCATTTGAGCACACAGCCACCGGACCAGGAATCCAAGCAATTGGATGTCCTGGGTAGGCGCACGTACATGGCCGCGACTTGCTCCATCAGGTCACTGAATTACCTCATCCACATTGTTCAATTCCAGATCGCACTGTGGGAACAGGGACAGGACTTGGTCGAGAAGATGCCTGATGGCGACCAAAAGGAGGAGCTCTTGAACCTCCTCCGCATGGGTACGGATGTGGGGACCCAGGTGCTCAGAGCCGCATATGATTCTGCGGACTCTTCAGCCAGAGCTGCAGCCTCAGGCGTGTGTCTCCGGAGATGCTCTTGGCTCAGTGTCTCCGGTTTTACCCCGGACGTCCAGAAGAACATCTTAGACGTCCCTTATAATGGCGAGGTCCTATTTGGTGAAGCCTCCAAGAGAGTAATCACCAAACTTCAGGACGCAGGGAAGGCAGTCCGATCTGTACAGGCCATGTACAGGTCTCAGCCCAGTTCCTTTTGTAGGAACCAGAGCTGCTTCCGTGGCTGGCTACAAAGGCAACAGCCACGTTCCGGCCAACAGCAGAGGGGCACTTTCACCCACAAAGCCCAGGCCAAATCATCTCCAGGCAGAGGTCAACAATTTGCAAAGTTGGCACAGCCTGCCGGATCAAACGCTGCCACAGCATGACTCCTTCCCGGCCCCCGGCCCTCCTCAGGATCAACGGGAAAAGAAAGTCGGAAGGGGGGGTAGCAGTCGATCACCACCGACAGGTGGGTTCTGCAGCTGGTCAAAAAAGGCCACTATATAGAATTTGTAAGCAGTCCACCCACAAGACCTCCCCTGCTTTCCCGATATTCGGGTCAGCATGCCCTGCTCATACAGCAGGAGGTGCTTGCACTTCTGGAAAAAGAAGCCTTAGAGCATGTTCCAGAGAGGACTAGGGTACCATTCTCACTTCTTCCTGGTTCCAAAGAAAACGGGGGACCTCTGTCCAATACTGGACCTCAGCGACCTCAACCTGTCGGTCGTTTACAAATGCTTCCGCATGGTGACCCTTCCGGGCCCAATTCCCATGCTGAAGCAAAACGCCTTTGTGGCGTCTTTGGACATGCAGGATGCCTACCTGCATATTCCGATTGCTCAAGCGCACCAGAGGTTCCTGCGCTTCGAGTTTCAGAGCCGCCATTATCAGTTCCGAGCTCTTCCCTTCGGGCTGTCATCGGCACCTTGCGTATTCACGAAGTGCATAGTCGTGGCGGGGTGTCTGAGAGCAAGGCCCTCGTGTTCCCATACCTGGATGATTGGCTTCTCATGGCGCCCTCCAAGGAGGCACTGATGATGGCCATTCACTGCACCCAGTCCCTTTTTCAATCACTGGGTATTCTCATCAACTACGAGAAGCCGCTCCTGGTGCCGTCCCAGAAACTGCAGTTTATAGGAGCAGTTCTGGACACCATAAGAGGGAAAACTTTTCTTCCCTCTGACAGAGTGAAACTCATCAGATCCCTCATCAGGGACTTGTCGGTGAAGACCGTCCCGGCCAGATTGGTCCTTCGCCTGCTCGGACACATGGCTGCGGCCATTGCAACAGTCCCGCTGGCATGTCTCCACGTGCGGGTAACCCAGTGGATGCTAAGGGTGCAATGGGACCAAAGGCAAGACCATCTGCAGCAGCCAATCTGAATCACGAATGCCGTAATTCGGGATTGGCAATGGTGGCTAAATCCGGGGAACCTCTCCGAGGGGGTTCCCTTCACAGCGCCGTCTCCGACTGTGACACTCTGCACAGACTCCTTAGGGTTCGGGTGGGGAGCACACCTGGACAGTGTTCGGTCTCGGGGCCTGTGGACAGCCCAGGAATCTCATCTCCACATCAACATTTTGGAAATGAGGGCAGTCCTTTACGCTCTGCAAGCCTTCCAGTCGGAGATTCCAACGGGTACACTCCTGTTACAGACGGACAGTACTGCACTGATGTATTACCTCAACAAACAAGGAGGCACTCTCTCCTACCCACTTTGCAGGGAGGCCATGAGAGTGTGGGAGTGGATATTGCAACACGGCGCAAACCTAATTGCAGTACACGTCCCAGGAGTGGACAACACCGTCGCAGACAGTCTGAGCCGCTCTCAGGCCAGAGTCCACAAGTGGGAACTTCTACAGGAGGTGGCAGAGGATCTGTTTCACAGATGGGGCACTCCAGAGTTAGACCTTTTCGTGTCCCCATCCAACGCAAAACTGCCCAGTTTTTGCTCACTAGATCCAGGGCCTGATGTTTTCTGGTGAGACGTGTTGTCCCTCTCCTGGGCGGGCAGATTCCTCTATGCCTTCCCTCCTTTCCCGTTGATCCAGAGAGTTCTCTTAAAACGTCGCAGGGAGCAAGTGACGCTCACTTGGATCGTGCCCTTCTGGCCCAGACAGATTTGGTTCCCTCTTCTGCACCAGCTGTCCTGGGATCCTCCAGTTCCTTTGCCAATCAGCTCCCATCTATTGTCTCAGGAGGCAGATTCATTAGTCCACCCAGACTTATGTTCATTGAACCTGCATGCTTGGCTCCTAGAGGCATAGTTATGATGCGATCTGGGGTGTCATGAAGTAGCAGGCGTACTCTCTGCAGAGAACCCGGCAACCCATAGCGTATGCCATGAAATGGGCGTGAATTCTGTTGTGGGCTCAAGGCGGCACTTTAGCCTTAGACTGTCCCAGCTGGTTCTGGACTACCTGATTTCCCTCTTCCCCAGACTGGCTTACTCCTTGATTAAAGTGCACCTTTGTGCAATTTCTGCTTACCATGCCCCAGTAGGCCATCGGACGGTGGCCCAGCTGGACACTATTTGTGCCTTCTTAAGGGGAGTCCTCCACCTTAGGCCGCCCATCAAAGATCCATTTCCTCCTTGGGACTTACTTTTCATCCTGGAGCAGCTTACGCTGCCACCTTTTGAACCAGCCGCGGATTGCGAGCTACGTTTTCTCTCTCTTGGAAAACGTTATTTTTAGTTGCCGTTACTTCGGCTAGAAGGATCTCAGTGCATGCTCTTATGTGCAAAGAGCCTTATTTGGTTTTCCATCAGGACAGGGTATCCCTAAGGACAACCCAAAGTTTTTGCCTAAGGTGGTTTCAGCCCTCACCCTTAACCAGGTTATTGATATACCAGTGTATTTCCCAAGGTACACTAATCGAGGAGAAGCCCTTCTGCACACCCTCGACATGCATCGGTGCCTCAGATACTGTCTGACCAGAACCAAACAGCTCCGAAAGGCGGACCAACTTTTCATCTCCTTTGCTCACAGGATGAAAGGAGCCCCTGTCTCCAAACAGTCACTCTCTAGGTGGCTCATCCAGTGCATCACTTTCTGTTATGACAAGCGCAATAAACCGTTACCGGGCGCAGTCAAGGGTCATTCCACAAGAGGGGTGACTGCTACTTTTGCGGCGTTAAAGAATGTCTCCACCTCAGCTATTTGCGCTGCAGCTACTTGGAGCTCTGTGCATACCTTTATCAAGCATTACAGTCTGGACATTGCATCGGCGAAGTGCGAGGTTCGGTCAAGGTGTCCTTCAGGGACTTCTGTCCTAGGCTCGAGTAATGTCGAGATCTACCTTTCCTCCTCCTAGTGGCGCATAGATTGCCACTGTGGCATAATCAGCCTAATGGGGTAACCTGCCAAGAGCTGTATCTCGAAGTAAGATAGTACAGTTACATAAAACTTACCGTAACAGTAGATCTTACTTGAGAGGGCTCTGCAGTAAATATTACATATAGGACTGATGCGGCGGTGACAGGACCGCAGAAAAATTTCTAGCTAGCAGTCCCTGGCGAGGACCACCCCCACGTCAGGTGTCGAGCGTCGGGAGATGTCAGTATAAGGCAGTCCTGGACACCGCCTTCCAGTTCTTTCCGCGTTAGGTCGTGCAGCGCCTCGTGGAAAGGGTTTGGTGCCCGTCAGCCCTACCTTCCATGGGTTTTGCGAAAATCATTATTTTTTGACTAGCGTTAGTACTAGCATCGGTGTATTAGTCCCTACACCCTCCGAGCACAAGAATAAGTGCGATTAGATCAGACGAACTACCCGCTGAAACGGCCCTCCTGTGCCTGTTCTGCCCTAGAGCCCGATCACCTGGTGAGAAGTACCAGCACTGCCTCTGTTTCAAGCAGCTACCGGAAAAGGCGGCAGCAATCCCTGGAAGCCCATATTCTAAAGAAGAAAATGAGTTCTGTGGAAGGAGCTCAAAACAGAGGCAGTCCTTCCCTAGAGCCATTGGAAGAAGGAGAAGGAGGCACTGGGACAGGGCTCCTCCACCGTGTCTCCCTCAGGGTCGCTGGGGCGTGGTGACATCCCCTCAGGGATCGCTCTCGGCGGCCACCTCGGGAGGTTTCGAGGGGTGTGACCGCCCTGTCTGGCTGCGCTCGGGCCTGCAGGCGCCTCCAGGCAGTTGAAGGCCTCCGCCCCTTGTTGCGCGCAGGCTCGCGGCTTACCACTGTGGCGACTCCGGTAGCGGGTGTCGGCTCCTCTGATATCCGTCGGAGAGGGCTGGTAAGGCGTCCGATCCTCCGGGGAGCCGCGGCCTCCACTCCACTGGACCAGGCTGATCACTCTTCTCGGCCTGCCTCCAGTAGTGGCTCTAAGTCAGGCGATCGGCTCCTCCGGCGCCGCGAGCTTCGCCCTAAGCCTCATCAGCTCGTCCGGCGTCCGGCCAGCAAAGAACCGGCGGCGGACCCCACCCGTCCATCGTGCCCAGTTCCCGCGGCCACGCTGCATCTGGGGAACCAGAGTCTCCCAACCTGACCCGGGACTTTTCCCTCCGTCCCCGAAGCGAAGCTGGGGATCTTTGCCTCAGTCAGTCCTTCCTCTACCTGGGCCCGGACCTGGCGTCTGCTCCCTGGGCGCCTCGGCTGGGACGCCGCGGCCCCTCGACTGTCAGTACCTCCGGTGCCAGGGCCTCGCTGTCACGGCCCTGGCGTAGGCCTTACTAACTCCAGGAGACATTCTGCTCCCGCCGGGCCTCGGGCTCTCACTATGGACTCGCCGCGAGCCTCCCGCAATCCGTCTACTCGCAGCCCCCTGGCTCCGGGTATCCTCCGTCCTATTGAGCTGGTGTACCCAGGACTGCAGTATCAGGCGCCCGCAGCCTTTCGCGCACAATACCCGATGCGGAGCTACCCGCAGCGGGTTTGGGATCTCTCCATACGGTTATAACCCGTATCCTTATCCCCGCCCCTCCTCTCCACAGCCCTCGCGGCAGCAGGTGGACCTGCAGGAGACTCTGGCCTCCTGGTGGGCTGAGGCCAAGGCTCAACTCACCAAAGAGGTGAGCACGCCTTCGGCGGCAGTGCCGTCCCAGGTTACCGTCGTCCGGCGGCACTCCCACCACCTCCGGACTCCAGGGTTCTTCCGTCTGGATCCAGAGAAGGGCAGGACACGCTCCCTTGTGGACTTCCCAAGGGGTCCGTTCCTCCTCCAGGTCGGAAAGGGAGTCTCTTTCTTCTTCATCCTCCTCTTCACCCTCGGACTCTTCCGACGGTTGCTCCAAGAGAGACGACCAGCCTCGCTCTCCATCGAAGCCCAGGCCAAGGACTCCTCCAGAGGATCCTTCTTTTATGGAGTTGCTTAGGAAAATCCCGGAGGTTCATCACTGGCACTCCCTGGAACCAGATCCTCAGCATCTGAAACTCTCTGAACATCTGGATCTGCCCGTGACCGCTCCTACCTTGGTGCCACCCTGGATAGAGCCTCATGTCGACCTTGTTACCACAATATGGAAGCAGCTGTCGGCCTTAGCCCCACTTCCTAGGAAGTCGAACCGGCTATATCAGGCTCCAGAGGGTGCTGATTTCCTGGATTCTCACCCTCATGCTGACTCGGTTGTGATTAGCACCGCTCACAGCCGGTTGGCGAGCCTTAAACATCTTAGCTCGTCACCTCCTGATAAGGAATAGGCCTTCTGGACAGTATGGGAAAAGATTTACGCTTCCTCCACACTGGGATCAGGGCCCTGAACTATATGACCATATGGGCAGCTTCCAGAAGGCCATCCTGACTCAGGCGGACCAAGCTGGACTCCTTGCCTGACTCCCAAGTTGAGCAGGAGTTGGCTGATCTTGTCCGCTCTGCTCGTTCAGCCAATCGACACATGCGTGCGACGTACGATGCAGTGGACACTGCTGGGCAAAGCTCAGCTTTACTGTAAGCCCTACGGCGTCATGCCCAGCTCCGTGTGTCAGGTTTGGTCCGGAGGTTGCAATCTGTTATCCAGGAAGCACCCTTCCGAGTCCGGTGCTTTCCGGGGGTGATGTCAGGACATCATCACCGATTTACAGAAGAAAGGAATGACTCTGAAGTCTATTGATTCATGTACCGTCCTTTGTGAGCAGGGAATTATTGGCGAAACCCCAGGAAGCCCAGGCCACAAGCATGAACCCCGCGGCTATGAGCCTCCCCCAAAAGCAGCGGGTGCTTCAGCTGCTGACGCTGCCCACCACCTGACTCCTTTCCTCTCCCCTGCCTCCGAACTCCCCGGAGGAACCGGTAGGAGGGAGGTTTTCCCGCCACCTTCTGGGATGAGAGAGGATAACCACAGATTATTGGGTGCTCCAGCTCATAGCAGAAGGACACTCCATAGAGTTTCTTCAGAAACCACCCCACCACCCCCCTCTGAAGTCATCGTATTCACGGGAACATCTTCTCTTGGTCCAGGAGGAAATCTCGGCTCTTCTGCTGAAGCAAGCGTTAGAGCCTGTCCCCCTTCGTCTGCAAGGGACGGGTTACTATTCCCATTTCTTCCTGGTCCCAAAGAAGACAGGAGATCTCAGACCAATTTTGGATCTCAGTTCCCTGAATCTTTACGTAGAGTACCAAAGGTTCAGGATGCTCTCTTTGCAGAGCCTTCTTCCCCTCCTCCGGCCGGGTCAATGGCTTTGTGCTCTGGATATGCTGGACGCTTGTCTGCACATTCCCATTCGCTCATCTCATCGCAAATACCTTTGTTTTGCGTTTCAGGGGGACCAACACCAGTTCAAGGTGCTCCCGTTTGGTCTGTCCTCGGCCCCCCGAGTATTTACCAAATGCCTGGCAGTGGTGGCGGCCCACCTGCGTACCAAAGGAGTGCAGGTTTTCCCGTACCTGGACGACTGGCTCCTGGCGGCCTCATCCAGGGAGGAACTCCTGTGTGTCCTCTCCCTTACCCAGCAGGTTTTTGCCTGCCTGGGTATTACCATCAACCATTCCAAGTCTCATCTGGACCCATCCCAGAGGCTACAATTTATTGGGGCGATCCTCGATACGGCCATGGGCAAGGCCTTCCTGCCCCGGACAGGGCATCCACCCTTCATACCCAAATAAGTCTGTTGTTCGACCACAGGTTGGTCTCTGCGAGGTCGGTCCTTCGCCTTCTCAGGCTCATGGCGGCTGCTATCCCGACGGTACCTCGCGCTCGACTGTACGCTCTCAATGGGATCAGCTAATGGACGACCTAGATCACTCAGTTCTGATCTCATTGACTATGATGCAAGATTTGCAATGGTGGATGGTTCGAGAGAACCTGTTTTGGGGAGTTCCTTTCTTTCATCCTCCCCCCTCCCAGACTCTAACCACAGATGCCTCAGGCGAAGGTTGGGGAGCCCATCTAGGCCCTCATCGGACCCAGGGCTCCTGGTCCAAGCTAGAACAAACTTTCCACATCAGTGTGCTCGTGCTTCAGGCAGTGTTGTACACTCTCCAAGCCCTTCACCAATACATCCTTCCCGGCCACCTAGCCGTCCAGACGGACAACGTGTGTGTGGTGTGGTAAATCAACAAGCAGGGAGGGACTTGGTCCTACCCTCTGTGCAGGGAGGCGGTGAGGGTTTGGGATTGGGCAACACAACACGACCTTCACCTTACGGCAGTTCACGTTCTGGGAGTCGACAACACCCTGGCAGACAAACTAAGTCGCTCTTCTGCTCTGACTCATGAGTGGGAACTGGACCAAGGGGTCCTAGACAATATCTTCCAACTTTGGGAACACCACAGGTCGACCTGTTGCATTTCCCCTAAGCATAAAACTTCCCATCTTCTGCTCGCTCGTTCCAGAGCGAGACGCTTTTTGGAGCGACGCTCTGTCTCTAGACTGGAAGGACAGATTAGTCTATGCCTTTCTCCCAATTCCACTTATCCCACGAGTCTTGCAGAATCTAGCTTCAGAAGGAGTGAGAATGATTCTGATCGCTCCTTTCTGGCCCAGGCAAATCTGGTTCTGTCTTCTACAGCAATATTCAGAGGATCCTCCTCTTCCTCTATCTTGAGGTTTGTTGACCCAGGATCAGGGGACCCTGGTCCATCCAGGCCTCAGATCCCTTCAGCTGCATGCTTGGCTCCTGCAGACCTAGCCCAATCCTGTTTTGGAGTGTCTCCCAAAGTGGCGGAGATTTTAGTGGAGGCCTGAAAACCCTCCACCAGATCCACTTATGCCATGAAGTGGAAAAGATTCACTATTTGGGCCGCTTCCAAGAACATGGAACCTTTCTCCTGTTCAGCAGGGCTTCTTCTGGAGTATGTACATCATCTGTTTGGCCTGGGTCTCAGCCATTCCTCTCTGAAGGTACACATGGCGGCCATTTCGTCCTATCATGTTCCCTTTGCAGACAAGGCTTTTGCTCAACTGGAGGTCTCCAAGACCTTTCTCAGAGGGGTCCTCCATCTGAGGCCCCCCATTCCGTACTCCTGCTCCCCCTTGGGACTTGAACTTTGTTCTCGAGAAACTTACTCTTCCTCCCTTCGAACCTGCAGCTTCTGCGGATTTGAAGTTCCTTTCATGGAGGACTCTCTTCTTGGTGCCAATTCCTTCGGCTCGGAGAATCTCCGAGCTCCAGGCCCTGATGTATAAAATCCATTATGATTTTTCACAAGGAGGCAGTGGCTCTTCCATGCGAATCTTAAGTTTCTCCTAAAGTAGTTGCGAGTCTACCCTAAATCAGTCCTTAGAGTTACCTGCCTTTTTTACGCAGTACTCTAATCAAGGGGAGTATTTACTCCATACTATGGATGTTCACCGGGTTCTGAGATACTACACCAACAGGACGAAGGATCTCAGAAAAAACTGATCAGTTGTTCGTCTCTTTTGCTCACAAAAGGGAAGGCAATGCTGTTTCCAAGCAATGCCTGTCTAAGTGGTTGGCTCATTGCATCACTTTCTGTTATGACAAATACAACAAGACCTTCCCGGGTCAAGTCAGAGGCCGCTCCACTATAGGAGTAGCTGCCACTGCGGCTTGTTTCAAGAATGTGTCTGCGGCAGACATCTGCGCTGCCGCCACCTGGACTTCCGTCCATACCTTTACAAAGCACTACAGTTTGGATGTTGCCTCTCGCCGTAGAGCAGGCTTCGGGCTGGCTGTCTTGCAAGGCCTCCTGTCTTGAGACTTGCACAACCAGAACTACCTTTTGGAGTAGTTTTCCTTGTCCCGGTGCCTCTTTGTTCCAGACTGCTTGGGATTCAGTCCTATATGTAATTACCTACTGCAGAACCCTCTCAGTAAGATAGTACAGTTATGTAAGAACTTACTGTAACAGTAGATCTTCGAGAGAGGCTCTTGCAGTAGGTAATACGTTCCCACCCTCCATCCCCCTAGGCTTTTTCAGCTGCTTTTCCATTGAGGGAAATATCTGCTTCTCTTTCGTCCGGCCTCTTTTGGCCTGTGGCGGGAAAGAACTGGAAGGCGGGCGTCCGGGACTGCCCCTTTATACCGACGTCTCCTGACACCGGTCACCTGACATGGGGGCAGTCCCTTACTAGGGACTGCTAACTAGAAATTTTTCCGTGGGGTCCTGCCGGTGTCAGTCCTATATGTAATTACCTACTGCATGAGCCTCTCTCGAAGATCTACTGTTACAGTAAGTTCTTACGTAACTGTACTATCTTTGAGAACAGCTCTTGCAGCAGGTATCTTCCCGCCCACCATCCCCCTTCTTTTGGAGGTAAGTCGTCAAACACCCATCTTATGGGATGTGACGTTCCTATTCTATAGTCTTGGCCATCTGGTGGCGGATCCTCGGTCTCCTCTTCTGATGTCATCCAGTGGCCGGGAGTCTCCGGCGGGAGAACCCCGAGAGTTATGGGGGACCGCCTCCTTATATTTTCACGTCTGACGTCGGGCGGGACTGACGTTGGAGGCGGTCCCCGCTGAAGACTGCTAGCTAGAAAATTTCCGTAGGGTCCTGACGCCTGCCGGCTTCAGTCCTAATGGTGTAACCTGCTGCAAGAGCTGTTCTCGAAGATCTACTGTTACGGTAAGTTCTTGTGTAACTGTACTTTACAGTCGGACACCCCAACGGTGATGTCGACCTGCTCCCCATCCCACGCAGGTCTCATCAGAGTGGAAATCCAGGCCCTCCTGTCCAAGTGAGCCATTCAGGTAGTGCCAGAAAACCAAAGGGGCAAGTGGTACTACCCTTGCTTCTTTCTGATCCCAAAGATGACAAGGGACCTTTGTCCCATCCTAGACCTCAGTCAGCTGAACCTCTTTATGGAATACAAAAGCTTCAGGATGGTGACACTCCAGGGGCTACTACCCTTGCTACGCCACGGAGACTGACTCTGCACCTTGGACATGCAGGATGCATACATGCACAGAAAAATTCTGTTGTCTCACAGGAGATACCTCAGGTTCATGTTGGAAGGTCGGCTCTACCAGTTCAGGGCCCTGCCCTTTAGCCTATACTCAAGCACCCTGGGTGTTCGCCAAGTGCCTGGCGGTGGTGCCAGTAGCTCTCAGGAAGCAGGGACATTACATTTACTCCTACCTAGACAATTGGCGACTGTTGGCCTTGTCCATAGAACAGCCCTGCCACACACTGGTGCACCTTCAGCATGTTCCAGAACGTTGGAATTCCACTGAATCTCCCAAAGTCCATGTCATGGCCGTCCCAGAGGCTCCAGTTTATAGGAGCCATCTTGGACACTGTTGAAGGGAGAGCCTTTCTCCTACCGAACAGGGCAGATCCTTCAGGCGCTGACTCGGAGGTTAGTCTCCGTAAACCAGACTCCCTCCAGAATGCTCCTACAGCACATGGCTGCTGCTGTAGTGACCGTGCCTCTTGCCCACCTGCACATGAGATCTCTCCAGTGGAATCTGAGTGCAGTGGGATCAGAAAAAGTGAAGACCTCGACCAGGGAGTCAGGGTCTCGGAGGCGGTGTATCAAACCTCATCATGGTGGCTGATCCCCTCCCGATAATCGATAGTGGTGCCATTGAGCAACCTCCCTTATCAACAAGTAGTCACCACTGACTCTTAAGGCATGGGATGGGGTGCCCACTTCAGGGACCACCAGACCAGGGGGGTCCTGGACTCTGGCGGAACGCTCTCTCCACATAAATGTACTAGAGATGAGAGCTGTGCTGCATGCCTTACATGCGTTTTATAGAAACATAGACTTAGACGGTAGATAAGGGCCGCTTGACCTACCTAGTCTGCCCATTTCCCTACCTAGAGGATAAGCCGCAGATCCAATTTAACCAACAGCCTATTTCTTCCTACCCCCCACAAAAATTGCGTTATGTCTGTCCCATGCATTCTTGAATTCTCCCACAGTTTTAGACCCCACAACCTCCTCAGGAAGGCTGTTCCATGCATCCACCACCCTCTCTGTGAAAAAATACTTCCTCACATTGCCCATGAGCTGTCCCGCCTCTATCTTCAAATTGTACCCCCCTTGTTCTTGCACATCTCTTTTTCTGAAAGATGCTACCCTCTTGGACTTTGTTGATTCCATTGAGGTACTTAAACGTTTCTATCATGTGCCCCCATCCCTCCTTTCCTCAAAGGTATACATATACAGAGCGAACTCGTTCCTGGTCCCTCTTTAATCCAGACAGACAACATGTTAGTGGTATTCTACATCAACAAGCAAGGGGGGGGGAGACACATTGTTACCCCCTTTGCAGAGAGGCCATGAGGATCTGGTACTGGGCGATAGAGCACAGCCTGGAACTTCTGGCAGTTCACGTTCCAGGTCTTCAAAATACGCTTGTGGATAGCCTCAGTTCCTTGTAGTCCCAAGCCAACGAATGGGAGTTACTACAAGACGTAGCAAACTACCTTTTCGACAGATGGAGCACTCCAGAGTTGGACCTCTTCGCATCCCCACTCAACACCAAACTGCTAGATTTTTGCTGGCCTTGGCATGGAGTTTTTTTGTGATACGTGTTGTCCCTCTCCTGGACCACGAAGTTCCTCTATGCCTTCCTGCTCTTCCCCCTCCTGCAACGAGTTCTGCTCAAGCTACGGTTGGAGCCTGCAACCCTGATACTAATAGCATCGTTCTGGCCCAGACAGATTTAGTTCCCGCTTCTGCAACAGTTAGCGGTACATGCCCCAGTTCCTCTTCTACTATCCTCTCGCTTTCTATCCCTGAAGCAAGGCTCTGTGCAGCACTCCAACCTCAAGTCTTTGTATTTCCATGCATGACTCCTGAAGGCTTGGTCAGGAGCAGGTTCGGGGTGTCGTAGAGGGTAGCAGAGGTGTTGATGGTCACTAGGAAACAGTCTACTAGGGCTACATACACCATTAAGTGGAAATGGTTCAGCCTCTGGGCTGCTGCCCGCGACCTGTATCCATTCTTGTGTGCGGTGAAGTGGGTCCTGGAGTATCTGTTATCCCTATCAGACGCTGATCTAAGCTACTCCTCCATAAAGGTACACCTTTTGGCTATCTCAGCCTATCCCATACCGGTGGATGGCAAGACCTTGGCGCGACTTGATCTGTTGCATACCTTTCTGTGAGGTACCCTGCTTAGTAAACCTCCCATATGGGAGCCTGTCCCTCCATGGGATTTTGTTGTTCATGTTAGAAAAGTTGACTTTGCCCTCTTTGAACCAGCCGCCAGTTGCAAGCTTTGCCTTCTCTCTTGGAAGGTATTGTTTTTAGTTACCTAAGCCCAGAGAATCTCAGCGCTTCAGGCTCTCGTGTAAAGAGCCATACTTGGTTTTTCACAGGGACAGGGTGTCCCTTCGTACAAATCCTAAGTTTCTCTCAATGGTGGTGTCCAAGATGACTCTCAACCAAGTCATCAACCTACCAGTTTATTACCCGGAGTACTCACAACGGGGAGGCATTGTTGCATACCTTAGATGTGTATAGAATCCTTTGGTACTATATTGATCGCACCCGGTCAGTCAGGAAATCTGACCAGTTGTTTGTTTCTTTAGCCCAACAGATGTTGGGAGCACCAGTCACTAAGCAGACCTTGTCAAAGTGGCTGGTCAGCTGTATTGTCTTCTGCCCTGAGAAGCATGGAAAACTCCTGCTGGGATCCGTGAGAGATAACTTAAGAAGGGGGATCTCTGCATCATTTGCATCACTTAGAAATGTCTCTGCAGCAGACCTCTTGTGCCGCAGACACTTGGAGTTCGGTGCACACCTTTATTCAACACTACAGTTTGGACATTGATTCCAGACAGAGGGCAGACTTTGGCCTGGCAGTCATCCAAGGGCTTCTCTCTCTTAATAGCCCAGGGATCTCATCTTCTGTTCCACCACCCGTCTGACCTGGTGGTATCCCAGTACTGCTTGGGATTCAGTCCTGTGTGTTACCGGCTGCAAGAGCTCTATGTCAAAGTGAGATAGTACAGTTGCGTAAGAACAGTTTATTTTTCCCATACCTCGGTTTTGAAAATTCAGACTGCTTTGCAAAGTAATTTCATTGCTTTGCAAAAAAATTTTTCTCGATTCCAATTTGAATTAAATACAACTAAGACAAAGTATATGCTATTTGGACCTCCTCCTAAAATAAAATTGGGTCATAGGATGGTAATAGCTGATAGCTCTGGAGCTGCATTAGAAAATGTCGAATCATATAAGTATTTAGGGTATTGGCTTGATCAGAATGGTTCGAGGGATGTTCATGTGGAAAGATTGGTTACGTAAATTGGTAAGAGGATAGTTTTTTTTGTTTAAAAGTAAATATTGTTTAGATTCAGTTACTATGAACACAATAATTATGGCTCAGATATTTCCAGTACTTGATTATGCCGATATTTTATATGCTGGTGCAACTTTGGAGCATCTTCATAAATTAGATATGCTTTATCAATGGATGTTCGTCACTGTGATTTGTATAAATCGTTGGGCAAGGTATCATTAAAACAGAAGGGATAACCACAGATTTGCATTTGCATATAAATGTGGTTTGGGTCTTATTCCTGATTATTTGTATGATAAATTATCATCTAGATCCATTGATCAGCCATTAAGGAATGCTTCTGTGTGAGAATTATCTGTACCATCACTAAAACTAAATTTTCTCTTCAATTTTTTAGCCAGTTTGTTTCTCTGTTTTGGAATAGACTTCCGCATGAATTTTGTAGATTAGATATGCCACCACCTTCTGTTTCTGTGTTAAAATGACATTTGTCTTCATTTGACCATGTTTGTGATTGTTATTGATGAATTGTTAGATGAATTTGTTGTATGTTGTTCTATTTATATTTGTAAATTGTAGTTTGTATATTTGTAATTTGTAACAAGGTCGCCATTGTGAATGAGCTGATGCTCAATGGCTATTCCTTAATAAACAAACAGTAGATCTTCGGGAAGAGCTCTTGCAGCAGGTATGCTTTCCCTCCCTCCTTCCCCCAGTGCTTTTTCTATAGTTTTTCCTTTCAGGATTACATAGCCTCCTCAGTTTCTTCAGTCCTTTAAGCTGGCGGGTCTCAATGGGCGAACAGTGGCGCGGGAACTGCCTTTTATACAGTAGCTGACATTGGAGCGCGATGTCAACGGTCCCCCACCTTGAACTGCTAACTAGAAGTTTTCCGTGTGGTCCTAGTGCCTGGCGGCATAATCCTATGTGTTATTACCTGCTTCAAGAGCTGTTCTCGACGATCTACTGTTATCGTAAGTTCTTACATAACTGTACTTTTTTACCAAAGGTGGTTTTTGAGTTAACATTGAATCAGACCCTACACTTACTAGTTTATTATCCTGAACGTTATAATCCAGGGGAAGCAATTCTACATACCTTAGAAGTACATAGAATTTTGCGTTACTACTCTAAACAGATTGCCAGTCCGCAAAACAGATCAGGTTTTCATTTTGTTTGCGCCCAAAAGAGAGGGCACTGCTGTTTTCAAGCAGTGTTTGTCCAAATGGTTAGCAAACTGCATTCTATTTTGTTATCAGAAGTATAACAAGCCACTTCCTTGGCAAGTTAAAGGACATTCAGCCAGAGGCATGGCTACATCTACCGCTTGTTTCAGAAATGTCTCGGCTGCTGATATCTGCGCGGCAGCCACTTGGGAGTTCTGTCCATACCCTCACTAAGCATTACAGTTTGGACATTGCTTCTGGGTGTAGGACTAGGTTTAGCCTCGCCGTCCTTCAGGGGCTTCTATCTTAGATCTCTGCCTACTGCAGACCATTCCTGCCTCCCATGTTTAAGACTTGTCTGACTGTGACTGCTTGAGACTTGGTCCTAATGGAAAGAGCCCTCTCGAAGTAAGATAATACAGTTGTGTAATAATGTACCGTACCAGTCTCCTTTCGCACCTTTCTGGATCTCCGGCGGGAGAACTGGAAGGTGGGCGTGGAGACAGGTCACTATATAGTGTCACGCTGACGTCGGTCACATGATGTCTGGTGGGCAGCCTCCTGCCAGACACTGCTAGTTAAAGTTTTCCATGTGGTCCTAGCACCTGGCGGCTTAGTCCTTATGGTAATTACCTACCGCAGGAGCCTCTCTCGAAGATCTTCTGTTACTGTAAGTTCTTATGTAACTGTTATTTTTTTTCCTTGGTTTCTGGATGGTTCCAGGAACCATGAATGTTTAGTTTAGTTTAGTTTATTGGTCTAGGAATTAATACCTTTGAGCCAGGGCTCTTTTACAAAGGTTCCACGTCACAGAGAACATCAAAACAATAACAATAGACATTACAGGTAAATACAAAATGTAAAAGTTACATACTAGGTTTGCTATTTACTGTTTAAGGCAGAAAGTTGTCGGTTATTGACTTTTCACATTTTGTTTACAATGACTGTGATGGAATTGTGTGTAGTTAAAATCTAAAGCCTGTTATCAGTTCCCAGTGACTGGGATTAAAATATAAATTTTTAAAGTGTTTTCTGACCATTTTCAGCACTATTGGGCTAATAAATCGTGATTCTCAATGACTATGGCTACATTTGTATAAAAAGGTTTCTCCACAGATCTTCTCAGTTGTCATTCTGGAACGAATTAAAATGTAATACAAAAAGAAAACTGGATCCACAGGGTTTAAAAAGCGAGCACTGGTGTAGGTGTATGCTGAGGCAGATGAGCATATCCACTATTCTCACTGCCTAGATTTAGTTCACTATCTCAGTGTGAGCAGTCTTCCACTGAGCAAGCTTGTCCCCAGACTAGGTTTCAGACACGATAACTCCTACCTGCCAGCCATATAGCCATCACTGCACTCCAATAGTTTCTTCTGCTGGAAGGAACTGGTTGCCTCCTTCACAGCTACGGCAAGTCCATTGAGATTCTACTTATTTTTCAGGCTGATATGTAGTTCTTTCGAAGTGTTGCTGCATTTTTCGACTCCTGTACCCCATAATCAACTTCTTGCTCCATTGAAGTTCAGCATAGAACAGAGCAGGAAGCTATGGTTTAAAAGATGTGTGGTGCGCAGGTTCACGGTCTGTTACTGGTCATGACGCAGAAAATGTAGACTTTGCCTGTAGAAAAGGACCTTCAGGCCCATCCAGTCTGCCTGTTCAGTCACCACTGACCCTAGTTGGTCATGGGTGTTGCTCCCTTTCCCTGTTCTTCTTCTACCTAATTTGCCTTGTGCCATCCCCTGCATGCTTGAAGCTCCCCACAGTCTTTGATCCTACTACCTCCTCTGGCAGGCTGTTACAGCCATCCACCACGGTGACACCACTGTTTAGTGCCTGGTCATTTCCCATGAAATGGAGCAGTGCTGCTGGTGGTGCCAAGGTGTGCACCCCAGGCACTTGTTGAATGATGGCAGCGGGTGTTGCAGGACAACCCAGATATGGCATGTAGCCCATCCATGGCTGTGCAGTCTGTGGCTCAACTGCATGCTCTTAAGGCAGACTCTGTCAGGCCGAAGGAGGATGTTCTGGTCCTGGATCTGTCAAAGGTAGAAGAGGAGTGTGCAGTGGACCTTTTTACTCGTCAAAAAGACGGATTCCATAACGTCCGAATAGCCCTCTTCATTCTAAGGTGTGGCACTGCCTTGATGCCACAAGCATAAAAAGGAGAGTGTTCGCTGGTCATAGGAATGCTGTCAGTCGAGTGAATGTTTGCGCTGTCCGTGTCCAGATGACCTTTGAGGTCAGTTGCCATTTAAGGTTGTTGAACCTTTCGTGGAGCTGTTTGGTCTTAGAGCGTTACCCAGGCAGACAGTGGGCTCTGTGCTGGTTGAGCAGCCTGTCAGACCGCTCAACCTCTGGGATGACTCTGACAGTGGGGTGAGTTCTCTTTCTTGGGCCCAGGTGCTGACTATGACTCAACCCAATCCAGGTGGGGTGGAATAAACCAAACTCACTGTCTTTCCTCCACCTGCTCAGTCGCCAATCTGTCTGGTATGTAGGGGCACTCTGCAGGGGTACCTGGACCCAATGGTAAAGGTGTCACGATAATAAAATTATCATGATACAACTGTGATAAAATTATCGCGATAACCATTGTATTGTGGTATAACTTAAGAAGTAATTTCAAACAACATGAAGTCTTGCTGTATTCTGACAATTGCAGTGATTCCCAACCTTTGAACTGCCCTGGAGAACTAAGGGTTAACTTTCCATGCAGGGCATGGAGCGCTAAGCTCAAGCTCAGTTGAAGTCTCTTTCCGGAGTGTTTTCAACTCAAACCGTAAGATTCTTTACTCTGCCTGACTGAATGGTCGCTCCGGATATTTCTCCTTTAGCTCAACTCGAAGTCGGTTAAAAGTTTTCAGTTTTTCGTTGGTTTAAACCGAAGAAAAGTATCCGCATAGTCAGTTCAGTCTCTGTCTGTGGTGCCGTGAGTACTAGATAGAAATTGTTCTATTTTTCTGTGTGGAACTTGTAAAAGTGCAGTCGGTTCGGCTGAAGCAACCATTTGATTGTGAATTTCGCTATATTTAGTATGTGGTTACCGGTTCTAAAAAAAAAAAAAAAAAAGTGTTTTAACTGTTTTTTTCCAATACCTGTGACATGGTTAGGAACTGATAAGAGAGTCTTGCCTGGCGGTTGCCGAAAAAAGGGTAAGTTTGGTTAGGTTGGCCATGTCTGAGAAACCCAAGAAAAAAAATGGGTCCACTGGGTTTCAACACTGCAGTGAGTGTGGGGAGGTCTTTGCCAAGGCCGATCCCCACACCACCTGTGTTTATTGTCTGGGGTTTGACCACCTCGATTCAGACTGCCAAATATGTAAAAAATTTCCAAAATCTATCCTTGAGAAGATATTTGGTAGACTGAGGGAAAAGGAGGCTGAGAAGTCCGCTGACCCGGATGGCCAGCCCGGTTTGGTTTTGACCGAACCAGAAGGAGTGCCCTCTGGTCAGGGCGATACTTCTTCGGGCAAAAGGAGAGCCGATTCTGAGGGATCGGTTCCGACAAAAAGAAAGCGCAAAGATAAATTGACCGGTTCAGATTCAGAGGTTCATGTTCTGACTGCCGAAGAGATAGCCAGGGTGATTCAGATTGTGGAATCGCTCCGTCCGGTTCCGACCGATCCGGCTCCTTCTGGCAGGGGTTCGGTTCAGTTGGTTCCCCCGATTCAAGAGTATACCCTTGAAGATTTTTATGAACCGGAGTTTGAAGGGGAATTTGAGGATTATGATGTAAGTGAAGGTCTGGATGTGCCTGTGGAACCGGACATCTCCCCAGCCAGACCATCATGTGTTTCCCCTCCTAGGCTTTCTGAGTCCCCTTCCCACTTTATGTTTTACAGAAAAGTGGCTGAAACCCTCCAGCTTCCTATGGAGGAGGCTGTGGAAGATCAATAAGAGCCTGATTATGTAGAGATGATGGATATCCCAGAGTCCAGGAGACTGTCTATTCCCCTCCATAAATCTTTTGGGAAACGGACACAAAAAATCTTAGTCTCCTAACACTGTACCTCCTGTGGACAGAAGAATGGACAAGAGGTATACACTTTGAGGCTCAGACACGGAATTCTTATACCAGCAGTGCAGCCATGTTGGGGTAGTGCAGGCTACTGCCTGTGACAAGGCAAATATTCCCTTGGCTTCACACCCCCCTGACAAGGACTCCAGGAAGATTGATGCCATGGCAAAGAAGCAGTACATGGCATCTTCTTTGGGATTCAGGCAGGCAAATTACATGGCCTATACAGCCAGGTACCAGAAGTCCTGGTGGGACACTGGCTAAACAGGCCTCCCCCCAGCTAGCCAAGAAGCTGGAGGCGGTGGCTGCAGATGGGATTGAGGCATCTAAGGTTCAGTTTCATGCTGCTGTGGACTCTAATGATGTCTCATCAAGAGTCATGGCTACATCTGTGGCTCTTCGGAGGATGGCTTGGCTCAGATGTATTAGCCTCTCGCAGGACACCCAGGCTATGGCTATGGATTTTCCTGTAGTGGGTAATTCTCTGTTTGGGGAGCAGACAGAGAATTGCATGAAGAAAATGGACGAGTACAGGGCCACTTACAGGAGTGCTCAGGCCAAGGAAAGGCAGGCAACTCCTCAAAGGCAGCAGTCTAGGGGCGGGGGCAGGCGTTTTCAAAGGCCTTTTTACCAAGCACAGGCCTCTTCTTCCTTTTCGCAGAGGGGGTTCTTCAGTGGGAGAGGCAGAAGGGGGATGAGCAGGCCTGCATCCACCCTTCAGCCTAAAGCCCCTGCTAAGCAGACACCCTGATGGGTCTGCCCGGGTCGACTCTTCTATTCCAGTAGGGGGCAGGCTGGCTTACTTTGTCCAGGACTGGATGTGTGTTATATCAGACAAGTGGGTCCTGGAAGTAGTAAGCCAGGGACTGGTTCTCAGCTTCAAAAAAATTTCCAAAGATGAGAGCCAGATCTTTTCCACCTGCAAGTCTTTCGGAAACCCTTGCCCTAGAGGCAGAGGTTTCTTCTCTCCTAGCTTTAAGAGCTATAGAGAGAGTACCTACCCTACACTGGGGCAGAGGACTGTACTCCAGGTACTTCCTGACCCCCAAAAAGACAGGGAAGTGGCGACCCATCTTGGACCTAAGATATCTGAACAAATATCTTTTAAAACCAAAGTTCAAGATGATAACTGTGGGAATAATCCTTCCCTTTCTAAGGCCAGGGGACTGGCTAGCCTCCCTGGACCTCAAAGATGCCTACTTTCACATTCCCATCAGGTGCTCCCACAGAAAGTACCTCAGGTTCGAGTTGCCCTCCAGCCATTATCAGTTCAGAACAATGCCCTTTGGCCTAACCTCAGCCCCAAGGGTTTTCACAAAGTGCCTGGCAGTAGTAGTTGCCTTTCTAAGAAGGCAAAAGATTTCCATATTTCCTTATCCGGACAATTGGCTAATAGTGGGTCAGTCTCCAGACCAAGTCAAGTCTCACCTGCAAGTGACCCAGCAAGTGCTCACTTTCCGAGGATTTCTTCTCAACCTTCCCAAGTCAGTTCTCGAACCAGTCCAGCTCCTTACCTTTATGGGGCAGAACTGGACACACTCAGAGCAAGAGTCTTTCTTCCTCTAGAATGGGCAAGGGCTCTTATGGAACTAGCTTCTTCCTTCAGCCTTCAGGAATCTCGACCAGCAAGGCATTTCTTCCAGCTCTTGGGCCACATGGCAGCTTCAACAGCAGTGGTCCAAGGGGCAAGATTCCAGATGAGGGATATTCAGTTCCACCTGAGAGCTTTTTGGTCTCGGAGAAAGGACTCCCTTACCAAACTGATTCCAGGGACTCTGACCTTGATCCAGGCCCTCCAGTGGTGGCAGGATCAGGACAATTCAAGGCAAGGTGTTCCTTTTGTTGCTCAGCCTTGTTCAGTGGTCCTTACCACGGATGCTTCTCTTCTGGGCTGGGGAGCCCACCTGGGGTCCCTTACTGCCCAGGGCCTGTGGTCCCCCCAAGAATCCCTTCTCCACATCAATCTTCTACAGCTCAGGGCAGGTTTTCTAGCTCTGAAAGCATTCTCACAGTCAGTTCAGAACAAGGTGGTTCAAGTCAGAACAGACAACACTACCACCGTGTGGTACATCAGCAAGCAGGGAGGCACTCTGTCCACGGCCTTGTGCACAGAAGCCATGAAGTTGTGGTCCCTGGCTTATTCCCTGCAAGCCTCTCTTGTAGCAGTTCACCTTCCAGGCAAGGACAATGTGCTAGCAGATGCACTGAGCAGGATTTCTCAGGGCCATCTCGAATGGTCCCTGGACCCTCAGGTGTTGAAAGTGATTTTTTGAAGGTGGGGCACTCCAGAGATAGATCTCTTTGCAGCCCCAGACAATCACCAACTCCCTCTCTTTTGTTGCAGACCTCCAGTCTTGGTCTCAGTCCTCCTGGACACCCTGATTCTGAATTGGGAAGGGAAGTTTCTGTATTCCTTTCCCCACTTCCCACTCGTGTTCAAAGTTTTAGTCAAAATGAGGTCTCAACCTTGCAAGGTGATTCTGGTTGCTCCAGATTGGGCCAGACAGCCCTGGTACCCACTGTTGCTGTCCCTAGCAGTCCATCTTCCCCTGTCTCTTCCCAGGAATTACAACTTGTTAACATCCTCTCAGGGGAGGATTTGGTACCCCAATCTTCAGTCTCTCAATCTCAAGGCATGGCTCTTGAAGAGTTAAGAGTTTGCAGATCTGCATTTTTCCCAAGGGGTTCTGGACATCCTCAAGGCTTCTCGAAAGCCCTCCACCAGAAAGACTTACAACTCCAAATGGAAAAGATTCAGCATTTGGTGTTCTAAGAAGAATATTTCTCCAGATACTGCTGAATTTATTTGCTTTTGGTAACCGGGTAAGCACGCTAGACAGCAAGTGCCTATTTTCAGGTGCGACCCAGGATAATTACATAGGAGAAATACATAGTAAACATGACAGTCTGGAGCAGCATACTCCAACAGTGGTATTTACATGGAGAAATACATAGTTAACATTGCTATCCGGAGCGGCATACTCCAACAGTGGGATAAGACAACAGAGAATTATAAAGCAGTAGGACACAGCAAACGGGATTAACATATCAACAATCACAGGTTTCCAACATACAAGCCAGGGGCAAACATGGAGATATATGACCTCCCCAAGGTTGAATGAGGAACAATGTCACATACCCAGTGGTAGAGTGAAACACTTGAGGCGGCGAGGGAGCAAGAGCCTAGCTGGGGTACCACTGCAGATGGGTTGGTGGGCTGGGGATTAGGCAGGACGCAGTAGATGTCAGGAAACTCCAGAGGGAGGTTTTGAAGGTGGAGTGAGAGGGGGAAGCACGAACTTGGGAGGGAAGGGAGTTCCAAAGCTTAGGAGCGTGGGTGGTAAATGCTCTATCCCCAGCGAGGGTGCGGGTCTTGGGAACCAGGCGGGTCTGGGATGCACAAGACCTAAGCTGGTAAACGGGGGGGGAGCGAGGCAGGGGTGGCCGTTCGAATTATGTTGTCAATAAAGTTTCCCATGTTGTAGATACGGTGTTTTTCAGGAGCCATTCAGGCGAGTAGGCGTGCATCGGTGGGTGAGGAGAGGGCCATGAGTGCAAAGCAGCATATGTTGTCGTGGTGTCCCACTTGGCTAGGCTAGAGGAAGGGACAGAGGCAAAGGCAACGAGACCATAGGAGAGGGTGGGCAGTAGTATTCCCCTGGCAAGTGCCAGCCGGGCGGCCGAGGCGAGGCAGTCTTTGGCCCTGTATGCTAGGCCAAGTTTGCCATTTGTGGCATTGCATACGGATCTGATGTGCGCAGAGAGGTCAAGTTGAGGGTAAAGGGTGACTCCAAGGTACTTAGCAGAGTCAATTATCGGCAGGAGGGAGTTGCAGGTACCATGGATTTTGAGGGGCGTTGTGCAGGAGGAGACTTTTTTCGTGGCGCCAAAGAGCATAGCCTGCGTTTTCTTGAGGTTCACTACGAGTTTGCGCCCGTCAAGCCATGCACTGACGCGAGAGAAATCCGAATTTAGTTGGGCATATATGATGGAAACATCAGAGGCACTGGCTAATAGGACAAGGTCATCCACATACATAGTGAGGTGCCCTTCTGTGATCACAGAGGGTAAGCCATTGACAAACAGGGAGAACAGGATAGGTCCAAGGACAGATCCTTGCGGTACTTCACTGTGAATGGATAGGAGGGGGGAGAGGGTTCGGTTGAAGCAGGTGAGTTGCTTCCTGTCCCCAAGGTAGCTGGTGAACCAGTCAAGGGAACGACAGGAGAAGTCAATGGTCTGGAGTGTGGCGAGGAGGAGGAGGAGGAGATGATCTGCGCGGTCAAAGGCTTTGGATAGGTCCACAAATATGGCCCCTGTCAACTTGCCCTGGTCGGTTGCAGTTCTGATCCTGGTTGTGACTTCAACAAGTGCCGTCGAGGTGCTGTGGCTTTTGCGAAAGCCATGCTGACAAGGGGAAAGGACATTGTATTCATGGAGGTAGTGGACAAGTTGCGACACTATAGCTTTCTCCAGAAGTTTACAGGCAGCTGACAGTATGGCGATAGGACGATAATTGTTGATGTCCTTAGGGTCACCGTTTTTCAGGACGGGGACAACCCGGGCAACTTTCCATATGTCTGGGATGACCCCTGTGATAAGCGAGGCGTTGAATATGTGGGCAAGTGGCCTGGCCAAGGTATGGGGCCCCCAGGCTGAGGAGCCTGGGTTCGAGGCCATCCTGACCCGCGCCCCCCCCCCGTGGTGAGAGAGACCGGCAAGGAGAGCCTGGGTCTCACTCACGGAGATCTGCTTGAGGTAGAAGGGAAGATGGGAAGGCGGGGAGCCACAGGCGTGTGCCGGGGAGGCAGACTGTGAGGGGGTGGCGGACGGTAGGTCCGTGAAGAGGCGGTTAAAGGAGGAGGCAATGGTTAGGGAGTTATTACAGTTGGCCTCTCCAATAGTCATGTCGGTAACTTGAGCTTTGGTCGAGCCACCGACTAGATTTTTTATATTCGTCCAGAAACGTTTTGGCTCACGTGCGGTGGCAATCAACGCAGAACTGCAGTATTGGCTTTTAGCAGCACATATTTGCCTACGGTTCTGGATTATATAGTCCATTTTAATGGCCTAGGCCTCAGACCAGCTACTCTCAAGGTACACTTGTCAGCTGTTTCTACATTTTTGTCTGTGGGGAAGCCTTCCTCACTATCTTCCCATCCTGTGTTCTGTAAATTTTTTAAAGGATTGTTTCACACCAATCCCCGGTTTAGAGACCCGGCCCCTGCCTGGGATTTGAATGTTTTGCATTGCTCAGCTTATGCAACCCCCCTTTGAGCCTATGTCTTCAGCAGAGCTTAAGTACTTGACTTGGAAAACTGTGTTCTTGGTAGCCATTACCTCTATCAGGTGTATCAGTGAATTGCAAGCCCTGTCGGTGGAACCTGATTTTATCTCCTTTCATAGGGATAAAGTGGTCCTTAGAACCAATAGAAGGTTCTTGACCAAAGTGGTTTCAGACTTCCATTTAAACCAGTCTGTCTTTCCCTGTTTTCTTCACTGATCATTCTTCAGGAGAGAGGAGGCTACACAGTTTAGATGTCAAAAGAGCCCTTGGTTACTACATAGAGCATACCAAGGGTCACAGGTTTGACTCCCTCCAGTTGTTCCTCACTTATGGAGAAGTGGGAAAGGGCAAATCTGTTGCCAGGTGGATTGTGTCTTGTATACAATTCTGCTATGAAAAACTGGGAAAAACTCCACCCTCAGACCTGAGGGCTCATTCCACAAGAAGTACAGCTGCTTCCCTGACTGCGGCCAGGGATATCCCTCTCCTAGAAATTTGTCAAGCAGCCACCTGGAAAACAGTCCATACCTTTACCAAGCATTACTCTCTGGATATCCAGGCTAGGAGTGATTCTCTGTTTGGCACAGCAGTACTTCAGAGCCTATTCCCAATGTAGGTTCTATCCCTCCTCCTTGGAAGTACTGCTTGGTAGTCTGCAGTTGTCAGAATACAGTGAGACTTCATGTTGTTTGAATAAAAAAATTACTCACCTTAGTAATTATATTTCTTCTAATGGAGTCTGGCTGTATTCTGACCTCCCTCCCTGCCTCCCCTCTCAGAACCTGTTTTTGGGAAGTGGGTGGGCAGGTGCAGTGTTGTACCCCAGGGGTGTATCTGCTTGCACCATCCTCCCTTTTTGTTTGGGTGCTTATTTATTATTGTTATTTTTGAGTATATTGGGTTTAGTTTTTGAGTTTCCTGACTTGAGTCTTCCTTGGGGAATTCAAAACTTTTCAGCCAGTTGGCTAGTAGAATTTTTACAATTTCCACATAGAATTTTTAGTTTAGTTGGGCTCATAAGAATATGACGGTTTGAGTTCAAAACACTCCAGACAGAGACTTCAGCTGAGCTTGAGCTCAGCGTTCCATGCCCTGCATGGAAAGTTAACCCTTAGTTCTACGGGGCAGTTCAAAGGTTGGGAATCCCTGCAATTGTCAGAATACAGCAAGACTCCATTAGAAGAAATATAATTACTAAGGTGAGTAATTTTTTTCTTTTGTACAAAGCATCAGCGAGAGTAGGCATAGAAAGGACAGTTGTCCTAGAAAATACAAAAAAAAAAAAAAAGCATTTGTCAATGCCAAATGTTTGCTTGCTGGCATTGGTAGTGTAGAAGTTACAGAGCTGCATTATAGGAATGGCAGTGAAGTATTGAACTGAAGCCAACCCCACCACCACCTAGCAGAGAGTGACAGGCACTGGGGTGTGCCTTTGGGTCGTCAGGCATAACGGCCACGCCATTTCACCACACCCTACCCTGCAGACACTGACAGGTGTCACGGTGTGCCTTGGGGTATTTGGCCCTTATGCGCACCCCATTCCATCAGGAAATACGGTGAGATGGGTGCGGTATAGGAGAATGGGGTGAACTCTGGGGCCGAAGAGTCCAAGGCATACCTCGATGCCTCTCACTGGCTGCAGGGTGTGGAATGGTATGAGCATTACAGGCAAGAATCCCAAGTCACACCCCTGATGCCTGTCATTCTCTACAGGTTGGGGCGTTATGGTTGGAAACCCTAACACCTCAGGCATTCGTTGGTATTTTCACTCCAAATTTTCAGCATATTTTTTTGTGACCCCCACCCCATGAACAGTGGCAATATCAGTTTGTTAGCCAAAAGCTGCTTATGCACAGCGACTACGGCATTTAGCACCACAGGTGCAAAAACACATTCCGAACAGGATGTGAAAAATGACAGCTGTACTGTTCATGGGGAGGTGTAAAAAAAAAATGGCAGTGTTGCAAATCTGCAGTAAAAATATTAAAAAACTGGTGAAGTCACGAGCGTGCATAGAAACTGTGCAACACACACCCATAATGTAATTAGTTTGGGGATTTTTTACAGCAGATTGTCAACACAGGCATTTTGGGACCTCCGATCATGAACAGTGTCACTGTGATTTTCTTTATCTGTCCCGAACAATGATTTCCCACAGCGACCACGCATCTCTGCGCTGAAAGTGTGAAAACACATTTCGGCCATGTTATGAAAAATGACAGCTGTACTGTTCATAAGGAAGTGTGATAAAATGCCACTGGTGAAAATCTGGACTGAAAATATTACAAAGTCATGAACTTACGCGGGTGCGTGGAAACTGCGCAGTGCTCACGCGTAACAGTCATTTTATGGAGTTTTGTCACCAAATTTTCAACATTGCCATTTTAAGACCTCTGCTCATTAACAGTGTCACTGTGATTTTCTTAATGTGTCCCATACATTGATTTCGCACACCGACTGTGCCATTGTGTGCTACATGGGCGGAAACACGTTTTGGGCAAGATGTGAAAAATGACAGCTGTACTGCTCATAAGGAGGTGTGGTAAAATGGCAGTTTTGAAAATCTGGAGTGAAAAGTCGCAACTTCTGACGTGCGTAGGAACTGCATAGCTGCCTTCATCAAAAGTCATTTTTATGAATTTTCACCAAATTTTCAACATAGGCTTTTGAGGCCCATCTTAATGAACAGTGGCAGTGTTGTTTCGTTACTTGGTCCTGAAAGGTGATTTCGCGCAGTGACTGCGAAATCACCCTTCAGGCCCGATTTAATGCCATGACAGTGAGAGCATTCATGAGAAGGGGTCCCAAAAACCCCATGTTGAAAATTTGGTGCAAAAATTCCCAAAAATGCCTGAGATATGCAGCAAAGTTGAAAAAAACCCTCTCTATCCCATTATACAGCTTACCGGTATTTCCTCGGTTCGTCGGTTGGCTTTGAAGAGTTCAGATGTGTTCCTGATCCACGAAGATCGTCCTTTTGAGTCCGGAGTAAGTATGGGGTGGGGTGGGGTATGAGGAGACAGGGTGCACAGTGGGTGAGGCAGGTGGGGCAGAGACAGCGAGGACTGTTTGTGTATTTCAGGTTGTTTTGTTTTTATGGCGGCGACAGGGGCGTTTTGCCCACGCTGGGGTGGGCTCCCAGCGTAGCACAAAGGCAGCTTTTGAAGTGTGGAGCCGACGAGTTGGGCACCCCGTGGCGATAGCATCTGTGCCATGCTGGGTGGGCTCCCAGCGTGTCACCCTGTGCTGTCGGGGGGAGAACCAGTGGAGCCGACAGGACTGACGCGTTGCCACGCTGGGTGGGCTCCCAGCGTGTTCTGACACAGGGAGGGCATGGGCCAGGCGAGTTGGGCACTCTCGTCGGCGATAGCATCTATTGCCACGCTGGTGGGCTCCCAGCGTGGCACCCTGTACTCTGGGGGGGACCAGTGGAGCCATCGGGGATTGGGCACCCCATTGGCTATAGGATGTATAGCCACATTGGGGTGGGCACCCAGCGTGGCATGTGAAACTCTCTTTGAGGGGCGCAGCACAGCCGGCGAGATTGAGCACCCCCGTCGGCTACAGTGTGTGCATTGGGGCGAGCACGCGGTATGCGGCGTGTGTGGGGGAGGCGGCGCCTGAGCAGGCGATATCTTATGCTTTGCTCACTGATGCGTAGCTCCCCTTTAGGCTGTTCTGCACTGCATTTTGACTGCTGTCATAGACAGCTCCAGCAGCCATTGGAGAGCTGCGCACGCCTACAAACACACTGACTGAATTGGAAGAGGGCTGCCACACCTACCAAAACTCAGATGATGGCACTATGTTTCTTGCACATGCATGCAAGCAAACATAAAAATGATTGAAAGGTCTTAATACAGTGAATCACGGTTATCGCAGTATCAGAAATTGCCCACAGTATCAATACCGTGACTTCTGATACTGCGGTGTGCTGTAAAACCGGTATACTGTGACATCCTTACCCAGCAGCACCTGCTCCTCTTTGATCCAAGATGATGGTTGTGTTCTTGATCCAAGTCTCAACATCGTTGTTGTCCCTGACCATTTTTTTCATGTTCTTTCTCATCATCTTGCTCCCATCATTGACGTTGAGCTCAATGCTGGGAGAAGGCAGCTTTACAGCAGTGAGCATATGGAGCCTTCGCCCAGGGTTGAGGCTGTCTGTCAGTAGACCAGACTCTGCCATGGCTGCTGATCCCAGTGGAGACTTAGTTCATGCATCCTTTGGCTCCCCCTCAGACTTTGCTAGCTGTTCCACAGTGACCTCTACTGGTAGAGCCACTACAGCTACTGGGAGGTGCCCAGACAAAGGACTCTGGGCCAGAGTTCAGACTGCCCTGTCTCCTTTCGGAAGAGGTTATCCTGATGTGTTGATAGTCAACCTTGCTCAAATTCAGATGCATTTATAAATCCTGTCGACCCTCTGTCAACAGGACAGCATCCATTTTAGTGACGTAACATCTTTGGAAGACCAGTCTTTATCACTCTGCTGGACAGAAGTGTCCATGTTTCTCAACAGTTCACTAAAGGAGGTCCAGAAGAAGACCTACCTGCTGTTGGATATCCTTGAACGGGAGGCCTCAATGAGGTGGCCTTATCTCATATCCTCCGCAGTGTTGGGCCCTGCATTCAGAATCTGGCAGTATCCAGCTTCTTATCAGGCCTGGTCGTGTCATATGGGTAGTACATATGAAGCCTCCATGGGCATGTTGTCCTAATTTTCCAAACACCTGTCTCCAGAGTTTTTGTTTATTTGGTGAACTTTATTTATCCTCCTACTTCTCTATCCCCGGATTCTCTCCGGTGTGGTTGCTCAATGCCGCTTTCTCCTGCCCACCTGAAATTCTCTGTTGCCGCTCTGGACAGCCAGCTCTCCTGTCACCTTGACTGCCTGACCCGTGGCTTTGAGTCCCCTGCGGTGGGACCACCGACTCCTACTGGTGCTCTTTCTATATGATGGCACATCCAGGCTTAGCGGAGAACCAGAGACCGGCACTGAGGACCTGGCGATGGGTGTGGCACCCTGAATCAGCAACCAGCCTGTCGGGATGGGGCCATTTCTTTATGTTCCTCCCTGAATTGAGATGCAATGGTGTCAGCGGCGGATAGGACACACCCATCCCCTCCCACAGATGCCTGTCAACACCAACATTGGCTGTCCCCATCTGTGGTGTTGTGCCTCTGTGTCGCCACCAGGAGCCGCCACCAGGTGGGGAATCCCCAGAACCCACCCCAGGAGAGGAGAGCAGTCATCTGGATGCTCAATCCTCTCCTCCCCCTGCCAACCCCCAGCGGCCCGAGCTCGCTCCCAAACCTAGGTCACTGGCGTAGCACGAGGTGTGGCGTGCAGCGCCTCAACCCTCTGCGCCACCGGGTCGTCGTCCTGAGGGGTTGGTGGTTGATGCGATATTCCATTAAGTTGCAGGGCAGCTTGGATTAGCAGTTAAAAAAGGCAGGACCATCTTGGCTGCAAGGTCTGTACAGTTGTGTCTCAGTCCAAATCCCAAGAAAGCCTGCACTCCTGAGCAAAGAAACGCTACGCTTCACAGCAAATTCAAAATAAATGCTTTAATGCTCATTCAGTGAGGTGTGGTTACAGACAAAATACTGCCACTTTTCTGCACCAGCCTTGCACCAAAGATTTGCGGTCTCTGTCTTTTGGGACTGTCTCTGAATTCACCAGACCAGCTGTGCAATACCCATGGCTGGCTATAGCCGTGAGCTGTTTGAGTGGCTTTCTGACCTGACACCTCCTCCTTTCATGCTATATATAAGTCCCATACATGGATACCTGCCAGCAAAGATAATCTAAGTACATTGAGGTGGCACCCCTCCCTGATCCTATTGCAGTATCCATACAGCGCCTGCAGCCCCGTTCCCTACCTGACGTCATCAAAGTGCAGTTTTTAGGTTCAGGGCTGCAGTGCTTGGTGGCCGCTTGGCTCATACTAGGAAGTTACGATCCAGGCTTTATGTAGGATATAATTTGAATATAGAAAAAACTCGAAATAGGGATAAAATAGCTCCCAGGGCAGGCAACTTCATGTTATGGGTTGCTTGTCTGGATCATAACAGTTGCTCTTTAAGTTTATTTTATACTTTACCTTTTGTGCCACAAATAGACAAAGAACTGCAGTTCTGATGATGTTGCGGCAATGTTCAATTTATAAAGACAATCACTCTGTATCTGTTGCCATGGTACAAACGTTGATGTTAAAGAATATGCACTTAGGGCTTTAACCAGGCAACCAAGAGACATTGTAAGAAGGTTTTAGAAAACTTTTTAGAAACACACTGTGGTGAAAGTGACTTTTCAGTGATGCTCACTTGTTCTGGGTTCACTGTCGGCACGTCGATCTCTGTAGTTGACGGTGGCCATCGCTGAATTGTCAAAGAAAAAAGACAAGTCATCGAAGTCAGCTGATAAACACTACTGTTTTGAGAAGGAGAAATGGAGAAAGGAAAAAGACACTTCTTTGGACTGCTCACGTTCACCACTTAGGGGTAAATCCACTGAAAGACGGGTCCCAAACTCTGGCCATGGGTCCTGCCCCTCCTCCCTGACTGTCTTGCAGACACCAGCGTCGGGGGTCTGGTGTCGACTTATCCTTCCTAGTTGAGGACTCTGTCTGTTCCACTGTCTGGCAGTATCCGTCAGTGTCTCGGACATCAGCGAGTCCTATGGGCTCCAGCGTGCAATCAAACAATATGTATAACACTATGTTGGAATTAAAGAACTTAAAAGAAATAATGAACTTAGAACTTGAATATGGAATTGTAAGTATAGCCCCTGATTCCAAAAATAATTTTTCCAATCACCAGTTAGAAATAAATCAAAATACAGCTGGGGTATCACATGGCCCACGTACATCACAGACAGTACCCTGTGTTAAGGGATTAGACCCAGGCCCAAGCATCTCAGCTATCCCACAAATATCATCTAATCAAAGAAATAAAGGGACTCTGATTATGCCACATGGGAACAGTACACCATCCAGAAAAAGGATTAGAGAAGAGTATTCTTCAAAACATGATGAAAATTATACATTAAATTTAAACTGCTCAAAAGAAACATAAACAAAATGATTGCAACCAAAATAATGATTGGTGTTTAGTACAGAGTGGAAAGGGGAGGCGAAAGGGGCGTTGCGCATTGGCTACAAATGAAATAATTACACAAAATAGGTACAGCAGTTTAGCTAATGTTAGTCCTACTGAGACTGAACATACACAGGATTACTCAAGCCACACTGAGCTGATAGTAATTGGTGATTCAGTCATTAGGAAATAATAAAATTTGTCAACCAGCTAAGGAGCATAGGATGGTGCTTTGCTACCCTGGTGCCAAAATTAACGATACTAAGAAAGAAATTCCAAGAGTGATTAAAGGTTCAGAAACCAAAAAAAATAGTTACAGTTCATGTGGGAATTAACGATGTGGGGTCATAGTCATGAAAAAGACATATGGATCAGTTTAATAGAGACTGCTAATAATATCAAAAATCAGGGGGCCCATGTGATCATATCGGGTCTTTTACCAGTTCTCAGGGCATCAGATGGAAAAAAAAAAAAAAGAAAACTGTAACCAGAATAAATATCAGGTTAGAAAATTGGTGTCAAACTGAAGGTATAGGCTTCATTAATTCATGGCGTAACGTTTTGGGCAAAAGAAATTTGTAAAGATGGACTACACTTAAATAATGAACATTCAAATCCTGGACTCCATCATGAAAAATAAAATGGAGTCAGTCGATTTTAAACTAGTTGAAAGGGGTAGCTGGAACCAAACTATTATTCCCAGTCCAGTATCTCCATCAAACCCTGTAAGAAATAATGAAATCAAGTGTCTGCATAGTAATGTGAGAAGCATTCATAATAAAGTTAATGAATTACAAGCTATACTGTATTCAGAAGATATTGATGTGGCCTTGATCTCTGAAACTTGGTAGATGGTAATGATATTTGGACCAATCCTATACAAGGTTATAATACTGTTGGGGAAATAGAAAGGGGGAAAAAGGGTGATGGAATAGCAGTTTATCAACAAAACTAAAGCATGTAGATATCACGGACAAAATTAGGAATGAAAGTGATAACATAGAAACACTATGGATAAAAATTCATAAAATACACCGGAATGTTTACTGGGTCTATGCTATAGACCACCCAATACCAATTTGGCCTGTACAGTAAAGATCGTGGACAAAATCAGTAAAGTCCTTGACCTTCGTCAGGTGATTTTGGTAGGTGACTTTAATTTTCCAGGTATCGACTGGGATAAAAGGAATGCTACGAATAACCAGAGAATCTTTAGACTTCTGTAAAGAAAATAATTTAACTCAACATGTAAAAGATCCGACTAGAGTAAATACTATATTAGATCTAGTGTTCACAACTAATGATGTCAACATAAGGTGTGTGATTAAGTCACCTATAGGCAACAGTGATCATTCTTTTGTTTTATTTACATTAGAATATGAAAGCCCACCAGTCAGTGGCTGCATCAAGATCTTTTTGTATAAGACAGCAAATGTAGAAGGAATTAATAGAGATCTCAACAGAATTGATTGGGCAAAATAATTTGAAGGAAAGACTGTAGATGAATCATGGGTTTATATCAAAACTATAATTCATAAAACTATGAATACTCATGTCAAACAAATCAAAAAATATAACAAAAATGGATGGAAACTGAAATGATTAAAGAAGAGTATCACTAAGTTAATAAAAAAGAAAAGCAAAACATGGGCAATATATCAAAAACAAAACAATATCTAATTGGTCCTGTTTCAAAGTAATACAAAAAAGTAAAAATAAAATTAATAGAGGAAAAAAAAGAATACAAATTATATTTGGCAAAGTCTGCAACTAAATCCAGTTGTGAACAGTTTTTCAGTTACATTAACTCTCTGAAAAAGAGTAATGGAAAATTAACCACTGTCAGAGAAAATAATCAGTCCATTACCAGTCTGGTTAAAATTGCAAATGTATTTAATGATTACCTCTGCTCTGTTTATTCTGAATAAATTGTACAAACCATTCAGACAGAGTTCATAAATAATGAAGGGAATTGTCAGTTCTCTATGGAAGAAATGACGAGGGAAACTGAAAACACAAAAGATAATGGCGCCCCTGGATTAGATAATATAACCCCTTCCATGCTTAAACTTATGAAGACTGATATCTGGCTGCTGTTAAAATTACTGTATGAAAAATCTCTCACTTCTGGTATTGTACCCATAGAATGGAAAATATATATATATTTTTTTTTTATTTCGTGTTTGTTGACCAGGTAAGTGCACTAGGCAAATCCTGCCTGTTTTCAGGCACGACCTGGGGGAGGGGGATACAGATGAATGCCAACTGACCTTGAACCAGATTAAGCTGTTGGTGGTGTTTTAAGTGAATGAGGGAAATTTGGCCAGGACACTGGGGAAATTCCCCTGCTCTTTTCGATAAGTGCCATGGGATCTTTAACATCCACCTGAACTACCACCAATCCAGGCAGATGGGACCTGTGTTTAACGTCTCATCCGAAAGACGGTACCTCAGAAGTGCAGCACCCCTCTCATGCTGCACTACAGGCAGTACTGGGATATTAACCCAAGTGCCAGATGTGGGAACTGAACCCACAGCCCCCTGATCTCCCGGCCTCAGAGGCGAGTGTGCTACCTACTGAGCCACTGACACTGCCAGGGTTACACTATGAAAGTGCATGCAAAATATCAGTTTCCAGTTATAGGCCTATAAGTCTGATGTCGATTCCATGTAAAATATTAGAAACTTTAATTAAAAACAGAATTAATGTACAACTTAACACCAACCTTTTGTTTGATCATAATAAGCATGGATTTAGAAAAGGACGTTCTTGTGGTACTAATCTTGTTAGCTTTTATAATCATGTCAGCAGAATGATTGACAGTGGCACCCCTGTAGATGTACTGTTTTGTTTGATCTAAGTAAAGCATTTGACAGAGTTCCACACTGGGCAATAAATCAAAAATTGCAGAAGTACAAAATTGATAGACATATTATAAGGTGGATAGATAACTGGCTGCAGAATAGATCAGACAGTATCCGTTGGCGGTCATTTGTCAATTGATGGCCCAGTGACAAGTGGAGTTTCACAGGGGTCAGTCATTGGACCCTTAATCTTTCAGATATTCATGGCAGATATGGATGATAACGTAAATGACATTATTATGAAATATGCAGATGATGCAAAAATCTGTGGCCCATCTAACAGTACCGAACGGATTGAGACCTTACAGAATTACATTAATTCTCTAACCATATGTATAAAAAAATAGGGGATGCGACTTCAATCAATCAAATCTTTATTTATCCAGGTGAACATCATTGACTTGACACTAATAGGTGTTGTGTATTACATATTGGTCGACATAATCCTAATCATGTTATTTAAACAGTGTACCCCTTCTAAATAAAGCCATTGAAAAGGACTTGGGAATATTAATAGACAATAAACCAAACTTCAAAGGACAACACAGTTCAGCCATTGCCAAAGCTAACAGAGTAATAATAGCAATAAAAAGAAATATCTAGAGTATGGACGCAGAGGTACTATTGCCATTGTACCATTCATATGTGAGGCCTATTCTAGACTATGGAAGTTCAATATGGTTGCCATACCAAAAAACCGAAATAAACTGGAAAAGGTACAGAGAGGATATACAGAATCAATAGCTTCATTAAAACAATATTCATACAAAGAGGCTGGACAAACTAGGACTTCATATCCTGTAGGTCAGAAGACCGAGAGGAGATGTTTCGCTGCTCTTTGATATTTTAAATAACCTGCGACTGATGGTGGATATAAATATTGAATACAAAAATGACCAGATTAATTTCAGGGGCCACCCATTACAGATTAAGCTGGAAAGGTTCAAAACTAATAATAGAAAATATTTTTATGCACTGCGAACAGCCACCCTTTGGAACAGACTTCCTCTTGAAGTAGTCGTATGTAGTACAAAGAAAACTTTTAAAACTAATCTTGATAAATATATTTCTACACATGGAAACATGAATTACTACACATTGTCCTAAGGAGCTATCATGGGTACGCCTTTTTTTGCTCCTACAAAACTTGGTGAATATCGGTGTTGTTTCAGTGCATGCTGCCATTGCCGTTGATGCCTGCACTTCCAGCTGGCCTGCCAGTGACTTTGTCGTCAGTGCTTCAGTTTTCCACCCTATCACAGTTCGGAGCCCAGAATGGCTGCCATCAAAGGGACACATGTCATTGGCTCCTGCTCATGTCTCCCCTTACTGTCCACCCTATGCTAATACCAGTAAACGTCGAAGATGACCTGGAGTATAATCCAGAATACATGGAGGGAGGCCGTGGAAGGAGGAGGCGGAGGAGAAGGAGAGAAAAAAATATGGTTGGCTCAAGTGGCACTCCATATTTTTGCTCTGAAGGGTGCATGGTAAACACACCCAGATTTCCCCCTGAGGATGCCTCATTTCAGGCCATCCTTAAACAGGTTCAGGTTAAGCTGAGGAATAGGATTCTTCCAAGAAATATCTTTCTTCTAGGGACGTGGATATATTGTTCAATCCACACTTTGTGGCGGGTTGCTTGCCACTTTAAATCTTGCTGGAAGGTCTTCAAGCTGGCTCCTTCCACCCACCCGGGAGGTAAAACCCTCGGCTCCGCCCCATGATGCCAGATCTTCCTTACCGCTTGGAAGCTCAGGTTCCCTCCTTGGCGTTCTGTGTTTTAGGCCTGGATCCTAATACTTCAGAATTTCTGAAAATAATTTTAAAGTTTACTAGACTACAGTCTTCATCTTCCCTCGCGGCTGTGATGGACAAATCCACTCCCGGCTTCTGTTGGTGCTCTTGCGGGCAGAAAATGTCCCGGACCAATCCGCACTCCATGTGCGTTTACTGCCTGGGTCTTACTGACGATCCGCAGATCTGCGATCTGTGCAAGTCTTTCACAGCTCCGGTTTTGGAGGACTGCACTGCCCGACTACAACTTGGGCGCCCCAAGAAACGGTACCTGCCGGTGAAGTCGAAGGAGGCCCGTTGGGCAGTGTCCGCGGCTGCGGGCTCCGCGGAGCTGCTGGAGCAGTTGATCGCCCTGGAGGAGGAGGAGGAGGAGGTGGCTCAGACCGCTTAATCTTCCTCCTCGGTGTTTTCCCGCTCTCCTTGGGCTCCTCCTACACTGCTTCTTTTAAGGAGCTTTGCCAGTCCCTCTCCACCAAGGGAGAAGGGCCATCGGGACATACCAGTAGGTCGAAGGAAAAAGAACCGAAAGGTAAGTCCCGCCGTCGACGTTTGTGGGAGTGGGAGAGATCCCATTCACCGGACCGTCTGCTCTTGACTTCGGTCGAGGTTGCGGCTAAGGCCGCTGGCTTCATGGTGTCCCCATCAGGTCAACCAGCTGAGACACCTGTCGATGCAGTTGAGATTTTTCTCGACCCGTTGGACAGGACGTCGACTGGAGAAGCCGACGACCCTTCTAACCCGGTTCCCCCGGTGGTAACCGAGGACTTGCTCATGCCTCCTGTGCCAAAGTCCCCTGTCAAGGACTCTAAACGGGGATGAAGCGGGTTTCCACCCCGACCCACCCTCGGTGATCCGAAGGTCTCGGTCCTCTTCCAGGTCGGGTAGATACCACTGACATCGGCAGTCTCTGCACCATGGAAAGCAGTGTCGCCGCTTGTCCTCTTTGGAGTTCCGACGTAAGTTACGCCGACGCTACGAGGACATGATATGGCAACAACCTTTGTTGGCCAGTAACAAGCAGACTCCATTGCCTTCTCCGGCCGCGTTAAGTGGCTGTCACCCGAGCGACTGAAGCAACCCCTCATAGTAGTCGAGGAGCCAACCCCGGCACTGGTTGTTTGGACGAAACCGGCTGCTCCGCTCATTGTGGTGGAACCAACGCCTCCTCAACTGAAGACTGGGGCCCCGACCAAGGATTCTCTGTCGGGTCAGGGCTTGCCCCACAGGTTGTGGGTCACCCTCACACCTGATCGGTCTTGGCAGGTGGAGGGTGGCTCAGGCGCTCGGCAGCTGTTCGCGGACTCCTCGGAGTCTGACTCCTCCCTGTACTCCAGGCCCATTGATCTGGAATCTGCAGGAGGTCAGTCGGTGGACGAGAGCCCATCCTCATTCTTGGGAATAGTTCGGCTCATCTCAGAGTCCACTGGGATGCAGCTCGAACCTGTTCAGGAACATTCCAGGTATCCTGTCACGGAGATACTGGACCGAGGAGAATGCCCTACAGAGGCCTTCCCTGTGGCTGAAGCCATTGATGGCCTGGCCTTGGAGTTGTGGCAGCGGCCTGCATCTTGTCCCACACCTTCGGCCAGGATGGCTCGCAAGTACGTGGTCCCCACTGGTTCACTGTCCGGTTTCTTGGAGCACCCCTCTGGGGGAGGGGCTGGTGACCAACAGTGTTTTCCAGCATTCTGGGAATGCTAGGGACGTAGACAAACTGCCTGATAAAGAATCCAGAAAGCTGGATTACTTGGGGCGGAAGGTTTACGCTGCTTCCTCCCTAGGCCTTCGACAAGCTAGCTCAGCTGTACTGATGTCACATTTTTCACACGCCCTTATGGGTTCCCTGGATGAGATGATTCCCCATCTCCCGGCTGACCTTCAGATGACAGTCAAGCAGGTGCGGGATCAGGGAAGGGCGGTGGCTAAACAGCAGCTCCAAACTTCTTTGGACATCGGTGGCTATTGTGCCCGGTCAGTAGCGGCCACAGTAGCCATGTGCTGCAGAGCTTGGCTGCGGATCTCCACCTTCACTGCGGACACCCAGCACAGGCTGGCAGACGTTCCCTTCCTGGGCACCGACTTGTTCGGGCCGGGGGTGGAAGGCCATCTCCAGAGGATCGAGAAGTCCAATGCCACCTTGGACTTGGTCACGTCTGCCCAGCTGGACAAAGGCCGCCAGCAGCAGCGTAAGCTCTTTTGCCCCTTCCGCCCCTGCGGCACGTCTGGCCCAGCAGCACCAGCAACAGGGCCAGCAGGCTCACACTTGGTGCCCCGAGGCCAAGTCTGCCACTTCTTCTAGTAGGAAGCCTGGAGGGAAGGGTCCAGGAGGCCCCTCGGCCGGCCCTTCCTCAAAGCCTGCCCAGTGACGGGTTGAGGGGTGTTGCCCCGAACCTCGTCACTGCTCCCAGGTCGGGACAGCTCCACCACTTCCTTTCCGCCTGGTCTGCTATCACCACGGACCGCTGGGTGCTAGAAGTGGTCAGCAGGAGTCTGCCTCTGGAGTTTGAGCAGTACCCTCCCTATCGAGCCGTCGCCCCCACGAGGGGGGCCAGGCTCCGCAGCCTCTCTGTCAGCTCGTCGAGCCGACATTGCCCTGCTCCTCCAGAAGGAGGTGATCAGCGAGGTGGTGGATCCTCCCCCAGACCCGAGCTTTGTGTCCAGGTACTTCCTGGTCCCAAAGCGGATGGGGGGGGCTGGCACCCCATTCTCGACCTACACTACCTGAACAAGTTCCTAAGGCCGTGTACCTTCAGGATGGTCACTCTGGTTCAGATCATTCCATCCTTGGAACTAGGCATGTGGTTCTGCTCTGTAGACCTCCAGGACACATTCTTTCACGTCCCAATCCGTCCGTCTCATCAGTGATTCCTCCGCTTCAGAGCAGAGGGATCCCTTTACCAGTTTCGGGCCATGCCCTTTGGCCTTTCTCCAGCTCCCAGAGTCTTCACCAAATGCATGGCAGGTGTGATAACATTCCTGCGGTGCCGAGGGGTCTGGTTGTACCGTTACTTGGATGAATGGCTGATTGTAGCCCCCTCCAGGTTGGAGGTGAAGCGGTCCAGGGATCTGGCCCTCCAGGTTTGCTCTTGGATTGTCCTCCTCATCAACGAGGCCAAATAGGAACTCGTGCCATTGCAGGTGATTCAGTTCATCGGGGCAGAGCTAGACTCTCCGAGCCAGAGCCCGGCTCATGGCAGACAGGGCCGAGGTCCTTTCCTCCTTTGCCCAGTTATTTCTGGTTGGGCAATTGCGCCCTGCCCAGGACTTCCTGTGCCTTCTGGGTCTCATGGCAGCCTGCACCAGCGTGATCTGTTGGTCCCGCTGGCATAAGTGCCCCTGCAATGGGGGCTGGCCAGCCAGTGGTCACAGCGCTCTGGTCCTCTGGCCCAGCCAGTGACAGTGACCCAGGAGATGTGGGATGGCCTGCAGTGGTGGCTCGTTCCAGCTCATCTGCAGGAGGGTATCCTGTTTGTCCACCCTGAACCGACGGTCACTCTAATGACCAACTCCTCTCTGATGGGTTGGGGTGCCCATCTGGGGGATGTCCGGGTCCGCAGCCTCTGGTTCCTTCAGGAGTCTCGATGCCACATCAAGCTGCTGGAGCTTCAAGTGGTTCGACTAGCCCGAACCGCCTTCGCTCCATTTGTACGGGGTCAGGTGGTTCAGGTCCAGACAGACAACACCATGACCATGTACTACCTCAGCCGTCGGGGCGGGATGCACACCTTACCTCTGTGCAAGGAAGCTCTCTGCATCTGGTCTCTCGTGATCAGCCTGGAGGAGGATCTCCTAGCCATCCATGTGGCAGGAGCCTCCAACAGTCTGGCCGATGCCCTCAGCTGGATAGGCGCTGCATCTCACGAGTGATCCCTCCTGCCGGAGGTAGTGCAGAACCTGTTCTCCCATTGAGGCACCCCTCAGATGGACCTGTTCGCCTCCTGGGAGAATGCGAAGCTGAGGCTGTTTCACGCCCGCCCCCCTCAGCAGGGCTCGCTGCAGGGGGATGCCTTCTCGAGGCCGTGGACCCAGGGCCTCTTCTGCACCTTCCCTCCATTTCCCTTGATCCACAAGGTGCTTCTCAAGGTGAAGAGAAACAAGGTGCAGGTGATTCTGGTAGCCCCGGACTGGCCTCGCCAGTTCTGGTACCCAGATCTCCTCAGCCTCCGCTCCAGGCTCCCGGGGCGGCTTCCAGCCCGCCTGGACCTGATCTCAGTCGACAAGGGGAAGGTTCTGCATCCGGACCTTCAATCCCTGCACCTGACGGCCTGGTTCCTGAGTAGCTAGAGTTCCAGGCCTTGGGTCTTTCTGACAAGGTCCTCAACGTTGTTGAAGCGTCCCATAAAGAGTCGACCAGAAAATGCTATGCCTTCAAATGGAAGAAATTCTCCATTCGGTGTCAGGACAAGGGGGTTGGACCCCTCTTCCTGTCCTTTGGCTAGTATTTTGGACTACCTGTGGTCCCTTTCTCAGCTAGGGCTTCGGTTGAAGACCCTTAAGGTGCACCTGGCAGCCATCTCTGCTTACCGGGCGCGGACCAGCAAGCAGTTGGTGGCGCAGGAGAAGGTGGTCGAGCGCTTTTTCAAAGGCCTAGACCACATATCCCCTCCGGTGCGAGAACCTCCACTTCCATGGGATCTACTCCTAGTATTGGCTCAGCTCATGGGCAAGCCATTCGAACTGATGCACAGGTGTGACATCTCTCACCTGTCGTGAAAGATTGCCTTCTTGGTGGCTATTTACGTCAGCCAGAAGGATGGGAGAGCTTCAGGCGCTTTCCATCGAGCCTCCCTACCTGGTCTTCCACAGGGACAAGGTTGTCCTTCGCCCCCACCCGAAGTTCCTTCTGAAGGTGGTGTCGGAGTTTCACCTTAACCAGGTGTTGACTCTGCCGGTGTTCTACTCCAGTCACAGCTCGGAGGCCGAATGTAGGCTCCATTCTTCGGACCCTAGAAGGGCGCTCGCTTATTACAAGGAGCGGACGGCTGAAGTTCGGGGAGAGGTTCCCCAGCTGTTTGTCACCTATGCTGAAGCCGCACCTGGCAGACCTGTAGCCAAGCGGACGATAAGCAGGTGTGTCACCTCCTGCATAGATCTCTGCTATAGGTTGGCCTGCATGGAGCCTCCCAAAGGGATAAGAGCTCATTCTACCCACCATACCGCTGCTTCTAGGGACGTCCCTATCCAGGAAATGTGCAGGGCTGCTACCTGGAAGTCAGCACACACTTTTATTTTCCATTACCACATTGACCTAGAGTCATGCCGGGATGCTGGTTTTTGGGACCTCTGTTTTCCAGTCCTTATTTCCCAAGTAGGGGATGCGCGCCTTGCCTCCCTCCTCCCGGAGAACTGCTAGGAGTCTGCCACAAAGTGTGGATTGAACAACATATTCTAGGAGTGGTATATGTTGTTCATCCACACGACTCACCCAACCTCCCCGGCTTCATGCAGCCTGGCTTCCAGTGGGCTAGATCTGGCGTCATGGGGCGGAGCCGAGGGTTTTACCACCCGGGTGGGTGGGAGGAGCCAGCTTGAAGACCTTCCGGCAAGATTTAAAGTGGCAAGGATCCTGCCACAAAGTGTGGATGAACAAACATATACCACTCCTAGAACTCTTGTTACGGGGGGTGTAACCTGTATTTCTTGGAGGCTTTAGCCTGTTATTCCTCCAGTACATTCTGCTGTTGAAGATGCTACTTTAGCTGCCCAGCATAGGCCTATATAACTGCCTGCTGTTTCCAGGAAGGCAGATAAACAATGTCCTTCACCTACTGCAAAACCATATTATTTTTCAGAGCCTGAAATGGTCTCTGTTGTAGTTATGGCAAGCTTGCGACCGAGCCAAAGCTCCAAATTATTTGAGCTCTCTTCCTCCTGTCAGAGTCTAGAAAACTGGATGTGATGGGTAAGAGGACTTTTGCCTCAGATACCCTTGGCCTAAGAATTGCAAACTATCGGACATATATAATTAAATATCAGAATTGCCTATGGAAGACAATGGCAACTCTGTCTGAAAAATTGCCTGAGAGCCAAGACAAAATACTGGCTCAGCAAACGTTTGCTAATGGCCAAAAAGCATGTAAGCTCTTGCTTACATTGGCCTGTGATGTCTCTGCTGCTGCTACGAGGGCTGGTGCCTTTGGAATTTACATTTGTCACCATTCCTGGATTAAGGTGACTGGTTTGTCCTCTGACATGCAAACAGTCAGTAGTGAATGCTCCTTTCAGGGGAAAGCAACTATTTGGTAGTGGTGCTGAAAATACTTTGAGGGATTTACAAATGCCCAGAATGACACTCTGATGCCTGCATACTTTGAACCCCAAACCCAGAAGAAGTGTTCGTTTTTCGTAGGCCATTTGCCTGTCCTAGCTGAGGTTACTTGTTGGACCCTGGCTGTGGATCGCAGTGGCCCCAGCCATCCACATCCCAGGCCACATGCCTGCCCCCTGGTGCCCATGCGGGTCTTACAAAAGGTCAGACAATTGCCCCTGGTGCCTTTTGACACCTGTCTATTACCTCCGTCCTCACTGCCTAAGGACGTTTTGCTGGGAAGCCGTATTTCCCTTTCTCTGCCAGAATGGAAGGAAATTGCTACAGATACATGGGTTCTGGAGGTGGTTCGCATGAACGTGCCTTAGAGATCCTAACTAGTCCTTCAGTTACTCCCCAGCTGTCAAACAGATACCCTTTGGGTATCTTCTGGAGATGGTTCACTCCCTCCCCCCTCCACAAAAAGGGCTATGAATTAGTCCAAGCTGCAGAAAAAAGGATTTTACTCCAGTACTTTCTCGTCCCAACGTGGATTGGGGATTTAAGGCCTGTACTAGACCTCAAGGGGCTGAACTTGTACATAGAGTTCAAAAACCCCAGAATGGTGTTCCACTAGTCTCCGTTGCTCCTACTGATAAAAATAGACTGAATGGTCGTATTGGACATGAAGGATGCTTGTCTATGTGTCAAAATTGGACGATCTTGGAGGGGGTCCTGTGGAGCAGCGTAATGGCGGATGTGTCTTAACCTAGCTCCTGATACAGATTTACAGGCTAACTATTTAAAACAATTGTTTTTGGTCTGACAGCACCCTTATTGCATATATACCTGTCGGAAATACTATAGAACAGAATGGGACCCAAAAATGATTGAAAGCATGTGTCCTGTGGTACAGATTCATTCCTCTCTCCGGCGGGCTCTGCAACTGGTTTGGGACCCAGCTTATCTAGTGGCCTTACAACAATGGAACTACCAGCAGCGCAGGTTATGACTCTGCTGACAAAAATCCAGGCAAATGGGGAGGAAATGAATAAGTGGCTGGTGGTTGTGGAAACCAAACTCGACGAAAGCGAAGACACCCTCAAGGAGCACACTACAGCAATTAATGTATCTGAGGCTAACAACCGGCAGGTGGAATGCAGTGACTCTTTTGTTTGGGACCTTAATTTTATCAAAAGCAAACTTGAATCCCTGGACAGCTCACAAAGACTGGCCAGTGTGCGGATGGTGGGTTTCCCGCCACAACTCGTGGTACGAGCCGATCTCCTGAGCAACCTATCAGAAATTATCTTTGTGGATTTAAAACTCCTACCATCCGAATCGGAGGTGTCCATTCTTAAGGCATTTACCATCCCGCAAATGTCCTGACCTCATGGAGACATTTCTCAAAGGCCCGTTGCTGTGATTGCCACTCTGTCTTCCCCAGAGGCACGAATACCCCTCTTGCAAGCGGCCAGGACCAGGGGTGATGTTGTCTGGGCCGGTAGTCGCCTGGCCTTATTCCCAGATTTGTCTGCACAGGCACAGAATTGCAAAAAGGAGCTCCAGATCATTAAAAAGAACCTTCTGAGAAGTGGAGTCCAAGCGCGGCTAACATACCCTGCATGGCTGCAGGTCTGTCACAAGTTCAGAATTCATATTTTTGTCTACCGAAACCAAGCTGCTGAATATGTGGAGAAAGTGATCAAAAAGGCCCGACCAGCTGCAGCAGTTTTGGATGAGGATGAAGATGGCAGAATCTGTGTGTGCTTTTTTAAAGGAACTCACAAGTAAAACTTTTACTTTGTATTATTTTAATGCTGTGGAAGGCTCTCCTCAAGGTGGTGGTGGGGGGGTCGCCAGTTAAGACCACTTTGCTTATGCCACGATGGGAATGTTAAAATGTTATAAAGTTGAATAACAATCAGATAGTTAAAATGTTGAGGGCAAAGTTATATAACCCTTACAGTCATTGGTTTTCTGTTTGCTAAGTGTTGCTCTAAGTTGATTGGGTTAACTGACGATGTTTAAGTCTGGGAGAAGTGGGGGGGATAGTTGTTAGTGTACTTATGCACTACTCCATTTATGAGCGTAAAGAAAGCATTATATTAAATTCCTGATAACCTGTATGGTGGGTGTAATACCACACCTAGATATGTAGGTCTAACAATGCAGCTTAATTGACCAGGACATCTTCATGTATATACCCCACAGCCATCTAGACACTTCAGCACTCCTACACACTGTAATTCTGCGTGGGAGTAGCTAATATGGTGTCTTAGTTTATATTAAGAAACTGATTTTGGTGAGAGTGTAATGGACGTGTATATTAATTAAAGCGGACTCTCCAGGGCGCAGCCTGCAAGGCTCCCTTCTGAAACCCCCCAACATACGCTCGCTCCACCGTCCCAGGAGTGGACTCTCCAGGGAGCAGTCTACAAGGCTTCCTTCTGACACACACATGCGCCACTGTCTGAGGAATGGACTCTCCAGGTCCAGGGAGCAGCCTGCAAGGTAATCCGTTCACCAGGAGGCCTCATCTAACAACTGTGGACTGCTATAGTCTTGGAGGGGTGTTGATTTCTGGGGTTGGGAAAATGTGAGCGCTCAGCTAGCTTGCTCTGATTGCTGTCGGCATAGCAGTTCAGATAGTTAAACTGTAATTTGGAAACCGCTTTCACCGTAGCACTATTTTACTATATTACCAGATTACCTTAAGAGCCTGTACGAATTACTTTGAGAACAGTGCATTTGGGTGTATTTTACATTGTTTAGTTGGTGTTCAGGAGTGTTTTTTGCTATGGTGTTGCTCTTGCAAATTCACCTGGTTTCCCCCAAGTTGCTTCTCTTCCGCATGCCCAGATGAGTCTTTACTGTCTCCTTTGTTCTGGCTTCCCACTGGTTACCTGACCCTTTGTTCCTGTCTTACATAACAGGCTCCCTTCTGAAAACCTCCCCCCCACATGCTTGCTCCACCGTCCGAGGAGCAGACTCTCCAGGGAGCAGTCTGCAAGGTAATCCTTTCTCCAGGAGGCGTCACCTAACCACTGTGGACTGCCTTGATTATTGCAATACTCTATACCTAGGGCTTCCGGGGGTGGACCTCCGCCGCCTGCAGCTGGTGCAGGATGCGGCAAGAAGGTTGTTGATTGGCTTGTCGCAATCTAGCCATGTCATGCCTCTGCTCCGCAGGCTGCACTGGCTGCCAGTGCGGTGGAGGATGACCTTCATGGTTGGTTTACTGACCTATAAGGCCCTACACAGACAGGGACCATGCTATTTACAAGACCTCCTGTGTCCCTACCGCCCCCTCGGTCCGCTCCACTCCACTGACGAGGGATTGCCAGAGGTTCCCAGCGTCTGTTTGAAGACCTCAGGGGCGAGATCTTTTGCTTTTATGGCCCCGACCCTGTGGAACTCTCTACCTTGTCAGGTTAGAGAGTGCCTGTCCACCGAGACTTTTAAAGCTGCATTGAAAATGTATTTGTTTAATTTAGCATTTTTAGATGCTTAGGAATTGATAAAGCTGCATCATTTTTAACTTTATAATTTATTGTTTAGTTATTACTGTTTGTTTAACTTTGTTCAGGTGCTTTAGTAATTTGGAAAATGCCTTTTATAAATAAACCTGACTTGACTATAGTCTTAGAGGGATGTTAGCCATCTTATTCTCTGTTCTACTCCTACCCTTATCCTAAATACCCACTGCCCCACCCCCACCTCCTCTTCCTACATGTAACAATGATACTGTCACACTGGCTTCTCTACCCTTTATTACTCTTGGTCCTCTCCAATCCCCACACCCCCTCCCCTACCAGCAAAATTCTTACCATCCTTTTACATAATACACACCCACATGCCCTGTTGGGTGGCACCAACTGTGACTTCCCACACTACGAAACTTATCCCCTTGGCATGGTTCTCTGCTCATCGATCCACCCCAGGTTCCAGTTCTTACTCCTGCTACCCCATGTCCTCTCCCTTCCTATTTCATCCACTGGTGCCAACTCTCCCTACCATAAACAAAGGTAAGATCTTGAATTGTGTTTTTAGGTTAGCACTTTTTCTTCTACCACTCTCTGACAGCATTCACCCCAGTCCGGGGCCCATTACACTGCCCAGACCCACTAGTCGTAGGACCAGCAGTCTTATACTAGTCTCAGTAAACATCTGTAGTCTACTGCAGAAAGTTGATCTCCAAGGCTGGACTACTCAGCATGGTCCTGATCTCCTGGCTGTTGAGGGAACATGGCTGTCTCCTAAAATCCTTGACTCTGCCATTGCCTTGTCTGGCTACACACACTTTCCAAGATGAATGGCAGGGGAAAGGGGGGGGGGGGTTGTGCCATCTATCTCCACGACTCCCTTCAAGGACAGGTTCTGTACTCTACCTTATCCTGCCAAGGTGTCCAAGCCCTATTTGTCAAAATTGTTATCGGCAACTTGGGCAAGTCCCTTATGGTCGTGGCTGTTTACACTCCTCCCCGCAGTCCTAAATCTGCCTTCCACTCCATTTTCAGCTGTCTCCCAGTTGCCCACAAAGACCGAGGTCATCATTTTGGGTGACTTTAATATCAGTTGGTCAACCCCTTTAGCTGCTCTGTACAGAGATGCTGTGACGGCCATTAACCTTACCGAGGTTGTGTCAACACCTAAGAGGATCAATTATAGAACAAGGACCAGTACCCTGATTGTTCTTGTTCTTACAAACCACCCAGAGAGACTCGTTAACGTCACCGTACTGCTCGACTCCTTAAGTGGCCATTCTCCCGTTCCCTGCACCTGGTCTCACCATTCCTTGAAAACGCCTCCAAAGTTCTCCTGTCTGCGTTCCCTCAAGAAAGGCTCCTTGATGCAGTTCAAGGAGCATCTCCTACACTCTGATTGGTCCCCTCTTGATACTGCTACTAGCATGGATAGTGGTTTAGCTTTTTTCATTTCCACTTATAACTCCGCCTGCTACAATTTTACCACATTTACCAATTGTCTTTTAAAAGGCCTAGGAACCCATTGGATCACTCCTGCACTACTTGATCTAATGCGTATTCGAGACAGTCTCTGGCATAAGGCCCTTGTGTCTGGTCGCACTACAGAAAGGCAAAGCTACAGGGCTGTGAGAATTCTGCACCAGGGAAATTCAGCGTGCCAAAGCGGTCCACTTCCAAGCTCATCTTACATCCTCTTGAGTTGAAGGGAGGAGAATCTGGGAAAACATTAAGGAGCTAACTGGAACCCCCCCCGCTAAACATAAATGGTATAATCTCCAAAGATCCGCAGCTTATTGCAAACATCTTTAACTCTGCCTTCTTTGACCTTAGCGGAGTTCTCCCCCTGATTTATTATTTTTTTTTTTTTCAACATTCTTCATAATTTGTCACCTCCCTCTGCACCCTCTAGTATCCCTGCTTTCCACTTTAGGACCATTTCTCCCCGCAAAGCTAAATCTTACCTCACCAAGGTGCTGGATAAATCAAGATTTAGTGCTGATTCTTTAGGTCTTAAGATCTCCCTTTAAGTGGGAGCTCTTGCAGCAGGCTAACAATTAGGACTATGCCACAGGCACCAGCACCCATTGGAAACCTTTAGCTAGCAGTTTTCAGCGGGGGCCACCCCCGATGGCTCCGCCCCGACGTTGCCCAGTGGTATATCCGGGGTCGGTCCTCAGCCCCACCTCAGTTCTTTTCCCACGGCAGACTTGCATCTTGTAGTTTCCTAGCGAAATCTCTACCTTTTTTCTTGTTTTTCTGCATGTTGACCTCACAGACGTTGGTCTCATCCGAAAAAGAGGACAAATTGTGGCTGTGGCCACCAGATTCCGGTGAAGAACACCCACGAGGCCTGCGTCTTTTGCCTTGGGCTGGACCAGGACACCAAGGCCTGCTCAATTTGCAGCGGCTATACAGGCAGGACCAGGCTCTTAAGGCTCATCTCCTTGAACAACAGGTGGCCATGATGCAATGCTCACCAGTGGAGAAGTCCTCTTCCTCCTCCCAGTCCATGAAGCATAAAGAAAAGAAGCGGTACTTGGACCAACGTAAGTCCTGCGAAAAGGACCGGGGCCAGTCAAAGGGGCATTCGTGCTCCTGGTCACCCCATAAGAAAAAGTTCTCATCTGGGTTGGGTGGCTCAGGCCATTCCTGCCACTCCCAGCACTCCATAAGAAAAAGACACTAGCACTCCCACCAAGCCATCGTCGTCCGGTAGTGGTAGTCGGGGACCAGTCTGTGTGCAGGCCTCTTCCACCCTAGAAGTGAAGGCGGCGCCCTTGCGGCCAACCTCCACCTCAGGAGTCAGGACCCCGGGTTCCTCTTCTGGGACTTTGGTCCCGTTGAAGAAAATCTTGACCTTGGTCATTTCTGGAGCTCTGGGCAAGACCACTGACCTTAAGGCGTGGGAGCCAGGTTCAGAGCTGGCATCAGTTCACCGCCCTTCAGCGGTTCAACCCTTTAAGTTGACACTGACGACAGTTTCCAGTCTGGACGGCTTTAAACCATCGACTGTGCAGGGTACAGAATGGATGTCAGCTAAGGCGTCACTGGTCACCAGACATTTTCCGGTCCGCAGGGCCTCCACCCCTGAGGATCAGGAAGGTGACTCCTCCCCCAGGAGCTTACCCGTTCTACTATCCTCACCCATAGCCTCTCACGTGCCGGACAAGCCCAGTCTTCCAACTGGGTCCGCTGCTGCCCATTTCACCAAGGAGGAGCTTACAGAACTTTTCCAGTTCTGCTGGGGTCAAGCTAAAAAAGATGTGCTCCCACCGCAGCCAGACCCAACTCTGGCTCTGGAGGAAGCAAAGGACCAAAGCCGGGTAGAAAAACCTTCACCCGTGCCCAAACGTTCCTCTTCTAAACCAAGGCCTAAGTGTAGGTCCTGCACTCCTGCGGATATCCATGGCCGAACCTTGCAGAAGGAACATCGGCACAGATGACAGTCCAGGTCCAGTAGTGACCGTCGCTGCAGCAGCAGGAGACTGTCTCGCAGCCTGTGCCGGTCTGCAGGCTGTCCTCGGTGCTCGACCAGCCATCGCTGGTCTAACAGCCATCGTCCGTCCCATAACCGACTGTCTGTCAACAGGTGACCTGCATATGAAAGAAGCAGATCCCACACCCACTCAAGGTCCGCTTCCTCTTCTGTGGGCTACGGTTCGTATCCCAGCTCCTCTGGATCTGACTGTTCCCTCTCACGGGAAAGGCCTGTCTTCCCCAATCAGAAAGACACTCTAAGATCGCCTCCTGATGACCCTGCCTTCATGGATGTCGTGTGGCATATCCAGTCCTCCAGTGGATGAGAGACTGAGGACTTGGGTCCAGAACACTGGAGGTTGGCAAAAAAAACCTGAGGCAGAAGGAGCCAAAACCTTTGGTAGTTCCTCCTCTTTTGGATACCTTCCAGGACCTTACTGGGATTACTTGGAAACATCCCTCTACCACCCTGACAGTTCAGTTCCAAAGAAGTTGGACAGGCTGTACCGAGCCCCGAGGGAGGAGCCTTCCCTGGCGGAACACCCTCAGGTGGACTCTGTAGTGATTATGGCTGCCCATGATAAATCAAAAAAGCCTAAACACCTCAGCTCCCAGCCTCCCAATGTTGAGTCCAGATTCTTGGATCAGATGGGCAAGAAGGTTTAATCTGTTCTCTCAACTTCCTCATGCATATGGTCCAATACCAGAATGCTGTGTGGGAGAAGGGCCTAGAAGTGGCTCAGGCCTTAACTAGAGTTGGCACAAAAGACCGAACTTCTGGACCTATTGAAGTTGGGCTCGGATGTGGGCACTCATGTTTTGAGGGCATCGTACAACACTGCTGATACGGCCTCTAGGTCAGCGGCTTCCAGCGTGTGCGTTCGGCGTCAATCCTGGCTTAGAGTTTCAGGATTCTTCTAGGATCTGCAGTCTGGAATCCTGGACCTTCCATTCCAAGGTTCCGTCCTTTTTGGGGAGGAGACTGAGAAACTCATCTCTCGCCTCCAAGATACCGGGAAGTCCATCTGGTCCATCCAAAAGCAATACGGGGGAGGGGGCCAGAAATCATTCTGCAAACAGCCATTTTGTAAGTCCTCAAGGCAGAATACCCGCGGCTAGTTCTCGCAGAGAGGTGGCTTTAAGAGGAAAGCCACAACCTAAGCTTCTGGGAGCTCGACCTGTAGATGCTCAAGGTCCTCCCAGCCCTCTCTGCTGGTTCCTGGATCTACCCAGTGACTCGCTATCGACCCCCCCCCCAAGGCGGAGGCGATGGGGGGACAGTAGAGGGTCGCTTCTCCCTCTATCAGGAGGGATGGAGCAGCGTCACATCGGACCATTGGGTTTTAGAAATAATGAGAGAATATACTCTCGAGTTCACGCAGATCCCTCCAAAAAAACAACCAGGGTCCTCCCGTTGTCCTCCTTCGCACATTCCTCTGATAGGAGGAGAGATTCAGGCCCTTTTGCTGAAACAGGCAATAGAGCCGGTCCCCCAGGGACAACAGGGAAGGGGGTTACTATTCCCATTTTTTCCTGGTTCCCAAAAAGACTGGGGACCTTAAAAGTATTCCCCAGAACCCAGTTAGTGACTCCTGTTCATTGGAGCGGCCCTTGACACAGTTCAGGGTATGGCCTTACTCCAGCAGGACAGGTGTGATCATCTAAGAGGTGTAGCCCGGTTGGTATCCATGTCTTCACAGGTCCCAGCCAGGCCCTTCCTCAGGCTTCTGGGGCATATGGCGGCGGCAGTTCCCACAGTCCCTTTGGCCCTCCTCCACATGAGAGTCCCACAGTGTATACTCAGGGTGCAGTGGGACCAAAGGTCAGACGACCTGGACCAGCCAATCAGGGTCTCTGACCCAGTAAGAAGGACCCTTTCTTGGTGGTTGGACCCCTCCAATCTGGAAAGAGGGGTCCCTTTTCGGCAGGAGCTCCTGAGACTGATTCTAACGACAGAGGCCTCCTGTCTCGGTTGGGGTGCTCATCTGGGAGACAGACAAACCCAGGAGACATGGTCTCCAGACGAGCAACAGCTTCACATTAACATTCTTGAGATGCAAGTGTCCTGAACGCCTTGCGGGCATTTCAGATGAACCTTTCAAAAGGCCCGCCTCTTATCCCTTCCTCTCCTCTGCAGATCTGTCTGACTCAGCCACCAACTGGTTATGTGCTTACCTAAATGGCCGGACCCTATCGGTCAGAATCATCGCTGACTCTTTCCCCCCCACTCCCTATCAACACATGTGTCCCTCAGGGTTCTGTGTTGGGTCCTATCCTGTTCTCCATCTTTCCAAATGACCTCCCATCCATCTGCACCACATCTTCTATACATATATATGCAGATATGACAGTCCTCTTTACCTCCGGCAGGTCACCATCTGATGTTGCAATCAGACTTCAGCTTGACTTCAGTAATGTACTGAACTGGTTCCGCAGTCAACAACTTTTTCTCAATGCTAAGAAGACAGTCTCCATGACCTTCAGCACTAGGCAGAGACTCTCAAGGCTCCCTTCCCTGCCCTCCTTCCATGCTCTTAATGGGACAGTAATTAAGGACACTTCTTCATTCAGGTATCTCGGTGTTTGGCTTAATCAGCATCTCATCTTCTTGGATCACATTGACGCTATCCTGAAAAAGTTGCGCCCCAAGCTTGGCGCTTTATACAGGAACTGGAACTGCCTCCCTCTGCTGGCTAGGCACGAGCTGGTCCAGAAGATGCTACTTTATCCTTGACAACTGTAATGTAGTCTACAGTGCCGCTCCTATGACTTCGTTAGCCAGATTGAATTCCCTCTTCAACTCCTACTGTTGCTTCGCTCTGGACTCACCTCCTCTCACTCACCACTCCCAGGCATTCCCCTCTCTTAAAAACAGACGGCTACACCACTGCGCTAATTTCATCTCAGAATTCTGGTTTGGCTCACTCCCAGCTTATCTTACTTCCTCACTGGCTATCCCCTCTCCACCTATCTGCTCTCGGATCTCATGACTATAGAACTCTGGCAGTCCCATAACGTTCCACCACAATAGGCTAGGCAACCTTCTCATACCGCTTCCCAAAACTGGAACTCGCTACTGCAGCAAATTCACCACTTGTCTTCTCCTTCCTCATTAACCGCAGCACTTCAAAACTACCTCTCCGTTAATTGCTCATGAGTCAAACTCCTTCTGAACTCGGTCTATTATCAGCGCAATAGTTTGGTGCTACTTTGTATCACACTACTGGTCTTAAAAGTTATGTAAAATGCTTCCTGTGTGTTGTACTTTTGAACCACTATGTCTTGCCTGATGCACTGTACACTGTGTGTATTGTCAATGGGATGCTCTTTATTTACTCTCCTTAGCTTTCTAGCTAATTGCCTGATCTTTGAACTGCTGTTGGACCTTGTTGTAAGATGGTTAGATTATTGCAGATCTTGTTGGAACAATGGAACTGGCTTGTATTACCGAGACCTGGCTGAATGAGAATGCGGCTCCACACTGGATGCTGCAGTTCCGGCTGGGTACTTCGGTGATGCATCGTTCGAGTAATGAGGCGGAATTCGCGGTCTGCTTAAAGACCGATTGGGCCTCATAGTGTAGCAGTTAAGGAGGCTGAGTCATTAGTGTACTGTAGTAGCAGGTGTAGGTTGTAGGGTAGCTCTCATCTACCGTCCACCCGGTGATGAGAAGCGATTTCTTCAGGAAGTAGCGGATTTAGTCATCGACATGGCGTTTGAGTCACCCAGACTGATGGCCCTGGGCAACTTCAACGCCTTGGTCGATGCCGAACTCTCGCAATTTGGACAGCACTTCCTCCAGTCGATATCTGTGGGCTTCACACAGATTGTTACCTCTGCTACTCATAAACATGGTCACTCCCTTGATTTTGTTTTCCTCCTGGGGATTGAAGCCTCCGATTTGGGAGTGGAACCTGTCTGTTGGTCCGATCACTACACTGTGAGGTTCAATTTTTGCGCTCCTCTTCGTAGGCATTCCCCTGTGGAGATGGTCAGTTATCGCTGTTTAGGGGATGTGAGCCCTGAAGGCCTAGCGGCGGTAATTGACCTCTTGGAGTTCCCTGTGGCAAGCAGGAATCCAGAAGCTCTGGTTTCGGCCTATAATACGGTCATCTCCACAGCGCTGGATTCTGTTGTTCCAGTTCGTGTTCATCCTCTCCCTTTGCCTTTGGGCCCCTTGGTTTGATGGGACCCTGAGGGAGTTGCGGTGACTAGGACGAAGGTTAGAGTGGCACTGGAGGAAATCCGCCCTGGAGGCTGACCACCTTAGATTGGTAGAACATTATCAAGTCTTATCAATCAGCGATCTCCCATAAGAAGGCAGAATTCCTGTCCGGGGAGATTGTTGCCACTCAGGATCGACTGGCCCAGCTGTTTCAACTGTGGACAGGCTGTGCAACCCAGCCTGTATGCAGTCTCGAAGAGCCTTTTCACAATTGGAGTGCGATGAACTTGCTCAGTTCTTTGCGAATAAGGTGGCGGACATCAGGGTGGAGATCCCCTTGACTTGCTCTATGGGAGTTGCTGTTGATTGATGCTTGGTCACTGTCCCCCTTGTTTTCTGGAGTACCTTTGACCAGCTGGAGTTCGTAGATGTCATGCGGATTGTCCAGGGTATGCACCCTACATGCTGTAGTTTGGACCCGGGCCCAGCTTCCCTGATTATGGGTTGTTGTGATATTATCGGCGCGGTCCTGGCACAGATAGTCTGGTGCTCCCTTGATTCTGGTGAGTTTCCCAGCTCCCTGAAGGAGGCAGTGCTGACACCCCTCCTGAAGAAGGTTTCTTTGGACACAGACTCTCTGGCCAATTACAGACCAATCTCAAACCTCCCCTTTATAGGGAAGGTAATTGAGAAAGTAGTGGCGGTACAGCTGGAGAACCACTTGACCATCCATAGCATCTACGAACCTCTCCAATCCGGTTTTTGAAAGAGGCACAGTACCGAGACTGCACTGGTTCGGGTGCTCAATGATCTCCTGATGGCTAGAGATTGAGAAGCCACTCCATCCTGGTGCTCCTTGCTCTCTCTCTTTTCAGTTTTTGATGCCGTGGACCATGGGGTGCTGCTTGAGTGCCAGAGGTTCATCTGTGGCCTGACTAGTACAGTCCTCAAGTGGTTTAAATCTTTCCTCACTGGCAGAACTCAGAATGGTGTCTGGGATTTATTCCTCTGACCCTCTCTCTTTGTCATGTGGGGTCCCTCAGAGCTCGGTGCTGTCTTCCATGTTGTTTGTGGTGTACATGCTGCCCCTCGGAGACATTATAAGACAGTATGGGCTGAGGTTTCACTTCTATGCCAATGATACCCAGCTCTACCTGTCTTTTGCACCTGACCAGGATAGTGCTGTGTCTGTACTGAACAACTGCCTCACTGAAATTCAGGATTGGATGAATTCCAGCTGGTTGAAGTTGAATGCAGGAAAGACTGAGGTGATAGTTGTGGATCCGGGTCACCGGATAGAGGGGTTGGGACTGGTCAACCTTCTGGACTTTTTCTATGGGGCTCCCAGCTCCTTACCTCCGAACGAGTGCGGGACCTGGACACTGCGATCTCAGGTGTCAGCAGTCGTCAAGTCATTTTCTTACCATCTTAGGAACATCGCCAGGATCAAGCACCTTGTTCCGTCTGGTGACCTTCACACACTGATCCACGTCTTTGTGACCTCACGTCTTGATTATTGCAGTTCACTTTACTTAGGGCTACCGGGGGTTGATATCCCCTGCCTGCAGCTAGTGCAGAATGCTGCAGCACGGTTGCTGACGGGGACTTCCTGGTCCTCTCATATTACACCGGTGCTGCGCGAACTGTACTGGCTGCCGATTCAGTGGCGGATCACCTTCAAAATCGGATTATTGATGTATAAAGCGCTACACAGACTTGGCCCTGACTACCTGAAAGAGCTTCTGCTACCTTACTTCCCGAGTGACAGCTCTGTTCGGCCGATGAGGGGTTGCTAGAGATTCCGAGGGTATCTTTAAAATCTTCAGGGGACCGTGCATTTATGTGCGTGGCCCCAGCCCTCTGGAATTCTCTACCCCATCAGCTTCGGGAGTGTGCGACCGTGGGGGCCTCTGAACAGGCACTCAAAACTTTTTTTTTTTGGCATCATGCTTATCTTAATTCATTGATAAGGATCTCTTCAGACTGTTTTCTGTTGTTTTGTACTGTTGATTTTATTACTGATTTTACCAATTTTAATGTACAGCACCTTGATATTTTGAAAGGAGCTTAATTTAAATAAAGATTATTATTATTATAAGATGGTTTATATTGTATCTTTGTTAATTGTATCTTTCCTGCACCCCTTCTCCCAGGATGCACCGTGAGATGAGCAACTTCTTGTTCAGTGTGCCCTTCCTGGTGAAACTTTTCAATAAATAAATTTATCCAGACTGACATGTCGGTAGTGTTTTATGCCCACAAGCAGGGGGCACTCACTCCTCCTCCCTATGCCATGAGGCGATTAGAGTCCGGTATTGGGCACTAGATCTCACTGCTGTTCATGTTCCAGGTGTACAAAACATCTTGGCCGACAGCCTAAGCCGGTCTCTGTCCAAGACTCACAACTGGGAGCTCCTCCAGTCGGTAGCAGACCAACTGTTCGACAGGTGGGTCCGTCCAGAGTTGGACCTCTTTGTGTCTCCACTCAGTGCCAAACTGCCCAGTTTCTGCTTGCGAGAGCATGTGCCTGGTGTTTTTGGGCCAGATGCATTGTCTGTCTGTTGGACAGGGTGATTTCTGTATGCCTTTCCTCCCTTCCCCATTATTCAGAGGGTTCTTCTGAAGCTACAGGCCGAAGGAGCAGAGATGATCCTCATTGCCCCATTCTGGCCTCGGCAGATTTGGTTCCCACTACTTCAGCAGCTGGCAGTGGAACCTCCAATTCAGCTGCCACTGAGCTCGCACTTACTGTCCCAGGATGTGGGAACATTGGTCCGCCCGGACCTCAAATGTCTGCATCTTCATGCAGACTCCAGGCTCCTGCAGACTTGGGCAAATCCAGGTTTGGTGTCTCCCAGGAGGTGGCGGACGTTCTCGTGGCTGCAGGAAAGCCCTCAACTAGATCCACTTATGCCATGAAGCGGAAGAGATTCTGTCTGGGGGCTTACTAACATACTAAAATGCCAGCAGAATAGGCCTAACGGTCTTTCGTGTCTGCTCGTTTGGTCAGTCCCCAACCTGGGTGCTGACCTTGCTGTCCCCCTCGCCTTCTCTGGCTTCTCCCTTCCCAGTTCCGGATATTCTTGCTGCATTGGATTTTGCTTCCAGAACCCTTCCCTGTACCTGTCCCACCCCTCTTGACCCCTCCACTGTCTCTGCCTCCACCAGCCCCTAGGCAGTGCGTTCCATGGCTCCACCACCCTCTCAGTGAGTAGCACCTCCTCCTTTCTCCCTAGATCTTCCCCCAGCTTCCACCCATGCCCTCTAGTGGCCCTTCCTCCTTCCTTGAGTACCCTGACTGTTCCTCCCTATTTACCCTCTTCATGTACCTAAAGACCTCTATCATGTCCCCCGGTCCCTTCTCTCTTCCAATGTGTACATGTTTAGCTCTTGAGCCTCTCCTCATAGGTCCTGTCCCTAAGCCCCAAATCATTTTGGTTGCCCTCCTCTGGAGCCTCTCCAGGAGGTTAATGTCCGCTTTAAGTGTGGCCTCCAAAACTGCACGCAGTACTCAAAGTGCGGCCTCACCAAGCAGTTATACAGAGGAGTATCCTTCCTCCTTCTGGAGGTGATCCCCTAGCGTGCATCCCGGCATCCTGTTGGCCTTGGCTGCTGCCCTCCTACAAGTCTCAGAGTTGTTCCTCTTGACATCCACCACCACCCCAGGTCCCTCTCAGCCATCAAGACTTGTAGCATTCCCCAGGGTGTACACTTGGCCTGGGTTTCTGGCCCCCAGGTGGAGTACCTTGCATTTCCCTGCATTGAACCTCAGCTTCCACTTTCTAGACCATCTTTCCAGAGCCTCCAGGTCCCCCTGTAGGGCCACCCTCCCCTCCTCCCCATCCACCACCGCCCCCAGTTTGAGTCATCTGCAAAGAGACTCATCTCACTCCTGATTCCTGTCCTTATGTCAGATCGTAGGTGTTGAACAGAAGGGGCCCAAGGACTGATCCCTGTGGGACCCCCCTAATGACCCTCCTTGGGGATGAGACTATCCGCCAACTACGACCCTCTGGGTCCGGTCCTGGAGCCAATTGCCTATCCATCTGATCATCTGGTTCCCCACCCCCATTTCTCCCAGCTTATCCAACAGGCCCGTGAGGAGCAGAGTCAAATGCCTTGCTGAAGTCTAGAAAGAGGACATCCGCTGGTCTGCAGGTCCAGGCACTTGTCACCCAGTCATAGAACTCCACCAGGTTTGTCTGACCACGATTTCCCCGGAATGAATCCATGCTGTCTATCGTCCAGGCACCCTGACTTATCCAGGTCCCCCCCAGCCTCTCCTTGACAATGCCCTCCATCACCTTGCCCACCACCGAGGTCAGGCTGACAGGCCTGTAGTTCCCTGCCACCTCCTTTGATCCCCCCCTTGTGGATAGGCACTATATGCGCCACCTTCCAGTCTTGGGGCACCCACCCTGTCCTCAGAGAGATGGTGAATCCCGGTCACTTGGACCCTCTTACCTGTCCAGTGAACTCAATATTAAGAGTATCTTCACTCTCTGAATCAAGACTTGAGCTACTTCTTAAAAGTACATTTATGGGCAATTTCTGCCTATCACGTACCAATAGAAGGAAAAACACTCTCCCAACTGGACGTGTCTTGTACTTTCTTGAGGGGCATTTTACATATCAAGCCTCCCATCCGAGATCCAGTACCCCCCTGGGATCTCCTGTTTATGCTGGAGAAGCTCACCCTTCCCCCTTTCTAGCCTGCCATGGTTTTGTGAGCTTTGCTTTCTTTCTTGGAAAGTGTTATTTTTGGTTGCAGTTACTTCTGCTCAGAGAGTTTCCGAGCTTCAGGCCTTGATTTGTAAGGAGCCTTATTTGATTTTTCATAGGGACAGGGTGTCCCTGAGAACCAATCCTAAGTTTTTGCCAAAAGTGGTTTCTGAACTGACATTTAATCATGATGTCAGTCTTCCGGTATATTATCTGGATCACTCAAATAGAGCGGAAGTGCTCCTGCATACTCTGGATGTCCACAGGGAGCTGAGATACTATCTAAAACGCACTGCTTCACACTGTAAGGTGGAGCAGTTGTTCGTGGCCTTTGCACCTTGATGCCAAGGCACTGTGGTATCAAAGTAAACCCTTTCAAAATGGCTGGTCAGTTGCACTGTTTACTGTTACAACAAGTATAACAAACCTTACTGGGCTCGGTTAGGGGTCATTATACCCGGGGAGTGGCTACTTAATTTGCATCCTTGCGAAATGTCTCCATTGGAGACATCTGTGCAGTGGCTACCTGGAGCTCAGTGCATACCTTCATTAAGCAGTACAGTCTGGACATTGTTTCTAGGTGAAGAGCAGGCTTCGGCCTAGCGATACTTCAGGACCCCCTTTCGTAAATTGCCCTGTTAGCTCTGGTGCTTACAGACACATCCCAGTTTCTGTTCCTTTTTGTGAGACTGGTTGGGATTCAGTCCTAATTGTAACAGCCTGCTTCAAGATCTCCCACTCGAAGTAAGATAGTATAGTTATCTAAGAACTTACTGTAACAGTAGATCTTAGAGAGGAGCTCTTGCAGCAGGCGCTGCTTTCCCACCCTCCTTTCCCCTGGTGAGCTGTTATTGCATCTTTTTTATGGCAAGCTTCTGCCTGGTCCACCTGCTTGGCCTTATTCACGGGTCTCTGGCGAGTGAACTGAGGAGGACTGGGGACTGCCCCGATGTACCATTGGGTGATGGGGGGAGGCTCCTGCTGAAGACTGCTAGCTAAAGGTTTCCGGTGGGTACTAGTGCCTATGGTATAGTCCTAATTGTAATAGCCTGCTGCAGGAGCTCCTCTCGAAGATCTGCTGTTATGGTAAGTTCTTACTTAACTGTGCTCTCCTGCTACTGACCCTGGATGTTCTATCCCACCCTTACCAAAATTCTTAATATCTCTCTCTCTCTTTTCTTGGGACAGTTCCCTCTCAATGGAAATCTTCTGTTACACCTATCTTTAAAAGTGGTGTTAGAACCTCCAACAGTTATCGTCCAATTTGTACTCTCTCCCCCACCATTTCCAAAGTCCTTGAGAGGATTGTTTCTGATCAACTCTCTGAATATCTCCTGAATTACAACCTTCTATGTCCGCAGCAGCATGGGTTCAGGCAGGGCCACAGTACTACCACTGCACTTCCGGAGTATACAGAGCTTATACATAAAACCGTGGACTGGGGCCACCTAGCTGGGTCTGTGTACATAGTCCTAACTAAGGCATTTGATACGGTTAGCCACATGCTCCCTATTGATTCTCTCTCATCTCTAGGTCTCTATGTGGATGCCACCTCCTGGTTTGCTAACTACCTGTGTGGCCGCTCTCTAAGAGGGTAAAAATCAACAAAACTCTGTTTACCAGTTCGCTCTAGAGTCTCACAAGGCTTAATTCTCGGTCCTCTCCTATTCAGCATGTTCTTCAACACCCTCCTCCAAGCCCGTTCTGGGAATATGCTACTTTACGTGGACAATGCAGTAATCTTTTGTAACCATCCAGACCCTGCGCCTTTGCAGAAAGACCTCCAACTGTTTTTCTCAGAATCTGAATCTTGGTTCTCCAGACAAAAGCTTATTTATTTTAAACTACCGAAAAAAGGTATGGTATTTGCCAATTCACATAACAAATACAAAGCACTCCGCTGGATCAGGTGTCTCACTTCAGATATCTTGGCGTCATTCTGGACTCCACCCCCTCCTTCCAGAAGCTTTTTTTTTTTGAGATAATCAGAAAGACCTTTGAGTCATACACTCATTTACAAAGGTTCCACGTCATACATTTAGATACAGAGTAACATTTGTTAAAGATGTAGGTACAGTACAGGTTAGGATACATTACATTACAATAAGATTGCATTACAGTGGATGGCAATCACTTGAGGCAGAGCTGGGGGAAACGGAACAGTATGGAGTAAGAAACTTTTCATTATGTTTGTGTACGTGGCAGTTCAAGAAAGAGGCAGTAGGAGGCAAAAACAGATGGGAAATAGTAAAGAAGAGTAAATTAGCACAGCCGTATAGTTGCAGGAGAGACTGGAACAGGCTGGTAGTCTTTTAGTGATATGGGGGAAATTTAGAGACCTAGAGATGGAAATAGATTGAGCGGTGTAGGACATCATGCTGTATGACAGTCTCAGGAGCAGTCGCATACAATTGCGTCCTGAAGGTGCTCCCTTAGCCTAGATTTAAAGGAACCTAGCGTAATTTCGTTGGCTACTGGGATAGGGAGAGAGCTTGCCCAGTACGGGGCTAGGTAGCTGAAAGATCTTTGAAAGTGATAGGTCGGGGTACCCATAGTAACGGCATGTCCCAAGTTTTGTGTGGATCTGACAAGTGCTGCTGGGCAGATAATAGTGGTGAGAGTGGAGGGGGGGGCTAGACCAAAGAGTATCTTCTTTGCTATAAGGCAGGTATGATACTTGATTCTGCTGTCTAGGTTTAGCCAGTTAATGGAGCTATATAGTGAACAGGTGTGGGTGAGATTATCACACCCGAGAATGAGACGGCAGGATTTGTTGAGTACCAGGCGGAGACTATTTAGAGTGGAGGTTGGGGCTGCACTGTATATGATGATACCATAATCTAGTAGGGAGAGGATAGAGGTATTTACAGCAAGCCGTAGGGCCTTAGGGGTGAGGCAGTGCTTGTGCCGATAGAGCACACCTAGTCTCGAGTTTAGGGCAGAGGTTAGGTGTAGAATATGTTCCTTGAAACTAAGGGCAGGGTCTAGAGTGATCCCTAGGTATTTAAAGCTGCTAACTTGTTCAAGAGGTGTGTGGTTGACGGTGAGAAATGGGGGGCAGAGGTACCTGCGGGGGTTCTGAGGGTGTGAGAAGACCATGACTTTAGTTTTCTTGTAGTTGATTGTTAGTTGCTGGGTGGAGAACCACTATTCCACTTCTTGGAAGCTATGTTGGTGTGATTGGTGGAGTTTAAATGCGTTGGAGGCATACAGGACGACGTTGTCTGCATAGAGAAGCAGGTTACCGGAGACAGCTGACGGGAGGGAGTTCAGATATAGGTTGAAGAGCAGGGGGCCCAGAATTGAATCCTGTGGAACACCAGAGTGGACAGGGAGGCACGGGGACAGGACAGTGCCTACCTTAACCTGTTGTGTTCTATCTGACAGACAGCTGGTAAACCAGTTGAGGGTGTCTTCAGAGAAGCCGATGGAGAGTGTATTTAGGAGGAGGGTGTGGTTGACAGTGTCAAAAGCTTTGGAGAGGTCAGTGAAGATGGCTCCAGTGAGGTGGACTTTGTCCAGGGCAGAGTGGGTATGTGAGGTGAAAGCGAGGAGGGCGGTGGTGGTGCTATGCCCCTTACGGAAGCCATGTTGTTGGCTGCTGAGAAGATTGTATTTTGTAAGGTGGTCAGTGATTTAGTCGGTGACAATATGCTCTAAGGCTTTAGATAGAGGGGGGAGAATGGATATAGGGCTGTAGTTGGAGGAGGTGCGGTCCCAACTCTTATAGATGAGGGAGTAATAGAGGCCAGTTTCCACGGAGGGAAATGCCTTGACAAAGGGAGTGATTTATTATGTGGGTGAGAGGAGAAGAAAAGGACTTCTGGGAGAGTAAAGGCGAAGAAGGCTCAGGTCTAGAGAGCATAACTGCAGTTTTGAGGGTGGCTGAGAGCTTTGGCTAGGTAGGGTTTGTCAGCCGTGGGGGAGAGAACACGTAGGTGTTGAGGAGGAGCAAGGGGAGGGGGGTGAACTTGGATCGGCGGGGGGAGGACATGGTCAAGATTAGAGAAAGCGGTGTTCAGGGCTGAGGCTATGCTGAGGGGATCCGTGGAGATATTGCTGTCTATGACTTATTGGTCCAGGTATGTAAGGCAGTTAACATCAGGATCGGCCTTCCCTATAGGCACACGTCTTGCATGCCTCCTGGAGCCGTGCGTGTGGCTGTTACCAGCTCAGTATTATCCATAGTCTACTATGGCATTGTTATATATGGATCTGCTGCTGACTCCTCTCTTAGAAGGGTCAAGGTCTCCCTGAATAGAGCGTGTTGCCTGGTCGCCGATTATAAGCGGCTCACCCACACCTGTGAGCTATATAAACAAACTGGTTGAACTTTGAAGGAAGGCATGCTTACCACACCTGCCTGCTAGCCAAGAAAATCTCTACTGACCTCCTTCCTTCTACTGCCCTACATGTCCTCACCATGGCCCTTGCTATCAACTCCACCAGAAACTCCTCTAAAGCATCTTTCTTAGTTCCGTTTTGTCAGACGACCTTGGAGCAGAGGGCTTTTATGTACAGGGCTCCTCTCTGGCTCAGTTGTCTCCCCTTGGAGATATCCTCTGCCTGTAAACTAGGCCCATTCAAAAATATGCTCAGACTGCATCTCCTTGCCACCAATTGCTGACTGTTTCTAGAGCCTACATATTCTTTTTTCGTAACTCCCCAATTTCTGATCTTCCTCTAAGCTAGACATTCTCTTCGTTAACTGCAGCTCCTATTTTCCTCCTTTCTCTACCCTCCCTATTGCCCCCCCAAACTCCTAACCTTTACCTCTGGACTACTCCTTTTGTCCTTACTCAGTTGCCCTAATCCCTGTGGTACAGTGTCTATACACTGCTTCAGTATTTTTTTGCTCTTGTGGTTCTCACCTGTTGTTTACTCCGTGCTTGTATAGTTTGTAATTTGCTGTTTCTTCAAACTGTACCCTGGTTGCATCCAGAGTGTGTTTTATTTTATGTACCATTTGACATGGAGCCTTTGTAAACTAGTCCCTGACTCAAAGGTTTGTAATTCTGATTCTCACTAAATAAATAAATAAAAATGTACTCACTTTACTCCTGTAAAATTGTTATGAAGTTTCTCTATGCCACATAAATGTACAATCCTTGCTATTGACTACTTTCAGTTTTTTTCTCATGCAGTGTAGAGGTCTGCGTGCCTCATACCTTATATTTGTGTGTTTACAATTTCTACTGTAGGTCCACAAAATCTATAAATAAAAATTAAAATTGAATAAATCTGACCATCTCACAGAAAGTATCTGAGATTCATGCTTCAGGGCTTTCGTGTTTTGCCATTTGGCTTAATGCTCAGCACCTCATGCCTTTACCAAAGTATTTGCAGCAGTGATAGTGATCCACGGCAGGGAGGGTCTCTGTGTCTTCCCTTACATAGACGATTGGCTGTTAAAAACCCCGTCTCTGGAGGTGATTGCATACACACTGTTTTGGACCAGACTATTGTTCGTCCAGCTGCATCATGGCCAGTGATCCAAAATCAGTTGTACCTCTTGCCAGAGGCTCCAGTACATAGGAGCCATACTGGCCACAAGTCTCAGTTCGGCATTTCTGCCCTTGGACTGTGCCACTGCATTAGTGGCACAGGCACAGCTGGTTACCCCCAGTGACTGTATATTGGTCTGCTGTCTCCTAAAACTGAGTGACATGATGGTAGCTGCCATCCTGACAGTTCTGCTGGCCTGCCTCCATATGAGGATTTTACAGTGGTTCTTCAGGGTGCAGTGGGCTCAGTACACAGATGAGTTGGAGTGCCTCATACCAGTCATTCCTCCTTTGTGTCAGTTCTTCTTGTGGCCAGACCAGTCCAGCCTAGTGAAAGGACCTCCATTCCTGTGGCCATTCCCCCTGCTGGTTATGACCACAGATACCTCAGGACGGGTTGGGGGCTCATTTGGGCCCCTTCAAAACCCATTGCCAGTGGGGTCCTCTGGATACAGTGCTTCATAGCAACACTCTGGAGATGAGAGCTATTCTGTGTGGCCTACAAGCCTTTGCCACCCTCCTTCAGGGAAATTGACTGTTGATCCACACAGATAATGCGTCAGTGATGTACTGCCTCAGTCAACAGGGTGGAGTTCATTCATATGCTCTCTTCAGAGAAGTGATGAGTTTGGCACTGGGCTATGGAACGCAACATGTTTATGTCAGCAGTGTTTCTCCCCTGGGACCCTGAATATACTAGCAGATCACTTCAGTCGATAGTGTGCTTTTGTCACAAATGGGAACTCTGACTTCGTCATGGATGGCCTCTTTGAAAAATGGGGTCCCCCAGACATTGACCTGTTGGCGTCTCCATACGGCATAAAACTGCGGTGTTTCTGCTCACTTGCTTCAGGGCCTGGAGTTTTTGTTGAGACGCATTGTCGTTTTCTTGGAAAGGGAGGTTCTATATGATTTTTCCCCCATTCCCTCTCAGACAGAGGGTTCTGGTAAAAGTTGTGGGCTGAGCATGCCACCTTGATTTTGGTGGCCTATCACTGGCCCAGACAAATTTGGTTTCCACTTCATCAGCAGTTGACTGTGGAACCTCCTGCCCTGCTCCTTTGAGAGCTGGACTTTGACACTGAAGCAGGGTGCTCTGGTGCATCCGGATCTTCGTCCCTTGCATCTTCATGCTTGGCTCCTGAGGACATAAAGCTCACCTGTTTTCCAGACGGTGGCTGATATTGTCTTGATAGTTACAACTTACACTTGTTCACAAAAATGGAAGCATTTTACTTTATGGTGTACTGGGCAAGCTCTGAATCCCATTACCTGTCCAGTTGCTAAAATACGGACCACTTCTTGTCCCTTAATTTCTCAGGACTAAGGTATTCCTTCATAAAGGTTCACATGGCTTCCCTGTTGGCCTTCCATGCCCTGAAAAAGGATGGTTGGAGCTTGTGGTTGGGGTGGTGGATGGGAGCTTGGAACAGACTCCCTTTATCGGCACAGGCAACATCTTACCCCAGAAGCCTTGACAGTCGCTGTTCAGAGCTCTGTCATCTCCATTACTGACTGTGAACTTATTATCTATGGCTCTGCCACCACTACTGCGCTCAGACGTGTATCTGCCTCCCTCAATAAGGCATGTCTGCTCATCACTGGATCCCACCGTCTCGCACATACGTGTGCTCTCTGTGCACAAACTGGGTGGCTGCAACTCACCAGTCGGATAAAGTACCAAACCTGCACCTTAGCAAAAAAAATAACTATGGGCCTAGCACACCCTGGAGTCTGTGCTCTTCTGCACCCTAGAAATAACCCCCACAAAGCCAGGGGGTCTAAACCACAGCTCCTGCAAGTTCCCCACTGTCACACAACACAAGGTCAAAGAGCTTTTGCTTATAGGGCACCTAGCTGGCTAAATGGGCTCTGCAGTGACATCTCCTCCACTCCCACACTTGGTGCATTTAAATCAAGGCTCCGCCTCTCTCATTGCCTTCGGCTCCGGTGACTGCCTCAACTAGCTGACCCCCTTGAATATTGCTCTAGCATCATTCATTTCTCCTTCCTGCTTAGCACTTGGCCTCCCTACAAGCCTCCTCCCCCTACTTGCACCACCCCTGTTTGTCTTGACAATGCCCTTGGCTGCTCTGACTCTTCCTTTGTCCCCCCCCTTCCCCTTTACTATCTTTTCCCTCCATGTGTCCCCCCCTACTGTTTTTCCCTCAGTGCCCCCTAACCTCTTTCACTATCCCCCTGTTACTACCCTCTAAATTCGCTTGTTTTTTATATTCTTTGTAACTATATGTTTTCAGATTACTGTTCCTGTTTTGCTCATACTGTTGTCATTTTGTGTTACTGTATTCGAATTGTCAACCGACGTAGAACCTTTGTAAAAGAGCCCTGTCTCAAAGGTATTTGTAATCCTAGACATAAATAAAATAAATAAATAAAGCCCTCTGTGCCACTGGGCCGGCTTCAGTTGGAGATTTCATATAAATTCCAAAGGGGTATCCTCCTTTTGCACCCCATAGACCAAGATCCGGTGCCGGTGTGGGACTTTAATTTGGTCTTTGAGACCCTCAGTGCACCTCCCTTGGAACTAGTGGCTACTTGTGAGCTACGCATCCTCTCTTGGAATCACCTGTTTTTAGTGGCTGTGACATCTACTAGACACATCCCAGAGTTGCAGGCCCTGACCACATCCTCCGTTTATTATTTTTTCACAAGGATAGGGTCACAGTATGTAGCAGTCCTCATTTTCTTCTGAAGGTTGTGTGTGAAAGAACACTAAATCAGTAGTGGACCTTCCTGTTTACCTTGCCTTTTCCATGGATAGTCTGGAGCGTCGTTTACATATGCCGAACATCCATAGTACACTGGGTTGGTACCAAGATCATACGAATGATAGTGGAACTTTTTTTTCAACAGTTTATTGCTCTTGCCCCATGAATGGTGGGCTCACTGATTTATAATTAGGCTCTGTTCAAGTGGCTGGTCAGTTGTATTAGGTTTTGTTACTAAAAGCATAATCAGCAACTTCCTGGTCCTGTTTGTGCACATTCTGCCCGCCTGGTGGCTTGTTTTTACAATGTGCCCACTGCTGACATCTGTGCTGCTGCCACTTAGAGCACTGTTCATACATTCACTAAACACTGCAGTTTGGATATCATCTGTTTTAATCGTATTGACTTTGGCCTCATTAATCTCCTCCATTGAGTCACAGCCCCCCCTCACCGGGGTCAGGTGATGGGTGGATATACTGCCTGCTCTTGTAAGCTGTTTTTCCACTGATGCCTTCTATGGCATCCATACTAAGGTTTTCATATCCTCTCCTGTGTGCCTGGTGTGGTCATGGTTGCTTTGGTCCCTGCTGGTCCAATGATCCTCAGTGCTGGTCTGTGATGGACTGAGGCATGCTGGGGACGCCTGCGTTAATATGGGCACCAGTAAAGCATGTTGACATGGGTGGTGCCATCCTGGAAAATGTTTCCGGGTGGTGCTGACTATAGATTCTCTCTAAGAGCTAATCTTATGGTAGGTAACTAACTATTCTAGCTTGTGTCCTATTATCCCTCCTCTCAGGTACTGCTTGTGGTCACATCATCTGTTGCATTCCTGTTATTGGAAGAAAGCATTATTCACTGTAATAACTGTTTCTTCTAGGGATGTGATAGTCATACTAACCTTTCCCTACATTCTCTACTAGGATAATGATAGATCTCATTACGAGATAGAGCTCTTGCAACAGGTAATAACCGTTAGGACTATGCCACCAGGCACTAGGACCCCATGGAAAACTTACAGATTGTAGTCCTAGATGGGGGACCGCCCCCGACATTGGCCCTGCCCATAACGTCAGCCACTGTATAAAGGAGGTAGTACACCGGCGCCACCCCAGTTCTTTTCCTGCCATCGACCCTGCATTTCGGCCCAAGGACAGCTCCTGCTATTCGTTGACCGCCATTTTTCCAGACGGTCCGCACAGTTCTACCTTTCGAGTTTCTCAGTTGCCTCTTGTCTGTCGAGTTTACTACTACTACACCACGGCAAAAGGCAAAGTGTGCGTGCGGCAAACAAATTCCAGCCAAAGACGGCCATTCAGCTTGCCTCTTGTGCCTGGGACCGCAACACAAGTCGGATGACTGCCCACATTGCCTTAGCTTAAACAAGTGCACTTGCATCCGAAGCCTGAAGTCCCTCAAGGCTCACCGGCTGGAATAACAAGTGGCCACGATACAGAAGTCGCACTCTGGGGACAGCTCCTCTTTGTCCTCCGCTCACGACGCCTCCCCCAGGAGAAGAAGCATTCAGGGAAGCATCATAGGAAGAATAAGGACAGGTCCAGGTCAGACTCGCTGTCCCAGTCCCTGCACAAGAGCTCCAAGGCTTCCACCTCCAGCTGGAGGTCTGATTTTGCGTCCCCCCCCCCCCAAGGTAGTTAGCCCTCTTGGGGGTTTTGACTGCTAAACCGCCCACCTCTTCCCGGATGTCAGGCAGAAGTTCAGGTCAAGGGTCTTCCCAGGCAGCCTCTTCCATTACTCTGGCCGTCAGACCCCACAAACATTCGTTAGAGTCTTGGCCCGAGGACTTGACCTCTTCTTCTTCCACTTACATGGGCATCTGTTCGGGCCCTGCCATTGTCAAGGCCTCATCCTCCAGTTGATCAGCCAAGACTGAGTACTGCGACAGGTGCCAGGGTAGCAAGCACTCTAAGGAAGCACTCGCCGCCGCTGCTGTCAACCGTCCTTTTGAACCGACTGCCTCTGACTTAGTCTGTCTCCATTCCATTGGAGCCAGACCAGATGTCAGCCTCCCAGCAGTCGTCAGCTCCCCCCAAGGGCCTCCGCCAAAAGACCGGATGACAGCTGACCTGATGTCAGGCCCTACCAAGCCTCTAGCTACAGGGCTTGACACCCAGTCGTTGGCTAAGCCCCAGGCTCCTGGCCCTCGGAATGAGGACCAAACATCAGTTGATTTGACGAGGCCTGGCACCGGAGCCCCCTCTGATGCCAGGCCTGCCACCTGTCCCTTTGGGGCTAGTCAGCCAGACTCCAGATCAGACGTTCGGCTCAATGGTCCCTTTAGAAGAGGTAGGAGCACTGTTTACAAGTTGGTGGAACACCATCAAGAGCGACCTACTTCCAAAACCAGAATCTATGGGTACACTTGCGGTAGTACCTCAGCCACCGTCGACGCCTCCCTGCAGGACTCAGTCACCACCCCAGCTGCCAGCCCTCTCTACTCGAGGTGGCTCGGATCATGACTTAGATGGACGATGGAAGTCACAGACGTCACACATCCTCGCGGTCTTCTCCTGCATGCGGAGTAGGTCTAGGGACCGTCGCTCCCGAAGGTGGAGCAGGTGAAGAGGATGTCACTCCTGGTGTCAGAGCAGGTCTGCTGACCATAATACAGAACAATCAGGGGACTACAGCATTTCCTCCTTGACTTTCGCCTCTTCTGAGGACCTCCCTGTGCCCTCACCGGATCCCAGGAAGGACTCGCCTATGTCTCCACCTGCTGTCCCCTACTTTCCTTGAGGTTATGAGGCACATCCAATTCCTCAACCAGTGTGAAATGGAAGACCTAGGCTTGGAAAGGAGATGCCTGGCTAACTTTTGGGGGGCTACTGACCCCAAACCGCTAGTCATTTCCCCATTAGTGGAATCATTCCAGGATGTGACAGCTGGCATGGAAACATCCTCCCACTACTTCAGTGGTGCCGGAAAAGGCCGACTGCCTATACAGTACCCCCAGAAACAAGCCCCACCTCGGTGAGCAACCCAAAGTGGACTCCATAGTTCTTACAGCTGCTCATGGCAGGTTGCAGCAGCCCAAGCATACCAGCTCCCAACCACCAGACAAGGAATCAAAAAAGATTGATAAGTTGGGGCGGAGGGTGTACGCCTCTTCCACCTGTACTATCGGGTCCTTGAACTTCTTGGCACATATGGTCATGTACCAGAAGTGCCTATGCCAGAAGGCTATAGACCTAACCAGGCTATGGACCTAAGCAAGGCCCAGCCAGATACGCCCAACAAATCAGAGCTCTTGGCAGTCCTGCAGACTAGAGTAGATATGGGCAAACATATTCTCAGATGCTCGTGTGATGTGGCAGATACAGCAGCCAGAGCTACTGCCTCCGACGACACTCGTGGCTTTGAATGTCCGGGTTTAGGCTGGACCTACAGGATACTATTCTAGATTTGCCATTCCAGGGCCCTGTGCTCTTTGGCCAAGAGGCTGAAAAGATCATTACCGGCCTACAGGACTTGGGGAAGGCTGTCTCAGAAGTACACAAAATGTACAAATTGGCACTGTACCCCTCTAGGTGCCGTCCCTTTTGGAGGCACCAAGGACAGCGATCAAAGAAACAACCTCAACGAGGAAGGTTCAAGAGAAAAGCACCCCCTCAGACAACAGGAACTCTGGGGACCGTGAACGGCTAAGCAGTCCAGAGCTCCTCTCCCCAGCCCGTCTGCCTCAGCCTGACTCCTTGCCCACCCCTGTCCCCCCCTCCTCCAGCAGAGTTTGTTAGAGGAGGCAGTAGGAAGGCAGTTCTCTATTTACCTTACAAGTTGGACGAGCATCACCACAGATCAATGGGTGCTGCAACTGATAGAAAGGGGCTATGCCCTGGAATTTTCCCAGTTGCCTCCGAACAACCCGCCAGTTTACATGACTTGGTCCCCATCCTATGCAGGTCTTATTCGAGCAGAGATCCAGGCCCTCCTGTCAAAGCGAGCCATTCAAGTAGTGCTGGAATCTCATGGGCAAAGGTTACTACTCTCGCTTCTTCCTGGTTCCGAAGGGGACAGGGGTCCTTCGTCCCATCCTAGACCTCAGTCATCTGAACCTCTACATAGAGTACAAAATGTTCGGGATGGTGACACTCCAGTGCTTGCTTCCCATGCTATGCCAAGGAGATTGGCTCTGCTCCCTGGACATTCAGGATGCGTACATGCACATAAAGATCCTGCTGTCCCACAGGAAGTATCTCTGATTTACAATCAAAGGAGAGCACAACCAAATCGGGGCCCTTCCCTTCGCCCTGTCCTTGGCACCTCTTGTATTCAGCAAGTGCCTGGTGGTAGTAACGGCAGCTCTTAGGAAGCAGGGCATTACATCTACCCCTACCTCGACGACTGGCTACTATTGGCCCCATCCAGATAACAGCTTTGTCAGACCCTGGAGTGCACCTTCAGAATGTTCCAGGACCTTGGGATAACCCTAAATATCCTAAAGTCTGCCTCATGGCGCTCTGAGGCTCCAATTCATAGGAGCCGTCTTGGATACAGTTCAGGGAAGTGCCTTTGTCCTGTCAGGGCAGTTTGCCTTCAGACCCTGGCTCAGAGATTAGTCTCTGTAGACCAGGATCCAACCAGAATGGTACTACAACTCCTGGGTCATATGGCCGCTGCCATAGTGACCGTGCCTCTCGCTCATCTGCACATGAGAACTCTGCAGTGGAACCTCAAGGTGCAGTGGGATCAGCGAAGGGACAATCTCGACCAGAATGTCGGGATCTCTAAGGCAGAACATCAAACCTTAGCATGTTGGCTGAACCCCTCAACAGACTGTCACCATGGATGCATCAGGCATGGGATGGGGTGCCCACTCTGGGAGCAGTCGGACCCAGGGGTCTTGGACTTGGATAGAGTGCTCTCTGAATATAAACATTCTGGAGAGGAGGGCTGTGCTGTATGCCTTACAGGCGTTCCAGGACGACCTCCTTCCAGGCCTGGTTCTAGTCCAGACGGACAACATGCCAGTGGTTTTCTATATCAACTAGCCGGGGGGGGGGGTGAGAGAGACGGGACACATTCTTACTCCCTTTGCGAAGAAGCCATGAGGGTCTAGTACTGGGCAGTAGATCACAGCTTGGAATTGTTCGCAATACGTGTCCCAGGTCTTCAGAACACACTAGCAGACAGCCTCAGTCACTTGCAGTCCCAAGCTCACAAATGGGAACTACTTCAAGATGCAGTAGACTACCTATTCAGAAGGTGGGGGACTCCAGAGCTGAACTTCTTTGCATCTCCACTCAATGCCAAACTGCCCAGTTTTTGCTCGTTCGAACCATGGCCTGGTGTTTTCTGGCGAGACGCATTGTCCCTCTGTTGGACCGGGAGTTTTCTCTCTGCCTTCCTGCCCTTCCCCCTTCTGCAGTGAGTCCTCCTTAAGCTACAGTTGGAACCAGCAACCATGATTCTGGTAGCACCGTTCTCTCCCAGACAGATTTGGTTCCCACTTCTGCAGCAGCTGGCGGTAGAACCCCCAGTCCCACTTCTTCTGTCTTTGCGGTTGCTATCCCAAGAACAAGGCTCTCTAGTTCACCCCACCCTCAAATCTCTGCATCTCCACACATGGCTCCTGCAGACATAGCCAGGGGCAGGTACGGGGTGTCTGAAGGGGTAGTGGAGGTGTTAGTGGAGGCCAGAAAAATGTATACTAGGGCCACTTATACCATGAAGTGGAAGGGGTTCAGCCCCTGGGCTGCTACCCACGACTTGGATCCATTCTCTTGTGAGGTGAACTGGGTCCTGGAGTATTATCCCTGTCTGATGCAGGTCTAAGCTATTCATCCACAAATGTACATCTTTGGTTAACTCATCCTACCATGTACCAGTGGACGGTAGGACCTTGGTGCAGCTAGACCTGTCACGTACCTTCCTATGAGGTATCCTGCACATATAATCTCCCGTTCGGGATCCTGTTCCCCCATGGGATCTGTTGTTTATGCTAGAGAAGTTGACGTTGCCCTCCTTTGAACCAGCCGTGAGTTGCGAGGTTTACTTTCTGTCCTGGAAAGTGTTATTTTTAGTTGCTATTACTTCAGCCTGAAGGATTTCCAAGCTCCAGGCTCTTAAGTTTAAGGAGCTATGTTTGTTTTTTCCATAGGGACAGGGTGTCCCTTCACACAAATCCGAAGTTTATCCTGAAGGTGGTGTCAGAGTTTATTCTCAGCCAAGACAATCACCTTCCTGTCTACTACCCTGAATACTTCAACAAAGGGGAGGCCTTGTTACATACCCTAGATGTACATAGAATCCTCAAGTATTATGTTGACTGCACATGGTCCATAAGGAAGTCCAGACCAGTTGTTTGTCCCTTGCCCAATGAATGTTGGGAGCATCGGTCAACAAACAGGCCATGTCCAAGTGGCTGGTCAGCTGCATCGTTTTCTGCCATGAGAAGTATGGAAAAACCCTGCTGGGTCCAGTGTGAGGTCATTTGACCAGAGGGATGGCGATGTCCTTCACCTCACTCAAAAATGTGTCGGCAGCAGACCTTTGTGCCGCAGCTACCTGGAGTTCGGTGCATACCTCTGTCCAGCACTAGAGTTTGGACATTGCTTCCAGAAGGAGGGCAGGTTTTGGCCTGGCAGTCCTCCAGGGGTTGCTCTCATAGGAACCCATGGGCATCAGTACTTCCACCGCACTTCTGACCTGGTGATTTCCCAGTACTGCTTGGGACTCGGTCCTAATGATTATCTGTCTGGAAGTGAGATAGTTCAGTTACACAAGAACTTACTGTAACAATAGATCTTCAGGGAGAGCTCTTGCAACAGGTATGCTTTCCCTCCCTCCTTTCCCCAGTGCTTCTTTCCGAATGTCCCTATCAGGATGATAAAGCCTGCTTGGTTTGTCCCATCCTTAGGTTAGCCAGGTCTCTGGCGGATGAACTGGGGTGGTGCTGGGGGACCACCTCCTTTATGCAGTGGCAGACGTTGGGGTCGGTCACCTGTCTTGGACTGCTAGCTAGAAGTTTTCCTGGGGTCCTAGTGCCTGGCAGTATAGTCATACGTTATTACCTGCTGCAAGAACTCTTCTCAAAGATCTGCTGTTATGGTAAGTTCTTGTGTAACTGCACTGTTCCTGAGGTGTTACAGTTTTTACTATTTGTTGTAAGTGTGCTGACCATTTAAAGAAATTCTTCCTTGATAATGGAATCGCAGTAATAGTTGTTATACTTTTTCTCATTTTAAATTATGGTCATGAGTCTTACTGTCTCTTCAGCTTAAAGATCTGACGTTGGGAGGCAAAGTAATTTATAACCAGCACAGTGCAGAGGGTATCTTTTGAATATACCTAAAATTCGGAAAGATCATACAGGCACTAATATTGTTCAAGATGTAATTATCCATTTTATCACAAAAGAGAAAGTTATTACTTTGCATAACCCGCTCTTTTTCTTCAAGTTCTGTGGGACTTAATGTTTGTTTTAGTGAAGTGCGTTTTGTGCTCCAGTACCATTTTGAAATGAGTTTACCTGTCTAAAGACTCGTCATAAATACATCTGGTGTGGTCAGACTTTTGGTCACTGTTTCAGTTCAATTGGGGGGGGGGTAGTACTATAGTACTTCCTTCTTCAGTACTGTGGGATTTTACTGTTTTACTGTTCCAGTGCTTTTTGGGGATTTACATGCCTTGCCTACCCCATGCTTTCGGAAGGGGGAGAGGATTTGGCTGCCTTGCCATTCCTGTGCTGATGGGGGTGGGTATTTGACTGCCTTGGCATTCTTATACAGTCACTGGAGTGGATAGTTGGCAGCGTTGCCATCTATATGCTGATGGAAGGAGACATTTGGTTGCTTTGCCAGTTCTGGGGTGAGGGATGAAGATATCTGACTGCCTTTCCAGTTCCGTTCCCGTGCTGTTGGGGAGGCAAGGATATTTGGCTGCATTGCAAATCTGGTTCCATGCTTTGGAAGTGGGAGTTATTTGGCTGCCTTGCCCAGTTCATGCAGTCTTGTGGGGGTATTTAGCTGCTTTGCCAGTTATATGCTGTCTGGGAGGAGGAATTGTTGGACTGCCTTGCCAGTTCCTTAAGCTGCTGTATCATTCCCATGCTGTTGGAGAGATAAGGTGAAGGGGAGCATGTGGTGGTGGGTCTTTAAAGTTTACAGTTGTCAATTTGTTTGAAAAATCTTTGAGTGGGCAACAAAAGTAATATGCCATGCAGTGGATTTACTGTGTTTCAGTTTTAGCAAGGCTTTTGACTCAGTGCCCCACAGAAGATTGCTGAAGAAGCTGGAGGACTGGGCTCAGTTAGGGACATTGATGGATAGGAAACTGGTTGAAGGAGAGACAGCAGAGGGTGGTGGTAAACGGGGTCAGATCTGAAGAGATGGAAGTCACGAGTGGGGTGCTGCAGGAATACATTCTGTCCTTTTCAGTATGTTTATCAGTGACATTGGGGAGGGCATCTGGGGCAAGATGTGTCTTCACAGATGACACGAAGGTCTGCGGTAGGGTAGATAGCAATAAAGGGATCATGTGTTGCAGAGGAATCTACAAAGGCAAGAGAGGTGGTCTAAGATTTGGCAATTGAAATTCAGCTAGAACTTTGAGTTGACTGCCAAGAAGTCCCATACCTCCCCATCCCCAGTAAGCAAGTTGAAATCGGCACAAAAAGTGCAGGTTATGCACCTAGGGAACAAAAACGTCAGGACAGAGTACTGGATAGGAGGTGTTAAACTGAGCACTACAGCAGAGGAAAGGGGACCTGGCAGTCATCAGTGACTCCCTCAATCAAGCCAGTGTAACAGGTTGTATAAAGGCCAATAGGATGCTGGAGTGTATGGGAAGGGGTATTGATAGCAGGAAAAAGGAGGTACTACTACCACCTAGGTCTGTGGTAAGGCTGCATCTGGAATACTGTGCTTAGTTTTGGGGTCCTCACCTAAGGAAGGACAGGGACAGGCTGGAGACAGTGCAGTGCTGGGTGGTCAAAATGATTCAGGGCCAGCAGGGCAGATCGTAAAAAGGTTCTCTCCAGGTACTGAACATTTAGTCACTGGAGCCCAGGCATTTTGGTGGTGGGGGTGGAGTATATGATAAGAACTTCAAGTTTTTGAGGGACATTAACAAGGTGAACTGTGGGGAACTATTTAGCAGAATATAGACTAGTCAAGAATCCGAGGTCACAAGTGGAAACTGGCTGGGGGGGGGGGTTAAGTGGGATGTCAGGAAGTTCTGTTTTACGGAAGGGGTGTGGAACAGTCTGCCAGCGAAAGTGGGGGCACCTAGACTGTGAATGGTTTCAAGTATGGCTGGGACAAAGCAAAGGGTTTGATGGTTGCTCAGATCCATAGCAGTAGGGAGGGAAACAAAACCCCTTATGTAAAATAGGTTTTGGGGCAGATGGGGAAATTCAGGCAGACTAGATAGACCTTTGGTCTTTTTCTGTTGCCATTGCCTACATTTCTTTCTTTTTTTGTTGTTGTTGTTTAACTGTTTGGTCCCCATCACCTCCTCCTGCCAGCTTGGCAATGGGGATACATAGGTATCTCCCCCCCCCCCCCAAGACCTCCAGAACATGGCTGTGTGAACATGTGGGATACAAGGTACCCGGCCCCGGCACATGGGTGTGTGGAGGCACACACGCACCCCGTGGCATCAGCTCTGCTTCTTCCACCTCCTGTAACTCTTTGCCACTCCCTCTCCACCTACGCTGCCCACCACCGGACCTCCAACTGGTGGGAGCAGAACTACGGGGGGGAGGCGCCAACCCACCCTTGGGAGAGGAGAGCTGCCGATTGGCATGCTCGATCCTGCTCCAACCCCCCCCCCCCCATGCCGGCACCCTATGACCTGAGGTCATTCCTGAACCCAGGTTGCTGGCGTGAGGTGTGTCATGTCCAGCGCCTCAACCCTCTGTGCCACCATGCTGGTTATTGTCTACATTTCTATGATGAATAGGAAAGTGGGTTTGAAAAGCCATAGTAAAAACAATGGTGCATAATAATTCTTCTCTTTGGCTATAGGTCTCAAGCAAAAGAGAGGGGTCGGGGGACCCATACTGTGAGGTTACCAGGTGCTTTGACCTTCTTAATTCACTTGTTGCCTTTCTGCTCATGTGTTATTGGGGACACAGCTGCTCTCCCAGACTAAGACTCAAGGTTCATCAGTGCCAGTCATTGATTGTACTACCCATTATTGAGGGTTGTGGTCAATACTAGCGATTATGAGACACTGTACAGATTCTGTAAACAGCAGTCAGGAGTACAAGGCTAGCACTGAATATGAAGCAAGTAGGAGTCCAGGGGAACCACTCAGTCACTGTGTGTCTCTCCTATGGGCACACAGCAGAAGGTTTGTGTGGTGTTTCCCTCTCAGTTGAGATGGATAAAAAAGCCAGAGTTGTGTCTAGGAGCCTGGGAAGTATTCTGTCGACTGTCTTGGAGAAGTTGCGTTGATATACAATTTTAGATCACATCTAATAATTATTTTGGGGTGCTGATTGTGCTGTAGCAGTGGCCAAGTCAAATGATCAGCTTTGTAAGTGTGTGTTGGGAAGTGTTTTCACTAATGGGTTTTATTTTTGCAGCCTGTAATAACCAACTGACCTGAAATGATTATGGTGTTGGATTATACATAGTGTGCCCTTTTGAAAAAGGGAACCTGATGAGTGACAGCTATTTTTGGTAACTAAAGACCAGGGCCTTTGCTGATGTACTACTCTGTATTTTTTTATTGCATTATAACACTGTATTTATCTTTCAGGTTCCATTGATGTTGCGGCGATTACGGGAACTACAGGAACAGGAGTTGGGTATGACGAATAATCAGGAAATTAAATCCTCCTACCCTGAGAAAGAGGGAAGTGAGACATTGCTACCACTGGATGAAGAGGCCCTGGATATGGTCTACAAAGATGTAGCAGTGGATGGAGAACTGGAGGGGGCTCTGGAAGGAAAGGAAATATCTTTTCAGTTGAACTCTTCCCACAAATCCAGCAGCAGAATGAACTCTGCCATTAAGGTTCCCTCAGAGGACATGGACAGAAAGAAAGGAAAAGGTGGGAAACTGGAACTTTTCCGAAAATTCCGGCATAAACTAAGTTTCCCGGAGTCAGAGCGGGCGTTCAGCGAGCTGTCCAATAGCAGTTGGTCAGAAATATCACCTTGGGTTATTGGCACCAGCTATCACCTTCACCCCCTGACACCAGGCATTGAACAGAGGCTGATTCTGCAGTACCTGACCCCATTAGGAGAGTACCAGGAGGTAAGCATAGCTGGAGCTACAGGTAACTGCATCACCACCGACCCGTTTAGAGGAGTTCACTCATATAGTGACACCAAACTGGGCTGCCCTTCCTTCCATCAGTCATTACATTGAGTGCTTTTAAAAGAACAGCTCTTAATTCCTCTGAAATTTTATTTAGTTTTTGTTTACCGAGTAGGTGCAGTAGACCTAGAAATGCCTATTTTCTCACCCCAGGAATATTCCAATATACCTAACTCTTATGCAGTATGCCTTTAAGCCAGATCTGCCTGGAGATAGAATGTTATGCTAATAATGGAATCATTGGCTTGTGCCGGTTTTTCAAATGCTGCCTCCTATCAACTGCTTGCATTCTAACCCTCAGATTTCTCTCTCCACCTGTCAAGATTAGACGCTCGAAAATCCTTTCCTCATCATCTCGCTGAGAAACTTATAAAATATTTTATTTTCATTTGCTGCCCTTATCTTTTGTTTGTAGTTGAACTGCAAGCTTCATTTTAGATAACATACTTATTTTTCTCCGATTCTCCTGGTTCGGAATAATCGATGAGGAAACCGAGGTTATTTTAGTCTTAGCAGAGTTTTTTTCTGACTAAAACACCTTTATTTTAAAGTAAATTGTTTTCTTGAAACTATTTTTTGTAACCGCTAATATTGGTTACTGAAACACTAATCACTGTTCCTTTCTCCTTCGGTTCCTGGTTCCGAACGGTTCCCTGTTCGTTTCCTGAACCAACTGCAAATGATAGCTTTATTTTAAAATAGTTAAATTTATTTGCGGTTGCTGTTTTTTGATTGTTTTTCTTAAAATATCTGAAAAACCTAAGAAAAAGTCCGGTGATACCTGGTTTCAAAAAACTGTAGAGAGTGTGGAGAAGTTTCTGCCAAGGCAGATAAACACACTTCTTGTGTTGTCTGCCTTGGCTATAATCATTTGAAAACTGATTGTGAAGTGAGCAAGACCTTTCCAGAAAAACGTGTGAAAAATGTTTGGAAAGGCTTAAGAAACTGCCTCCACCTAAGGGTCCCTCAGGCTCTGTGGCTGTGGGTGAAACCACAGAAACCACAACTACTACCTCTGATACGGGTACAAAGGCCATCGCAAAAAGGCCTGCTGAACTGGCTAGCTCTCAGGTTCCTTTAAAAAAGACAAAGGAAACACAGCACACAGAACCCCCTGCTGATCAGCCTCTGGGGACTTCTGGTGTGGCTGTAAACATGCCTACTCTACTGGAGATTACACAGGCATTTAAGGTTTTGCAGGCCTTACAGGGGCTGCTGTCTGCAGTTCAGACCCCTGCTGAGTCAACCCAGTCCTCCCTTCACGAGGCTAGGGAAGATGATGGGGAACATGAAGAGGAGGGAGAAGGGGAGCCCATAGAGCCTGAAGTCTCTCCCGAGCAAGAGTTTGGCTCAGGTCTCAGGTCATCAGAAGACTATTCATTCCATTTTTCTGTTGTTCAAAAAATGGTGGATGGTCTGGATATCTCTACCATTGAGGTGATAGAAGATGAGGAGGCGGCAGAGTACATGGAAATGATGGGGTTAACACCCACTAAAAAGTTACTGCTTCCCATAAATAAGTCTTGTAAAAGGGATGTGATAAAGCTTCTCAAGATGCCTGGGTCTGTCCCTCATTTGGATAAAAGGTTGGACAAGAAGTACCAGCTAGACAGGGAAAGGGCTGAATTTTTATTCTCCCACTGTGACCACCAGTGGGTGGTACAAGCTGTAGCTTGTGACAAGGCAAAAGTACCTCTTGCTTCTCATCCACCAGAGAAGGATTCTAGAAAGATAGCCCTTTTTGGCCATACTGTCTATTTATCAGCTTCTTTGGCTGTAAAACAGGCTAATTTCTAAGCTTATGCAGCCCAGTACCAAAAATCCCTCTGGCAATCTGTCATGGCTATGGCAGATAAGGCTCTTTCCAGTCTTTCAGCAGACCTTGTTGAGACTGCCAGATTTGGCTTGGAAGCTGCCAAATATCAATTTCAGATGGCAGCAGACACCAGTGACACTGCTGCCAGGTGAATGGCCAATACAGTTGCCCAGAGAAGGTTTGCCTGGTTAAGAGCCACAAACCTTACTCAATATGCTCAGAATAAGGCCCTAGATTTCCCAGTTGAGGGTAATTCCCTCTTTGGAACTCACATAGAAGCATGTATGAATAAAGTGGACAAGTACAAGGCCACTTATAGAAGCAACTCTGCCAAGGAATAGGCTTCCCTGTCCACTAGACCTTATGGAAGGGGGAGGCAGGGAAGGACTGTTTCGTTCCAGCCCATTTGATCAGGCCATGGCTGTACCCCAAGTGCAACAGTACCCTCAGCAAGGGTACTACAGGGGTAGAAGGGGTTCCAGGCGTGGTTCCCACTCTCAGCCCCAGGCAAAGCAGGACCCCTGACTTGTCCTCCCAGGCCGCCTCCCCACTTCCAGTAGGGATCAGACTGCCTCACTATATCCAGGCTTGGAAACAGATCACCACAGACAAGTGGGTCCTGGAAGTAGTGAGTCAGGGTTTGTCCCTAAGCTTCAAATCCCTTCCCTCTCTAAGAACCAGAGTGTTCAAACCAGTTTCGAATGTGGAAAGAAAGCTGTTGGAAAAGGAGGTTTGAAACCTATTGTTGGCAAAACAGTGGAACCTGTGCCTCCACAGCAAAAGGGTAAGGGGTTTTACTCAAGATACTTCCTGACAACAAAGAAAGGGGAGTGGCAGCCTATCCTAGACCTAATGATGCTAAACAGGCACTTAATAAAGCCAGGTTCAAAATGATAACCTTGTCACTGATCCTGCCAGCTCTCTAAAAAGGAGATTGGTTAGCATCCCTGGACCTAAAAGATGCTTATTTCCACATCTCGATAAGGGAGTCTCACAGAAAATGTACCTCGGGTTCAGACTCCCTTCAGGTCATTATCAGTTTTCAGCCCTGCCTTTCAGTCTCACTTCAGCTCCAAGAGTGTTCGCAAAGTGCCTGGCAGTGGTTGTGGCACACCTGGGAAGGCAAGGTATCACAGTGTTCCCTTATCTGGACTACTGGTTGGTAGTGGGAAAATCCCCTCAACAAGTAGAGGAACATCTGCAGCTAACCCAAGGACTCTGGGAGTTCCTGGGATTACTGGTAAATCTCAGAAAGTCAGTCGTCCTCCCTATGCAAGTGCTGCAGTTCATAGGAGCAGAACTAAATACCCAGGAGGGGCAGGGGTTTACCTACCTCTGGACAGGGTAAAAAGTGTCTTGCAGATGGCAGGCTCCTTTAGCTTAAACAAACCAAAAACTGCAAGACAGTTTCTACAGTTATTAGGCCACATGGCAGCCGACACTGGCACAGTTCTAGGTGCCAGGTTCCAGATGAGATATCCAGTTCCACCGAAGAGCTCATTGTTGTCAAAGAAAGGATTCTCCCTCAAAGCTGGTCGAAATAACAAAAATGTTACTTCTGACCCTTCAGTGATGGAAAGAGGAAGCCAACCTCAGAGAAAGGTTTCCTTTCAAAAGGAGCCGCTGTCAGTGATTATCATAACAGATGCATCACTACTAGAGTGGGGTGCCCACCTAGGGGATCACACTACTCATGGCACTTGGTTCAGTGCAGAATCTCTACAGCACATAAACCTGCTGGAGCTCAGGGCCGTGTTCCTGGCACTCCAAACCTTCACACCAGTAGTTCGGGGAAAGGTGGTACAGGTCAGAACAGACAGTGTCACCACTATGTATTGCAAAATCGAGCAGTGAGGAACAAGGTCGGATCCTCTCTGCACAGAAGATATGAGAATTTGGACTCTGGCCTACTCTCAGGGAGTTTCTCTTCAGGCCATTCATCTGCCAGGCAAGGACAATACCCTAGCAGATGCCCTGAGTTGAATAAGCTAGGCCAGTCACAAATGGACCTTGAATAGACAGGTGGTGGAAGTGATTTTCAGGAGGTGGGGAACCCCAGGGATAGATCTCTGCATCCCACAAGAGTCACCACCTACCACAGTATTGTTGCAGATCCCCAGTGCGGGGAACAGTACCCCTGGATGCTCTGGTACCGGACTGGTCAGGGAAGCACCTGTGTGTGTTCCCTCCATTCCCTCTGGTGTACGGAGTACTACTGAAGCTCAGGTCTCGGCCAGCTTCAATGATCTTGATAGCTCCAGACCGGGTCAGGCAGCCATGGTACTGTCTACTGCTCTCCATGTCTGTAGCTAAACCAGTACACCTTCCTCGGAGGCACAACATGTTGACCTCCAGCCAGGGGAGACTCCTATACTCGAACCTCATGTCACTCAGACTCAAAGCATGGCTCTTGAGGACCTAGAGTATGTAGGCTTGCATGTCTCTGAAAGTGTTTTGGATATTTTAAGGAGGTACAGGAAACCTTCCACCAAGAAAACCTACAACTCTAAATGGAAAAGGTTTTCCATCTGGTGCTCCACCAGGAGTGCCTGCTGTGTTGGACTACCTTACTTTATTTATATTCTCTAGGCCTGCAGCCCACTACTTTGAAGGTTCATTAATGTCTGAGTCTGATTACATTTCAGCTGGGAAGAATGCCTCTATTGCATCAAACCCTATCTTCAGAAGGTTCTTTAAGGGTTAAGCTCATTTGCACCCTCCTCATAGGGACGCATTGCCAGCCTGGGATCTAAATGTGTATATTGCCCAACTCGTGGGTTCCCCTTTTGAACCCATGTCTTCAGCTCCCTTGAAATATGTCATGTGGAAAACAGTTTTCCTAGTGGCGGTCACTTCTGCTAGAAGGATCAGTGAGCTCCAGGCTCTCTGCATTGAACAGGACTACATTTCATTCTACAGGGACCAGGTAGTACTGTGAACTAACAGAAAATTCCTTCCAAAGGTGGTTTTGGACTGTCATCTGAACCAGTCCTTCACCCTACCTGTCTTCTTTACTGAGCATTCGAGCTCTGGGGAACGTAGACTGCACAGTCTTGATGTAGAGAGCTCTTAGCTACTACATGATAACAGTAGTCACCAAGGCCCATAGACAGGACAGGAAACCACTGTTCCTGACTTATGGGGATCTGGGAAAAGGGAATCCAACATCTGAGGTCCTTTTCTCGCTGGATAGTCCAGTGTATTCCGTTTTACACAAGCTGGGAAGGAGGCCTCAGTAGGGTTGAGAGCCCATTCCACAAGGGGTCCAGCTGCTACTATAGCAGGTTCCAGGGATGTTCACTGGTGGACGTCTGTAAAGCAGCTGCCTGGAGAATAGTGCACATGTTCACTAAGCATTACAGCCTGGACACTCGGGCTAGGGGTGATGCCAGGTTTGGCATAGCTGTCCTACAGCGTCTATTTCCAAAGTAGGTTCTGTGCCCACCTCCAAAGGTACTGCTTCTTAGTCTGCATAAGAGTTAGGAATATTAGAGTATTCCTGGGGTGAGAAGAAAAAATTACTTACCATGGTAATCTTGTTTATTCCAGGGGATACTCCAGTATTCATAACTTTCCCACCTTGCCTCCCCTGCTAGCACCGGTGGCCTCTGCACTCCATGCTGTATTACCAGGGGTATGTGTGCCACACTCTGGCTTTCGTATTTGGAACTGTGTTCTCATTGGTTTTACCCTCTCCAGGTGATTCTGACTTTGGGGGGTGTTTCGGTAAGTTTTTTTCCTTACTGCTGGAGGTTTCTTGGGTGGGTGGTGGTGGTGGTGGTGTTAAATACCTCTTGCGGCCCTGTCTTGTCAGGCATCTATGAAATCTGAGGGTTAGAATGTAGGCAGTTGATAAGTGGCAGCATTTGAAAAAGTGGCACACGTCAATGATTCCATCATTAGCATAACGTTCCATCTCTGGGCAGATCTGGCTTGAAAGCATACTGCATAAGAGTTATGAATACTGGAGTATCCCTTGGAAGAAACGAGATTTACTATGGTAAGTAATTTTTTCTTTAAGCACGACCTGGTGCTTGAAAATGCTGGCTTTGAGGAGGTGCTACTCTGTGTAGTCCCCGTATATTCTTGACAGGCTTCTGGGCAGCTGCACCCCAGTGCAGAGGAGTGTTATTGCCTTTCTTCAAGTAGAGGAAGTAAAAAAAACTTATCTTTGAGGGTAGCACATTATGGACACTAAATACCCCTAACTTTGAACGTGGCAGGGGTTGGGGCTGCATTTAATGCAGGCTCCTCCATTCTCAGCACGCACTCTAATGTGAGCATGCTCACTGACAAATACTAAAGGAAAACCCTCATTTCTTTTATCCTTTGCTCCTTTGGTTTTGGGTGGTATGATGTCTTACTGCTTGGACTAATTTCAGCACGCTGCAGCAGGATTAGCTAATTGCCCTGTTGGAGACTTGAGTTTCCTTCTGTCTGCCCATGGAGGGGGAGAGAGTGGTCCATTTGTTCCCCTTATCTCTGCCTCCTCTTAAGCAAGTTAGTGACCCTTATTAGCATAAAACCAGGTTAGCAGTGAACCAGTTAAGAGATGCTAGTACACCTCATTGTCCTAATTATTTAAGTGGACTGCGTTCAGAATGTGGCTGGGTGCTGTGCTTTATTTTTATATAGTTTATAAACCATATAAAATATTCCAGATATGTATTCATTTTTGAGATTTAGGAAGGGGTCGCAGCTAGAATAGGACCATTTTGCAGTGGAATCCAAAACTGAGTTGTTTGAGCTCTTTTCATACCCAAGTCTTAACAAAATAGTTAGCAAGCAAAAACTGACTTCATTTCCCAGTAGTGAAGGTGTGGCACACCAAAAGTCCTTTGTTTGAAGAGAAAGAATGGTGGTTTCCTATTTTTAGAATGTCATAATAATTTTCCGTTTGCTTTGAATCTGAAATCTTGAACAAAGCTGCTTTTAGCATCCAGTTCAGATATCGGGTAACATTTGCAATTCATATCCTTCTAGCTGGGAGCACCAAAAAAAAGAAGCTGGTTTTTGACACAATTTTGGGAAAGTATTAAGGGGATGCTTGTCTTTCTTTTTTCCATTTTCTAAGTACTCTCAGTTCCTTGCTACCACTTGAATGTCAGGGAGATTCCCATACACTGCATTTGTTGCTTGGTGTCTGTGCTTGGCAACAGTTTTGGGAGCAAAAGATTTTACTTCGAAAGGGCTCTTTCAGTAGATAATTACATATAGGATTGAAGGCGGCAAGCATCAGGACCCCATGGAAAATTTCTAGCTAGCAGTCTCTGGCGGGGACCACCCCCATCAAGTGACCAGCATGGCAGCGTCAGTATAAAGGCGGTCCCCACACCTTCTTCAGTTCTTTCCTGCCGTTAGCGTAAGCATATGCAGTTAAGTTCACTGTTTCGTCAGTCTGTCGTCGGTTTTACCACCAAACTTTTTCTCACAAAATAAGTCTTACCTGCTGTGCATGTCGTCCCCCATCTAATTCACATAAGAATAAGTGCGACTCATGTGGCACCCAGCTCCTGCATAAGGACGGTCACTCCCTGTGCCTCTTCTGTCTAGGCCCGGAACACCCCATGGAGAAGTGCCAGCACTGCCAACAATTCAACGCCGCTACACGCAAACGGAGGCAGCAGTCCTTGGAAGCCCATATCTTGAAGAAAAAGATGTCCTCCATGGAGAAGGAGCTAAAGAAGCCGGCAGGCCTCTACTTCCCTGAGGACACACGCAGAAGGAGGAAGCACGGAACTCCACCCGGCCACAGCGACTCTAGCCAAGTTGCTGTGCTACAAATAGCGTGTCGTCCCAGGACCCGATCCTCGACTGCCATCTTGGAGGTTTCCAAGGCAGTGGCGTCCCTCCCGTCGGGCTCATCGGGAGCCTCTGGGGCAAAGGAGGCAGCTGCTCCTGGGAAGGCTGTCACTGTGTGGCCTTCTGGGTCGAGCGGGTCCAGTAATCCGGATGTCTGTGCTACCGACGCCCGACCCTCCGGGGCAGCACACAGCCTCTAAACTGCCCGCCAAGACTGCTACTCCTTCGTGACTTTCAGATCCGATAAGTCGGACGCTGGCTCCTCCACCTGCCTGGATCCCGCCGGTAAGGCGGACGTTGGCTTCTCCGATGGATGCACGGTGTAAGAGCTGACGCCGGACCTGATCGACCAGTCCACCATCCCCGGCTCTTTGCTGCTGACCAAGGATCCAGCGCCTCCCCAGTTGGACCACGGGGATCTTAGTCGTCCTTCCCCGGATGACACAGAGGACGCCGGTACCCTCCCATCAGGTCTCCCTCCCGCTGGAAAGAATGACCTGACGTCGGACCCTTGGATGCCGGCTCAGACGCCTGCCTGTCTGACGCCGGGCAACATCCCTTTACCAGATGCCATCCCAACGCCTGCCAGGCCACCTGTTCCTGGCCCACCTGCTGGGCCTTTTCCAGGGCTTTCTGCTCCATAAGAGACCCTGGTTACTGGGTATCCGACCCTGTCTTATCCGACACCATCCTATGCAGGACTGCAGTACCTGGTGCCTCAGTACCTGACGCCAGGTTTCCCACCGCGAGACTACGGATACTCGCATTATGGATACCCTCAATATCCTTATCCCCCTCCTCCACCACCCCCACCCCCAGCTGCTGGTGGATCTGAAGGAGACCCTGGCTTCCTGGTGGGCTGAGGCCAAGGCTCAGCTTACAAGGGAGGTGGAGAGCCGTCTGCCGACACCAGACCCAGTTCTGGATACCTGGAGACGAGGGACTCCCTTCCCCTTACCCGACGCTAGAGGTGAGCTCTCTGGTGCCAGAGCCAGGGAGGACACGCTTCCCCGAGGGTTGCTCAAGGGGTCCGTTCCTCCCCCCCGCCAGGAGGGGTCTTCGTCTTCCTCTTCGGAGACCTCAGAATCCGATTCCAATAGGTGCTCCGACCCTGACGACGAGCCACGCACTCCAGACCGACCCAGGCTAAGGACTCCTCCGAAGTCGCCTCAGGAAGATCCTTCTTTTCTGCAGTTGCTGAGAAAGATCGAGGCAGTCCACCAATGGCACATTTTGGAGCCAGATCCACAGCAGAAGAAACTCGCTGACCATTTGGATCTGTCCGAAACTGCTCTGACATTGATTCCACCCTGGATCGAGCCTCATGCAGACCTCGTTTCCACTATTTGGAAATAGCCGTCTGTGTTAGCCCCTCTTCCGAGGAAGGCGGATAGGCTATACCAGGCTCCTGAGGGTGTGTATTCTTTGAATACACACCCCCAAGGCCGACTGTTGTGATTAGCACTGCTCGCGGCCAGTCAGCGAACCCAAAACATCTCTGCTCGTCTCCACCAGACAAGGAATCTCGCCTTCTGGACCAGTACGGGAGAAAGGTGTATGCTTCTTCCACTCTGGGGATAAGGGCCCTGAATTATGTCGCACACATGGGGAACTACCAGAATGCTATCCTGAGTGAGGTGGAAACCAAGTTGGACTCCCTTCTTGAGTCTCAGACAAAGCAGGAAGCGGTTGATCTAGTCCGATCTGCTCGTTCGGCCAGTTGGCACATGCTCTGTGCCACGTACGACGCAGTGGACGCTGTTGGTCAGAGCTCGGCTTTCACCTTAGGTCTTTGGTGTCAGGTTTGGTCCCTGAAGTGCAGTCTGCAATTTGGGATGTGCCCTTCAGGGGTTCTGTGCTGTTCGGTGGGGATATCAAAGACATAATCACCGACCGGCAAGAGAAGGGCACTGCACTTAAATCTGATTCTATGTGCAGGCCCCCTCAGGGACAGCGCCACCCTTTTCGCAGATGTTCTCATCCCAAAGTGAAACCTCAGAGCAAGCTGGCCAACAAACGTCTGGCCCCTCCGGCTGCCAAGCCCCCCCCGCCCATAGAAGTGGTGGGAGCTTCAGCCGCAGTGTTGCCCCACACCTCCTGACTCCTCTCCTCTCCTCTCCCACAGCCTCTGGACCTACCAGAGGAACCAGTAGGAGGGAGGTTTTCCTTCCATCTACAGGGTTGGGAGAGGATTACATCAGATGCTTGGGTGCTTCCACTGATAGCAGCAGGACACTCAGTCGAGTTTCTTCAGAAACCACCCAGAAAACCACCCCCCCAGGTCGTCTTACTCCCCGGAACATCTTCCTCTGGTTCGGGAAGAAATATCCTCCCTTTTTCTGAAGGTGGCGATAGAGCCTGTCCCAACCCACCTTTGGGGACAGGCTACTGCTTCCATTTCTCGTGAGGCCTGTTTTAGACCTCAGCTCCCTGAACATGTTCATGGAGTACAAACGGTTAAGAATGCTCTCCCTGCAGAGCCTTCTGCCCTTACTTCAGCAGGGACAGTGATGGTGTGCACTGGACATGCAGGATACCTACCTGCTTATCCCTATGCGCCCTTCCCACTGCAAATTCCTTCGGTTTTCGTTCCAGGGGGACCACTACCAGTTCAAGGCCCTCCCATTTGGTCTTTTCTCGGCGCTCCCGAATCTTCACCAAATGCCTTTCCGTGGTAGCGACTCACCTACGTACCCAGGGAGTGCAGGTTTTCCCGTACCTGGACGATTGGCTCCTGATGGCCCAGTCCAGGGAGGAATTCCTGCGCTCTCTTTCCCTTACCCTGCAGGTTTTTACCAGCCTGGGTATCACCATCAACCAGGCCAAGTCCCATCTGGTTCTCTTTCAGAGGCTCCAGTTCATCAGGGTGATCCTGTACAACGACCACCAGCATGGTCTTTCTGCCACCAGACAGGGTGGACACCCTCCAGGCTCATGCAAGCCTGCTGTCTGGTCGCAGGCGGGTCAGCGCCAGGTCAGTCCTTTGCCTCCTCGGGCTCATGGTGGCTGCTATTCCGACAGTCCCTCGTGTTCGACTCCATATGAGGATCTCTCAGTGGACGATTCGGTGTCAGTGGGACCAGATGTTTGACGTCCTAGACCAAGAAGTCTTGGTTTCCAACCCCATAGTTCGGAACTTGCAATGGTGGATGGCCCAAGAGAACCTTTGCTGGGGAGTTCCCTTCTGCCTCAAACCTCCCTCCCAAACTTTGACAACAGATGCCTCGGGAGAGGGTTGGGGAGCCCATCTAGGGTCTCACAGGACTCGGGGCTCCTGGTCCAGGCTCGAGCAGACTCTTCATATATACGTGCTCGAGCTCAGGGCTGTTCTGTATGCTCTCCAAGCTGTGAACTTGTATGTGCTTCCCGGTCATCTGGCTGTCCAGATGGACAACATGTGCATAGTCTGGTACATCAACAAGCAGGGAGGAACGCGTTCCTACCCTCTATGCAGGGAGGCAGTGAGAGTTTGGGATTGGGCTGTGCAACACAGCCTTCTCCTGATGGCGGTTCATATTTTGAGGGTCGAAAATACGATGGCAGACCACCTCAGTCTGTCATCAGCAAAGGCTCACGAATGGGACCTGGATCAGAGGGTAGTAGACTATCTCTTCCTGCGCTGGGGAACACCTCAGTTAGACCTGTTCGTGTCTCCTCACAATGCAAAACTTCCCGCCTTCTGCTCACTCGCTCCAGGGCGAGGATTTTTTGGAGGGATGCTCTGTCTCTAGACTGGAAGGACAGATTCGTCTATGCCCCCGATTCCCTTGATTCGAGGTCTTACACAAATTCTGCTCAGAAGGAGCTCGCATGATCCTAATGGCTCCTTTCTGGCCCAGGCAAGTTTTGTTCTCTCTTCTGCAACAGTATTCAGAGGAACCTCCACTTCCTCTTCTTCTGGTGCAACTTTTGTTGACCCAGGATCAGGGGACCATGATTCATCCAGGTCTCAAGTCCCTTCAGTTGCATGTGTGGCTTCTACAGATATAGCTTAAGCCTGATTTGGGGTCTCCCCGCTTGTGGCTGAGATTCTGGTGGAGGCCAGAAAGCCTTCCACTAGATCTGCCTATGCCATGAAATGGAAACGCTTCTCGATTTGGGCCTGTTCCAAGAATTTCGAGCCATTCTCGTGCCCTGTCGGGAGAATTCTGGACTATATGTGTCATCTCTTTGACCTGAGTCTCAGCCATTCCTCTTTGAAAGTTCACATGGCGGCTATTTCCACTTACCATGTTCCTTTTCGGGACAGGACTTTCGCGCAGCTGGAAGTCTCTAAGATTTTTCTTAGAGGGGTTCTCTATTTGAGACCACCTAGTCACGTTCCTGCCCCTCCCTGGGATCTGAGTTTTATTCTTGAGAAGCTTACCCTGCCTCCTTTTGAACTGGCAGCCTCAGCAGACTTGAAGTTCCTATCCTGGAAGACTCTCTTCCTATTGGCCATTACTTAAGCTTGATACATTTCCAAGCTTCAGACCTTGATGTGCAAAATCCCGTATTTGATTTTTCACAAGGAACGTGTGGCTCTGCGTACCAACACTAAGTTTCTTTCTAAGGTGGTAGCAGAATCTATGCTGAATCAATCCATTGAGCTACCTGCTTTCTTTACGCAACACTCCAATTAAGGGGAGTACCTCTTGCATACTTTGTATTTTCACAGAATACTGAGCTACTACACAACTAGGACGAAGGATCTCAGGAAATCTGATCGGCTTTTTGTCTCTCTTGCCCACAAAAGAGAAGATGATGCTGTTAACCAAGCATTGCCTATCTAAATTGCTGGCTCATTGTATCACTTTTTATTATGACAAGTATCATAAGACCCTGCTGGGTCAAGTCGGAGGCCACTCCACTAGGGGTGTCGCTGCCTCTGCGGCTTGTTTCAAGAATGTGTCAGCGGCTGATATTTGTGCAGCCGTCACTTGGACTTCTGTCCATACCTTTACGAAACACTACAGTTTGTACATTGCCTCTTGCCGTAGAGCAGGCTTCGGGCTGGCTGTTCTGCAAGGTCTCCTTTCTTGTCACCCTTACAGCCGGAGGTTCTATGGTTGTGTAGTTTTCCTCCTCCTGTGTGCTTCTCCTTGTTCCAGATTGCTTGGGACTCAGTCCTATATATAATTACCTACTGCAAGAGCCCTCTCGAATTAAGATAGTACAGTTACGCAAGAACTTACCGTAACAGTAGATCTTCGAGAGAGGCTCTTGCAGTAGGTAATGCCTTCCCACCCTCCATCCCCCTTAGCTTTTTCAGCTCCTTTTCCAGGAAGGGAAATATCTTCTTCTCTCTCGTCTTGTCTTTTTTGGGCCTTTGGTGGGAAAGAACTGGAAGGCAGGCATGGGGGACCGCCCCTTTATACTGACGTTGGTCACCTGACATGGGGGTAGTCCCCCGCCAGAGACTGCTAGCTAGAAATTTTGACGTGGGGTCCTGATGCCTGCCTGCTTTAGTCCTATATGTAATTACCTACTACAAGAGCCTCTCTCGAAGATCTACTGTTATGGTAAGTCCTTACGTAACTGTACTTTAAATTTGATTGACTGCATATGACTAAGGAGGGAGTCAGTGCATTGGGGCAGAAGTTTGACGTCTTTGCAGAATATCTAAACTAGCAAATGGGGAGGGGGTGCAGCACCCCATATGTCAAATGGGAAGAACATTCCTTACCCCCCTCAGCTAGTGGTCAAACAGGATTTCAGCATGTTTGCAGTTCATTTGCATCACCAGGTAAGGAAAAAGGTCCGGCTCCCCATACGACGCACAGGGGAAACGCCAGACCTCACCCAACAACTAATGCACCAAAATCTGGCCAGTGGAAAATCATGTACACGGATGCTCGCAGTCTGGGAAACAAGATCCCAGACCTGCAGGCAATAATTAGAGGCTAAACTTGACATAGTAGCAATTAGCGAGACATGGTTTACCACTATCCACACTTGGGCAGGGGTCAGAGGGCTAGGGGTTGGGGGAAGCAGGGAAGTAGCGGATTAGGTGCTCACAAAATGCAAATTGGTGGGATAGTCGGGGTTTTAAGCAGGTGGGTTGGTCAGGTAGGACAGGTACATTTCCCTTGTGAGGAAAGGTGGGACCTAAGTGCAGATTTGAACGAGTTGATTTTGCTAATTGTGGCTAGTTCTGTTGGGAGTGAGGAAAGCCATAGTGGGGCCCGGTATTTGAAGGATCGTTGACCTTGGGTGGTGTGACGATAGGGGATCTTGATAGAAATCTTATTGGATGTCCTTGTAGTCCTAGTTGGTGCAACCTGGTGTATGAGGGAGCTGGGCCCTGGAGACAGTAGGCCCAGTATTGCCTTTTTGGCAGGGAGACAGGTTTAATAGCAGGCCCTATCAAACAGATTTGGCCAACCGGTTTGCTGGTAGAGGTGGCAGATATGGGACAAGCGAGGGGCTCCCAGAGCAAGTCTGCAGGCTTTGTTGAGCATGGAGGCGAGTCGACTCAGTGTGCTGTCAGAGGCTGCACTGTAGATGCAAGGCCACAATCAGTGGTTGAGAAGACCGAGCTGGTTATGGAGAGCTGGAGGGCTTTGGGAGTGAGGCATCTTTGGTGCTTATATAGCAGGCCAATCTTCCTGTTAGCTGCAGTGGCCACCTGGTCCATGTGTGCGGCACATGAGGGAGCTGTCAAGGGTGAGGCCCAGGTATTTGAAATTGGTGACCCATTTCAATGGTGATCTTATGTAAATTCTGTATGTTAAGGGTTGCGGCCCTGTGGCGGCTGTGCGCTAAGGCAAAGAGCATGGTCTTCGTCTTTTTGTGGTTGACTAAGAGTTTAGCTATGTGAAACCAGGCTTCGGTGTTGTTGAAGTCCTGTTGAAGATGCTGCTCCAGTACAATAGGGTCAGAATGACTGGAGTAGATCACTGCTTCGTCAGCGTAGAGAAGGATTTTTTGTTGGCAGGCTAGTGGTAGGTTATTTAGAAAGAGGCTAAAGAGAAGGGGGCCAAGGGTGGAGCCTTGAGGGACTCCAAGGGACATTTGAAGGGGGTCAGAGAGTACATTGCGTATTTTTACCTGCTGAACACGTCCGGAGAGGTAGCTCCGTAACCAGCACAGTGAGTCAGAGGAGAGTCCAGTTACCTCTAATTGTGCCAGGAGGAGGTTGTGGTTGACCGTATCAAAGGCCTTGGTGAGGTCGATAAAGGTTGCTCCCACCAAGTGCCCCTGGTCGAAGCCACTATGAATGTAATCTGTGAACTCGAGAAGAGCAGTGGTAGTGCTGTGGTGTTGATGGAAGCCGTGCTGCTGCTGGCATTGTAGTTGGTATTTATCGAGGTGAGCTACCAGCTGATTGTAGACTATATGTTTGAGGGCTTTTGAGATAGGTGGTAGGATTGAAATTGGGCGGTAGTTGGCATGATCAGACATACTGCCTGCTTTATGGACAGGGGTTACTATGGCAGCTTTCCAGAGGTTTGGGAATGTACCTGTGGTGAGGGATAGATTTACGATGGAGGTCTGTGGGGCTAGCAGTTTGTCAGGGGTAAGAGAGATTAATTTTAGGTCGAGACCCTCGGAGCTGTGCCTGGATTTCCCAAGGACTTTGACAAGATTTGTTTTTACCTCAATTTTAGATAGGACTCTGAGGTAGAAAGGGGGAGCTTGGTGTGTTGTGGGGGAACTATGGGAGGTGGGCTGGTTGGAACTGACTTGGTCTTGGAAACTGGGGGGAGCACTGTACTGAGGTCAGTGAAGGCTTTGTTGAAGATGTCTGTGATGGATCTAGGGTCTTGTATAAGAGATCCATCATGGCTTAACAGTGTGTGGTGCCGTGGCATCACTTTTCCCAATGATGATTAATGTTATCCCAGAAGCAGTGACTGTCCCCCACTTTGGGAGGAGTGAAGTTGCATCTGTGGAAGTTAGCTTTAGCCTGGTGGATTGCCACAGTGCATTTATTCCATGCAGCCTTGTAGTTTTGCAGGTCCTGGTCAGAGAGAGTAAGTTTGTACTTATGCCATAGGTGGTCTGTGGAGCTCATCTGGGCAAGGAGGGGAAGGGTTATCCACATTTTATGTGAGCCACTGATTTTCCTTTTGGTTAAGAGGGCAAATATCACAAGCAGAATTGAAAATAGCTGTGAATTTGCTAAGTGCTGTGTTAACGTCATTAGCATTTAGGATAGGTGCCCAGTTCAGTTGCAGGAGGTATTGCTTAAAGAGCCCTAACATGTCCTTTTTTAATAAGCGGGATGTTATCAACTTTGGGCACGGTTTATTGGCCTTATTAGACCAGGCAAGGATGATGGGTAAATGTTCACGTAGGGAGTCTGGGAGCACTTTTAGCCCAGTGTTGCATTCAGGGTGGTCAGGTAGTACCCAGTCCAACAAGGTACTGGTACTTGTCCTGTATGTATTAAGGATACAATACTTGAAGCAACATCCCATTGTGTTAGAGAGAAAAGGAAGTGCAAAAGAAGAAGGAAACTACTTTGGTTCTCAAAAACAGTAGCAGAAAAAGTCAGAGCCAAAAGGCTGACCTTCAGGAAATATAAGTTAACGCAGCGGGATGAAGTTCAAGCAACATGAAGTCTTGCTGTATTCTGACTATTGCAGTTAGCCCCAGCCTTTAAACTGCCCTGGAGAACAAAGGGTTAACTTTCTATGCAGAGCTCGAGCTTGGTTGAGGTCTCTGTCTGGAGCCCTTTGAAATCCAACCGTCAGATTCTTTACTCCGCTTCACTGAACAGTCGCTCCGGAGATTTCTCCTTCAGCTCTGTTTGAAAGTCTGTTAAAGTCTGGGTTAAGTTGTCTGTTTTTTTAACGAATTTATTTCCGCATAGTCGGTTCAGTCTCTGTCTGTGGTACCGTGAGTACTAGATAGGTTTTGTTCTGTTTTTCTGTGTGGACATTGTAAAGTGTTAGATCGGTTCGGCTGAACCGATCATTTGTATTGAATCCTTGTGTTTTACTTTAGAGTGTGGTTATCTGTTCTAAAAAAGGTTTTTCCAACATCCGTGAAACAGTTAAAAACCAATAAGGGAGTCTTGCCTGGCAGTTGCCATAAAAAGGGTAAGTTTGGTTAGGTTGGCCATGTCTGAGAAACCCAAGAAAAAAAACGGGCCCACTGGGTTTCAACACTGCAGTGAGTGTGGGGAGGTCTTGCTAAGGCCGACCCCCACACCACCTGTGTTTAGTGTCTGGGGTTTGAACACCTCGATTTAGACTGCCAAAATTGTAAACATTTTCCTAAATCTACCCTTGAAAGAGACTAGGTAGACTGAGGAAAGGAGGCCGAGTCCGTTGACCCGGATGGCCAGCCCAGTTCGGTTCCGACCGAACCAGGAGGAGTGCCCTCTGACCAGGGCGATACTACTTCGGACAAGAGGAGAGACAATCCTGAGGGGTCAGTTCCTACAAAAAGGAAACACAAAGAAAAATTGACCGGTTTGGATCCAGAGGTTCATGTTCCGACCGACGAGGAAATAACCAGAGCGATTCAAATTGTGGAATCGTTTTGCCCGGCTCCAGCTGATCCGGCACCTTCTCGTAGGGGCTCGGTTCATTCGATTCCCCCAGTTCAAGATTATACCACTGAAGATTTTTATGAACCGGAGTTTGTGGAGGAGGGGGAGTTTGAAGATGATGGTGATGATGATGATGAAAGTCTGGATGTGCCTGTGGAACCGGACATCTCCCCAGACAGACCTTCTGGTGTATCCCTTCCTAGGCTTTGAGTCCCCTTCCCATTTTTTGTTTTACAGAAAAGTGGCTGAAACCCTCCAGCTTCCTATGGAGAAGGCAATGGAGGATCAGGAGGAGCCTGATTATGTGGAAATGATGGACTTCCCAGTCTATTCCCCTTCACAAATCCTCTGGGAAACAGACACAAAAAATCCTGAAGTCTCCCAATTCTGTATCCCCTGTTGATAGAAGGATGGGCAAGATGTACACACTATCAGGCTCAGATGCGGAGTTTTTATACCAGCAATGCAGCCATGTTGGGGGAGTGTAGGCTGCTGCCTGTGACAAGGCAAACATTCCCTTGGCTTCACACCCCCCAGATAAAGACTCCAGGAAGATTGATGCCATGGCGAAAAAACAGTACATGGCATCTTCCTTGGGACTCAGGCAGGTGAATTATATGGCCTATATAGCCAGGTACCAGAAGTCCAGGTGGGACACTGTACTGGCACTTGCTAAACAGGCCTCCCCCCAGCTAGCCAAGGAGCTGGAGGAGGTGGCTGCAGATAGGATTGAGGCAACAAAAGTTTAATTTCATGCTGCTGTGGACTCCAGTGATGTGTCATCAAGAGTCATGGCTACATCTGTAGCTCTTCGGAGAATGGCTTGGCTCAGATGTACTAGCCTTTCGCAGGATACCCAGGCTAAGGCCATGGATTTTCCTGTAGTAAGTAATTTTCTGTTTGGGGAGCATACAGAGAATTACATGAAGAAAATGGATGAGTACAGGACCACTTACAGGAGTGCTCAGGCCAAAGAGAGGCAGCAGCTCCTCAAAGGCAGCAGTCTAGGGTCAGGGGCAGGCCTTTTCATATGCCTTTCTACCAGCCACAGGCCTCTTCTTCCTTTTCACAGAGGGGGCTCTTCAGAGGGAGAGGCAGAAGAGGGATGAGCAGGGCTGCATCCACTCCTCAGCCTAAAGCCCCTGCCAAGCAGACACCCTGATGGGCCTGCCCGGGTCGACTCTCCTATTCCAGTAGGGGGGCAGGCTGACTTACTTCATCCAGGACTGGATGTCTATCACATCAGACAGGTGGGTCCTAGAAGTAGTAGGCCAGGGACTGGTTCTCAGCTTCAAAAAATGTCCAAAGATGAGAGCCAGATCTTTTCCACCTGCAGATCTCTCAGAAGCCCTTGCCCTAGAGGCAGAGGTTTCATCTCTGCTGGCTTTTAGAGCCATAGAGAGAGTACCTACCCTACACTGGGGCAAAGGTCTGTACTCCAGGTACTTCCTTACCCCAAAAAAGACAGGGGAGTGGCGACCCAGCCTAGACCTAAGATACCTAAACAAACATCTTTTAAAAACCAAAGTTCAAGATGGTAACTCTGGGAATAATCCTTCCCTCTCTAAGGCCAGGGAACTGGCTAGCCTCCCTGGACCTCAAAGATGCCTATTTTCACATTCCCATCAGGTGCTCCCACAGAAAGTACCTCAGGTTCGAGTTGCCCTCAGGCCACTCTTAGTTCAGAGCAATGCCCTTTTGCCTAACCTCAGCCCCAAGGGTCTTCACAAAGTGCTTGGCAGTAGTAGTTGCCTTTCTAAGGAGGCTAAAGATTTCGATTTTTCCATATGTGGACGACTGGCTCATAGTGGGCCAGTCCCCAGACCAAGTCAAGTCAGACCTGCAAGTGACCCAGCAAGTGCTTACTTCTCTAGGATTTCTTCTCAGCCTTCCCAAGTCAGTTTTCGAGCCAGTGCAGCTCCTTACCTTTATAGGGGCAGAGCTGGATACTGTCAAAGCAAGAGCCTTTCTCACCCTGAAAAGGGCAAAGAGTTCTTATAGAACTGGCTTCTTCCTTCAGCCTTCAGGTGTTTTGACCAGCAAGGCATTTCCACCAGCTCTTGGGCCACATGGCAGCCTCTACAGCAGTGGTCCAAGGGGCAAGATTCCAGATGAGGGACATTCAGTTCCATTTGAGAGACTTTTGGTCCCAAAAGAAGTATTCCCTTACCAAACTGATCCCAGTGACCCGGATGCTGATCCAAGCCCTTCAGTGGTGGCAGGATCAGGACAATTTAAAGCAAGGGGTCCCATTTGCCACTCAGCCTCATTCAGTGGTCCTTACCATGGATGCTTCCCTCCTGGGCCAGGGAGCCCATCTGGTGGCCCTCCCTGCCCAGCGACTGTGGTCCCCTCAGGAATCTCTTCTCCATATCAATCTCCTGGAACTCAGGGCAGTTTTTTCTGGCCCTGCAAACTTTCTTTGTCAGTGCAGAACAAGGTGGTTCAAGTCAGAACAGACACCACCACCATGTGGTACATCAGCAAGCAGGGAGGCACGCGGTCTGTGGCCATGTGCACAGAAGCCATGAAGTTGTGGTCCCTGGCTTATTCCCTGCAAACCTCTCTCATAACAGTCCACCTTCAGGGGAAGGACAATGTGCTAGCAGAAGCACTGAGCAGGATTTTACAGGGCCATCACAAATGGTCCCTGGACCCTCTGGTCTTGAAGGTGATTTTCAAGGTGGGGCACTCCAGAGATGTATCTCTTTACAGCCCCAGACAATCACCAGCTTCCTCTCTTTTGTTGCAGACCCTCAATCTTGGGCACAGTCCCTCTGGATGCTCTGATTCTGAACTGGGAAGGACAATTTCTGTATGCTTTCCCTCCCTTTCCTCTACTGTTCAAAGTTTGTCAAGATAAAGTCACAACCTTGCAAAGTGATTCTGATTGCTCCAGATTGGGCCAGACAGCCTTGGTACCCCCGTTACTGTCCCTAGCAGTCCATCTTCCCCTGTCTCTTCCCAGGAATTACAACCTGGTAACCTCCTCTCAGGGGAGGATTTGGTACCCCAGTCTTCAGTCTCTGAATCCCGAGGCATGGCTCTTGAAGAGTTAGAGTATACAGATTTGCATCTGTCTCGGGGGTTCTGGACATCCTCAAAGCCTCTCGAAAGCCCGCCACTAGAAAGACCTATAACTCCAAATGGAAGAGATTCAGCATTTGGTGTTCTAAGCAGCATATTTCCCCAGACACTGCTGAATTGCCTACAGTTCTGGATTATATGATCCATCTTAATGGCCTAGGCCTCAGACCAGCTACTCTCAAAGTACACTTGTCAGCTGTCTCTGCTTTTCTGTCAGTGGGGAAGTCTTCCTCACTATCATCTCATCCTGCGTTGTGTAAATTTTTTTCAAAGGATTGCTTCATACCAATCCTCCATTCAGAGACCCTGCCCGGGATTTAAATGTTTGTATTGCTCAATTGATGCAACCTTCCTTTGAGCCTATGTCCTCAGTAGAGCTTAAGTACTTGACTTGGAAAACTGTGTTTTTAGTAGCCATTACCTCTGCCAGATGTATCGGTGAACTGCAAGCCCTGTCAGTGAAACCTGATTTTATCTCCTTTCATAGGGATAAAGTGGTCCTTAGAACCAATAGAAGGTTCTTGCCCAAAGTGGTTTCAGATTTTCACCTGAACCAGTCTGTCTCTTCCTGTTTTCTTCACTGATCATTCCTCTTCAGGAGAGAGGAGGCTACACAGTTTAGATGTTAAAAGGGCCATTTGCTACTATATAGAGCGTACCAAGGGTCACAGGTTTGATTCCCTCCAGCTGTTCCTCACTTATGGAGAATTGGGGAAGGGCAAACCTGCCACCAAGAGAACTATTGCCAGGTGGATTGTATCTTGTATACAATACTGCTGTGAGAAACTAGGAAAAATTCCACCCTCAGGCCTGAGGGCTCACTCCACCAGAGGTACAGCTGCTTCCCTGGCTGCTGCCAGGGATATTCCTCTTAGAAATTTGTCAAGCAGCCACCTGGAAAACAGTCCATACCTTTACCAAGCATTACTCTTTGGATATCCAGGCTAGGAGTGATGCTCGGTTCGACACAGCAGTAGTTCAGAGCCTATTCCCATAGTAGGTTCTGTCCCTCCTCCATGGAGGTACTGCTTGGTAGTCTACAATAGTCAATACAGCAAGACTTCATGTTGTTTAGGCCGGCCCGCCGGCGCAGCGGTGGGATTTCCGCTTCACAGCGCCGTGACCGGGTTGGGGAGGCGGACTCGGGTCGCTGGAGGGCCGGCCGAGGGGAGAAGGATAGAGCGTCCTATGGACTGCTCTCCTTCTCCGGGGGGAGGGATGGGGTAGTGCTCGGGGTCTGCGCGACTCCTGGTGGAGACCAGGTGTAGCGCGACTACCGACCTCAACAGTGTGTGCGTCGGAGGCGGGGCAGGACGCTCCGCGTCATTGCACGTCCCCGCCTCCCGGAAAAAGGAAAAAGGGAGAATGCCGCCGGGGCCCTAGATGAAGCCGGTCACAGCTTCAATTAGCCCCCTCAGGCCAGCCCTCCGACCTAGTCCGACGCCTGCTGCATGTGTCCCCAGTGCCGCAGCCCCACCGTCGGGGGTAAGCCACGGGGTATCGGAAGGGTGCGAGGCCGATGTGGGGGGGGGTGGAAGCGTGACCGGCAGATGGTTCCGGGCTACCAGCGGCAGGGGCAGAAAGAAAGAATAAAAAAAAAAAAAAAAAAGACTTCATGTTGTTTGAAGAAAAAATTTCTCACCTTTGTAATTGTTTCTTCTAATGGAGTCTTGCTGTATTCTGACCTCCCTCCCTGCCTCCCCTCTCAGAACCTGTTTTTGAGAAGTGGGTGGGCAGGTGCAGTGTTGCATCTCAGCGGTGCTCCTTTTACACCCTCTTCTTTTTGTTTGGGTGTCTGTTTTATCTTTATTCTTATTTGGATTGGTTTTTGGTTTTGGGTTTCCTGACTTGAGTCTTCCTTTGGGGATCCAAAATGTTTTGTTGCCAGTTGGCTAGTAAAAATTTTACAATTTCCACATAGAATAGTTAGTGAGTTTTTGCTCGTAAGAATCTGACGGTTGGATTTCAAAGGGCTCCAGACAGAGACCTCAACTGAGCTCGAACTCAGCATTCTATGCTCTGCATAGAAAGTTAACCCTTTGTTCTCCAGGGCAGTTTAAAGGCTGGGGCTAACTGCAATAGTCAGAATACAGCAAGACTCCATTAGAAGAAACATAATTGCTAAGGTGAGTACTTTTTTCATAGGGAGGCATACCAAACTTCCCTAAGCGAAGCAGGGAAGGCAGTAAGGCAGGCAAAGGCCCAAACTGAGGAAACACTAGCACAAACAGTAAAAGAAGGTGACAAGACTTTCTGTAGATACATTAGTGAAAGTCCAGAGGGGGTATTGCTAAAATCAAAGGAGATAAGGGGGTGTGAGGAAGAGGACCAAGGAAAAGCATCTGTCCTAAATAGATACTTCTGTTCAGTATTTACTGAAGAGAAGAGGCAGGGCCCACAGCTTAGCACCATGGACACTGGGGGTGGGGGTGGGGTGGGGGTGGGAGTGTGCACTAGCCCTTCTCAAAAGAAAGGGTCCTACAAGAGCTCGATAAGCTCAGGGTGGACAAGGCAATGGGACCTGATGGCATACAACCCAGGGTACTAAGGGAGCCAAGGCTGGAATTAGCAGAGCCATTATCAGAACTGTTTATTGAGTCTCTGAGCACAGGAGAGGTTCCAGAAGACTGGAGAAGGGCTCATGTGATCCCACTCCACAAGAGAGGTAATAGGGAGGAGGCAGGGAACTACAGACCAGTCAGTCTTACCTCAGTAGTGGGCAAGATTATGGAGGGACTCCTTGAGGAAAGGATCGTGCAACACCTGGAATTCATAGGAGCATAGGATCCAAGATGGCATGGGTTTACAAAAGAAGGTCCTGTCAAACTAATTTCATAGATTTCTTTGACTGGGTAACCAGAGTGGTGGACCAAGGTGGAGCAGTTGATGTTGCCTACCTTGACTTCAGCAAAGCTCTTGATACTGTTCCACACAGAAGATTGATTAATAAGCTGGGTGGGCTCAGGGTGAGTAAGAAGTTGGTCAGCTGGGTGGCAGACTGGTTGACGGGCAGAAAACTGGTGGTAAACGATATACAGTCAGAGATGCAAGTCACAAGTGAGGTACCTCGGGAAATCATTCCTGGGGCCAGTCCTCTTCAGTATCTTCATCAGTGACATTGCAGATGGACTGGAGGGTAAGGTTTGTCTGTTTGCAGATGACACCAAGATCTACAACAGAGTAGATGATCCAGATGGGGTGGGCAGAATGAGAAATGATCTGGATAAACTAGCAAAATAGTTGGAGGAGTGGCAACTGGGGATAAATGCAAAGAAGTGCAAGATCATGCTCATAGGGAAGAGAAACCCTGAAGCCACCTATATGGATGCAAATCCAGGATTCCAAGAATAGGATTCTTAGAATGGGAGTGGTGTACAGGCCACCATCTCAGACGGAGGAGTTAGACAGGGAACTAGCGGGACATATCAGGAGGACCTGTGAGAAGGGTAGTGTGATTGTGGGGGACTTCAACATGCCAGGAGTGGACTGGAGCACCCCAACAACCAGGAACAGAAGGGAACAGGTACTGCTGGATGCCTTCCAGTACAGCTTCCTGCTGCAAATGGTCAGTGAACCAACCAGGTTAGGGAATACCCTTGACCTTGTGCTGGCAAATGGGGACTTTGTGAGAGAACTTACAGTGGAGGAACCACTATCAGGGGGTGACCACCACTCAGTATGGCTCACATTGGATATGGGCAAGGAAGGAGGGAATCTGGCACAATAGTGCTGGACTTCAGGAGGCCAACTTTGGGAGGATGGGGAAGTGGTAAAGGGTACCTGGCCAGAATTCAATCTAGTATGGACACTAACCAGAGGTGGGAGCTCATAAAGCTGGGGATAGTGGAGGCAACCAAAACCTGCTGCAAAGCCCAGAGCAAGAAGGCTAGGGCTAAGAAACTGATCTGGTTGAGCAAGGAGGTCATGGAAAAGGTAAGGAGGAAAAGAGCTGCCTTTAGGAAGTACAAGAAAACAGGGAAGGGGGAGGACAGGGAGGAGTACTTGACAGAATCGAATGAGGTGACAAGGGCAGTAAGGGGAGCCAAAGCATCTACGGAACTCAGGCTGGCACAAGGCATTAAGAAGGGGGAGAAGGACTTCGTTAAGTACATCAGGGAGAAAAGGAGCTGTAAGGACCACATAGTAAGGATTAGGAAGGAGGGGGTTGGGTGGAAGCAGGAGTGGATAAGGCAGCACCAAATGAGTACTTCTGCTCAGTATTTACTAAAGAGAAGAGGGGGACAACCCAAGGTGGGAGAAATTGCAGAAGCAGGGTGGGAAGTGGTGACAGATGGGAAATCATGGAGAGCAGAGTTCGAGAGGGTTTGAAGGCACTGAGGGTGGACAAGGCGCCAGGCCCAGATGGCATCCACCCCAGGGTACTGAAGGAGCTGGCAGAGGTCCTTGCAGAACCTTGGCAGACTATTTAATGCCTCACTACATTCGGGGTGTGTACCTCAGGACTGGAGGATGGCTCATGTGGTGCCCTCCACAAGAGTGGCCCCAAGGATGAACCGGAAACTACAGACCAGTGAGCCTCACATCCATCGTGGGTAAGCTAATGGAGACTATCCTGAAGAGAGGCTGGTGGCCCTCCCTAGAGGCCAAAGGGACTACAGGACAGCAGACAGCATGGCTCCATCGTGGCAGATCCTGCCAAACCAACCTGGTTGAGTTCTATGACTGGGTAACTAGGCAACTGGACAGGGGCCATGCAGTGGATGTCCTGTATCTGTACTTCAGTAAGGCATTCCACTCAGTGCCACATGACAGGCTGGGAAGGAAGTTAGTAGGCACAGGGGTGGGTGCAAAGCTGGTGAGATGGGTAGGAAACTGGCTGCAGGGAAGGCAACAGAGGGTGGTGGTGGGTGGGGAGTTCTCACACCCAAGGGTAGTGACGAGTGGTGTTCCACAGGGCTCAGTGTTGGGACCAGTGTTGTTTGGGATATTCATTGCAGACATATCATGGGACATCAAGAGCAAGATCAGTCTGTTTGCTGATGATACCAAGGTAGGCGCAGTGGTGGATGACCTAGGGGATGGCAGGGGTTGCAGGATGATCTGGCAAAGCTTGAAACCTGGTCAGACACCTGGCAACTGGGCTTTAATGCCAAAAGTGCAAGGTGCTGCATTTTGGGATGAGAACCCAAGGAGAAGTTACCAGCTAGGGGGTGCAGCTAGCCCAGACAGAGGAGGAGAAGGATCTAGGTGTGCTCATTACAGGGTCAGTGAACAACTCGGCACAATGTGGGAAGGCAGCTGCAAGACCAACAAAATGCTGGGTTGTATTGCAAGGGTATATCCTCGAGGAGGGAGGAGGTGATTCTGCCACTGTATAGGTCATTAGTTAGACCACACCTGGAGTATCTGCAGCAGTACTGGCGTCCGTGATTCGAAGAGGGGACATTGTTACTGAGGGGTGCAGCGAGAGCAAACAAAGATGAACAAGGGGCTGGGGACTTATCATACGAGAGGAGGTTGAAGGAGTTGAACATGTACTCATTGGAGGAGAGGAGAGACAGGGTGACATGATTGAAACCTTTAAATACATGAAAGGAATAAACAAGACTGGTACAGAGGGCTGTTCAAAGTAAGGGAGGAGGGCCACCAGGGGCCATGATATGAGACTGGAGCAGGAAGGTTCAGGAGGAGATGAGGAGACACTTTTTACAGAGAGGGGTGGTGGCTGGGTGGAATCGTTACCTGCTGAAGTGGTATGCAGTAGAACAGCGGACTGCTTCAAGCGAGGATGGGACAGGACAAGGGGGAGAGTTAATGAAGGGGAAGGGTGGAAGGGAGGGGCAGCTGCAGAATAAGGGGTGCTAGCTGCACATTCGAGCAGACTTGATAGACCTCTAGGCCTTTATCTGCTGGCAAATTTCGTATGTTCATATAGACTGGGAGGGGAGTTGCTGGCAGTCACATGGGAAGAAAGAGACTTAGGCATCATTATCACTGATGACCTGAAATCATCCAAGTAGACCACTAAAGCAGGAGGTTAGGCTTAGGGGGATGTTTGGATGTATTAGTAGAGGTATCACAAGTCGGAAGAGGGAGGTAATAATTCCTCTTTAGTAGACACTGATTAGGCCCCATCTGGAGTACTGCATGCAGTACTGGAGGCCACACCTTCGCAAGGACATTAACCAAATTAAGGCATTCCAGAGAAGGGCAACCACTGCATCAGAAAACATATGAAGACAGATTAACAGAGCTCAATATGTATACCCTAGAGCAAAGGAGGGAGACAGGTGATATGATTGAAACATTCAGACACCTTAAAGACATTAACAAGATGAGTCTAACTTGTTTCAATATAAGAAAGATTGCAGGACAAGAGGACACAGCATGAGATTAAAGGGAGGCTGATTAAGGGGTAATATGAGGAAGTTCTTTTTCACAGAAGGGATGGTGGATGCATGGAATGGCCTACCTCAGGAAGTGGTGGATATGAATACAGTGCAAAGCTTCAAACAGGCATCGGCTAGGCATAAGGGAGCAATACAGATGAGTATGAATAGATAGGCCATTGACAGAGCAAAGGCCAATGGCACATTTATAAGGTAGAAAAAGAAATGGGCAGACTGGATGGCCCTTGCAGTCTTTATCTGCCATCAACTTCTATGTTTCTGTGCAGTACAGGAGCTCTGACTGTTGGAAGGTCCCCAAGTACCAGGGTTGGGGTGGGAGTGTAGTCTTTAAGGTTTCCATGCAGCCCTGATGTAGGGGGTGAGCTTGATCCCTGTAAGTTTATTTTGATGTCTTGAAGTGGGAGGGGCACGTGGTCATTGTGAGATTACTGCAAAATGTTTTGGGGGGGTCAAGTTAGAATGTTGTGCAGGAAGAAGGGGTCTGGTTTCTATGAAGTATTGTGTAGAACTGGTCTCAAAAGGGGCTCAAGCTCTGATATTACTGTACAGTTCAAGAATGCTGCTAGAGGTCTCTGAGGATCTTCAGAGATATCCCCCTCCATTGAGCTGCATCATGGAACTGTAAACCATCTGCGTTAGGACCACCCAGAAAATTTTGCTAGCTGGGGACGGCCATGTTGACATTCATCATCACTGGCTCGATGTGTATACAAGTTGGGTGGCCCAATCATGCGTCATTTCTTTCTCTAACCAACAACTTTTGTTTGGTCCACCGCTGCTGTAGAAGATTGAACTTTGCAACATCACTAATGCTTCTGTCTCTCAGGTTGCTAAATTTAATCATTTATGCTGCAGATGAAAGACAAGCAACTGCTGTTACGTTAGTCTCGGCCAAGTGTAAAGTGAAATCTGCAGGTCAAGACTTAATTCGCCCCATGATGTGAAATCGAAAGCAGAAATGAAATTGATGGCAGATAAGGGCCACTTGGCCCCTCCAGTCTGCCCATTTTCATTGTGATCTCTTATGCTGCATACCCACCTTGGGACTACGGCACTGTATCTTCCACCCCTGTCATTGCCTCCGATTCTCTTGTGTCTATCCCAGGCTTTTTTAAATCCCACCACTGTTTCTGCCCCCAATGTCTCCGCTGGAAGGCTGTTTCAGGCATCCACTACCCTTTGAGGAAGGACTTCCTCACATCTTTCCTGAATCTGCCGCCTCCAGCTTCATATCATGATCCCTTGTTCTAGAGCACCCTTTTCTCTGAAAAATACCTTCCACTTGTACTTTATTCTCCCTCTTTAGGTATTTCATGGTCTCGATCTTATCTCTTCTCTCCCCCCCCCCACTCCTGTCTGGTGTACATATTGAGCTCCTTTAACCTCTCATAGGGCTTTTGATGCAGACCTTGTACCATCCTGGTAGCCATCTGCCTCCACTCTCTTTCTTGAGATGTCTGCAGAGGTGGACACAGTACTCCTGCTGGGGTCCTACCAGTGACCTGTATAGCAGCATTTGCCAGGACTTTAACCAGGTGACTTGGAAACATCGCAATAAAGCTTTGGTACTTTGCCTTTAACTTGAGGCCGTGGTAGAAAAATAATGTGCATTGCAGGCTGCTTTGATGTCGTCAGCTGCTCCTTGTCTCCACAGCTCCCCATGGACCAGCCGTTCTCCATGGCCAGTGGCACTGGCTGCTGACTCCTCTAAGGAAATTCTATTTAATTGGCAGTTAGACACCATCATGCAGACGAAGATGAGCAGAAGTACAAGGAAAAGGGTGCCTCTCCTGAAAGGTTCTGCTGTAGTCTAAAAAGAGGTAAGTGTCTGGGCAAAGACAGATCCCAGGCTCAGTACACTGTTCTGCTTTCCAGCCCCCCTCCCCCGAGCATTTCTCGGACATCAATGTTGGGGTCTGGTACAGGCTATAACCCCCCATTGTAGGATTCTCAGTTGATTCTGCCATCGGATACTGTCTGGATGATGGTTCACTTGTTGACCCCATGTAGGTCTGTCAATGTGCAGATGCTAGTTCAGACAGTGTCTGAACTTTTCCAAAACCTTCTGTCCCTGAATCTGCTGTCTACACTAACCCAGTCATTGCCATCAGGACCATCACAATTGACAGTCTGATGCAGGTCGTCTTCTGCTACTTACGATACCTAGTATAGTGCTTCCTTTGATAGTTCCTCCAAAATGACCTCTTCATGTCAACCGCATGCCTACAACCATGGAGGAGGAGCTGGAATTTGAAGAGGGTGAATGTCTGCCCCCCCCACCCCATTGTGGTGGGCTTCAGCTTTGCTTTATCCTTCGTAGTGAGGATAGTGCATTGCATGCCTCGGGCCCCTTGTGAGCATACCTCTTTACAGGCTTTCTTCTGGCAAGTCCAGTCTGAGCTGGGATTTTCTGCCCAGGAGGAAGATTACTTTTAAAACTCATTCAGGCCTAGAGACGTCTGTAGGCGGTGTCTGAAAGCATAGCCACTCCGGACTATAATGCCTGTAGACGTACTTAACTGACTTTCACTCAGGCCTAGAAATGTCTGAGGAAGTCAACAGTTTTTACCTAACTATTAAACAAACCGAATTGCTTAGAATTGAATGCATAGCACTGTTAGAAAGGTAATTTTGCTCTGAACAATTTTGCTGCAGATACTTTGTGTCTAACATGTATACTTTAGGAGTTATTCATATTTGTTTAAGGTATGGTGTGCATGACTAACATTTGTCTCTCAAGCCTCACCTAAGCACCTTGAATAAATCTGAAAAAAAAAACCCAGTTGTTTGGTATTTTAGCTACAATAAAATAAAACCTAAATGGATTACAATTGATTGCATAGCATCATTAGAAAAGCTATTTTGTACTGAATAATTTTGCCACTGATACTTTGTGTCTACCACATATACTTTAGGAGTTATTTGCATTTGTTTAAGGTGTGGTGTGCATGGCTGACATTTGTCTCATGAGTCACCTAAGCACCTTGAAAAAAATCAGTTGCTTGGTATTTCAGCTAGTATAAAATAAAAACTAAATTGATTACAACTGATTGAATAGCACCATTCAAAAGGTAACGTTGTGCTGAACAACTTTGCCACTCATACTTTGTGTGTAGCACTTACGGTTCAAGAGGTAGTCACATTTGTTTATGGCATGCTGATTATGGCTTGATTTTGCTTAGAAAGGCCCAGGATTCAGTGCTAAGAGTATACAGGGCACAAGTGGCAGGAGTCTCAAAGAGCTCTTGTGGTGTGAATGAGTTAAGAGAAATCTTTGAGTCCTGAGAGGTGTCTGCTTCACCCACTTTGATTATTTCTCCTCTCCACACAGCTTTGGAGAATGCCACACTGGCTGCTTGTCACAGGCCGTGTGTTTTACTGACTGTGCCCCATGAGGTAGATAAACATTATTCTGACCCCTCTGATAAAACCTTTTATTTCTGTCAACCAGAGACAGATTCTGTGGCTAATATGGTTGCACATGACCAGTCTAAGTCTCCTAAACATATGAGCTCTCTCACTCCTGATAAGGAATCCAGGTGGCTTGATGCCCTGGCAAGAGGAAATGTGCATTGGCGTCCCTTAGCCTCAGAAATGCCAGCTACTAGGCTTACATGATCAGTAAGCAGAACAGCCTGTGGAAGTTTGTGGCTGCCATGGCCAACAAACTACTTGATGGCTCAGAGAAAACTGAAGTCCAGCAGACCATTGCAAATGGTTTGGAGGCTGGTAAGCATCTGTTCTAGGGATGTGGATATGGTGTACTAGCCACACTTCTGGCAGTATTCTTTCCCTTAAATCTCCTGCTGGAAAGTCTTCAAGGTGGCTCCTCCTGCCCATTTGGGTGGTAACTCGCTTGACACCGCCCTGTGATGTCAGATCTTTCTTTCCGCTGGAAGAAGGTTCCCTCCTTACCGATCCGCGCGTAGGCCCTTTGCTTTATAAAAAAAAAAAAAATCCTACTTTATCACAATACCCAGATGTGGCGGGAATCGCTTTTTTTTTTTTTTGGGGGGGGTCCTTCTCATGCTTTTATATGCGGATGATGTGCTCTTGGTGTTTAAAGTAGAAACCTCCTTGCCGGCAGCCTGGGGAATTGTAGACTCTTTCAGAGCGATATCTGGGCTGTGTATCAACTGGGAAAAGACAGAGATTCTGCTGATCTTATCTGTGTCAGTCTTCACCATTCATCACAGATGGGTTATCTGGCCGGAGGTCAGGACCCCGCAGGAACTTTTTTTAAAAGGGTTGGCGGAGCCAACACACCATCGGCGCCGCCCTCGAGGCAGACGTACTGCGTGGCGCTCGAGGGTTGGCCGTTAGGCTGTGTCGACTCCGCCTGCCTGCCAGTTCTTCGTCTCCCGCCGTCGAGGTCGCCTTGTGGGAAGCTTGAAGAAGATTGTAGGCCTGATTGCATCCTATTCCTTCAGCGTTAAGTCCGTCGGTTTCCTGCCGGTTCTGTTTTCTGCCTCTGTTCGACGTCGCCCGGGAAGATCTTTCCTTATTTTTTGAATTTTGCGATGTCGAGTCTGTTTTGGTGTTTTTTTCCGTAGGTCATGTCTCAGTCGGAGGGCAAGAAGTGTTGAGAGATTGACCCCGATGCGGCGGTGCCCATGCGGCGAAAATTCTCTGTCACCCGACCAGCGACTGGTGTCTTGCGTGTCTTGGCCCGCTTCACGACATGGACTCGTCGACGCCTGAAGCTGCTCTCCATGGACGCGGATCCTCGAACAGCGTTGAAAGTGGGGTGAGCTCCGCCCGACTTCAGTGGGGTTCGCGTCGTCGGGCCAAGCGTGGCGCTGTCGGCCTTTCCTCCGGGTCCTCTCCCGGTTCTTTATGGACCGAGGGAGGAGGGAGCCCGGCTACTTGTAGCGTAGCCATTGCCGAGGCTCCTTCCGGCGCAGGAGCCCGCCCCTCCCGGAAGTGAGCAGGAGGTGCTGCCATGGCGGTCGCCCTTCCGAGTGGGGTTCCCGGTGGCGTTCAGCGGCTTGGAAGGCCGGGTCGGCGCCGTCCTCGATGCTATCGGGGCCTTTGGCACCGTTCGCTGTGCCATGGGCCTGGCCGGACCGTCGTCTCGCCGACTTGTCGCTCAGCGCTGCAGGCTCGATGGCGCTTCGATCGTGGCGCCGACACTGTTCGCAGCGCCGTGAGACCCACTCCGTCTTCCTTCGCATGTCTCACCTCGGCGCCGTCCTCAGTGCTGAGGTTGCTGCAGCACCGTGTCCTCGAGGGCTCGGTGCCGTGAGGCCGCACGGCTCCATCTGTGGAATGCCGTCTGCGGGCGCCCGTCATGCACCAGTGCGGCTCACAGGCTGAGGAGCGGGGCGGTGCTGTATATTTAAGCGCTGAGTCGCCGCCAGGGCAGTCGGGCGGGCTGCCCGCGGTCCTCAAGCGCTGCTGCCGGCGCCGGGAACTAGTGGTGCGACATCAGCACCGAGAGTGCCGAGCCAGCTGTCCGTACCGCCCGTGCGGTAAATCAAATAGTACCGCCACTGGTCTGGCATTGGACCTCTGGCTTGGCAGGGCATGCCTCCCTCGGATCCCGCAGGGTTGTGGAGAGCACTGGCACCGACTCGAGCTTGCGGTGGCTTCGGGCCTGATGGTGAAGGATAGTTCCGCCCGCCCTCCTACGGTTTGGCTCAAAGCCATGGACTCTACCTGGACATGGGTTGAGCTCCAGTCGGACGTGCAGTCGCACCTCAGCGGGTTGGCTGTGGATGTGGGCAGCACGGTGGTCTCATCGACGAGTCTGAGCCAGCCCCCTCCTGAGGAGAGGTCGGTGGCCCCCGAGACTAGAGTCAGTGGTGCTGACCAGCAGGCAGTGGTGCGTGCCACCATAGCTCTGCAGCCTGGTCTTGGGGGTTTCATCGATTCCTCAGTTGTGGTACCCCCTCCAGTGGTGTGTCTTGATCGCCCGACTTTGGGGCCCATCGAGGCACCTGGGGGGGGGGAAGGTACTGCTCCCTGGGTATCCCCTTCGGGGGCTGCCCAGAGATGCCAACTACCTAGGCTGTCCTCTCGAGGAGGAGGACTCTTTCGGACTCTGAGGGGTTGAGGGGTGTGGGATCGGCGCGTCGGCTTTTTTCTGGGGTCCACCCGGGTCCTGGGAGGAGCTGTAGTGCAGATTTCCACTCTTTCCCCTCGGTTTCTTTGAGGGAGTCCCGTTCTTTTGAGGTAGGGGACCATCCTTCTGAACCTTTACGGCCCCGGTCGCCTCACTGGGGGGATTCTTCCGGGCGCAGCCAAGGCAGTACCAATGTGGTTGTGCAGCTGTCGGCTGTGGGGTCTTCCGGGGCACCTTCTTCCACGGGTGCCCACGGTCCGCTCCCTAGCCCTGGCGGAGGTCAGCCAACATCTCTTCTCGGCTCTGCCCCATCCCTCTGCCACATTCTCCTGCGCTCCCAGGCATCCTCAGTCCTAGCGGCCCTTTCACCTGGGAGCAGTTCAGAGCGGTGGCTGCCCGGTTCCCTGCTTACGTTAGGGCAATGGACAGCCAGGTTTTTCAACCTTCCCCCCTGCAGCCACCCTCTGAGCACATGATGACCTCCAGCTCCTCATCCCCCTCTTCAGGGGGAGAGGAACGTTCTGTCCACATCGCTCCGGCTGCTGATCTCTTGGAGTATCAGCGATTCCTCGTGAGGATGTTGGAAGATTTGTATCTTTCACCCTCCACTATCAGCAATCCTGAGCACGCGGCGCACGCCTTTCTAGGCGATTTTGGCAAGGCCACCCTTGTGGTGCCGCCCTGGCCGGCTCCCTTTCGGGAGGCGTCGTTGCGTTTCTGGCAGAGGCCCTTCTCCGGAGTTCCTGCCCCAAGGGATCTCAGCCAGAGGTATTGTGCACCCCCGGAGTCTCCGGTTCATGCCTCATCCACAGTCTGGTTTGACGCACTTGGATACTCCTGATGGGCTTCGTGCCCTTCACCATGACCGGCCCCCAGATCAAGACTCCTCGGATTTTGATTTCTGGGGGAGGAGGACCTTCTACTCGGCACGGTTACTCCTCTCTATTTCTGCTCATCAGGCCCACTATGCAGCCTACAACAGGTTCTTGTGGTCCAGGCTAGGTCAGCTCCTAGCCTCATTGCCTGACTCGGAGCAAACCAGACAAGCCGTCGCGCACTCTGCACATGGCCTGGAGCTAGCAAGGCACCAAGCGAGGGCATCTTATGACACCAACGAGGTAGCTACCAGGCTCGTAGGGACAGCGATCTGCACTAGGCGATTGGCATGGCTACGTCTTTCCCGGTTGTCACCCTTGGCCCGGCGTAGGGTGATTAGCTCCGCCACCAGGAACCTACCTTTTCTCCCGTGAGTGAGGCGAGCTTGCAGGGCGGCTTCTTCCCCTCCAGGGGAACTCCTCTCCCCACTCTCGGGCCTCTCCAGGCCCTGAAGGTCCTCCCCCTTTAGTGTCACCCACTGGGGGCTAAGGGACTTTGTCCCTTAGGGTGTAAAAAACAACCCGCTTTGGGGGGCTTGAGTACTCACCATCTGTGATGAATGGTGAAGGTGGCACAGATAAGATATGGATGCATTGCCTACCGTGGTATGATCTTTCTGTGTATCTTCACCATTCTTCACAACCACCCTCATCCCCTGGGCCTCAGTCTCTGGATTTCTCCTCTGTGACCCCCCGCATGGGAGTGGGGTAAGTAGGGACACAAAGTGGAGTATTTTCCAGGAGAGTGGACAGCTCGAGCGGCACTCCTTCTCTACTACTTTGTCTCCACCCCTGTGGGGTGGGAGTTGGTAGTTGCCCTCCTTCTATCCTCCTCCTGGTTTCCACCCAACTATTTCTCCTAAAAAAAAAAAAAAAAAAAACCTTTTTTTCACCAAACATCTTTTCTTGAGAGAGTACTGAATCCCTGTACCCTGTCCTTCTTCCAGAATAGCCGACTCTGCTTTCTGGAGTATTTGCCAGTTATTCCGTGCTTGAATTCTGGCAGACAGCTTGCTACTCCTTGCAGTTCCTATACAATCTGGTGGACGGACAAGGGTCTCGGATATCTTAATACCTCTTCCTCTCTCCTAAATTCTTTCCCCCCTACCCTTCCCTTCCCTTCTTCCGCTTCCAGAGATTGGGGCCCCTCCCAATCCCCTTAGTGTAACCTCTTCTTTGCTGTCCTCTCGGTCGTTATTTCTCCTTTTAGTTCAGACATCCTTTCCTTTTTCTGTCCCTTGGACTCTCTTGTCCCACCCTCCATCCCTTCCTCTTACCTCTCTGGCGACTCAGAACTGGCAGGCAGGTGGAGTCGACACAGCCTAACGGCCAACCCTCGAGCGCCACGCAGTACGTCGGCCTCGAGGGCGGCGCCGATGGTGTGTCGGCTCCGCCTACCCTTTTTAAAAACAAACAGACAAAAAAAAACCTCCCGCGGGGTCCTGACCTCCGGCCAGATAACCCATCTGTGATGAATGGTGAAGATACACAGAAAGATCATAATTACGGTAGGTATGTAATTTTCATATATTTCAAGGAGACAGTCAGTGGGCTTGTTTGGGTTCCCATACCTTAAAATGGTCTCTGGGAAGGAGTGAAATATTTAGGGATGTGTGTTTCAACTCAAATCATGGACATGTGTACTAAAAATTTCAGTGGGATTTTAGATGACGTTCAAGTAGATCTGGTGAGATGGAAAAAGATTACTGTCTCTCCCAGGCAAGATAGCGAGTTTGAAAATATTTCTGTGTCTTTTCTATAAACTTCAGAACTTGCCGATGATTATACCGCAAAGTTATTGGGTTAAACTGGATAAGGTGCTGGCTGATTTTTTTTTTTTTTTTTTCTGGGAGGGTTCTCCTCGTTTGAGTAGGAACTCGTTTTGGGCCCCAACAGTGTTTGGTGGGAGGGAGAGGGTGGAATATGCCTTGGCTCTTGGCATATCATTTATATAATGGGGTGAAGCAAACTTTGAACTGGGTGGCAGACTCTGGTAGGAGTTCTCCCCTTTAGGTGGAGGTTGAACAGTGTCTACTAGGTGAAGCCCCTTTGGCGATCTTTTTAAAGAACACCGGATCGCAGACTCTGGATCTTACCACCCCTATGATTTTTTTTCTAGATGGGTAGGTTTTTTAAGATTCTTAGAAAGGATGTATCCTTTCTTGGTAACTGGGACCTGTTATGGAATAACCCCAATTTAAAAATAGGTGGTGGCACAATTTGTTGGGAATTATGGATGACCAAAGGAGGTCAGTATTTTGGGTGTTGTTGTGGACAGAGAGGGGGGACTATTGGTTTCTTTTCAGGACTTACAATGTAAATATGATTTGCCGGGGAGGGAATTGTGGCAATACCTGCAGCTTAGACATGTCTCATCTGGTACATTTCTTATAGCCTATCGGGTTGTAGAAACAGAGTTTACGGCCTTTTTGGGGAAATGGCTGAAACTTTCTAAGGGGCGTATTAGTTGCTTATATAAAGTTTTCCAGAAGTGTTTTTTTGCCTAATTGGGATCCCCACAGGCTGAAATGGTTATCGGATATGCACTGTGACATAACGGAACAAGGATGGGTCAGGTGTTGGTCTGCAGCTTAGGGTTCATCCTCAGACTGAACTTCAATTAATTCAGAAGAAAATTCTGGGGAGATGGTTTTGCACCCCAGTGTAGCTGGTCAGATTAGGCCTGTTGGGGTCTGATTTGTGTTGGCGTTGCAACTTGGTGGCAGGTTCTATTTTACATATTCTATGGGGCTGTGATTTATTAAAGCCTTGGTGGAATTATATTTTTGAATGTATGGAAACTGCATTGCAAATCCCCATTCTGCAGTCTTCAGTGTACTGGGTGACCCAGATTTATTAGATGATCTTTCCAGGCTATAGAAGGGGTTTCTTTATGCTGCTGCTGCCTTGGAGACCAAGCATCTCCTACTTATGAATTGGAGATCTCAAATTCTCCCACCCTTTTAGAGGTGGAAGCAGTCAATAATGAAGGCTGCTTTTTTTTCAAGTGTTATTTCAAAGAAGGTCAGCGTTACCCAATTTTCATAATTTATGGGGTAAATGGTTGCATTATTTTGGCGTGCAGAATGGGGATTTATTTAGGTTTGCTCCTTTTTTTTAAATTCATGTTTATTGAAATGTTTAGGCACAACACGTACAAAAAATTAAAACCATTTCATGTCATACAATTACAGGCATTCTTTCAGATGACAATTCTTTCATAAGGTTCTTGCCATTAGTTTATAAATATGTATTGCATACAGATCATCAATCATGCTGACTGAGAAAATCACCTTTTTGTCCCTCCGTACTTGATTATTCTAGCCTGCCAGGAAGGGCAAGATTGAGTCCTTCCCCCGCACCTCCCACCGGATGATCAAGGCCCATTTATACAATCTATTCAAATCCAAAAATAGCTTATTCATTCATTTGGGGTGGGGGGGCTTCGAGGGGAGAGTTTCTCCAGACAGTCCTCTGGGTCCACCTGTGGACAAAAATGTGCGATTTCATTTTGACTGTAGGTCAGTTCTTCCATGTTTTCCGTGTCTTCGACTATAGAGAGCCACTGTTGGAAAGAGGGGGGATCCTCTGAGAACCACTTACTTGTGATGGCCTTGTGGGCTGCCTCCACCAGGATATTCCATAGATATATTCTGTGTGCTCCATGCATCTCTGGAGCAGCAGACCTGGTATTAGTTGTGGTAGGCCCAAGGTTAGAGCCAGGGAAAACAAGTCATTAAGGATCTGTTTCATTTGCTGCCAATAAGGCCACAGGGCTGGGCACAGTCAAAAAACATGGGAGTGGTGAGCTCTTGGCTCTGCACATCTCCTCCAGCATTCTGCGGGACAGCCTGTGCTCCACTTGTTTTGTATAACCAGGGTATAGAAGTATCTTTTCCTGATTTTCCACTCAGATTCTTGCCAGAGTGGTGAGTGTGTAGTTTTGCTAGCTAATAGATAGATCTTACTTCGAGAGGGCTCTTGCAGTAGGTAATTACATATAGGACTGATGCCGGCAGGCAGCAGGACCCCACGGAAAAATTTCTTGCTAGCAGTCCCTGGCGAGGGACCGCCCCCACGTCAGGTGACTGGCATCAGGTGACATCGGTATAAAGGGGCAGTCCCTGACGCCTGCCTTCAGCATTTCCCGCCGCTAACTCGCGTGCAGCGCCTCAATGAAAAGTTCGTGCTTCACAGCCCTACCGTGACGTCGTTTTTTTTACCGAAAAATCTTATTTTTTTGAACGTCAGCATTAATGTCATTGTATGTCGTCCCCTGCACCCTCCGAGCACAAGAACAAGTGCGATTCGTGTGGCTCCCAACTACCGCACAAGGACGGTCACTCTCTGTGCCTGTTCTGCCTAGGCCCGGATCATCAAGTTGAGAAGTGCCAGCATTGCCTTAGCTTCAACGCGGCCACCTGAAAAAGACGGCAGCAATCCCTGGAGGCCTATATTCTTAAAAAGAAAATGAGCTCGATGGAGAAGGAGCTTAAAAAGCTAAGGCAGGCATCCACTTCCCCCGAAGGCCATCGAAAGAAGAGGGACAAGGAGAGGCACCGGGACAAAGGCTCCTCACAGCGTCTCCCTCGGGAGTCGCAGGCAATGGTAACATCCCTCCAGGATCACTCTCCAGCGGATGCCTCGGAGGTTTCAGTGCGGCGTCAGCCCACCCGCTCTGGCTCGGCTCGGGCCTTGCGGCGCCTCCGGGCTCTTGGAGGCCTCCGCCCCTGGTTCAGCCGCGGGCTTCCGGCCCTACCATCACGGGCGACTCCGATAGCGAGGCGTCGGCTCCTCGGACGTCCGCCCGGAGAAACTGGTAAGGCGTCCAACCCTTCGAGCGCGCAGCTTCCCCACGGATCAGGCGACCTTTCCTCGACCTGTCTCCGGTGAAGGCTGTCGTAGAGTCGGGACGTCAGCTCCTCCGCCCCCACAGAGCTTGCCTCTATGCCTTATGTCGGCTCAGTCCAACATCCGGCTGGTGAGAGAACCGACAGCGAACCCCCAATAAAATCGTTCCTGGTTCACGCAGCTTTTGCTGCCATCTGGGGAACCAGAGTCCCCCATCCTGACCAGGGACTTCTCTCCCCTCCCGGAGTGCAGTTAGGGAGGTTTCGCCTTAGTTAGTCCCTCCTCCATCTGAGCGGCGGACCTGGCGCCCGGCCCCTCGGCGCTGGTACCTCCGACATCAGGGCCTCCACGTCGGCCCTGGCGTACGGCCTGCAACCAGGAGAGTTCCTGATGCCATTGGGTCCTCCCTCGGGCTCTCCGCTCTGGACCCGCCCCGGAGTTCTCCAGCCAGGCCGTCTGCGCAGGCAGCCCGGCGATCCGGGTACCCGCCGTCTTATTCGACACCCGGTGTGCCGGGAGCATGTATCAGCGGAGCTTCCGGCCGCCACAATACTCGACGTCTCAATACCAGGCGCGGGTTACCTGCAACGAGGTTTGGATCGCTCCATATGGTACAGTCCATATCATATCTCCCACCACCCCTCCTTCACGCCCTCGTGGCTGCCGGTGGACCTGCAGGAGACTCTGGCCTCCTGGTGGGCAGAGGCCAAGGCTCAACTCACCAAAGAGGTCGAGAGCCGCCTTCCGGCGACAGTGCCATCCCAGGTTCCTGTACGCCCCAGGCGGCACACTCCCTCACAACCTCCGGACTCCAGGGTTCTTCCGTCTGGGTCCAGGGAGGGGCAGGACACGCGTCCCCGGGGAGTACCCACGGGACCTGTTCCTCCCCCGGGTCGGGAAAGGGAGTCTTACTCCTCTTCTTCCTCTTCTTCACTCTCTGACTCCTCGGACCCTTCCGATGGCTGCTGCGAGAGAGACGACGAGCCTCGCTCTCCATCGAAGCCCCGGCCGAGGACTCCTCCGAAGTCTCCTCTGGAGGATCCTTCTTTTATGGAGTTCCTTAGAAAAATCTGGGAGGTCCATCAGTGGTGCTCTTTGGAACCAGATCCTCAGCGTCTGAAACTCGCTGAACATCTGGATCTGCCCATGACAGCTCTACACTAGTGCCGCCCTGGATGAGCCTCCACGCCCGACCTTGTCACCCACGATATACAAACAGCGATAAGACATAGCCCCACTTCCCAGGAGAGTCAAACAGAGCTATCAGGCTCAGAGGTTGATTTCCTAGATTCTCACCCTCGTGCCGACTCGATCGTGATCAAGCGCCCGGCTCATGGCGGTCGGTGGTAACAGCATCTTAGCTCGTCACCTCCTGATAAGGAATCTGCCTTCTGGACCAGTGCGGGAGGAAGATTTGTACTTCCTCCACACTGGGATTCGGAGCCTAACTTCAGTCGGCCATATAGAGGACTACCAGAAGACCATCCTTACTCAGGTGGAAGCCAAGCTGGACTCCTTGCCTGACTCCCAAGTCAAACAGGAGTTGGCTGATCTCGTCCACTCTGCTTGTTCGGCCAGTCGACACATGCTACGTGCGACATAGGACGCAATGGACACTGCTGGGCGGAGGTCTGCTTTCGCTGTAGGTCTATGGCATCCTGCTTGGCTCCGCGTGTCAGGTCTGGTCCTGGAGGTGCAATCTGCCATTCAGGGAGCACCTTTCCGAAGTCGGTCCTTTGGGGGTGGTATATATCATTACCGATTTGCAAGAGAAGGGGCGGTTCTGAAGTCAGTTGATTCCATACCCGTCCCCATCAGCAGCAGCGCAGTCCCTTCATGAGCGGAATCGGCCAAAGCGAAACCCAGGAAAGGCGGGCCACCTGAGTCAGGCCCCATGGTGCTAAGCCCCCTCCGCCCAAAAGGGCAGGTGCTTCAGCTGCGGGCGCTGCCCACCACCTGACTCCTTTCCCCTCCCACCTCCGGACTCCCGGAGGAGCAGTGGGAGAGGGTTTCCCTCCACCTTCCGGGATGGGAGAGGATATACGGATTCTTAGGTGCTCCAGCTTAGCAGAAGGACACTCCATAGAGTTTCTTCAGAAACCACCCTGCCACCCTCCTCTGAAGTCGTCGTATTCATGGGAACACCTTCCTTTGGTCGAGGAGGAAATCTCGGCGCTTCTGATGAAACAAGCGATAGAGCCTGTCCCCCTTCATCTTCAGGGGACGGGTTACTATGCCCATTTCTTCCTGGTCCCAAAGAAGACTGGAGATCTCGGACAGATTTTAGATCTCAGTTCCCTGAATCTTTATGTAGAGTTCAAAAGGTTCAGGATGCTCTCTCTCTGCAGAGCCTTCTGCCCCTTCTCTGGCTGGGTCAATGGCTTTGTGCCCTGGATATGCAGGATGCCTATCTGCACATTCCGATCGCCCCTCCCACCATCAAATACCTTCGTTTTGTGTTTCAAGGGGACCACTACCAGTTCAAAGCGCTCCTGTTTGGCTATCACTCGGCCCCAGTATTACAAATACCCACCAGCAGTGGTGGCGGCCACCTGCGTACAAAGGGTACAAGGTGTTCCCTTACCTGCATACAGCGGCCGGAAGTCTCCGGCAGGAGAACTAGAGGGATTCTGGCAGGACTATCCTTATGTACTATGCCTGGCCGAGGCGGGACAAAGCGTCTGGTGATCCAGCTGAAGACTGCTGACTAGAAGATTTCCATGGGGTCCTGACGATGCCGGCTTCAGTCCTAATGGTAACCTGCTGCAGAGCCGTTCTAAGATCTACTGTTATGGTAAGTTCTTACATAACTGTACTTTCTCTCTTCTACAACAATATTCAGAGGATCCTCCTCTTCCTCTATCTCGAGGTTTGTTGACCCAGGATCAGGGGACCCTGGTCCATCCAGGCCTCAAATCGAACATACGAAATTTGCCAGCAGATAAAGGCCTAGAGGTCTATCAAGTCTGCTCGAATGTGCAGCTAGCACCCCTTATTCTGCAGCTGCCCCTCCCTTCCACCCTTCCCCTTCATTAACCCTCCCCCTTGTCCTGTCCCATCCTCGTTTGAAGCAGTCCACTGTTCTGCTACTGCATACCACTTCAGCAGGTACTTAGCATTCCACCAGCCACCACCACCCTCTCTGTAAAAAGTGTCTCCTCATCTCCCTCCTGAACCTTCCCTCGCTCCAGTCTCATATCACGCGGCCCCTGGTGGCCTCTCCCTCACTGCTTAGAACAGCCCTCTGTACCCGTCTTATTTATTCCTTTCATGTACCTAAAAGGTTTCCAATCCATGTCACCCCTCTCTCTCCTCCTCCAGTGAGTACATGTTCAACTCCTTCTACCTCCTCTCGTAGATGGAGGCCCAGCCTCTTGATCATCTTTGTCGCTCTGCACTGCACCCCTCCAGTAACAATGTCCCTCTTCAGATATGGACACCAGTACTGTACCCAGTACTCAGATGTGGTCTAATCGAAGCCTATACAGTGGCAGAATCACCTCCTCCCTCTCGAGGATATACCCCCTGTACTAACCCAGCATTTTTAATATTTGCTTTTGCAGCTGCCTTCCTACATTGTGCCGAGTTGTTCAGTGATCCTGTAATGAGCACACCAGATCCTTCTCCTCCTCCTCTGTCTGGACTAGCTGCACTCCCACTAAGCTGGTAACTCCTCCTTGGGTTCTTCATTCCAAAATGCAGCACCTTGCACTTTTTGGCATTAAAGCCCAGTTGCCAGGTGTCTGACCAGGTTTCAAGCTTTGCCAGATCATCCTGCAACCCCTGCCATCCCTCTAGGTCATCCACCACCGCGCCTACCTTGGTATCAGCAAACAGACTGATCTTGCTCTTGATGTCCCATGATATGTCTGCAATGAATATCCCAAACAACACTGGTCCCAACACCGAGCCCAGTGGAACACCGCTTGTCACTGCCCTTGGGTGTGAGAGCTCCCCACCCACCACCACCACCCTCTGTTGCCTTCCCTGCAGCCAGTTTCCTACCCATCTCACCAACTTTGCACCCACCCCTGTGCCTACTAACTTCCTTCCCAGCCTTCAGTGTGGCACTGGGTGAATGCCTTCACAAGTCCAGATACGAGGACATCCACTGCATGGCCCCTGTCTAGTGCCTAGTTACCCAGTCATAGAACTCGACCAGGTTGGTTTGGCAGGATCTGCCCGTGTGAAGCCATGCTGTCTGCTGCCCTGTAGTCCTTTGGCCTCTGGAGGAGACCTCAGCCTCTCCCTTCAGGATAGTCTCCATTAACTTACCCAGATGGATGTGAGGCTCACTGGTCTGTAGTTTCCCAGTTCATCCTTGGGGCCACTCTTGTGGAGGGCACCACATGAGCCATCCTCAGTCCAGGGTACACCCGAATGTAGTGAGGCAGTTAAATCGTCTGCCAAGGTTCTGCAGGACCTCTGCCAGCTCCTTCAGTACCCTGGGGTGGATGCCATCTGGGCCTGGCGCCTTGTCCACCCTCAGTGCTTTCAAACCCTCTCGAACTCTGCTCTCCATGATTTCCCCATCTGTCACCACTTCCCACCCTGCTTCTGCAATTTCTCCCACCTTGGGTGTCACCTCCCTCTTCTCTTTAGTAAATACTGAGCAGAAGTACTCATTTAGTGCTTCTGCCTTATCGCATCCTGCTTCCACCCAACCCCCCTCCTTCCTAATCCTTACTATGTGGTCCCTTCAGCTCCTTTTCTCCCTGATGCTTAAAAGTCCTTTTCCCCTTCTTAATGCCTTGTGCCAGCCTGGAGTTCCGTAGATGCTTTGGCTCCCCTTCGCCCTTGTCCCCTCCTCGATTCTGTCATACTCCTCCTGTCCTCCCCCCCTCCCTGTTTTCTTGTACTTCCTAAAGGCAGCTCTTTTCCTCCTTACCTTTTCCATGACCTCCTTGCTCAGCCAGATCGGTTTCTTAGCCCTAGCCTTCTTGCTCTGGACTTTGTAGCAGGTTTTAGGTTGCCTCCACTATCCCCAGCTTTATGAGGCTCCACCTCTGGTTAGTGTCCATACTAGATTGAATTCTGGCCAGGTGCCCTTTTACCACTTCCCCCATCCTCCCAAAGTCGGCCCTCCTGAAGTCCAGCACTGTTGTGCCAGATTCCTCCTTCCTTGCCCATATCCAATGTGAGCCATACTGGTGGTGGTCACTCCTGACAGCGGTTCCTCCACTGTAAGTTCTCTCACAAAGTCCCCATTTGCCAGCACAAGGTCAAGGGTATTCTCTAAACCTGGTTGGTTCACTGACCATTTGCAGCAGGAAGCTGTCCTGGGAGGCATCCAGCAGTACCTGCTCCCTTCTGTTCCTGGTTGTTGGGGTGCACCAGTCCACTCTCCTGTGTGAAGTCCCCTACAATCACCACTACCCTTCTCACAGGTCCTCCTGATCTGTCCCGCTAGTTCCCTGTTTAACTCCTCCGTCTGAGATGGTGGCCTGTACACCACTCCCATTCTAAAATTCTATTCTTGGAATCCTGGTTTGCATCCAAAGTGACTCCATACTACCCTTCTCCCTTCCTCCCTTACACTTCGTCCTTCCTTCCACATATAGTGCCACCCCTCCCTCCTTTCCCAATCACCTGTCCCTCACAAATAACCTTGTCCTAGTACAGACAGGTCCCAGTCATTGTATTGGGTGGCCCATGTTTCCGTGATGACTGCAATGTCCACTCTCCCTGCCATGAGAACCTGTAACTCTGCTTAGTTTTCCTCCCAAGGCTCCTAAGCGTTAAGGGTAACCACCTTCCACCCTCTCTCCCCCCCATCCTGCCCTCCTTTCCTAGCATCACCAACAGTACTTGCCATTTGTCCTTTGTCACCGTTATGGGGGGTTAGCTCATATAGTTTCCCGACCTGTGGTCTCTCCATATCTCTTCCCCAACTGCCACCCCACTCTAGTTTAAATTCCCAACTTCCTCTATGTACTCCTCCATCCTCTGTTTCCAACACTTTCTTTCCCCCCACTCCAAGTGTAGTCTGTCCTTGGCATAGAGACTACTGTCCTCCCAGGTCCCTCCCACCCCCAACAGCCCATACCCTTAGCACAACACCAGGTTCTTAGCCATCCGTTAAATTCCTCTATTCTCAGCTTTCTTGTTGTGCTTGCCTTTGGCACCGGAAGTATCTCTGAAAAAGTTACTGATCTTTCTGCCCCCTCACATAATTGTGCTAGTTCCTCAAACCTCTTCTGGACTGTATCTACTGTCTTGTCAGCCAGGTCGTTTGTCCCAAGATGTATTAGTAAATGAGGCTTGTCCCCCTACCCCTTCTAGCATATTTCAGAACAGATTGTCCCACCGTTTCCACTGTCATTCCTGGCATGGCCTCCACCCAAATGCGACTATGCCTCTCCCCCTTGCTACCCCACCTAACTCCTCTTAGTATTGAGTCCCCCAGCACTAAGATTCCACCCTCTTACTCCTGCTTGCTTCCATTCATCTCCCTGTCTCATTTCAGCTCCTCTTCTTCCTCCCACATTATTTCCCCTTTACCTCTTTGCAATTCTCCCAGCAGACTACCCCGCTCCAGTTTGGTCCAGGCATTTATCAATTACTCCTCTAATTTCATCATTTCTCTCCTCCACCTTCTTCCTTTCTAGCAGTGCACAACTATTTTTCTGAAGGCCCTTCAATACCGCTCCCTCTCTTCACATAGTAACCTGTTCTCTCCTTTCCACTCCATGACTTTTGCCACTTCTTAGCCTCCTCACAAGTCCCTGTCTCCTCCTTCCATTTGTCTTTTGTCTCCTGACCTGGTTCCTGGCAATTGTTCTTCCTGGCCTGGGCCCCTTTGTCTCTGCTTCCCTTCTTCTGACCCTCTCCTCCACTACTGTTGTCTTAAATCGCCTCCCTCATCTCCCTTCTTCCTCCCTCCAGTGTTGGGCTAACCACCCCCAATCTGCCTTGTCTGTCTTAGTTCCTCCTGCAGACCCTCAATCTCCTTTCTAAGTTTTTCTGTGTGGTTGCACATAAACATCCTCCACACTCCAGGCAATTTTTAGAAAGATTGGTTGCACCAGTTGTTGCAGCCTACCACCCTACCCATTGCTGTCGTTGCCCACCACGGCGACCCCCCACCCTTCCAGATGCAGGATACCAAACACTCCCCCAAGTCTCCCCTCTCCCTCCTCTATCAGTGCAAAACATTTTCTTTATTTCCCTTACCTCCTATGTTGCACACGTTTAGATATATTGAGCAACTGCTTTTTATATTCCTAGCCTTCCTATCCACACTAAAAAACAGACTTTAACTAGCCATTGCACAACCTTCCTCAAACTCCTACTCCTGCTTTCCCCAATGCAGTATCAATGCGAAGAAGTAATAATGAACGCGCTAGATTTGCATTTACTTCCTTCCACTGAAAGCAGTCACCTCTTCACTTGCTGCTGTTCCTTTCCTGGTCTGCCCCTCCTACTCCACACCCTTTACTATACCCAGTGTTTAGCTCCTGTCAATCGGATTTAGTAGGGCATATAATCAAGAATTGGGGGGGGGAATTTGCAGCAACCAAAGACAGCAAAGAAATACACCACCACTAAGTTTTAAATCCTCAACAGCCCAAAAACAATTCTAAGTAAAGACAACAAAGACAGTACAGTGTCACCAAAAGCCCACAATCCAAGTCTAAAAGAAAAACAGCAATTACCAATTACTGTAAAGCATTGAATATGCTTCCTTCCCCTTCTGGCTTCTATAACATTCAAAAATACATACATTTCTATCTCAGCTCTTTACCCTTACCATCAAAAGGTAACTACAATCACAGTAATCTACCTTCTACTAATACCTTCAACTGCATGCGTGGCTCCTGCAGACCTAGCCCAATCCCGTTTTGGTGTGTCTCCCAAAGTGGCGGAGATTTTAGTGGAGGCCAGAAAACCCTCCACCAGGTCCTCTTATGCCATGAAGTGGAAAAGATTCACTATTTGGGCTGCCTTCAAGAACGTGGAACCTTTTTCTTGTTCAGCGGGGCTTCTGCTGGAGTATCTACGTCATCTGTTCGACCTGGGTCTCAGCCATTCCTCTTTGAAGGTACACATGGCGGCTATTTCGGCCTATCACGTTCCCTTCGCAGACAAAGCTTTCGCTCAACTGGAGGTCTCTAAGACCTTCCTCAGAGGGGTCCTCCATCTGAGGCCCCCTCATCCATACTCCTCGCCCCGGGACTTGAATTTTGTTCTCAGAAACTTACCTTCTCCCTTGAACCTGCAGCTTCTGCTGATTTGTAGTTTCTTTAGGAAGACACTCTTCTTGGTGGCCATTACTTCGGCTCGAAGAATCTCCGAGCTCCAGGCCCTGATGTGCAAAATCCCCTACTTGATTTTTCACAAGGAACGAGTTGCTCTTCGCATGAATCCTAAGTTTCGACCTAAAATAGTAGCAGAGTCTACCTTAAATCAGTCCATAGAGCTACCTGCCTTTTTTACGCAGTACTCTAACCAAGGGGAATATTTACTCCACACTATGGATGTTCACCGGATTCTGAGATACTGCACCAACAGGACGAAGGATCTCAGAAAGACTGATCAGTTGTTCATCTCTTTTGCTCACAAAAGGGAAGGCAATGCTGTTTCCAAGCAATGCCTCTCTAAGTGGCTGGCTCATTGCATCACTTTCTGTTATGACAAGTACCACGAGACCCTCCCGGGCCAAGTCAGAGGCTGCTCCACAAGAGGAGTAGCTGCTTCTGCAGCTTGTTTCAAGAATGCGTCTGCGGCAGACATGCACTGCCGCCACCTGGACTTCCGTTCATACCTTTACGAAACACTACAGTTTGGATATTGCCTCTCGCCGTAGAGCAGGCTTTGGGCTAGCTGTTTTGCAAGGCCTCCTGTCTTGAGGCTTGCACGACTAGAGCTATTTCATGGAGTAGTTTCTTCCTCCCGGTGCCTTTTTTCCTTATTCCAGACTGCTTGGGATTCAGTCCTATATGTAATTACCTACTGCAAGAGCCCTCTCAAAGTAAGATAGTACAGTTATGTAAGAACTTACCGTAAAAGTAGATCTTCGAGAGAGGCTCTTGCAGTAGGTAATACCTTCCCACCCTCCATCCTCCTCGGCTTCTTTCAGCTCCTTTTCTATAGAGAGAAATATCCGCTCCTCTCTCGTCCGGCCTCTTTTGGTCTGTGGCGGGAAAGAACTGGAAGGCGGGCGTCAGGGACCGCCCCTTTATACTGACATCAGTCACCTGACGTGGGGGCCGTCCCTTGCCAGGGACTGCTAGCTAGAAATGTTTCCATGGGGTCCTGCCGCCTGCCGACGTCAGTCCTATATGTAATTACCTACTGCAAGAGCCTCTCTCGAAGATCTACTGTTACGGTAAGTTCTTACGTAACTGTACTATCCTGTCCCACTGTCTCTCCGTGAGCTGGATCTCGGCCTCCTGCTCTCATCTTTTAGGTTTGCTTCTGACGAATAAGTTAGAAGGGGACCTTGGTCATGTTGGGAGAGGGGGGGGGATGCCAGCACCTCAGTATCTTTTAAGTAAATGTTTCTCATGGTATTTGATTTCCTTTTGATTGTTGTTTGTCCAGTACAGTCATGTTTTTGGATGTTCTTACTGCACTGTTTGTGTGATGTCATTGTTACTGGTATACTGTTCTGTTTTTTTTAATTCAAAAATGTTCTCCGTAAACAAACAAAAACCTTCGCTTTGAGATTTCTTTGTCTTCAGGCGATTCCTTCATCTCATCCGTGATGGACAACACAAAGTCTGCACCAGGATTCAAGAAATGTGTGTGGGGGCAAAAGATGTTCTGGATGGACCTGCACACCATGTGCGTCTACTGCCTAGGCCACGAGCACGATCCCTAGGCGTGGGGCCTGTGTAGCACCTTGCATCCTACTACATTGGAAGACTGGTATGTTTGTCTTCTTCTGGGGTGCTCTGACGTAGGAGCTCCGGTTGCAAGATAAAGAGGACAAGCAGTCACCTGGGTTGGAGCCGGAAAAGGCATCCATCGTCCGTCCCATCATCCAGCGGACGCCCGCCGTCGACTTCAGAGGACTCTTCTTCAGACTGTTCTTCAGAGGACAAGCACCCCATTCCGTCCCCAAATCTGAGGGACTCGCCGAGGTCACCCCGAATGATCTGTCCCTTTTGGACATTATGCGCCATATTCAAGCACCTTACCAATGGGACACTGAGGAATTAGACCTGGAATGGCACAGACTGGCCATATTCTTGGGAGCCACAGATCCCAAACTATTGGTCATCCCCCCTTTGGTGGAGCCATTTCAGGATGTGACCAAGTCCAGATGGAGACATTCGGCCACTACGACCGTAGTTCCTCGTAAGGCCAATAGACTGAACAAGACACCAAAAGAGGAGCCTTTTCTGGGCGAACGCCCAAAGGCAAAGTTGATGGTTTTGACAGCTGCCTATGGCAGGGCACAACAACCATGCCACATGAGTGCCAAGGCACCGGACCCAGAATCTAAGAAATTGGACAGGAATGGGGCGCAAGGTGTACTCGACAACTTGCACCTTTGGGGCACTCAACTTCCTGGCCCACATGGTCACCTACCAAAAATCCCTGTGGGCAAAGGCAGTGGACCTGGCCAAAGCAGTGTCAGATTCAGAGGGTAAGGCAGAACTCCTTGCTGTGATTCAGTCTGGCATGGATGTGGATAAGCATGTCCTTAGAAATTCTGACTCCATGGATACAGCAGCAAGAGCAGCGGCCACTGGCATTTGCATGCAGAGGTTTGCTTGGCTCAGGGTTACGGGTTTTCAACAGAATCTTCAGGATGCTGTCCTGGATGCTCCTTTCCAAGGTCCAGTCCTGTTTGGTCAGGACACCGAAAAAAACTGATCACTGGACTTCAAGACTCTGCTGTCTGAAGTCCACAGAATGTACCGGTTGGAGCCACACGCTGCCTTCCCTTTCGGAAAAATCGGGGACAGGAAGGAAGGCAGCAGACTCAACATAAGGGAGGCTTCAGAATAAAAGGCCACCCTGTCCATCAGGCGCCAAGACCTCCCGTCCCTGCACCCTCCAACACAGTATGACTCCCTACTGACCCGCCTCCACCACAGCCAGTGCAGGTGGAGGTGGTAGGAGGGAGATTCTCCCTGTACCTATCCAGATGGTCCAGTATAACATCAGACCAATGGGTTCTTCAGATAGTAGAAGGGGGATACTCCCTAGAGTTCACCCAGTTTCCACCAGACAACCCACCAGTTCAGGGTTTTAAATAATTGATTAACAGTTTTTTTCCTGGGACAATACTAACTGTACAGAAAGTATTTATTATATAATAATTTTATTTTTAAAGCGCCTTTCAAATTTTCAAAGCGCTGTACAAAACATATAAAAAGAAAGCCAAACATTATAATACAATATAAAACATTCATAAAACCACAGTTTCAACAACAGTTCATACAAAATACTATAAAAAGGCAATGTGGTACAAGTGAGTTTTTAAACCACTCTTAAATTCCCCCTTGGAGGTGCACTGCCGTAACCGACGGGGTAGAGAATTCCAGAGAGTGAGAGCAGCGTAGGAAAAAGCTGTACAGCCAGATGAGTTTAGACTCACTCTCGGAATCTCTAGCAACCCCTCGTCGGCCGAGCGGAGTGATCGGCCAGGGCAGTAAGACACTAGAAGATCTTTCAGCTAAGCTGGACCCTGGTCATGTAGGTCTTTAAAAGTCAATAAACAGACTTTAAAGGTGATCCGCCACCGAACAGGGAGCCAGTGCAGTTCGCGCAGCACTGGGGTAATATGACAGGACCTACTGGTCCCCGTCAAGACCCGGGCCACCGCGTTTTGCACTGGCTGAAGGTGGCAGATTTCAACCCCAGAAAGCCCGAAATACAGGGAGTTGCAGTAGTCCAGACGAAAGGACACAAAGGCGTGGACCAACACAGGTAGCATGTCAGACGGAACAAGGTGTTTTCACTCTAGCGATATTCCTGAGATGGTAAAAGGAAGTCTTAACGACTGCTGACACCTGCAAATGCAGTGTCAGCCTGTCATCCAAGATGACCCCTAGGTTACGCACCCTTTCAGAGGTCGGAAGTGACACACCCCCAAGAAAAATTTCTGAGGGTGCACCAACAGGCGACCCCTCTATCCGACAGCCTGGGTGCACCACCAAAACCTCTGTCTTTTTTGAGTTCAACTTCAGCCAACCAGAATCCATCCAACCCTGGATTTCTTTCAGACAGTTGTTAAACACTGAGAGCTCTATCCTGGTCAGGAGCAAAAGGCAGGTATAGCTGGGTATCATCTGCATAGCAATGAAACCTCAGCTTATACTGTGTTTATAATGTCTCCGAGGGGCAGCACATACACCGTGAATAACATGGGAGACAGCACAGAACCCTGAGGCACCCCACATAACAAAGATGTTGGGCCAGAGGAAAAAAAGCCCAACTATCGAAGGACGGTTCCCTATATTCCACAGATCTGCCTCAGGCCTGCTAGCAACACCATGGTGTCGGAGGCTGACGAGAGATCAAGGACAGCTAGAATAGAACGTCTCTTCTGGTCTCTCGCCCTCAAGAGATCATTAAGCACCCGAACCAGCGCAGCAGTCTCAGTGCTATGTCTTTTACGAAAACCTGATTGGAAGGGTTCGTAGATGCCATGGATGGTTAAATGGTTCTCCAATTGGGTCGCCACTACCTTCTCAATCACTTTCCCAATAAAGGGTAGGTTTGAGATGGGTCTGTAGTTTGTGAAACAATCAGGGTCCAAGGTAGCTTTCTTCAAGAGGGGTGACACCACTGCCTCTTTCAGGGAGCTAGGAAACTCACCTGATTCCATGGAGCACCAGACTGTTTGCACAAGGATTGGACCGATGATGTCGCAACAACCCAGTATTAGGGAAGTCGGTCCAGGATCAAAACTACAGCTCGTAGGGCACACACCATGGATAATCCTCATGACATCCACGAAATCAGGTCTGCTGAAGGAACACCAAGATGACTGAGGTACTGTGAACTCACGCTGTTCAACAGCATCCCCCTTAGAAGCCGCTGGACGCAGATCCGTCCTGATGTAGGCCACTTTATTAGCGAAGAATTGAGCGAGCTCCTCACACTCTAATTGCGAAAAAGCTTTCCGAACTTGTAGACAGGCTGGGTTGCACAGCCTGTTCACAGTTCGAAAAAGCTGAGCTGGTCGATTCCTGGCTACTGCAATCTCCCTGGACAGGAATTCTGCCTTCTTATGGGAGATTGTAGATTGATGGACAGAATAATGGTCCATCAATCTAAGGCGGTTGGCATCAAGGGCGGATCTGCGCCAGCAGCGTTCTAATCTTCGCCCCTGTCTCCGCATCTCCCTCAACGTCCCATCAAACCAGGGCGCCTTGGGATGAAGGGAAAGGGGGCGTACATGAACAGGAGCAGTAGTATCCAGAGCCAATGTAACAGCCTTGTTATGGGCTGTCACCAAGGTCTCTGGACTACTGCTCGCCAACACGGAGGACGAGAGGTCAAGAACCGTCGTGAGGCCCTGGGGTGTAATATCCCATAAAGGGCGGTATCTTGCCATCTCCACAGGGGTAGGCCTTCTCAGGGGGGTACTAAAATTTAACCTCACCGTGTAGTGGTCTGACCAAACGACTGGTTCCGCTCCCAAATCGAAAACATCAATCCCAAGGAGAAAGACTAAGTCCAAAGAGTGCCCAGATTTATGAGTAGCGGTGGAAACCACCTGTGTAAAGCCCACAGAAATCATTAATTGGAGGAAGTGATTACCAAATTGCGAGAGTTCTTCATCGATCCAGGCGTTGAAGTCACCCAGAACCATCAATCTGGGTGACTCAAACGACATGTCAACGATGAAGTCTGCCACTTCCTGTAAGAACGGTTTCCCATCTCCTGGTGGACAGTAGATGAGTACGATTCAAACGCCAACACCCGCTACTGTGCACTCAAAGGACTCAGCCTCCCTGTAACCACACTCATGAGGCCCATTTCTGTCTTAAAACAGACTGCAACCCCATGGGTCCAGTCTCGGCGGTGTATCACTTGAATGCCCGGCTGGAGTCATAGCTTCCAACGTGGGGCCTGGATTTTCATCCAGCCAGGTCTCGGTGATGCAAGCCAAGTCTGCCGAACTAACAAGATCAGCTATAATGCCAGTCTTGTTTCTGACGGACCTAGCATTGCATAGCACCGCCCGAGTTGAACGAACCTCGGTGGCCATTGAGCTCATCTGCCTACTTAATTCCGTAGTGCCCTTGGGTATGGGCACCAGACGTTGTAAATCACGATCTGGGTTCCATTTACTTCAGGGCGCCTTCTAGATCTAACAACCCCGACACGAAAGCCCCCCTCGTCCATCCTCCCTGGTTTGCAGCCCCCCGCCCTCCTCCCTCTCCTTCGAGCAATTCCCAATGCTCTACAATGTTGATATATATATCATAATAAAGAGGTGGAGGATAAAAAGGGAGGAGGGCGCAAAGCAAGAAGGATGAATAGCACACCACCGTGGGGATAATAGGCTGGCACATGCCGCTACAAAACTACTAAATACAACACAACACTAAAAATTCAAGTAAACCCCAAAATAAATCTAATAAAATAAATAGTCTAAACTAAATCAATAACTTTTCAACCCCACCTTGAAGAAAATCAAGACAATCCCGGCGAAAATAAAATAAATATATAAATAAAATAAAATCAAACAACTCAAAACTAAAATATACAATAACACATCCCTTCCCCCTCCCTCCCAGTCCTCTCACGACCAGGGAGAAGAGAAAAATAAAATAGTCACCCCCCCCCCCCAGCTCTCTCACCACTGAGGGCACTTTAAAAGAAGAAGAAAATATTTCTACACTCTCACTGTAGAATATTAAACAAAATATTTCAAAACAAATAATTTAGCACTCTAACTGCAGAATATTTCAAAATAAACAATTCCCACTTAACATATAAAATGAGATAACCCTTCCCCCACCACCAGTCCTCTCACGACCTGGTGATGGAGGAAATAAAATAAATGGACACAAGGTCCTCTCACCACCTCACTGTCCAACTCAAAAAGGAAAAAGAAAAGTCACTGGGAAGGAGTCAGATTTGTTCACAGGTGGGAATTCCATGTGAAGAACCAAATAATCCATGAAAATTGGAAACAAAGGGCTCAGGGCAGACAAATCTGTCTCATGACCGGAGAAAGAGACCCCACTCCCTACTGGGCACACTACAAGATATTATGAGACCCAATAAAGCACCCCAGGGCAGGCCACGTAAGTAGCTCAGCCTGGGGGTCACGAGGGCCAAAAAACTGTAGCCAACTCCTTGGCAACAAATTTTAATGCCCTTTTCGGACCGCAAAACAAGTAGGGACCCAGCAGGCAGGAAGACTCAAACTAAGTCAAAGTCAGAAAGGTCCAAAATAGATGGTATCCAAAGGCAGGATACAAATCATGAACAGCCCAGATAAAGTCCAAACAGAGTAACTATTTACAAATCCAAAGTCCGGTAGAGTCTTGTGCCAGCTAGGGACCCATAGCATTTCAGCCATGAAATGGCAGATCCCACATTGTTCATTCATTCATTCAATTGACGAAAAGGCATTCCAGAGTATCAAGTGCCGAAAAAACACCTTCCTCTAATCCACCGAATTTAACTACAGACGGAAGGAAACGGCTTCACAACACAGTCAAGGAAACCCCTCAGCGATTTCTCAATTGCTCCACATGCCACACTTGTTTCTAATCCCACCGTTACACAGCTTGCCTTCTAGATTAAAGTACGGCAGTTGCTTTAACGAGGCAAATACTCCCCTTGACCACCAAATCTCTACACACTAGGTGGGGGGTAGAAAGCTGAACTCCAGTTGTATCTACAGGAACATATCCAAATATGATGAAATAAAAGAAAAATTAAAACCTCCTTATGTCCAGGCTCCCTAGGGTACAGGCTCTTCCTCGATTGCACCAAACTCGAATTCCAGTTTCACTGAGCCTCCACTCGTATGTCCAGGCTCCTCAGGATACAGGCTCTCCCCCGATTACGCCAAGCTCCAATTTCGACTCTGCCGAGCTTCTACTCGAAAGATAAAAGACGCAAAATAACAACGAACAAAAACAAACGGTACAACAATAATCTCCGTTAAATTATGACTTAAAGAAACTTTAAAAAACTTAAAAATAGCGCAGCATAACAGCAGCAGCACGCTCAGCCTAGCGGCCATCTTGCCTCTCTTAGAGCATAACTGGAGGCTTTCTAGAAGTGTTATGTTTGTTAAACACAGTGAGGCAAGTGCTGTGCATTTTCACAATGTTTTGAAACTTTTATGAGCAAAACGCTAATCAGTTTTTAGAGTTAAATAAAACCCTGCAGTTCCCTCCCACTGCTCACCCTCCCATGCACTCCTGAGGGCAGAGATACAGGCCTTACTGGACAAAAAGAGCCATACAGGAGGTTCCTTTGGCTCAAAGGGGAAAGGGATTTTATTCCCACTTTTTCCTTGTCCCGAAAAAGACAGGAGACCTCTGTCCCGTTCTGGACCTGAATCAACTGAACACCTTTATTGAATACAAACTGTTCAGAATGGTGACCCTGGCAAGCCTGTTACCAGTACCCCACCAAGGAGACGGACTTTGCTCACTAGACATGCAGGATGCCTACATGCACATCAAGATCCTGCCGTCCCACAGGAAGTACTAACGCTTCACCTTCCAAGGAGGACACAACCAGTTCATGGTGCTGCCATTTGGCCTATACTTGGCACCAAGGGTTTTTGCCAAGTGTCTAGCAGTGGTAGCGGCAGCCCTCAGGAGAGGGGGTCACTTCGTATACCCCTACCTGTATGATTAGCTTCTTACTGCACCAACAGAAGCCCAACTGAACAGGACATTGGAGGAGACATTCAGCCTATTGCAGACTCTGGTCATCACCCTGAACCTGCCCAAGAGACCCGGTACCATCCTGGGATCTCCTGTTTGTTTTAAAGAAGCTCACCTTGCCACCTTTTGAACGAACCGCAAGCTGTGAGCTCTGCCTACTCTTTTGGGTTATTTTTAGTTGCCATTACTTCAACCAGGAGGATTTCCGAGCTGCGGGCTTTGATGTGTAAAGAGCCCTGTCTTGCTTTTCACAGGGACAGGGTAGCCCTGCGCACAAACCCAAAGTTTTTACCAAAGGTAGTGTCTGAGTTCACGTTGAACCAGGACACCCAACTACCAGTTTATTACCCAGAGTACTTGAACAATGGGGAGGCATTGTTACATACTCTGGATGTTCCTAGAATTTTGCATTACTGTCTGGCTAAGACCAGTTCTGCCAGACAGACAGACAGACCTAGATACATAAATACATAGATACATAGACAGTGTTGGCAGATAAGGGCCTATGGCCCACCCAGTCTGCCCATTTGAGCTTGTAAGTTCAGTTTGTTTTCCAAGAAGTCTGTTGCCCCTTACCCCTGACCTCCAGTATTCCTTTGTCTATCCCATGCATTCTTAAATCCCGTGATTGTTTCAGCCCCCATCACTTCCTCTGGCAGGGTGTTCCACTTGTCCACCACCCGTTCTGTGAAGAAATTCTTCCTCACGTTTCTTCTGAATCGTCCTCCCTCCAACTTCATCCCATGCCCTCTAGTCCTGGAACATCTTTTTCGCTTAAAAATAGTGTATTCCTGCACCCTGTTCCTCCCTGTAAGATACTTGTATGTCTCTATCATATCCCCTCTCTTCCTCCTCTCCTCCAGGGAGTACATGTTCAGTTCCTTCAACCTGTCCTCATAGGACTTGTGATGCAATCCATGCACCATCTTTGTTGCCCTCCTCTGAACCTTCTCTAGCCTGTCTATGTCCTTACATAGGTAAGGTCTCCAGAACTGTACAGTGTACTCCAGGTGGGGCCTCACTAGTGTCTTGTATAGTGGAATTATGACCTCCCTTTTCCTGCTGGTGATGCCCCTGCCTATGCATCCCAGCATCCTATTTGCTTTACCTGCTGCCTTGTCACACTGTTTCCCTGCCTTGAGGTCAACAGAGATGATAACCCCAAGATCCCTTTCCTGCTTGGTGCATGCTATATCCTCCCCCCCAACTGATATATTGTGCCAGGGTTTCAAACAACATGAAGTCTTGCTGTATTCTGGCAATAGCAGTGAGTCCCAACCTTCGAACTGCCCCGGAGATGAAAGAGTAAACTTTCCAAGCCAGGCATGGAGCGCTGAGCTCGAGCTCGGTTGCGACTCTGTCTGTTGCTGTTTGAACTCAAACCGTCAGATTCTTTACTCCGCCTCACTGAACAGTCGCTCCGGAGATTTCTCCTTTTGATCGGTTCAGTTTTTCGGTTAAAGTACCGCTTTTCTCGGTTTTCGACCGAATTTAAACCGTAACCTGTCGGTTCAGTCTCTGTCTGTGGTATTGGTCAGTACTAGATAGATTTATATTGTTTTCTATTCTGTGTGGAACTTGTAAACGGTTCATCGGTTCGGTTTGAACCGATCAAGTTGTTCTAAAATCTTTATTTGTACTTTTAGAGTGTGGTTACCGGTTCTTATCGGTTCTAAAAAAAAATGGATTTTTTTACGTTTTTTTCCACGACTCGTAACACGGTCAGGAACCGATAAGAGTGTCTTGCCTGGCGGATTGCCATTAAAAGGGTAAGTTTTGTTAGGACTGGCACAATGTCTGAGAAACCCAAAAGAAAAACCGGGCCCACTGGGTTTCAACACTGCAGTGTGTGTGGGGAAGTCTTTGCTAAGGCTGACCCCCACACCACCTGTGTTTATTGTCTGGGGTTTGACCACCTCAATGCAGACTTCCAGATTTGTAAAAATTTTCCTGCAGCTACCCTAGAGAAGAGAGTTGGTAGGCTCAGGGAAAGGGAGGCCAAAAAGTCTGCTGCACCGGATGGCCAGCCCGGTTCGGTTCAGACCGAACCAGAAGGAGTGCCCTCTGACCAGGGCGAGACTTCTTCGGGTAAAAGGAGAACTGATTCCGTGGAGTTGGTTCCGGCTAAGAGAACAAGAAAGGAAAAATCGGCTGGTGTGGATCCAAAAGTTTCTTCTCCAACTGCTGAGGAAATAGCCAAAGCGATAAAAATTGTGCAGTCGCTTTCCCCGGTTCCGACTGAACCAGCAACATCAGGAAGGCGCTTGGTTCGGCCGGTTCCACCGGTTCAAGATTATGATTTAGAGGAATATTATGAACCGGAGGAGGAGGAGGAAGAAGAGTATGAGGAAAGTGAGTGTGGTTTTGAAAGTCTGGATGTGCCCACTGACCCGGACATCCCCCCCGGACAGACCTTCAGGAGTGTCTCCTCCTAGGCTTTCTGAGTCCCCCTCCCATTTTATGTTTTATAAGAAAGTGGCCGAAACCCTTCAGCTTCCTATGGAAGAAGCTGTGGATGACCAGGAAGAGCCTGACTATGTGGAAATGATGGATATCCCAGAGTCTAGGAGGCTGTCTATTCCCTTACAGAAATCTTTTGGGAAACAGACATTTAAGATTTTAAAGACTCCTAATACTATACCTCCTGTGGATAAAAGAATGGACAAGAGGTATACTCTGTCAGGCTCAGACATGGAGTTCCTTACACAACAATGCAGCCATGTTGGAGTAGTGCAGGCTGCAGCCTGTGATAAGGCAAATATTCCCTTGGCTTCACACCCCCCAGACAAGGACTCCAGGAGGATTGATGCCATGGCAAAGAAACAGTACATGACAGCATCCTTGGGACTCAGACTGGCCAACCATATGGCCTATACAGCTAGGTATCAGAAATCCAGATGGGACACTGTCATGGCTTTAGCAAAACCGGTCCCTGGCCAGCTTGCCAAGGAGCTGGAGCAGGTGGCTGCTGATGGTATTGAGGCATCCAAGGTGCAGTTCCATGCTGCAGTGGACTCCAGTGATGTTTCATCTAGAGTCATGGCTACATCTTTGGCACTTCGTAGAATGGCTTGACTCAGATGTACTAGCCTGTCACAGGATAACCAGACTAAGGCTATGGATTTTCCTGTTGTAGGTAATTCTCTGTTTGGGGAGCAAACAGAGAATTACATGAAGAAAATGGATGAATATAGGACCACCTATAGGAGTGCCCAGGCCAAGGAAAGGCAAGCCACTCCTCAGAGGCAGCATCCCAGGGGCAGGGGCAGGCCTTTTCATAAGCCTTTCTACCAAGCCCAGGCCTCCTCTTCTGCATATGCTCAGAGGGGGTTCTTTAGAGGGAGAGGCAGAAGGGGCACAAGCAGACCTGCTTTCACCCCTCAGCCTAAACCCCCAGCCAAACAGGCACCCTGATGGGATTGCCAGGGCCGATTCTCCACCACGTGTAGGGGGCAGGCTGGCTTACTTTGTCCAGGACTGGAAGTCTCTAACATCAGACAAATGGGTCCTGGAAGTAGTAAGCCAGGGACTGGTTCTCAGCTTCAAAAAATGTCCAAAGCTGAGAGCCAGATCCTTTCCACCTGCAAATCCCTCAGAGGCACTTGCCCTAGAGGCAGAGGTCTCTTCCCTCCTGGCTCTCAGAGCTGTGGAATGGGTTCCATCCCTACACCAAGGCAAAGGATTGTACCCCAGGTACTTCCTGGCCCCCAAAAAGACAGGAGAATGGCGGCCCATCCTGGATCTCAGATACTTAAACAAGCACATTTTAAAGCCAAAATTCAAAATGGTGACTCTGGGAATAATTCTACCCTCTCTAAGGCCAGGGGACTGGCTAGTCTCCCTGGACCTCAAGGATGCCTATTTCCATATTGTCATCAGAAGCTCTCATCAGTACCTCAGGTTCGAGCTGCCCTCAGGCCATTACCAATTCAGAGCAATGCCCTTCGGCCTAACCTCTGCTTCAAGGGTGTTCACAAAATGCCTGGCAGTAGTAGTTGCTTCTTTAAGAAGGCAAAGGATTGCCATCTTCCCATACCTGGATGACTGGCTCATAGTAGGCCGGTCCCTAGATCAAGTCAAGTTACACCTTCAGATAACTCAGCAACTGCTCACCTCTCTAGATTTCCTTCTGAATCTTTCAAAGTCAGTTCTAGAGCCTGTTCAGTTCCTCACCTTCATAGGCGCAGAGCTAGATACAGAAAAGGCCAGAGCCTTCCTTCCCCTGGACAGGGCACAGACCCTTATCACACTGGTCTCTTCATTCACCCTACAGGTGTCTCGACCAGCAAGGCATTTTCTGCAGCTCCTGGGGCACATGGCTGCTTCTACAGCAGTGGTGCAGGGAGCAAGATTTCAGAAGAGGGACATTCAGTTCCCCTTGAGAGCCTTTTGGTCTCAGAAAAAGGTCCCTCTGACCAAACTGATCCCAGTGACTCGAACCCTGATCCAGGCCTTGCAGTGGTGGCAGGATCAGAAAAGTCTAAGACAGGGAGTTCCCTTTGTCACTCAGTCTCACTCTTTAATCCTTACTACAGATGCCTCCCTCTTGGGGTGGGGGGGCCCACTTGGGAGACGTGACCACCCAAGGGTTGTGGTCCCCTCAGGAATCTCTGCTTCACATCAATCTGTTGGAACTCAGAGCAGTATTTCTAGCACTTCAAGCCTTTTCCAAGTCTGTTCAGAACAAAGTTATTTAGATCAGAACAGACAATACCACCACAATGTGGTATATCAGCAAGCAAGGAGGCACTCAGTCTACGGCCTTGTGCACAGAAGCAATGAAGCTGTGGTCTCTGGCTTATTCCCTGAACACCTCCCTCACAGCTGTATACCTCCCAGGCAAGGACAATTTCCTGGCAGATGCTCTCAGCAGGATATCTCAGGACCATCACGAATGGTCACTGGATCCCCTGGTCTTGGAGGTGATATTCTCCAGATGGGGCACCCCACAGGTAGATCTTTTTGCAGCCCCAGACAATCACCAACTTCCCCTTTTTTGCTGCAGGCCCCGAGTGTTGGGCTCAGTCCCCCTGGATGCATTAGTTCTCAGTTGGGAAGGGAAGTTCCTGTATGCTTTTCCCCCCTTCCCTCTTCTGTTCAAAGTGCTAGTCAAAATCAGGTCTCAACCCTGCAAGATGATCCTGATTGCTCCAGACTGGGCCAGATAGCCCTGGTACCCTCTCCTATTGTCCTTAGCAGTCCACCTTCCCCTGTCTCTTCCCAGGAATTACAACCTGTTGACCTGTGCTCAGGGGGAAGGTTTGGTACCCGAATCTCAAATCTCTCAATCTCAAGGCCTGGCTCTTGAAGAATTAGTTTGCTGATTTACACCTCTCTCAAGGTGTTATGGATATTCTAAAGGCTTCTAGGAAGCCTTCCACCAGAACTACTTATAATTCCAAGTGGAAAGATTTTCCATATAGTGCGCTGGGAAGCATATTTCCCCAGAGTCTGCTGATCTGCCCACAGTCCTTGACTATATGGTCCATCTGAATAGCTTGGGACTCAGACCAGCTACACTAAGGGTGCATCTGGCAGCTGTCTCTGCTTTTATTTCAGCAGGTAAGCCCTCTTCTCTTTCAGCTCATCCTGTATTCTCCAAGTTTTTCAAGGGATTGCTTCATACCAATCCGCCATTTAGGGCCCCTGCCCCTGCTTGGGACCTTAACGTTTGCATTGCTCAGCTTATGCAACCCCCTTTTGAGCCTTTGTCCTGAGCAGAGCTTAAGTACTTGACTTGGAAACTGTGTTCTTGGTGGCCATCACTTCTGCCAGGTGCATAAGTGAGTTACAAACCCTGTCAGTGGAGCCTGATTTTATCTCTTTCCATAGAGATAAGGTGGTCCTCAGAACTAACAGGAAGTTTTTACCCAAGGTGGTTTCAGACTTCCACCTTAACCAATCTATGTCTCTTCCTGTGTACTTCACTGACCATTCCTCCTCTGGTGAGAGGAGGCTGCACAGTTTAGATGTGAAGAGAGCCCTTAGCTACTACATAGAACGCACCAAGGGTCACAGGTTTGACTCCCTCCAACTGTTCCTCACTTATGGTGAGGCTGGTAAAGGAAAACCTGCCACTAAAAGATCCATTGCCAGGTGGATTGTCTCTTGCATTCAGTTTTGCTATGAAAAACTAGGTAAGGTTCTACCCTCAGGCCTGAGGGCTCACTCTACTAGAGGTACAGTTGCCTCCTTGGCTGCTGCCAGGGATATTCCTATCTCAGAGATATGTCAAGCAGCTACCTGGAAAACAGTTCACACTTTTACCCAGCATTACTCTCTGGATATCCAGGCTAGGAGTGATGCTCGGTTTGGCACAGCTGTGCTTCAGAGCCTATTTCCTAAGGAGGTTCTGTGCCTCCTCCATGGAGGTACTGCTTGGTAGTCTGCTATTTGTCGGAATACAGCAAGACTTCATGTTGTTTGAAGAAAAAAATGACTCGCTTTAGTAATGTTGTTTCTTCTAATGGAGTCTTGCTGTATTCTGACCCCCCTCTCCTCTCAGAACCTTTGTTTTTGGGATGTGGGTGGGCAGTAGCAGTGTTGGCACTTAGGAGGTGCCCCACCTTTGTTGTTATCACCCCTTTTTCTTTGGGTGAGTGGGTGTTGTGTTTATTTCATTCTTTGGGTTTCCTGACTTGAGTCTTTGTTTTGGGACCAAAAAATGTGTTATTGCGATTAGTAGCCAGTTGGCTAGTATAGGTTTACAGCTTCCACACAGGACCTCAGTGAGTTTAGCTCGTAAAGATCTGACGGTTTGAGTTCAAACAGCAACAGACAAGAGTCTCAACCGAGCTCGAGCTCAGCGTTCCATGCCTGGCATGGAAAGTTAACTCTTTCATCTCCGGGGCAGTTCGAAGGTTGGGACTCACTGCTATTGTCAGAATACAGCAAGACTCCATTAGAAGAAACAACATTACTAAGGTGAGTAATTTTTTCTTTTGTGCCCTATATGCATTATCTTGCACTTCCTTGCATTGAATTTCAACTGCCAAACCCCTGACCATTCTTCAAGTTTCTGCAGGTCCCTTCTCATTCTGTCTACACCCTCTGGTGTGTCTGCTCTGTTACAGAGCTTTGTGTCATCAGCGAACAGTGAAATTCTGCCTTCTAGGTCCTGTGCAGTGTCACTGATGAAGATATTGAATAGGACCGGTCCGAGCACTGATCCCTGTGGTACCCCAACGGTCACTCTTCCCTCTGTGGAGTGACAGTCATTTACCACCACCCTCTGTGTCCTGCCGCCCAGCCATTTACCTACCCACCACACTGCTGTCCTGCCCACACCCATATTCCCCAGTTTGTGCAATAGTCTTCTATGTGGCACAGTGTCAAAGGCCTTGCTGAAGTCCAGATAGGTCATGTCCACTGCCTCCCCTGATCCACCTCCCTAGTCACCCAGTCAAAATTCAATGAGGTTGGTGTGACATGACCTCCCCTGGTGAAACCATGCTGCCTTGGGTCCTGTGGTCCATTGACAACCAGATGTTCCACAATCTCCTTCAGTAGTGCTTCCATGATCTTCCCCCACTACCGAGGTGAGGCTGACTGGTCTGTAGTTCCCGCTTCCTCTTTGTTCCCACTTTTGTATAAGGGGACTACATCTGCTATCCTCCAGTCTTTGGGTACCTCCCCTGTTTCCAGTGATCGGCTAAACAGGATAGCCAGAGGTTCAGCCACCACCTCTCTTAGTTCTTTAAGGACCCTGGGGTGCACTCCATCTGGCCCCATTGCTTTATCAACTCTTATTACTTCCAGTTCCTTCAGGACCCTTTCTCGTGTAAAGGGACTTGTGTCCATTTCTGCACCATTCTCACCCCTTGTACTCCGTTCAGACCCATTACCCTCCTCTTCCACAGTAAAGACTGAGCAGAAATACCTGTTCAATATGTCAGCTTTATTGTTGTCATCCTCCACACAGCCCCCATCCTCCCCCTTCAGTCTCACTATCCCTCCCTTTGCCTTTCTTTTTTCACTTATGTACCTGTAAAAGGGTTTGTCCCCTCTACCCACTGATTTTACAGTGTGTTCTTCTGTCTGAGCTTTGGCTTCCCTTACTGACCTCCCTGCCTCCCTTTGCTTCTCCTGGTACTTCTCCCTATCCCCTTCTACCTGTGTCTTTTTGTATTGCCTGAATGCAGTCTTTTTGGCTTTCACTTTCTTTGCTACCTCTTTGGAAAACCATAATGGTTTCCTCTTCCTTTTCCTCTTGCTAACCTGCTTAGTACATAATTCTGTTGCTCTTGTAATCCCCATTTTAAATACTGCCCACTGTTACTCAACCCCTGATTCCTGCACCATTCCCCTTAATGCCTCTTTCAAGTATCTCCCCATTTTCCCAAAGTCTGCCCCCCCTAAAATCCAGGATACGTGTTTTTGTGTCGTTTGGTTCTTCTCTTTCTGTGATTTCAAACCACAGTGACTGGTCACTGTTCCCCAGGTGCTCCCCCACTGTTATCCCCATCACACTGTCCGTTTGTGAGCACAAGGTCCGGTATTACCTTCTGCCGAGTTGGTTCCATGACCAGTTGCTTGAGGAAGGCACCCTGAAGGGAGTCCAGGATAAATCTGCTCCTAGTTGATGCTGCTGCTGCTGGGATGCTCCAGTCCATGTCTGGAATATTGAAGTCTGCAACCAGTACTACCTCACCCGTGTCTGCCATCCTTTGGATGGCTAGCATCAGCTCCCTATCTGTTTCTTCCTCCTGGGCTGGTGGTCTATAGACCAGTTGTTTGTCTCCTTTGCTCACAGGAAGCTTGGAGCACCAGTCACAAAACAAACCCTAACTAAGTGGCTTATGCACTGCATCATCTTTTGCTACCAGCACCGCAACAAACCCCCTACCGGGACCGGTGAGGGGTCACGCCACCAGAGAGGTGGCGACATCTTTCGCTTCCCTCCAAAGTGTATCATTAGCAGACCTCTGTGCAGCCGCCACTTGGGAGTTCAGTGCATGCCTTTGTGAGGCACTAGAGTCTGGACGTTTCCAGAAGGAGAGCAGGTTTTGGCTTAGCAGTCCTTCAAGGACTTCTCTCCTAATTTTCCACAGTTTTTTATTGTCCTCCACCCTTTCGATCTAGGTCTCTCCTTAGGCATTGCTTGAGACTCAGTCCTAATGTTTATTACGTGGTGCAAGAGCTCCCCCTCGAAGCGAGATAGTACAATTACGTAAGAATTTACCTTAACCGTAGAGAGGAGCTCTTGCAGTAGGTGGCTTTCCCACCCACCTGCCCGTGGGGACAAACATTACATCTTCTCTTTGGGGATGGGAGAGCCTCCTCAGTTCTCCATCTGTATTTTCAGCCGGGTCTCCGGTGGGAGAACTGAGGTGGCACCGGGGGACTGCCCCCTTTATACCACGTCTGACATCTGGCACGGTCCCACGCCACAGGCTGCTAGCTAGATAACTTTTCCGTGGGGTCCTAACACCTGGCAGCCGTAGTCTTAATGGTATTACCTGCTGCAAGAGCTCCTCTAGAAGATCTGCTGTTACGGTAAGTTCTTACTTAACTGTACTTTTTGTGCCTACCCCTCCTCAGTCTGGGACACTGGTGGATGCCTGCATGAGGCTCTGGACCCCAGGCCTCATGTACTCCTTCCCTCCCTTCCTGTTGATCAACAGGATAGTCGAGGCCTGGATGATTTGATAACTCCAGACTGGCCATAGCAGTTCTGGTACCTAGATTTCCTTTGCTACAGCACCAGGCATCCATGCATGTTGCCTCCTCTTCCTGACCTGCTGACCAGACAAGAGGGGATAGTCCTGCACCTTACGGTCTGGTTCCTGAGTGGCTAGAGTTCCAGGCACTGGCTCTTTCGGAGGAAGTGTTCCATGTTGTGGAGGCCTGTCAAAGGGAATTTACTTTCTTATAATATGCCTTTAAATGGAAACCTTTCCATTTGGTGTCAAGCAAGGAGCTTGACCCCTTGCCTGCCTTGTAGCTAGTATCCTAGAGTGTCTCTGCCCCCAGCTGGGGCTGCGAGCAGTACCCTCACGGTGCACCTGGGAGCCATCTCTGCATACCGGGCACCATCTGGTGTGCCGACAGTGGCCCAGGAGAAGGTGGCTGAGTGCTTTTTTCAAGAGCCTTGACCACTTTTCCCTTCTGGTGCGTGAAACACCACTACGATGGGACCTACTTCTGGTGTTTGGTGTGCTCAAGAGCAAGCCATTTGAGCCTTTGCACAGATGTGACATGTCTCACCTGTCATGGAAGGCCCTCTTCTTGGTGGCTATGATATGTATCAGAAGGATTAGTGAGCTCCTGGTGCTCTTCATGTAGTCTCCTTATCTGGTCTTCCACATGGACAGGGTCGTCCTTTGGCCCCACCCAAAGTTCCTCCTAAAGGTTGTATCAGAGTTTCACTTTAAGTAGGTGATCAGCTTACCTGTATACTTTAGGAACCCATCTTTGGAGGCCAACTACAGGCTCCATATCATGGACTTGTGGTGGGTGCTCACTTGTTATAAGGAGATAATGGCTGAAGTCTTGGGGTGTGGTTCACCAGCTGTATATAACATCTGCTGAAGCTGTGTCTGGCAGACCCAGCAGCAAAGTGGACTTTTGGTAGGCGGATTATATCCTGCATTGTACTCTGCTATAGGTTGGCAAGTAGGGAGCCTCCTGTAGAGCGTACGGCTCATTCCACCAGATATACCACAGCATCAATGACTGCTTCCAGAGACATCTCCATGCAGGAGATCTGTAGGGCTGCTACCTAGAAGTAGACACATACCTTCATCTCGCACTACAGCATCGACCTAGAGTCTTGCTGGGATGCTGCTACTGGGACCTCAGTTCTCCAGTCTGTGTTCATCAAGTCTGTGTCTTGGTATACCCAGTGCTGCACTTTTCACCCTCTCGCCACCCTTCCTACATTCCTTTCCCCCTCCTACCCTTTTCCCTCTCCCTATGACTCTAGCACTTCTTATCTGTTGTCTGTTTTCTCTGACAAATGCCGGTGGCTGCCTTGTTACAGTGCTACCCTTGAACTGTATTAATCTGTACTCTGTTTGCAATGTCCACATTGTTGTAATGCCTGTCTTGATGTTCCCCATAATTTGTATTTCCTCTGACGTGGAACCTTTGTAAAAGAGCCATGGCTCAAAGGTATTTGTAATCCTAGACTTGATAAATAAATAAATAAATAAAATAAATCAAATAGGTTGTGAAACTTGCCCCCACCTCCTGAAAAACTGCTGCAAGTCTGCTAGTGGTGGATAGTGAACTGTATACATGCCCCTAAAAAAAAGTGAGTTTCTCGCCTGGAACCATCGTTTTTAGGAGTGGTGTATAGTTCACATCCACACCACTCAGGTGACATCCCCTGGAAAGTGGCACACTGATCCCTGCTTCTAGCGTGCAAGGTCTGACTTTGTGGGGCAGAGCCGAGGGATGTACCACACGGGTGGTGGGAGGAGTGTGGCTTGAAGACATTCTGGCAAATCGGCACTTCCCAGTGTACCTGCCAAGTGTGTGGATGTGAACTGTATACCACTCCTAGAACTGAGGTTACAGGTAAGTAACCTATTTCTTTATTTTTGGTTTTTTTAGTGTGGTAACGGTT